>OW121710.1:12505786-14959072 GCA_933228805.2 Hipparchia semele | reverse complement strand
GGCATTTCGAGTTTGTGTTTGCAGAGATATCCGCTTTACCCGACACATTATTTACCTACACTAAAACATATACACCTAAGTAGGGAGTATCACAACAACAGGAGGGGAGTGAACAATCAGTATTAAATTATTTCCCATTGGATTCATCATGGATCATTGTCCATTTGGATGGCAAAACTCTTGGATCCCCGGTAGACTCGATGACCCTTTTTGAATGCTCTTCAATCAGTGCTCGTGCCCCCGGGCCCCACGACTCCAGAGTCCCCACGACCCCACGATCCCAGGGTCTCCACCCCAAAAGGCACAAATACAATTCATCGAACAATTTAGTTTTAAATGAGGATAGTTCGCTCCATTTTGAATTGTAAACTTATTAAAATTCATACGTGAATAAATATACCAGGTATCGATTGTAAATCGATGATGTCTGGTCTTGAGGTCAAGAAATTAAGGTCAGACAAAATTACCTAAGTAGACATTACATTTTAAATTGAATATCTAGACAACAAAAATTCGTCAATACATGTAGGGCAAGTTTACATGAATAACACAAGTTCAAAATGAATAGATAATAGAAAATGCAGAATAAATAAGAGCTCGTATTTATACAGGCAGTCAAAAATTTAAAACAAGCAAATTATTGCAATGGAATAAAACTCAACCGCTTTAAAGAATATCAAATGAAAAATAGCCAGCGTCACTCGGGATGTAACATCATCCCGATCCCGGTTTCTAACGATATCTCATACATCTAGATGTGTTCAAGCATTCAGAAGTTATGGTGGACTAAACAAACTCTGTATGAGTTTGTTTAGTCTACATGAACCCTGAAAATATCACACTCTTTTTCTTGTGCAGTGGTGTAAACCTTTGTTTGGGTGATGCTGTTGTTCAAATACCTAAAAATGAAAGATGATGAGCTTCAAGTTAGTTTCTTTGTATAAATTACGTACTCGTGTAGACTCGTAGACTATTCCGTATTTCCTGTAGGTACAAAGTGTGTCAGTGAACGTCAAGCTATTATCGTAATGCAAATAAGTGCTTCAATTACAGAGGACATCGCCCTCAACAACGGAGATTCCCTGGACGAGGTGCCCGACGAGTGTCTCAGCATCAAGGAGAGGTACGAGAACGCCGTGAGGAAGTCCTGCATCTACTCCAACAAGGTCAGGCATGAGATGCTTGAAATTACGGGAATCCAAAATTTTGGGTACGTTACCAGAATTACCGACTTGAAATTCTTCCGTAAGCTCGAATTAAGAGTTTCTTAAATGTGTGTGAAATGTGAAGCCTGTTTAATCTGCCCTTGGCCAGCATTGTGGACTACTGTCCCGTAAGCTTGGGCCATAGGCTGTAAGTCATCAAGACTTAAAATTACTATAGGCAAAGTTTTTAAACCGCAATTGAAGTCCGTTGGACTATTGCTATAAAAATACTTCGATCATGATTTCCTGCTTCGTGCAAAATATATACAGTTCAGTCTTGTCTGTTTTCAATGAAAGCTATTTTAGTCACTTTTAGAATTTGGCTTCGGTCCAGATTTTTTAGGTAATTCAGAATTTCCGTTTACGTCAATTCTGCATACGAGTATTTACACACGTACCCTACTATTTGTACTTAAGGCCCAAGAGACGGGTCTGCCCGCGAAATTCAAATTTAATTTGGTTTTTCGCAATTTGTAAACTAATACGACAAAGTAGGCTTATGGTATTCAAATTGCGCCAATGGCAGTATCATCTTCACAGGTTTATATACTAATCTTAACGTGAAAGTATCCAGTTTAAGAAATTAGTCAAAATAATGAGTTTGACGTGAGCTACTCACAAATTAGTCATTATTTTGATTAATTTCTTAAACTGGATACTTTTACGTAAAGATTAGTATATAAACCTATGAAGATGTTACTGCCATTGGCGCAATTTGAATACCATAAGCCTACTTTGTCGTATTCGTTTATAAATGGTGAAAAACCAAATTAAATTTGAATTTCGCGGGCCGCTCCGTGTCTTGGGCCTTAACCTATAAATTGCATTTTCACATCAGTTTTTCTTTGGTGTAAGTATTTTCATAATACGCTGATTGGGTTTGTTAATTAAAATGCAGCATTTTAAGCATGTTGAATAGAAGCAGTCATTACTTTGCAGATTTCATAATACATGAAAACAAAAAATTTTGCTATAATCTGTAGAATTACCTCAATCCAGGACACCAAGAAAACATCAACGTCACATTATCTTCTTTTATTTCATTACAACACAGATTAGTGCATTACAATATTTCATTGCTACATTGCCCATCTGCTTCACCTTCACTGTCCTTCGCGTCCACTAGACTAATCCTCTTTTACATTTTTTTCTCATTTCACCAAAAAACACCTCCCCACCCACGTCATCTATATCTGTCAACCCCCATCATTTGTTTTTTGCCATTCCATATTTTAAAAAAATACTCAAATTAAAACCTATTTATTGAATGTTACAGAATTGATGACTAAAATGCAATACTATTTTATAAAATACAGTTCAAATTACATCACAAATAGCAACGTAACCTTACATTCGACCATCCTGACACCGTGTATGTCCCCATACACGAATCAAGTGATAACCTTACATTAGGCCTACGTACTACATATGTACTTGCTAATAAATCCAAAAATCCTGAATTAAGTACGTACCACTTATTTTAATTTAACCATACAAAACAATCGAACTACATTACTAATAAATAGTAGTTTATCAAAAAAAAAAAAAAATTTTTTTTTTTACCCTTCGATCACAGAAGAAAAAATAAGGATTCAGTACTTCATACTTCAACAATTATTCAAATGCTTCATTGTTCTTGACGTATGTTATCGTGACACATGCTGTCCCGACTCCCGGCTCAAAACTACAGATAGCTGCTTTTTAATTTTATGATTAAATTATTAAATATTTTTTATTGCATTTCATGACTATGTAAATCTTATGCGTTCTGTCACGTATTTCACGTTTATGTTCATTTTATAGTCTCCTAATGCCAGTAAAAATTTAACTTCAAAATTTTCAATAATTAATGTAATTCAATAATGCGCATTAAAATTTTAGCAAGTGTACTTTAAAATAAAACACATTATTTACAACTTTGTAATTCAACACCTCATTATACCCATCCAAAGTTTTTACTTATAATATTCAGTATAATAGCACTATATTATTTTTAGTAAAATAAATGAAAAAAAAGAAATATTTTTTATTTTACACTAATCCAACTAAAAATAGAACATCAAATTTTTTATTTGAATAAGAATAATTTGATGGTCTCTAACCCGGATCTTTCGTAAAAAGTACAGCATTAATCCACTTTCTCGCCTCTGCAGATTGAGGAAATCTAAAGGAAAAGGATAATAACTATTGAAAACTTATTATTATTTTCGTCCTCGTAACAATGCGGTTAACAGCGAAAAAAATATATAATCAAAAAATTTCAAAAAATCATTTATTAATATTTATTCTGGTATTATATTGTTGACTTTATTGTTGCATCTCAAACTGTTCACTTATCTAAAAGAAGACTTTGCAAATCGTTTTCAAGGATGAGTAAATATATAATAATTCTAAAGAAGCCGTCTCCACTTTTGTCAACCTAGCTAGCAAAATGATCTTACTAAGTAAGTGCATTCGGTGGTACACAAATCGGACTAACATGCGGTATCCTTATTTTTTCTTCTGTGATCGAAGTTTTTACCATATTAAACCAATAAATCTCAAAATTATTACAATAGTTCAACTACTCAACTTTCAGTTGCGGTATCTAGTTTCGCTTATTTTGTTGCCTTCATTCAATCATTCTCAAGAATTTTCTATGCTATAACCTATCAATTCTTGGCAGGCTCACTGGCGTTGGCCAGGAGCCTGCGGTTCGTCGTGTCCGTGAGGGCTGCTCCCCCCCGCCGGTGCGCGTCGCCGCCGGTGCGCGTCGCCGCCGGTGCGCGTCGCCGCCGGTGCGCGTCGCCGCCGGTGCGCGTCGCCGCAGGTGTCCGCGGCGCTGCTCCCCCCGCCGGTGCGCGTCGCCGCCCGCCGCAGGTGTCCGCGGGGCTGCTCCCCCCGCCGGTGCGTCACTGCCTGCCCTGGTAGCGCCGCCCTGGTTGCGCTGCCTCGTAGCGCCGCCCTCGTAGCGTCGCCTCGTAGCGCCACCCTGGTTGCGCTGCCTCGTAACTCCCTGGATGCGCCGCCCTCGTAGCGCTGCCTCGTAGCGCCGTGGTTGCGCCGCCCTCGTAGCGCCCTGCCTGCCCTGGTAACGCCGCCCTGGTTGCGCTGCCGCGTAGCGCCGCCCTCGTAGCGTCGCCTCGTAGCGCCACCCTGGTTGCGCTGCCTCGTAACTCCCTGGATGCGCCGCCCTCGTAGCGCCGTGGTTGCACCGCCCTCGTAGCGCCCTGGTTGCGCCGCCCTGGTTGCACTGCCTCGTAGCGCCGCCCTCGTAGCGCCGCCTCGTAGCGCCGCCCTCGTAGCGCCGCCCTCGTAGCGCCGCCGACGCCGATATCAATTATGTCAACGACTGTGCCTTGCACCAATCAATTCTCAAAAACTTCTCATGACCACAACTAAACCAATCAATTCTTAGTTGCAGTCCCTATTCTCTAATGCTGATTCCTTGAATCAAACAATTCTCAAAGATTTCCTCTTAATACAATCAAACCAATCAATTCTTGGTTGTACTACCTACTCATTCTAATTGTACTACAACTAAACCAATCAATTCTTAGTTGCAGTCCCTATTCTCTAATACTGATTCCTTGAACCAAACAATTCTCAAAGACTTCCCTTTAATACAATCAAACCAATCATTTCTTGGTTGTACTACCTATTCATTCTAATTGTACTACAACTAAACCAATCAATTCTTAGTTGTAGTCCCTATTCTCTCAATGATACTGCCTTGAACCAATCAATTCTCAAGGACTTTAATGTGACAATTCTTGCAATTCTTACGGTCAAGGTGCGAACCAATCAATTCTCGCTCCTGACCTGTAACAAGAGAAAATCACACTGTAGCTTAAAGAGTTACATCCTACCGTGCTGAAATAGTCCATAAACTATGTTAAGAAAGGAAGTAAGAGTTTTCCCCATTTTCCCATATCGGTATTTTAATTCATCATCAATCAGTGTTGCCCGTTTGGTTGCCATGAAATAAAACTATTTCAGATTAAGATGATCTAAAATTTTAAATACATTAATTAATTATTATAAATTCGACTAAGAAGTCCAGAAATTGACTCCATGAAAGAGGTTAACTTATATCAACTGTTTATATAACAATACCCTATTTTGAAGCCTCATAATAGGCGTAGAGCATAGTAGTATAGGACGATTATTATTTTTTTTTTTCTTAACTTGAAATGTTCATTTTTTTTCTTTTGCTTTGTTTGCAAGAGAATTATAAATAAACGTGTCACTTTCGAATAAAATGTTTCTGAAATGTTATTTATTTAAACGGAAACAAATATTTGTAGCCGGCATGCCTTGCTAGACCCGTCATACCTCACTACCAGATTATATCAGAGGGTTGAACTATTTAAAATTATCAGTAATAGTTAATTTTATTTTTGGTTAAGCTAAATTAATGGTTGCTTACCAATTAACTTAAAAGTTGTGATGCCACTAGAAGTTGAGTAATATTGAATTATTTACTAAGCCATTGTTTTAATAATTTGTCCAACAATTTTTTTTCGAATTGTTTCATAGTTTTGAGTTTGTTCACTAGCATTTGGTAAACAAATATCATTGGGATAGTTGGTTATATACTCAAAGTTGGGATATATCTGTGTCAGTTGTCAATGTGTAAAAGTAAAAAAAGTAAAGGGGTAGAAACTGTTCTAAAATATAGCATATATATAATTTTTGGTCTGTTATTCCAACTCTCTCTCCCAAGCTCTGTTACATTATTTTAAAAGAAAACACGGTCTGTGGCAATCCAAACTATAGATTAGGTATTATTCCAATTTTGTCACACTACTTTAAAAAAGAACACAGACCAATCAATCTAAGCTAACTTATAGATTAATATCAATCATTAACACTGAATGAGTTAAGTTTGAAAGATTTTTTTACAACAATATCAAAACATTTTTCCCGATCATACCAAATACGATTACCTAAACCGAAAAACTCACTGAAAAACTAAATGTGCTTACCCCGAATAGAGCTAAAATTATACTCCAAGAGTGCGTATTGCATGGCGATCGAATTATTTATTAAATTGCCTGATAGTTTAAAAGAAAAACTATGCCCATATATTTTAGAAATAGATTTTTATTATAGACCGTTACTTAGTAAAAATTATTATGACATAAACGATTATTTATCAGGCCACAGCTTTTCCACATTAATAACTTTTATTCCCCTTTTTTTCCCCCTTGATGATAAGTACTGTCTATTAACTAAATAATATTATTTCGTTAAATGTTTCGATAAGGCTTAATTTTCTGAGTAAGTATAATTATTATTTACTAATTTTTTATTTTTTTTTTTATTTTTATTAATATGACATTTAAAATTATTAACTTTTAACACTGACATTTTGTTCCATATTTCATTCTATATAATTCATTGTATCATATTTTTACTGTATAATATTCACACACCAGTTTTGGTAAAATGTATAAGGCTCGATTTTCCATATTACATCACCTTGTACCTGCATTTTGTTGAATGAATAATCTATTTATCTATCTATCTATAAAATGAGCAGGTTATCAGTAATATTTTTTTTTTGTTAATCGGGTTATTATTGATAGGTTCGTCCCACCAAAACATTCTTTTTCCTTTACTTCGTCAAGTATTTAAATTAGACCAGGAACTTTATTAAATACTATTTTCAATTTTTCAATCCTCATTTCATCAGAACTTATTTCCGATATACCCTTCGTTTTTCTCTACTGTAGTATTCAACAAAAATTACTTACTAAAATGTTTATAAATTAATATTTTAAAAGTGCCATTCGCTTCAGACTTGTAGATTACTTTATCACGATTATGATTTAGTGTCTAAAAAGATTACAGGAAAAATATATTTAAGTCCAAGTTAATTCACATGCATAATATTTTCTATTGCCAACGAGCGTCTTTAGGCTGAGCCTAAGGCGCCTCCTTATCTTAACGGCCTACACAATACCTAAGAAGTTTTAGTCATGTATTGAAGCTATATTTGATATTTTCCTTCATTTATGTAAAGTTTTTTTTTTTTTTTTTGTTATTACATACTTATAAAAAAGAGCATCCCGATTTCTATTAAACTCTGTATCTCTTAATTAAAACGTCAATAGTTTTACCACCAAAATCCTGATATTCCCGATGGATATTTCAATTACTATACTCACAACCTTATTACTTTTCTGAACTTGACAACGCGTTGACGAGAAATACGTATATCGCATCTCATGCCATGTCCCCAACGTTGGCCATAGTTTTGTTCACAAGGAAATCTTATCTTACTACTCTACGTTAGAGCCAAGATCATTACTTACACCGTATATCATATAAACTACCTTCTACCCATACAAATGTACCATTTATGAGGTTTTAAACAAAACTACTTAACTGATTTTGGCTGACACATGCTAATATTATGTAAGAGTTTCCTCGTGATAAATGGTTTAATGTAATTAATATATTTTTATATTTACTGATATATTTACATAAAAGGTTTAATTTTTATTACTAAAAATAGTGTAGTGTAATAATTAATTTTAATTAATTTTATGGCCTAACATGAACCTAAATGTACCTTTATAATGTAAGCTGTAATGTTTTATGTAAATAGAGTGAATCTAAATCTAAAAATTTTGACGAATATTCATATTATGTATATTTTAGTCAGCGTATTTCGCAGTAATGATTGAGGTTCAAGATAGTCTTTTATAGATTTAATAAAAGGAGGGAGTACATGACCTGACGCGTGATGTGCGATGTCCACGGTCGATTCTTCCTCGTCCATTTCCGTTCGGCGTCTCTCCGACTGCCGTGTAGCTTGCCCGCCGCCTCTCGGACGACGTCCTCCTTGAGCTTTCCTTATCGTTGCTGAAGAATTTCTCGTTCCCATCGATATAGCTCTCCAGCCCAGTTCAATTCGAAACCACTGTGGCTGCGGGTGCGCGACGGCGTCCCTGTTCTGCGCCTGTCACTCCCCCTCATTCATATTCGGGAAATAACAAAAGAAAACATGATATTAGTTTATGTATAAGAATAAATAAATTCATCGGTCAATAACTAAAATATAAGAGATTTAAGTACGTGGAAACTTCCTGTGAGTACAAATAAGGCAACAAGAAGAATTAATAAACCTACTTTAAATGATATAGTTAAATCATAAACCACGTGAAAATATTAGATTACGCAGCTTTATTATAGTTTATTGGATGATTATGTAATCACAATCTGATATACCTTCTAAATTGCCTGTAGGTAGTTCAAACATATCAACCGATAAAATCAATATCTACTAAGATCTACCCGCTATCTTTTTTTCTGAACGGGCGAAGCGAGTTCTCTGAGTCTACTTGAGTGAATTTGCACTTGTCCGTCCAGTGTTCGTCCGTCTGTCAGAACCTTATAACTTCTGAATTACTGAACGTAATTACTTCAAATTTATATATAATATGTAAACTGATGGCCTTCAGTCGAATATTGCATAAAAAAAAATATAAAAACTTTATTTCAGGGGGGGGCTCTCTAAACTTGCGATATATCTTTTTTTTTAAATATATATCGCAAGTATATAATAGTTATAAATTCATTTATATCCTGTACTTGAACAACAAATACTAAAATTAAATAAATATTATAAAGAAACAAAATTATTTAATTTTTAATTCTATAGCTTCACAATAATGCTAATAGATGGCGCTGTATCGCTAAAATCATGGTAAAACAGTCTTGCGTCAACTATTATTATTTTTTTATTGCGTCTAATGGTAAAAGTTAATAATAATTACAATATACGAGTTAAAACCATCGTTCGGAAACTATGGGACACTGCGAGGCCCCAGTTCGGGGCGAACCACTAGTTTTATTAAGTCTTGAATAATAAAATTTATCGCAAACAAATATAGAAATATGCATAAATGTAACAGCAAATTAACCTAACATTTTAAACCAACATGACTATCTAGCAATTCACTTTATCAAAAATCTAACGGCATAATAAATTCAAAAACAACCAGGATGCATTTACTTACGTAGGACAATCCCACTTCTGAAATGTAGAATTACCTCAATCCAGGACACCAAGAAAACATCAACGTCACATTATCTTCTTTTATTTCATTACAACACAGATTAGTGCATTACAATATTTCATTGCTACATTGCCCATCTGCTTCACCTTCACTGTCCTTCGCGTCCACTAGACTAATCCTCTTTTACATTTTTTTCTCATTTCACCAAAAAACACCTCCCCACCCACGTCATCTATATCTGTCAACCCCCATCATTTGTTTTTTGCCATTCCATATTTTAAAAAAATACTCAAATTAAAACCTATTTATTGAATGTTACAGAATTGATGACTAAAATGCAATACTATTTTATAAAATACAGTTCAAATTACATCACAAATAGCAACGTAACCTTACAAATCCATAAAACTAGAAAGTACGCTATAAGGTACCGCTCGCACTGTACACTGCCGCTCTATAAAGTAGTAGAAAAACATCGAATACAGGAACCAAGAAAAGCAAATAAAAACACCACATACACCCTGCAAAATATCGGCCATCTTAGATTTCAAAATGGCCGTTATTATTTGTGAAATTTAGATTTCGAACGTCAATTGAGACGACAACGCTGACAACGACTTGATAAAATTTTAAATTAAGCCTCAATAGCCCAATGGTTAAATGTGCGGACTGAAAACTG
Source organism: Hipparchia semele (assembly GCA_933228805.2). Taxonomy (NCBI): domain Eukaryota; kingdom Metazoa; phylum Arthropoda; class Insecta; order Lepidoptera; family Nymphalidae; genus Hipparchia; species Hipparchia semele. Next base: position 14,949,179 of record OW121710.1, on the reverse strand, counting down.
AAAGGTCGCAGGTTCAAACCCAAACTTTCCGCTTATTTGGAGGGGATAGGAGGATATTAGTCAACTTCAGCTTGACTAATATTCTTAAAAAAATTTAGTTCTCCAGTTCTCCGGCGCACTGCAGATGCATTCTTCAAGGATATCTCGCCGTTTATGCTGCATCTGGGCATGTTTGTCCCAACCCTCATTGGACAGGCTACGCCGCAGCAGCTGGCCGAGTGGTTGCCCAAAGCCTTGGATATGCAGATCATCGGGGCCTATGCACAGGTACGACAGTTTATGCCGGGTAAAAAGATCTCTGACCCCAAAACTGTACAATGGGTGAATTGATGATCTGGTGGTAAGTTGACACGACGATTGATTCCACGCTTTTCATTCGTCAACTAACAATTTTTCTTCCCACTCTGTAGAAAAGTACAAAACCTAGAAAATACCCTTAGAATGTCGTAAGAGCTCCTTTTATTTGATGCCAACTACGAAACATAATTCAGTATTATAAACAACTAGCGGACCCGACAGACGTTGTCCTGTCGAAATGGGCAGCACGCATTCTGTCAATGTTATGTCAAACGCCATAAGGTTACATCAAAAAAGTTTGAATTGTAAAAGCGGTTACATTAGAAATAATTTAATATGGTGGTTAATATTTCTTAAATTTTCTAATTTTCCGCGCAATTTTCTTAATTTTTTCTTTCATAAGAACCTTCTCCTGACAATAACAAACACAATAAAAAAAGAATTAGCGAAATCGGTCCAGCCGTTCACGCGTGATGCGCTTACCAACACATTAAGCGATTCATTTTTATATATTAGATAGAAGTAATTTTGTATAAGACCTTATTCACTCCATTTTTGCAAATAAATGAACTAGAATTTAACTGAATGAGTAAATAAAACGTTTTTCTACAGACGGAACTTGGTCATGGAACATTCATCAGGGGTCTGGAGACAACCGCAACCTACGACCCTAAAAAGGGAGAGTTTATTCTTCACAGCCCCACATTGACTTCCTATAAGTGGTGGGCTGGAGGGCGTAAGTAGATCTGTTTACCTACTTGAACATTGAGCAAGAGATCAATAATTTTAGAAGTATTTGATTAAAGATTGAAGTTTTTGCTATGAGCATTGTTCTAAAATTAGTATCTAGTAACATTTATTTGATGCCGGTCTGATAGACACTCGGATTTTGAGTTCCACTATAGCCGGTGAAGATATTTTCAGACCTACCAAATAATTACATCACCTGTATAGATAGATATATCGTTTTAATCGGTAAAATACCTATCTTGTAATTCCAGTTGGTACAACCGCAAATCACTGTGTTGTCATGGCACAACTGTACACCCAAGGACAATGTTATGGAACTCATTTATTCCTTGTCCAAATTCGAGATCTGGATACGCACATGCCCCTCACTGGTATAAAAGTTGGCGAAATAGGACCTAGAATGGGATTTAGCAGTGCAGACAATGGATTTCTAGGTTTTAATCAATTTAGAATACCAAGAGAGAATATGTTGATGAAACACGCCAAAGTTGAAAAGGTAAATATTTGAGTTCCTGCTCAAAGACATTGTAATTGTAAAACGTTAATAAAATTGAAGTTATAGAGATTAAATTCGATTTTCATGCGAGTTCATGAAATATCAAATTAATCGAACGATTCTTCTTTAAAAATATCGTTTCTATACTTTAAACTATTATAACCTTCCTTGTCATCTCATTCCAGAATCTTTAATAATCCTAATTATATTCTTCTTTTTATTAATCCTTAGGCTCGTATTAAGCTATTCTGGCTAAATCGGAAATAATCAGAACTTACTTCGCTACAGTACCTTCTACAAGCCATACTTACTCTTTCCCGTTTTCGGATTTCTAAACCACTAATTTTTTTTCGACCTTGATTGACCCTTGACCTTTTGTTATCATGTTAGGCATCAGCTAAACTAATATTTCATCTACAGGATGGAACGTACGTGAAATCGGCAAGGCACGGAAAACTGACGTATGGGACAATGGTATTCGTGAGAGTGACTCTAGTGAGCGAAATGTCTTTCAATATCTCTAAGGCTGCGACCATTGCTATTCGGTACTCCGCTGTAAGGAGACAATCTGAACTTAGACCTAAGTATGTGATTTTGTCAAACATGATGTCTACGTTAACTTTCTTCTTCTTTATCCTAAAATACTACTCAGGGATCTGTCCCTGAGAAGTTTGGTTTCCATATGAAACCAAAAACGGTAATGTTAATCGCCCTTTTGGAATTGGTAACACGTCTCGTCTTATACCTAGTCCTTCTTTTTATATTTCAGTGAGCCAGAGCCACAAATTTTGGACTATCCAACTCAGCAGCATAAGCTGTTCATATGCATAGCAACAGCGCATGCCTTTCAGCTTACCGCTACCTGGCTATGGAATACCTTCGAAGCTGTAATGGCTGAAATGCAAAAAGGAAACGTAGATACGTTACCTGAGGTAGCTATTTTATCTTAGTTTTTATTAACACTTTGTTTGTGCTTGATAATAATAATTACTATCAATATAACAAGTTAGAAATTACTAAAGATATGAGAAATTATATGACTAGAACTCTCTACCAACTCAGAAGAGTTGGTGGAGTTCTAGTCATAGTTGGTAGAAACCAACTCATGTTTCAAATTATTCTCAATAACGAATTTCATGTTAACAATTTCAGCTTCACGCCTTATCAAGTTGTCTGAAAGCTATAAGCACGTCAGATGCGTTGTCACACATAGAGCAGTGCAGATTTGCTTGTGGAGGCCACGGATACATGTTGTCTTCCAACCTGCCTTTCATTTACTCCTTTGTCTCAGCTACCAGGACTTATGAGGGCGACTATACTGTGCTGCTACTGCAAACTGCGAGGTAATCTTGAACGTTACTATATTTCTTTGGTCATTTGCATGGTTAACCGTCAGCAACTCATCAATGTAAATTGACAAACCTCACACAATAACTACTATTACGCTGGCTTATTTATTATTTATTTATTACACTTATTAATTAAGCCATCTGCGGACCAGTTCTATTATTATTTCTCTAGAAAAAAAAAGAACACCTAAACAAGTCTTTCAATATAGTAAGATGTTTAAGCAAATCATAATATCAAAGAAAACTTTGGGAGTTAAACGAAACCTGGCGCTTACGCCAGGTTTCTTTAAGCCAGAACACACGCTAGGAGAAAGAAAAAAACTCCATGAAAGATGAGTTATTCTTTATTTTTCTTTTCAGGTTTTTAGTAAAAGCCTGGGAGCTTGCGGAAGCTGGTAATAGTGTGACGCGAACTGTGTCTTATTTGAATCAGTCAGAGAATGCTAAGAGAATAACTTGGGACAATACTCACGAGGGCATCATTAGATCCTTCCAGGCAATTGCTGCTGGGTATGTTACCTTTTGGGAAATCATCATAGCCTTCTCAAGTGATGGATGATGCCCATATTTGAAAATAGGTCTCTTGTAGAAGTTTCCACACTCTCCGATCGTTTACGTGTTGGTGTTCAACGGCTTCCTGCGATTCGCTTGATGTCGCCAGTTCACCTCGTACCATGCTCTTAAAATACATACAAAAAGTCAAGAAAGAAAGTAGAATACTAAAACTGCTAGGTGAAGTAGGTCGTCTTCTATAGAATCACCTATGAGCGATGAGAAATAGTTGAACTAAATATATATATTTTTTTAGTAAAATAGCTCAATGTGTAAAAAGTATACGGGACCGAATCAAATCAGGAATGGACTACGAAGATGCGTGGCTCATGACGACTGTTCAGTTAGTGGGAGCGGCGGAGGTAAGGCCAGGACCCGTAAGGACCTAAATAGTAAATGGAATCCCTTACAGATTTATTGTATTATATGTATTAATTTCACAGGCACATTGTCGGGCTGTATTACTAGATACATACTGGAACGAAATGATAAAAATAACTAAATCATCAAGTGAAAATGTGAGAAAGGTACTGCATCAATTGGCGGTACTGTATCTTATGTACTGGGCACTAGAGAAGACAGGCGATTTGTTAAAGGTATTTTTTTCTATTCCAATAGAATAGCATGTTCATAAACCGATACAACAAATAATATGTATCGCTTAATTAAAGTCGGGATCGGGGAACTTGAATTTAACAACAAATAGGTATATACCTATATCGATTATGAGTGAAACTTGATTTGAGAAGAAATTTTGCATTGCAATAAAGGAAATCTTTGATATTTAGCAGCTACAAATAACTTAGTTCGTTCGTCATGTAGGTATGACGAACCTATATTCTCCTTTTTCATCCATGAATTCTTTAAGAATGCTGAAGCCATACTATTATTCTAAGTTTTACTGAGTACTGAAAATGTTGAAGAAAACAACGTCTAATCAAAGTTTGTATTTTGTTACAGTATTCGTCGGTTTCTAAAAAAGATCTTGATGAGCTACAGCGGCGTTATGAAGAACTTTTAACAGAATTACGACCCAACGTCGTAGGGCTCGTAGACGCCTTCGACTTGAGAGATGAGGTCAGATCCAGTTCTTAATAATACCCAAGTAAAAATCATTCGCGTGTAGTAAGGTTTCAAAAAATTTCGGGAGCACTTTTTTCCGAGATAAAAAGTTTACGTCGTTGTCTAGGTCCTTAACTACAACTATGCAGAAAATCAAGCCGATCCATTGGACCTGCGTGCTTGATGGACAAACTAACAAACAAACATTCACATTTATGATATTAGATTACTTCATTAAAAGTTGTTATATAAAAATTTGTTCAATTGCTTCAACACTTAGCTGGCTAATTCTTGAATAATTGTTTTAATTCTGTTGTTTCTTGTTGAATATTATTTTTATAATCATTCCTATTTCATATTGCATAACCGAAACACACAAATATGCAACGCAGGTATAATTGATAATACCTACGAGTAATTTAATAGATAAGATTTAAATAGTATTTATTTAGATAAATAAGAATATTTATTATTTATCTTTCGGATAGATATCTAATAGGTACCTACATATATTAATTATAAGTGTTTACTTAGTGTTTTCCTTCAATTCAATTCAAAAGAAAAGTGATATATGTAAGAAATTATTTGTTAATTACAGATTCTACATTCCTCTCTTGGCTCCTACGATGGCGCTGTGTATGAAAGGCTGATGGAAGAAGCACAGAAAAGCCCCTTGAACTCGGAACCTGTCAACCTGAGCTTCCATAAATATATCAAACCTTTGATGCGTGGAAAATTATGATCTTGCAGATCGAACTTACGTGATACTATTTCTAAAACTTTTTAGTCATATATTCCATTTTTTGGGGTTCGTTTTAAAAAAGTTATTATGTATAATTGATACGTTGATAACTAAAATTGATAACTAAAGATTGAAGAAAAATATTACTGATACCAATTAGGTAGTTTTTAGACGATAGTAGTGGAACTAGTACCACTATCTACAATTTTGGAACTACATTTCTTAATAAACGATCAAGAAAATTCGTTTACATACTTGTGATACAGACCAAAGATCATAAAACAAAAAAAAAAAAAATTATGTAGTTTTTATGTAAGCTTTTTACTGTTACTTTTCAAGTCTGCATCGTGTTTTACAAAATGCAATTTTACAGGCTGCAGACCAAAAACTTTGCATATTTCACGTATTGAAGAATTAAAAGAAATTGTTTAGTAAGTATAGTTGATTCAAATTAATTATACTAAAGAATTAATTAATGTTAATTAAAATAGAAAACATTCTTCACTCCAGACTTTATAAATTGCAAAGTTGAGAGTGAAAACAAAAAACGTATGTACGTCATACAGGGTTCAGCTACTGGTAAAGAAAGTAGAACTCAGTATCAACTATATAGGTACTTATAAATATTTTGCAGGTTATTTATTGTGCTCTTGTAAATAAATTGAATTTCTGTGATAAGATAAATTGTAGGTATTATATTTTTATTTTGGTGATTGTCCGATAATGATAAATAAATATTGAGTGATTGAAAGTAAATGTGGTGTTTATTTTTTGGAAGTGTTATGAAAGCCGCAAGGCATATTTTTAAATGAAATACTTACATTATTGGAAAAGGAGTGACAATCAGCCGGTCGCTGTCACGGCCCAGGATTGATGTCTCTCCCAAAATAAAATTAGCAAAGTTGGGAAAATTCAATTTGAAATTTGGAAAAATCAAAAGCTAAAGTATGTGACGACTACTAAAATCGCTAGTTAAATGACTTAGCATGAGGTCAATGGCTTAGCATGAGGTCCTGGATACGAATCCCAGGTCGGGTATAAAAGTCATTGGGTATTCGCATCCAGAAATTCTTAGTAGCATCCCGGAGTTCGGAAGTTGGTGCTGTCACATCCTTATGAACCTGTCTTGAACTTAATCCCTCAGATCGTGTGGGATTACCATCACAGAAAATAAGAGTTATGAAATAGAGAATGTTCCTGTGAATAAGCACATACTTGTGTTGGCTAGTCTCTGTCTCTGTTGAGAATGACCAGCGTGGCCGAAATTTGGTCTAAATTTAAAGTCTAAAATTAGGTAGACAAAGATAGAAGGTAATAGGTATAAATAGGCGCTAAGCTTCGAAACGTCATAAGTGCAGTTTCTTATCAAGAAGTTACTGCATTATCACAAGTTCGCACAAATTAATGTATTGAACACAGCTAACTTGTTATATCACACAAAAGAATTAGAAAGGATTAGTATTGTGAGAACTCTTGTACACTGTACAGTGAAAGTGATGGCAGGTAAGAAAGTCAACGAGGATTTGCTAAAAGAAAGGGCTAAGTGCACTTTCGATGTGGAAGAATTGACTAATTTGTTGGATGATGGGGCGGAGTTCACCAAATGGAGAAGAACTTTGGGTAAGTAGCTGAAATCATGATTTTGAATTCAATGCAAAAACTGAACTGCGAGAGTTTGGTAAAAGAACCACAATGTTGAATTGAGATCAGAAAATCAATACTAACGGTAATACGACGGTTTTGAAAGGTTTTGAGTAGAATCTTATCTAACGTGTACCTACTCTTTAAAATTTTGTATGTCTTGACGATTATAATTTTCAAAAGTTAGACCGTACTGGATAGCAAGCTGCAAGCTTTTAATATTAACAAATTTCGTTTTAGAACAAAACATTTTTAGTGTAAAAGGATTATTAGACGAGGTGCCAGAAGAGTATTTGAGCCATAAGGAGAAATATGAGAATGGCATACGAAAGACATTGCTGATGTACAAGGCGCTAAAAATGTATGATAAAGAGAGTGCGGGTAAATCTTTTGAAGAGAACGCTAGGTAAGTTTGTTCATAAAACTATTACTATTACTATACTTTGTAAGTCCCCCTCTACCAATTTAACGTTCCTTTACAATCCTGATGATGCTTTGGTTAAACTGACATACCACTTCTTTAATCCGCTTCCACTTTAAAACTGCGTCGCCAGTTAACAGCAGCTGAGATTGCATTCAAGACTGTTAACATATAAACGTATAGGACACAACAAGTTTCTAATACTGTCCCTGTGTGAAATTACTTTGGTATACAGAGGAATAGATATACTGGACAAAACCATGAAATTAGATAGCCTCTAAGCTCATTTAAGGAATAATGCTACTCATTTTTCGCAGACTTTAATAGCAACTGAATATAATTTATTAAAAACATTTTAGGTTCAATTTTCGCAACTCTATATGGACAGCCGTTACAAAAGACGTCTCTCCCCTCTTACTTCATAGTGAAATGTTTATAATCGCGATTATTGAGCAGGGTAATGACGAGCAAAGGGAGTATTGGGGGAAAAGGGCTGCCAATTTCGAAATTCTCGGCACTTATGCCCAGGCAAGTATACCTTCTTAAGGTAAATTGGCATTGTTGAGAGTAGTAATGTTTCCTAAAAAAAAGTATTTATATTCATTACAGTATTTATGTAATGTTTATCGAAGTGCGTCTCTGAATTCGATTTTATAATCAAATTATTATCATAGCTTCTTGCTTTTATTTATTTTTTCAGACCGAACTCGGTCACGGTACTTTTATTCGTGGCTTAGAAACAAGAGCCACATATGATGTGGATACAGAAGAATTTGTTCTACACAGTCCAACTCTTAGTTCTTTTAAATGGTGGCCTGGAGGCAGTGAGTACCTACTTAAGTTTTCCAAAACTTCTTGTGATAATTATATGGTCCTTACCTTTACTTTACTTACTTTACTTAACTTTTCATAAGTATAGTATGTTACAGCATATACTATACTTATGAAAAGTACAGGAGAAGGAGGAGTTGAAAATACAAGAACTGGTACACCAGTTCTTGTATTTTCAAGAGTATCCAATTATTTAGATAAATAACAACGTAACGACTTTGATGCAATTAAAAAGTATAATTTTGTTCATTTAGTGGGGCACACGGCCAATCACTGCATTGTCATGGCACAGCTCTACATAAAGGGCAAGAACTATGGCATCCAGCCATTCATGGTGCAGATAAGGGACGAGGAAACTCACATGCCTTTACCAGGAATCAAAGTCGGCGAGGTTGGACCTAAAATGGGCTTTAATACTGTTAATAATGGATTCCTTGGTTTCGACAATGTTCGGATACCGCGGGATAGGATGTTGATGAAGAACGCTCAAGTTTTAAAGGTTTGAAACAAACTGTAAACACACACAGCAACAGCTAAACTGTAGTTCCGTATTGGCACCATATTGGATAATTTTAATTGTAACACTTAACATTTTTAAAAATAAAACAAAATATTTATGGAAACAATAAGTTCTGAGATATATGATTGAACAAGTTTGTTTCTCCAGTGGATTCCTAACTATATTCTACAATTTGTTACTCTGATTGATATTTGTACTTTCTCTTTATTAGGTTCTAATTTGAAAATTTGAAAATTATTATTATATGCTTATTGACTCATAGGATGAAATGATTTTCCCAGGACGGTACTTTCAAAGAGTCTCCAAACAGCAAATTGGCCTACGGGGCGATGGTGTACATACGAGTGGTAATCGTCAACCACGTGTACAATTACCTTGCCCGAGCTGCGACCATCGCGGTGCGATACTCCGCCATCAGAAGACAGTCACAGCCGAAGCCTGGGTATGCCATACACTTCATTACATACTAAACATCGATGCATTCTAAAGAGTTTCCAAATTATTTATTTCACCTGTGGCTCTTGACTCTACCACCGCCACCGGTTCGGAAAGCGGAAGATTCAATTAAATTAAATTTTGGTCAAGCTATTCCTCTGTCTAAAATTCTCTTTCTAAATGTTACTAAAATTAATAAAGAAATAATCACTGTAAAAGATCATCATCATAGCGATGATGATGACGACAGCGGTCGTGTTGCATTAAGGCAATTATAACAATTAATCGAAACGTTTATCAAGCGATTAAATTAAATCAATGACAAAAACGTCGACTAAAATTGTCGTCGTAGTCTGTAGATATCCCATATCCCATATAGCCACCTCCTTTATCTGCGGTCACTCGTTTATAGTGCCATCCGGGATTTAGAAGTAGGGTACTGAGAGACAACTTCTACGGTCATGAGTGACGAATAGAGCTAACATGCGTGATATCTCATAGATTCACGAGTAAATTGGTAGCCCTGCAGGACCCCTGCCGCAAGACATATTGTTTTAAAAAGTTTTATATTCTTGCAGCGCGCCTGAGCCTCAAATCATTGACTACGTGACGCAGCAGCATAAACTGTTTATAGCGATAGCCACGAGCCACGCGTACCACTTCACCGTGCGCTGGCTTTGGGAGCGCTATACCAATATCAAGCAAGAGCTCGAACGGGGAGAATTCAAGAACTTGCCAGAGGTACGGAGAATTGACTTTCTCGAAGAAGCTTTACAAAATGTATGAGATAACATAATAGCATCGATTACTCAAAGGACGAAAATCAGTGTCGTCATGTTGAAGTTGCTGAAGGTTTTGTCTTGTGTCACTTTTTCAATGATAATGTATGAAGTTTTATCTTCTTCTTTTATAAATATATAGAAGGAAAAGATGGCTGACTGAGTGATTGATCTATCAACGCACAGCTCAAACCACTGGATGGATCAGGCTGAAATTAGCTATTATGACGTAGGATCCGTTAAGAAAGGATTTTTAAAAATTCAATCTCTAAAGTGTTAAAATAGGAGTTTGAAAAATCGAACTTAACGTGAGTGAAGCCGTGGGTGAAAACTAGTTCCTTAACAAAATAAAACTAGGTTTTGAAAGTTAATGAATGCATCGTATGTTTAGGACTAACAGTATTTTCATGCAGATCAATGACACGGTATTTCGGTGAACACGATGATATTTTAAACATTATGGCATATGTAGATCCAATATTACATATAATAAGTCAACCAACAACCATAAATAAAGAGATTAATAGTTTATTTATAATAGGTAGTAGTAATAAATTGAATTCAAATCAGGTCATCGATGTAATCAGGTACATTGATCTGACCAGTTTCACAGGATATAAAACGAAATGCACCGCTTGAAAGCTGCACATCCACGTAATAAATAATATCACAAATTCCTTGGGAAAATATTCTGCCAAATCATTTTATGCAAAGCATTGGAATAGTTATTGATCTTTTAAATTAGCCTTGTAAACCCTTCTCATTCGGACGGAGACCTGGGACAGTAGTAGGCCGACGATGGATTTAGATGAATGAAAGATATTCTATGTTAGCCTTGTCTTCCAGCTTCACATCCTAGCTTGTGCCATGAAAGTCATCTGTACTGCAGACTGCACTGCACTAATTGAAAGGTGTCGCTTAGCCTGCGGAGGCCATGGTTACATGAAGTCATCAAATCTGCCTCTCATTTATGGAGTGAGCATTGCTACTGTTACTTACGAAGGGGAGAACACAGTTTTACTTTTACAGATTGCACGGTAAGTTAAGACTAAGTATTCTTACTTCCTCCTAAATTCTTACCCAGAACTTTTTCGGCCTCTCTCCTGACAATCCAGCAAATCTATTATTTATATCTTTTATATCAGTTCATGCTTTGTTTTATTAGTCTGGTTTTAGTTTACAAAAAAAAAATTGGATCGCACACAAATATTTTATGTTTCAGTAAATTTTTCTTCAGTCAGATTTTAAATTTAAAAGTTTATCTCGATTGCACTATTTTTGTGAATTTTGCTGTATATGATAAGTTTTCTTTTTAATCAGGGTTTTTTGTTAATCTTCTTAAGAGAAGATAAGTAGTGCACTATAAGTAGTGCTTTTTTTTTCATTAAAAGTAAAGCAACAACTACGATAAATGTTCCTGGAATAATATGTTTCAGATCCTTAGTGAAGACTTGGGACCAGATTTTGAAAGGCCACATCTCAATAAGCCCATCTATGGTCTACCTCGGCGACAAAACACCAGTGCCAGATTGGGATACTACTCTTCAGGGAATTCTGAAAAGTTTCGAAAGAGTTGCTAGAGGGTGAGCAATCATTTATTGTTATTTTTGGGGTAGATACATATTCTTTACGGCTAATCTTGAAGAAGTAAGACAGGGGCAGTTTGCATTTATCTCAGAAAGTCAAAGAGTTTCCTCTGGATTTTAAAAAAAACTTATATTAATGCGGAACAATTTGCAGGCATCAGCTAGTTAATAATTTATTATGCTTTTTTATAATTATAACTTTTTTAAATTCCTCAATTAGAATACTACTTTTTTGCTCTTCAGAAAAGTATCGTCAAGTGTATCAAGCCTTGAACAGTACATAAAATCAGGATTGTCTCCAGAAGATGCTTGGAACAAGGCTACTGTCCAGCTTGTAGGTGCTGCTGAGGTAATAATACACATACATAAAATTTTAGACGTCGTCAGTCTTTTTGATTTTGGAACGCACCGCCTCCCGCGTGATGCTGCTTCTTCACTTGTGACGGTTGGCAGGGCGGTGAGAGCTCCATCACAGTTCTCTAAACCTGTCACTTTGACTAAAATTGTCCATCACGTGGATGAGCAGCGTCCTCTTGCTCTTTTCCTTTCCACCTGACCCTGTACCATCAACCGCCCTTCATTTCTGACGAATAACGACATCTAACAATTAATATATATCATCCTAGCAGCCACGACCACGCAGACAAGAGTGATTACAATTTTAGATTTTTGATTGTTGATTAGCCAAAACCACTACCTTGCCTACGTTTAGGTTGCCTAAAAAGTTGCTAAATGTTCGGTGGAGATCTTAACTTATTTTAAGGGAAGAACGAAATATGAATTATGATCAGGTAAAGTATTCGTTATTTCATACATTTAATTTATTGTTATCAGGCACATGCGAGGGTCATCCTTCTGTCAGTATACAAAACAGAAATAGAAAGAAGAGCCTCGACCCTCTCAGTACCGTTGGCAACTGTTCTGCATCAACTTCTGGAACTGTATTATATTTATTGGACTTTGGAGATGATTGGAGACTTCCTTTTGGTAATTGGACGTCAATGTGGGCACAATAGTTCAATAGTCAGATTAGATAACCTGAAGTTTATTGTTGCATTTTTAGTAAAAAAATCTCTAAAATTTCAATGACTGGGTGTAACTTTCCGTGCCTCAGAGAACACGCAAAGTCGTCGCATCGGCCTTTACACTCGATCTCTTTCCAGTCTTGTTGGAGTATAAGAGAGAGAGGGAATATAGAGTGCACTATATTAATATATTCATATGCCTTTGTTAAGATGGTTGTGGTTTATTGATAAGTTTATAACGATGACCGAAACTTTTTACAGTACACAAAGCTAACGGAAAAAGATGTAAGAGATTTGCAACGTCGATACGAGGATCTTCTCGAGAAGATCCGGCCGAATGCAGTTGGTTTAGTGGACGCGTTTGACTACAGAGATGAGGTTTGATATATGGAATTTTATGAGTTGTAAATAACTTTAATAGAGTCTGTTCAAAAAAGAGCTGTCGGGGGATTGTAGAGCTCTGCTGTGTTTAATTACCTTTTTTATTTAGCATGCAATACATTGCGCAATAAATAGCGTTAGTTCACTGTTTGGCCAAGACGCGTTCTCTTTTTGAACGGATTCTAAATACATACGCCATACGAGGTTAAGCCCATGGATAAGATATTTAAAGGTTAGTTAGCTCTATCGTCGACCTGAGAAAGTCCTGTTAAAATTGATTTGCGTACTAGAGTATTAACGTTTTCAAAAATTACCCACAAAAATATAGTAAACAATATTTTTATTTTTTTTTCTAAGATTAGAGATATTGATTAGAACTTTAATTTTTCATAAACGTCATAGTGCATATTCGTTACTTTAATAAATTGTGAATATTGAATGAATGAATAAACTTTTAGTGTAAACACATAGCAAAGAAAACAATTTATGAAATAACAACCGATTTTCATTCAGCGATCTCTTCCAGGTTTTTCAAAGCCTTCAGGCATTCAATGGTGTAAAATTAGTAATAAAGAAAAAAAAATTCTTGTCTTCTCCAGGTGTTAGGCTCTACCTTGGGCGCGTACGACGGGCGCGCCTACGAGAGGCTCATGGAGGAAGCGATGAAAAGCCCCCTCAACGCGGAGCCGGTGAACCAGACGTTCGAGAAATACCTCAAGCCCTTTATGCGAGGAAAGTTGTAAATAAATGTAAATAAATAATCTTATGATATATATATTACTATTGTTAATGTTATTTTACAGGGATTTTGTTTTATTTCACGAAATTTTCTTATTAAATTTTCCATTCTAAAGCAAAAATTAACTTGATCATACGTGGCCTTCCTTAGGACTGGATACGACATTAGTGCATCGGTTGGGTATTGAACCGCCGACCTTACAGTTTTCAATCTGCACCTTTAACCATTGCGCTATTGAGGTTTCGCCAAACTTCATATAAGTCTTTGTAGGATAGTGACAGGTAGAATGCAGAGATACTGAAGATGACCTCGGAAAAATAAATAAGCAGGCATAGATAGTTCGTTAAGCATAACCAAAACGTCGTAAGTCCTTATCAAACAGTTACCACAATACACACAAATAAACTTATTACGTAGGTACCTACACGGTACGACTGCTATCTTCACTTGTTATATCATACAACATACTTACGCACGATAGTATTGTAAGAGCTCTTGAACAGTGAAAGTGATGGCGGGTAAGAAAATTAACGAGGATTTGCTAAGAGAAAGGTCTAAGTGCAATTTCGATGTGGAGGAGTTGACAAATTTGTTGGACGATGGAGTGGAGAACACCAAATGGAGAAGAACTTTTGGTACGTACCTATTAAACATAGCAATTTTGAATTCGATGCGAGATACGCTAGAACTGAAGTAGGTATAAGATATTGCCTTAATAAAGGTAATTTATTTATTTATTCGTATTATTATTTATTTCTTGTCCAAAATCCATTAAGCTTAGACGAGGATACCTACCATAGCATTGATTTTGAGGCAATAAGAAATTCTTTGATTGAGATTTCAATTTTAATTTTTATATAGTAGGTACTACAATAAAAATTGAATCCGCATTTCTTAGTTTCAATATGAGTTTTTGAACGATTCTAACTGGCTGATCGCACTCTCTTTCTGCTCAGACTCAAGACAGAGTTGAAACGAGACAGATTAATGTCAGTACATATTTGTGCCTCAAGATCGAGCCAAGTCCGAACTATAAGTAGATCTTAGCCTTAGCTCAACAAAATTTTCCAAAGTAATTTTTGAATATCTAGTCGATTATAGAGTTCGATTAACTACAAAGAATTAATTTACTTTTCAGAGAAAAAAATTTTTAGTGTAAAAGGATTATTTGACGAAGTGCCAGAAGAGTATTTAAGCCATAAGGAGAAATATGAGAATGCAGTGCGAAAATCCTTACTGATGTGCAAAGCGCTTCAAACGTATGATACTGAGAGTGCCGGTAGATCCTTTGAAGAGAACGCCAGGTAAATTCTATTTACTTTACTAGTGTCCATTTTCGCCAACCATAAATCATCCCCTAAGTCGGACTTAAGACTTCCAAATTGTCACTACTACTAAGTTTAGGTAATCCCTAAAATTTTGTGACTTCGTTTGCGTGGGTATAGGTTTTTTAATTCCACACATGCACGCACGCACGCAAGCACGCAAGCAGGCACGTAGCACGCATGGACGCACGCACGCACGCACACACGCACGCACGCACGCACGCGCGCACTCACACACGAACACACATACAATCTTTCGCCTTTATAATATTAGTGATGTGATTGCGTGAGTGAGTTGTGAGGTATTATGTACCTACCTACTTATGATTATACCCTAATAAACATTTTTAGGTCTATGATCAATTGATAAATAAAATCTATTGTGATATTGATAACATTATCTTAAAAGGTTTTATAATATCATAGTAAAGATAACGATATTATTTACAGCTCGGGCTGTACAAATTATTGTGTTTATTACAAAAATAAATTTTTGCGCGCGTAAGGTTTTGAAAAATCCCGCGGGGTTTTTAAAAAAGGCAACTTACGAATCTTCAATTATATTTGATGATGCAAAAAATTACGTCGATCCGTTGCACCGATGCCGTGTGATTGAAGGGCAAACCAACAAGCCAACAGACAAACAAACAAACTTTCGCATTTATGATAAAATTTAACACAGTTTAACCTTGCACCTTTTTAACAATGCTTTTAACTTTAGACTACTTTTAGAATCGTGTGGAGAACTTTCCGGCAGGTTTCCTACCGATGTTTTTCTAGCAAGTGATATTTTTTTGCATAGGCAAATACTTACGCACATAACCCCAAAAACGTTTTTATACATTCCAGGTTGAATTTTCGTAATTCTTTATGGACAGCCGTTTGTAAAGACGCCTCTCCTCTTTTACTACATAATGATATGTTCCTGATTGCAATTAATCAGCAAGGAAATAACGAGCAAAGGGAGTATTGGGGGAAAAGAACCACTAATTTTGAGATCATTGGCACATATGCTCAGGTAAATATTTCATGTGAAATAGTACCTATCCTTAAGTGGAGAGTGCGCTCAGGAACTTCACAACCTCGTGCCTCCTTCATCGTTTTACCACCGAATTACGAGAAGTCATGAGTGTTGGTATCCTTACCTGGTTAAAATCCACCTATTTGCACAAAATGTTTTATTTCAACGATTCTGAAACGCTCCTCGGCTAAGAATTGAAACACCCTTCCGGCGTCCATAAATTCCGGCTTCGTATAATTTGAATGGATTCCAGGCAAGAGTTATAATGTATCTTCTAGGCGAGTGCACTCAAACCAAGCGGAATCTCTGATTATCTCAAATTGGTATAGTTATATAGGTAGTTGATTTTGTATATAGTTAACTAGCGGACCCGACAGACGTTGTCCTGTCTTAACTATGAATATTGAAACTCTTTGACGAAATTGGCAGCACGCATTCTGTCAATGCTATGTCAAACGCCATAAGGTTACATCAAAAAAGTTTGAATTGCAAAAGCGGTTACATTAGAAATAATTTAATATGGTGGTTAAGTTTTCTTAAATTTTCTAATTTTTCGCGCAATTTTCTTAATTTTTTCTTTTTTAAGAACCTTCTCCTGACAATAACAAACACAACAAAAAAAGAATTAGCGAAATCGGTCCAGCCGTTCACGCGTGATGCGATGACCAAGGAAATAGGGATTCATTTTTATATATATAGATTAACTCCTTAGGGGGTAGAATTTTTTAAAAGTGTGAAACACTTACTTTTTTGTTTTCAATTTAAAGCCTAAATACCGAATTTTATGGGTATAGCTTGAAAAATGACGGAGTTTCATACAAACTTTAACCCCCCTTTTTACCCCCTTGGGGGGAGAATTTAAAAAAAATGTAAAATACGTAATTCTTTATTTTTAATCAAGAGCCAAAATATCAAGTTTCATAAACATAACTTGAAAAATAACTTGAAGAACGAAGGACTATTATACAAACATTCAACCCCTATTTAACCCCTTAGGGGGTAGAATTTTTTAAAAGTGTGAAACACTTACTTTTTTGTTTTCAATTTAAAGCCTAAATACCGAATTTTATGGGTATAGCTTGAAAAATGACGGAGTTTCATACAAACTTTAACCCCCCTTTTTACCCCCTTGGGGGGAGAATTTAAAAAAAATGTAAAATACGTAATTCTTTATTTTTAATCAAGAGCCAAAATATCAAGTTTCATAAACGTAACTTGAAAAATAACTTGAAGAACGAAGGACTATTATACAAACATTCAACCCCTATTTAACCCCTTAGGGGGTAGAATTTTTAAAAACTGTGAAACACGTACTTTTTTGTTTTCAATTTAAAGCCTAAATACCGAATTTCATGAGTATAACTCGAAAAATGACGGAGTTTCATACAAACTTTAACCCCCCTTTTTACCCCCTTGGGGGGCGAATTTCGAAAAATCCTTTCTTAGTGCTCGCCTACGTCATAAAAGGAACCTACTGTCAAAATTTCAAGTTTCTAACTTCAGTGGTTTAGGCTGTGCGTTGATCGTCAGTCAGTCAGTCAGTCAGTCAGTCAGTCAGGACAAGCCTTTTTATATAATATATAGTTAATTGTAACATTTTGTGTGTACATGGGGCTGACATAAAGGTTACCTTTAAAAGTCCCATATTAAATAATGAGAATTTAAAAAAAAACTCTGATTAACATTGTTTCTTATTTCTTTTTTATTTTAGACGGAACTTGGTCACGGTACTTTTCTTCGTGGTCTAGAAACCCGAGCAACGTATGATGTGGATACAGAAGAATTCGTTCTACACAGTCCAACTCTTACTGCTTATAAATGGTGGCCTGGGGGCAGTGAGTAGTGAATTTTTAGTTGATTATATTTTAATTTACAACAAAGTTATTTATTTGATGGTGGTTTTGTGGGAGAACGTTCGGAAAGAAGTTTCTCCCGAGCTGGCAAGAAATCCAGCAGTTATTCTTATATAAACAAAAATGCGATAATGTAACTTAATTTTTTTGTGGGCAGCTGAATGTAAAGCTTTCAACTTTTTCCTTATTATTATTTCGTAATAGATATCCATGAATTCCCTCAGCATACAAGTGGAATTTAGATTATTCATCATCATCATCATTAGCAATTTAGCAACCCATCAAGATTTACTACTGAGCGTAAGTTATAGGTTATTATTCACAAAGCAAATTGGCTTAGGTACGTCACACAGCATTGAGAACGTTATGGAGAACTCTCAGACAGACAAGCTTCCTCACGATATTTTCCTTCACCATTTTTTTCTTCACCGTTTTGTTTTAATTTGGTTTATTATAAATGTGTAACTTCTTTGATGCAACAAAGAAATGCAACAATGTCTTCTTGTCGTTTTAGTGGGGCATACGGCCAATCACTGCATCCTAATGGCACAGCTCTACATAAAGGGAAAGAACTATGGTATCCAGCCATTCATGGTGACGATAAGGGATGAGGAAACCCACATGCCTCTGCCAGGAATCAAAGTTGGCGAGATTGGACCCAAAATGGGCTTTAATACAGTTAATAATGGATTCCTTGGTTTCGACAATGTTCGGATACCGCGGGATAGGATGTTGATGAAGAACGCACAAGTTTTAAAGGTTTGTTGTTTTTTCACACTACGTGCGTGCAGTACTCTAAATTAAATAATTATTTTGTAAGAGATATCAGGCATCAATAATGAAATATAAAAAAAATATTGGCAATTCTAACTAGGTTACATACGTAGTATGACAACTCATAATAATAGTGATAACTGATGATTTTTTTTCTTTATTTGTATATTTTACAAAAAAAAAATTATATAGCCAGAAGGCCAGAATACTATTACAAACACCAACATTGAATCTTTCTAAATTAAACATAGTAAAATATATTATCCGTTTTATTAATCCTATTGAGTTACTTTAGACTTAAATTGTTTCCAGGACGGCACCTTCAAAGCCTCCCCGAACAGCAAGTTAGCATATGGTGCTATGGTATACGTGAGAGTTAGTATCGTCAACCAAATGAGTAAAAACCTCTCGAAAGCTGCGACCATTGCCTTGCGATACTCCGCCATCAGACGACAATCGCAGCCGAAGCCTGGGTAAACTGCAAAAATAAATAGTTTTATCCCATATAGCCACCGCTTTAGCAGCAGTTGTAAAAGATCACCATCATTATCGAAAGCTGCTTTGAAGGTTATGCTGCATGACCATGAAGAGAATTGGCAATTAAAACACCACGTTTGTAGATCAGGGGCCCAAGTCTGCTATTGCAATTGTAGTTACATTACAGTTACATTGCCTATCAATGACATCCCAATTGCTACTTTTAGCAATTTGACTTGGGGCCCAGGGGTTCAATTGTCTATCAATGACATGACAATTGCTAAAAATAACAATTGTCATGTCATTGATAGACAATGTAACTACAATTGCAATAGCAGACTTGGGCCCCAGGTTGGTCGATTGTCCTATAACTGCTTTAAAAATAGGCTTAAAATGTATGTATGATATAATTCTACTGGTGTGGAAACATAAAAAAAATCATACGTTCTCAACCAGCGGTCATGGGAATAGAATTTTCTCATCCGCACGGCTTATTCATGTGCGTAAACCTATTTATGAATCAATTATCTATTACCTATAGGTTAGCCTATAGGTATAAGTAAATTCTTATTAAGTCATTTATTTGACAGATTAAAATCTCGACTCATATCGGTTTTTGTTCATACATTCTTGCAGCGAACCAGAGCCTCAAATTATTGACTACGCGACGCAGCAGCACAAACTGTTCATAGCAATAGCCACGAGCCACGCGTACCACTTCACCGTGCGCTGGCTCTGGGAGCGCTACACGAAAACCAGCCAAGAGCTCAAGCGGGGAGAATTCAAGAACTTACCAGAGGTAAGGATCGCAAAACTGAGTTTCTGGAAGAAAATAAAAAATAGTGTATGAGATATTATACCTACCTAGTAGTATCCGCAACCTCTTCTTGATGTTCCTAACCTGCATAAATTCTTATGTAATCCATAATGTTATCAAAGGTATAATAGGTACGTGAAGTCTGCCACTCCATACTTGGCCAACACAACACTGCTTATTTTAGAGGAGACCTGTGATAATTGTAGGCCGGCGATGGGATGAGGTGAATGAATGAATGTGTGAAATCAAATAAGAAATGAAGAGATCCGTTGGAGAACCAAACTCACCGACAGCTCAGCGAGTCACAAAACTGAAGCGGAAATGGAACGGACGCATAGTTCGAAGAATTGATGGTCGTTGAGGTCCCAAAGTGCTGGAGTGGCGACCCCACAATTGCAAGCGCAGTGTTGGGAGACCCCCACTAAGTGGATCGACGATTTCAAACTAGTAGATGAGAGCCGCCAGGCGGTGTGACGAGGCTTGTGAAAGTCCTTGCCTGTGAAATGCAAGAGACTATGGACGATAAAAAAGAAGAATTAATCTAATTTTATTCTAAGTGAGCCTTGTCTTCTAGCTCCACGTCTTAGCCTGTGCCATGAAAGTCATCAGTACTGTAGACAGCACTGCACTAATTGAAAGGTGTCGCTTGGCCTGCGGAGGCCATGGCTATATGATGTCGTCAAACCTTCCTTTGCTGTACACAGTGAGCATAGCTACAGTTACTTATGAGGGGGAAAACACGGTTCTACTTCTACAGGTCGCTAGGTGAGCCTAAGTAGAGGTGCTACTCATGTTACATATTATTTTGTCTATCTACCTATAGTTTCTTCGGAGCAGTTGTAAGTACAATTAGAATATAGATCAAAACTAATACATTCAAGCAAAATTCTTGAAATCCGTAAAGAAATTATGGGCATATATACAATCAAAGTTGATTTCAGCGTGGAATAATGACATTTTTTTGTCGACATAGATTAATTAATTCAATGTTTCTTACACCGCCGTTGTGTATGATTTTTTGTGTTCATCAGCCTATTAATTATGAAAATAATTTTGATGATTTCACTGTTTATTAATATTTCAGATCCTTAGTGAAGACTTGGGATACGCTCTTGAAAGGTCATATATCAGTAAGTCCATCCATGGTGTACCTCGCTAACAGAACACCTTTGCCACAGTGGGATAGTTCTCTTGAAGGAATTCTGAAAAGTTTCCAAAGAGTTGCTCAAGGGTTCGTAATGTTTATAATATTATATTTTATTTTTACAATAGGTATTTCTTATTCTTAAAACGAAACTAAGATACTTTTCTTAACTGAATGTTTTGAATATCCCATATTGTGTTATGTGTCACGTTCAAAGAATGTTTGTTACTCCACAGGAAAGTATCAACTGGCGTGTCCAGTCTGAATCAGTACATAAAGTCAGGATTTTCTCCTGAAGACGCATGGAACAAAGCTTCTGTCCAACTTATAGCAGCTGCAGAGGTAGCTATATATAATCTCATCTTAATAATAATAAGTAATCTTGGTTCAAAAATTCAAATATTTGGGGAGAATAATAACATACGTGTATAGAGCAACTTTTTTTGTACATAATATTATACCTAGTACTTATACAAATGATAGTATCATTGTTCGCCCTGCGACGAATAAATTGACTTTTTGACACATTTTCAAAGGATTTTCAATATGCACGTAGCTCGGCGTTGGTAAAAGCACTTGGAGATTTTTTGTTTGTGGGTTTACGAAAATTATGCACCTCTGAATTACGTGCAACGTTATACCTAAATCCGAAATTTTTCGCTTCTAATATTATTTCATTGAACATTTTTGACAGCCACGTTTTCTATTATTCCTAGGTTCAGTTAGGTATCTAAAATTTTTATTATTTCATTTGTCTAGGCGCATGCTAGAGTCGTCGTTCTCTCCGTTTACCTAACAGAAATAGAAAACAGAGCATCGACTCTCTCAGCACCGTTGGCAACTGTTCTGCATCAACTCCTGGAACTTTATTATATTTACTGGACCTTAGAGAAGATTGGAGACTTACTTTTGGTAAGTGGAATTTTGAATTACTTTTAATAATTAATTTAATATATGAATTTATTTAATCTATTTAATATAGATGGTGGGAGTGAAGCTGCGGGTAAAAGTTAGTCTATAATATATGCCTCTATAAATTAAATATGATATTCGAACTACTTTTTAATAGAAACATAAAATATAAAATTAACTTAAAATATTTACAATACTATAATATTTAAAATTATATCTAAATTAAATTAATATTAAATTACTTCTAAAATTAAAACTAACCTAACTTGACAAAATATTAACCTAAAACTAAAAACCTTAAAAAATATATACTATAATAAATTAAAATAAATTATTAAAAGGTGTCCCTTTAGGCAACGTTCCGAAGATACTGGCAGCGTTCCCCCTTTGGATAGCGAGACTAATTCGTTGTCCGAGGTAGCTGCCAGCTCTTCGGTCACCTGTGACGTCGACTAATCTTTTTGAAATTTCTTTAAAAAGTCTAATGGCGCTAGGACCCCACGGACCAAGGGTCTCGACACCGAATGGGACAAAATCATATTCGGTGCCGAGACCCCTGTATTTGCATGCTTTCGTTTTTTCAGCCGCTTCACAAGCCGCACCAACTCTGTTGTTGGTTCCATGTAGATGGGAAGGGGCCAGCGTGTCTGAACAGGTTGCATCCCATACCAGCACCCGACCCATCTTCCATGGAATCAAACTCATACCGTCCGGTCTCTTGCCATCGTCTCTTGCAATGCCAGTCGGCTCAAGTAGACTTGGCACGTTGACGGTGGCAAGGGACCGGCGTATGATATCGTTAAGTGCGGCATGTCTCGAGAAGCGGCCAGCACTTTTTTGGCATGACAGTCCGTGATGTCCTAGCTTGTCGACATCACTGCCACAGGGACATTTATGCGGAGCGCAGACCGGAACCCCAAGGCGTAGACAGGTTGCGATTCGGAGCGTGTCAGGCACAAGAAATGTTCCTGTATTGGTCGAAGGGTACGCGTGAAGCCAGTAGCCGGCCTCATGTGCACCCACGGCCAAAAGCCTAGCACGCGCTGAACCTGTACTACGGCTCAAAAGATCGTTATACGTCAATTTACATTTTATGTCGTCCCAGCTCCTCTGTGAATTTGGAGAAACTGGAAAATTTTGACCTGGGCATGCAGTTAAGAAAGCGTTTCTAGCTTCTTCCAAGCCAGCAATCTCAAAGTTTGAAGGGGATTCCCTTAAAATTTTACTCATGAGATTTGCTGAACTATGGACGGAAGATAGGAAGGCTGGTAAAGCAACACTGGAAATTTTGCGAATCCCTAAACCACCATAACGGATGGGTAGGGATGCTTGGGACCAAGATTGCTCGTTCAGCTGCATATTAAGAATCGATTCTAAGCTAATTTTGATTAAGTCATCTACTTGTGTCAAAAGATCTGGGTGATTCCAAAAGGAGCAGCAACGGAGCACATACGTAAATTTTGGGACGAAAAGACAGAATTTTAAGATGCAAAGTGCATAATGTGGACTAATTTTGAAAAGAGCAACTGCTGAGTTTCTTGCCGGCTCTTCTCAGCAGAATCTGCATTCCGAACCGGTGGTAGATTTTTGACGTTTCATAAGAGCTACAAGTTGGCCTACATGAAATAAATAAATTTTGATTTTGATTTTGATTTTGATTTTGAATTTCAATGAGACGGTCAGCAGAATTTTGAAATTTAGTAATTGAATTATTAATATATTCAGAAATAGATTCATCAAAAATTGGAGAACCTAAAAGGTAAAGGGAATTACTGTTAACTATTTTAATATTTGGAGCCAAAATATTAAATTTTTGTTTTGCCTCTATAATATATGTTAGTCTATAATATTTAAGTCTCATTTTTTTAGACAATTTCCTTTGGGAATGTTATGCTGCAGATAAAGTTAAAGTTAGGAGCAAAACCGGGGCTTGTGGAAGTCCATCCAAGAGACCTTTTTTCTTGTTGTTGACCTTTGACAATGAACGTCTATCGGTTGATAAAGAAGGAGGAGAAGAAGAAGAAGAAGATAAAGTTGTTCAAATGCCTACAAGTGATTTATTAATTAAAGACACAATTAGAGTGTACTTTCTCCAAGATTTTAACCAAAAAAATTCTATATATAATATATGGTGTGAAAATTGGTGAACGTGGGTGGGAAACTCAGGACTCACCTGCAGTCTCCTCTCGCCTTCGACAGCACTGGTTCACACACCATAACACCATATAACAAAATTTTGAAAAGGGGCGGTAATTGTTCTGCGCACGCAAAAATTACGTGTTGCGGCGTTGACATTAGCGGGCATACTAGGCGTTGGATCTTCTTTTTCTTGACGCGGTCTCTTTTTGTCCTGAGTTGAGGGAAAGGGACAGGACAGGACTTATGGAAATATATTAATGTGTAATTGTGTGAACGGCGTGAACATATATCCCCCGGGCTGAAGGAATATGCCTTCAGAAAAGCAACAAAGTTTTTATAAACAAATAAGAAAAAAAAAGAAAAAATAAAAGAAAGTATAATTAAATTTATATTAAAAACTAGAATTATAGCGGCGTTGTTAAATGTAACGAATTTTATTGAAGCGGTAGAGGGCAAAGCCGAACTACAGGTCTGACGTAGGAACCTGTGCGCGTTTTAACTTTAGCGGTACGGATGATTCCGTCTTTACCGGGGTAAACTTCTTGGACTATACCCAGAGGCCAGCTAAGAGGTGGAGAGTTATCATCGCGAATTACCACAATACAACCAGTTGTAATAGGTTTAGATGGAGTGTT
Source organism: Hipparchia semele (assembly GCA_933228805.2). Taxonomy (NCBI): domain Eukaryota; kingdom Metazoa; phylum Arthropoda; class Insecta; order Lepidoptera; family Nymphalidae; genus Hipparchia; species Hipparchia semele. Next base: position 14,924,476 of record OW121710.1, on the reverse strand, counting down.
CCATTTTTGTCTGCTTTGGAGCGAAGACAAGTATTCGCGACTCCATCTTTGCCAGTAGGATTGTACCAGCTTCGATAACAACTCGTAGCGGTTGAGTCTATTTTGCGGCACATCGGTAAAGTCTTCGGCCGGTAAGTATTTAAGCGGCGTAACATTTAAAAAATGAGAAGGGGTAAGCGCTGTAGGTTCGGACGGGTCAGAACTTAGCACGCATAGGGGACGGCTATTCATTATTCCCTCTATTTGCACTAATACAGTGTTAAACTCCTCATATGTAAGCGTTTGCGTTCCTACTATCTTTGATAGATGTGTTTTTACGGATTTAATGTTGCTTTCCCATATGCCACCAAAATGTGGCGCGTACGGCGGGTTTCTTCGAAACTGTATGCGTAGATCTGCCAAGTTTTGGTCTAAATATTTGTCCTGCGACAGTTGATCATGAATCTCTTTTAGCATTCTATCAGCTCCGCGGAACCCTAAACCTCCGTCACTTATTATGGTACTAACGGGGCCACGGCGACTGATAAAGCGGCGGTACGCGTCCAGGAATTTTTGAGAGCTTAGTTCTGAGACTAACTCTAGATGAAGCGCTTTAGTCGTTAGACAAATAAATAAACAAAGATAAGCCTTCGTAGACTTAACTCCGCGGCGGCGATAAGGTGTCACATAAAACGGACCTGCGTAGTCTACACCTGTGAAAACGAAGCTTTTAACTTCGCTAACGCGATAGTAAGGCAGATCTCCCATGATAGGAAATGTATTTTTCGGCTTTAATTTAAAGCATCGATTGCAACCTTGAACGCGTTGGCGTACCATATTGCGAGCGGCGATAATCCAATAGTTTTGGCGTAACAAGGCGAGTAGCAATGAAGGACCGGTGTGTGCGTTTTTAATATGAAAATAGTCCACCAAAAGATGAACTAAGCGGTCTTTCGCGGGGAGCACGACTGGATGCATTTGCGAATAGCTTAGTTGCGACTGCGACAATCGCCCTCCGACGCGTATGACGTTGTTTGCGTCCGTAAACGCATTTAACTTTCGTAAGGCGGGACTGCGCGTATCGAAAGAATGTTTCTTTTGTACGATTCGCAAGATAAACATTTCAGTCGCTTCCAAATCAGCGACGGTTATCGCACCGTGTGATTTTAAAACCTTTCCAAAGCGTAAGGCGTACACCCACGAGTGTAAAAACTTGTTCCAATTTGACATGCGATGCGCGGAGTTATATAATTCTTCATAATAATTATCATCGGAACAGAGTTTAGCGGCTAAAGTGACAAGCTTTTTACGTTCAGGCAGCTCGTCTATAGCGTGCGGCAAAGATGCGTTTAAGGGCCAGTCGCAGAAAGGCTGCGTGACCCACGAGGGCCCTTGAAACCAAAGCGTATTGGTTAAGAGTTCAGAGGGCATGACTGGTCTCGATATGATGTCCGCGGGATTTTCTTTTCCCGAAACATGATACCAGTTCTCAGCGGGAATGTTATCATTTATAGCGGCAATTCTATTTGCAACAAAGGTTTGAAACCTGTGAGGCGGCGCGCGGATCCACGACAATGCAACCGTGGAATCAGAGAAGGCGATTACTTTATTTATTTTTACGCGTTCGCTAATCGAGTCTTTAACAGCGATCATTAGATTCGACAGCAAGAGGTTTGCACAAAGTTCAAGTCGCGGCAAGGATACGTTGCATTTAGGCGAGGCTACTCTCGACCTTGAACAGAGCAATGTGACTTGACCTTTGTCAGTGTCAGAGGTACTGACGCGTAGGTAAATGACAGCACCATAACACTTTTCGCTGGCATCAGCGAACCCTATTAGCGAAATATTATTTGAGCTTTGTAAAATACCTATATGTCGCGGAATTTGTAACTGTTCTAACAAATGGAGTTCGCGTTGTAACTGAAACCATTGACTTTCTATACTAGGAGGAGCGTCTTCGTCCCAGTCTAGGTTAAGCTTCCAACATTCCTGTACTAGCAACTTTAACAAGGCAGTTACAGGACCTAGAAGCGCGAGGGGATCGAATAACCTGGCGGTGACCGAAAGGATAAGGCGTTTCGTACATTTATGTTCGTTAGGTACATTTACCTTAAAGGTAAATACATCTTCACTAGGCTTCCATTGAAGACCAACTATTTTCGTATTCGCGGTAATTGAGTTCTCGTCAAACTGTACGATACTCGGCGAGCGTAAGTCAGAAGGTATCTCTTGTAGTAAGTGCGTACTGTTAGAAATCCATTTTGTTAGTTTAAAGCCGCCAGCTTTGAAAAGCTGAACGAGCTCGTTGTATAAATTTTTAGCCTCTTGTAACGAGGGCACAGAGGAGACATAGTCGTCCATATAAAAATGGCGTTCAGCTGCCCAAGCTGCGGCGGGAAAGCGTGCGCGTTCATCCTCGGCGAGCTGTTTGACCACGCGCATAGCTAGGTATGGCGAACTAGAAACGCCGAACGATACGCAATTAAACTCGTAAGTATCGATGGGATCGTTCGAGTTGAACCTGAATAAAATGCGCTGGTAACGGTGATCGCCGGGTGAAAGTTTTATTTGGAAATAAATTTTCTCAATGTCGGCAGAAAGTGCGATGGAAAATAATCTTAGGTTGATCAACAGATCAAAAATGTTAGTCTGTAAGTTCGGTCCGGTATACAAAATGTCATTTAGCGAATGGCTGGTATTATTATTATTCAAAGTCTTACAACTCGCGTCTAGAACAATTCTAGTTCGCGATGATGTCTTTTCCGGGCGATAGACCGCATGATGGGGAATGTAGTAGCACGGACCTGGCTCAGGGTTTTTGGTTAAGTTTAAATAACCTTTAGTTATGTAATCTAAAAGTGTTTCATTGTAATCTTTACGTAACTCTGGAATAGAGTTTAACTTTTTTTCCAAGTTTATTAATCGGCGTTTAGCTATTTCATACGAGCGACCGAGAACGGCTGGATCATTTTTGAAAGGAAGCGATACAGTATAGCGTCCGTTTTCATTGCGGGAGAACGTGTCTAAAAAGATACGTTCACAAGCGGAGTCATCGGAACTGATATGTTTTTTATTGGGAACGGACTCTAATTCCCAAAAGCGTTGCGTAATTTCCTCTAAATTCGATTCAGTAGTTTTAGAGTTATAAGCGAGAAAAGATTTTTCTTTTAAATGCGTAGGCGCGAGGCAATCTGCCTTTCCCATAAGTACGTAGCCGAGGGTCGTTTGTACACCGACTACGGACGAATCAGGAGACGTAACTTTGCGATTCCCTAAAAGAAACGGGAATAATTCGTTGCCAATCAAGCAATCAATATCTGTAGGTACATAATATTCTTCATCAGCGAGAGGTAAATTCTTTAAATGATTTAAATTATTTACATTTATAAAATCGTTTGGAATTTTGTCCGAAATCGTATTAATTACGCGTGCATCAATAGTGTATCTGCAGCGCTCGTCAAAGCGCGACTGAAGTGTGATGCGTGCCTGACCTTGAACTTGATGTTCTGAAAGGCCGATGCCTTGTAAGGATGACGTCACAGCATTAATTTTTAAGTTTAAGCGATCGCAAAATGATTTCGTTACGATGTGACACATAGAACCGCTGTCTAGGAGTACTCTCATCGTAAAGCGTTCTCCTAGATTATTATAGACATAAACTACTGCGCTAGGTAATAAAATAGTAGTTGCATTATTTGAATGCAATTGAGTGCGAGATTGAAGCGCGATGTCATTCGTCAAACATAACGTCGACGGAGGAGGCGGGGCGTGCTCAGGCGCAACCGGTTTTTGCGATAAGACGCGAGTGTCACTAGCGGCGGAGTGGCTAGGAGTAGACGCCGGACGTTGAGTCGCGGGTTCGATTCCCGCGTACATGTGTAATTTTGAATGGTGAGACTTTCCACAGAAACATCTGATTTTCGATCTGCAATTTTTTATTGAATGAAAGCCCATACAATTTACACAGAGGCTATTGTTTCGGACAAATTGATTCCTAAATGTAGGATCGCGTTCTAAAAATTTATCGCATCTGAACAGTGGATGGATATCTTTGCAATACGGACATTTCGGAGGATTTTTATCTAATGATGAAACGGAATTTGCGGGTGAATTATTCAACTTTGTGTCGTTATTATCATTAACGTGAAATGAGCGTGTGGGTATATTACGTTTAGTTTGCGGCGAGTTATACTTATTGTTTTGTTTTGGAGGGTTTGAAGACGAGGTATTGCGTAACATATAAATTTTACTTTGTTCTTTTACGAACTGAACAATCGAATCGAAAGAAGGCATTTTCTCACTACGGTGCGCTTGTTCGAATAACGTTACAGTTTCTTTGTCTAGCTTAGTTAACGCCAGATGAGTAAATATAAAATCAGCTAAGTCATCGATTTCTAGACGTTTCAAAGCGGCTTGTGCGGAACAAAATTGTTCAATAAACAAATCAAGAGAACTTTGCGTGGACGTTTGACTGCCTTTAAAAGATAGAATTTGATCGAGATACATTGAAGCCAAAGTTCTTTTATCTTCATATTTTTCAATTAATGCGTTCCAAATTAGATCGTAATTAGCGGCAACAGGCTGTATACCCGAACAAACCAACAACGCTTTACCCGATAGCTTGCCTAGAAGGTATTGCACCTTCTCGGCGTTAGATAATTTTGAATTGTTGTGTATAAGCGAGCTAAAGTTCTCGTAAAACGCTGTCCATGTGTTTGGAGTGCCGTCGAAACTTCTTAGCTCCAAAGCAGGCAGTTTTTTAAGTAAATCTAAATTTTGCGTATTACCTTTTGCTAATTTGGCTAAGGCGTCTGTTTCAACTGATTTTATATGAGAATACAATTCATCGAAAGATGCTAACGTATCAAAATTAATTAGGGCCTTTGGGTTAGCTTTCAAATTCATTAAATTTAACTGTTCCGTAGCAGAAATGAATTCTTGTCGCCACGTATCTAACATTTTGACTTTAATAAGAAATTGTTTAAGGACTGAATCACTAGATAGATTGCTCGTTTGATCGTATAATTTTTGTACATGCTTATAATAACTCTGTTGCTTAGCTTCTTGGAGGCGGATTTCAATTTGAAAATCGTTTTTGTCAGTCATTTTTACTTAGTGAATGTGAGGGGCGTAACTCGACACAATATGGCGGCGCAAAACGCGTATGGATGCTATGCTGACTGACAACTCGAAATATTGCGGCGGATGTATGTATGTGTATTGTGCGTGAAATATAGCGGAATGTATGCGGATTTATGCGGAATGGAGAAATATACTTATATAGCGGGATATCCAGGAGAGGATTAAGAGATATCCGAGTGAGAAGGACCAAGGAATATGGTGTGAAAATTGGTGAACGTGGGTGGGAAACTCAGGACTCACCTGCAGTCTCCTCTCGCCTTCGACAGCACTGGTTCACACACCATAACACCATATAACAAAATTTTGAAAAGGGGCGGTAATTGTTCTGCGCACGCAAAAATTACGTGTTGCGGCGTTGACATTAGCGGGCATACTAGGCGTTGGATCTTCTTTTTCTTGACGCGGTCTCTTTTTGTCCTGAGTTGAGGGAAAGGGACAGGACAGGACTTATGGAAATATATTAATGTGTAATTGTGTGAACGGCGTGAACAATATACGAAAACTAATGTTGTAATTAACGGTAAACTGCAAATCTCGATCAAAAATGTTAGAATTATGATCTAAATCAATTAAAATAGCGGACTTACCTGTATACTCATTATAAGTCTTTCGGAGTTATTTAATAATGGCCATAAATAAACAGACTCGTGAGAAACTCGTCCTTTTTTGTAGGTACATCTGCGATTAATTTTATTTGGGAGCACATAAATCGTAATTTCGATAATCGCGTCGAAACGAAATTAATATCTATGTGGTTGTAAAATTGTTTATTTATGTGTTCATTAGTTTTTCTTAGATTCTGTTTATTAACACACCAATCGATTAGATTCGCATACATAGAGATGCTATCGCAGCATTCCTCCTAATTTTTCCTGAGTTAGGATTTATTTTATTGTCTTCTTTTATTGTCTCATTAATAGAAAGGTTAATTATTTAAAAAAAGGCGTGGCACTTGGGGACTGCCGCGGTAAAGCATTTTTTATCAACGCCATCTAGCGGCTCACCATAGAGGAGTCCCGTGTCAGGTTATTTTCGTTACGTAATTCCTGGATTCGGTCTCCACGCTGGCCCGCAATAGAAGCTATGCAATAGCTTAAAAAATATGTAAGGTATCCTTATATAAAGTATCGTTAAACAAACTGATGTTTCATAGTCTTGAATTTTATTTTTCTCAAACGCAACTCCAATCCGTGTTGCCGTTTTTTTTTTGTTCCTAGGTTCAGTTAGGTATCTAAGATTTTTATTATTTCATTTGTGTTGCCGATTCAGTGTTGCCCTATGCAATTATTATTACTTAAACGCACATAACTTTGAAAATCATATATGCTGGGATCGCGGGTTCAAAAACTGCTCAGTAATGACATACTTACCGTAAAGTGGGTAATTGGCACGTACGAGAATAATTCGATCGTATTTTTCCTATTGGTCTATTATTAACTTTGCGGTCAGTCATAAAATTTTATTACTCGTATTTATAGATAACAATAATATCGATTGTTTGATGTGGGTCTCGATTATACGTTATGATTTGCAACGATTGCAATCGATAAGACGATCGATTACTATTTGGGTTTAGAGCTCGCGCATATTCTTTTTGCAAGAGAGAATATAAATGCTTCAAAGCGCTCCTTACTGTTAAAGTATATTTAAAATTAATGTATGTATGAAATATGATAGGTATTACAGACACTCTTCTGCTTTATTATATAATATATGAAAAAGAAGGATTACATAGTAAAGGTATATAAAGGTACCGATTTAGTGACTCCGAATGCACAATAGTTAATGCTCTGTGTATTGATATGAAGAAAAAATACTTGAAGAATTCATCAAAAGAAATGTTTCAACAAGAAAAATATCTACACTATAATATATACCTACAATAGGTACTTAATAATAATGTAATCGCAGTTATTTTATTAATATTTCTTTAGATATCGATATTCCTTATCAAAATAAATTCACTGTAATCTTTTTTATACGTAGTATAAGTAGTGTCTTATAAATTCCCTATACAACTATTACATCCATATTTTAGGATTACAAAAACCGTACAATAGAAATAATAACCATCATTATCGCATTGTAATGCTATGCAATATGCGCAGGTTTTTATCCATCTATACTACTATTATAATAAAACTGTAACGGGACGAATTCTGTGCATTAAATATATTTTGAAAATTTTAATCGGAGGAAGCTGGAGGAAGCTTTGTTATCGATACTGAGGCTAAAACAATTTTTTTTTGAATTTTTTGTCTGTCTGTCTAAAGGTATAGTGATAGCTGATACTCCGGATCAATATATAGGAAACTTTTTATCCTGATAAACAATACGGTCTATCCGAGATAGGGGACTATCTCGGATAGACCGTTTTGTTTATCAAAGTATGAAAGTTTTTGTTAATTTTGCTCCATAACTTCGTCAAATCTAGACTGAATTTGATAATTCCTTCGTTATTATAAATTGTGTACTATTAGAAATATTTTGTCTAATTTTGGTGAAGATCTACTAAATTTTATCGGAGATAGAGGACTTAACTTCTCGCGGATAGTAGCAAGTTACTCTAAACTTTTTCCACGCGGACGTAGTCGTGGAATCAGCTAGTCAATAATAATTTAGAATAATGATGCCGCTTACATCCCAACCTCTGATATAAGGTCTTTGATACAGTTATCCAGAGAGGAGGTCAATGGTCCATTGAATCAGCAAAAAATGGACTCCAGCTGACATCATCTGTCACTGGCGACCGAAACCGGAACGGTTCTACGTTTGTTTGTAGCTAATAACCGTTCATGAGAGCTAATGGCTATGTGAGATTAATACATAAGCAAAAAATGTAAATCATCTTGTTCATACTCATTTATTTATCTGTTTGATTTGTTTTTTTTTTCTATTTTTAATTTATGTAGGATGAAGGCTCACGATTTTCTGATTAACATTTTGGTTAAATGATTAGTTACTAATTACAACTGTGAAAGTGTGTTTGTTTAATGGTTTGTCCTTCAATCATCTTTTTTGGATGTCGGTTAAAAACCATTTTTACTTATTATAATAATATCTTGGAAGATAGAAATATGACGCGATGACATTTTTTCTCGTCATTTAAAAGGCCCAGATAGTCTTCGGCCTCCTCTTTAGGGTGTCCAGGATTCGATCCCAGGCACGTATCTCTGACTTTTCGGAATTATGTGCGTTTTAAACCATTAAATATCACCTGTTTTAAGGATGAAACAAATATCACGAGGCGACCTCCGTGCCTGAGAGGTAATGTAGGTAATGTTCATACATATGTATTGTAATGTAATACATATGTAATGTTCTCGTCTTGGTATATGAAGTCTGCCAGTCCAAACTTGGTCAGCGTGGCTGACTATGAACTCTTCTTCTCGGTCTTATAGAAGTCCATAAGTAGGAATAGCATTCCGATCCAGTAGTAGATTCATATTCTGACGATTCGAAACCACTTTGTAAAAGTTAATTTGAAAAAAAAAATATTCTATTCTAGAGGAGACCTGTGCCCAGTACGTTGATGACTGATGTACAGTGATGAATGATTCATATCATCTATCTTGTGGCTGGTTAAAGTACTCGCTTCAATCAGGCCCGGGTACTGGGCTAGGCTTTTTTGTAATATAGTTGTAGTTAGTGATGCTTACAATGAAGATTTAAATAAGCGAAACTTGTTACAGTACACAAAGCTAACCGAGAAAGACGTCAGAGATTTGCAACGCCGATACGAGGATCTTCTTGAGAAAATCCGACCGAATGCAGTTGGCTTAGTGGACGCGTTTGACTACAGCGATGAGGTATAGATTTTTATATAATTTTCGAATGTTTTTAGTAGGTACTAATATACGAGGTCAAGCCATAGCCATTAACCATACGAGTTTATGTAGATCGAGGTAAAACACAAGCGCTTTTTTGGAACGTTTAATTAATTTAGATATTGGACACGTCTATTCTATCGCAAGGTCATAGTCAGAAGAGAGAGAGCCTTGTCCCCGTGTTGCCACTACAATTCCCCTAAAGTAGTAAATTATAATGTTGCTAATAAAAGTTATAAAATAACTCTTTTATATTAAATAATTAAATATAAACATATAAGAAATAAACTTATGTTGCCTTATCCAGGTGCTAGGTTCTACCTTGGGCGCGTACGACGGGCGCGCCTACGAGAGGCTCATGGAGGAAGCAATGAAAAGCCCCCTCAACGCGGAGCCGGTCAACCAGACGTTCGAGAAATACCTCAAGCCCTTTATACGAGGAAAGTTGTAAATAATTATATCTTTGAGCATTGTTGTTTTGAATTTAAAATAAAATCTTACTAGGTATTTTTGTCAATATCACCATCGATTAACGATTAATCGAGAAATATTTGATGTTCCGACAGATTTTTTTATAGAAAATCTGCCAAAATGTCATATTTATTCCTCGGTTAAACGTTACTCGCCGATAGATGGTGAAATTGGCACTTTCGTTAAAATAAGTCAAGATTGTCGGCTATATTGTTCTACTTACGAAATGGAACTACAGATAAATTACTATAATACTGATTATATTCTGTACAGTAAAAAAGCGTGTTGGTGTATAGTAATTATTGAGACACTATACTTTTATTAATTAAAATTATTAACAGTTTTTTTCAAATACATTTATGTAAATCATGCTCTAAAGATAACTCATACGGTGAGTCATATTTAACTCTTAGGAGTTAATTTAATTTTATAGGGATTTTGAAATAAAAGCTTTATTTTCACAAAAGTCTTGTTTATTTAGTTTACCATTCCTAATGCAAAAATAAATAAGGTAAATAAATAATTTAATAAATACTTATATACTAATCAGCAAATACATCAAGACAAGTTACTAAGAATTCACGTTGAAAAGTCGTCTTAATGTTATTTGCTTTTGGTCCAAGCCCAACTTATGCGCTAGCGTTAGCTTGTGCAGCGCCATATCCAAAGGAGTTAGCAGCAGAGTTGACCACCCTGTATCCAGAGTTCAGTCCCTGAGTTCTAGCTGAAGCCGAGCCTTGGCCAGACGTTTGAGTGATCACGCTTGATCGTGGGCTGTAGAAGTATGGGAGACCGTCAGTTCTGAACACAGCATAGCTTGGTGCAGAATTCGCACTGGAAATAGCATTTCCATAGCCATTGGAGTTCGAAACCGATGTTAGTGAGCCTTGATCGGTGATATCAGCGTGAGAATTGGCATTTCCATATCCATTAGAATTGGCATAAGATTTGATGTTACCTAAACCATTGTTAATGGTGGAGTGAGCAGACCCAATTTCATTTCTTGCGGTATATCTTGCAGCACCGTAACCAAGGCCGTTCGAGTTAGCTGCTGAGTTGACGTATCCGCCGGGTAAGTTAGCATTTGCGTTAGCAGATCCATAACCTTGTGCATCTGCGGTAGTCACGACGCCATCAGTGTGAGCGGTCGACTTGGCTGAACCTCCGTTGGCTTGGCTGGTCACTTGAGCTACTCCGGGATTTGGTAAGTTATAGGCTGAACCGAATCGCCATCCAATTCCATTCTGATCGTAGGCTCTAGCAGAGCTAACGACAGCGCCTGGGAGGCTGTTGATGTCAGCAGTAGATGAGGCAATGCCTTGAGAGTTAGTCGACACAACTGCGGAGTTTAGAGCGTTGTTGGCCGACGAACTGGCATAACCACCGTTTGTTTTAGATGCAGCTGATGTCAAACCAAGAGCACTTTGAGAGTTCGAGGAAGCTGAGCCATATCCTTGTGTTCTTGCAGCGGTATTAACACCGCCGAAATCGTTGTTGACATTTGAGGAAGCAGTTCCGGAACCAGATCCGACAGTTTTCGCGTCGGATGAGATAATGCCATTACTTCCGAAACCTTCGCTCTTAGCTTCGGCTGAACCAGTACCGTCTGCCCTAGCGGAGGCAACGTTTCCAGGATATTCATATATTACTTCAGCAGGCGTTTCAAAGTTTTTTTGATAAGAGACAACTGTCGCAGGAACAGGCTCAGTGTAATAGGTTGGTATGTTTCGAACTTCAACCACTCCGTTTTCAGGAGCTCCCGGTCCATCGTATACTTCGGCCTTAGCTACGGCTGCTCCAGGGTAGGGTACGCCAAAAGCGTTTCTTCCTAATTGATCAGCATTGGATGCGCTTCCGTAAGCCTGAAGAACTCCTCCATTGATAGTCGCTGATCCCGAGGCTTGGCCGCCTGCATTGTTTGTGTAACCTTGACCGACTGAGTAACTGCGGCCGTTTCTGATGATACGACCTGAAACAAAAGTAAATAAGTAAGTATATAAGTATTTTACCCTTCCAATGAAACTTTAGATTAACGTTTAATTTTACGAAAATAATATATTTTAATAATTCTCCAAGGAGATTTTGAAAATATTTAAAAAAATACATTTGGGTACCATATTTTTTGAGTTTACATTTCAAATGTTTGTGAATTTTATAAAAAACAGAAAAAGCGTTACTTACCGTTTAAATATAGGGGGTTCGCATTGCAAAGGGCGACACAAGCCAAGGCTACTACCAACTTCGCGGCCATGATGTGATAGAGTTGAAAGCTCTGGACTGAATGAATGTGGAGAGAGCATTTCTCCGAGTTTATATACCAACGTTGCATCAACCACTCGCCCGTAGTGGCCTACTGCCTTGAACTTCACCTATCCGTTGTGTCCGTAAATTATTTTGACGTGTTACGTTAGATTAATTACTGGCGGACCTGATTGGCGATTCCTGATTGGAGACTTGGCGGAACATTTTAAATTTTTACGACGATTTTGACGTTATAATGCATCCTGTATGATTGGTGCAAGTACAATAACCTTAGTTCTGATACACTTAATCACTGTTTTATGAGAAAAAATGAATATCGTCTGAATCAACACTATAAATATTGAAAGTAGGAAAGTCCATAATTTTTCGTTGGTTTGAAATATTTATAAAATATAGCTGCTTTAGCATAATAAATATCTTCCTACGCAAATATAATGTTTATCATATTTTTACTACAGAAATATAGTTAAAATTAAGTATGCTAAGTTATCGAGTATTTTTATATTTTTTTTATAGGTTTACGAGGTAGAGCTGTAATAACCTGGTTAGAACTGCGGCCTTCTATTCGGAGGGTCGCAAAATGGTGGAAATAATATCCACAGTGGATATACTTATAGGAATATACTTCTCCTTTCCCCTGTCACCATGTTTTAACATAGGGAGAAGACAATTTTATCTCTTGTCAGTGTATAAAATCAGGGATAAAATTTTTGTCTCCTGCCCATGCTCACCCTACTGAGAGGAGATCTGCGGTAAGCGAGAGAAATACGGTATATCTAACACTTGTATGTGAAGAATGGGTCGAATGTTACGATGTTTGAACAATAAACCCCGAATATTCCGAATGGCAAATGTTTTTGTGCAGAATCTGTGTATCACCAATAATAATTGGCTTCTTGGATGGATATAACGCGTGAAAGTATCCCGTATCTAGGATCTAACGCTCCTAGACCTGTCCTAGATGTAATTTAATAAAAAAACTGCATGGCGTCCAAATATTTTGCTTTTATTTTTGCTTCAGTTAGGTAGGTAGCTACTACCATGTAAGAGCTATCTACCTAATGTTTGCCTAACGGAATTGACTGATGCCTATATTATCGTCTAATGGACGCCGATGTAGCCTAGCTGGAGCCTTCGTCTAAAATTTTGAGTGCCAAATTCTCAACATTTAAGTACTCGTAACTACTGGGTGGAGTAGTGCACGAGCATTAGATAAATTATTATTATTATCTTACTCATGTTCATTTTTAGGTAGTAATCAAAAATTTTTTATCGAAGTTTTTAAGCCCTGGTAAGAAACCTTGGTGAGGGCATTGATCTTAAAGTAATTAATAGTGATGGACGTCTATGTATGCTCAACACACGTAGGAGATATATTCATATGAAAAGGGCCAAAAAGTGTCAAATATTAAAATTTGTCCTCTCAGATCTTTTTTGTTCAGACCAACCAAAAATATCCGCGAGAACTGTAATAAAATTAATAAGATTACTTTTCAATAACAGGTAGGTAGGTATGCTAATACTGAATGTCGCGTTTTTTCTACATTTGTCAACTGCTTTCTATGTCACTAATAATAAAATGTTACCTATGTCTTATTAGACAGTGAAAGTTTATCTATACAACTATTTATATACATACATACATACATACATATAAATAAAATTGAAGTGTCTATTTGTAATATCAAAATAACAGCTTTTTACTAAATGTAAATGTAAATAAATACGGTACTTATAACAAAAAACAATTTTTAAAATTTTTGTCTGTCTGTCTGTTTGTTTCTTGACGCTAATCTCGGGAACGGCTGGACCGATTTGGATGGAACGTTCACTGGTAGATATAGCTCATGTTATCGGGAATAACATAGGCTACTTTTTGAGGAGTTGTGTTTTTCTACTTATGTATATCAATATCTCCGTGATTTTTAAACCTTTTGCGTGAATCTTTTTTTTTAATCGATTCAAAAACTTTGCGAGATGCTCCCAAACTTCGGGTTCCAACTCCTGAATCCTGATCCTGCAGGGGTACTCCCCCCCTAAATTGTGGGGATTTATTAACAGTCGATTATGAATAGTAATGGTACCCGGGTTCTATTCCCGGTTCGGGCCATAAAATGTACTGAGTTTTTCTGTTTTTTCTCAGTATCCGGGACAGCCCGGAGTTAGGAAGTTGGCGGTGAGTCGCCCCCGTGTCTCGATGAGCACGTACGGACGTCGTCTTGCGCCTGATCTCTATAATATCAATGGGAGCAATATCTTCAACTCAGACGGCTAATCTGTGAGGAGGTTACCGCCGTGACCGGGTTAGGTCGGGAGGACACTGTTCACTTCGAAAACTTTCATACAGGCGCTTATTGAGAAGCTTGTAACTGTAAGCTAATTAGGCATGTATTCTATTACTATTTATTATTTGTTTGAGTCGTATTGCTGATGATTGTGACCTCTTTATATCAATGAGATATTGGGAGGTAAGGTATTTAATTTAGAGGCTCCAATCATAGAAATATACTGTACTAGTGACAGTACAGTTACTTCAAAGACTCCAATATACCTACCAAGCGGCGATAATTATGCTACGTGATAAACCTGAAAAAGGCTCAAAGTCCCCTGTTGGATTATGATCGTGGACACGCCACTGCGAAGCTTTGCTTAGTATTAGTGATAAGGAAAGTACATGGAATAGTTGTTTGACTTGATTAATTAATTTATCTCAACTCATCGCCGTGAAGTAGTGACTTCATACAGATTTTCTCTCGAATGGGAAGGGTTAGCAATGCAATATGGCTAATTGCATCACGCTGGCTGTGTTTAAGAACATTATGGAGAGCTCAAAGGTATGCAGGTTTCCTCATGTTTTCTTTCACCATTAAAGCAAGTGATATAACTAATCAGTACAGGTAGGTACTGATTAGGTATATCGAATCCTCTGCGGCACCTTATCGTCATTATCTCTTGGCTCAAGCTCAATCAGCCTACCTAATTCCTCAATTTTAACGAGTATATCACAGGTGTATGGCAAGGTTTGGACGGTTTGTAGGTTCATGAGTCATGACCTATGACAACCTGTACCTACTTGAAGACGCATAATTTGCTATAGCTTAAGACATATGATTAAAATCAAAGATGAAAAAAATTGGCTCAATCAAGTAATCGGATGCTAAGTTTTCTAACCAATTCAGTTTCTTTTTGGTACCTCATAAAACAAGTTTAAGTTGTTAAGTTACTGTAAAAAACCACATAGGTAGGTACCTACAGGCTACGCACATAAAACTCTTTAGGACATCATTTTGTTAGTTAACAGCTCTAAATCTCCATAAATTAAATTGTGTGCTTTGTGTATTTTCCTAATTGATATTATTATGGAAATATAAATCAATAGACAAGAAATGTTTTATGGAAAAGTCTCTTTTATTTATTTTCAATAAATTATCTTAAATGTAATAATAAATAGATAAATAATTTAAGGTTTTTACAAATACATCAAGACAAGTTAAGGCATTATTGTCAGTTGAAAGTCGTCTTGATGTTATTTGTTGGCTTGATTATTGCGCTTTGTGACAGTTTATGCGCTGGCGTTGGACTGAGCGGCGCCGTGGCCGAATGAGTTAGCAACAGAGTTGACCACCCTGTATCCAGAGTTCAGCCCCTGAGTTTTAGCCGAAGCCGAGCCTTGGCCGGACGTCTGAGTATTGACACTTGCTCTCGGGTTGTAGTAGTATTGTCCGTCGGTCCTGAACACAGCATAACTTGGCACAGAATTCGCACTAGAGGCAGCGGTTCCTTGGCCGTTGGAGTTTGAAACCGACAAAAGAGAGCCTTGTTCGTTGATACCAGCGTGGGAATTGGCATTTCCATATCCATTAGAATTGGCTGAAGATTTAATGTTACCTAAACCATTGTTAACCGTTGAATGAGAAGATCCGAAATCCTTGCCTGCAGAATATTTTGCAGCTCCATAGTAGGGGCCGTTCGAGTTAGCTGCTGAGTTAACCTGTGCACTGTGTGAGTTAGCGTTAGCGTTGGAAGATCCGTAGCCTTGCGCATCTGCGGTAGTCACGATGCTACCGGTGTGAGCGGTCGACTTGGCGGAACCTCCGTTGGCTTGGCTGGACACTTGAACTTGTCCAGGAGTTGGTACGCTATAGGCTGTACCGAATCGCCAGCCTCTCAGGATGCTGGTTTCAGCAGGGCTAACAACTACTCCTTGGACGGAGTTAACGTTGGCCTTCGATGAGGCAGTACCTTGAGAAGTAGCTGATACAACTGCGGAATTTAAAGCATTGTTGGCCGATGAACTGGCAGATCCACCGTTGGTTTGAGTGTCGGCCGATATAGAACCGAGACCGGTTTCCGATTGCGAGGAAGCCGAGCCAAACCCTTGTGTTTTGGCAGCGGTAACAGCAACTCCGTAACCATTGTTGACTCTTGAAGAGGCAGTTCCGGAACCAACCCCGAAAGTTTTAGCGTTTGATGAGGTGATACCGTAGCTTCCAACTCCCTGGGTCTTAGCTGTAGACTCGGCTGAGCCAGAACCTTCCGTCTTAGCAGAAGTGATAGACGACTCTGAGTCTTCATTAATAATAGCAGATGACTGCGCAACTGTTCCAGGGTATTTATATATTATTTCAGCAGGCGTTTCAACGTTTTGTTCGTAAGAAATGATGGTAGCAGGAGCAGGCACGGGAGCCTCTGGTCCATCGTATACTTCTGCTTTAGCAACAGCCTGTCCTGGTACACCGAAAGCGTTCTTTCCTAATTGCCTGTAACCGTCAGAGGATGCGCTTCCGTATGCCTGAAGAACTCCTCCTTTGATAGTCGCTGAGCCTGTCGCCCGTCCGCCTGCATCGTTTGTGTAACCTTGACCGACCGAATACCCGCGTCCACTACGGAATGTATAGCCTGAAAAGAAATTAAAAACCTTATAATACTTGCATGTAGTTTATTCACTATTTGCGCATTTGGAAAACATTGCTTAGAGCTATTAAAATAAAATTACGAATTAGTACTTAACGATGAACCGTTATGCAAAAATCTAGAATTAAGGATACATTACAACTTGACTTACTGTTCAAAATTGCAGGACTAGCATTGCAAAGGGCGAAACAAGCCAAGGCTACTACCAACTTCGCGGCCATGTTGTGATAGACTCGAAAGCTCTGGAGTGAATGGATGTGGAGAGAGCATTTCTCCGAGCTTATATACCAACTTTACACTGCACCATTCGCCTGAAGTGACCTACTGCTGTCAGTTTTATCAAAGAAACATTTATTAGTAGATAATATTGATGAGCTAATAAAATAGGTACGTAAATTATTTATTTGAGGTCCTGATTAGCGTTTGGTATTCATTTCTTTTGTTGTTTTTTTTTTAATATATAGACTAGCGCTTGGCTGCGATCACACCTGATGGTAAGTGAAGACGTAGCCTAAGATGGAACGCGCTTGCCTAGAAGATGCCTATTCACTCTTGATTTGAAGGTAGGTACCCAAATTGTAGTTAGAGGGAAAAACGGAAGCCGGAAGGGCATTCCAAATTTTTGTGGTGCGTATCAGTAACGAGGAAGCAAAGTGCGCGTCCTTGGTTTCAACTACGTAGGGGTTCAGATCTATTTTGTGCCTTGCGTTTCGATGGTAGAATGGTGACAGTGGACGAGTGGAACCAAGTTGAAAAGTTCCTGAACACACTCTCCGAAATATATTCTGAAGAATACCGACAGACAGGCAACCGTATAACGGTGTTAATTTAAACTATACCTTCTTATATTTTTATTGCAAGGCTACATCTGGTACCTAATTGATGCAAATCTGTTTCCTACTGTATTTGTAGAAATAATCACATAACTCATATTTAGAAGTCATTGGTTTTTAATAACAATAAGTAGATATTGTATATCCTATGTTATGTTACCTTATTATAATAATTCTACCGTTTATTTCCTTTACAATGAAATAGATAAATTAAGTAAATTAACTACTTCGCTCTTCAATATTGTCAGTTTTATGTTTCACGAGAACATTTGATGTTTTACGAGTTTTATTTACCTAAAAGGATCGTTTAAATTCCAGTTTTTTTACATTCCTGGTGTATAAAATATATATTATTAATTAACGTGGGACATTAGTCTTTAGCTAATTAATATATAACATAAAAAGAAGCTGTAAATTTTATGATTCTTTGATTTAACGATTTATCAGTCCATTTTTATTAATTATTAATACAACACATTAAATTTTAAATTTATGTGTTTTTAAATAACTTGGTCGGATGTCATGTGGAGAAATTGCTCCTATAATATTGTGCGAAACATAAAACTAAATGGACTTTACAATCAAGAAAGATAAATTATAATAAACTAATAGGTTCAAATGCAACTCTTCTACCATTTTTAAATAGGGAATTCCAATCCCTCATTATGACCATACCTATCATGTTTCAGTACAGAGTACCTACTTTGCAGTGGTAATAATAATATGTTTCGGTCAATGGTCTCATAGCGAAAAGTTTCGATCAACATCTTAAGAAACTTTCGCTTAATACTTGGATCAAGAGCAGGATACAGAAGGCGGTACTCCTTGAGACGGCATGCATTGTGAGGAGGTTCCTCACTCTGGAGCCCTGAGCACTGGCTGCTTGGGTCCCTATCCCGCAGCAAGTGGGACCCATTTATTTTATTGTTTTTAATGATGTTTTTATATTTATATTTGTAAAATGTATATTTGTAAACATTTTTAGAAACAATGGGGTAAGTGTGTACCTACATAAATAAATGATAGACTTATAATATCACCATCTTAAGAAACTTTGGCTTAGTACTTGAATCAAGGGCAGGATACAGAAGGCGTTACTCCTTGAGACGGCACGCATTGTGAGGAGGTTCCTCACTCTGGAGCCCTGACCACTGGCTACTTGGGTCTTACCCCGCAGCAAGTGGGACCCCTTTCGCTGTATTATTTTTGAGGATGTACTAGGTAGATAGGTATCTACATTTTATAACACTATCAAGTAGCTGTTTCAGCATAGATGAAATTTCTTGATAAGTAGGTACCAAAATTAGATCAGTATTTTATTTCCTTGCAGTGCACTCGGAGACATGATCGATTTACATATTATTCAAATTGAATACACTTTCTCTGTCAACGGCTGCATGATTTCAATGAACTTTTTCTTTCTAACGATCGCAAAAACTGTCCTGTCTGTCAAGTGCGAGACACCAAATCGATTGTCGGCGTGAATGTTTTTAGAATTCCCAAAAATAAGCAGACTAAATTTAACATAGAGAACCTTTTAGTTTTTATAATAGAATTTTTTATCTTCATCATAAGCGAAAACAATTCCCAGGTCTAAGCCTTGGACCATTCAATCCTTTGCGTGATTTCACTCCAGCCAGCCGAGCTCATTCCAAAATCCAAGCAGGCCACTCTGGTCGGGGAAGACTTCAGGAAGTGTAAGTATATCTTCGTTGACGACCTCCCTGGCGCAGTGGTGAGCGCTGTGACCTTGTAACTGGGAGGTCTCGGGTTCGATTCCCGGCGGGGGCAATTAAGAAATTTATAATTTCTAAATTGTCTCTGGTCTGGTCTGGTGGGAGGCTTTGGCCGTGGCTAGTTACCACCCTACCATCAAAGACGTGCCGCCAAGCGATTTAGCGTTCCGGCACGATGGCGTGTAGAAACCGATTAGGGGTATGGGTTGAATTTACACTGCTATACCCCTTCCAAGTTAGCCCGCTATCATCTTAGACTGCATCATCGTCACTTACCATCAGGTGAGATCGCAGTCAAGGGCTATCTTGTCATCGAATAAATAAATATATCCCTACTAATATTATAAATGCGAAAGTGTGTTTGTTGGTTTGTTGGTTTGTTGGTTTGTTGGTTTGTTGGTTTGTCCTTCAATCACGCAGCAACAGAGCAACGGCTTGCTGTGATTTTTTGCATAGGGGTAATTTACGGGCCGGAGAGTGACATAGGCTACTTTTTATCCCGAAAAAATGCACAGTTCCTATGGGAAGATACGCTTACGCTTAAGTTTGTCCATCAATCACGCAGCAACAGAGCAATAGATTGACGTAATTTTTTACATAAGGATAGTTTATGGGCCGGTGAGTGTCATAGGCTACTTTTTATCCCGAAAAAATGTACAGTTCCTATGGGAAGATACGCTTACGCTTACGTTTGTCCATCAATCACGCAGCAACAGAGCAATAGATTGACGTAATTTTTTGCATAAAGATAGTTTATGGGCCGGTGAGTGACATAGGCTACTTTTTATCCCGAAAAAATGCACAGTTCCTATGGGAAGATACGCTTACGCTTACGTTTGTCCATCAATTTTACGCAGCAACAGAGCAATAGATTGACGTAATTTTTTACATAAGGATAGTTTATGGGCCGGTGAGTGTCATAGGCTACTTTTTATCCCGAAAAAATGCACAGTTCCTATGGGAAGATACGCTTACGCTTACGTTTGTCCATCAATCACGCAGCAACAGAGCAATAGATTGACATAATTTTTTGCATAAAGATAGTTTATGGGCCGGTGAGTGACATAGGCTACTTTTTATCCCGAAAAAATGCACAGTTCCTATGGGAAGATACGCTTACGCTTAAGTTTGTCCATCAATCACGCAGCAACAGAGCAATAGATTGACGTAATTTTTTACATAAGGATAGTTTATGGGCCGGTGAGTGTCATAGGCTACTTTTTATCCCGAAAAAATGTACAGTTCCTATGGGAAGATACGCTTACGCTTACGTTTGTCCATCAATCACGCAGCAACAGAGCAATAGATTGACGTAATTTTTTGCATAAAGATAGTTTATGGGCCGGTGAGTGACATAGGCTACTTTTTATCCCGAAAAAATGCACAGTTCCTATGGGAAGATACGCTTACGCTTACGTTTGTCCATCAATTACGCAGCAACAGAGCAATAGATTGACGTAATTTTTTGCATAAAGATAGTTTATACGCTTACGCTTACATTTGTCCATGAGCTTCAGATCGACCAGATTTTTTGCGCAGGTGTTGTAAACGACCTGAAGGGTGACAAAGTCTCCATTTTACTCCATAAAAACAAACAGTTCCTTCGGGATAGCAAGCTATTTTTCACGAATTTGTATGCAAATCACGCCGCATCATAGCTGCGGATTGACGTAACTTATTTCACAGTATGGTTGATGATTTGGAAAGTGATATAGGCTACTTTTAGCCTATGTCACTCACTACACAGTCGCCAGACAGACGACAGACAGACGCCAGACAGTAGCCAGACAGACGTAAGATAGTCGCCAGACAGTCGTAGGACAGTGAAGCATATGTCCGTCAAACACGCCACAACACAGTTACAAATCGACGTGTTTTTTTTTGCATGGGTAGGTTAACTAATCCCTACTAATATTATAAATGCGAAAGTGTGTTTGTTGGTTTGTTGGTTTGTTGGTTTGTTGGTTTGTTGGTTTGTCCTTCAATCACGCAGCAACAGAGCAACGGCTTGCTGTGATTTTTTGCATAGGGGTAATTTACGGGCCGGAGAGTGACATAGGCTACTTTTTATCCCGAAAAAATGCACAGTTCCTATGGGAAGATACGCTTACGCTTAAGTTTGTCCATCAATCACGCAGCAACAGAGCAATAGATTGACGTAATTTTTTACATAAGGATAGTTTATGGGCCGGTGAGTGTCATAGGCTACTTTTTATCCCGAAAAAATGTACAGTTCCTATGGGAAGATACGCTTACGCTTACGTTTGTCCATCAATCACGCAGCAACAGAGCAATAGATTGACGTAATTTTTTGCATAAAGATAGTTTATGGGCCGGTGAGTGACATAGGCTACTTTTTATCCCGAAAAAATGCACAGTTCCTATGGGAAGATACGCTTACGCTTACGTTTGTCCATCAATTTTACGCAGCAACAGAGCAATAGATTGACGTAATTTTTTACATAAGGATAGTTTATGGGCCGGTGAGTGTCATAGGCTACTTTTTATCCCGAAAAAATGCACAGTTCCTATGGGAAGATACGCTTACGCTTACGTTTGTCCATCAATCACGCAGCAACAGAGCAATAGATTGACATAATTTTTTGCATAAAGATAGTTTATGGGCCGGTGAGTGACATAGGCTACTTTTTATCCCGAAAAAATGCACAGTTCCTATGGGAAGATACGCTTACGCTTAAGTTTGTCCATCAATCACGCAGCAACAGAGCAATAGATTGACGTAATTTTTTACATAAGGATAGTTTATGGGCCGGTGAGTGTCATAGGCTACTTTTTATCCCGAAAAAATGTACAGTTCCTATGGGAAGATACGCTTACGCTTACGTTTGTCCATCAATCACGCAGCAACAGAGCAATAGATTGACGTAATTTTTTGCATAAAGATAGTTTATGGGCCGGTGAGTGACATAGGCTACTTTTTATCCCGAAAAAATGCACAGTTCCTATGGGAAGATACGCTTACGCTTACGTTTGTCCATCAATTACGCAGCAACAGAGCAATAGATTGACGTAATTTTTTGCATAAAGATAGTTTATACGCTTACGCTTACATTTGTCCATGAGCTTCAGATCGACCAGATTTTTTGCGCAGGTGTTGTAAACGACCTGAAGGGTGACAAAGTCTCCATTTTACTCCATAAAAACAAACAGTTCCTTCGGGATAGCAAGCTATTTTTCACGAATTTGTATGCAAATCACGCCGCATCATAGCTGCGGATTGACGTAACTTATTTCACAGTATGGTTGATGATTTGGAAAGTGATATAGGCTACTTTTAGCCTATGTCACTCACTACACAGTCGCCAGACAGACGACAGACAGACGCCAGACAGTAGCCAGACAGACGTAAGATAGTCGCCAGACAGTCGTAGGACAGTGAAGCATATGTCCGTCAAACACGCCACAACACAGTTACAAATCGACGTGTTTTTTTTTGCATGGGTAGGTTAACTAATCCCTACTAATATTATAAATGCGAAAGTGTGTTTGTTGGTTTGTTGGTTTGTTGGTTTGTTGGTTTGTTGGTTTGTCCTTCAATCACGCAGCAACAGAGCAACGGCTTGCTGTGATTTTTTGCATAGGGGTAATTTACGGGCCGGAGAGTGACATAGGCTACTTTTTATCCCGAAAAAATGCACAGTTCCTATGGGAAGATACGCTTACGCTTAAGTTTGTCCATCAATCACGCAGCAACAGAGCAATAGATTGACGTAATTTTTTACATAAGGATAGTTTATGGGCCGGTGAGTGTCATAGGCTACTTTTTATCCCGAAAAAATGTACAGTTCCTATGGGAAGATACGCTTACGCTTACGTTTGTCCATCAATCACGCAGCAACAGAGCAATAGATTGACGTAATTTTTTGCATAAAGATAGTTTATGGGCCGGTGAGTGACATAGGCTACTTTTTATCCCGAAAAAATGCACAGTTCCTATGGGAAGATACGCTTACGCTTACGTTTGTCCATCAATTTTACGCAGCAACAGAGCAATAGATTGACGTAATTTTTTACATAAGGATAGTTTATGGGCCGGTGAGTGTCATAGGCTACTTTTTATCCCGAAAAAATGCACAGTTCCTATGGGAAGATACGCTTACGCTTACGTTTGTCCATCAATCACGCAGCAACAGAGCAATAGATTGACATAATTTTTTGCATAAAGATAGTTTATGGGCCGGTGAGTGACATAGGCTACTTTTTATCCCGAAAAAATGCACAGTTCCTATGGGAAGATACGCTTACGCTTAAGTTTGTCCATCAATCACGCAGCAACAGAGCAATAGATTGACGTAATTTTTTACATAAGGATAGTTTATGGGCCGGTGAGTGTCATAGGCTACTTTTTATCCCGAAAAAATGTACAGTTCCTATGGGAAGATACGCTTACGCTTACGTTTGTCCATCAATCACGCAGCAACAGAGCAATAGATTGACGTAATTTTTTGCATAAAGATAGTTTATGGGCCGGTGAGTGACATAGGCTACTTTTTATCCCGAAAAAATGCACAGTTCCTATGGGAAGATACGCTTACGCTTACGTTTGTCCATCAATTACGCAGCAACAGAGCAATAGATTGACGTAATTTTTTGCATAAAGATAGTTTATACGCTTACGCTTACATTTGTCCATGAGCTTCAGATCGACCAGATTTTTTGCGCAGGTGTTGTAAACGACCTGAAGGGTGACAAAGTCTCCATTTTACTCCATAAAAACAAACAGTTCCTTCGGGATAGCAAGCTATTTTTCACGAATTTGTATGCAAATCACGCCGCATCATAGCTGCGGATTGACGTAACTTATTTCACAGTATGGTTGATGATTTGGAAAGTGATATAGGCTACTTTTAGCCTATGTCACTCACTACACAGTCGCCAGACAGACGACAGACAGACGCCAGACAGTAGCCAGACAGACGTAAGATAGTCGCCAGACAGTCGTAGGACAGTGAAGCATATGTCCGTCAAACACGCCACAACACAGTTACAAATCGACGTGTTTTTTTTTGCATGGGTAGGTTAACTAATAATATATATATCCCGTAAAAAATCTGTTTTTTACGGGATTTGTGATTTTTTGCGGCGTGATTAAAGGAAAAATGCGTAAAAATAGCATTAATATGCTATTTTTCAATTGCTTCAATCACGCCGCATAAATCATCAGCACTGATGCGGCGTGATTGGTAAACAAATGCTTGAAAAATAGTGTGCTATTCCGTTGAAACTATTATTTTTCCGGGACAAAATGTCACTTTCCAACTCCTTAGTCGTACTTTTACTCCGGACATACTACTACTATATCAGGGCTACGGATAGATCCGTAGCTCTGATGCGGCGGGTTCGAAGTACGAATGCTTGAAAAACGCCGGAAAATCTATTGTACCTGTTGTATCCAACAGGAACATGTAATTTTTCGAACAGTAACAAGAGTAAATGATTGACTTGATTTTAGAATTATAAAGTTAGTTAAACATCTGAATCACAAAGGGTACTTTTATCCCAGAACAATAAAAGTATCCTTTGGGATATATGCCGGATAATTTAACAAAAAATAAGCATTATATATAGACGACCATCTCCTTTTTTATTCCAATTAAAAGAGGCGCTTGCAAGAAAAACCCACATTGAACTGTGTAAATCCCCATACTTATTCTAGATGGCGCTGTTTGTTATTAGAACGCACTAGCGGTTTGATTTTCTGAAGACACTTAAGATCCTTTGAAATCGAGCGCCTCACCTTAAAGTGCATACGGTACCCATATTCTTTCTCGGTTTGTATTTGATGTCTTCATATTCTTTGGCTGCTTTCGTTATCTGATTTGCTTTGTGATTTGGTTTTGTTGATTGGTTAGTTTTTAAGAATTTAGTGATTGACCGATACTCAATTTTGATTTTGATTTACTCGGTTGGTTTGTCCTCTTAACTTGCGAGATTGTTACAATGCCCGGAAAACGTAAATCAAATCTTTCTAGGGTATCATCTCAAGCAAGAGCAAAAAGATTTGCCCGATCGCAGGAGTCTTTGAATGATGCAGAATTGAGAAGACAATCTCAATTACATCGCCAAGCTACTTTAAGATCTACTGCGTCACTTTCTCAAGTTCAGCAGAGGCAAGACGAAGAGGCAGAGCGACTAGCGGTTCGGAGGGCAGGTGAATCATCTACTCAAAAACGGAAAAGGCTTGACGAACAGGCAGATCGTCAAGCCGCTTTGAGAAACACTGCATCACCTGCTGAGTCCCAGCAGAGGAATGCAGTGGAGGCAGAACGATTAGCTATTAGGAGGGCAGTTGAATCATCTGCTCAAAAACGGCAAAGACTTGACGAACAGGCTGATCGTCAAGCCGCTTTGAGAAACACTGCATCACCTGCTGAGTCCCAGCAGCGGAATGCAGTGGAGGCAGAACGATTAGCTATTAGGAGGGCAGTTGAATCGTCTGCTCAAAAACGGCAAAGGCTCGACGAACAGGCAGATCGTCAAGCCGCTTTGAGAAACACTGCATCACCCGCTGAGTCCCAGCAGAGGAATGCAGTGGAGGCAGAACGATTAGCTCTTAGGAGGGCAGTTGAATCGTCTGCTCAAAAACGGCAAAGGCTTGATGAACAGGCAGATCGTCAAGCCGCTTTGAGGAACAGATCATCACTTGCTGAGTCCCAGCAGAGGAGTGCCGTGGAGGCAGATCGTTTAGCTCTTAGTAGGGCAGCTGAATTTTCTGCTCAAAATCAACAAAGACTTGCTGAACAAGCAAGACGACAGGCTGATTATAGGGAATCAGAAACATCCGAACAGTCCCAGGCGCGAAGAATTGCAAACGCGGAAATCCAAGCGGAACGTCGCCGAAATTTTCAGAGACTCTCTTGGTCGGTATTCAATGTTGCAGCTTTTAACTACAACCCTTTCATTGATTATAATAATCATAGACTCATTAATATTGGACTCATGGATAAGCCATGTCCGTTTTGTAGCGCTTTAAAATGGAAAGATGAAACGGCGGGTATGTGTTGTTCGAATGGAAAAGTTTCCCTTCCTTTACTCGGTGAGCCTGAGGAGCCTTTAAAAACTCTGTATTTATATGACACCGATGAATCACGCCGGTTTTTAAATAGGATCAGGAAATATAACTCATGTTTCCAAATGACATCTTTTGGAGTGGACAGAGAGATAATAATGCCCGGATTTTCACCTTCGTTCACTGTACAAGGACAGGTATATCATCGAATCGGTTCACTTTTTCCAGTTGACAATGAACAGCATAAATTCTTGCAAGTATATTTTATGGGTGATGAAGATACAGAAGTAAGTCGTCGATGTCAATTTATTCAAGGAGTGGAACGAGACACGGTATTAAAAATTCAAAGAATGTTGCACGAACACAACATAATAATTAGCACATTTAAAACCGCCATAGAGAATTTACCTCATGAGGATTATAAAGTTGTTATCCATGCTGATCGGACTCCACGTGGAGAGCATGAACGGCGTTACAATGCACCCACAATAAATGAAATCGCTGCTGTGGTGAGTGGTGACCAGTTCTCCTCGCGGGACATAGTTCTACGGGGACGAGATAATACTTTGACACGAGTAGCCGACACTCATAAGTTTTATGACGCCTTGCAATATCCGATCATTTTTAGTAAAGGTCAGGAGGGTTACCATTTTGATATCCCACTCCTTAACCCCACTACAAGACAACCTGTCCCAAATAAAAAAGTGTCTTGCATGGATTTTTACGCCTATCACATGATGATACGTGAAAATGACTTCAATCTTCTCCCGCGGTCCAGACAACTTTACCATCAATTTTTAGTAGATATGTATATCAAAGTAGAAAGCGAACGTCTCCGTTACATCTCCTTAAATCAGAACAAGCTACGAGCTGAAAATTATATACATTTGCAAGATGCTGTTAACAGTGACGCTAATGTGAATCCCAGTAATTTAGGCAGAATGGTGATACTTCCCTCTTCTTTCGTAAACAGTCCCCGTTATTTACATGAATACACGCAAGATGCTTTTGCTTACGTACGCAGTTATGGAAGACCGGATCTTTTCGTAACTTTTACTTGCAACCCCTCATGGAAAGAAATAACTGAGAATCTTATGCCGGGACAAAAACCTACAGATCGCCACGACTTAGTTGCTAGAGTTTTTCGCTTAAAAGTCCAAAAAGTAATTAATGTTATAACGAAAGGAAAAATATTTGGACAAGTCCAGTGCTACATGTATTCCATCGAGTGGCAAAAGCGGGGTTTGCCACATGTGCACATTTTGATTTGGCTTAAAGAGAAGCTACGACCCAATCAAATTGATAATTTAATAAGTGCCGAGATTCCTGATCCAGATCAAGATAAAGAATTGCATGACATTATAGTTAAAAACATGATCCATGGCCCCTGTGGAGCACGAAATCCAGCATCGGTTTGCATGAAAAATGGGAAATGTTCGAAAAAATATCCTCGAGAATTACTAAAGGAAACTGTACATAATGATATGGGCTACCCTTTATATAGACGTAGAGCACTAGAAGATGGTGGCAGGAGAGTCACTATCCGGACTCGCAGCGGAGCATTTGAAATTATTGACAGTAGCTGGATTGTCCCCTATTCGCCCATTTTGTGTAAAATATTTAATGCCCACATTAATGTGGAAGCATGCAATTCCGTTCGTGCCATTAAATATATCTGCAAGTATATAAATAAAGGCAGTGATCAGGCAATATTCAATCTGAGGAACGAAGGTGAGGCGCCGTCTATTAACGAAGTACAGACCTTTCAAGCAGGGCGTTATGTTAATAGCAATGAAGCAGCGTGGCGGCTCCTTGGGTTTCCCTTACATGAAAGACATCCAACGGTTACTCATCTTGCCGTACACTTGGAAAATGGGCAACGTGTTTATTTTAATGAGAGCAACTTTCAAGAAAGGGTCTCATCACCACCTAACACTACTTTAACTGCGTTCTTTAAGCTTTGTGAGACAGATTCTTTTGCGAAAACTTTGCTTTATTCCGAAGTTCCTCATTATTATACTTGGAATGCATCAAGAAAGGAATGGAAGCGTCGCGTTCAAGGCACACCTGTTGAAAATTGGCCAGGGGTAAAATCATCGGACGCTCTTGGTCGTGTGTATACCGTTCATGTAACTAACTTCGAATGCTTTTGTTTACGTATATTGTTGCACCACATTCGGGGACCAACTAGCCATAAGGACCTTAAAACCGTTAACGGACATGAATGCGCAACGTTTAGGGAAGCATGTGAAGCCCTGCATCTGTTAGACAACGATAACCATTGGGACGAAAGCATGGAGGAAGCCGTGCAGTGCCGAACTCCAGCCAAAATCAGGGAATTATACGCAATTCTCATTTCGTCTTGTGGGCTTTCCAATCCCCAAACATTGTGGCATAAGTACAAGGATTATATGGCGGAAGACATTTTACGACGCCTGCAAGAGGTACGTGCAGATATGTCATTTAATGATCATATTTATAATGAAGCCTTGACCAAAATTGAAAACAAAGTAATGGCGATGTCTGGGAAAAAGTTACAAGAATTTGGAATGATAAGCCCACGACGATCAAATACAAGTGAGTTAAATGACGAAGTCGCTCGAGAGTTGAATTATAATCTCGCAGAGTTGCAGCAGCATGTAACCGAATTAGTCCCGCAGTTATTACCGGAACAAAATCAAATCTTTGAGCAAGTATTACGACAAGTAGAGTCAGGAAATGGTGCACTGTTTTTCCTCGATGCTCCTGGAGGAACCGGAAAAACATTTTTGTTAAATCTACTATTGGCGTACATTAGAAAAGATGCAAACATTGCTGTAGCCGTTGCTTCCTCCGGCATAGCTGCTACACTACTGAGTGGCGGCCGAACTGCGCATTCCGTGCTGAAATTACCACTAAATCTCGCACAGGAAGAATTGCCACTTTGTAATTTTAGCGTGAATAGTTCTCAGGGTAGAATGTTGCGCCAGTGCAAACTGTTAGTGTGGGACGAAAGCACAATGTCACACAAAAAAGCTGTAGAGGCACTCAACCGAACTCTTCAAGATATAAGAAAGAATACGGATCTTATGGGAGGAATGGTTGTGTTACTAGCCGGTGACTTTCGTCAAACTCTACCTGTGATCCAGAGGGGCACACCTGCTGATGAGATAAAAGCCTGTCTTAAGTCTTCGAATTTGTGGCCACATGTAAAAAAAATTAGACTGACGAAAAATATGAGAGTACACCTTTACAACGATCACGATTCAGGACGTTTTGCAGACTTTCTATTGAAAATTGGCGACGGAAGGCTAGAAACTGATATCGAGGGTTGCGTGGCACTAACGCATGACTTTTGTAATTTAATAGAGAGCGACAGACAGCTCATAGATAACGTTTACCCTGACTTACAAACGAATATATATCACGACCAATGGCTCTGCCAGCGTGCCATACTAGCACCAAAAAATGACATAGTTAACAAAATTAATTCCAAAATTTTGTCAGAGTTGCAAGGAGAGATTAAGGAATATTTGTCAGTAGACACAGTCATGGACCCAGAACAGAGTACTTCATATCCTACAGAGTTTTTGAACTCATTGGAGTTATCAGGTGTGCCCTCACACAAACTGCAACTGAAATTGGGTGTTCCAGTCATGCTATTACGGAATTTAGATGCACCACGACTGTGTAACGGTACAAGACTTAGGATAATACAACTTGGGAGGAACATAATCGGTGCCACTATTTTAACAGGAGTCGGCAAAGGTGAGCATGTTATCATCCCTCGGATCCCAATGATTCCAACAGATCTCCCTTTCCAATTTAAAAGGTTGCAGTTCCCTGTAAAGCTCAGTTTCGCTATGACTATTAATAAAGCACAGGGCCAAACATTGCAGGTAGCAGGTGTGCACCTGGAAAAACCATGTTTTTCTCATGGTCAGCTTTATGTAGCGTGCTCGCGTGTATCTAATGCCCAAAATCTACACATATTGGCTCCGAACGGAAAAACTTACAACATTGTTTACAGTAGCGTGTTAAAATAATGCTCTGTCCTATGTCTATGACTGTCTACAGAAAAATACTCCACTCATCTTCGTTGTAGGATAATATTGTAATTATTAACTCCTTTGAGCCACGCGAGCGAAGCCGCGGGTAATAGCTAGTAATATATATATCCCGTAAAAAATCTGTTTTTTACGGGATTTGTGATTTTTTGCGGCGTGATTAAAGGAAAAATGCGTAAAAATAGCATTAATATGCTATTTTTCAATTGCTTCAATCACGCCGCATAAATCATCAGCACTGATGCGGCGTGATTGGTAAACAAATGCTTGAAAAATAGTGTGCTATTCCGTTGAAACTATTATTTTTCCGGGACAAAATGTCACTTTCCAACTCCTTAGTCGTACTTTTACTCCGGACATACTACTACTATATCAGGGCTACGGATAGATCCGTAGCTCTGATGCGGCGGGTTCGAAGTACGAATGCTTGAAAAACGCCGGAAAATCTATTGTACCTGTTGTATCCAACAGGAACATGTAATTTTTCGAACAGTAACAAGAGTAAATGATTGACTTGATTTTAGAATTATAAAGTTAGTTAAACATCTGAATCACAAAGGGTACTTTTATCCCAGAACAATAAAAGTATCCTTTGGGATATATGCCGGATAATTTAACAAAAAATAAGCATTATATATAGACGACCATCTCCTTTTTTATTCCAATTAAAAGAGGCGCTTGCAAGAAAAACCCACATTGAACTGTGTAAATCCCCATACTTATTCTAGATGGCGCTGTTTGTTATTAGAACGCACTAGCGGTTTGATTTTCTGAAGACACTTAAGATCCTTTGAAATCGAGCGCCTCACCTTAAAGTGCATACGGTACCCATATTCTTTCTCGGTTTGTATTTGATGTCTTCATATTCTTTGGCTGCTTTCGTTATCTGATTTGCTTTGTGATTTGGTTTTGTTGATTGGTTAGTTTTTAAGAATTTAGTGATTGACCGATACTCAATTTTGATTTTGATTTACTCGGTTGGTTTGTCCTCTTAACTTGCGAGATTGTTACAATGCCCGGAAAACGTAAATCAAATCTTTCTAGGGTATCATCTCAAGCAAGAGCAAAAAGATTTGCCCGATCGCAGGAGTCTTTGAATGATGCAGAATTGAGAAGACAATCTCAATTACATCGCCAAGCTACTTTAAGATCTACTGCGTCACTTTCTCAAGTTCAGCAGAGGCAAGACGAAGAGGCAGAGCGACTAGCGGTTCGGAGGGCAGGTGAATCATCTACTCAAAAACGGAAAAGGCTTGACGAACAGGCAGATCGTCAAGCCGCTTTGAGAAACACTGCATCACCTGCTGAGTCCCAGCAGAGGAATGCAGTGGAGGCAGAACGATTAGCTATTAGGAGGGCAGTTGAATCATCTGCTCAAAAACGGCAAAGACTTGACGAACAGGCTGATCGTCAAGCCGCTTTGAGAAACACTGCATCACCTGCTGAGTCCCAGCAGCGGAATGCAGTGGAGGCAGAACGATTAGCTATTAGGAGGGCAGTTGAATCGTCTGCTCAAAAACGGCAAAGGCTCGACGAACAGGCAGATCGTCAAGCCGCTTTGAGAAACACTGCATCACCCGCTGAGTCCCAGCAGAGGAATGCAGTGGAGGCAGAACGATTAGCTCTTAGGAGGGCAGTTGAATCGTCTGCTCAAAAACGGCAAAGGCTTGATGAACAGGCAGATCGTCAAGCCGCTTTGAGGAACAGATCATCACTTGCTGAGTCCCAGCAGAGGAGTGCCGTGGAGGCAGATCGTTTAGCTCTTAGTAGGGCAGCTGAATTTTCTGCTCAAAATCAACAAAGACTTGCTGAACAAGCAAGACGACAGGCTGATTATAGGGAATCAGAAACATCCGAACAGTCCCAGGCGCGAAGAATTGCAAACGCGGAAATCCAAGCGGAACGTCGCCGAAATTTTCAGAGACTCTCTTGGTCGGTATTCAATGTTGCAGCTTTTAACTACAACCCTTTCATTGATTATAATAATCATAGACTCATTAATATTGGACTCATGGATAAGCCATGTCCGTTTTGTAGCGCTTTAAAATGGAAAGATGAAACGGCGGGTATGTGTTGTTCGAATGGAAAAGTTTCCCTTCCTTTACTCGGTGAGCCTGAGGAGCCTTTAAAAACTCTGTATTTATATGACACCGATGAATCACGCCGGTTTTTAAATAGGATCAGGAAATATAACTCATGTTTCCAAATGACATCTTTTGGAGTGGACAGAGAGATAATAATGCCCGGATTTTCACCTTCGTTCACTGTACAAGGACAGGTATATCATCGAATCGGTTCACTTTTTCCAGTTGACAATGAACAGCATAAATTCTTGCAAGTATATTTTATGGGTGATGAAGATACAGAAGTAAGTCGTCGATGTCAATTTATTCAAGGAGTGGAACGAGACACGGTATTAAAAATTCAAAGAATGTTGCACGAACACAACATAATAATTAGCACATTTAAAACCGCCATAGAGAATTTACCTCATGAGGATTATAAAGTTGTTATCCATGCTGATCGGACTCCACGTGGAGAGCATGAACGGCGTTACAATGCACCCACAATAAATGAAATCGCTGCTGTGGTGAGTGGTGACCAGTTCTCCTCGCGGGACATAGTTCTACGGGGACGAGATAATACTTTGACACGAGTAGCCGACACTCATAAGTTTTATGACGCCTTGCAATATCCGATCATTTTTAGTAAAGGTCAGGAGGGTTACCATTTTGATATCCCACTCCTTAACCCCACTACAAGACAACCTGTCCCAAATAAAAAAGTGTCTTGCATGGATTTTTACGCCTATCACATGATGATACGTGAAAATGACTTCAATCTTCTCCCGCGGTCCAGACAACTTTACCATCAATTTTTAGTAGATATGTATATCAAAGTAGAAAGCGAACGTCTCCGTTACATCTCCTTAAATCAGAACAAGCTACGAGCTGAAAATTATATACATTTGCAAGATGCTGTTAACAGTGACGCTAATGTGAATCCCAGTAATTTAGGCAGAATGGTGATACTTCCCTCTTCTTTCGTAAACAGTCCCCGTTATTTACATGAATACACGCAAGATGCTTTTGCTTACGTACGCAGTTATGGAAGACCGGATCTTTTCGTAACTTTTACTTGCAACCCCTCATGGAAAGAAATAACTGAGAATCTTATGCCGGGACAAAAACCTACAGATCGCCACGACTTAGTTGCTAGAGTTTTTCGCTTAAAAGTCCAAAAAGTAATTAATGTTATAACGAAAGGAAAAATATTTGGACAAGTCCAGTGCTACATGTATTCCATCGAGTGGCAAAAGCGGGGTTTGCCACATGTGCACATTTTGATTTGGCTTAAAGAGAAGCTACGACCCAATCAAATTGATAATTTAATAAGTGCCGAGATTCCTGATCCAGATCAAGATAAAGAATTGCATGACATTATAGTTAAAAACATGATCCATGGCCCCTGTGGAGCACGAAATCCAGCATCGGTTTGCATGAAAAATGGGAAATGTTCGAAAAAATATCCTCGAGAATTACTAAAGGAAACTGTACATAATGATATGGGCTACCCTTTATATAGACGTAGAGCACTAGAAGATGGTGGCAGGAGAGTCACTATCCGGACTCGCAGCGGAGCATTTGAAATTATTGACAGTAGCTGGATTGTCCCCTATTCGCCCATTTTGTGTAAAATATTTAATGCCCACATTAATGTGGAAGCATGCAATTCCGTTCGTGCCATTAAATATATCTGCAAGTATATAAATAAAGGCAGTGATCAGGCAATATTCAATCTGAGGAACGAAGGTGAGGCGCCGTCTATTAACGAAGTACAGACCTTTCAAGCAGGGCGTTATGTTAATAGCAATGAAGCAGCGTGGCGGCTCCTTGGGTTTCCCTTACATGAAAGACATCCAACGGTTACTCATCTTGCCGTACACTTGGAAAATGGGCAACGTGTTTATTTTAATGAGAGCAACTTTCAAGAAAGGGTCTCATCACCACCTAACACTACTTTAACTGCGTTCTTTAAGCTTTGTGAGACAGATTCTTTTGCGAAAACTTTGCTTTATTCCGAAGTTCCTCATTATTATACTTGGAATGCATCAAGAAAGGAATGGAAGCGTCGCGTTCAAGGCACACCTGTTGAAAATTGGCCAGGGGTAAAATCATCGGACGCTCTTGGTCGTGTGTATACCGTTCATGTAACTAACTTCGAATGCTTTTGTTTACGTATATTGTTGCACCACATTCGGGGACCAACTAGCCATAAGGACCTTAAAACCGTTAACGGACATGAATGCGCAACGTTTAGGGAAGCATGTGAAGCCCTGCATCTGTTAGACAACGATAACCATTGGGACGAAAGCATGGAGGAAGCCGTGCAGTGCCGAACTCCAGCCAAAATCAGGGAATTATACGCAATTCTCATTTCGTCTTGTGGGCTTTCCAATCCCCAAACATTGTGGCATAAGTACAAGGATTATATGGCGGAAGACATTTTACGACGCCTGCAAGAGGTACGTGCAGATATGTCATTTAATGATCATATTTATAATGAAGCCTTGACCAAAATTGAAAACAAAGTAATGGCGATGTCTGGGAAAAAGTTACAAGAATTTGGAATGATAAGCCCACGACGATCAAATACAAGTGAGTTAAATGACGAAGTCGCTCGAGAGTTGAATTATAATCTCGCAGAGTTGCAGCAGCATGTAACCGAATTAGTCCCGCAGTTATTACCGGAACAAAATCAAATCTTTGAGCAAGTATTACGACAAGTAGAGTCAGGAAATGGTGCACTGTTTTTCCTCGATGCTCCTGGAGGAACCGGAAAAACATTTTTGTTAAATCTACTATTGGCGTACATTAGAAAAGATGCAAACATTGCTGTAGCCGTTGCTTCCTCCGGCATAGCTGCTACACTACTGAGTGGCGGCCGAACTGCGCATTCCGTGCTGAAATTACCACTAAATCTCGCACAGGAAGAATTGCCACTTTGTAATTTTAGCGTGAATAGTTCTCAGGGTAGAATGTTGCGCCAGTGCAAACTGTTAGTGTGGGACGAAAGCACAATGTCACACAAAAAAGCTGTAGAGGCACTCAACCGAACTCTTCAAGATATAAGAAAGAATACGGATCTTATGGGAGGAATGGTTGTGTTACTAGCCGGTGACTTTCGTCAAACTCTACCTGTGATCCAGAGGGGCACACCTGCTGATGAGATAAAAGCCTGTCTTAAGTCTTCGAATTTGTGGCCACATGTAAAAAAAATTAGACTGACGAAAAATATGAGAGTACACCTTTACAACGATCACGATTCAGGACGTTTTGCAGACTTTCTATTGAAAATTGGCGACGGAAGGCTAGAAACTGATATCGAGGGTTGCGTGGCACTAACGCATGACTTTTGTAATTTAATAGAGAGCGACAGACAGCTCATAGATAACGTTTACCCTGACTTACAAACGAATATATATCACGACCAATGGCTCTGCCAGCGTGCCATACTAGCACCAAAAAATGACATAGTTAACAAAATTAATTCCAAAATTTTGTCAGAGTTGCAAGGAGAGATTAAGGAATATTTGTCAGTAGACACAGTCATGGACCCAGAACAGAGTACTTCATATCCTACAGAGTTTTTGAACTCATTGGAGTTATCAGGTGTGCCCTCACACAAACTGCAACTGAAATTGGGTGTTCCAGTCATGCTATTACGGAATTTAGATGCACCACGACTGTGTAACGGTACAAGACTTAGGATAATACAACTTGGGAGGAACATAATCGGTGCCACTATTTTAACAGGAGTCGGCAAAGGTGAGCATGTTATCATCCCTCGGATCCCAATGATTCCAACAGATCTCCCTTTCCAATTTAAAAGGTTGCAGTTCCCTGTAAAGCTCAGTTTCGCTATGACTATTAATAAAGCACAGGGCCAAACATTGCAGGTAGCAGGTGTGCACCTGGAAAAACCATGTTTTTCTCATGGTCAGCTTTATGTAGCGTGCTCGCGTGTATCTAATGCCCAAAATCTACACATATTGGCTCCGAACGGAAAAACTTACAACATTGTTTACAGTAGCGTGTTAAAATAATGCTCTGTCCTATGTCTATGACTGTCTACAGAAAAATACTCCACTCATCTTCGTTGTAGGATAATATTGTAATTATTAACTCCTTTGAGCCACGCGAGCGAAGCCGCGGGTAATAGCTAGTATATAATAAATTCTTCCATATCAACTGATAGACGTCCACTGCTGGACAAAGGCCTCTTGCACGGACCTCCACAGGACTCGGTCTTGCGCCGCCTGAGTTCAGAGGCGACTATCGGTATTGTAGTAGGTATAGATTTGCAAAATGTAAACATTAAAAAAAAACATGCGGTGCAGACAGCAAACAGCGGACAAAACTGCCCATGGGCGATATTACTTTTTAAATGTTTCTAATAACAATGTTGTAATAACATTTTTTTGCTAACACAACAAACAACTGTTATTATTAGTAATTGCTTCATCTTCATTTAGTTTTTTAAACTCTGAAGTCTTTGCTTAGGGAAGTCAGTAGGTCAGGTAACCGGTTAAAGGCTTGTACACACACAAAGCGTGACGGCACCGACGCGGCGCGGCAACTGCAAGCAGAATGGCAGAATGTCTCGACTAAATTAATCACGTCGCACTGCAGATCACTGAATAGCTAATTAATTTTTCTCAAACATGCATGGAAATATTGTCATTATTTTCGAAAAAAGAACACGCGAAGTATCGAATTGTCGGACAAAGAAAATCAAATCCATTGTAGGAGCGTTTTTTGAATTTGGAACATTACAACGCTCCGCGAAACAGTTGTTTCGCGGAGCGTTGTTTTTTTTTTAAATATTGCAGGAGCTTTGTAATGTAATGCCGTTTCATACAACAGTATGAAATGGCGTGCTGGGGTTACTAAATACTCTTTGATCGGATCTCTTTTGTCATTCTTGGCATAGTCTCTTTGCTTAGTACAAATTGCGTTTACGTGGCTGTATAGCCATAAATGCGTTTACCTGTCGGCACAGATAATAAAAAAAAAATTGGCGGTAAAGCTGAAAATTCGTCTTGATTTGTTATTTACATACCTACTTAATAAATATAAATTTAATAATAATCAAAATGAGTTCCAACGGTTCAGAGAGTGAAATGGAGATTGATTGTACCTACTCCACCAGATTTAAACCAAAATGGCGGATGGATTTGGATGTATAATATAAAAAGTGTTTTATTTCCCTGCATTCTTTTGAGAAAAGCACTATATATGCCTCGGTGGGAAATGGCAATTGCCTGTCTCGTATTTAGTGAAGTCCTCGCCTACGGCTCGGCCTTCAAACTCATACTCGACCTGCAATTGCCTACTTCCCTGCCTTTGCAATAATGTACTATTATCTGTGCTGCAGAGCGCCAGTAAAATATCGTAGTACCTACCTTATGTGCGTGTGTGTGAATGCCTTCAAACAGCGAGCCATCAAAAATATATCGAGATATTATAACATTGAATTATGTAAGTACAAAAATTGAGTTATATAATATGCAAAAAAAAAATTGAAATTTGTCTAGATATTACGGAAGTCTCTAATCTGTCAAAGTAACAGCGGGGAATGACGGTCGCGGCATGCGCATGCGACCATTTTCCGCCGCATTTATTATTTTTTGTTTAAGGATATGATTTAATAATTTTTTCACTATTGTATATGCACTACTTGTATTTTGGTACATATTAAGCTACAACAAAAATACTTCATCATCTCCATTACCTACAATTTCTACAGACTATGATAGACGCGTTCCGTGGCTTGTAGTTAGAGTAGCGTTGTATGTGTCCAAATCTTTAAAATTACTTTTACTACACTAGGCACTACTATACTAGTAGGTATAGCTAAGTTTATCTCAAAGGATCGAGCCAATGAATCATCAACCGATACACTCCCCGCCCACTTTAATCTATGTTATATTAACGTTTTGTATTAATAATAACTTACTTAAAATTTTTGAAATAGGTAGGTGCTTGGAATGTAAGCCGTAATCGTAAACTGTCGTTTTTTGACAACAGCTGTACCCTATAGTTAACTATTTTCTACAGAGATAAACTTTTAGGTGTCTAGGAAGGTCCATTTCAATAAATCATGTAGCGATCAACCTCTCCCGGTATCTAATCTATGTATTATTTATGTTAATAGTTTCGCGAGTGCGGATTCTAAGATCAAGTTTGCGACACCGATTAATCATAGTGTTTCGGTACAACGGTGATTTGATTGGATTTAAAACTAATAATATATTAGTAAGAAAGTAGGATACCCCTTTCTTTAGAGTCTAAAGTTTAGACCTTGTAGATATTTTTGGCTAAGAAGGCACATACTTACAATGTATTATTAGAGTATAAGGAGAGATATAAACCTTCCTTACTCTACTTTAGGTAGGTAGGTACCACTATGTTCCTTGCTTGTCTAAATATATAAAAGGAAAAACTGACTGATCTATCAACGCACAGCTCAAACTACTGGATGGATTGGGTTGTTTAGTATACAGATAGCTATTATGACGTTGGCATTCGCTATGAAAGGATTTTCGAAATTTCAACCCCTAAGGGGTAAAATAGGTGTTCGACAAATCTAAATTAACGTGAGCGAAGCCGCGGGCAAAAGCTAGTAACTAATAAAAAGTTTGTTTGTTAGCTTATTGGTTTGTCCTCCAATCACGCTCTAACAGAGCTATGGATCTACGTGATTTTTTGTATGGAGATATTTGAGGACCTTGAGAGTGACATAGGCTACTTTTTATACCGGAAAATCAAAGAGTTCCCGCGGGAATTAAAAAACTAAATCCACGCGGACGAAGTCGCGGGCATCAGCTAGTCAGTCACCTGTAAACGTACATACCTACTAACATTATACCTTAACATTATATTTGACGACCTCCCTGGCGCAGTGGTGAGCTCTGTGGTCTTATAACTGGGAGGTCTCGGGTTCGATTCCCGGCGGTGGCAATTTAGGAATTTATAATTTCTAAGTTGTCTCTGGTCTGGTCTGGTGGGAGGCTTTGGCCGTGGCTAGTTACCACCCTACCGTCAAAGACGTGCCGCCAAGCGATTTAGCGTTCCGGCACGATGGCGTGTAGAAACCGATTAGGGGTATGGGTTGAATTTACACTGCTATACCCCTTCCAAGTTAGCCCGCTACCATCTTAGACTGCATCGTCACTTACCAACAGGTGAGATCGCAGTCAAGGGCTATCTTGTCATCGAATAAAAAAATTAAAAAAATTATACTAATATTATTCAGCATGGGTTTTGGCAATACCTAAAAAATGTTACCTAGTTGCAGATGTCCCGTCCATCCTTCAGATCCGTCCAGATTTTGATGAATAGGGTGTCAATTGATTCGTTATGTGAAATAGGCTACATTTTAAACGAAAAAAATCAATATACAAATGTTACTTCCAATTTTAAGCCCAACGGTTAAAGGTGCGGACTGAAAACTGAAAGGTCGCAGGTTCAAACCCCACCTGTTGCATTATTGTCGTAACTCGTACCCACTCCTAGCACAAGCATTCCGCTTATTTGGAGGGGACAGGAGGATATTAGTCAACTTCAGCTTGGCTCAAAAAAAAAAAATTACCGTAGTCAGGTTACAGTTTCCAAATTTCATCCTTGTTTTTACTTTTATTTTTATGCGTTGATAAGACCTGCGATCTCATCTGATGGTAAGTGACGATGCTGTCTAATAACGTGTTAACCTGGAAGGGGAACGGCAGTATCAATTTAGCTCATTCCCCTAATCGGTTTCTACATACCTTCTTATCGTACAGGAACGCTGAATATCTTGGGAGCACGTCTTTGACGGTGGAGTGGTAACAAGCCACGGCTAAAACACCCAACTAAACAAGACCAGCGACACTTTAAAAATTGTAAATTGCCCCTGCCGGGAATCGAAACTAAGACTTCCCACTTATAAAACCACCGCATTAGGGAGTCAAAAATGTGTAGCGCACGGACGAAAATGGGTGGCGTTGGCGAATATTTAATCTACTACTAGTAGGTACTCTGTACTACTAGTACGTCGGTTTGAAAATTTTTTGTATAACAAACATTCTATAATTTTTTACTATGTTGGTGTATTTTTGATAAATAGTTGTCAAATAAGATTTATTGCAATAACTAAAAAAAAACAAAAAGTTTTTGACAGCGGTGGGATTCGAACCCACGCCCTTTCGGACTGGTGCCTAAAACCAGCGCCTTAGACCACTCGGCCACGCTGCCTTATGTTTGGCCGTTCGAAATTCTATTACGTTTTATGTACCGCGTACATTTGTTTTAAGAATTGGTTTTTTTATTCGACTTGAATAAAAGGTGGTTTTCAATACTATGAAAAAGTATTTTTTTTTTTGTTTATGTTTACGACGGGCCACTGAGCAGTATCATAGTGAAAACAAAATAATTTCGTAAAACTGTTAAAATAGATTTGTTTCTTTTGTTTCTTTTGATTTGAGCGTTTAACTAAGCAACACGCCGAGGAATATTTATGTATTACCTACCCTTCCATCTCAAGTTGGCCGTCGTCGAACAAAATGACGTCATACCGTACCTACTGCTGACAAGAAAATATTTACAGTATTTTCTACTGTAACCACAACTATGAAGGAAGTTTCTCTGGCATGCTTTTCATACTAATGACATCTTGAAAGTCTAAAGGCGTACCTAATTTTAAATTTCTTATTTTTTTTAAAGGCATTAATTAATATAATTAATAGTAAATTTTTCTTGTTTACTCATCGTATAATACTTACTTACATCTTATTTTTTATCCTACAATGATACAAAAAAACAAGAATAGTCGCGTGTGAAGCATGCATCAAAATTGGTTCAGTCTCTCTGCAGATCACTGACGAACAGGCAAGACAATTTTTTTCAAAAACGTTTGGTTAGGACATTCTGTCGTTAAAATGGATAAATAATAAAAAAAAATGCATTGTTTATTACTTACTTACAGTCTCACTGGTTGAATTTATCACGTTCTTTTTCCAACAATGCATTTTAGCCAATAGTGAGTGAGAATCGGCGAATCAGAGGCGATTGCAATCACACTGTATGTAATCACATGATTCTCTAAAAATGATTGCATCAGTGCCAGTGTAGCGATCACAATGACCTCTGATTGGCTGGTAACCTCCCGTTATTGGTTAAAATGCACAAATGCAGCAAGAATGTCATGAATTCAGCCAATCAGAGGCCATTGCACTGATACAATCGCTTTTACGGAATGGACATGCCAGTTCCATAAATAAAGGCAGTTTCCCTAAAACAATTAGAACAAATTCACGAATTGTGAAAAATTACGAATTTAATGATTCCGACGTGTGTATTCTTTCAGTGACCCACGGTTTCGCCCCGCTATCTAGGCTGTGACGTCATTGTTTGCTCGTGTATCCCTGTCTTTTTAAAGGTTCCTCCTTCCATAAGATTTAAAGGATTTCAAACTTTTGATAAAATTTAAGTCAAATACATAATATATTATTCTTGTTCTGTAGAATACCAAATATATTTTTAAAAAATTCAGTGAGGAAATAAAACACAGTTGTTCGTAATGACCTGTATATTTACCTAAGTGTAAAGGAGCATTATTTACAAGGTGGACATCGATATATTTATGCCTACCCTAAATCTAAACCTTACATTAAATATAATTAGTAAAAAAAAAACATTAAGGACTTATTTCACTCAAATTTCATTTTTACTATACAAAATGCAATATGCATTATTTAGACTATAAAGTCAGATAATATTAATATTTTTTAATAAGCTATCCAAATAGGGCAAGTAGGAAGAATCTGTCTTTGCAATAAATCCGATGTATGTCCACAGCTGGACAACGGATTCTTTGTAAGATTTTCGTATCCCACATTCGATATTTTTTTAAATAATTTTAAGTCTATGGGTTCTGGCTTTTGAAATTATCGGCGATTCTAGTTCTTTTAATAGATAAAAATTCAGGTAGATTTAGGTAGTCAAAGTGAAATAAGTCCTTTTTACAAGAAATTATACGCTGGACTCAAGTAATTAATAGTTACATAGCTTATTTTGTTAGTTAGGAATTATGATTGAACAGTTAAAAGCATATATCACTTAAAGAGCTGCTTTTGTAAGAAACATTTTCTTTTAAATGTAGGCATATCGTTATATCAAAAAACTTATGAAGGTAGCTGCTAACAACCGCTGCAATTATTAAAATAAAGAAAACTATAATTAAACCGAGCCTTACAAAAAGAATATAAAAGGAGGTAATTTAATAAATAAAATTCCCACGAATCACGTTTTATTGTTAGTTACGATGTTTTTTAATTATTGCGTGGTGTTAAATGCATGCAATTATTCATCATTTATGTTTATTTACTTCCAGCAGGTAATTGCATTAGCTATGAAATGAACAGAGAAAAGTAGGTACTTATATATTATTGTATTTATTATGAACAGTATACCTACTAGCAAATACAAATTTAAGAAACTTATTAGGTATACAGATGGTATTATTTATATATTATTGTTTTAATTTTGGTAGGTAGAAAAAATACATAATAGTAACTAATTGTTTAAATTCCAGTTTTGAAAATTAAAGGTTTTTATCAGTTATATTATTTATAACTGCACAATATACATACTTATATGTACATATAAATAACCCGATTTAATTAATAATGAACAAACATTATGTAGACTTTTCTGTTGTGAAAGTAAGAAAAAATTATAATTCTTACAATGTTAGATTACATTCTTAATTTCAGTGTTATACTTAAATGCATACATTACAATAAATATAGTTGGCATGAACTGAAAGGGTACCAAATTCCAGCTTGATGATCTTGGCAGTTCTTACTAATTTCAATCATACTCGAAAAAATTACGTTGTAAGTACTTTATGCTAACGAAATGTGGTTTGCAAGAAAAGGTTCGAATTATTTTGATATAACTAATCCGCCAACAGAAAAAATCTGCATGGTCAAACATGCAGTTGCAAGCTAAGCACCGTTTACCTCACCAACCAAGCAAAAAAGCCAAGTTCCCAAGCAAGCAATGTAGAGTAGAGTCGAGAGAAGTATAAAAGTCTTGTGTGCAAGAAAGCAATGCACCACGCATTGCTTGCTTGGGAACTTAGATTTTTTGCTTAGTTGGTGAGGTAAGCGGTGCTTAGCTTGTAACTGCATGTTTGACCATACAGATTTTTTTCTGTTGGCGGATTATAGCAAAATAATTCTAACCTTTTCTTGCTTAATCTTGAACTTCCACAAAGTAACGTCTGCTTCTATCCAATATTTGAAATGTGATTTTTTGAGTGAAATTAGAATTCGTTGTCAAGATCATCATAGTAGCATTGGAATATATTTTGTATTATTTTGGTTATATTATTATTGAATATTTACGTTTATGTATAAATTAGTTGATTTAGATCTAAAAGAATTTACAATTACAATGTACAGTTTCTTACACTAAGTGAGCGTCGAAGTCAAATTTTATTTCAGTTTTATTTCATGTCATAATATCATGTACATTTATGTATACTATCATGTTTTTATGTATATTATTTTTGTCGAGGGCATGTATTTTCCTAGCATTTTTCAAAATCTACTCACCTCCATGTATGGCTTCCAAGATTCATGATTTCTTTGAAATAATCCTTATTTATTGCCATTT
The DNA here is from genome assembly GCA_933228805.2 of Hipparchia semele. Classification (NCBI taxonomy): domain Eukaryota; kingdom Metazoa; phylum Arthropoda; class Insecta; order Lepidoptera; family Nymphalidae; genus Hipparchia; species Hipparchia semele. The sequence continues at coordinate 14,880,515 of OW121710.1, read as the reverse complement.
AAAAAATTTATCAAGTAAGTAACTTAACTAATGGATAGGCCTTTGTTAAATATGATTTATAGTAGGTACTTAAAAAAAAATATTCAGGCAACTAAATTTAAATTTAAATAATTTTAACTATCGTGAGTGACATCTACCTACTTAAAATTGTGTAAGTGGATTGTTTAATTATAAAATAATTATATAAACAATTCTAGCACACATACACACACACTCTAACCCGTGGTTTCGTTAGGTTGCCATCATAAAGGTTGGCATTACAAAGGTTGGCAACATTATTTTGTTGACACCCAACCTACTCGAACAAAACGCTTTAGTTCAATGTTTCGTGAAACGCTTTCCCGGCAACCGTGTTTCCCGTCATAAAATGTATAGCTTCAAGACAAGATTGAATATGCATCATCTACGCAAGCGCGCTCCAATCTAGGACCTCATCATTGTTTTTCATCAGGCACGATTCTCACGCAATTAAAAAAAATTGGCCATCACAAAATTTGAATAGAGTTTGAAAAATACTGAAGTTAGTTAATTTTTTTCTAAAAACATTAATAAACACTCTTATTTTGTCTTAAAGATGTCGTGCTTCTAAATTGATGAATAATTATTATACCAAGTCATGAAAAATAAAAATTACATTCACGCATATGTTACTTTCGATTACTTTTTATATAATTTATTATTCTTTATTATCTATGAAAATTCATACGGAATAATATGTATAATAATAATCGTTTCGTACATGATAATTAATTAGTACATATAATTTAAATAAATTAATTGACTTAATTGTCATAGTTTATTTCAAAGTAATTTATTTTAGGTGTAAAAATATTGCAAACTGAGCACATAATTGATATAATAAATTATTAAGAGAGCCATAAATTACCTAATCGAAACCATAGAATAATGGAATAACAATTCGTTGCCTAGCTGACGGAAATTTATATCCTTATTAATTTTAAAATAAAACCAAAATAGCTTTAACACATAAAACACAATATTTGTTTCATAGCCCAAATGACAATAATAATTGTCCTAACAGTAAAATTACTTACGTAACATAAAAACAAGTCAAAATGAAACCCCAAATTAGTTATTATTAGATGTACAATGTACATATATAGAAAAGAATAAAAAATTCTTACATGCTAAAGGAACACAGTGCTAGATTTCACTAATCTTCACCAAAAAATTAACCACACAGCTCACAGCACAGTTATGTAGAAATTATTATAACTTACAGAATATTATTTCTGTATAGTATTTGTAATATTATTTCTGTATAGTATTTTATAAATCAATATATTATAATTATTAAAATTACTAGGTACATATTCGGATTAAATATTCGACTTTCAATTTTGGATTAGTTAGGTATTATAGAAACCGGTCGTTATGGATTCAAAAAGGTAGTTAAAGTTTCTTTACTTAACAATATTTTTCATAATTATAATAATAATTTAATTACATTTATAGTTTGATTTTGAAAAAAATATACAATAGTGAAAATTTTGATTATTCATTATTAAAACACGGCTGCCTTAAATTAGTGAAGATTATTGAAATATAACCAAAGAATTAATTAATTATTAATTAGACAATATTTGATTCTAAAAAATGATTCTATTCGTCATATTTTGTGGAATAAATTTCAATGTCCACTAAATTAGGAGGCAAGGTAAAAGCTTGTATATTATGTAGGTATCTTTACTTTGTTACATATGCAGTTAATATAATTATATATTTTAACGATTTACGTAAATGTATATGTAATTTGTGGGTAAAATATGTTATTTTTGACTATCAAAGATTTGCTACTTTTAGCTGCCGTGTCCAACATATTTTTGTTTCATATGATATGAACGTAAATATTTCAAATCATGCAGATAGAGCATATGAATCATATCCTATCTGAACGATTGAAATAGTTAACGTTTAGAATAAGGATACACATAATATTAGCTTTACCTATACAATATGATACACATATAGACAATGAAGAGGACGTATCCATAGACTATTGTTATTATCCTATAATAATAATCTATGCGATGAGAATAAAACTAACATGATTGGCAAATATACAATCGAAGGAAGCGGATGGCACATATTGTTTTTACAGAAAAAACATTATACAAGATCTCCCATTCAGATTCAACTATAGATTTATCATTAGTGATACTTCAACATTCAAAACACATTGGTCTCGACACAGCAGAAGTAATTACACCAAGACATTTCATAAACTTCACCTCATTACAAAATTTGGTCTTAAGAATTGATAATTATTTTGATATTCAATGCATTAAAGTTATCATACATAAGTATGTCGAACATACAACATTAGGTAGTGTACATGGTTTGTACATAAGAAGTACAATCAGTACAGTTTGATGTTGATATTTATTTTAATTTTATTGATTTCGTTTTAGAACAAATTTAGCCACAATATGGGAATGTTAAAATTGACGGTATGCGTCAAATTAACGAACGTTACGTCAATTTCAAAATGGCCGGTAAGCATATCTTCTAAATGGCCGATAGGGTTTTGACATTTATCGTAACATTTTTACTGTAAATGGTTTAGTACAAGCTCTTGCATGAAAACATTTGTCATAACAAATACTGGGTGAGGTAACATTTTTAACTGTTAGTAATTCATCAACCTAGCTGGTGCAAAGGTATTTTAATCTCAGCCCAAATATTGTCATGGCAAGGGTTTTCATGCAAGATATAAAACATTGAGTGTAAATTTTTGTATGAATAGAGTGTAACTCCGTCAAAACGTATGAATAGCAGGATGTTGATTCCTCTAATCGAGATTTCCTCACAATTTTATGATTAGTCAAAGCAAGGCATCCTCATAGTATACTTATTGGTGCTAATTTGGTTTTAGACATCTTTATACTAAACCAAACTGAGAGGCCTAAAAGTAGTGCTTTTTAATATTTCCTGCAGAAGGGTATTTTCCTCAATCTGGTTCAGTTTAGAGTAATCGAAGTCGCACTAATATTGATGCACAATCACTCTCTTTTCACTCCTCACGAGGAGGTGTAAACGCGAGAGTGTGGCCAACGCACTCACTCCCAATTGGCTTTCGACTTTTCCTCAGAGACAAAGAAAGTTTTGACAGTCTGCGGTTTCCTCTTGTCACGACTTGCGTGAGTTCCTTCGCGGGAGTGCACATCCAGATATTCAACACAAAAAGATACACTCAATGCTGTACGATACATCGATTGACTGTGTGGAAACTTAATAGACTTGTGGCAGAGTTTGTTCGGAGTGTTCTCACGCGTAGAACTCCCGGTTGTTGTGCCCCTTCCCGTAGGAGGCGGCCGCGGGGCTCCTCTTGGGCTCGTCGAGCGCGTACGAGCCCTCGTCCTTCTTCCGCATGCGGTACACGATGAACATCACCACCAGGATCGCGCAGAGTAGTCCTACTACCGCTCCGCCGATCACAGCTGAAATGTCACAAAAATCAAAAATCAACGTCTCATATCCAATTGGTTTAACTGTTAACTACACTGATGTGCTTTTTTTTATTATGAGATAGGCTTGCCCTTGACGACAGTCAATGATGGATGATATAGTTTCAAAATTTTCGGAATTTTCCAGTTGACGTTTTTTGACTGGACTATTAGGAATTGTCGCATAATGAATACTCTCGCGAGACAAAATAATAATGATGCCCATATATATGTGTTGGATACTGACCGGCAAGTATGCCAGGTTGCGCGAAGAAGCTGGTGGCGCGGTCTTCCGGCTTGGCGTTCATGATGAACACCCCGTTGTCCGCAGGTTGCGACTTCGGTTCTATGTTCGAACCCGATTGCTCTTGGTCCTGGAAATTGAAAATTAGATTTGAGCTAGATCAGTCAGTCAGTCACCTTTTCCTTTTATATATATTTAGATTAACGTTTCTAGTAGGGCTCCCCTACTAGAAACGTGTTTTTTAATATTTTTTACTCGATCTTAATAATTGCTGTTACGGAAGCTTTATTGTGCGAATCTGTCTCGACTCTGGGTTTTTAGAGAAATGCACAGCTGAAAGAGAGTTAAGAACCTCAAATAGCCCAACAGTAAAGGTGCGATCTGAAAACTGAAAGGTCGCAGGTTCGAAACCCTCCCATTGCACTTTTGTCGTACCCACATCTAGCACAAGCTTTCCGCTTATTTGGTGGAGAGAGGAGAATGTAAGTCAAGTTCAGCTTGGCTCATATTCTTTAAAAAAAAAATGAAAATTCCACTTACTATTACGGGTGGGTTGATTTCCTCCCCTGATATACTGATATCAGTCTGGTCTGGCCGCGAGGGGGTCTCCTCCCCGGGGCCGCGTGTGTCTGGTGCTCCCTCTGAGGGCTTCAATATACGAGCTGGAATGATTTAGTACATTATTACTTCAACTGTAAAACTATTACAGTCATGAAAATTCTATTTCAATTGTATGGGCGTACTTAAAGAGGCCACATACGATCAAGTTTACTATCCAGTTTGCATGATGCTAAGGGATTCTAAAAAAGGATCGATACCTTAGTAGTATCGATACTTTTGGTTCGATACCTACGACTACCTCGACAAGACTCAATTGCACAAGAAATAATTTTCCTAAACCTACTTTATTAATCCAATGTAAGCAATTGTAGTCAGTTTTGTGGACTAAATAAAAAAAGGAAGCTCCCGAAAGCTGTGCCACTCCATCGAGAGAGATAACGCTATACATCAGAAAGAGAATAGTATAGACCATAGTCTGCTTACTTACGATACTTGCCCAATCACGCGATCTTTTATCTCATCACTAGATTTCACACGCCGGACAGCAGGCTGTCCATAGATATAGTATAGATAGCCTATATTATTCTCTTTCTGATGTATAGCGTTATCTCTCTCGATGGAGTGGTAGAGCTTTCTGGAACCAAAACTATCAGTACTACTCAGATATCGTTCCTTTTTTCGAATCCCTAAGCATCATGCAAACTTGGCAAACTGGATCGTATGTGGCCTCCCTTAAACTTATTTCTACGTTATTGAACGGTGCGGGTGACAGGTCAATATGTCGTACTTTATTTTCAAATTACGAAAACAGATTTTATCAATAGTTTAAAATGGCCTATTAGCTGAATGGGCTATAAATCTAAAATACATAAGGCATTCTAATTTTCTTATACCTACAAAAGGCTTGAACATTTATATACACGCATAAACTAAATAATTAATTATTATTAATTAAAGAATTTTCTTTTTGAGATTTGTTCTCTGTATTTGGTCTAAATGTTTTATATGACATCTAAAATTTTGTCCACAATGATTGATGTTGAATAACGTACCTAAATTCATAAAATTGGTACCTAAATTATTAAACTGGTTTAATAAAAGAAGTCTTGTTTGATAAGTGAAAGGAATGATTGTAATTGTTCAATTAGTATAGGTGTGTTAGTATAGTTAACGAAGAGTTGGAAATACCATAGGTAAAATTGTAAGGTGTGTTCATTAGATGACGAAGACTTGTTAGTATCAGATAATTTTGATTTGTTAATGAGTTTGATAAATGTAACGAAATGGAAATAGCAAGACGATAATAAATATAAGAATAACGATAATACAATAGGTAAAATGAGAAATGGAGTAGGTAAGAAAATATAAATTTCGAAGGACATGCAGAACTGGGTTAGAAAAACTATATAAGTTTGAAAAACAGAATGATAGAATACCAATAAACGTCATCTTTGAAATGAAACTATTCTTATTCTTTACATTTTCGCATTTTTTACAAGTGTGCGTCAATAATGTTAGAAATTGTCTATTGCGGTTTTAGGTTAATCATTGGTTTTTACATCATGAAAAATGAACTGAAATAATATATATTTTCCTGCTAGAGCATACACTATCCATCAAATATTATAATAGTTCTCTCTTTATGAAACTTTGTCGCTTGACCTAAGAATATGTATGTACCAAATTCAATAAAAAGGTTAGATAAATATTGAGTTATATTAAGAAGACAAAATATAAAATTTATTTGCAATCATTGAATAGTTTTATTTCAATTATTACCTATACTTTAAGTTGTCACGAAAACTGTTGGGATGACATACTAATGGTCTCATGCACATAAGATAATGCTAATTGTTACATCGAAACTTACCGAAATCCTTGAAACTACTACACTTATGATTTATTTAGATTTTCTTTCACATTGTTAAACAGTAAGTAAGTAATAAGTATTGTTAATCAGTAATAAAGCACAATCCGTAGCACAATTAGGCACAATAACCGCTGTATTATGTGGAATGTTCAGGAAACTATTGCGGGATTAGCGAACATAATTACGTTTTGTGTAATGCTGATAATAATTAAAAACATAAACCAAGGTTGCAACGTCTACGCTGCAACTACACGAAACATTGTGTGGTACTAGAAGACACACAACGAGGGAATTCAAATAAATGAATAAATTATTACCTACGTAATAACTGTATTATGTTTGACCTAAAATATATGTAGCTCTAATTATAATACGCTCTATGGATTCGGGAAGTTGATGGCAATGTGCCATGTGGTATTCTAACTAGTTGTTGATTTGAAAACTGATTTAAAACACTCAAATCTTGGCTTACGTGATAAATATTTAGAAATATTCAACACAAACCATCTTGAGTGAAACTAGTTTGTGAAACTTTGGCTTTGTGACATTTCATTTAATAAGTAACACAAAATAGTAATGACAAAAAGCCAGATATCGGAGTGATAAGAAAGGAAAATAAAATTGTTGCTTATGTAAAATAATAATGATCATTCAATTAAATGTGTAATCATCTGCCTTGGCTTTAAAGTTGATATGTACCTAAACTTTTAATTAGAAAAATTATTTAGCATTATAGTGAGATGAAATAAAAAATAAAATTAATAATCTCAAGAAATATCACAATATGATTGCACATGTAGTTGAACAGAAAGTAAAATATAACTTGGCTTATTGCACGAAATACTCGTAGTAATAGACATGACGTCCATGAGAAAATACTACAAAAACACTCAAGAAAAATATTTCTATTGATCATAAATTACTATTTTTCAATGATAAAAAATAAATGATTATTCATTAATTTCAGGTTTCTTGAACAAGTATTTCGCTTAACCAACCAAATTAAAATAATAATCGGCAACAAAACTGGCATGCTTCAGCCTCTACTCACGACTGACTACATCGAACGTATCTACTGGTTCTGGTTGTGGCGGTTCCGTATTCGGAACCGGGTTGCTCTCCGACTCATTGAACCGAGTTTCAGACTCGTTGTTGTCGATATCCAACTCATTGTAGTCGAGACCCGGTTCCGGGTCTTGTTTAGTGGGATGGGGTTTGAAGTCTTCGTCATCCGGCGGCGCGTCCGGTGCGTCACCTGAGCCGGCGCGGCCGTCCTCGTCGTCCGGGCCGGGTCCCGGTCCCCAGCCGGAGCCGGAGCTCTCGTCGATTTCTAGACCGGAGCCATCATCGTCGATGAAGAGGTTGTCCTTGTCGGACGCGAGCGGGTCGTCCTGCTGGTGCGGTGCGCCTTCCGTCGGCGGAACGCCTGCAACTGCACCCTCCTGGAATTGAAAAATTACATGTGAGCGCTGTGGTCTTATGACTGGGAGGTCTCGGGTTCGACTCCCGGGGCAATTTGGGAATTTGTAATTTCTAAATTGTCTCTGGTCTGTTCTGGTGGGAGGCTTTAGCTACCACCCTACCGTCAAAGACGTGCCGCCAAGCGATTTAGCGCTTCGGCACGATGGCTTGTAGGAACCGATGAGGGGTATGGGTTGAATGCACACTGCCATACCCCTTCCATGTTAGCGCGCTACCATCTTAGACTGCATCGTCACTTACCATCAGGTGCGATCGCAGTAGAGGATTATCATGTCATCGAATAAAAAAAAATCTATGGGATATGAAGAAAATGTTACTGATAGAGAATGGTTTGAGAAATATTGTATTTATCTAATAAAACTTTCACAAAATCTACATTTATATACTCGTATAAAAATGAATCATTATTTCCCATGGTCACGGAATCACGCCTGAGCGGCTAGTCCATTTCGCCAATTCTTTTTTTGTTGTATTTGTTATTGTAAGGAGAATGTTCTTACGAAAAGAAAAGTTAAGAAAATTTCTCAGAAAAATGAATAATTTCAGAAAACTTAACAATTATTTTAACTTCGCGAGTTTAACGTACTTTAGTGAAGTCTGACAGCGGACATAAATCAAACACGAAACAATAACTGGTTCACAAACACTGTTTCCGAGAACATCAACCCTTGAATAGCTGCTAAAATTGTAAAATATTTGCTTGTTGGTTCATTAGTTTATTGGTTGGACCCTCAATCAGGCAAAGCATTGGATCAGCACGAGTTAAGTTGGGGACTTGGAAAGAAACATAAGATACCACTTAACCCTGAAAACTAGAGGGTTCCTGCAGGAGTTTTAAAAACCTCCCCTCACGCGGACGAAGTCGCGGGCAGAAGCTATAATTGAATAACTAAGACTGCAGCATAGCTATACGCGCTCGACCTATTTCCAGAAAGTTCAACGAGGTATCAAATATGCACTTTCGACAGCTCTATATCACTCATTCCACGTTCAATATCACTTTTATGAATAGCACAACACCATTTCATGAAAATTAAGGCACAATGGTTCACTTTACGCCGTAAAGCACGAATTAGCTGTCATGAAAAGCGCGTCCACGTCACCATGAATTGTGAAAACGTATTCAATGGACACCAATGACGTTTTTAATCAAAGTTCACTCACCTCGACGTCCTAGGCGCGTTTGATTTGGGTTATGCTCAGGTTTAACGTTTTGTTATTGGTGGTTAATAGCTTTTCTAAGCTTTGGCAGTGTCCTTTCGGTTAGCGTAAGTTGTGTAGTGACGGTAGGCGATCAATAGGCTTTTTTCCCGTGGGGTGGGGTAAGGAAGGCAGGTTGGCTCGTTCCCTACACTTGCCGATAGATGCCAGGACAAGGGAGTGAACGCTTGCAGTAAATGTTTTGAGGTATCTCCGTAAGGCGGCGCTAGTAACGTGTCGTTTGGCCAAACATTGGTTATTGTTACGAGAGTGTAACATACTCTACTACTTGTTATCAATTCATGAACCTTTAAATATTGTAAGGTTTTCGACGTAAGAATTCGTTAAAAAGAGAAGTTAATGTTTCTGTGTTGCAACTTTTATGATGTTTAAATTAATTACTTAATTAAATATACTGGGAGTTCATGTGGTAAAATGCCATAAATAAATAAGCAAAACGCTATAACTTAATTTGCTATTAATATTCATTTTCATTTATTATATGTTTCAGACCCTACGGCGGTTATTTTAAAGTTAAACGATACGCCCAGTTGGATTCTAGTCATATTAAAATAATTCTAAAAATGATTGTATTTAACTAGTTCTTAGTCCGCGTGGATTACCTGATATTTTTAAAAATCCAGCGATAATAAATTCGGAATAAAAATGATAATGACACTCGTCAGGTTCTCAACTATATCCAAAAAATCAAGTCGATCTGTAGAGTTCTGTTTGAGCTTGATTGAAGGACAAACCAATAATAACAACAAACTTTTGTGTTTTATGAGCACTGAGCAGCTTAGGCAGCTAGCAACGGCCTGAATTGCAAAGAATAAAATATAAAAATAATAATTTTGTCAATAGCTTTCTTTCGTAATTTTTTTTACCAACTACCCAAGAGCAGAGTACCAAATCATAGAAACCTAGAATAATAAAAAACTGACTATAATAGGTATTATTTTGCAGGTAGCGGGCTGACTTGGAAGGGGTATGGCAGTGTACATTCAACCCATACCCCTAATCTGTTTCTACACGCCATCCTCCAAATAAATTAAATTAAATTTCTAAATCAGCGCAATGGAATTATAATGGCGGGATCCATTAGGCCCGCGTATTATCCCCGGACCCAGCCTAGACTAAATAAATATTCAGGCCAAATAATAAGTGTATTTGTACAAAAAGCAATTTGTTTTCAAATTATTTCAGTCAAGCCCGGAGTTTAACTCCAGACCAAAGTACTTTGTATTTTATGTTTCGTTTTTTTAAGGTAGGTAATGTCTCTGAGTAAATTGGCGCAGTACCTAACGCAGAATACCTAATATATATACCTAAAAGTACACAAGTGCTTGTTGTATAATTTAGGCTATAACTTTATACTAGTTTATGCCCGCAACTTCTTTCGCGTGGATTGAGGTTTTTAATTCCCGCGACAACTCTCGTTTACATTCCCGGATAAAAAGTAGCCTATGTGTTATTCCAGATTATAATCTATCTCTATACCAAACAGCCCAATCGGTTCAGTCGTTGCGGCGTGATTAAGTAACAAACATCTATCCATCCATTCATCCATACATCCAAATTTTCGCATTTATAATATTAATAAAATAGGATGAAAACAGTAAATTAAGTTACTATACTTATATGAGTTTTGATACCGATTTTTTAGACGACTTACATTATATAACAGAAACAAGTGACTGACTGACTGATCTATCAACGCACAGCTCAAACCAATAAATGGCAAAACATCTGCCTAACTTTCAAGTAGTGCGAATCCCACTTCTGATAATATAAGCTACTCCAATTGAAGCATGCAAACACACTAAAGAAGCCTGCAGCTAGATGGCGATGTATGACAAAACAAAAAAAAATTTTGACAGCTATAATATATTTTTTTTATCGTGAACCTACACGTAAATTAAAGGTTAATGACTCATTAACAATTCTGTCCGTGAAAGCTATAACCATTCTAAATTCTAAATAACATATCCCAAAGCCATTACGAGAACGTTTCGGACTGTAATGGCAAATATTACTTAACCCTTAATATAGGATTTTGAACTGTATGTAAAACAATCCTATGTTTTGAAATTACCCATTATATTTTTGATTTTCTACCACATTATATTTGTGATTCATGTGATACATGAAACGTCGAGTCAGTTACACAAGAAGAGTTTTTCGTATGCAAGCGACAAAAAAATAGCTTGCGATTATCCTATACGAAAAATTTCATTCATACAATTTTCGCTCGCGATTCCCTCCTTGCATCGTCATCCTCATTACTGAGGGGCGCGATCCTTGGCACGGATCATCTCCCACACGATGTTTTTCCACTTTGTCCTATTTTCCGCCTTATGTAGAGCGGCGTGGAAAGATGTTCCAAGTGCAATGCTGATCGCACGCGATTATGCATTACATTATTATATTATACATTATGACAAAAACTCGGATCGATGACAAGATAGCCCTTGACTGCGATCTCACCTGATGGTAAGTGACGATGCAGTCTAAGATGGTAGCGGGCTAACTTGGAAGGGGTATAGCAGTGTAAATTCAACCCATACCCCTAATCAGTTTCTACACGCCATCGTGCCGGAACGCTAAATCGCTTGGCGGCACGTCTTTGACGGTAGGGTGGTAACTAGCCACGGCCAAAGCCTCCCACCAGACCAGACCAGAGACAATTTAGAAATTTTAAATTCCTAAATTGCCCCCGCCGGGAATCGAACCCGAGACCTCCCAGTTATAAGAACACAGCGCTCACCACTGCGCCAGGGGGGTCGTCAATTGCTCGCATTCGAGAAACTCTCTTTTGTAACTGAGCTGTAGATAATACGTTCTATGTCTACCCACTGACTCGTGACAATAGTGCACTATTGTCGTACTCACTCCTAACACAAGCTTTCCGCTTATTTGAAGGGGAGAGGAGAATATTAGTTAAGTTCACTTGGCTATTTAAAAAAAAAACGTAAACAGCAAAATTAGCCCAAGATAGAAAAGCATTTGAAGCTTTTTGTGCTGACGATTTCGAGGTTCACCGTTCTATTAAAGCCGCTCAAAAAGTTAAACAAAGCTCTTTGTGGAACCTTTAAAATATGCGATGAATTTCGAAGTAGGCGCAAAAGGCAACTGTTTAAAATGTACAAAGTTTAATGGAAATCCTCCCGCTTGCTGTGGGAATATTAAGAGGGTAATGCGTAGGTGTCGATCTCTGTGGTGACTACGCGCTTAAGTGCTTCAGACTTCTTAGACATGTTTTGACTTTTAGAGAAGTGTCTACTGACTAGGTGCTTAGGTGGAGTTTATTAGGTCCGACTTAGATACCTTCCAATCTTACCTACTCAAATTTATATTAAACTGCCCCTTAATAAATATTCTAACTTCTGCCCTCTTCAAAGCAATAACGTCGTTAACCAACATTTGACAAATAGGATTTTTAATGCTATAAGTATAGGAAAAGTTCTCTATAGATTCATCTAATCAGCATTCTCCTGTAGTTTTTGATATAGCAATATGAAAAATGTCGTTTCTTAGTTATAAAATGGCGTCATTATTTTATAAATTCCCGCTTTTTAGATTCGGTAGTTAACAGCTTAGTATTTAAGATGTTGGCCTCCTTTTAGGGGGATTGAGTAACAAACATCCATCCATCCATCCATCCATACATACATCAAAAATTTCGCATTTATAATATCGGTTCATATAATCGGTTCAAGATGGCCGCCGCCACAAAATGACGGATAACATTTTTATTTTAACGATTACGACGCTGTAACATGTCGGGGTTGTTTTAAATTTTTAAATTACACTTGTTGTTCCATTCACCCATGTCAAGTAACTTATTGAACAGACTCTATTACCGGTTACAACCAAGGTTCTAAATCAACTAGAATACACAAACTATAGTGATTCACGAAGATTTACATATTATTACGTCAGTGTGCGAAACATTACAGATTCTCTGTGTAATCAACCCTCACAAGCTGACAGTGGATAAACTTGTGGGAATCACTTTCACATACACACACACCTACGCATACTATACATAATAAAACACAATATCGGAACAAACACACAGACACACACCCATCAGCGCGCCGCTCCCCAGTGTGCGCCGAGCATTATAACTTGCCGATGGAAACCGGTCCGTGTGACGTCAGCGCTCGCTGCGCGGCTGCTCGGTGCCTTGCAATTTGCCAATTTTAATATACTTAGTCCACATTGTTTCGCGAATGCGATCGGGCCTCCGCGTTGCTAGCGACCTATACATAGTTCCATACCTACACTGGTGACCCCGCTAAAAAAAGACAGGATGGAGGAGCATAGTAGTAGTGACGCTTCGGATGCTACCGTGAAGTCGGAGGCTGAGCAGGGCGAGCATATTACAGTGCGGCGGCAAAGGAGACGAGCCCGAGCGGATCGTATGAAAATTCGAATACCACCCTTCTGGCCGGAGGACCCGGAACTTTGGTTTGCCCAAATCGAAGGTCAGTTCGAGATAGCCGGAGTGGTATCGGAAAACACCAAGTTCTATTATATAATTAGCAACTTGGATAGCAGGTATTCTGTTGAGGTTAAGGACCTTATCACATCACCTCCAGAAACAAACCGTTATACCAAGCTGAAGGAGGAGTTAATCAAGCGCCTATCTGCTTCGCGGGATCGCAAAATCCAGCAGCTGCTGAAGCATGAAGAGCTGGGTTCACGGAAGCCATCGCAATTTTTGCGGCATTTGCAAGGACTGGCTGGGTCTTCCGTACCCTCAGACTTTATAAAGAGTATTTGGTGTAGCAGGCTCCCCGCGAACATACAGACGCTGATCGCTTCACAGCCAGCTGGACCCCTTGAAGACCTAGCAGATCTGGCGGACCGGGTTTTCGACATCATTTCTCCGATTCCACAGGTATCCACCACCACTTCAGCTGCGCCCGCACCATCTACAAGCATGGAGGCTATGGCTTTAGAAATAGCCGAACTTCGTGAAGCAGTTAGGAACCTTACCACGCAGCTCAACAGGCGAGACAGGCAGCCTAGACCGCGGGAGCGTTCAACCAGCCGGCGTCCACGGTCCCGTTCCAGCTCGAGCTACAGGAAATATCCAACGTGTTGGTACCACGCTAAATTCGGACCTAAGGCGACGAAGTGTTCGAAACCGTGCGACTACAACACCGCGGGAAACGCGCAGAGCGGTCGGTAATGGCGGCCGACGACTGCTCACCTACATCATCAGGTCGCCTGTTCGTAACCGATCGACGATTAAATATCGATTTTCTCGTGGACACTGGAAGTGACGTGTGTGTTTTTCCTAGGGCCGTATTTCGTGACCGTCGTGCCAAGACTAATTTTCAATTAACCGCAGCAAACGGTACAGTGATAGAAACGTACGGGTATGTGCAACTTAACCTAAATATTAATTTACGTCGAGACTATCCATGGAACTTTATAGTAGCCGATGTGACTCGAGCGATTATCGGAGTAGACTTTCTTTGCCACTACAACTTAATCGTGGACGTTAAAAATAAGCGTTTAATAGATAATAACACATCTCTTTCTACTGTAATTTTTGTAAATAATAATGTACATAATGTTAACTCTGTTAAAGTACCGACTGGCGACACACGGTACCATTCCATTCTGTCCAAATACCCGGACATAACTCGACCGGCCGGCACACCCACCGTCACAGTACACAACACTTTACACTATATCCGCACTACACCTGGACCCCCCATATCGTGTTCTCCCCGCAGGTTAGCCCCGGATAAACTAAAAATAGCGAGGCACGAGTTTGACCTGATGCTGAGCAACGGGACGGCACGACCTTCTGAGAGCGCCTGGGCATCGCCCCTGCATTTAGCCCCCAAGAAAGATAACGGATGGCGGCCTTGCGGGGACTACAGGCAGCTCAACGCACGTACCATCCCAGATAAGTACCCTATAAAACATATACATGACTTTGCTCATAGTATATCTGGATGCACGATATTTTCTACAATCGACCTAGTTAAGGCCTATAACCAGATCCCGGTGTTTGAAGAAGATATCCCGAAAACGGCTATTACAACACCATTTGGACTTTACGAATTCCCCTTTATGACCTTTGGACTCCGGAACGCAGGTCAGACCTTCCAGAGATTCGTCGACGAAATGACTCGCGGACTTGACTTCTGTTATTGTTACCTAGACGATTTTTTAGTATTTTCTAGGAATGCCACAGAACACGAAAAACATTTAGAACTGCTCTTCGAAAGAATGAAAAAATATGGCGTTCTAGTTAATACGTCGAAGTGTGTTTTTGGCGCGTCCGAGATTCAATTCCTAGGTTATCACATCTCAGCCTTAGGTACTAAGCCACTAGAGTCCAAAGTCCAAGCTATTAAGGAATTTCCTAAGCCACAGACTATCAAATCACTTAGGAGATTTTTAGGTATGATCAATTTTTATCGGCGATTTATACCTAACGCCGCGAAAATTCAAGCCCCCTTAAATGCCCTACTGTCCGGTTCAGTTAAACCGTCGACCACAGTAGACTTGACCGGGGACACACTAACAGCGTTCGAGCAATGCAAGAACAGTCTTTGTAATGCCACCTTACTAGCACATCCCGATTGCCAAGCCAAACTCGCCCTTGTTACAGACGCGTCCGACTTAGCATTGGGTGCCGTGCTACAGCAATACAAAGACAATTCCTGGCAACCTCTCGCTTTCTTTTCGCGAAAGCTTAGCCCCTCGCAGCAGAAATATTCGCCCTATGACCGCGAATTACTAGCTATATACGAAGGGATAAAATATTTTCGTTATATGCTCGAAGCGCGGCACTTCATAGTCTACACTGACCACAAACCTTTATGTTATGCCTTCCGCACACAGAAGAGTAACTGTTCGCCGCGTCAGTTTAGACATTTAGATTTTATATCACAGTTCACGAGTGACATTCAACATATTTCTGGCAAAGATAACGTTGTCGCAGATACGTTGTCTCGCGTAGATAGTATACAGAACCCGGTTGAGCTCGAAGTGCTTGCTAAAGCTCAATCAGAAGATTCTGAACTTTTGCAACTCCTTGGCGACGAATCCTCACTCCGTTTCAAAAAACTAAAGGATCCGAGCAGCGGCGTCGAATTATTTTGCGACGTAAGTACTGGTACTGCTAGACCCTTTGTACCAACACCCTTACGTAAGCAGGTCTTCGACAGTCTTCATGGTCTTAGCCATCCCGGCGCCAACGCCACTGCTAAACTCATCGCGCAGCGTTTCGTATGGCCCGCCATCAGGAAAGACTGCCGAGAATGGTCACGCACGTGCTTATCTTGCCAGCGCTCCAAGGTACATCGCCATGTGTCATCACCTCTAGGCACATTCGAATTACCTCGAGCCAGGTTTTCCTTCGTGCATATCGACCTCATTGGACCACTGCCATACTCGAACGGTTTCCGCTACTGCTTAACAGCAGTAGACCGTTTTACAAGATGGCCAGAGGTAATACCTATAGCGGATATTACAGCTGAAACCGTAGCCAAAGCATTGCTAACTGGCTGGATTTCTCGCTACGGAACCCCTGCTGACGTCATAACGGACAGAGGCGGTCAATTCCAATCGGGATTATTCAGCTACTTGTCCAAGATAGCTGGATTCAAACACCGCCAAACCACGGCTTATCACCCCGCTTGCAACGGCCTAGTGGAAAGATTCCATCGGCAGCTAAAAACAGCTATTACTTGCCACGCTGATAGTAATTGGACGGAATCCTTACCACTAGTGCTATTGGGCATTCGGAGCGCCTTCAAAGCCGATCTGCAGTGTTCTTCAGCAGAACTCGTATATGGTGAGCCTTTAAGACTTCCAGGTGAGTTCTTTGAAGCAAACACCCATACCACAACTGACGTTACGGACTTCGCCGCTAGAATACGTTCATTTTGCGAACGACTTCAACCTTGCCCCGCTTCACGCCACAGTAAAAACAAAACATTTGTTTATAAGGATCTTACTACTTCTAGCCACGTCTTTATCAGAGAAGACGCACTGAAGAGTACATTCCATCCTGCATACTCCGGTCCACACGAAGTGACTGAAAGAGGCGATAAGGTATTTAAGGTAAGGGTAAACGGTAAAGAGGTGAGCGTTTCTATAGACCGCTTAAAACCGGCCTATATATTAAACACCAACCCACCTAACATCACTCTACGCAGAGAACCTAGCCCCGCTCCCAAAGCCACCAACAGTGACTCGGAGGTACCTAAAACAACAAGGTCCGGCAGACGGGTCAAATTCCCGGATTTTTATCGTCCGTAAGTACGGCCTCCGGGGGGGAGTGATGTGGGAATCACTTTCACATACACACACACCTACGCATACTATACATAATAAAACACAATATCGGAACAAACACACAGACACACACCCATCAGCGCGCCGCTCCCCAGTGTGCGCCGAGCATTATAACTTGCCGATGGAAACCGGTCCGTGTGACGTCAGCGCTCGCTGCGCGGCTGCTCGGTGCCTTGCAATTTGCCAATTTTAATATACTTAGTCCACATTGTTTCGCGAATGCGATCGGGCCTCCGCGTTGCTAGCGACCTATACATAGTTCCATTCCTACAAACTAGCGTGTCAGACGCAGAGATATAATATACATTTTCCTGAATAGTAATTACGCTTTCAAGTATACGAGGAGCTGAATGAACCGCTGTCGTTAGTAAAAATATAACCTTTTTAAATGCGTAATCTTACTTATTATAGTCTGGAATAACACATAGGCTGCTTTTTATCCCGAAAAATAAGAGAGTTCCCGCGGGAATTAAAAAAACCTTAATCAACCATTATTAATCAAAATCAAACCTTAAAGTAATATTTAAAATTATGTTGCTACGAGTAAGCTACGAGTAGTTAATTAAATGTGTATTTATTTATGATAAAAAGTCAATTATGCGTCGCCAAAAAAAATTAAATGCAAAAAAGGGGTATCAGATAAAAAAAGAATGAACTATGATAAATAAAATCATCTTTATCTAAATATATAAAAGGAAAAGGTGACTAACTGACTGATCTATCAAACCACTGGATGGATCGGGTTGGCGCATATACCGGTTGAAATTTTAATGGTTGTACTCCCTGAAAGAGGTGAATGTGCTCATGAAACTGAACAACTTTCCCCAGGGAACATAGGTCAAAATATGAAAAAAAAAAATTGGACCCTCCATACAAACTTGACGATCAGCTGATTGATTTACTATGGGAGGTCCAAATTTTTTTTTCATATTTCGACCTATGTTCCTTGGGGAAAGTTGTTCAGTTTCATGAGCACATTCACCTCTTTCAGGGAGTACAACCAATGAAATTTCACCGTGTAGATATGCGAATCTAGTATAATCTACATATCTCTATGCGACATTGTGGTTAGACCTTTACCAAGCGAGCTTCTGGAGCCGCTGGATTGAAGATTTTATTAGGACTAATATTCCCCTTTCCCCTCTAACTAATCGTTAAAGCGCAGGGCCGATTTTAAGTTTTTTGCGGCCTAGTACTGAAAATTTCTAGACAAAAAATCGCAATACAATTTTCAGCCCGACCCGGGAATTCAACTTGCGACTTCGTCATCCACAGTCGAACACGCTAACCACTGAACCAACGAGACAACGAGCAAGACTCATAACGTTCCTGCAGTCGGGTATAAAACAGTCGTAATGTAAGCGGACTTTATACGCTGGGAAGTGGAAACAAAGCCACTAAAAGCTGTTGGCCTTTGGATAGTTATGATTGCAAGGTTTCTTTTCTCATTTGGCGGCGACATTAACTGCAGTCTCTGGAATCTACAGCCGCAATTTGTCCGCGCCCTGCTTTCATATTTGAGAAGAAAGGAATATTTTGTGACAACAATACAAATTCTCTTGCACTGAGTTATTAAAGCTTGAGATGTTATTTATGTACTTACTTACTAAATTGCTTCTTGTTTTTTCTTAGTTAGCTCATTCTAACTTATTTTACTTTAGATCTGAAACATTTATTGAATTAAATTATGGGATGAAAAGACGAACAAAGTTTTTAGTTTTTCTGTGAAAGAATATTCAAGTTTTACGGCAATTTCTATAACATCGTAAATGATCCCAAACAGTTACTTGTACCGTTCCGCCTTTGAAAGCAATAACCCGGAAAATAGTTGAATGAGGTTATCCAAATGAGGTCACAGCTCTGACTTAATATTTTATTAAAGAATATATTGGGGGAAAAAAGCATCTTAAACATGTGAAAATCTACGTTTAGTGTTTGGGTTACCTGTGGTATCGTTATAATATAAACGTGAAAATTCTTTTTACAAAACCAACGTCAAATGCCACTACAAAGTATATCAATTGTGCCTACAAAATTTGAAGAGTTCCCTCAATTTCTTCAAGATCTCATCATCAGGTCCTAACTTGATGACAATGGAAGTATACACTTTCAAACAAAAAAAGAATTTTCCAAATCGGTCCAGGCGTCTTCGAGTAATCGGAGAACATACATAAAAAATAAGATTCCGACAAACAAAGGAGAACCTCCTCCTTTTTTGGAAGTCTGTTAAAAATTACTGGTTAAGAGCGTAATTTCAGGTAGTTATTTCGAATTCAAACACACACATTGATATTCTTTATTTGATAGATTACAGAAGCTTTTTTGACTTTATTATAGGTCTTTGCTCATGGCTTTTTTTTAATTATAAGAAGAATTTACAATTTCCATTAACTTAATACTGCCGGTAAACTGCAGGACAGGTTAGTGCATTACTTTAATGTTTTAAGGCTGATAGAGACGTTTTATTGATTTTACAATAACGTTTGAGCGTGTGAAGTGCGATCCGTTACGCAGTTGGTGCCCAGCGTGGAGCCAATTTTCTGAATGAATTGCGATTGATCATGGTAAAAGATAGGAAATATGAGTAATTCTTGTAAAAAAAATAATAAAGATTAATATTATAATCTAATAGATGATGCCCACGATTTCGTCCGCGTAGATTAAGTTTTTTAATTCCCGCGTGAACTCTTTAATTTTTCGGAATAAAATGTAGCTTTTGTGTTAATCCTGGGTATGAGGTATCTGAATTCATTCAAAGGAGGTGGGTTGATAAGGCAACAAAATCCGCCCCTCATACACTCGAAAAAAAAAGTTCCAGATTTCGACAAATTGTAAATGTATTTATATACTTGAAGATATAAACTTTATTTTAATATAAAGTTTAGGTGATAAAAAAAATAGTAAGTTACAGAAAATATTACCCAAAAAGAGAGTGTTTCTTTTACTTTTCTTACATTTTCATACATTTTAGTCGTTTTTTAAGCTTTGATTTAATATTTTAGAATGAGGCGCTCCTTGAACCATGGTAAACGTAACTGATAATGATGCTCCTTTTTATAAGCTTTTATATGAGTATTAATTTATTTTGGTTCATGGAGCGCCTCATTCTAAAATATTAAATCAAAGCTTAAAAAACGACTAAAATGTATGAAAATGTAAGAAAAGTAAAAGAAACACTCTCTTTTTGGGTAATATTTTCTGTAACTTACTATTTTTTTTATCACCTAAACTTTATATTAAAGTAAAGTTTATATCTTCAAGTATATAAATACATTTACAATTTGTCGGAATCTGGAACTTTTTTTTTCGAGTGTATGGGGGGCGGATTTTGGGCCTTATCAACCCACCTCCTTTCTGCGCCTGGTTTTCAAAGAAACCGATAATTGTGAGACTTACTGCGTTTTCGGTTCCTTAGAAATTATTTCAGATCCCTACGTGTCTCAATATTCATTTTGTTTCTTTTCTTAATTATGTACGTATCCATTGAGCTGGTTGAATAAATGTTTTTTTATGTTACGAGTGTGTTTTTTTAGATGAATTAAAAAAATAATAAACGATGTCTACTCTTCCTCTCTACCGTTTACCGTCTACTTAAGTAATTCAAAAAATTTCCACAACAAGTATTGCAATTTGCAATTTTGCAAGAAAACTTAAATTTAAGATGAAGAAGCTATACTATTGTTTACCTATAATGTATAATGCGTATCATATACTTTTTTACCTACATAACGCAAGGAAAAACACAATGAAATAGTTTTTATTCAATAAAAATATTTCAAAAGAATGAGGAATCTTACTGAGAGTTCTTTAATTTTCATGAATTAAACTTTCAGCCACTGAATGCAATAGCTCAGAAAAATGTCGGCCATCCAGCATCGTCTTAAAATGAGGTCAAGAAGTTCCGCTAAAGTCTAATATTAACACTACTTTAAAACTCTACTGAAATTTAATACTGTATATTATGCATTTCTTTTATAATCTCAGTTAACAAGTTATCCCGTGAATACGTTCTATAGATTGCGTAACATGCGTAACCAAGTTAGCAAGTTTCAGTTTGTGCATTAGTTGTGGGGACGCTATCTATGTGTTACAACTTTTAAAGTACCTAATTTTGAATTGAAAAGCTCACAATATCTATATTCAAATAAGTAACAAAAAAGTATAGTTGATTTAGTGAATAGATAACGACATCGTAGCGTTTTGACAAGTTACGTGTTCCGATGTTCTTTTCTATGTACTATTTATGTCGATGGCCGATGCATACAATCAAATCTAACTAAATTAACAGTAAAATTAAACGAAAATAAAAAACGTCCAGCGAAACGATCTGGTGGAAAATTGTATATTCATTTGATGAGAAAATAGAAACCCAAGGTATTTCTGTCTTTGCTTTAACTTGTTTGAATTTTGTTATCATTTTTCGTCTCATTCTTATTTTCTCGTTCGTGATTGGTTTTATCTAATTTCGCCGGCATGGAATCAATAATACCTTAATGGCCTCTGGGGTCTTCAACGTTCCTCAAACGGAAGCCAGTCGTCATTACATTACTGAGCCTCGGCAATTAGTTTTCGCTATAAAGGGAAAATGGATGATAAATTGGAAACATTTTTAGCTTTCTTTGATAGAGAAAATATTTTGTTACTTGTATAGGTATTCTTATCCGATGCACCACGCAAAGGAGGGTAATGTGTTTTTTTTTTAATATTAATAGCGGGCAAACGAGCTGGCGGGTCACCTGATGTAAAGTGATTACCGCCGCCCATGAACACTTGTAGTACCAGAGGCACCACCGATGCGTTGCTAGCATTTCAGAAACTTATTGGTGCGCCCCTTGAATAACCCCATATTGTAATTAAGTGGGAGCACTATCAAAGGGAGAAGATTCCACAATTTGGTAGTACGTGGAAAAAAAGATCTGGAGCAACGGATGGTCGAAGTGCTCCAGGCACTCAGGTGGTGAGGGTGAAATTGCGTTCGGTGACGTGCGATGCGGTTGTAGAAGTTTATCAGTCTATGTATGTATGTATGTGGCGCTTTGGAGACCAAAGGCGTGGACCGATTTTGATGATTCTTAAGTCAATCGATTTGTGTTAATCTAGAGAGTGTTACTAAAGACAGTAATCAAAATTCAAATGACGACCACCAGACGCTACATTGTGAAAAAGAAAGAAATGAAAGACGAGAAAAAAAGAATTGAGAACCTCCCCCTTTTTTGGAATTCGGTTGAAAAGTAAAGTGGTTTGAGACGGAATCATGTTGTGTATGGTCGCAGACAGAAAATGTTAATCAGTTTTCAAAGTAGATTCTATATCACATTGCGTGCAATAAGGTCTATAACGCCATAGAATATCGAAAGCATATCGACTGTCAGGCATAGACGTGTTTTAATTATGAATCTTAAGGTGGTAAACATTTTCTGTCCGCGATCGTACATATTATTGTTATTTATTTATTGATCCACTACGATGTATTCTAACTGTTCCGTTACCGCAACGTTAAGATACTGTTTCAAATTTCGCGCTTCCGATGAACGATGTTTGACACTCGTATTTAGTGCAATGACAACACGCAGCGCAAATCAGCTGTCATGCACGACGTTCTCGTCCGAAGTTGGAGCGAACGCACTCCGAAGTGTCACTTAACGTCACTGACAAGACACCGCAAGAGGCCTTTGAAAGAGGTCTTAAGAAAACCGTTGCAAGAAAAAGAATCTCTGCGCGCGCGAAAATCATCAACTAACGAAAGTGGTGGAAAATCATCGAGTGCAAGTAGCAGTCCAAGGTACGTACGTGCATTGTATTGTTATTGCCTAATTCGAAGTGATCATCATCGTCATCGGACCCTACGGGGTTAATTCCCAGTGTAGCACGGCCACCAAGCTGCGAGTTGCTACATTTTTTGGTGCCGAAACCCGGGATTTTCCACCTATCTTTAGCGATCAATTTGTGTATGGTATTTCTGGTTAAAAATATCGTCGTAACTTAGGTCATTCTAACCAACAATTTGTTCTCGCGATCTAAGTTGCTCCATCGCAACCTAACGTATCTACCTAATTATCGATAGAACCTACATAGATTGAACCATATCGAACAGGGATTTTATCGTATTTCGTAAAAGTATTGCGTTAATATACCTACTGTAAGATCAAATAAACAATCACTTCAAGCATTCGGTGTTTATTTTTTACTCGGCTTGCAGTAACTATTAACAAAATCTTTTATCTCGTTTAATGATAATATTAATCGTACAACGTAAAAGGATAACGTGAACGCTGCGTATTTAACGTTATAATAGTTAAATTTAAGGATTAATGTTTTAATTTTTACGTTGATAAAAAAGTGGGTAGGTTGAGCGTAGAATCTTCCACGGCATCGAGAATTCAGTGCGGTGTGTACGGTTCACCCCACAAGTTCACACATAACTGGCGTACATCTTCATACAACGTGCATCGAAACTTTAGTGGTGTACTGTACATACTAGTAGTTTCATTCCTTTGAGTACGGTTCACCTCACAAGTTTATACGTAACTCACATACATTTTCATACGAAGTAGAACAAAACTTGTGTGGTGCACTATACGTAATAGGAGTTTAACTTGTTACGAACCTTTCTTTGCGTACCTACTTTATAGATCGGATTGAACGCTCTACTGTCGTGAGTTTTACATTACGTAAGCTTACGCTTTACTTTATTTACCAAAATGTCTGTATTTAAAAAACATTCTGCTCGCAAATCGAGCTTTAAGAAATCGCGATCGAAATCTCAAGATGTTGAGTACACTGCACTAGACTTATCGTCATTACGTAGGCGACGTACGATCGCTTATAAGCGGATGTGTAAAGCATTGGAGGTCGGCGTCTCAGCTGTCAATGATCACGCTCAGCGGGATATGTTCTTCTCATATCATCAGGAAATCAAGAAAATCGCCTCTAATTTTGAAGACGCGCACTTTGCGATTCTGGAAATTCTAGACGAACCGGAAAGCCATGATTCTGAAATGCAGGAACTTTTTGATGAAATGTACTATAAAGTTATATCAATTTACCGCAGTTTAAATAAAGGTGAATCTTGCGCGTCTCAATCGCAGTCTAGTTCACTGTCAAATGTTCGGTTACCGAAAATACAGCTTCCTACTTTCACTGGAGACATAAAACGTTTTCCTGAATATTTTGACACTTTTAACGCATTGATACACAACTCCACTTCTCTTAGCGATACTGAGAAGTTTCACTATTTGATTTCTTCTCTCAGCGGTGATGCTTTAACGGTAGTGAAAACTTTTCCACTGAGCAGCGAGTATTACAGCGAGGCTTATGCTGCGCTGATTGCGCGCTATAAATGTAAGCGAGAATTAGCTTTCACTTGCTGGAGGGAGATTCTAACTGTGAACTTCAACTTCAAAGATGCCCATGAATTTCGGAAATCACTTGACCTATTTGAAGAAAATTTGTGTATTTTAAAATCAGTGAATTTACCGGTTAATCAATGGGATTTCGTGCTAGTATATAATCTTTTATCGAAATTAGACACAAACATGCGACGTGACTTTGAAGAGAAGCATTCGAATACCGAATTACCCTCATATTCACAACTCAAGGAATTCTTACATTCTAAATGCGAGGCTCTGTTACGCGATACACATTTTACAGAACAAACTAAGCAGAACAAGACGACACAAAAGATATCTTCTCAATCAGCTCCATCTAAGCGTGTACCGATATCGCACACTCTTATAGCAGCGGATGAAGGTCAAGGTGAAGTGAGTGGTTCGATAGTATCGACACGTCCAGTAACCTGCTCCTTTTGTAACGAATCGCACAGCATTTCGTCATGTCCAGAATTTCTGAAAAAATCAATTGACGAACGCATGAAAATTGCAACGGACAGGAACTGGTGCTTCAACTGCTTAAAATCTTCTCACCAGTTAAGGAACTGTACTAGCATTTTCTCTTGCCGTACTTGTAAGCGAAAACATCACTCCCTACTCCACCGCCAGGCATCAAATGAACCTAGCGCTCCCGTATCGACATTAGTTTCAAGGTCACAGTCGAACACAACCGTATTGCTGGCGACGGCTATCGTTCAGGTCAGAGATGCATCGGGAAGGATGCAATCGTTCCGTGCGCTATTTGACTCTGGGAGCCAAAGTAACTTTATTACCGAATCGGCAGTGGAACGTTTAAATTTAAAACGATCACGGTCAGCCGCAACTGTTAGTGGGCTTGGTGAAGCTGCAGCTTCAATTTTAGGAGATGTCACATGTAGCATTGGAACTAATGACAAACCATTGTTCGAGTTAGACTTCCACGTATTGTCTAAAATATGTGGCGATCAACCTATCGCAAATCTTAACACATCAGGATGGTCACATATTAAGACTTTACCGTTGGCTGACCCTGGCTTCGATATTCCCGGACCAATCGATCTTTTGTTTGCCGCGGATGTATTCGCAGAGTCTTTGCTGGACGAACATATAAAGGGAAGCTTAAATCAACCCACTGCTTTCAAGTCTGTTTTCGGTTGGCTCCTTTTAGGCAAAACACGCTTAGCAGCGACTACACTATTGCAAGTGTCAGAAACGGACATTGAATTGAACTCACTGGTGCAGCGGTTTTGGGATCTCGAGTCCCTACCAAAGGCTCGACTGTTGTCTCCAGACGAATCTTTATGTGAGCAGAGATTTATCTCTGATCACTCGCGTGACAACCGTGGACGATATATACTACGCTTACCATTCAAGGAAGATTCTGAGCCGATATTTCTTGGCTCACGTGACGTTGCTCTTCGACGATTTCATGCAATAGAACGAAGACTATCGCGGGACCTAACCTTATACAAGCAATATACCGATTTTATGTCTGACTACATAGAAACTGGACATATGTCGCTCGTTCCCAGTGATGAACTGGAAAGAGGAAAATACTACATCCCTCACCACTGCGTCTTACGTCCTGAATCTGCCACCACTCGTCTACGCGTGGTCTTCGATGCGTCCGCCAAGGATCTTAATTCGCGTTCTTTAAATGATACTCAATTGATCGGCTCAAAACTTCAACCCAATATCGCTGACATCCTTTTGCGTTTTCGAGAACATAATATCGTGTTTATGGCTGACGTCCGTCAAATGTATCGACAGATTTTAATTTCTCCGGATCATCGTGATTATCAACGCATCTTTTGGAGAGCTTCATCGAACGAACCTTTGAAGGAGTATCGCCTGAATACCGTAACTTACGGTGTAGCTTCTTCTCCCTTTCTCGCTTGTCGTACCTTACAACGGCTTGCGGAAGATGAAGGGAACTCCTACCCGATCGCAAAGCAGATAATATTGTCAGACGTTTATGTCGATGACGTGGTAACTGGATGTGATTCGCTGGAGAACGCACAAATAGCAAAATCGCAAATAATTTCCCTTTTCAATCGTGGAGGTTTCCAACTAAGGAAATGGGTTAGTAACGACTCTAAACTCTTGGCTGATCTTTCTCCAGAAGATTGCTTAGCCGGTTCTGTCTCCCTTGATGATTCAGAACCAACAATCCTAAAGGTTCTCGGTCTAAAATGGGATCCAACATCCGATGCATTTCTGTTCGAAATCAAATCGTTAGCCCAAACTTGCACAAAACGATCCATTTTGAGTGAACTTGCCCGGATATTCGACCCTCTCGGGTTTTTGTCGCCGGTTACTATCCAAGCGAAATCTCTCATCCAGAAACTATGGATTCTCGGCATTGGTTGGGACCAAGTTCCACCTGATGAAATAGTTCGCGCGTGGAATACCCATCGCACTCAACTATCGGAATTATCAGAACTCCGAATCCCTCGTCGGCTTACTAGTAAAAATGTTAGCTCATATGAATTGCACGGTTTTGCTGATAGTTCCGAGATCGCGTACGGTGCAGTCATCTACTTACGTGTAACAAATGAGAATGGTCAGGTTCGAGTGTATTTGGTGTGCTCAAAGGCGAGAGTAGCACCTTTAAAGCGAATATCACTTCCTCGACTAGAACTCTGCGCCGCTGTCCTTCTGTCAGACTTATATCTTTTCGTTCGCGACACTTACCTCGCTCGTATTTCATTCGACGCGGTTTACTTCTGGTCAGACTCGACAATAACGCTATCGTGGTTGCGTTCTCCCTCCACACGATGGGCGACCTTCGTTGCTAATCGAGTAAGTCACATACAAGATATTATTCCGACGGAATGCTGGCATCACATCTCGTCAGGTGATAATCCGGCAGACATATGTTCACGAGGACAGTTTCCGAGTGAAATTCTTCACAATCCGTTATGGTGGGCGGGGCCCAGTTGGCTTTCGGAAGATCACGATACCTGGCCGTCACAAAAAGGCATGATATCTCCTGAAGAAGAAGTAATCGTAAATGCGGAAACACGCAAGGCTGTTGCCTTACTTACCGAACGAGCGCAGGACATGGCAGCTCATGAAGCTACTGTAATTGATGAGTTGCTGAATCGTCACTCTTCGTTACAGAAAATTGTTAATGTTCTGACTTATGTCAACCGCTTCATCAACAACTCTCGCAATTCACTTCATGCAAATCGAAACAATTTTTTAAACAACGTTGAGCGACATAATTCGTTGATGCAGATAGTGAAACATGTACAGAGCCAAGCATTCGCCGAAGAAATTTCTAACATAAGGGCTAACAAACCATTACTTAAACCATTTCGTAAACTCAATCCTTTTCTGGATAGTCAGGGCATCCTTAGAGTAGGTGGTAGAATTTCTCGATCAGGCTTAGAATATGAACAAAAACATCCGGCTTTCTTACCGTCTGACCATCGACTTACAGTATTAGTCATCGATTTCATACACCGTCATTATTGTCATCCAGGGATAAATACTACACACTTTCTATTGTTACAGCAATTTTGGATCATTTCCGCTAAACGTGCTATTCGTCGTAGTATATCTAAATGCGTACAATGCTATCGTACAAATCCTCAGCCTTTACAACCGTTTATGAGCGATCTACCGGCTTATCGTGTCAACCAAGTGAAGGCGTTCTCGATCGTAGGCGTCGATTTCGGTGGACCGTTTAGAATCAAACTTGGTCAACACCGTGGCGCAAAAATTGACAAAGCATATTTATGCTTATTCGTCTGCCTAGCAACTAAAGCGGTTCATTTGGAGACAGTTTCAACGCTATCAGCGGACGGATTCATCGCTGCTCTCCGGCGTTTCATTGGTCGTCGAGGCCGGTGTAATACCATTCACGCTGACCGAGGAACGAATTTTACGGGAGCTCGAAACCAACTATTATCCCTTATGCAACACGCCTCAAACGCAGAGAAAATCGAATTCAAATTCAACCCACCTTCCGCACCCCACTTTGGAGGAGTATGGGAAATACAAATAAAAGCAGCAAAATCTCACTTGCATCGCGTCGTTGGCGATCAAGTCTTAACATTTGAGGAGCTTACAACACTTTTTATTCAAATCGAAGCTGTCCTAAATTCAAGACCTCTGTATCCAATTAGCTCGGATCCTAACGATCTGTCAGTTTTAACACCTGGCCATTTCTTAACGTTGGAGCCTCTTACGGCTGTCCCCGACGAAGATCTCACAAACATCAATAAAAATCGGCTCAGTCGATGGCAGCTGTTACAAGCGTTCCATCAGAATTTTTGGTCCAGATGGAAACACGAATATCTTAATTCGCTTACACAACGCGCAAAATGGACCAAGGATTCCAAACCGCTGAAGATAGGATCCATGGTAATCATCAAGGATGACAATCGTGCTCCGTTGCATTGGCCTCTCGGTCGTGTTACGGATCTTATCCCTGGAGTGCTGATGGAGTCACTCGGATCGCTGTGCTAAAAACAGCAACAAATAATCAGATACAACGACCTTTGGTTAAATTGTGTCCTCTACCAACAGAGGACTGATTTAAATCGTAATTTCTTTATCTTATTCATCACCTTATACCGTTTAACTTTAGCTTTAAGTATTATCATATAATTATTTTTACATTTATCGGTTATAGTTTTTAATTTATTCTTGCTAGTGAATTTTATCGTTTTTAACCAGAAAATGCCATAGACATTTTGGTGGGCGGAATGTTCCGTTACCGCAACGTTAAGATACTGTTTCAAATTTCGCGCTTCCGATGAACGATGTTTGACACTCGTATTTAGTGCAATGACAACACGCAGCGCAAATCAGCTGTCATGCACGACGTTCTCGTCCGAAGTTGGAGCGAACGCACTCCGAAGTGTCACTTAACGTCACTGACAAGACACCGCAAGAGGCCTTTGAAAGAGGTCTTAAGAAAACCGTTGCAAGAAAAAGAATCTCTGCGCGCGCGAAAATCATCAACTAACGAAAGTGGTGGAAAATCATCGAGTGCAAGTAGCAGTCCAAGGTACGTACGTGCATTGTATTGTTATTGCCTAATTCGAAGTGATCATCATCGTCATCGGACCCTACGGGGTTAATTCCCAGTGTAGCACGGCCACCAAGCTGCGAGTTGCTACACTAACTCTAATTAGAACCAATCGGACCCAATCAGATTAAGTCGGAGGCCAACTTTTAAATCCGCGGCGCCAGACCCTGACTTACTCCAATGCCGAACTAGAATTGAAATTAAATTTCTAGTCATTGAAATTCAATTTAAAGGTTCTACACTAAGGCAGTGAATACAGTTTCTTCTCTTCAGCAGATGGCGAAATTTAATTAACCGGATTAATTAATAACAAGGAAACGCCTGACGACGGTCGTAAATACTTGTCTGTTGGAGCGTTTTAATTTTTTTTTACATTTTTTTTCGCTGAAGAGGGTGGAATGATTTATGGCACGATCTTTTAGTCATAAATCAACGCTTAAAGGCTCGGTATATTATATACTAAAATATATAACACAACTATCTTTTGCTCGCAACTTCGTCCGCTTTGAATTAAGTTTTTAAAATCCCGCGGGAACCTTTTCTTTTTCCGGAATAAAAAAGTACCTAATCTATATTATGTATCTACATATATCCGTTGCTTCAACACGAACAAACAAATCTACAAACCCACTTTTACATTTATAATATTAGTATATCGTCGGTCAAATTCATTAATGGTATAATTCAAATATACAGTTTCTAGTAATTTAGAGTCAAATTTTTGAGTTGACAGCTAAAATCTATATTTTCCTTGCGTATTATATGGTTTCTGTCAAGTTCCTGTCAAATAGAAACAAAAATTGACTTGTACGGTTAGAGCTTCGGAAAGATCATTCAATTTTCAAACATTGTGCGTACTCAAAACACCTGATTTTGGAAATGTTCCACTAATGAATATGACCGACGATATGGTATATTAGCTATAGAGTTATTGTACCATACCAATGGAATTATATCGCACAGAGGTTTTGATACAGGGTTTAGGCCCAGCCTGCTTCAAATATCAGTAAACCTCATATACAATACGTGTGTTGGAACTTGGACAATTCAACTAAACTTGTTGCTTTGTTTAGGTTTCAGTGTGTCTTGTGTCAAAGGGACGTTTCTGATGTAGTAAGCTTGTTCGGATTTCACATACACACACATACTGAGAGCTAGTACCTAGTTGGCTGAACCGTCTGAAGTGCTTTAACCCTGTGACATTACCGTGTATTATGACCCAATTTTGTTTCTTTTTTGGTTTACCTGAAACAGAAAAATTGTATGTTAGTGGGTTTTATGATATGCGATAGAAAAATATATAAATTATGAGTAGTTTCGATGGCTATACCTAGTAATAATTAGAGGAAGTTTTTCAGAAAAATGGTGACATAAATACATACGAATAACCAAGCATAGACCTAGCACGCTTAAGCTTTTTAAAGATTTTTTTTATTTGATGACAAGATATTCCTTGACTGCGATCTCACGCGACGGTAAGTAACGATGCAGTCTAAGATGGTAGCAGGCTAACTTGGAAGGGGTATGGCAGTGTACATTCAACACATACCCCTACTCACGTTTGGACAGTACAACATTTCCAGTCTCATTTCTCATTTTTTGAAACAGCTACAGAACCCTGAACATACCTACTTCCAAATTCACGAAATATGTCCGTGGCAAAACACTATTTGCCCTAACTCTATTTGCTTCGAAGTGAAGTAATAAAACTAGTTTTCCTGTTTTCTCAGTAAATTTCTGTGATACATGGCAAATGTCGCATAAAATCCATATTGACGTTTGCTTTTGGCAAAAATGGCACAAAAGGATCTGTAGGGCCTTGAAGACTTCGTTATATCGCATCAAACTGTTTTGTGATGCTTTATGACCTTTATCTATAGGTTTAACTAGCGACTTTTTGTCTTGTCGCTTTTCTGTACGTACTTTCTTTCACCAAATGAGTGAGAGAAGTGGGCCAATTTCAAGATCACCGACTTCATCAATTTATTCCTTAGTTAACTGAGCATTGAATTTGGCATTTTGACAGATTTTTAATAAAAATCTTTATTTGTCGATTACACGTTATTCAGCAATGGTAAAATTAGCCATTCTCACTCTTTTCACTCTCAAGACAGAATTAAAATTTCATGGCAAGACACAATATTTATTGTGCCTCGCTTTGAAAATAAATTAAAGGAGAAAAATCAAAACAAGCTCTGTAGGTCTCAGACTTGTTGCCCTGTCTATGAAATGATACTTTTATAATATATATCATGTCGTACAATTTACGAGCCGAATAAAATGGACGAAGCGGTCGCAATTTTTTATTTTAATATCTAAATAAAAAACTAGAAATAAAACAACGACCGAGCATCGAGAAACTAAAGAGTTGCTTACACTGCTTTGACTGTTTTTGCATTTATTTGTTTCCATTGGAAAAAAGTCGCTACATAGATCCCACCTATGTGACGACTTTTTATCGTGGAACATGTCGTTACTGGAGTCATGATCATGTCTTAGTTATGTAAATTTCTTAGATGTTTTTGTGTGTAGGGTCTTGTTGTTGTAATGAATTTACGACGGTTCTGGAATAACAGCGAGAAACAAAATATCTCTTCTGCCATCACTAACAAAATATTTCAGTCAATTTGTTTGCCTAACCTTAATATTTATTAACTTAGCGTGATTTTTTGCTTAGCGCTAAAGCTCAATCCACGCGTACAAAGTCGTGGGCGTCAGCTAGTAACCTACATTTCATTCTTTTTTTATTTGATGACAATATAAACCTTGGCTGCGATCTCACTTGATGGTAAGTGACGATGCAGTCTAAGATGGTAGCGGGCTAACTTGGCAGGGATAAAGCAGTGGTTCTACACGTCCTTGAGTTGGAACGCTAAATCACTTTGCGTTAACGTTAATTCACGCCTTTGACGGTCATTCCAGCAATCAAAGAGGATGGATTTTCAACAATCATAAATCCACCCGAACCAAGTCGCAGGCATCAGTTATCTATATATATAAAATTCAAAGTCCTGACTGACTGACTGACTGAGATATCAACGCACAGCCTAAACTACTGAAGTTAGAAAATTGAAATTTTTACAGTTGGTTCCTTTTATGACGTGGGCGCACACTAAGAAAGGATTATTGGAAATTCCACCCCTAAGGGGATTAAATAGGGGATGGAAGTTTATATGAAACTCCGTCATTTTTCAAGCTGTTTCCATCAAAGTTAGTATTTGAGCTTTCAGTTAAAAATAAAGAAGTATGTGTGTCACAGTTTTTGAAAATTCCCACCCCAAAATCTAATTGCACGCGGACGAAGTCGCGGGGGCAAAAGCTAGTTCGTGATATAAATAAAAGTTTTTAATATTACGTGAGAAACAGGAAGATACCACGGCACTTCGGAGGCGACATGTCTCTTTACTGTCGCGCGTCGGTTGGCGGAAGCCCCGCGAGCTATAAAATGTTTTCCCCAGCTTTTTATCTTCTTCAACAGAATGGCTCACAACATAGAAGTAGAGAGACTTTTGTCATTTATAACCACACTATCTGCCGCACTCAGAGACGTTCATTAAATTATATTTAAAAAGTCATTACTTGATTTTATCAAGCTAAAGCGCACATACAAATGCAGGTTTTGCCAGAAACAGCGTTTAATACTATCTATTATCCCGCTTTCATGCATATAAACGAAATATTTATCTAGGGAAACAAGAGGGAAACATATCTACACTCCTGAAAGAACTCTATATGAAAAGCTTCAGCAAAACCTTCAACAATAAACCCTTATAAACCACTAGATTTTATTTTTATACGCAAACTCTTTCTTCAGTGAAGGAAACGTTTTCATTGTACCTCTCGAATATTTTCGTAGGCGTAATCTAATAACTCTCTTTAAGCAGGTAATACTCATTCTTCCGAGTGCTCGTTACACGTAACAACGCAGGAGCGACGAGGCGGGGAATTTTATCAGCCGGCAAACCTTCACGTTTAGCCGTTCTTCCTGCCTCAGCTATATTGGGATTCCTTTCCTTTAGCCCGTTAAAAGAATATTAAAATTTGTGCAGAAATGCCTTCCAATATCCCGATCACAAGTATGAAATACTGTCGTGACATAAATTTTAATGGTAATGGCAAATGCAGCATCTTTAGTATTGGCAAAAACTGGGCAGGCGCCGCGCTGATCAGAGACATGGGCTATCCCAATTTAAATGATTTCAAAGGCGTGTGAACTTTGTCAATCCGCACTTGGCTAGCGTGGTGGATCGAAGGGTGGATCTTTGAGAACATTATGGACAACACAGAGGTATACAGGTTTCCTCACGACTGTTTTCCTTTTTACTTTCAGCACTTTCAGCATGTGATAGGTATTTAATTGCTTTAACGCACATAACTTCGAAAAGTCAGAGGCTCAGGTCGCGACAGGAGAGTAACTTTGTCAACTGACACGTCCAAAGTTACCCTCCCCATTCATGGACGTCTACGGTCACGGCGAACTGTCTATACTTGCTTGGCCATTGACGTTTACGTTACCTATATCGTGACTGTATTTTTGCTTTTGCGTTTTTTCTTTGGGTTTTGCTTTTAACATAAGTAATTGAAAGTGAGGTAATGATAATTTTACTGAAGAGCTGAATTACTACGAAATGAAAATAAATTAAGTTCCCCAAAAATTATAAACGCTCGCATCCAAAGCTGCAATTTCAAAGTTGTTTGATAGAATTTATAGCTCCAATTTAGAATAAATCATTGGGACTTAGTATAATGACAGTTTATTCCGTTAATGGGTCTATTTGCGGGGGTTCCCCTTCATTTACTTATCTTCTGATGGCAGCGGGCTCGTTGGACGAGATTGAACCTATTATGGGCACATCAAAAATGTGATGTATTATTTTATCAATGGGCCGTGATGAACTATGAAGTGGTCTAACGAAGAACACGATTTCCGTTATTTAACAATTTATTTCAGACAGTGGGTGGGTTTTGTTGGTAAGTGTTCAACTTACCTACACTTACTTAACAATTTTATCCCTGCCATTGGCGTCAGTGCATTTTGTGGTTAAGTATTCTCTCCTTCTTTTTGACAGATTCGGATCGGGTGAGAATTAGTTTTTGTTCCGATTTTAGTAGAACCGCTTTTTGTGGGAAGATTTTTAAAGTAGTAAGTAGGTATGTATTAGAAACACTAGGGGGAAAAAATGACTTCGCGACCCCCAACCCTCGACCTAGGTGGACCAACGACATCAGATGAATCGCTGGATACTGGATACAAGCGGTGTAAGACCGAGAAATGTGGAAATCTTTGAAAGAAACCTATGGACATCTATCGGTTGTTATAAAAAACAATTGATTTAAAACAAAATATCATAATAGATCATGAAGCGTTAAACATTGTTTACTAGTCGAGTCATAAATCATCCTTCATATAATTTAAAACGAATCTAATCTTATAATGCAAAGTAAACTAAGAGAGTCCAAAAACAAAAACGCCGCTGGGGATTATGCAAATTTCCCCCGTGGTGGGCGAAAGTAGAATAATAATGGCGACTGAGCCGCGTATCCGGCTCGAAGGACCGTTGCCTGCGCTGCTAAATTTGTCTTCTTAACTAATAGCTAACCATTTAGCATTTTCCTCCAGCATCATTAGATTATAAAATGGGATAAGAAAAGTTAGTGAACAAAAAAAGCTGTTTGAAATTGTTGCCGTCCCTTCTTATTACCTGACTGCGCGACGCAAAAGAGGGTAATGTGTTTATCAGTCTATGTATGTAAGTATGTATGACCAAACTCGTGGGCCGATTTTGATGTTTCTTACGTCAATCGATTTGTGTTAATCTGCCGAGTGTCATTAAAGCTATGACATTAATCAAAATTCAATATGACGACCACCAGAAGATATATTTTGAAAAAGAAAAAAAATAAAGTTGACGAATTATGTTAAGTGTGGTATTATTGAACAGGTATTTGAAAATCAGTGCTGGGGTCCTCTTATCATTTTTCGATTTGAATGACCGTTTACGATTTACGACAATTTAAAGTTGTTTTAAGGCTGAAGACTTATCATTTTTCGTTATTCATATAATAAAAAAAATAAAAATAAACAGCAAGTGAAAAATATCAAAGTCTACATTCCCCATAACATATTTTTACCCTTTTATTATTGGCCGGCGTTTCGCAGAACAGCTTCTTGACCCAAATCACATTAAAGCGACCGTACAGAAAGTGCCCATCAAATAAAGTGACCTCAGCAAAACTTCACTCTGAAATTCCATTGTACCGTTTCCTTTCACGTCCTTCTGAGCCATGTGGCGTGCAATTTCCAAACTATTATTTTATTCAAATTCTGGCCATTGTCGAAAGAGCCGTTGTTATCCTGAAAGGGATGAGCGAGATAGTTGCCTTTCCTGGTTCTATTTCACTCGGGGCGCTTTGCATGAGAATCAAAAGAGAAGATTAAGAGCCTAAGCGCACTGTCTTTGTCGTTAGGACAGCGTAAGCATCAGACTGGACACAATATAACTTTTTTTTAATATTATAGTAGGTTTTTATTTCACCTACTTCAAATTAACCCGTAACTTTTTTTTATAAATAATAATAATAATAAAACATTTATTTAGCAGCAAAGCACAACACAACACATTTTAGAAGATAAAAAAAATAATTATAAAACAAAAAACAAAAAAGGCGCCCAAGAAGAAGAGTTTCAAAGAACCGAGGGAAAGATGAAAAAACCATCGGTTCTCTGAAAAGCCAGGCACACGCTTGACCACTATCAAACCTGGAAATGGATATGATGGAAAATGATGTGGTCTAAGGTGTGTAACTTCGTTTATTCGATGACAAGATAGCCCTTGACTGCGATCTCATCTGATGGTAAGTGACGATGCAGTCTAAGATGGTACCGAGCTGACTTGGAAGGGGTATGACAGTGTTAATTCAAGCGATATCTACCCCCAATCTGTTTCTATACGCCATCGTCCCGGAACGCTAAGTCGTTTGGCGGCACGTCTTTGACGGTAGGGTGGTAACTAGCTACGGCCAAGGCTACTTTAATGAATGTAAAAATAAAAGTTACCATGAATGATTTAGTCAAAATCAATATATAACACAGTAAGAGATTTTTAGCAATAACAAAGTAGGAGTTTTTTTTAATTGGCAGCCTCTAAATATAATTTACCCAAAGTTATTTCAACTTTTCACCACACCAAAGTGCCTCAAAGATCGCGAAAACGAAATTTACAGACAGCGTCACCTAACTTAGCTTTTGTTAAGTTGCCCGTAAAAGTTGATGAAAATGGGCATTTTCTAATTTCGTATTTAATTTTTCGTTTTGCAGCTGCACTTTATATATTATTTCAGACTTTTGAATCCGCAATCTTTGTGTTCTAATCCGCATTGTCTTACGTCTACAAAGCCTTTAAGATCCTACGCGCTTTGTTCCTTGTTTGCATATTCTGCAAATACGTAATAAGCCAGAGGGTTTGTGCTCCTGTGGAGGCTTTTCTTTTCGCTTTTTAAGAATGATGCGGTTTGTTCCTTTGTAATAAATTACTATTATTGTCCTTTCTTTAGTCGGCTTGTGTTCATTAAAAGTTTTAATGTTAACGCAAGCAAAGTTTAACAAATAGTACGTAATAATATCTGCTTTTTGAACAGTTTCGTATGATCTAATTTATGATCTGTATCGATGATTATAACGTTAGCGAAATACAAAATGAGAACGAAAATATAACGAACTTAGATACGCGAGATTTATGTGTGGAGAAAGAACGAATATTTAAATATTATAAGTAGATATCTTGCTATTCACGAGGGCGCTTGGCTCATGGTTGTGTGTGTGTGTCGTATTTATGTAAGTGGGAGCGAGAGCTTGCTCTCGCCTGACCGCTCCCACATAGGCTCCTGACAGGCACGCATACCTACTTATGCAACGTGCATGTACACGACGTAACCACAAGTAAAGCTCCCGTGCCCTCGTGAATTGAAGGAACTATATTATGTTGAACAGTTTTGCGATAAAATTATGTAGTGACAAATGGATGGTATGGTATGGTAAGAAGAATATCCATCTTAGTTTGTTGTCAGCCTTTTCTCGGACCAAGGTGTGTTTGTTTGTAACAATGAATAAGTTTTTTAATAAATAAATCAATGCAAAAAAATAATTACCTCTATGATATTATAGTATATTTATAAAAAGAGGTTATATTACAAGCGTGATATTTGTCGTAATTTGTTATGTTTAACAATGAAGTAATAGTACTATTATACTCTTCGCCATTCGGAACAAGTTTTTCGCTTATTTTGTGAGTATATAACTCATCGCTAATAGAATAACATAGTTTCACCTCTTTTGGATTCGTACAAAAAGTTCTTGAACTATTTGACTCTTTTGACTTATACCACACAGTAAAGCGAAGTCAGTAATTAGGAATATCAACGTTGCACACCTGCGGACCGGCTAACAATGGCTGCGACCGACACTAACAACTGATGTTTGATAATTAATTAACGCTATACCTTTATTAACCCACCTCAACTCTAACGCAGGGGTTGACAACCCTTTTAAATCCAAACCAAACATTTCAAATAGGAATTTAATCGAATTTTACCTAGAGGCATATTATTGGACATCACGTTCAAAGCTAACATAGCACTTACAATCTTTGATTTTAATACAGGGGTTGACAACATTTTGGGTTAAGCGTATAAACATTATAAATAAGTATTCAATATAATTTTAACTGAAGGGATAATCAAATATGGCTGTCGTAAGTAACTTTGATAACACAGAGATTGTCAACCTTTGTGTATTACGAACAACGATTAAATTAATTACAATGACAGTCATAATTTTGGCAACGCACTTACGATTAAACATCGAGTCTCTGACTTTGGATGAAGTTGATTTATCAGATTAAGGAAACAAAACCTATTTGGTGACCTTGCTGCTTCCTTGCTGTGTAAACACACAAACACACGAAAAAAAAAACCCGGATCGGATATGCACCTGAGCATTTATCTGTAAGTTTACATATTTTTTGTTAGGAATTATACGCACTATATGGGAAACAATTGGATATCATACAATATATATCTTGTAATCTACAATACAATCTGGTCAAGCGAAATCGACGTTTTATTTCAATGCCCACGTACAAAACGCACAACGGGATTGGTTATGAAAGTCGAGCCTTTCAGTATTTGAATAATACAAATAGTTTTGGAATCGCCCATCGTTCGTGGAGTGAATGCTAAAGAACCTTATTACAATTGAACCTCCCACGACCCTCGCTCAAAAGGGTCCTTTATATTTATACCTACGTGTATTTTAATATGTGTGAAAATATTGGCATACTTCCATTCAGTGATTTATGAACGTAAATCATTAAGGTGTTTATCCCCTGCCAAAATTATACAATGCGTCATGAGACACGTTCTATTTCACCAAGTAAATTTTAACCAAAGAATAAAGATTGTCGTTTTGACGGTTTTAGTGGTTTTAGTAATGGCAATTTTATTTATTTATTTATTCATCAGTTTTCGGACGAATAAATTTATTTTGACTATAATTTTATTTATTACCAGCTGATGCCCGCGACTTCATCCGCGTGGATTTAGTTGCTTAATTCCCGCGGGAACTCTTTGATTTTCCGGGATAAAAAGTAGCCTATATCACTCTCCAGGTCCTCAATTATATCCATACAAAAAATCACGTCGATCCGTAGCTCGGTTGCAGCGTAATTGAAGGACAAACTAACAAACCAACAAACAAACTGACTTTCGTATTTATAATATTAGTAAGGATATTGTAGGAAGATATTTAAGCACAGCTTTTTTTAAATCTTTATTTAAGGAATTTAGTCCTAATGGACTAAGATACCCCATTTGATTTTACAGTTATCTTCAAAGTACAGTCGCGGGGGTCTAATTTTCTAAAGGAATTTAAAGAGCAACCAAATTACATATTGAGACAAACGGAAATAGTCCTTAGAAAATCTTAATCAATCGCCAACTTGTCATTAATTAAAGATCATTAAGCCGGTCTCGTCATTAACAAGGAAAATTAAAGTGCGACGTATTTTTTTTTTAACAAGGGTCAAGGGAGAGGGATCAAAATTAAAATTTTGTTCAAAACAAGAGACGCCATTCACCGCGCACGTGAGCTGATTCAAGCACACTCAGGTCTAATTTAGACACTTTTAGATCGCGCAACGAGTCACGGCGCCTAGACTTATTGATGCTACGTGTAAGTTCCAATGCTTTTCACTATATTTAAGCGCTGCGCATAACAAAATCCTTCATCTAGTCATCTAGTCATCTAATCATCTATTCTATATTATATTCTGTAGAATTATGAATGCGAAAGTTTGGATGTATGTTTGTTACTCGACTGAAACGATTTGGCTGGAATTTGGCACTGAGATAATTATACACTGGATACAATTGCCTTCTCCCTATGCTAAAGCATGGCGACAGGGGAAAGGAGAAGTATAGCCCTATTTGACATTACAAGTGGAGCAACTTCCCCCGGCTAGAGCATGGGAACAAATGAAAGAGATAAACTTGTCCTTTTATGACTTTTGAAAGGGTCAAACGAAAACAAAAACCACAGACAAAAACCACCTACGAATCACCTATTAACTGTCAAAATCACGAGTATAGATAAAAATAATGACTTTTTGAGGTCGAATTGACATAAATTTTGAAGTATTGTGGTATTTGTACCTCCTACTTCCATGATTTTCTTATAATGGCAATAATTGCGGGGATAAATTTTCTCCCATTTTATCCACTGTCAATATTCTTGCCACCGCTGTGCCCATGCTCGACGGGTGTATAAAGCTAAGCGAGGGGATAAACATTTTATCCTTTTCCCGGGGATAAAATTTCTCCCGCCCATGCTACCAGTGCTGGTAGCATGGGCGGGAGAAATCTTATTTGAACTTTCCTTAGACTTATGCAACTCGACTTTGCTTGTTCTTAGGTCGGAAAATGTAAGCTTTACAAGTTTATTGTTACCGCTTAGTGTTCACCTGGTTCTAGAAGTATTTTATTGTTGACTGCCTATCAATAAATTGAAGTTTTTACTGTTTTAAATAACGGTCAAATGCGAGTCGGAGCCCCCTTTTGATTTTTAATTTATTTTTATTTTTATTATTTGTGGTTATAGCAGCAACAGAATAGGGTACCGTTGGTTAACCTTCGACTACGGAACCCTAAAAAGCGAGAGCTTAAGTTCGGAATAAAATTTTATATCAACTTTCATCTGGTGACAACTAAAACACTTGTGAAAATGATAATTTTTGAAACATAATGACCACCATTTTAGAGTTGTACTCACCAACTGTTTATTTCCAGAAATTTCCAAAACCGCAATAAAAGCAGACGTGACGTGACATTGCGTTCGTAATTGCTAGCCCCAGTTCGGGCGCCAGTGTGTTTCACACGGTTAATTTTAGGCACTTTGAATTAAACTCACTTCACATAATATAGAACGGTAGTGAAATGCTCTCCCAGTACATTAAAGGTCCATTAGACGGACAGGGGAAAAGAGCTAGAGGACGTTGACCTATTTGATGGTGCTACTGGTAGTACCACCGATTTTTTTCTACTCCACTTTTAGAGTGAATTGTCATTTTCTAGGCAAGCGCGAACCATCTTAAGCTGCACCTTAACTTACCATCAGATAAGATCGTAGTCAAGCGCTACTCTATACACGGTGCTATTTTATTCCCCGTAAACCCTGAAGGAGGTGAATGTGCTCATGAAACTGAACAACTTACCCCAAGGAACATAGGTCGAAATATGAAAAAAAAAATTGGACCTTCCATAGTAAATCAATCAGCTAATCGTCAATTTTGCATGGAGGGTACAATTTTTTTTTTTTCATATTTTGAGCTAGTTCCTTGGGGAAAGTTGTTCAGTTTCATGAGCACATTTACCTCTTTCAGGGTTGACGGGGAATAAAATAACACCGTGTATATTAAAAAAAAAAAAAACTTGACGTGTGGGCAGGCCATGCTTGTCGCTGGAGGGACGGCCGCTGAATCTGAAAGGTTCTAGAGTGAAGACCGCGAAAAAGTAAGCGACGTTACCCATCGTCAAAAGTGGAGTAGAGACTGGAGTCACACATCATTAAATTCTATTTACTCTATCTGTAGTCAATGATCAGCCTCAGTAACCCAATGGTTAAGGGTGCGGAATGAAAACTGAAAGTTCGAATCCCACCCGTTGCACTATTGTCGTACCCACTCCTAGCACAAGCTTTTCGCTTATTTTGACGGGACAGGAGGATATTAGTCAACTTCAGCTTGGCTAATGTTCTTTAAAAAAAAGACGTGTGGCACTTGGGGACTGCCGCGGTAAAGCTATTGCATAGCATTTTTTATCAACGCCATCTAGCGGTGAGAGGAGTCCCGTGTCAGGTTATTTTCGTTACGGAATTTCTGGATTCGGTCT
Source organism: Hipparchia semele (assembly GCA_933228805.2). Lineage (NCBI taxonomy): Eukaryota > Metazoa > Arthropoda > Insecta > Lepidoptera > Nymphalidae > Hipparchia > Hipparchia semele. The sequence goes on along the minus strand of OW121710.1, from coordinate 14,838,511 downwards.
CCACGCTCAAGGCCCGCGATAGAAGCTATGCAATAGCTTAAAAATTAAAACTATGTACAAATAAGAACTCAGTACAAGTGCATTTAAAAGGCAAGTTGACTATTACAACAAAAACTAGAACGTTGCGGGCGCGTTCTTAACTTTCGCTCATAAAACAATATAAAGATAGCTTTAGAGCTTAACTGTGGAGATTCTAGAAATTTCCACGGCAATAAAAGCCGTGATGCGACTGTGGTGGAGTTTGGAGGGTCCAAACCACAGCGAAGGGATGCGGGGAGCGGCGAGGTGAAATGAAACACCTTGGTTCTTGTTTGAAGCGCGGAGATGTGATCGCTCTCAAGTCAGCGAGTGAAGTGCGTGACTGGACCCCAAAGTGGGCTATTTTTATTTGCTTGGGAGCGCTCGCAACTCGGTATCTCGCAACCGTTTATTTAATATGTTAGAATAGTACAGCAATACATAAACAATGGATATGAGTGAAACAGAGCTATAAAACAGTATAGCATTATGATATGAGCGAGACAGGTTATAAAACAGTGTGACATTATAATGTGAGCGAGACAGGTTATAAAACAGTATAGCATTATAATGTGAGTGAGACAGGTTATAAAACAGTATAGCATTATGATGTGAGCGAGACAGGTTGTAAAACAGTATGGCATTATAACGCATAAGGCGTGTGAGCGAGATACAATTACTCTCTTAAAATTACGTTTATACACTACTAATTTACTATAGCTAATTGGGTCATTTATCTGACAATTATGAAACAAAACAAAATAGCCTTCCTACCTATGAAAATAGCCTAAATACCTATGAAAAGTTAATAAGGAAATCAAATATCCTAATAAAATAATTATTTATGTAAATAAAGAAACTAAATTGTTATTAATGAGAATCGAATCTGATTGACGATTTTATAGTGATAAAAATCACTTTTCTGTTTTGATTTAGTCAATCTTCAACAGTCTCCCCCTCGTGCGAAGATGCAGATCTGGAGCACTTTACTTTGAGGCAGAAGATTGCGTTATTCTTATTAGACGTTAAACGGGTCTTTCCAGGGTGGCGGCGATAGTGCGAACGTCGACTATTCGTATTCGCCCGTCTGTGCCAGGGTAAGTCCGTATAGTGGTTACCGTATTCTTGATGATAGTGTTTCAAGAACAATTGAGTGATTGGATGTTTTCCATCGATTATCATCGGCTTTTTGTAGGATGGGCTTATATCACTGGCGACAAATAATGTAGTTCCCCGATGCATGACGTCATCTTGCAACATGGCGGTGAGTCTCTTTAAGCGGAAATCTCGGTTGAATCGTTTATTTTCTCGTAGATTCTGAAGTTCCTTTCTGAAGCTGTCGTTTTGTATTTTCATGATTATTAATTTCTCAGCCCTTTCGATGTATTTAATTGGCAGTCTTTGAATATCAGCTCTTGAAGTTTGATTTGAAGGCGATTTTTGAAGTTTAGATTTATTGCTTTTCTGAAGGTTTTTCGTTGTTTTTTCAGTGGTAGTGAAGTTCTTTAAATTTTCGTCGAATACAATTCTTATCTCTTGTTTCTGAGGGTGTATCACGGCAAAAGGTGGTAAGTACAAAGTTCTAGGCGTGGCAGGTTCGTTGGTGACTGGTTCAGCGTACCCACTTGATAATAAATTCTTTATCTGCTCGCTGTATTTAATTTTGAATTCATAATTTTTCTTGAATTTGTTTTCTATGCCTTGCAATCGGCGTAAAGCGTTGTTTCTATTGGGCGGCATAGTTTCGCTTTCGGTTCGCCATAACAATCCACATTCAAATCTTCCCTCAGGTAATCTTTGAGTCGTTTTTTCTAAGATTGCCAAGGCTCGTTGCTCTGGATCGTTCACTGGTTTCTCCGGTGTTATTCCCAATGAATCCAAGCTGAAATAATTCTTTATTAATTCGTCTTCATTCTTCTTTTCGAAAACATGATTAATGAATAGCACGGGTTTCGTAGTTTGAGTTTTGGACCCATGTAGAATCCATCCGAGGCTCGTTAGGGACGCTACTGGTTTCGATGGATTACCAGCCTTAAGGTTCCTTGTTACTATGAGGTGCCAATTATCTTGGCCTATGAGTAGCTTGGGTGGAGATCCATGATATATGAGTTGATCCTCTATGTCTTTCAAATGAGGGCAGTCCTCTATATCTTCTTCCCTCACGGATTGTGATCTCAAGTTAAGTTTGTCTATAGTATGCGCTTGTATATTTTCGTAACTCCTTGACAACAAACCTTTTATTCTTAATTTGATATGCTTTGATTGTTCTGTTTCTACTTGATGGCCTCCGATCCCTTCTATTAGTAAGCTTCTGCTTGGACCCGTGGCTCCTATTTGGTCAGCTATTTCGTCTAGTAAAAGCGTCACTGTAGAACCTTCATCTAATAGAGCCATTATTGTGGTTGATCCTTTTGGTCCAGTTAGTTCCACTGGTACGATCTTTAAATATGCTCTGGAAGCGCCTATGTGGTTCACTGAGACTATCTGGTTTACTACCGGTTTGGGGTTATCTTGGTGCAAGAGTTCATGATGTTGCCTTACACAGCCCTCTTTTCCGCATGGCTTGGCTTTGCAGACGAGATGTCTGTGGTTCTTTTTTAAGCACTTGAAGCACATGTTGAGCTTCTTGACTGTCTCCCATCTATCCTTTACTGTTTCGTTGTTAAACCTACTGCACTTTGTGATTTCGTGAGCTTGTTCACATACCGGGCATTTTTCGTTTATCGATGCGGTTGAAGTTGCGAGTACTATCCTCATCTCTTCTTCAAACTCACGTTCATAACTTGAATCCGAGTCGCTATCATCGTGCTGGGCTACGTGGACTCTCGCCTTACGGAACGATTGATGTTTTGAGTTCTCTGTTTTGACTCGAGTTCTTTCGGTCAAGCTTGGTTCGTCAAAGTCGTTTGATATTTTTGTTAGAAACTCAGCCAACACATTTAGCGTTGGTTCTCTCTTTCTATTTGCTTTGAATTCCTGCCACCGGAATCTGACCAAAGTATTCATCTTGTCAACGATCTTATCTGATATCTCTGTCGAATATAAGTATTCCAGTTGGTCCAGTTGCTTGATGGTGTCTACCGTGTTAAATACTGCGCTAGCGAATGCGCCTATGCCTTTCAGATCTTCTGACATACGAGGTAGTTTATGAAGTTCTGCTATCAGTCCTTTGATGATATATGTTGGTTGACCGAATCTTCTTTCTAGTTCTGTGAGTATACTTTCCGGCGTTGCACTTGTATACAGCAGTGATTTGACAGCTTCTTTGCCTTGTCCCTTAAGAGCTTTTCTTAACCTTGAAATATTTTCAATATCAATGAAGTACGACGAGGTGCTCTCGTAGTGCTTTATGAAAGGTATCCAATTGATGGGATCTCCGTCGAAAATTGGAAGGTCACTCATGTAAGCGGGCGGCTTCTTTGGCTTAGTGTCTTGATTCGACTGCTTCATAGCTTTCGATAATAACTTTGTTAGCATGACAATGCCTTGATTCAGCTCAGTATCTTGCTTGGAAGGTGCTGGCGCTGGGTCCTCTGTCTCGACTTGCTCGACTTCATCTTCGGCGTCGGAGTGGTCGGCGAGTTGCGCTAGCTCTAGTCGAGTGCGAGCAGCGGCGGCTTCAGCGTTCGCTTTTTCTATCGTTTTCTTTTCTAATTCCAATCGCGCTTCTAGCTCGGCGCGTTTAGTTTGAGAGGCGCGTGACCCCGTGGCTTTCTTTGTTTGACTCGTAGAGCTTGTCTTGGCTCTTGCTGTGCTCTCCGTGTCATCTGTGTTCACCGAGCTTGTAGTTTGCTCGGTGCTAGTGGTTGCTTCTGTGTCCGTGCTCGTGGATTCTTCACTGGACTCCTTCTCCTTAGGCTGCGCCTTCTTGCTTCGGGTTTCGACGGTGCTCATCCTGTCGTTTAGGTCCTTACTCTTCTTGGTCCTAACTTCCCTACAGCCCTACGGCCCTACCTCCCTAGCAGCCCTAGCAGTCCTGTTTGAGGGTCCCGAAAGACACGCTCTCCCAGGGATGGAAATAGGGTATGGTAGGTGGGAATCGCCCGGCAGAGAGCACAAGTTCAAAGGTGTTGCTCGGGTACGAGGGGGAAATGCTCGCACCGTCAGCGTGCCTTCCAGGAGGCCACCTTCTTGCTTGCACCGTACTGGCGCGATCAGACTGTTACAGACTTATAGCCAATGAAGGCAAGCTGGCAGTACCGTCTGGTATACTGCTCCCGCCGTTAGGCGTTTAACTCCCTGTTCACCGTTTGGCACCGTTAGGTGGTGAACAGAAGAGCAGCGGTAAACCGCTTAGAGTTCTTCAACGCGACGAAGCGATCTTCCCAACAGCCTCGCGGTCTTCAGCCACGCAGAGCGTCGCCTCAATGCACCCGCAGCGATGGTCGATGTCCTCTTCGTGGTGTTGTGGACCCTCTGGAGTCTTCAGCGGCGTGACGAAACGATCTTCCCAACAGCCTCGCGGTCTTCAGCGACGCAGAGCGCCACCTCAATGCACCCGCAGCGATGGTCGATGTCCTCTTCGTGGTGCCGTAGACCCTCTGGAGTCTTCTGCGGCGCGGCGAAACGATCTTCCCAACAGCCTCGCGGTCTTCAGCGACGCAGAGCGCCACCTCAATGCACCCGCAGCGATGGTCGATGTCCTTTTCGTCCGCTTGGCAGCCCTCTTGACGCGATCTTCGGAATGCAGTTCTTCACTCGAAGTCTCTTCCCGGCCCGCGGAACTAGTTCCGAAGCTGCAGGTTGATTCTTCAAAACTGCCCGTTGATCCTCGCTGACTGGTAGCTGGTCTCCCTGGTTGGCTGGCTCGCTGGATCCGGTTCGAAGGACCATGCACTGTGGTGGAGTTTGGAGGGTCCAAACCACAGCGAAGGGATGCGGGGAGCGGCGAGGTGAAATGAAACACCTTGGTTCTTCTTTGAAGCGCGGAGATGTGATCGCTCTCAAGTCAGCGAGTGAAGTGCGTGACTGGACCCCAAAGTGGGCTATTTTTATTTGCTTGGGAGCGCTCGCAACTCGGTATCTCGCAACCGTTTATTTAATATGTTAGAATAGTACAGCAATACATAAACAATGGATATGAGTGAAACAGAGCTATAAAACAGTATAGCATTATGATATGAGCGAGACAGGTTATAAAACAGTGTGACATTATAATGTGAGCGAGACAGGTTATAAAACAGTATAGCATTATAATGTGAGTGAGACAGGTTATAAAACAGTATAGCATTATGATGTGAGCGAGACAGGTTGTAAAACAGTATGGCATTATAACGCATAAGGCGTGTGAGCGAGATACAATTACTCTCTTAAAATTACGTTTATACACTACTAATTTACTATAGCTAATTGGGTCATTTATCTGACAATTATGAAACAAAACAAAATAGCCTTCCTACCTATGAAAATAGCCTAAATACCTATGAAAAGTTAATAAGGAAATCAAATATCCTAATAAAATAATTATTTATGTAAATAAAGAAACTAAATTGTTATTAATGAGAATCGAATCTGATTGACGATTTTATAGTGATAAAAATCACTTTTCTGTTTTGATTTAGTCAATCTTCAACAGCGACATTGCATTTGCAATTGCAACCGCTCTGCGGTGCCAACAAACTTCGAACGATCGTTTTACATGAACTTTGGCCCACATGAAGGTTGTAAATATTTGAAAAGGGCAAACTTTATTATGGTTTGCCTATCTACGAACTAGTCTTAGTTGGCTTACCTGTAAGGGCCATCATCTTGGTCGTCTCAAACAAATGTAGTCACCATCTTTTTAAGTGAAACGCGTAATGATAAAACACCAAATTGTGGAATCTTCTCCCTTCGACAGTGTTCCCACTTAATTACAATATGGGGTTATTCAAGGGGCGCACCAATAAGTTCCTGAAATGCCGGCAATGCATCAGTGGTGCCTCTGGTACTACAAGTGTTCATGGGCGGCGGTAATCACTTTATATCAGGTGACCCGCCAGCTCGTTTGCCCGCTATTCATATTTAAAAAAAAACAATACTGTTGAGTTTTTATTCAATTTTAGATGGGGATCGTTTTGACCAACGTTCCCTAATTTTTACGGGCTACTTTACCGGCTCCCGATATATTATGTCGTTACCTACAATATTTCATTTTAATTTAATTTAAGTATCTAATAATAATGAAATTTGTGCATTACTTACCGTCATTATTAAAGCGCAAATTCTTTGTTTAATAAAAACCATCTCAAGATTTTCTCCTGGGGTAAAAGCGAAACAGCTTTTCTTATGAAGGACGAAGTAAAAGAAAGGACATTTTCTACCGCGATTTATACTGTGTAGCCAATTGCGGGGGATAATCTGCGGGCCTAATAAAGCCTTCTTATCATGTGCGGGGACAAGGCTAGTGACGTCACAAAACGTCACATTATCTTCATCTATTCTATGATGTTCTTGTATAACTACTCTTGTAGTAGGTATATAGTTGTTCGGACGACAATCATTTTATTACACTGTACGTGTACCCACTGTACCTATAAATCTGGAGATAGGTGTAACCTAGTTAACGTCAACTCAAGTCGGATCGATCGTAATAGGTAGGTAAGTGATTTTTCAAAGGGACGGGTGTTAGTGTCTGTCTGTTGAATGAAGTTCGTCAGTCAACATTGTATTGAAACTAGAAATTGTCATTTAAATGCAGATATTATAAGATATACAGTAAACGTTCGCTTCCTGAGGCGCTAATGAATTGTGTCATTTAGTGCTGATTTCACCAACGCAGAGTGGTGAACCAGGAACCTTTAACTCACTAATAAATTGGGCGTTCTGATAGGTTTTGTACTGAAAATCTGTCAAAATATCGAAACACTCGGATTTACATAATTTCACGTTGGTGAAAGCGGCCTTAAGATAATGTGAAAAGTGAAAAGTCAGTTAAAAAGTGAAAAAAAGTGAAAGTGAAAAGTAATCTATCACGTGGGCAATGTCACACTAAAAAGCTAGGTAGTAACAATAACGAATATTTTCATTTCATTTCATCCAAAAGATATGGAAATTCCATACTGGAAAACAAATTTCACACATTTTCACACAGTCGTTAAGTTGAAAAGTTACATTCAGGGCTCAGGGCTCCGGTAGTCCTGCTGAAACTTCGCCGCGCCTTCTTTATAAAGCCGTATTTACATCAGGGAATTTCTGAAGTTAGCGGTTCTGCAATTAGCACTTCAAAGAGGATCGGGAAATGGGATTTTGAATTTTGATTTACAATTCAAAAAGGGAAGTTTGAGATGCGTCGAGTCTACTTCAATCGGCCATCTTATTTAGGAGCGAAAGTTGATGATTATATTATTGAAAAGTTGATGATTATAACGGAAAGGCGTGGACTTGAATCCCATCTGGTTTCTATCAAACCTATTTGTGTCCCCTTATGTACAACTAAAATTTATAAAAAGAATTTCAATTTATTGTCTATTACAAAGTATTGCTTAGACCAATGCTGAACATAATTAATTTTAAAACTTAAAATTGAAATGGCAATTTTAGCTATCAAACCTTTTTTTGTTGAAATAATATATTTTTTCAAAATAGTAGATCATTATCCAACAGTTTTTCAAAATCAGTCATCATGGCTATTGTGGAAGCTGTCAAGATCATCCTACAAGCATATTTTGGACCATTAACTTCTACGTATTTTATTTTGGACATGGTAATAGAACACAGAAAATCTGCTCTCCAAGTAAGAATAAACCCAAACAACTGAATTGATCAGATACCTTTTGTCAAAGGTACAACAAAATAAAATAATAAAAAGAAAGAAACAGTAATGTTTTTCTCTTATTTCAATATTTCCTCAGAACAGCCGTGAGCAGGTGGCGCGGAAACCTTATACAAATAATCTGATCGTGGAAAACATTCATATGCCTTAGAGGGTAAGCGGATTCTTTACCAACAACGTATTCTACATGTTGTTTTTACATACTTATTTATACACGCCCCTTTGTCTGCCACTTAAAGTACGTTTGTTGTTGTTGATCAAAAGGAAACGGAGCAGGAAAAATGTTAACTATTTTAATTAAATATCCTAATACCTGCTGGCTGCCGATTGGCTGGTACTCTCGCTATTGGTTAAAATGCGTTAGTGCATCAAGAAAGCCCTAAATTCAACCAATCGGAAGTGATTGCAATCATCACTCTTTCAGTAATAACATCTACACAATCAAATAATTCTTTTGTTATGAGGTGCAGGAAAACTGTATGCCTGGGAGATCTCAAAAATGTGTGAAGTTTGCAAATCAGTAACTGGCCAGTTTAGTTTGGTATGGGCAAAACCCTACTAAGAGATTCGTGCATTAGGTCCAGCTAGTCATAGTTAATATTCATGAGGTACTTTTAGACAAAATACTAAGGATTCAGACTCAAACGTTCTCTCGCTACTCATAGACTGGAAATCATCAGTTGTAAAAAAGCCTTAGAAAATTTTAAACCCACAAAAAATTACGTTTTCAAAAGTATCGTTTACATAAAATAAATTTCGAACAAAATCAAGAAAAGAAACATCAGAACGAACAAAGGGCTCGAATAATAAAATACGACAAGGAATAACCTCTAAAAAGCGATGAATGCGAATACAATTTAGTTAACAAAGAAAAATAGCCTCCGAATTCGGTACAAAGTTGTGAAAATTCACTCGGAATAAACAGTTTTGCGAGTCCTGGCGGGCGCACTTTGTTAAGGCTCCGTAGATGCGTTTCGTGATAAGGGAACGTGATTGTCGCCCGATAAATGTGCGATTGAGGTTTTTCGTGTAAACAGTGTGCTGTATTGCGGTTTTCGTTGATTTGTTTAAACAGCTCCTTCTTACACATATATATGTATGACACCAATAAAGTTAACATTCAGATGCCCAAAAGATAGAATACTCGTAATTATAAGTTAAACTAGATAATGCCCACGACTGCATCCGCATGGATTAAGGTTTTTGATTCCCGCTAGAACTCTTTAATTTTACGGGATACAAATATTATGTAGGCTATGTAATAATAATCCTGGGTATATGCTATTTTTTCCATTTCAATTTTCAGCCAAATCAGCTTATTTTTTGCGGATTGAAAGAGTAACAAACATCCACTCTCACAAACTTTCGCATTTGTAATATGAAGGAAGATTAATGAAGAACTAAGGGTTATAATTCTAGGAGAACAGTGGAAAAGGACTTTTATTTTGATATTCCGTCCACATTAAATCCGCTTTCAAGTATTAAACCGTCAACGTTCATTAGTTCTTTTCTTTTCAGTTTGTTTATTCGATCTCGCACTAACTTGCAGGGTATCTTTAATCACGAGCAAAAATAGGCATCTTCTAGGCAAGCGCTCACCATCTCAGGCTGCATCTTAAATCAGGCGAGATCGCAGTCAAGCGCTAATCTATATACTTAAAAAGTTAACTCAGTTGCCATTGACCTTTGTATAATATATGTAACATTTTAAATCTTCTTTTCTCATTACATCAACCAAGATATTCCGTGGCTCAATAATGACCATTTCAATGAAACAGTAGGCATAACAATCAATGAGCATTATTGGTAACAGTTTGTTACTATTATGGGACACAATCAACAGCGGCTCGAACTAGGTTTAGCATCGCAATTTATTGTCAATTAAGTCGATATTATCATTAATTACGGGCTGGAATAATCGAGATGCCAGTAAATTATTACCGGTTATAATTCTGTATTCATTGTTCTGACCCATTCGGTTGGACGTTAATTTAAGTAACCCTTTGATATTGTTTCGATTCGATTGGTCGATGCAATGTCGATGCTGCCTTAATTGAGTGGGTTCATTATGTTTTGGTACACCTACATGCGTTTGTCCATCACTCTCTCTCTTTATCTGCATCGTATTCCTCATCGCCGAGGTTCGACTTCTTCCCATTATCTAAATGGGACTAAAATTATTCCCAACGTTACTCCATCGAGCCCAAGTCCTGGCACAATGGCCCGCAAAACAATCTTCAGTCCCGAACGAGGTCACGCCTTGCATTATGATTCCGATGGCTCGGAAGGCAAATGAGAAGTGGGTTAATTATGTTTTGGTACACCTACATACGTTTGTCCATCACTCTCTCTCTCTCTCTTTATCTGGATCGTATTCCTTATCGCCGAGGTTCGACTTCTTTCCATTACCTAAATGGGTCTAAAATTATGCCCAACGTTACTCCATCGAGCCCAAGTCCTGGCACAATGGCCCGTAAAACAATCTTCAGTCCCGAACGAGGCCACGCCTTGCATTATGATTCCGATGGCTCGGAAGGCAAATGAGAAGTGGGTTCATTAAGTTTTGGTATACCTACATAGTTTGTCCATCACTCTTTCTCTCTCTGTCTCTGCATCTTATTCCTCATCGCCGAGGTTCGACTCCTTTCCATTATCTAAATGGGACTAAAATTATGCCCAATGTTACTCCATCGAGCCCAAGTCCTGGCACAATGGCCCGCAAAACAATCTTCAGTCCCGAACGAGGCCACGCCTTGCATTGTGTTTCCGATGGCTCGGAAGGGAAATGAGAACCTTCAGGGATTATAATATCGTACCTATTTGTATGCCATTACTGAAAAATAATTTTCGCATGTATTCAATTGATTGGAAGGGACGGGGATTTGAAATAACACGATTTTTTCAATGGAATCGACTTTAATTATTTATTAAAACAAGTTTTTGCCCAATTACTTCGTCCACGTGGAGTTAGGTTAGTTCTTTGTTCTTGCATGGATTTGACTTTCCGGGATAAACAATAGCCTATTAAAGTATATCACTTTACCCATAAACCCATGCGAAAGAGTTACGTCGATCCCTTTCTCCGCCATTGAAGGACAAACTAACAAACGCACTTTCGGTGCTATAACATAGAAGGGATTCTTTCGAATTAAATAGCAGATCTATTTATACTGTCCATGTAAATCTAGGATCTGCTACTTCACTGCGTATCCTTCCTAAAATGCAAAAGTGTGTTTGTTTGTACTTCAATCACTCTGCAACAGAGCTACGGATCGACGTGATTTTATGCATATAATTGGGGACCTGGAGAGTTACATAGGCTACTTTTTATCCCGGAAAATTAAAGAGTACTCACGGGATTTTAAGAACTAAATCCACGTGGACGAAGTCGCGGGCATCAGCTAGTTTTACATAAAGTTAGCATTCCGTACTACCGAGTAAGGAATGCTTACTTTATGGTATTTCATAATTTCATAAGCTAGGTAAGGTCACTTAGTTCTTTGGAAAATCACGTCGTTTTGAACTTTATCCTTCAAAGAAATTCCGAACTCATTCCGTAGAACGTTGAGCGATTTAAAGTCTAAACTCAGGTGCGGTGTAGCATGGTGCGGCATGTACCTACTACAGCTTATTTAATTTACTGCAGTTATTAGGTACTCATTCCGTATTTTACGACTGTGATATTATGTGCAGCTACAAACATAAAATCATAGTAAATCTCGGCAACGGACAAAAATGAAAACTATGATATAGTATATGTATAAAAAGAGGTGGATATGTTACAAGCATGCGGAAAATGAAGCGCGTAATGATAGATGTTTCTCGTAATTTGTCATGAATGTAGTACTCTATTATACTCTTCGTCGTTCGGAACAAGTTTTTCGCTTGTTTTGTGAGTATATAACTCATCCCTAGTAGAATATCATAGAGTGAAAAGAAATAGTTTGTCTAATATCACTTGCACCATCATTGTCTATGCCGCACCATGCTGCACGTCACAGAGTGAAGGATTGACTTGTAATTGGGTATGGAACCAGCCCTTGCAAACAAGTAAAATGGCATCGACTCGTTGGTGAATTTCTTAAAAGCACCGACTTATCTACTACGATAATATAATATGTGTTTAAAAAGAGGCTTGCCTAGACACAATGAATTGAGTTTGCTAGGCGATGGCTGTCGACCGTTAACATTTCTGTTCAGACCTTTTCTATAGCCATTTATTTCAATGATTACTAGACTATACTCGTATTATAAACTATCGATGTAACGTGTTCGATCTCATGAACTTCGATGTTGCGTATTTCGATGTGGTGTACAGAACCCTCATTGTCAGTGACCATAAACATACTATTCCTTACTATCTATTCCGTATTACGCAGTGACCACATTTCAGGACCATACCGCAATGAGGATGAATTAAGTTTTGGATTATCCCTTTGTACCTACATAATATAAAAGGCATCCTTCCCAACCCTCATGAATACAAAGCAAACTTCGCCTCATTAGGGCCCTGAGATTGCTTGCAGGGCCATTGTGTCAATAGATACTCGGTCCCAATTTACATGAGCCTTACGCAAATCATGCAGCGATATATGTAGGAAATTGTATGTACATGTAGTAAATCAGTACAACAGATTCAAATCCCGTTGGCCTTCTTTTTTAATCTACGGTGACCTTCCTGACTGGTCAAGTATTTTCTTGTACAAAAAGATACTACCGCACTTGGCTGCACCGTACATTGTAATTTGTAGTGACTATAAATCGTGTTTAAAGCCTCAATAGCCCAACGGTTAAAGGTGCGGACTGAAAAGTGAAGGGTCGCAGGTTCGAGCCTCACCCGATGCACTATTGTCGTACCCACTCCTAGCACAAGCTTTTCGCTTATTTGGAGGGGAGAGGAGAATAAAAGTCAAGTTTAGCTTGGCTAATATTCTTTAAAAAAAGTTTTCTACGGAGTGTGTTCGGAATCACTTTAACGAATAAAGTTCAAAACTACATGATTTGCCCAAGAACTAAGTGCTACATAAAGATACAAAGATACCTTATTAGCCTAATTAAAGTGAATGTACATAACTAATTTTACATGCTTACCATGCTTTTTAATGAGTTTCCATTCCAAATTAGTCCGCTACCATCTTAGACTGCATCATCACTTACCATCAGGTGAGATCGCAGTCAAGGACTATCTTGTCATCCAATAAAATAAAAAAACAGTTTTTTTTAAATTATAATAATTAATGTGTTTAAATGAGTCAAAAAGAAACGTTGGTTAGGCTAAATTATTGTTAGTGTAGAGAGTACGACTGGTTTGCGCCCATTCTTTACTACGTCTATAATATCTCCTAATTGATTCGTTGCCGCTCGATGATTGATTCGTTGATTGATTGATTTGTTGGCTGAAGTTCGATCAGAACATTTGTACTTGTAAATAAGATAACGATATGCAAGTTCAACTACATGCAAATCGCGACGGCATGTATGCAGTACAGGGTAAACACGTATCCTCCTGTGCAATCACAGCTTCAATTAATCCAAGTCGGGTGAAACAAACTAGTTGACGCCCGCTCCACGGCTTGCAGCGCGTCGACTGAGGACTTAGCCAATTAATCTGGGTTAATGTAAGGAAATGCTTAGTGCGAGGAGCTTGTAGAATCTAGACATATTATTGTTAGCGTACTCTATGTTGGTGTTAAGTAAGCTTTATTGTTTTAATATATCTTAGTAAACATTTGTACAATTATAAATGCGACAGTGTTTTTTTGGTTTGTTTTTCAATCACGTCGCAACATAGCAATGGATTGACGTGATTTTGAATTCAAAGTGCGGACATTCCTTTCCGTTTTCAGTTCTCAGGTGCGGACTGAAAACTGAAAGGTCGCAGGTTCGTTCTCCACTCGTTGCACTATTGCCACTTGGAGGAGAGAGGAGAATATTAGTCAAGTTCATTTTGGCTGATATTTAAAAAAAAAGTCCAATACATCGAGATATGGCGGTCTGTACTGATACTGAAGTGCAGTTCAGTTGAAAAAAGTGAGTGTTCGGACCGCCATATCTAGCACATAAATATCGATGGTCCAATACAAACACGGGCATGGGTAAAGCAAGCATGCATGTGGGTAAACAAATGCATGGCAAGGTAATTACAATCCGCCCGCATTTAATCGTATCTTCAGCAAACCCGAAACACCTATTAACGACTGCTTGTTACTGTTGTATTGGAAATGAACAAACAATCATATGAATACTAGGTACCAGACTTAAGACGTCTTCATGGATTTAGGTTTTTAAGAATCCTTTGTACGTCTCTGGGATACAAGCTCATTTAAGTCATTATACTACCTATGGTAGACGCTTGATGGAGGCATATTCTTTCCATTCAAATATCAACGTTCGCCAGTTATTTACCTACACTTATATATTACATATTTTCAAGGTTTCATAGACAAGCCCTCAATAGCCCAACGGTTAATGATGCGGATTGAAAACTGAAAAGTTGCAGGTTCGAACCCCACCCGTTGCATTATTGTCGTAACCACTCCTAACACAAGCTTTTTCGCTTATTTGGAGGGGATAGGAGGATATTAGTCAACTTCAGCTTGGCTAATATTCTTTGAAAAAAAAAAAAAAAGTTATTATCACTCTATTAACTCCTGTATAGTGCCCCAAACTATGAGTAACATTTTGATGTTTAAAATCGAATTATTAGATTAGTACCTATAAAGCTTGAACTTAATCCGTTGAACTCTACTACTTCTAGAGAACAAGCCAAAAATTCGACATAATATCAGAATTCTTCATTTGCTTTTCACTCTATCTATACACACGTTTTGCGTGAGTGATTAAAAGTAAATAATTATTATGCAACACAGGCAACACATAACAAACACCTTTCCGCATTGTTTTATCCTAATTAGAATTACAGATGCCGTGTGGCGCCGAGTTCCCAACACGAGTGCATGTGGTTTATGAATTTAAATAATGTACCTATCATACTTACGCTAATGTACGTACGAGTTGATGCTATACCCATACATTATCCTGCGTTTAATAAAACAAGAGTTAACTACGCATTTAACGGCAGTATTAACTATTTTTAAGGCTAGTTGGTTGAGAGTTCGATCTTTTCTGAGAGTCCTGAGTTCGATGTCAGGCAGCTCGCATCCATTTTTAAGGTCGTAGCCCATTTACACGACACCGCTGCTACCCAACCAAAGTATGAGCATTCAAATATGGACTTAATATCGTGCTCTGGAGGTGCACTTTACAGTAACAACACTAAATAGAAAACAGCGCGCGGTACCGTTACCGTACCGCGGTGTTGTTACTGTAAAGTGCACCTCCAGAGCACGATATTAAGTCCATATTTGAATGCTCATACTTTGGTTGGGTAGGAGCGGTGTCGTTTAAATGGGCTACGACCTTTAGACTGCATCGTAACTGCCTCATCGGTCTAGTGGTTAGCAAGTTCGACTGCAGATGGCGAGGTCCCGGGTTCGATTTCCGGGTCTGGCCATAAAATGTATTGGGGTTTTCTATCAAGAATTTCTCAGTACTAGCCCGGAGTTAGGAAGTTGGCGGTGAGTTACCCCCGTGCCTCGGAAAGCACGTAAAGCACGTCAAGACTACCACCGGTTCGGAATGCAGATTCTGCTGAGAAGAGCCGACAAGAAACTCAGCAGTTGCTCTTTTCACAAATTATTACAGTACTAATGTATAGCTACATAATATTACAATGTAATAAGTACACTATCTTGTGGGCAGCTGGACGCCAAGCCGATTGATTCCATGCAACTTTGTCATTAAGAAAGTCACAAACTTTGTAATAACCTCGACTTAATAACGTTTTTACGCATTGTTTAAAGTTAGGAAATCCAGTAATGCCTTCTGGATCTTATTATATAAGCGTACCTTCAATCCCACAAATGATTTATAAACTTTGGGCAGGGGACACGATGGCATATCACATACTAAATTGCTTAAACATACATAACTCTAAAAGATTATTTAGTGGCCGATAGCGGAAGAAAAATTTGCTTCAAAGCCATCGTACAATAACCGTGTAATTCGTCGACGCGCCTCAGACGGATAAAGGCTTGAAAAAGGCCTTTGTGTGTAAGAAGGCTGAATCAGTATCGGCTATCAGTGCGATGTAAACCGATGACAGGATCTTGTTGAAAAGCACTGCGCCTTTCAGCGGTCTTGTTTACTTACTGGGATCCGGAAAATTGGAGTTTGTATAAAGGAAAACTCTCTTAAACGTATAAAATATATTATTCTCTTTTCTGTAAGAAACGTAAAAGTATTAAGAAATAGTTTGGAAATATAACTATAAAATGATTTTTGAAACATGTTCGCTTCAAAAGAGGTGTTTCAAACATGTTCTGACTAACTGATGCCCACGACTTCACCACGTTGAGTTTTTTATGAATCCCTCGAAAACCATTTGTTTTTCCGGGGTAAAACCGGAAGGGAGTTTACTCGCCGCCAGTTCCTAAACTACACCCATGCAAAAATTAATGATTATCTGGTTCTTCATTGCTACGTAATTGTAGTACTTTGATAAGGTTTGATTTGTTTTTAATCATCAAAAACCTACTGTTTCCAAAGTTAAAAGTTGACTGTATTTTTCAACGGCAGCTATATAGACAGTCGTTTATGAACGCTCAAAGTAACCGATAAATTTAACAACAAACGTAAGGAACGTACACCCCAATCTCCCCTTTGTTGCAAAATGAAGCTATACGCTCGAGTAATCAAAATATTACTGAAAGGAAACAAGCATTTCGAACACTCGAGAAGGCAATTCGTGGTAGAATGGTTACGAGCCGAGATGCACTCCGTACTGAGGAATATTGAAAACATACATACTCGTAGTTTCCGTTAGGTTAAGCACATTGGTGGAATATGGTTTCATCGTTACTATTGAAATCTCTATCACAGAATAGGTACTGACTAACCGCCCTCAGCAATTATGATCGCTCGCAACGTAACAGTCCTTCTAGTGATTCTGCCGTCAGTCAATCATCAAATCAAATCAAACCAATTTATTTGCTCAAACATGTCAATACAGGTTTTTTTTAAAATAATATTAGCCAAGCTGAAGTTGACTAATATCAAGTCCTATCCCCTCCAAATAAACGGAAAGCTTGTGCTAGGAGTGGGTACGACAATAGTGCAATGCTGTACGGTATGTGAAAACGGGCGTCTCCTAACGTTGTAGTCTAAAATGGCTGTCGCGCATCTTATCGTAGCGTTCGGCTACGATGCTACGCAGGCTACAAATACCAATATCATTCTGTCCACATTTAAATATTTAAATATCTTTATTTAAAAACAGCTTAACTTATAATTTCTGAATTGTCTCTGGTCTGGTCTGGTGGGAGGCTTTGGCCGTGGCTAGTTAGCACCTTATCGTTAAAGATGCGCCGCCAAGCGATTAAGCGTTTCGGCACGATGGCGTGTAGAAACAGATTAGGCGTATAGGTTGAATGTACACTGCCATACCCCTTTCAAGTTAGGCCGCTACCTATGTTAGTTATGCCTGGCCGCTAAGTTATGGCCTGGGAAGAATCGCAAAATGCTATTGGCATTTTCTGCGATCTTTCTAAAGCTTTTGATTGCGTAGATCATAAAATTCTAATTCGAAAACTGAGATTCTACGGAGTCACCGATACAGCCCTAGATCTGATTTCATCTTATCTAAGTAATCGACAAATGAGAGTGTGTGTCAATAAAGGGACGTCTATGGGAACTGAAATTGAATTAGGAGTTCCACAAGGATCCATTCTTGGTCCATTTTTATTCCTCGTCTATATTAATGATCTTCCTGGTGTAGTTAAACAACTGGCAAACATCGTTTTATTTGCAGATGACACCTCTCTCGTATTCAAAATAGATAGGAAAATATGTGATTTAGGCAACCTTAACAAAGCGCTCTCCATGCTTTCACACTGGTTTTCTGTAAATAACCTAGCACTTAACAGTAATAAAACTAAATGTGTATATTTTGCAACTTCTAACTTTCGTGGCGATAGAAACGTTGATATATTACTCAACAATGTAAAATTAGACATCGTTGATAATGTTCTTTTCTTAGGCCTTACCATTGATTCTAAATTACAATGGAAGGAACATATTAATATTTTAGCAAACAAGTTAAGTTCAGCAGTTTTTGCAATTCGCAAAATAAGGCAATTAACAGACATAGAAACTGCTAGAATAGTATATTTTGCATATTTTCAAAGTTTGATGTCATATGGAATATTGTTATGGGGTTCTGCTGCTGATTGGAAAACAGTTTTTATACTCCAAAAAAGGGCTATCCGTGCAATATATAAAATGAAACCCAGAGATTCTCTTAGAGCCTTTTTTAAAGATATCAGTATATTGACTATGCCATCACTTTATATCTTTGAAAATATTATGTATGCTAGAAAACATCTTCCATCTCTAATAAAGAACACCGTCTGTCATAGTTATAATTTGCGACATTCGCATGTTCAGTTGGCCGTGCAGAAATGCAGGTTATCGAAAACAAGTAAGTCTTTCATAGGAAACTCTATACGCTTTTACAATAAAATTCCAAAGGACATTACAAATCTTTCTGACATACAATTTAAAGCAAAAATAAAATATATTCTAATAAAAAAGGCATATTATAAAATAAATGATTATATAGAAGATAAAAACGCCTGGAAAATCTAAGTGTGCACAAGCCATTATTGTGGTGGAGTTTGGAGGGTCCAAACCACAGCGAAGGGATGCGGGGAGCGGCGAGGTGAAATGAAACACCTTGGTTCTTGTTTGAAGCGCGGAGATGTGATCGCTCTCAAGTCAGCGAGTGAAGTGCGTGACTGGACCCCAAAGTGGGCTATTTTTATTTGCTTGGGAGCGCTCGCAACTCGGTATCTCGCAACCGTTTATTTAATATGTTAGAATAGTACAGCAATACATAAACAATGGATATGAGTGAAACAGAGCTATAAAACAGTATAGCATTATGATATGAGCGAGACAGGTTATAAAACAGTGTGACATTATAATGTGAGCGAGACAGGTTATAAACAGTATAGCATTATAATGTGAGTGAGACAGGTTATAAAACAGTATAGCATTATGATGTGAGCGAGACAGGTTGTAAAACAGTATGGCATTATAATGTGAGCGAGACAGGTTGTAAAACAGTATGGCATTATAACGCATAAGGCGTGTGAGCGAGATACAATTACTCTCTTAAAATTACGTTTATACACTACTAATTTACTATAGCTAATTGGGTCATTTATCTGACAATTATGAAACAAAACAAAATAGCCTTCCTACCTATGAAAATAGCCTAAATACCTATGAAAAGTTAATAAGGAAATCAAATATCCTAATAAAATAATTATTTATGTAAATAAAGAAACTAAATTGTTATTAATGAGAATCGAATCTGATTGACGATTTTATAGTGATAAAAATCACTTTTCTGTTTTGATTTAGTCAATCTTCAACAGTCTCCCCCTCGTGCGAAGATGCAGATCTGGAGCACTTTACTTTGAGGCAGAAGATTGCGTTATTCTTATTAGACGTTAAACGGGTCTTTCCAGGGTGGCGGCGATAGTGCGAACGTCGACTATTCGTATTCGCCCGTCTGTGCCAGGGTAAGTCCGTATAGTGGTTACCGTATTCTTGATGATAGTGTTTCAAGAACAATTGAGTGATTGGATGTTTTCCATCGATTATCATCGGCTTTTTGTAGGATGAGCTTATATCACTGGCGACAAATAATGTAGTTCCCCGATGCATGACGTCATCTTGCAACATGGCGGTGAGTCTCTTTAAGCGGGAATCTCGGTTGAATCGTTTATTTTCTCGTAGATTCTGAAGTTCCTTTCTGAAGCTGTCGTTCTGTATTTTCATTTTTATTTTTATTTTCTCAGCCCTTTCGAAGTATTTAATTGGCAGTCTTTGAATATCAGCTCTTGGAGTTTGATTTGAAGGCGATTTTTGAAGTTTAAATTTATTGCTTTTCTGAAGGTTTTTCGTTGTCTTTTCAGTGGTAGTGAAGTTCTTTAAATTTTCGTCGAATACAATTCTTATCTCTTGTTTCTGAGGGTGTATCACGGCAAAAGGTGGTAAGTACAAAGTTCTAGGCGTGGCAGGTTCGTTGGTGACTGGTTCAGCGTACCCACTTGATAATAAATTCTTTATCTGCTCGCTGTATTTAATTTTGAATTCATAATTTTTCTTGAATTTGTTTTCTATGCCTTGCAATCGGCGTAAAGCGTTGTTTCTATTGGGCGGCATAGTTTCGCTTTCGGTTCGCCATAACAATCCACATTCAAATCTTCCCTCAGGTAATCTTTGAGTCGTTTTTTCCAAGATTGCCAAGGCTCGTTGCTCTGGTTTCTTCGGTGTTATTCCCAATGAATCCAAGCTGAAATAATTCTTTATTAATTCGTCTATGTCTTCATTCTTCTTTTCGAAAACATGATTAATGAATAGCACGGGTTTCGTAGTTTGAGTTTTGAACCCATGTAGAATCCATCCGAGGCTCGTTAGGGACGCTACTGGTTTCGATGGATTACCAGCCTTAAGGTTCCTTGTTACTATGAGGTGCCAATTATCTTGGCCTATGAGTAGCTTGGGTGGAGATCCATTATATATGAGTTGATCCTCTATGTCTTTCAAATGTGGGCAGTCCTCTATATCTTCTTCCCTCACGGATTGTGATCTCAAGTTAAGTTTGTCTATAGTATGCGCTTGTATATTTTCGTAACTCCTTGACAACAAACCTTTTATTCTTAATTTGATATGCTTTGATTGTTCTGTTTCTACTTGATGGCCTCCGATCCCTTCTATTAGTAAGCTTCTGCTTGGACCCGTGGCTCCTATTTGGTCAGCTATTTCGTCTAGTAAAAGCGTCACTGTAGAACCTTCATCTAATAGAGCCATTATTGTGGTTGATCCTTTTGGTCCAGTTAGTTCCACTGGTACGATCTTTAAATATGCTCTGGCAGTGCCTATGTGGTTCACTGAGACTATCTGGTTTACTACCGGTTTGGGGTTATCTTGGTGCAGGAGTTCGTGATGTTTCCTTACACAGCCCTCTTTTCCGCATGGCTTGGCTTTGCAGACGAGATGTCTGTGGTTCTTTTTTAAGCACATGAAGCACATGTTGAGCTTCTTGACTGTCTCCCATCTATCCTTTACTGTTTCGTTGTTAAACCTACTGCACTTTGTGATTTCGTGAGCTTGTTCACATACCGGGCATTTTTCGTTTATCGATGCGGTTGAAGTTGCGAGTACTATCCTCATCTCTTCTTCAAACTCACGTTCATAACTTGAATCCGAGTCGCTATCATCGTGCTGGGCTACGTGGACTCTCGCCTTACGGAACGATTGATGTTTTGAGTTCTCTGTTTTGACTCGAGTTCTTTCGGTCAAGCTTGGTTCGTCAAAGTCGTTTGATATTTTTGTTAGAAACTCAGCCAACACATTTAGCGTTGGTTCTCTCTTTCTATTTGCTTTGAATTCCTGCCACCGGAATCTGACCGAAGTATTCATCTTGTCAACGATCTTATCTGATATCTCTGTCGAATATAAGTATTCCAGTTGGTCCAGTTGCTTTATGGTGTCTACCGTGTTAAATACTGCGCTAGCGAATGCGCCTATGCCTTTCAGATCTTCTGACATACGAGGTAGTTTATGAAGTTCTGCTATCAGTCCTTTGATGATATATGTTGGTTGACCGAATCTTCTTTCTAGTTCTGTGAGTATACTTTCCGGCGTTGCACTTGTATACAGCAGTGATTTGACAGCTTCTTTGCCTTGTCCCTTAAGAGCTTTTCTTAACCTTGAAATATTTTCAATATCAATGAAGTACGACGAGGTGCTCTCGTAGTGCTTTATGAAAGGTATCCAATTGATGGGATCTCCGTCGAAAATTGGAAGGTCACTCATGTAAGCGGGCGGCTTCTTTGGCTTAGTGTCTTGATTCGACTGCTTCATAGCTTTCGATAATAACTTTGTTAGCATGACAATGCCTTGATTCAGCTCAGTATCTTGCTTGGAAGGTGCTGGCGCTGGGTCCTCTGTCTCGACTTGCTCGACTTCATCTTCGGCGTCGGAGTGGTCGGCGAGTTGCGCTAGCTCTAGTCGAGTGCGAGCAGCGGCGGCTTCAGCGTTCGCTTTTTCTATCGTTTTCTTTTCTAATTCCAATCGCGCTTCTAGCTCGGCGCGTGACCCCGTGGCTTTCTTTGTTTGACTCGTAGAGCTTGTCTTGGCTTTTGCTGTGCTCTCCGTGTCATCTGTGTTCTCCGAGCTTGTAGTTTGCTCGGTGCTAGTGGTTGCTTCTGTGTCCGTGCTCGTGGATTCTTCACTGGACTCCTTCTCCTTAGGCTGCGCCTTCTTGCTTCGGGTTTCGACGGTGCTCATCCTGGCGTTTAGGTCCTTACTCTTCTTGGTCCTAACTTCCCTACAGCCCTACGGCCCTACCTCCCTAGCAGCCCTAGCAGTCCTGTTTGAGGGTCCCGAAAGACACGCTCTCCCAGGGATGGAAATAGGGTAAGGTAGGTGGGAATCGCCCGGCAGAGAGCACAAGTTCAAAGGTGTTGCTCGGGTACGAGGGGGAAATGCTCGCACCGTCAGCGTGCCTTCCAGGAGGCCACCTTCTTGCTTGCACCGTACTGGCGCGATCAGACTGTTACAGACTTATAGCCAATGAAGGCAAGCTGGCAGTACCGTCTGGTATACTGCTCCCGCCGTTAGGCGTTTAACTCCCTGTTCACCGTTTGGCACCGTTAGGTGGTGAACAGAAGAGCAGCGGTAAACCGCTTAGAGTTCTTCAACGCGACGAAGCGATCTTCCCAACAGCCTCGCGGTCTTCAGCCACGCAGAGCGTCGCCTCAATGCACCCGCAGCGATGGTCGATGTCCTCTTCGTGGTGTTGTAGACCCTCTGGAGTCTTCTGCGGCGTGACGAAACGATCTTCCCAACAGCCTCGCGGTCTTCAGCAACGCAGAGCGTCACCTCAATGCACCCGCAGCGATGGTCGATGTCCTTCTCGTGGTGCCGTAGACCCTCTGGAGTCTTCTGCGGCGCGGCGAAACGATCTTCCCAACAGCCTCGCGGTCTTCAGCGACGCAGAGCGCCACCTCAATGCACCCGCAGCGATGGTCGATGTCCTTTTCGTCCGCTTGGCAGCCCTCTTGACGCGATCTTCGGAATGCAGTTCTTCACTCGAAGTCTCTTCCCGGCCCGCGGAACTCGTTCCGAAGCTGCAGGTTGATTCTTCAAAACTGCCCGTTGATCCTCGCTGACTGGTAGCTGGTCTCCCTGGTTGGCTGGCTCGCTGGATCCGGTTCGAAGGACCATGCACTGTGGTGGAGTTTGGAGGGTCCAAACCACAGCGAAGGGATGCGGGGAGCGGCGAGGTGAAATGAAACACCTTGGTTCTTGTTTGAAGCGCGGAGATGTGATCGCTCTCAAGTCAGCGAGTGAAGTGCGTGACTGGACCCCAAAGTGGGCTATTTTTATTTGCTTGGGAGCGCTCGCAACTCGGTATCTCGCAACCGTTTATTTAATATGTTAGAATAGTACAGCAATACATAAACAATGGATATGAGTGAAACAGAGCTATAAAACAGTATAGCATTATGATATGAGCGAGACAGGTTATAAAACAGTGTGACATTATAATGTGAGCGAGACAGGTTATAAACAGTATAGCATTATAACGCATAAGGCGTGTGAGCGAGATACAATTACTCTCTTAAAATTACGTTTATACACTACTAATTTACTATAGCTAATTGGGTCATTTATCTGACAATTATGAAACAAAACAAAATAGCCTTCCTACCTATGAAAATAGCCTAAATACCTATGAAAAGTTAATAAGGAAATCAAATATCCTAATAAAATAATTATTTATGTAAATAAAGAAACTAAATTGTTATTAATGAGAATCGAATCTGATTGACGATTTTATAGTGATAAAAATCACTTTTCTGTTTTGATTTAGTCAATCTTCAACAATTATATATCTTTTCTTTTTTTTTCTGACATAAAAATTATGTACTTGAGTACCTATTTATTTTTTAATCATATTTGTTATGTTTAATGACATCACATTATTATTATATTTTGACCCTTGACATAAGTAGTACATAATTTTTTCTTTTGACATTTAATTAATTTATTTTTATTTTTATTAAGTACTTTGTACTTATTGATGTTAAATTTGTTGACATTCGTAAGCGCTTTTGTAAGTCTAAATCGAAGAAATAAACAATACAATACAATACAATACAATACAATACCTAGATTGCATCGTCACTTACCATCAGGTGAGATCGCAGTCAAGAACTATCTTGACATTGAATAAAAAATAAAAAAAAGCTTTAAATTAATATTACACAACACAAACAACTCCAATTTTCCCTTTAAAGCTTCTTAAGATCTTCCATAAGCTCATAAATAAGCAGGTCAGTTGGAAATATAGTGCCCTTAAGCGAAATCCCATCATCCACTTAGATCGAGCTGAAAACCGATACTTATTCACCCTCCTTCACAAAGGCCTTTATCTCTTTGAGGCCGCCGACAAAATATAAGTTTATGATTGGGTGAACGCAACACAAATTTTTGGCTTTCGCTGTCAATATTGTGAATACAAAGTAAGAATAAAAAATATAAAATGAATATAAAGTAATAGTAACCTAGTGTTAGCTTTCATTGTATTTTGTAAATGTTCATAATCTGACACGAAATTTTTGCGGACGTTACCGAAAATAGTACTAAATTAATGACAATAATGTACTCTTTTACTAAATATATATAATTAATTAATTAAAAAGAGGTCCTTTTTCATTGGAAAAATTAAAAACCTTACGTCCTCATAACGATTACCTCAAAAAGGGATGAAAGTGGATGGACGTAACGTTGTGTGTAACGCTCTCAAAGTAATCTGCCAAACAGTGGGCACACGTAGAATGATAGATTGGATAGGATCTAATGAAGGAATATGGAAACGCAGAATATGAAGACGTCGTAACTAATAACTAAGTTGGGGTTCAATAGTGAGATTGGGAGATCCCCCACTAGGTGGATGAACAATCTCAAGCCAATCTCAAGCGAACCCCTAGTCGCCGCAGGAAATAACAGGCCCAATATAGTGTTTTATGGCGATGACTGCAAAATATCTATGTCCAGTAGTGGACTTCCATCGATTGACACGACGGCAGTTTGCACATCTCAGCTCAAAAGCATAGAGTAGCGGAATGAAAAAGCCTGAATTCAAAAAATGACTATGAATTTATCTGTTTCGTTACGCGGCTTTAATTTATTTTCATACGAATGAACGTAATCACTCTCATAGCAGTTTTTTGAAAGCCATAACATTCAATGATTAATGATTTTTTTGCGAAATGTTTTCCAAGGGAAATAGGAGTGCCATTGAAAATTGAAGAAGAGCAAAATGTTGTTCGTGACTAACGCGAGATTCAAAGGATGGCACTGTGGAAAAAATACGGTAAAATAAAAAAGATTGAGCCAACAATGACGCTTCCAATAATATTTAAAATGAATATACACGGCTGGGCGTCACACTGGATGCGGGCATATTACGTGTGTGATACAAAAAATATAAACCTAACTAGCTGATGCCCGAGACTTCGTCCGCGTGAATTTTTAAAAATCCGCGGGAACAAGTAGCCCTATGTCACTCTCCAGCTGATCCTCAACTCATTTGCGAAAAATCACGTCTATCTGTAGCTCTGTTGCAGCGTGATTGAAGGACAAAACAAACAAACTTTCACGTAGGATGTTCATTTCAGAGATCACTTGATTATGTGAAGTGCGGGCTTCATTCGCACACTTAAAAATAGATTTTTATTTTTACATATACTTAGTTTTAGACTTATCATTAAAAAATCGAATAACAAATGCCATCCCCTTTTTATTTTCGAGTTTGAGCAAAGAACTCTGTAACAAAATAGAGTTGATCGGGGTTCACATAAATATTACAGAAAAATTAGAGTGACTTGAAAGGAAAGTTTTTTAAAAATCAACATGAATCCTTTACTAACAAACTTAGCTTTGCGCTTCCAAACAAAAGGGGTTTAAAAAATTATTTAAATATTTCCTTCAAGGTCCAAGGTAGGCCAGTCTGACTTGATCAATTTTATTTATTTATTTTTAAACTTTCTTTCAAATTCCACGTCTTTTAACTTGCCACAACTGAGTTTGCCACGTTACTGTCGCTTGGCGCTGTGTGTCAAAGTCTTTATACTCGTAGCTCGATTGAATATTTTCCAGCGGTTTCGCGTGTTCGTGAAATCGTGACCCAGAAACGCTCAGTTTGTTTTAATGTCCATAGAAAACCAGTCACATTCATGTTGTAGCTTCAAATTATTACTCGCACTACAATTGAGAAGCTTCACAAAGCTGGTATTCTGTTCTACCTCTAGTGTTCCAGAAAGCGCGGTGCCGTGAATGAAGGGTTGACGAAGCGAGTCTTCTGGCGCAGCTCATGGAGAAAACTTGATTGAGTTTCCTTATCTGTACGATAAGATTCCAAATCAGGTATGTCAAAGGTATCGATAGAATTATTAAAACTAGCGACCCGCCGCGTCTTTGCACGGGGGCAATTTACTAATGAAGAAATTGAGATTTTCATCCGTACTAATATTATAAATGCGAAAGTGCGTTTCTTTAGTTTTTTCTTCAATCATTACGTATGGGGTAAGTATAAATAATAATTAATTGATGACTTGAAGAGTAACATAGGCTATACTTTTTATCCTGTAGGGCTAATAAGATAAAGTGTAAAGTGTAAAATTTTCTCGTGGTGCGCATTTTAGCCCTACTAGAAAAACAGAGTTCCTGCGGGATTTTAAAAAAAGCTACTTCATGTAGACGAAGTCGCGGATAAAAGCTAGTATAGAATATATTTAAGATTTTACCAGACGTAGTATATATTTTCTTGGTATAAGTACCTACTTAAAAAAAGTAAGAGTCCTTCTAATAATTCTTATATTAATACAGACTTATTTAAAATTCTGCCCCCAGCCAAGTATCGCAAGTTACATTTAATAAAAAAGAACCATTACGTAGACGTAATGAAATTATAAGTTTTTCATGGTTTAATAATATATATAATGGAATATGTAATGTGGTTTTGTGAGAAGGTTATTAAAAATTTTCGCTCTTTTAAAACTTTTCTATTTAAACTTTTTAAATTACTCAAAGACATTTTAATTAATGTAAAATTATAAAGTATAAGCCCCCACTCGGGGGAGTTCTTGTGAATTTGTAATGATTCCGAGATACTAAGTGGATTCGTTATTTGCATTATTGTAAAGTGTTGATCACTAAATGAGGTTATTTAGCATGTAATTCCTTAACATAGGTAAAGAGCAAATGAAACAAAGAAGTACCGTTATCTAGAAAGTGTACTACATTGATTGAACTATGGTTATTATTTTTTTGAAAGTCCTTCAGAGCCTTCCTAGACTTGCTATATCCATTTTACACTAAATCTTTATAATAACGTGGTGGTAATGCAGTCCTTGAATTTTTAAACTACATTTTATTTTTAATCTGAAATTTTAAAGAAATATATCCGTCATAACTACTAATTAAGAAAATGAATTTAGAAAACTCTTTTCTAAAGTGCCTAAGTAGAAACATTTAAATGAATAGAAATAATAAGAGGCTGGTGAGATAAATAAAAGTAAGTACTTAACGGAGAAACTTTCCCATATTGAGGAATAATGAAACTTTGGCATTGAATCAAACATTAGGGCGGGAAATAAGGTAGCCCTTTTGGTAGAATGATCATTTATATGGGAGGACATTTTCAAAATAATTAGGCGTCGCCGATAAAATACTTATACCTACATATAGTTTAACTATACGTATATATCGATGATAGAAATCAAAAGTGTGTCTTTGTCTGTCTATCAGTTGCAAAGTGCAAAACTAGTTAGCGTATGCTTTTACATGTTGCATAAGAATTAGTAGATGTGCCATTGCATTAACTTAAACTGTATAAAAATACATTTATATTAAGTCCAGGTTTTTATACGTATGTAGTTAATGAATTTCTTAATGACAAAACTGAATGACAGCATTATTTGGCTTCGCCTCATCTGCCCATAAAATAGTATTATATTTTATGCAACACGTCTTCACCGCTGCGCCACTGAAGCTTTCCAAGCCCGAATAATTACGAAACGAATGCCGCAATAAAGCGGACTAAAAAAACATGGAGACAAGAATATTGCGTCACGGAATCCTTTGTACAAAGATCCTTTCAAAGTAAATTGCGTTCGGGACCGGCTACTTTAAATATGGTGTTTGGGACTAAAGCGGGGCTGACTTAAAAAGTTTTTATATCTTAAAAGTTTTATACATAAAATTCATAAAATAGAAGCAAGAAGTTTATATAATACGTACCTCCTTGGTAGAGTCTTGGGCAGAAAATTAAAACGAACTTGCGTGTATGTTTTATATTTACTGCGAATGTTTGCGTTGCATTTAATAAATCTGAGGGCCTACAACCTGGTAGAGTTTTATGCTGAGATATATATTATTTATAATTATCACTTATATATAATTTCTGTCTTAATTCCGATAAAATTTGTTCAGCCGTATATAACATTAGTCCGTACCTACCAGTCAAAACGTATAATTCAATTTTATTTATTTGTATTGATATGTACATGTAGATACTTTCCCATTTATGAGTAAAATATTAAAGAGTACAAAACTAAAAAAAAAATATTAAATAAAAATTAAATAGTAAAGAGTAAACGTAAAAATTCTTTTTACAAAACCGACTTCAAACGCCACTGCAAAGTATATCAATTGTGCCTATAAAATTTGAAGAGTTCCCTCGATTTCTCCCGGATCCCATCATCAGATCCTGACCTAATGACAAAGGGACCACCTGGGGGGTATACCCTTTCAAACAAAAAAAGAATTTTCCAAATCGGTCCAGGCGTCTTCGAATTTTCTTTCTACAAAGGCGCTTTTTTGATCACTTGCAACAAGTTTCAAACATTATCGGAAAGCCGAGCGTTAAAGCCACTAGGTACTTTCAAAAAGATACTTCGACATCCTTTCCATTTAATATACAAACATAAACCCTGTTGCCTTATAAAATAAAGACCATAATATAATGGAAACGATGTAGAGGTGGACAACTAGGGCGGTATCGGTTTCGCTACTTTAGAAAATTGCTGGCAAAGTGCATTGAAAGGAAACAGGGATCTAATACAAATAGTATTGAATGGAAAGAAATTTATGCAAAGAGATATCCTGAGACTTGTGGTAGAAAATTGCGGGTAGAGCTGATGGGTGCTCTAATGTACTCTAGCCAGCTGTAGAGAAGAGTTTTTAAAAATATAATAAAAGCCCAAGTATAACTTGGGTGTCGTTAGTTGTCGAGCCACGCGTCACACAGATAATAATTTATATCATTAATCTGAGACCCATCATAATGTGTACTTATAACATACTAGTAGGGCGCGTGGGTGCGCGGCTCGCTAAAGCGAACCGCGTGTTTTCTGTTTTATAAGTAAGTATATCATTGGGTCTTGATCATCTTTTTCCAAGGAACTACTCTTCCATCTTTACATCGACGAAATTTGTATGACCGCCACCTTGAATCCGCCATTTTGGTATTTTTTTTCAGCTCATTGCCAATTGGATGAGGTTTCGAGTGATTTTTGTTTGGGCACTCTCAACCTATCTTCAATACCCTGACCGTGCTCCTCACCCGTCTCCGAAATCTTCAATTATCAGCTCCCTCCATATTTTTCATCCAAATGAATTTTTGTCCTCTATACGAAACCATCAGCGGAAAGAAACGTATCAAAGTCTTGCATAAATTTTATATGAAAAAAAAAATTCGCCATCTTGAATTTTTTTTCTATTCGTCACGTAGACCATCGGGTCCTGATCATCTTTTTCCAAGAAACCACTCTCCCATCGTTCATAGTCTCCGAGATAGGCATACCGACAAAATCTGTATGGCCGCCATCTTGAATCCGCCATTTTGGATTTTTTTTCAGCTCCCTGCCAATTGGATGAGGTTTCGAGTGACTTTTGTTTGAACACTCCCCACCTATCTTCGATATCCTGGCCGTGCTCCTCACCCGTCTCCGAAATCCTCAACCATCAGCTCTCTTCATATTTTTCCTCCAAATTAATTTTTGTCTTCTATACGAAACCATCAGAAATTTTGAAAAGGAACCGTATAAAGTCTTGCATATATTTTGTATGGAAAAAATTTAATTCCGCCATCTTGAATTTTTTTTCTATTCATCAAGTAGACCTCCGGGTCCTGACCATCTTCTTCCAAGAAACCTCTCTTCCATCTCTTATAGTCTCCGAGATATTCACCGACAAAATTTGTATGGCCGCCATCTTGAATCCGCCATTTTGAAGTTTTTTTTCGGCTCTTTGCTAATTGGATGAGGTTTCGAGTGACATTTGGTTGAACACCCCCCACCTATCTTCGATACCCTGGCCGGTGCTCTTCGCCCGTCTCCGAAATCCTCAATCATCAGCTCTCTCCATATTTTTGTTCCGAATGAATTTTTGTCCTCTATACGAAACTGTGAGTGAAAAAAAATTTTTCCATACAAAATTTTACAGGAGAGGTGATCAATCAGTCAGTCAGTCAGTGAATCAGCACGAGTAGCTATATATATATTAACTAGTAGGGCGCGTGGGTGCGCGGCTCGCTAAAGCGAACCGCGGTTTTTCTGTCCACCAAGTAGACATTCAGGTGTTCACCATCTTTTTCCAAGGAAATACTCTTTTATCTTTCACAGTCTCTGAGATATACATTGACGAAATTTGTATGACCGCCACCTTGAATCCGCCATTTTGGTGTTTTTTTTTTCAGCTCATTGCCAATTGGATGAGGTTTCGAGTGACTTTTGTTTGAACACCCTCCACCTATCTTCAATATCCTGACCGTGCTCCTCACCCGTCTCCGATATCCTCAATCATCAGCTCCCTCCATATTTTTCATCCAAATGAATTTTGTCCTCTATACCAAACCATCCGAAACCATCAGAAATTTCTGAAAGGAACCTATCAAAGTCTTGCATACATTTTATATGAAAAAAATAAATTCCGCCATCTTGATTTTTTTTTATTCATCAAATAGACCTGCGAGTCTTAATCATCTTTTTCCAAGGAACCACTCTTCCATTTTTTATAGTCTCTGAGATAAACACCGACGAAATTTGTATGGCCGCCATCTTGGATCCGCCAATTTGAAGGTTTTTTTCGGCTCTCTGCCAATTGGATGAGGTTTCCAGTGACTTTTGTTTGAACACCCTCCACCTATCTTCAATACCCTGACCGTGCTCCTCACCCGTCTCCGAAATCCTCAATCATCAGCTGTCTCCATATATTTCCTCTGAATGAAGTTTTGTCTTGTATGCGAAACCATCAGCGGAAAGGAACGTATCAAAGTCTTGCATACATTTTATATGAAAAAAATAAACTCCGCCATCTTGATTTTTTTCTATTCATCAAGTAGATCTTCGGGTCCTGATCATCTTTTTCTAAGAAACCACTCTTCCATCTTTTATAGTCTCTAAGATAAACACCGACGAAATTTGTATGGCCGCCATCTTGTATCCGCCATTTTGAAGGTTTTTTCGGCTCTCTGCCAATTGGATGAGGTTTCGAGTGACTTTTGTTTGAACACCCTCCACCTACCTTCAATATCCTGACCATGCTCCTCATCCGTCTCCGAAATCCTCAATCATCAGCTCTCTCCATATTTTTTCTGTGAATGAATTTTTATCCTCCATACAAAATCAACATATGTTTTGAGAAAGAACTATGTTTTAGTGTTGCATATATTTTGTATGGAAAAAAAATAATTCCGCCATCTTGAATTTTTTTTCTATTCATCAAGTAGACCTTCGAGTCCTGATCATCCTTTTCCAAGAAATCACTCTTCCATCTTTTATAGTTTCCGAGATAGACACCGACGAAATTTGTATGGCCGCCATCTTGAATCCGCCATTTTGGAGTTTTTTTTCGGCTCTCTGCCAATTGGATGAGGTTTCGAGTGACATTTGGTTGAACACCCCCTACCTATCTTCGATACCCTGGCCGGTGCTCCTCAGCCGTCTCCGAAATCCTCAATCATCAGCTCTCTCCATATTTTTCCTCCGAATGAATTTTTGTCCTCTATACGAAACCATGCGTGAAAAAATTTTTTTCCATACAAAATTTTACAGGAGAGGTGATCAATGAGTCAGTGAGTGAGTGAGTGAGTGAATCAGTGAATCAGCACGAGTAGCTATATATATATAGATGTTATTTTCATCATCAAAAACAAAAATTCTTAGGTAGTCGTTATCTCCCACATCCTTGATATCTAGTGCTCAATATCTATTTCACAGAGCCTTGATGCTCGCCAAAACCTTCGGAGACAATGTACGGCCTTAGTTGTGTACCGAAGGATCCTAGAGTCCATCGCTTTAAGTTTAAATCAGTTTAAACTAAGAAAACCTTTTCTGTTTTGATCTACTCTATAAGGAGATACATATTATACTAAGAGACAGCATTATTTCGCACCGATTTTTCTTTCTTGCGGATTAAATCGACGTTAGTTTGCTGGAAGAAAGTTTGTCGCATTAAATAGATTACAAAAATCTCAATGGTCTAAAATCTACATAGGTCCTTTGAGTCGAACACAAAAACAACATTTTCAACAGTATTTTCCGCTGAAATTGAAACGGAACTTCGTTCCAGTTTCGTACTTAAGTTAAAGGAAACTGTTTTCAATATTCCTCAAATCGAGTGCATCTCGGGTCAAAGCAGGGCTGCTACTTTCGTATTAACGGATAAAATTATTTTAGATGGAACTTCTGGCGTTGCTTTCTTTTTATATGGTTTGTGGTTTGTGGCTTTCACTTGAATTTAATTCGCTGACATCATGCAGAATGCAAATTGCAGAAAAAAACAAACTTGAATTGGAAATTTGCGATAAGGTCAAATACAAAGCCTCAATAGCCTCAATAGCGGTTAAAGGTGCGGACTGAAAACTGAAAGGTCGCAGGTTCGAGCCTCACCTGTTGCACTATTGTCGTACCCACTCCTAGCGCAAACTTTTCGCTTATTTGGAGGGGAGAGGAGAATATAAGTCAAGTTCAAGTTCAGCTTGGCTAATATTCCTTATAAAAAAAAGGTAAATTCATGGCCCTTTTTAAAAAGAATAAAACTTGATGACGTCATGAAGTGAATTTCGTATTGAGATATAAGATTTTAAGATAAGGTATCTATTATCTAGATAATTAGGAATTTGGATATAAATAAATGACTTAATTTGGTTAACACTAACCATTAGTACGATACAATGGATATTATGTTTTGTGAGACAACCTTTTATTTTCTATGGTGACAACCCTAGGTCGAAACCATTCTGCTTCTAACTGCATTTGATATTGACTCCACGAATATTGAGAATGCTTATTTCGTTTGCATATTTGGAAAAATATGCGTATATATTGAACAGAAATAATAACGTTGCCGAACATTATCTGAGCTATCTAAATTCAAAAATTTTCATTTTGAAAACATAATGAAAAAGTCATTTGCAAAAACAAACATTTTTTTACCCCCGACGCAGAAACGACGGGGTGTTTAAGTTTGACGTGTCTGTGTGTGTCTGTCTGTGGCATCGTAGCTTCCGAACGGATGAACCGACTTTGGTTTTGTTTTTTTTTTGTTTGAAATGTGAATTAGTCGGGAGTGTTCTTAGCTATGTTTGATGAAAATCGGTCCAAGATGGCCGCCGCTGCAAAATGGCGGATTACATATTTTGTCTCAATGAGATGTTAGATAGATGATGAGCGAGGAGAATTTGATAATGGCGCACTGGGTAACAGGATGTCATAGATTCACATCTCGGGAGTTAAATTTTAATTTGAACTTGTAAAAAAAATCTGCAAGGATCGTCACAGATTACGATCTTGTGCGAGCTTTACGAGATTGTATCCAGCGGTTGCTAGGAACCCACTTGAGATCATACACCTACTTAGCAGGACTTCCAATGTTATTGAAGTAGAAATAGAAATATTTTTTATTCAAATAAACTTTTACAAGCACTTTTGAATCGTCAATGAATCTACCACTGTCGGAATGCCCTTTCCTTTCCTGCTTTCCTGCGGTTGCTCTTTTCAAAAATAAATAAATTTTACAATAGTTAATGAAACTATGTTATGTATACACATACAGTGCTTCCACGATGAAGTTTCCTAAGTCCAATACAATACAAATACAAATAAATACAATCCATTGCATGTTAAGACGAGTAGACAGAAAGCAGACCCATTATCGTTGGTGGCACCCGTTCTAGTGCAACCCCACCGCCTATAGGTTCTTAGCATGTATAAACGTTAAAGGAACCATCCCCTGAATAACACACATAAGCCTTTGTTATAGCACTTGTGTGATTCATATATCGCGGCGTGTTCGCGCTTATCCGTGTAAATCGGTACATAGTGGGATATTTTATTCATGCCGCTTGATGTATTCGTCACTTCAAAAGCGAAAACCGCAAGTTTACAGCACTCGTTGATTGCACTTTCATAATGTGCGGATTTATTAATTAAAAACCGGCCAAGTGCGATTTGGACTCGCACATGAAGTGTACCATTGTAACAGCGTTTGTCAAAGTCGAGCAAAAAATGTCGAAATAATCATTTTCTTGTATGGGGTCCCCATATTCCCTTCCCTTTATTTTTATTAAAATACTGAAAATTATTTCTTTTTGCTGAAAAAGAAGAAGAAGAACGCACCCAACTCGCACTTGGCTAGATTTTTTAGATGAAAGCATTGCAGTAATTTCACAATGTTCCGTGCGGAAAAGACCCGTCGACAATAGTTAATGTTAGTAACGGTTCTTTAAAAAATTAAAACCCGTCAATTTAGTTTAGAGATATACCATTGTCATACTACGTACAACATACATACGTACCTACGTGGTACGTTTTAAGTACATCCCGAAACAGAAAATAATAATAGGCACTTTTGAAAGTGTTTTTTCGTTGTACCTACCTATAAGTCTCAACATCGTGGCAGACATGGCGGAATTGCCGAAGTTGAAACGACAGTTTTATAGCTAAGAGGCACCAACCGATTTACATTTATAACTTCTCAAAAAATCTTTCAAACTAGGTCGAGCGGTGGACGTTGCTGAATTATTAATTGTAGGAAAACTATTGCAGAACTCTATTTTTTTAACCGACTTCAAAAAAGGAAGGAGGTTCTTTCGACGCGTATTTTTTTAATTATTATTTTATTTTTTGGCGATGTTACTCCATAACTCTGTCAATTCTGGATCGATTTCAATATTTTTCGGTCGCATCGGTTTCATCCTTTCTATTTTGGCCCGCCCGATTAGCCCTTGACTAAGTTTTCATCTGCAGAACTTTTCTCTATCTCAGTGGCTATTGAAAGTTATAAATACATATATCTTCTGAATGGTATATTATCAACTGAGACGACGTCACTGAATCTCACCTGGTTTTATTAATTCATATAGATTTCATTGAGGAACTTTCCACAGTATAAAATTCTGCAACATCCTTACCTGAAACAAAAAACACAATTTTTTATATGCATAAAATATAGGCTCTTACGTAAGTTACGGTCGCAGGCGAGTAAATATGTATTATATATACATATACGTAAGTATAATTTAAACGTTAATTTCTGTTTCATCCCGGAAAATGAACACCCAATCTCCACAGCCACAGCGTTCTTTCAGTTAGCACATAAATCTCTTGCAAGACTCGTCACAGAACACGATCTTGTGCCGCTTACATCCAGTGACTGCCAGCGAGTTTGAAATCGTTCATAAACCAAGTGGTTAAGCCAGTGAGCGGCTTTTAAATTGGATTTAAGTAACTGTTAATAAAAGGTTCCCCTACGTACTAGCTCGTAAAAGTTTTACGCCATAAAATCCAGCGCTTTTAAGCCAACGTGCGCATAGAGTTTTTACTGTTCCCCTCCATGACATAATTCTAGATTAAGAGCTTCGCGCAGGGTCCGTGTTGGCACTCTTTGAGTAATAAACACGTTGAATTTGAAAAACAACAAGTTTTAAATAACCCCAGCCACATCTTTCTCTAAATGTTCAGTTCATCAAATGTCCCTTTTTTAACCGATTTAGAAAAAAGGAGGAGGTTCTCAATTCTTAGGATTTTTTTTATGTAGGTTTGGTCTCGTGATTACTCGAAGACACCTGGACCGATTTGGAAAATTATTTTTTTTGTCCCATTGTCATCAGGTCAGAATCTGATGACAGGATCCTGGAGAAATCGAGAGAACTCTACAAACTTTATAGGCACAGTTGATGTACTTTGTAGCGGCGTTTGAAGTCGGTTTTGTAAAAAAAAAAATTTACGTTTATATTATGTTTCGTCCAGTCAGTCATTTGTCACATAGATTTATTCCGAAACTATTAAAGTTACAAAGTTGAAAATTAAATCTTATACAATCTATAGTTAGGTACCTAATCCTGTAGAGGTTGGTATGATAATGATGTTTTATGATGAACATAATTTTACGCATGTTCTATTCAAGCGCAGTTTCGCATTTATAATATAAAATACGTGTACAAGTTTATTAATAGCGTTAACGTTATATTTCGCTGAAAAATAAAAAATATAGATGGGAAAAATTTGGTCTCACATAGTGTATACGCCAAAGGTTTTTGTCACAGTTAATAAAAAAGCGTAATAAACCTGCCAGCGGTTTTAAAATTGGATGCGCGTTGGTAATAGAAAGTTCGTCGATCTGTCTCCTTGTAAAAGTTTTATGGGATAAAAT
Source organism: Hipparchia semele (assembly GCA_933228805.2). NCBI lineage: Eukaryota > Metazoa > Arthropoda > Insecta > Lepidoptera > Nymphalidae > Hipparchia > Hipparchia semele. The sequence continues at coordinate 14,801,883 of OW121710.1, read as the reverse complement.
CCAGTGATATTTTACGCCAACGACTGTAGCGCAGTTTTAACATACCTAAGGTAGATTAAGGTTCCATCTTTAACTGGAATCCAAAGCTAGATTTATACCTTTGTTTCAACTAGGTTCTCTTCAAGAGTTTGGTTTTTTTTTTGTTTTTAAATTAAAAGACCCAGTTCAAAGCCTGGATCACTGTTTGCAATGATTTGCCTTTGAAAGTATCATCTAAATCTACTAAGCTACATATTTCGATGATTAATTCCGGACCATCGATGTCCTGAAAAAACAGACAAACTAAAAAAATGGTGCTTAGGTTTTGATTACATGCAATGCAGATTACGAGATCGAGAGAAAAAAATGCTTTATGTGTATTGAGTAAAGTGCTTCGAACAAAAAAAGTCAGTTTTTTTTAAATTTCGAAACCACAGACAGCATTCCAATTTTGTTTTTTATATTTTATAGTTATGGTTAAAACGTCAATTTAGTTTCCACTTAATTAAGCGGAAACTAAATTGACCTTTTTAATTAAAAAGGTTCAAAAAATCATTCTATGATAAGAAAAATTGTTTTTCTTTTACGAGAAGGTATGATCGTTATTCTAATAAATTCTGTTTACACAAGGTACAAAACTAGGAATCTAATAAAGAACAATGTCATAATTAATATAATTATGTGTAATAAAGCTTTAAGCAGAATCCAATAAGATCAAGGTTGATAATAAAAACTTCGTTCATCTATTGGCTCGTAAGAAAACTTTACGGCATAAAATTTAGTGGTTTATTAACTGAACGAGAGCGTCGTTTTTATAGGATTCTTTGTAAGACTAGCTGATACCCGCGAATTAATTCCCTGGGAAAATCTTTTCGGGGATGTTTTCATCCCTAGGAACAACCTAGGAATCACCCCCAGGATGCCAAGCTATTCGTTTACCAAGTTTCAACGCAATCGTATAAACGATACGCAAAAGCCTAAATACAAGCAATACACATTCGTAAATACTTTTGTATTTACGTATGTGTTCTGTGAGCGAACAGACAGGCACACAAACAAACACATTTTTATGTTTTGAAATAAATAATAATAGTTGAACGAGCGAAGCGAAGTTCTCTGAGTCAACTAGGGCGCTTGCCTACTAGACAGAGAAGTGTGTTCGTCTAAATGTCTGTCAGAGCCCTATAACTTCTGAATTACTGAACGTAATTACTTCAAATTTAAATATAATATGTAAACTGATGGCCTTCAGCCGAACATTGTATAAAAAAATATAAAAAGCTTTATTTCAGGGGGGCTCTCATAGAAGCGTATTTGAAGTAAAATCTTGTTTGTTGCTCTACATAGACTTGCGATATATCTTTTTAAAGACGACTTTGAACAGAGTACAAAAATATATTTTTTTTAATTTTTCCCTAAAAATTGACCAAAAGGGGGGGTTTCAAAGTGGAGATTTTAATTTGAGCCATATGTCAAGAATTACTAAATATTAGAACGTGAAACTTGGTTGAAAATTCAGTTATATCCTGTACTTGAACAACAAATACTAAAATTAGATAAATGTTGTATAAAGAAACGAAATTATTTAATTTTAATGCGCCATCTATTAGCATTATTGTGAAGCTAATAGCTTCACTATAATGCTTCACTATAATGCTTCAGTATAGATGGCGCTGTGTCAGTAAAACAGTTTTATGTCAACTATTATTTTTTTTATTGCGTCTAATGTTCAAAGTTAATTATTACAATATATAATTAAAACTTTTGGGAATTATGGGATATCGCGAGGTCTCAGTTCGGGGCGAACCACTAGTGTATTATATGCGTGTGTATTTTTGAATATTTAGAATTCATCCATTCATTTACAGTACGAAAACAGAGAAGAAAAAATGAAAACCCCAAAAAATGTATATTTAAATATTCCATAAAAAATGCGGTTCGAACATATTCGGATTTAAACGCCATTTTGCAATATTTTCACTCTGATATAGTTTATGTATAAAAATAGGTTGATATGTTACAAGCGTGCGGTAAATGAAGCGCGTAATGGCAGATATTTGTCGTAATTTGACATGTCATTTAACAATGAAGTACTCTATTATACTCTTCGTCGTTCGGAACAAATTTTTCGCTTGTTTTGTGAGTATATAACTCATATATAGTAGAATATCATAGTATGTATTTTCAAGACGTGTTAGCTGACTAAAAATCGTTAGTTCAGATATGGTTTGATATCGATAAAGACTACAAAAAATATATAAACAACGTTATTCCCTATTGCTTAGAAATTGTCAAATAGCTCGTCAATCTATTATTCTGGTTTTCCATCGCTTGTTATTGTTATAAAAACGTCTCTCAACTGTTCCGGCACAGTCGCTGTTCCGGAGTTGATTCAATTACGTGTTTCCGGCAGAACGCGCCGGCAACTGTGGAACGAGCAGACGTATTCATAATAAAAGCAAATTGTAATTTAATGCTCGCAAAAAGCAATTAAGTTGCCGCTACTTATACTTCACAGTAAAGAAACTTTTACCGTAATCTTGTCTAAATAATTTTTCAATCTATTGCAATTAGTAGGTACTTCATAAACTAAGGTAACAAACAGGCCGAAAAGTTCTGTGATCATCGTTTATTTCAAATATTTAAGAGAGTCCACTCGGCATATCTTAGTTCCACTAATAACTTAGTTAAACATATACCGCCAACAACTAACCGACTTTAGTAAAACTTAGTACTTATGTACCAAATTCTGATGGTAAAAGTCCGGAAAAACATCTCGCTTTAAAAAAAATCCTTACATTTGTACCAACTCGTGTTGGTAAATCCTTAGACCTACGAGTAAAACCTAGGTTTTAACAACATACGGTCTTTTACATTAACATGTACATCACAGTGTCTTTCTTTTAAAGCTGCAGGTAAAGAGAGTTCCAGAGTTAATCGAATTACTAGTGAGTTTACAGCACAATGCGTCGGTAACTAGAGAACGTGCAAACGCATCCATAATAAAAGCAAATTGTAATTTAAAGCTCGCAAGAGAGACATTTCACGCACCCCACGACTGCACCGACAGAAACTCGTATCTGTTAATTTTCCTACTCCATTTTGAACGCTATTCTGATATACCTATCGATTTAGATCTTATTAATATTATAAATGCGAAAGTTTGTATGTTTGTTTCTGAAATTTGGCACAGAGATAGATTATAGTCTGGAATAGGACGTAGGCTACTTTTATCTTGGGAAATTAGAGTTCCTGCGGGAATAAAAAACCTCACTCCAAGCGGACGAAGTCGCGGGTATCAGCTAGTATTTAATAATTCCGTGGATATACTTTGTTAATATTGTAACAGTTCTAACTCCTGTCTTCAAGACGCAAGCCTGAAGTGCCAAAATAATATACCTAATAACTAGCTTTTGCCTGCAACTTCCCCCTTAGGGGTTGATATTTCAAAAATTCTTTTGCAGCTTTCTACGTCATACCCATCTGTCTTTCCAACCGTCTGTATCTTATGCGTTGTCTAACACACGATCAGAAACTTACTACTGACTACTGCCTACTACTAATAAAGTATTCATTCATTAGTGCAGGTTCTATTTCTAGTCATTCAAAGTCTTTTGAAATCTATAACAGTCTATCAATATCAGCTAGTGAAGTTTCCTCAAGACCGAAGTTTATGAAAGCTTATTGCAGTCAATTCAAGTCTATCTGAGTGTATTTTGATTTACTTTGATACCGTTGAAAGTCTACAATCTCGAGTTATGTAAAACATGAAAATGATATTCCGTGCGCGCGGCCAATTGCATTTTAATATGAAATATTTACTTTCCAAGATTCAAAGTTACATATTTCATGTGTGTACCGAGGGACTGTCGGAGCTATCGCAAACTTGGCCACTTCATCAATAACTGAGCGTGAGTTTTCTCAGGCGAGTCTCGAGTTAATTGTTGTTCAAGCTCGCACGAGTAATACAGTTCATTAATAAAACTTGCTTGTTTATTCTACAATGTAAAGGTATTTTTTCTAAATTATTTCACTTTTCATATTCGAGAGGTACCAACCATAATTTTTTTTAAATTTGATACTGCATTTTAATACGAAAAAATATTTACTTTCCAAGATTCAACGTTACATATTTCATGTGTGTATCGAGGGACTATCGGTGCTATCGCAAACTTGGTCACTTCATCAATAACTGAGTGCAAGTTTTCTCAGGGTTTCTTGTTATTCAAGCTTTTACGAGCAATGCAGTTCGTTAAAAAAACTTGCTTGTTTACGCTACATGTATGTACAGGTATTTTACTAAATTATTTCACTTTTCATCTATTTTATTTTTTTAAATTTAAGAACACGCTTCTTAAGAAGTTTCTATATCTGTGTCTCACTTATCAACTCTACAGCCTTACCAGTTTCTGTAAACGATGCTAGCTTCAGATGAATTGGATGAGACTATAAAGCTTCATTGTTCTATTAAGGAACCCTAAACATTATTAATGCGAACGAAATCGCTGGCATTGACAAATTTTTATGTGGCTAAAGACATGAAGTTTCACTCACTACATATCTATCGATTCAAATATACTTTTTGTAGATATCACAAATATGCCATGCTATACCTACATATATAATATATATAGGAAAAAAGATAATATAAAAATGCAGTCATGAAACATAGCCGTGGTCATAAATTTTAATGCCTGAGATAATACCGTATCTAATTACAGCGGAATTTTTTGTTCCCTTTTTTTACGAAATAAGAATTTATTTTATACCGTTTCATTCCGTGTTTTTATGGTGCACATTACTTCTCGTTTGCGGGAAGTAGATTTGCATACGAACCTTTTTGTGTTTGTTCAATTGAGGGGGTTTAAATTTTTGTGTACCATCTGGGGTTACACGTTGTTTTTGTTTGTTAAGTGTTTCGGAATTGCGAATTCGCAGCTTTATGAAGTTCAGTAAGGTTTAACAGTGCGCAGAATGCGATAAAAACATCCTCGCGATAGATAAAACAAAGCATACCCGAGACCTAGTGTGAAACGCGACAGATGCTAGCGTGTAGGAGTGCCAAATACTTGTATTCTATAAGATATTCATTTTTAAGCTATTGCATAGCTTCTATCGCGGGCCTTGAGCGTGGAGACCGAATCCAGAAATTCCGTAACGAAAATAACCTGACACGGGATTCCTCTCACCGCTAGATGGCGTTGATAAAAAATGCTATGCAATAGCTTTGCCGCGGCAGTCCCCGAGTGCCACACGTCTTTTTTTTAAATGGCTGTATCGTCTCTTAATAACATGTTTAAGAATTTTACATAAAAATTTTGGCTCTGTTATATGCAGCACATTGAAAATAAATGTAGGTAAATTGGTTGAAAACTAGACCAAACTTCGCGATTTTGTTTTTCAAACTTTCATTATTTTATGTTTCTGTACTCAGTATCGTCCCTTGGAAATATGATCTAATTTTTGCCTGATATTTTTTCGGATAATTAAAACTTGATCTACGTCTGTAAAAATCAAATCTTCATCTGAAGATTTGCCATTACACGCGCGCTTAATGTCTGGTTTCCCCACATCACGCGCGCGATTATATGGAGTAGTCCTAGGCGTATATACAAACAGATTAAAAGGACATATAAATCGGATAAATATATAGGTATTTCTTAGTATCACAAGAAGAGAAGACGTGAGGCTATCTATCCCCAATGGGAACAGGAGTCAGGAACAAACTCTTGCTCGCTCATAATTTAATTTCAACTGAAACTAAATCTTGAATGAATTTCCCAGCGCAGCTCGAAGCAATTTAGCGACTTTTTTTCAAAACGAACAAAATAAGATTTGTTTGAAAGTATTTTTTATATTATCCGGCGCTTCGGAGATTCATTTCACTACCAATCAAGCAATAAATCTATTCTTATTTTTAATGGCAAAGATTTAGTTCTTACATATATCGATTAAGTTTTACTATAGTGAATCAAATGTGGTAGGTATTGTATTTATATGTTATAATGCATCCTGCAAATGAGAAATCGGAAGGTCCGTGATTCTTCAACTATGTCCAATGAAAGTCGGAAAGTGGTTTATGGGAATAGGCGTTATGTTCTATAATAAAATTCCTAAGTCAATTTTAGCCTTGTATACAGGGTGTCCCACGGCTATGCCACATGGAGGGGAAGTACCTTAAATATTGTAGATGGAACATTTTACTAAAAGAAGACTTCATTTTAATTTAAAAAACAATTTAAACTGCATTCATAGATTTTTAAATAATTGCCTGGTTGAACCGGGACTCGAACCCGCTATACGAGAAAAAAAATTAACCTGTATATTTATCATACCGATCGGAAGGCTTCATCGTAAGGATTATTTTTTGTTAAATAACATAGCATGAGAAATAAAAGGAAGACCATGAATTTTAGCCTTTGATGTAAAATTTTGTTCAGAAAAATGAAAAGCAACAGAGCTACGAATTGCAGCGGGATTGAAGGACAAACCAATAAATCAACAAACAAACACACTTTCGCATTTATAGATAATATAAGTAAGGATTAGTAAGGATAGTAAGGATCGGGAAATGATGCGTACTTCTCAAGTGGGTACTCATTAGTAAGAGTTCATGTCAGTTGTATGTCGATACGCCAATGTCAGCTTTTCATTTTTCTGAACAAAATTTTACATCAAAGGCTAAAATTCATGGTCTTCCTTTTATTTCTCATGCTATGTTATTTAACAAAAAATAATCCTTACGATGAAGCCTTCCGATCGGTATGATAAAGATACAGGTTATTTTTTTTTCTCGTATAGCGGGTTCGAGTCCCGGTTCAACCAGGCAATTATTTAAAAATCTATGAATGCATTTTAAATTGTTTTTTAAATTAAAATGAAGTCTTCTTTCAGTAAAATGTTCCACCTACAATATTTAAGGTACTTCCCCTCCATGTGGCATAGCCGTGGGACGCCCTGTATACATACAAGTAAACCTATTAACCTTTACACATAAGTATGAGAAAAATACATTACTGTTGAAAATGATGTAATTGATGAAGCGTGAATTTTATTCACTTCAGAATCAAGACGAAAGTGTAAATAAGACTTCAATCAGAATAGTTGATTCACTCGACGATTCGACAGCGCTTTGTAAAAGATTAATTGTTAAAAAATCTATTGTATTCTATTCCATCGAGTAAAATAATAATTAAGTATATTTTATAGCTATAAAGGTAAGTTTATTGCGGATTATATAGGCTATTAAACGCACAATTCGAACAGGCACTCCTTTGAATGCGACAAAAAAGCAAAGCAAGTCAAAATACGAGTACAATTCGACGAAAGTTTCAAGGCGTGGATGCCTTAGGTTGAACAAGCTTTTTCAGTTTTAATAGATTTCAAGTCGACTTGCATTGAAAATCGACAACAGCTTAACTTTAACTATTCAAAGCTTTATGAACAAACCGACCCACTTCCTCACAGTTTAATTTTACTTACTAAAAATTTATCTTGGATGAAACTCCCGCCGGTGTTTCATGAAGCTTACGAGATTTGCTATTAAAAATGCACATAATAATATTTGCTAGAACTTTTCAAGGCTCAAACTCTCGAGTCGAGCTTTTTTTAATGAACTAACTTGTTTCCGGCGGCGAAAATGTTCTGTCTAAAACATTTTCTTTTAGAAATAGTGAACCGGTATACTCTAGTGCAGTTTATTGTTACTAATTAGATTAATTGTTAACTCATATTCATATAATATTAACAGGATTAGCGTTTATAGTTGTGTTGATGAACCTACGGACAGGATAATGTCAATATTGATAAAACTTCCCTAAAAAAATACACTTGTCCATACAATAAGCTGGCAACCCTGACAATAAGTGACATGTTTGACCATTGTGCACAGGAGCTGTACTCAAGCGCTTGGCTTGTCATAACTCAGTTCTGCTGCGAATGACTACAATTTAATCTTGGATGAAATTCTCAGCGCTGTTTTATGCAGCTTAGAGACTTGCTATGCAAATGCACAAAATAAGATTTGTTTGGACTACACGGAATTTATGAAATTAAGTTATGGAAACTTGACTTTTTCTTGTTGTGAGGGACAAAACTTTAGAATAAACTATTGTTATAGGACAGTACATTTTTATAATGCCAGCTGTACTTCTCTATTCATCTAAATATATAAAAGGCAAAGGTGACTGACTGACTGATTGACTGACTGACTGACTGACTGACTGACTGATCTATCAACGCACAGCTCTAACCACTGGACCGATTGAGTTGAAATTTGGCATACAGGTAGCTGTTAGGACGTAGGCATCCGCTAAGAAAGGATTTTGGAAAATTTCAACCCCAAGAGGGTTAAACAGGGGGTTAAAGTTTGTATGAAAGTCCGTCATTTTTCGAGTTATATCCATGAAACTTTGTATTTAGGCTTTAGAATAAAAATAAAGAAATACGTGTTTCACAGATTTTGAAAAATCCACCCCCCAAGGAATCAAATAGGGGATGAATGTTAGTATGAAAGTTTTTCATTTTTAAAGTTGTATAAACTTTGTATTTGGGCTTTCGATTAAAAATAAAGAAATACATGTTTCATCTAAATATATAAAAGGCAAAGGTGACTGACTGACTGACTGACTGACTGACTGACTGACTGACTGACTGATCTATCAACGCGCAGCTCTAACCACTGGACCGATTGAGTTGAAATTTGGCATACAGGTAGCTGTTAGGACGTAGGCATCCGCTAAGAAAGGATTTTGGAAAATTTCAACCCCAAGAGGGTTAAATAGGGGGTTAAAAAATCGAACCTAACGTGAGCGAAGCCGCGGGTTAAAGCTAGTTGATCCTATAAAAGCCAAAAGGGTTATTCTGCTCCCCGTCATCACGTCATTCACATTACTACTGGTGTTTGTTGTTTGAATTATTGATTGTCGAGTAATGGACAATTGTATAATTATTTAACTGTCCTTTTTAGCAAACATATTAGTGTCCGCTATTACTAGCTTATCTGGCATTAACCTTGGTTTAAGATATTCAGCAGAATATTGTTTCTTTAACAACTAAATTAATAAAAACTATCTACTGAATTTAATACTTTTATTTGCGTTATAGTGTAAAAGTTGCGCCATTTTATCTATTTGCCTGTTTACGGGTTAAAATGAATGAATAAATATGTAAACATTTACTGTACACAAGAATAAAAAATACTGTAAAATAAATTTTAAAATTGTACGAAGTTTTTAGCCCTATCGTCCGTCGTATGCGTTTTGCGATGAAGTGATATATTTTGACTGCAAGGACTCGAGGACTATACCTCCTAAGAGCCTAGGCCTCCTAGGCCTTAAGAGCGCGTGTAATCGTAAATCTTCAGATGCACATTTGATTTTTACAGCAGTAGACCAAGTTTTAACTATCCGAAAAAAAAAACATATTTCCAAGGAACGATACTGAGTAGAAACATAAATAATGAAAGTTCGACAAAAAAATCGCGAATTATTATTTATCGGTTAATTTTAACCAATTTGCATTTATTTTCATTGTGTTGCATATAATAGAGCCAAAATTTTTACATAAAATTCCTATACATATTTCTAAGAAACGATACAGCCATTAAAAAAATGAATATCTTACGAGTTATTAGAATACATTATATGTATTTGGCGCTTACTATACTAGCATCTGTCGCGTTTCACAAGAGGTTTCGAGTATGTTTTATTTCATCTATCGTGGAGATTTCTTTCCGGCATTCTGCGCACTGTTACCCCTCGGGCTATAGGGCATTTTGACACAAGCTATATTCTGTTCAATAAGGCTTACATGGGTTACTTTTTCTATTTATTCCACTTTCCACATTAATATGTGCAGAGTTCAATGTAAATTATCAAATTGTTTGATTTATCGATGACTCGTTTACAATGTTGCCAAAACCTATTTTTCAATTTACCCATGTCAACTGACTTATTAAACATAGCTACTCTAGTATACCTCAAGATAATACATAAGTGAAGATTATTGGTAATTACCTAAATACCACAGTACATGATACGGCTAATCTGTCAACCACAATTGATTCCGTACGCTATTGTTATGTAGGTATAATACCTACGATGTATTATGTAACAATAACCAAGTTCTAGGTACAGACGGAAACAGAGGCTGCGGTTTGGTTCTCTAGTGAAATCTTGTGGTCGGCTTTGATTTGTGCCCATTTTATTATGTTGTAAGAATAAATAGATCCGTAAGCTTTGTTAATTCTAAGGTTGCTTGGATGAGATCGCTGCTAAGCGATAAGGCACCCTTTTGCATTTCACTTCTGTGTGTATGTGAGTGAGTGTGTGTGTGTGTGTGCGTGTGCGTGCGTGCGTGCGTGTGTGTGTGAGTGTGTGCGTGTGTGTGTGTGTGCGTGCGTGCGTGCGTGCGTGTACGTGTGTGCGTGCGTGTGTGTGTGTGTGTGTGTGTGTGTGTGTGTGTGTGTGTGTGTGTGTGTGTGTGTGTGTGTGTGTGTGTGTGTGTGTGCGCGTGTGTGGCATCTTAGCAGCCGACCGGATGAACCGACTTTGATTTTGTTTTTTATTTCCTACCTAGTTAACTGTGATACCTACTACATTTAAGTAAGATAAAACAATTCCACGTCAAAGACACGTATCCAAGTATGAAATCAGAGTTTCAGTTAACAAATAGCGCGAAACAAGGGAATCTGAAATAAAAAGCTCGCCGGCGGCTGAACTTCATAAAAGCATTCAACAAAGTACCCACGTAGTCTCGAGAGTCGCACCTCTAGAGGCCACTTAGCGCCGTGTCTAGCGGGTGTGGAAATAAAACAAATACTTACTCCCGACAATCTTACTTTTATGAAAGTCTGACGACCTTCCACGAATGCTCCGCTTTCGAGCTCTCCCGTTACTTAACCTTACTTCTTTAGTAATCTATCTAAATATATAAAAGAAAAAGGTAACTGACTGACTGATCTATCAACGTCTATCAACGTACAACTCAAATCACAGGACGGATCGGGCTGTTTGACATAGAGATAGCTATTATGATATAGGCATCCGGACAGGATTCTTTCTAATAAATCCTTTATTGTCACTCTATATAGTTTATATTCTATATAGTTTTGTTTCTAAGAAAACACTATTGTTTTGTTTTTTTTTTAAATTATATTTTTGTCTTTGTGAATTTTTTTGTTATTTATCCATGTTGTGTTTACTTTTAAGTAATCACTACACTTAGCTAGTATGTAGTTAGATTTAGTATGTCTGTTATGTATTAGTGTAGGTAAGTGTTTGTAAGTAAATCTAATAAAATAAAAATAAAAGGAAAACATCGTAACCTACCATCACGAAACTTATATAGCAGAGAGTCCGCCACTTACAGTGCTCGTAGAATTATGGTAACCTGCACATCTTCTCCAACTAAGTGACTAGACCATGCCTTTAGTATACACGGTGAAATTTTATTCCCCGTAAACCCTGAAGGAGGTGAATGTGCTCATGAAACTGAACAACTTTCCCCAAGGAACATAGTTCGAAATATGAAAAAAAATTTTGGACCTCCCATAGTAAATCAATCAGCTAATCGTCAATTTTGTATGGAGGGTTCAATTTTCTTTGAGACTAATCTTTATAATGAGACCTAAAAATTTAGCTGAATATTAAAGGTATATTATATCAAAGCTTTGAGTATCAAAGGTATATTAAGGGCAAGGCAGATTCCGAAATGTATCAGTTACAATTATTAAATAAGCAGTTTCTACCGTCACCAGGGATCACGTCGGTCGATCCCGCCCAGCAATAAATTCAACTTGATCAAACCTTAACCTAAGGATAAACGGCCTTAATGTTTGGCTTGTGAGGAAGAACTTTAGGGTCCGGGAGATTTTGAGAAGGGTCATGAATTAACAACACCTATAAGGGATTATAGAGAATCAGTTAAGTTTGAACCTTTACAATATTATATCTAGCCATATAAAAGTGTTTGCCTTTTCGTGATTAATAATATCCAACTTAATATTATAAATGCAAAAGTTTGTGAGTATGGATATTCAAATTCAAATTCAAAATTTATTTATTTCATGTAGGCCACCTTGTACCTATGACACGTCATAAATCTACCACCGGTTCGGTGGATAGATGGATTAACACGTAGGTACGCCACATTTTATCCTGAAAAATTAAAGAGTTTCCGCGGGAATTAAAAAACCTTGGCTCACGCAGACGAAGTCGCGGGCATCATCTTGTTTCCTAATAAGATTTTTTTAAATTAACATTTTAAAAATAAAACAATTATTGTAACATTTTGACTGTGTAACTTACTCAAAAATTTTTATAGTGAGTTTGTAACTCTTGAATTCCTCGTGTGCGGCAGAAGTTTTGTTCTAAATGTTACATAATAAAAACGTTATAATAATTATGTTTTATTCCAGAGCACGATATTTTCGACTTTATAACACAACTAGCTTTTGCCCGAGGGTTCGCTCATGTTAAGATCGATTTTTCAAAACCATCAATAAATATGACATAGGTGCTTTTACGAGTCTTCTTTGTCTACCTGCAACAGAAGGCTTTAAGTCGTTTGCTGAGATATATATGCGCAAGCGATGAATTTGGTTTTAGTTGTTTCTGTTACATTCCACTAGAATAATCATAAGTTAGGTTACGATGGGGCTGGCGTGTCCGTGTTGGACAAAAGTCCGCTAAAATTTAAGATGATAAAAAATAAAAAAATTATCCCCTTAGGGGATTTTCAAAAACCCTTTCTTAGCGGATGCCTACGTTATAATATCTATTTGTACAGCCTTTTAGTCCGATCCGTCCAGTGAGTGACAGTCAGTCACCTTTTCCTTTTATATATTTAAGAAAATCAATACAAAACTGATCCAAATAATTAAAATGTATAAAGCTAAAGTAGAAAATATAAGCTGTGGAATAAAAAATAACGTTACATTTTTACTGCGCAACATTTGGGGCGAAATTCCCGATTTCCGGAAGCAAATTTCGAGGGATATATTCCTAAATTTTTAATTTTCGAGCTCAATGGTCCGAAACGATATTAACGCGCCGTCGCTTTATAAATTCTACTACTCTGTCCGAAATAATTTGCACAGGTATTTGCTGCCACGGAATGTGCTAATAAAACTATCGGCTGCCTCATCCCACGCGTGGGATCTATTTCTACTGAAATGTAATATGTAACTTGCAAAATATAAATAAACGTAAAAAAGCCTTTGATTTCTTGTTAAATTGTAAAATGTAAACGTTCTATGACACAAAAGTAAACAAATGTACCTACACTGAGTAACGTAACTTTTCAAGCCATTTTGAGATTTCTCCAAACTAACGAAGAACAATTCATTTTTTTGTATAAGAAGAAGTAAGTAGACATATATAGCAGATATTTAACTACACAGAGAACCTAAGGATGATGCAGAAAAGTTTAAGAAACACATCCAGCCGCTAAGTCTGCGCAAATACCTACGTCGCTCGGTACGAGCAGATTTAATTAACAATTAGCACAAGCCCCACAAATGCCGGATCTAGTTAAATATTAAACCATTGCGTGTAATGTTTAATTTCGTCTCCGACTCTAATATACGGTTTAGTTTGCAACTTCTGCTCGTAACTTAAAAATCCCTTTGTTTGCCTACATATTGGCGAATGGGGTAGTTGCCTACGTTTTATGTGATTATTTCATCTCCATCATCATAATCAACACATAAACGGCTCACTACTGAGCGCAGGTCTCCTATCAGAGAAGGGTTTCGGGTCATATGGCCCATTGCAAAAAAACTTTCAAGCGTTCAAGTTTCCAGACGATGTTTTCACTTTCATGCTGCACGCTTTTTTTTCCTGATGATGTTTTCTTTTACCGTGTATGTGTGTGAGTGTGTGTGTGTGTGTGTGAGTGTGTGTGTTTTGTGTGTGTGTGTGTGTGTGTGTGTGTGTGTGTGCGTGTGCGTGTGTGTGTTTGTGTGTGTTTGTGTGTGTGTGGGTGTGCTATGTGTGATGATAATTGGTCCAAGATGGCCGCCGCCACAAAATGGCGGATTACATATTTTTATTTTAACGATTACTGACTAGCGATTAGGATGTTATAATATGTCGGGGGTGTTTTAAATTTTGAATTTACACTTGTGTTGAAATTGTTTAAAAAGAGGAAGCTAAAAGAATTTCAGCTTGTTGCCACCATTCCACCTGGGCACCTTCGTCCCGGTTTAATTAATGTCATCCGAAGACGTGGACTTCGTCTTGATATTTTTAATTAAAGGACGTTGAGCGACGAGGATACGACGGGACGGCGTTCGAGGTAATGGGCAATTTAAATCAAAGATAAAGTGATACTTTTGCATTGTTTTTGTAGACCTTTTTACAAAAGGTGTTGGTTTCTGTTACCAATTGCAAAAATTAAATCATAATATGCCTGAGGGTATGTTCCAATATAAAAGTAACAGACCAGTCTCTCTTTTCATTCGTGTTCCGAGTGCGCTCGGAGACGGACGTATAATCTTCCTAGTATATTTAATTTGGCGAATATACATATTTATTTATTTATTTTTAATTTAATAAGTCAACAAGTTGTTTTTATTAATCCATCCCCAAGTAGCACAGATAGCTGTATAAATACTCACTTTTAGACCTATTTGAAACTCTATGCGTATTAAGACTCTTTTAAGAGTACACTGGTGATCCTACAGCTGCATAATAGCTGTCAGTGATATTTAAACAGCTTAGGCTGAATAAGGGCTGTTTAGTGGATAAAATTACGCCAAATGCTGTATAAGAAGGCATTTGTGAACTCTTATTACACTGACTTATTAAGGGGGCACGTGTGAACTATTATGAAGCTTATTGCTGAATATCAGAGTTTTAACTATTCACGTCGCTGTTTAACATGAATCCACCATTTTGTTGTATAACCTCATAACCTATATAAATATACTGATTCATTTTTCAACTTTTATGATGTTTTGTGTATGAATTAGGAATGGATTGCATTAGTTTTTACTTCTCGATATCATAATAACAACTTTTTATCTTATAATTCTTTTCAAAGCACTAAAAATTGTTTATTCAAGTTTTCATCACGGCTTATTTATATTACGAAACTAATTAAAAACCGAATATTTTCGTGGCGCACTAAAATTTTCTTAGGTAATATATATGTATAATGTCAGTAAAATTACATTCCCAATCATTTTTCTTTTATAAATATGAAAACAATGCACTTAACTTTGAATATATAACCACACGTATTCAATCAAATTCAATTCACTCCACGAAGTATATTAATTTGCTAGATTTGTATTATCTATGGTTTGCTACTTTACTTTTACGTCACGTGACATATTTGCTGAATAAAGAGTAACTTGTAATCTTTTACTCCACTTAAGGCTGTATAATTTGTGCCCATTTAAGAGGTATAAGAGCTGTATACGGCCGTATACAGCCCTTATGCAGCTTTTTTATACAGCTTTAAGCGTGACGCGAATTCGTTATTCAGCTGCTAAGCAGCCTTCGTGTGCTACTTGGGTCTACACCTAATCTATATATATAAAATTCAAAGTCCTGACTGACTGACTGAGATATCAACGCACAGCCTAAACTACTGAAGTTAGAAACTTGAATTTTTTACAGTTGGTTCCTTTTATGACGTAGGCGCATACTTAGAAAGGATTATTGGAAATTCCACCCCTAAGGGGTTTAAATAGGGGATGGAAGTTTATATGAAACTCCGTCGTTTTTCAAGCTGTTTCCATCAAAGTTGGTATTTGAGCTTTCAGTTAAAAATAAAAAAGTACGTGTGTAACAGTTTTTGAAAATGTCGCTCCAAAATCTAATTCCACGCAGACGAAGTCGCGGGGGCAAAAGCTAGTTACCAATAGAAAGCTCTTGTGCTTCCTTACCTGCTCGGTGCTCTTATCAATGAGAGGTTTCTGGTCCGATTCTTGCGGCAGATGCGGATTTCATGATTTCATAATAAGCAATTGAATTAGATCCGGACTTAAGTTAATTATTTATTAATCTCTAGAGGCTGCAGTTATAGCTATTAGCTAATGAACACTCAACCTGGATATATTATCGAGCTAAGATCCACCTCGATTATGTTAGCTTTCAAATAGGAAAACCGGATCAAAATCGGTCTATTCGTTAGGGAGCTACGAGGGAACAGACAGACACACATGCACAGACACACACGTTAAACTTATAACACCCCTCTG
Source organism: Hipparchia semele (assembly GCA_933228805.2). Taxonomy (NCBI): domain Eukaryota; kingdom Metazoa; phylum Arthropoda; class Insecta; order Lepidoptera; family Nymphalidae; genus Hipparchia; species Hipparchia semele. Next base: position 14,785,694 of record OW121710.1, on the reverse strand, counting down.
TTTTCGTCGGGGATTAATAAAAAGGGCATTCTGTAAAGCCCATAGGTACCTGTATCATAAAGTAACCCAGTAGCGGTTTTATCTAGTCGAAAAGTCGGTAAAACCCCGTATTGTTTTGGACACGGCTGTCCGACCAATTTTAATTGGAATTTTGATTTAGACGCGATGTCGGAATGGGAGAACATTTTTAGCTACGATGTGTTCATCGAAATAAACTTCTAGATATGCAAGTGACAACATATCAACATATCTTGTAATATTACAAGCTTTTTTAAATCTCAATTTTCAACCCTTTATTGGCCCACTAATGGGAACAAATCTCCTCTCGAATGAGAAGAATTTAGGCCAATCCGCTGAGCGGTCAAAGTCTGCTACCAGACCCAACAAATTAGAAAATCGCACCTGCCGGGAATTGAACTCCAGATCCCCCATTTATAAGACCATATTTCTAACCAAATCACCAGAGAGGTCGACAAATAAATTGTTTTTTCGCCTCACTAGCCCAAAAAGGGCGCCTTTGCTGTCTAAAACCAGTGAGCAAAAGTAGTTTTTGCTCACTGGTTTTAGACAGGAAAGGCGCCCTTTTTGAACGAGTGAGGTGAAAAGTTGTATGTATCAAACGATAGCAAAGCTTTTGTTTCTTGTGTCTTTGAATCCCTCACTATACTTAGGATTCTAACTTAGAATCCTTCGCCCGCTCGGGGTTCAAACTAGGCACTCGCAACAAAAATTAACTTTGCTATCTTGTTGAACAAATAACTATTACGTTGGGTAGTTATATTTGGTCAATAAACAAAATAACCTTTGTACGCTATTCGTTAGTCAGTTTCTGATTAATTTTAATAATTTAATACCTATTTGTATAAGCCGGATTAAACGAGAAGAGAATCAAGTTGGGAGTATATTTTAATTATAATAAATAATAAAGGGATATCAAATAAGCCGGAGTGTGTAACAATGGAAGATTATTTGTTATAGCAATTTCCAGATACGATAATTTAATCAAAGGTGGCTAAACTGTAGATCAATATCAATAGTTAACTCATCTTAAGGTTCAACGCCCCCGAGTTTTTTGCATAAATGATAACTTTATTCCTTTTGACATACGATTAAAATTGGCACAGAAAAAACAAGCTTCAATTAGCTGCCACCGCTATGCCAACGTAATTATAAATATAAATAAAAATTCTTTTTAAAAAAACCAACTTCAAACGCCAGTACAAAGTATAAAATAATTTTATTTTATACAGGATTAAACCAATGCGTGACGCTAGTCCGATCTTTTTAGTGTAGTTGTATAGGATCAATCAACACATTTTCCGACCGCGAACCCATAAGATTTTCGTCTACCATAAATCGCTAAAGAAGTTTTCATTCTGTTGGTGTGCGTTGCGCCTTGATCTATTATCGAAAGTGTGTCTGTTGTGTCTGTCAAGGTCTGTCAGTAGGCACAAAGTCGCAGTGTGTGGATTCGCTCACGGGTCGGCGCGTTACGGGGCCGCATGCCAGACGGAACAAAGTTGCCCCGTAATCGCTACTGACATAATTACCCACATTTTTAGTACGATAAAGACAACTTTATCGTACTAAAAATGAGGGAAACGCCGCGAGCAGCGGGGCTATTTTCTATTTTTAACTCTCCAGTGGTTTAAAATAAATATAAAGGTTCTTGTTATGAACTGTCAAACCTGCATTTGCCCATACACAATGTAAGTATGACAGTTCTCAACTAAAGCCGTTAGCAACTAAATGTTAAACACTGAGATAGAGAATGGACCCACAGGTCTATTGATTAAGCAAAAACATCATTAAATTCAGTCAATCAGAGGTCATTGCGATTGTTACACAGATGCAATCTTTAGAGAATTGCACAGCGGTTTCTCTGACCGGAACGCCAGATCACTAGGAGGCACGTCTTTGCCGGTAGGGCCGTGGCTAGTTATCACAGTTTATCTTCTTACTTACCAAGCCTGTGCCAGAATAGAATTAAGGAATTCCCAAATTGCCCCTGCCGGGAACCCCAGGCCCTCCTGTCATAAGACAGTATCTGCCACTGTATTAAGAAGATTGTTAAGGGGAAGCCGATAGTAAACTGTAGCCGTACACATTTGTGACGATGAATAAGAGAAAGGTTTTCAAAAATACGAATACCTGTTGACACAAATACCACTTTCAGACTGAGATAAGCCCATGCCACATTCATGCATATTCATATCATCGGAACGAGTACAATAAAAATATCCGCATTGTTCCCCATCGGTACAACAATGAGGTGACCCTGTTTTATAATTATAGCATACTCCATCTGACGTGCCTTCTGCTCTCAACACACGACGTGACGTACCTGAAACAAGAGAGGACAATAATCAAATAAGACAGTCAAGTTCGACTGGGACTCGCTCTCCGAGAGGGTTCCGTACAATTTCATACATTTTTTTTTCTTTTAAACATCATCAAGACCGGGACCTGGCCAAGGAGCCGCAGTTGAAATGGCTAAATCCTGTAAGCGGTGCAAGTTAGCCTTCCTAATCGAGAGGTTGTGCAACCAATCGGCCTGGCTGTCCAGATCGGAAATACAACTAGCATTCTTGGCACCATTCCACGCGGGCATGATTTACATAGTAATTAGATTTGTTTAACTATAAGTTTTGATTAAAAAAACAATCAAAAAATAAATTTAAACATATAATATGCAGTTGAATGCGATCACACCTGATAGTAAGTGAAGATGCAGTCTGGAAAATGCCCTCTTGGTTTAGTTACTATATCTAATACATCCCGCTGACCTAGATTTTATGATCAGTCAGTGAGTGGGACTTTTAGTATGCAAATACGCTTTGAAGGGTCGTAATACCTCAAGCTAGTTCCGGATATCCGGAGTGAGGAACATAATAGTGATCCCATAAGGATTCCGTTTTCCCCTTTACCTATTAGGTAACCACGGAACCCTTAAAAAATTACCGAAGGTATGTCTCTATCTAAATATAGTTTTATAAGCTCTTTTGAATTAATGGATGTCTGACTGTGGGTAGTTTAATATGATTAATTAAGATAGCAAGTGAGTTTTATAATATAATTAGGTCAAGCGCAAAGGCCTTCTAATCCCTAAAGAGAGTCACGTAATGCAAGATAAGTTTTTACTTCTAAACTTTTAAAAGGTTTTGCAACAGAATAGTACAGGACATTACTAATTAATCAAGTGATTACCTAGAAGATCTTGTAAAAATATGTGTATGTTACCTATAAATACTCGTAGATCAGTATCTACGAATCACATGAAAGAAACTCAAGGACATCTTGAACTTATAGTCTAAAGATTCGAGGCTTAAATACAGATATTTTTAGGTTTTATTATTAAGACTCAGTTGATATAAGTTTAGACTACAACTCGAGTCTTTTAGTTAGGACTTTAGAATTTTACTCCAATAATTATCAAGACGAGAAGACATCATGCAAGCAAAACTAATTTTTTATCTTATCTCTAAATTTTTACTCATATCATTATTCATTACCTACATTCTTGCTTGGTTGCTTAGCTTGTAACTGCATGTTTAATTTTTTTCTGTTGGCGGATAAGTATAGCAAAATAATTCTAACAAGTTTTCGCATAGGAAAATCGCAAACTATTTCTTGCCGCTCGCGTTTGAGAAACTCTTCTTGTGTATCTAACGCCTTACTTAACTTTGACCCTGTACCCATAGACATGTCCCAAATCATCGTATAATCGTGTAATAAATTCGCGCAATGTAGAGCACAATACATTTCTCCTATAATAGTAAGGAGGCCCACAAAAGGGCCATATACAAAATTTATTGTTCTATTTCCAGTCAAGCAAACTGTAAATCTTCGCTGTCGCCGCCATCAACCGCACGCCCGCCGCGGTCATGAAACTGGCGGTCGCTTCCAAGCGGATGCCGGGAAAGTGTGTATAGTTCTTTCATTTCACGAGGGCTCGTGGCTCATGGTTGTGTGTGTGTCGTATCTGTATAAGTGTGAGCGAGAGCTTGCTCGCGCCTGACCGCTCCCACCTAGACTCCTGACATGCACATATATTTCACAGCCGTCGAGTAGTGTTTTAAACTGACAAATAAAGCTGATTTTTTGACAGTTTTTATGGGCAATCTATCAAAATTATGGTTCATTCAATAAATCGCAAGCCAGTTACCCTTGTGAACTTGTGTTTTTAACCCACTTCAAAAATATTAGGTTATCAATTCGACACGTATGTATGTAAAACTGCAAAATATTGTCATATCATATGGTAATCCATTATGGCTTCCAAACTTAATGTTTGTCGATAATCTACAAAATTACGATATGCCTATTTTTGTTTCCTAATTAAATTAAAATATTGCAATACCTATAACCAGCAGGTGGTCGTCAAGAGGCCGAAATTATAATGTCTTGTCAAAATATTACTTTGGCAACTGATAATTCCGCTCATTTAGCGGCCCTAATCAAACATTTACCCTGCACTGTAAATAACGTTGTTCAATACAAATTAAGGGTGCTACACACTTGCAACATGTACGTTACGGTGAATCAAAGCACCTACACTATCAACTAAAGCAATTATAAACTTTATAATTTACGTAATAGGGTTGAAGTTCGTCTGTGATGTTGTTGCTTCAGGAATACATGAGCTGAATTAGTGTAGCAGAACTTACGCGTTTGTGGTTCACGAATATTGCCGTGGAACTCTTGAAACCAATAGAGTACTTATTTCACTTATATATTAGAAAACTCGCTGATGCCCGTGACTTCAACCGCGTGGATTTAGTTTTTAAAATCCCCCGGGAACTCTTTGATTTTTCGGAATAAAAAGTAGCCTATGAGTAGGTTGAGAGTGGGCAGAGAACAAATTATTCACGGTGAAAGGATAAAATGTTTATCCCCTCGCTCAAATTTCTTGTCCACTGCCCATGCTAACTGCTGGGAGGAATAGTTCGTCGCCCCAGTTCAACAGGGTTCTAAGTGCATCAACGACAGGTTTTGGGGATGGCTAATCAAAGGTTTAAAAATTTGTATTTCTCTAATGATAAACAATTGCATTACAATTTTAGTTTTACCGTATTTAAAATATGTTAAACTTCCTTATTTCATTTTAATTATGTAATAATATAGTTTTGTTATCATATTTTCAAAACAGTTAGAACCTTGTTACATCCAAAATTCTCGCTTCAAAATCAGTTCTTTCACATAGAACCCCAATTATTAATATTTTTTGTATGAATACGACTGAATTGTATAACTAGAAATAAAAAGCAGGGTTTAAATAAGTGGGCAAGGCCACCAAAATTGTCAATTATATCACAAAAGTAACACAACAACATTTTGTGTTGTCATTACGCAAATGTAACCCAAAAAAAGCACATTTTTTGCGTAAAGTTTGTTTCAAAATGGTAATTAATAATGTCAGATATTTTATAAAATTGATTAGAATTTTTACGAATGTGAATATGAAAAAAAAAATTAATTGAAGTTTTTGACCATATTTATTAATTATTATTATCTTTAGGCTTAGGCAATGGTTTAAAGAATTTTGTAATTTTTTCTTATTTGGCAGTTTTTAAAAGCTCCTTCAACACCAACCGCGGCGAAGGCGGCTTCTGTCAAAGGCCGAACCAATACAGCGACGATATCTTTTAACAATTTGTAATAAAGTCTATTTTACTTTTTATTAATCCATTTGACGACGCGTTTACAGAGGATATTGGGTTAGATAACTATTGGAATCCTTTTTATTAATATGTATGTTCCGATGTATCGATTAGATCCGCGAATAAAAAAATTTTTAGCCATGAATATAGGAATTGGGTTACATTTTTTTTTGTCCGCAAATAGTGAAAACGCGAATGAAGGAAGCGCGAATAAGGAGTTTTTGCTGTACTTAGAATCACACATAAATACATTATTATTTTCATCAATTCAGTTTTATTACCATTATGAATGAGGCTTTACAGATTTTATGTGATACGTAACACAAAATATGTGTTACAATAACACAAATGTAACACATATTTTATTTAATTTTAGCTTATAATTTGGTAATTTGGTAATTTACTATAATTAGACGCTGATGAATACTTTTAATTTCACTATGAATACACTCGTTAACAAATATGGTGTAATAATAATAAAATATAATTCTAACCTCATTAAATCTTGATTATTGTATTTTTTCAAAACTGACGCGCATATTTAACATCTTCGTCTGGCGAAACAATATGGCCGATTTATTTTTTAATGCTTTAAGAATATTGGAGTAGCCCTATTTTAAAAGCATTTTTACTCTTTGGCCCTTTAAATAGTAAGATTGGGGTAAAAATTCGTAAACAAATAAATCGTGACACAAAAATAACGAAATTTTTAATTATATTATATTAATAATTTTGTTAATATCAAGTACTTTTGCGCAGTTATTTTTCGTATAGCTTGGCCAGACATTAAATTTCAATTTTTATACATATAAATAATGTTTACTTTAAAATTTAATTAATATGGCCACTACAAGTTATTGCCCATAATTGGAAAACAAAGTTCTATCTGCCATACAATTTTCACTTAGAACCTTGTGACTCTCAAAATCAGGCAAAATGCAGATAGAACTTCGTTGTTTTGATAATATCTCATTACAGAATGAGAATTTTTGAAAGATTTTTTTACAGAAAGAAGCACAAAAAAATATTCTACCAGCGTAACCAAAAACCTCGAAAATTGACAAAATGCTAGATAGAACCTTGTTGAACTGGGGCGACGAGTTGTATAAGATAGTATAGTCAACGCACCGCTCTAAGAGCTAAGAGCAATAAAACTTTTAAACAATAGTATTTTATATTTTGAAAGGTAACACGTGCTTATGTTTGCGATTTAAACTGAACTTAAAGACATCTGGTTTTGAAGATAAAAATCTATTACGTTTCCCGTAAACAAAGAAATGTCTTCCCGTGCATAGGGTTGTCAAATACCCATTTGAAATGGTACCATCTACCATCATTGGAAATCATCAGGAAAATTGTTATCAGTGACATCATTTAATTTTCGAAGAAGTCCATCAACTGTTATAACGAAATTTTGTCTGTAAAAGTCATAAATCGTTCGACTAATTAGGTCACCTGTGATGTCAATTTTGTAAAACTGCCTTGAACGTTTTTCTCGATTTCTGTTATTTCTTTCGTTGACGCCACTATATGTATATATGTATTATTTTTTCACTGTTCCATATAGAACTTGAGTAAGTTCAGCAGTCTTTTTTAATGCAATGGGTCCGATTTCCCTAAAGAGTCTGTTGTACACATTTTTCACTATTTGTTTACTTTCATTCTATTTCTATTCTATAGATTTCTAATTTAAGCAGATAGGCGTAAACATGACTGTTTATTTTGTCACTTCTAAAGAAAGACTGGTCAAGAAATTCGATTGTTGCAACCCTGGCCGTAAAATTTTGTTATCTCTGATGCAATTTTTAATGACATCACATAACTTTGAACCTTACTGCTAATAATTACATTAGCCTTTTGCATGCGCAAGTAGTGACTTACGATCTCTTGGTAAAAATTATCTAATTAGTTTACTTTTATTGCTCTTAGCTCTTAAAAAGATGCGTTGACTATAACTATAGTATCAATTTTTATGCGAATTTAGGCTAGTGTGTCTAAATGTTATGTCGGTTGTCCCCTAATGCGGATAAAGAAGTTTCATATCAAAAAGTACGTAATGGAACATTTATCATATTTACGCAAAACAAGCTAAAAGCATATAAAGACGCATCACGATATGACAACCCATTAAACTTCAGACAAGGATCATGGCGGACAGGCTTTCAGCATAATGAAACTACAGCTACACTATCCTTAACCACCGATAAAAAAATGGGTGTTATAACTTTGACCATTCATAGTGTCTGTCTGTTTGTGGCCAAACGGATGGGTTGATTTTAAAGCGAGCCTGACTGCGATGAGTCTTGTTGCCAGGCGTCCGGATAAAACCGGACAAAAAGGCGTTTTAGTTGCATGTCCGGCCAAATTAGACGGTGTCCGGTCTGTCCGGCTTTTGTTAGGCTTTTTAAATTTGATCATTTTTAGGGTTCGCCTCCGCTGTCCGTCCCTCCGTCTGTCCGTCAGCGGGCTGTATCTCGTGATTCGCAATAGGTAGAGTTGAAATTTTCAGAGAATGTCCCAACCCAAAAGTCCGGCTTAACTGGCTGGTCTGTCCGGCTTTTAAAACCTGGCAACCTTAGTTATTTTTGGACAAAATCCGTTAAAAGGGGCGAGTTTTAGCTTTTGTCTTTAATGCTCAAGTGGTGGAGGCGCCGGGACAACCTAATCTAAGAATACCTATTGGGTGATGTGTGGCATAAAATAAACGTTTCTTTCCTTCTTTCTTTTGTTTCCCACGAAAAATCCACGCACACAAATACGCAGGCCTTGCTAGTAAAAGTAGGATCAACTTTACTTAAAAAGCAAACTCGTTGCATCTTGCATGTTACCTTCAAAGTGCAATTATCTGCAACTCTCGCATCTATTTTGCGGTGCAATTTCTAGGTCATGCCTGTGATAACTGATACAGGAATGTAGCTCTTATACACGAGGCAATAAGCGTTATCGGTTCGAGTGTAATCTGGATGCCCATCACGTGGCTCAATTGTGCCGTAACGAGCGCTAAACGGTGCCGTGCGAGCTCGGGGCTGCGCCAGGTAATCAGGCTCGTTGTTTTGGTCTGAATTTATACTCTTTGTGCTGCGAAAGAGTATTTTGGAGCCTTTTTGTAAGGGAATTAGAACGAGAATTTTAAGGGCGTTGCGTAGACAGCGACTGTCAACTGTTTTTAATTTCCATAACAGTTGCGATCGCGAGAACTCGAAACTAGAATTTCTATACTCTGTGTGGTGAAGCCATAAGTATTCCTTGCTAATAGTAGGAATGCTATCTTTATGGATGTAGCATCGAATACAGATTAATTTAATTTACTACAGTTATTAATTACTCATTCCTAATTTTTTTACGACTTTGATAGAGTCTGTTCAAAAAGAGAACCGCCCGCGCCGTGGTCGAATAAAAAGCATTAGGCTTTTTATTGCGCTATTGTAAAATTGAAATAATTTTTTTTTTCAGCTAAGAGTGTTTAAATAATCAAGCGGACAAAGTCACGATTTTTAGCTTTTATATGTAGCATTTATAATATTAAGTAATTATTTTTTATTTAGTGCCGATTTCACCAACGAAAAACAATTGGTATCCGAGCGTTAATTTGATATTTTGACAGATTTTAAATAAAAAAACTTTCCAATTTACTCCTCGATTAAACGTTACCTGGTGAAATCGGCACTTAAAAGAATAAAAAAGCTGAGATAACAGGCGAGCTACATAGATCTAGAGGAAAGAAAAAGCGTCGTACATATCCCTGAGAGCCATATTATTAAAATTCATATTATGGCGGTAGTTTATCGTTGTCGCAACCACAATATGGGCCTCAGTTATGGGCCATAATGTACACAACAAACTCCGGTAACGTTATTATGAAATTATGCTACACTAGTTGATACCCCCGTCTGCAGTCGCGTGTGTTTAGGTATTTGGGGTTCCGGAAAAAATACGGAACCCGTATAGGGTCGCTCTGTTGTCCTTCTGTTTGTCCGTATGTCATGGCCCTGAAACGACTTGACTTTTTACGAAAAAGTGTGAGTTCGAAAAATCTTTGAATGCAGCTTTTATTTACTTTAACTTGACTTGAACTTGCCACGGTTCCAAAGATCAAATTGTTCTATCACTACTTTAAATTTTCGTTTCACAGACCAGTCTCAAAATAGCACCCCGTGCAAAATCGACCATTTTCTTATTTTTGAACAATTACCATTTACTCGTATTATCCCAGTGTATTTTTTAATTTCTATTAAAATTAAAAACATTTGTCCTCAGCTTCTGAGAACAAAATTGAATTACCCCAGCAATTCATCACTCAAGCCAGAGACCAATTAGCCGCAGCCACAAGTTTAATGGTCTCTAGCTAGTAGTGCACCCACCCTAGTGCTAAACCCTTGTTTGTTATTATGATAATAACAAAAGTTGATGCCCGCGACTTCGTTCGCGTGGATTAAGTTTTTCAATTCCCGCGGGAACTCAAAACAGTTTTATTTTCTAATCTATCTCTGTGCCACATTACAGCCAAATCGGTTCCGTCGTTGCGGCGTGATTGGGTAACAAACATCCGTCCAGCCATACAAACTTTTGAATTAAGGGGTAAAAAGTAACTCTCAACTCACACGACTTGATAGTTACTTTTTACCCTGGAAAAACAAAGGTGCTACAGCTTACAAAATTATGCTCGTCTGGCCCCATACTAACAAATCAATAAATACATACATAGGTACTACTCATATCTAGTGGGCAACTGAATGTTAAGCTGATTGCTTCCTTGCAAGTTTCTCATTAAGAAATTCGATTAGATGGGTTAAAAACTTTTGTTAAAGCATCTATAGACTTAAAGCAGTAATATTTTTAATGGTTGTTTGCTAAAAGTTCGCGCCAACAAGATTTTCCGGCTATTCATCACTTGGGAGCCGGGGACCCAATTAACAGCGGTCACAAGTTTTAATGGGTTGTACCAAGCGTGGCGAACTTTGTTTAATTCAATAACTTACGTCCCCCCACCACTTCCCCCCGGTTATTATAAACATAAAGTAGGTAGGTACTACATCATGAAATAACTTTCCATCACTCTCAGAGTCCTTAAAATATATAATATCCACTCCCTGAGGCCCGGGACTTCGTTCGCGTGAATTGAGGTTTTTAAGCTATTGCATAGCTTCTATCGCGGGCCTTGAGCGTGGAGACCGAATCCAGAAATTCCGTAACGAAAATAACCTCACACGGGACTCCTCTCACCGCTAGATGGCGTTGATAAAAAATGCTATGCAATAGCTTTACCGCGGCAGTCCCCGAGTGCCACACGTCTTTTTTTAATTTCCACGAACGAACTCTCTTATTTTCCGGGATAAAAAATAGCCTATGTGTTATATATAATTTATCTACGTGCCGAATTTCAGCGAAATCAGTCAGCTACTGTGTGATTGACTAACAAACATCAATCCATCCATCCATACATCCAAACTTTCGTATTTATAATATTAGTAGGATGGAAAACAACGCGTCGACCCGTTGCTCATAAATTACAGCTAAGATCCATCTCGATTACGTTAACATGCAAACAGAAGACCGCAACAAAATCGGTCCATTCGTGGGAGAGCTACAAGGGAAGAAATATACACGCAGATACACAGATTATGTGGGAAAAGCTATGGCATTATAAGAACCCCAAGTAAGGACGATAAGAACTAAGTAGGTAGTTTTCAAAAGCTTTTCGAGAGCAGTTAATATTTAACACAACAAATATAAGTGAGTCTAAAAGTCGACTGTGCAGAAATTATACAAGTTGTACACTTGAATAATTTCTGCACTTAGTTTATTGCATCGTGGACAAACTCGGCTGCGGCGCGATCGCTACTTTTAACGAGTTGAAAAGTTTCGTCATCGTGCTTACGTTTACTACGTTTTTTTTTAAATTCGATGACAAGATAGCCCTTGACTGTGATCTCACCTGATGGTAAGTGACGATGCAGTCTCAGATGGTAGCGGGCTAACTTGGAAGGGGTATAGCAGTGTAAATTCAACCCATACCTCTAATCGGTTTCTACACGCCACCGTACCGGAACGCTAAATCGCTTGACGGCACGTCTTTGACGGTAGGGTGGTAACCAGCCACGGCGAAAGCTTCCCACCAGACCAGAACAGAGATAATTTAGAAATTATAAATTCCTAAATTTCCCCGCCGGGAATCGATCCCGAGACCTCCCAGTTATAAGACCACAGCGCTCACCACTGCGCCAGGGAGGTCGTCAAAACGTTTTATGATTTTTACATGACTTTATTAGGTTTCAGTACCCAAGGAGTGCTAACGAGTGTCTATTCCTAATAGAATAGGATAGATTAGATTTTTCTTTATTAAAAACTAGCTTTTGCCCCCGCGACTTCGTCCGCGTGGAATTAGATTTTGGGGTGGAATTTTCAAAAACTGTGACACACGTACTTCTTTATTTTTAACTGAAAGCTCAAATACCAACTTTGATGGAAACAGCTTGAAAAATGACGGACTTTCATATAAACTTCCATCCCCTATTTAAACCCCTTAGGGGTGGAATTTCCAATAATCCTTTCTTAGTGTGCGCCTACGTCATAAAAGGAACCAACTGTAAAAATTTCAAGCTTCTAACTTCAGTAGTTTAGGCTTCGCGTTGATATCTCAGTCAGTCAGTCAGGACTTTGAATTTTATATAAGTATTGGATATTAAAAATAACAAAACACTGTTGGTAACGCGATTTTTGTTTGACTGATGTAATGACGTGGAAACTGATGCATTTTATCTCGCGTGCCGAAACTAATACAAAAGAAACGCGAGTTTCGGAACGCGACATTAAACTCCTCCAACTATGTATTCTGTGCTCCAACGCACACACGCACATTGTTTTGATAGATATGATCTTTGACGTTAGGAACACACCTACATTGCTTAGACAACAGTGAGTGCTTGTAATTTAATATGAACTTTATACCATAGCAATAAAGCTCAAATTGACTACGTTTTAGTTTCAAATCATTTGTATGGGAAAAAGAAAAGGGCTATTTTTAGGGTTTTTCAAGCAATAATTCTAATTTTTCTCGCCGTAAAAACCATTCTTGAACTTCAACGAACATTTTAAAAAAAGATTTGGCCAAATTGGTCCAGGCGTTGTTGAGTTATGCGCTTACCAACACATTTTGCGATTCATTTTTATATTATAGATAAACTTTTACAAAGTGCTTTCGAATCGTCAAATGAATCTACCACTGGTTCGGAATGCTGTTTCAACCAAGCACCGTTCCTAAACCTCCAATGTCCGACCATCCGTCTGTCTGTGTTTCAGCGGGCTGTATCTCATGAACCGTAATAGGTAGATAATTGAAATTTTCACAGCATGCGTACTTTTATTACTGCTACAACAATAATCTTTTGTTTTTGCTCGATCTTAATAATAGCTAATATCAAACTTTGTACGATGGTACGGTACAGAAGAAGTAAGGTTTATACTTTTAAGAGAACAATGGAAAATAACCTCTTTCTTTATTGGCATTCCGTCCACGTGAATCAACTTTGTTAATTTCACTGTCAACCGTCAACGTTCATTAGTTCTTTTCTTGTCGGTCTGTTTATTAGCGCTGTTGCCTTTGACCGGCCATTATTTATCTAGGCTTTAATTAAACTGTCGACGGTTTTCATTGAAATAAAAACTATTTTCTGAGGGTTGTTTTGCAGGGTCATTTTAGGCTTTTTGGAACTTGAAATAATTCAGAAATTAGAAGAAATCATCTCTTAAAATGGTGGTATTCTAAGGATAAGTTTGCGAAGTCGTAACGTTTGTTTAGTAAAACTTAGATCTAAAAAGATAAAGAATAAAAGATAAATTCTCTATTTTATCTGTTCTTTTTTTCACATTGTTTTCTTTAAGCCCGACAATTGAACCCGGGACCTAGTTATCCGCTTTAAGCATGATGACCACTGGACCACCGAGACAGTCACTGGTAGTTTTTGTAGTTTTGTGATAATATATGTCGCATAGGATAGAATATTTTTCCGAATACACAGATTTTTATAAAATTCTGGAATAACTTCCAGACAAATATTTTTAGTCTTTGTTGCGACCAGAGTTGCGATACAAAATATAGCTTTGCTTCCAACGTGTCCCCAAATGTATGTAACCACAATAAATCGCTTTTCATTTATATCGGGATTTACCCGCACTACGTGACTAACGTACGGGATATCCACGATGTTTTTTAACCACGATAAATAAGAGAGGTGCTCTTATATTCTGAGCGTATATTAATATCAGTAGGTAAGTCTGAGGCTGCATTTTTCCCTTAAGGGCCAAGACACGGAGCTGCCCGCGAAATTCAAATTTAATTTGGTTTTTCGCCATTTATAAACGAATACGACAAAGTAGGCTTATGGTATTCAAATTGCGATAATGGCAGTATCATCTTCACAGGTTTATATACTAATCTTTACGTAAAAGTATCCAGTTTAAGAAATTAATCAAAATAATGACTAATTTGTGAGTAGCTCACGTCAAACTCATTATTTTGACTAATTTCTTAAACTGGATACTTTCACGTTAAGATTAGTATATAAACCTGTGAAGATAATACTGCCATTGGCGCAATTTGAATACCATAAGCCTACTTCGTCGTATTAGTTTACAAATTGCGAAAACCAAATTAAATTTGAATTTCGCGGGCAGACCCGTCTCTTGGGCCTTAACATCAGTGTGATCTCGGTCAAGCGCTAGTATGTGTCTATATATATTAAAAAATAATTACGTTTTGACATTATTAAAAAGTTCCCTCAGCATACCATGATGAAGAGTATTCCGAGCATATTCCGAGTAGTTCATTCCTTCCGCTCAACTTTTAATTTCGCTGCTGCTGAATTTCCGTCGGAACTTTTTCTAACAATATTCCGGGCGCCGGTGTTTTTGTGCCGAGAAGCAGCGACTAGGATATTGCGATTTGCGTAAAACAAACGTACAGTTGTTATTATGTAGTAGGTAGATAATCTAAATATATAAAAGCAAAAGGTGACTGACTGACTGATTGACTGACTGATCTATCAACGCACAGCTCAAACCACTGGATGGATCAGCCTGAAATTTTGCATGCAGATAGCTATTATAACGTAGAGATCCACTAAGAAAGAATTTTTGAAAATTCAAACCCTAAGGGGATAAAATAGGCGTTTGAAAAATCGAACTTAGCGTGAGCGAAGCCGCGGGTATAAGCTCGTTATTTAAAAAAACCGTAAAAAGTTCGTTATCAGGAAGCCCATATTCACTATGGAATGAACACCCTAGAACAAATAATCTAAAATACCTGACCTTAAAAAGCACACACACACACATACACACACACACAAGCGTGCGCACGTTGTGAATATCATGATTGTTTTTATTATGGTTTTTTGATTCCCAAGAGGATTCTATAATTTTCCGGGATAAAATGTAGCCTATGTGTTAATCCTGGGTATGAGCCTGCCTGTTTCATCCCGAAATATAGGCCGAACACTATAAAATCGTTTCAATTAAGATAACTTTATACTTTGTGTAAAAATAAATATACAATAAAGTCATTTTGAAAGCTTTAATCTTATAAGATGTTGAATGGATTTATTCGAATTAATCCGTTCAACAAATTTCATCTCTTTTGAAAGGTGGCTTATGTTGCATTCGTGCAAATACCAACACGATTATTTATTGGTGAATTCATAAAAGAATTGCGAAAACCAATTTGTTTCGTTCCAAAAACTACAAGAGCAAAAAAGCCAATTATAAATTTTACATTAAACATTTTTGTGTAAAACTGGGTTATGATTCTCTGTACAATTGACCCGTCCAGAGAAAAACTTTCTGTTAGCTTTGCTGGCCTTAAAATATCCGGGATGAGCCGCACTTTTGACCACTTCACTTCAGAGTTATGGTGCTGTTATTATCTAAATAAATAAAATGAAAAAAAAAAAAAAAAAAGACGTGTGGCACTCGGGGACTGCAGCGGTAAAGCTATTGCATAGCATTTTTTATCAACACCATAGTGTTGAGAGGAGTTGCGTGTCAGGTTATTTTCGTTACGGAATTTCTGGATTCGGTCTCCATGCTCAAGGCCCGCGATAGAAGCTATGCAATAGTTTAAAAAGGCAGACTGACTGACTGATTGATACCAAGGCATACCTCAAACCACTGGACTGATTAGGTTGAAAGGCATACAGATAGCTATTATGATGTAAGCGTTCGCTAGAAAGTGAAAGTAGAAAGGATTTTTGAAAATTCAACTTCCAAGAGGATAAAATAGGGGTTTGAAAAATTGAACTTAACCCTCCAGAATTGAAGCCGCGAGCAAAGTTTTCTCTAGATAAACTTTTTTTCTTTATATACAATATATCGTCATGATCGTAGAACAACGACGGATCTACATTTTATCAACTTTACAGTATAGCCATTTGAAATACGTATAATTTCCGAAGTTTTGTTAACATAACTTTTTAAATAAAAAATCTGTAGCAATGAAGTTTCAATCTACCCATTAGAATGGTTCTGTTTTAAAACAAATAACAATTGTTAATTGTCTGGTGGGAGGCTTTGGCCGTGGCTAGTTACCACCCTACCGTCAAAGACGTGCCGCCAAGCGATTTAGCGTTCCGGCACTATGGAGCGTAGAAACCGATTAGGGGTATGGGTTGAATTTACACTGCTATACCCCTTCCAAGTTAGGCCGCTACCATCTTAGACTGCATCGTCACTTACCATCAGGTGAGATCGCAGTCAAGGGCTATCTTGTCATCGAATAAAAAAAAAAAAGAATGTCCAAATATGCTAAAGGGTCATTTCTGGACTTTTTGAAAATTCGTCACTGTTCTACGATCATGACGATATAGACTAGCGCTTAACTGCGATCTCACCTGATGGTAAGTGAAGATGCAGCCTAAGATGGTGCGCGCTTGCCTAGAAGATGCCTTTTCACTTTTGATTTAAAGGTACCCAAGTTATAGTTAGTTGGAAAAACGGAGGCCGGAAGGGCATTCCAATTTTTTGCGGTGCGTATTAGGAACGAGGAAGCAAAGCGCTTAGTGCGTGATTGTGGAATTTCGAATACGTAGCGGTGAAGATTTATGCGATGCCTTGCGGTTCACTTCAGAATTTTGGTGGTTACTTTCTCTATAAAGGCCGACATAGTTCATAATGCTACACAGTATTGGGTACGGGGCCCATACAAAGTTGCCCATTATCCTTTAATTTAATTGTAAGGATATGACGAGTTCTATTCATCGCAAAGATCGCGACCTATCGCCGGCTCTTTGATACAGGCCTCTTCTCGAATGACAAGGGTTTGGGTCATTGTCTATCACGCTGGCCTAATGCGGGCTGGTAGGCTTCACACATCTTTGAGAAACATGGAGAATTCTCATGGCATGCAGGTTACCTCACAATGTTTTCCTACACTGCTGTAGCACGTGATATTTATTTTAATCTAAATAATTAAATTTTTTACGAGATATTTCACCGTAGTTAATTGCCTCATCTGGTGATAGAGCTGGTTCATTTTTAGCGTAGAGGATCAGCCGGGCTGTCAAGAGCGTAAATGCAGCCAGTATTCTTGGCATCATTCCACCCAGGCATGATTTGTGTAGTAATTTGATTAGCTATAAGTTTTATTGGAACATTTTATTATCATCGATAGATATAGTAAATGAAAAAAAGTAATGATAAATGCAAATTATTATTCAAATCCGAAAAGTTCTTTTATTTCTTTCGTACTTTGAATACACTAAACCCGCTTAATAAATCCATTACTATAAGAATTTATCAGCATTTCTGCCCTAAATTAATTTCCATCCGTGATCCTCCCCTGTTTTATGGTACAAATTAAAAGCGGCAAGTTTGGCCGGGAATTCCGCCAAAGTTTTCGAGTATTTCTATAAAGCCGGGATCCAAGATGGCTGAAGTTGTAGTAATTACCGACGCAGCCAGGTTGAGTGCTGACGACTTTAGCTGTCCGTATTATCGCTTGAGAGAACATTATTATTCACTTCGCCTTTTGCGTTTGCCTGTACCACCTGTATTTAGGGGGAATTTAATTTTACAATAGTTTTAAAGCAATTAAAAGCTTCAAGGCTGTGATCCATACAAAGCGTAACGGTAGCTATCGCTAAAGTCATGGAGAAGAATTAAAAAACTGACTGACAGACTTATCTAACAACGCACAGCTCAAATCACTGAAAAAAAAAAGAAAAAAAAATGTTATAATCCTGCAAAGACCGACGAAAAATTTGATGGCTGAGCGACTCAGAATTATATACTGAATCCTTGCTTTCAGTTTTCGTTGGGGTGTCCCTTCCTTTGATTTTGACGTAGTCGGTGCAAAATGTACGACAGGAGTTAGATAGAAAGAGTTTAGTTCTTTCAATTCACGAGGGTACGCGGCTCATGGTTGTGTGTGTGTGTCTATATAAGTAGGAGCGAGAGCTTGCTCGCGCCTGACAGCGCCCACCTAGGCTTCTGAAAGGCACACACACTTACGCAATGTGCATGTACATGACGTAACCACAAGTAAAGGGCTTGTAACTTCGTGAAATAAACGTACTTGTAGTAGTAGACTTGGCCTTGGTACCTACCTAATACATCGAGCAGGTATATACTATCCAGTAAACAGTAAGTAATATTATTTTTTTCAGTCTATCCAAATATAATTCACTTCAATCTCATGTCAAATTAAGTGCGCCGTGTTTCCTCGGGGTTTCTAGCACATCGGTAGACTTTTTTTTACAACAATTTTGCTCCCAAAATGTCTGCGTAGTTGACACCTGCCTACTCGAATTAAAGATAGAAGTCGTGCCAAGAACGGAAATATTTCGGAGAACAACACTTATGAATAAATGATGAAAGTTGCAAAAAGTCCTGGAGGGGTGTTTTTTTTTTGGAATTTTATATTTATTTTGATTAAATATCTACCAATTAAATGATCAGTCTCAAAGTTTAATATTATTTTTAACCGACTTCAAAAAAAGAGGAGGTTCTCAATTCGTCGGAATCTTTTTTTATATTTCTTATGTACGTTCCCTGATTACTAGAAGATGATTGGACCTATTTGGAAATTTCTTTTTTTGGTAAGGACATACTTTCCAGGTGGTCCCATGGTTATCTGGTCAGGATACGATGATGGGATCCTGGAGAAATCGAGGGAACTCTTCAATTTTTATAAGCGCACTTTTATATTTAGTTGACGTTTGAAGTCGGTTTAAAAAAAAATATGTTTATAATATTAAATGCCAAGTTACTATTTTTCTGTAACCTTTTCACGGCTCAGCAAGAGAACTGACCTAGACGACACATGTTTGATATACGAATTGATAAATGAAACCATACTTCCGGGATCGAACCTGAGACTTCCCGTATAGGACACCGTAGGCCTAACCACTGGGGTATCACCGCTTGCAAAATTCACCGCTGTAAATTAAAAATCCACTGAATAAAGTCGATACCTACGTGATAGCTTGCGCTGTTAGTGTATAGAGTTCGCATATACAGGGTGCTTGTAATTTACATTCACAAAGCAAAGCTAAATTGGATTGTCGGGGCGCAAAGCGTTTCATTTCAATCGCCTACCGCCTATTGTAGGAAACAATTTTTATTCTCTTGTTTTTCCGAGATCAATCAGTGTTGGAAACAAATTATACGGGGCTTAAATTGAGAAAACGCAAACGAAAATGCCATTGTTTGTTTAAATTGGAATTCTAGAAGTTCAAGGGTGTTGAAGAGCGTTGGCCCGATTGTGAAAGCTCTTATGGGTTATTGAACTAGCCAAGTCGCCAGTCGGTGTAAAAATTCTTTTTAAAAAACCAAAGGCTTTTTAAAAAAATTCTTTTTTAAAAACTAAAGGAGGCTTTGGCCGTGGCTAGTTACTCATTCGGCTATTAGATGCCCCCGCGTCTAGGTCGTTGTATTTGATTGAGGGATTGCGATAGCAATCGCGCCCTAATCGAATAAATACTGCCCCGAGATTTAGATGAGTGTAATTGATTAAATAATACTTGGATATGTTTAATAGTTACCCTCACGTTCAGATGGTTTGTCTGACGTGTTGTGGTTAAATTGATTAGATGTGAGGTGAGGGGCCGTTATAAGGGGATGGTGGAGACTGCTTTAGGTAGGGTTTCAGCGTTTTGAGTTTTCATTAGTGGGCCGGTAATGAATCTACGCAAACAAAGTCATGTGCATCAGCTACTACTTACTGGCTGAACAAAGTAACAATATTCGGCAAACTCTAAAGTAGCAATAAACCACACAATCTGCAGCAGAAACGGCAAAAATCCGGAATATTACTTTCGATCTCCGTTCGCAAACTTCAAGCGCAGCCAATAAACGGAAGCTATACAAAATACAGCTATATTACCCTCTTACTTGTAATCTTGGGTAACCATATTTCATAGAAATTCAGGACGTGTTTTGAATTTTTATGGTATCTGCTCTCGTGAATATTAAGTAACTACACCATCTCTATTCAATATCAAATAACTTTGGAACTATGGCTTCTAATTGAATGAAAAGGGCACAATATCTCGAATTTATAAATAACAACGCATTTTTTCATAAATGTGATTTTGTGTGATCAAATAAAATACATAAACTTGTGTCATACCTTTTGTCTCTTTTAATATAGGTATATTTTTTCTGTGTTGTTGTTTGGGTGCAAATAAAGAGTAAAATAAATAAATAAATAAACTTGTATTGCGATCGGCATCATGGTATTTACAGTAATTTCGAAAAATATCTCTATTTTTAATTGACTTCAAAAAAGGAGGAGGTTCTCAATTCGGAATCTTTTTTTAAGTATGTTCCTCGATTATTCAAAGACGCCTGGACCGATTTGGAAATTCTTCTTTTGTTTGAAAATTGTATATATTAGTAATTAAGGATTAATTAGTATTTATCCGTGTCGCTGACAATACTTTTGTATTGTCAGCGACACGGTTAGAAGGTTAGAGAGAGGCGATTGCGGTGGTACGGCCACATACAAAGACGCCCTGACGACCACATGGTAAAGCTTGCCCTCGACCTGCCAGTGACGAAGCGCTCGCGTGGAAGACCACCCGCCACTTGGTTGACGACGGTCGAAAAAGACCTTAAAGATGCTCATGTTAATAAAGACCTGGCACAAAACCGTGCTCAATGGAAGAGGAGGATAAGGAAGGCCGACCCCAAGTAAATGGGAAAAGGTCTAGGGCGAAGAAGAAGAAGCTGACAATACTTTTGTATGTATCGGGATCCGTCACATCCTAGTGTAGCCGACAGTTTGGTGTTGCTACATTAATGGCACTTAGTAACACTCGGAGCCCTTGAGCGGCCTGATATAAATTCCTGTAATGACATACTTGCCGCGCGTTCCAAATCATTTTCACAATTACCCATTTTCTTCCTACGCTGTTTAGCTTAATTGGCCAATGATTGAGGTCCAACGCTCACGAGTGGAAATGAGGCACAACATCTCCTTTTATAAAAACTCAAATTCAGCTTTATTAATTTTTAATTACGGTTGAAATTCATTTTGAGCAGAATGGATTAAAAATGATAGAGGTACGCTTTTTTATTAGTTAGTATCATAGTATCATTTAAATCCCACTAATATAATAAATGCGAAAGTTTGTATGTATGGATGGATGGGTGAAACATCCATAATAATATTATGTTTGTTACTTAATCACGCAGTAACGACTGAACTGATTTGGCTGTTTGGCACAGAAATAGATTATAGTCTGGAATAACTCATAGGCTACTTTTTATCCCGGAATATAAGAGAGTTCTCATGGGAATAAAAAAACCTTAATCCGTGCGAACGAAGTCGCGGGTATCAACTAATTAAAAATAATTTTTCGTATACCTAATAATATCTATAGAACAGTATTGGGGCTAACTGACTGATTTATTGGAAGATTATATTATACAGCCCTAACCTAGCCCTAACCAGTAGTTTTAGAGATTTGAGATTTGCAACTATATGACAGGGAGTCCATAGATGGCAAAACAATTTTTTTTTAATATTTTTAGCGAGCAAACGAGCAGGCGGGTCACCTGATGTTAAGTGATTACCGCCGCTCATGAACATTTGTAGCACCTGAGGCACCACCAATGCGCTGCCGGCTTTTCAGGAATTTATTGGTCCGCCCCTTGAATAAGCCCATGTAAACAATTTACTTCCGTCAGAGAAGAGAGGGTACGGTTTTGTTGAAATTAACTTTTTAAACAGGGCACAAAACAAAATTATTGTGTTTTTCTTGCAATTAAGTACATGGTATACAATTCATCATAGTTCGCGGCGAACCACTAGTACTAATAGAACTCATTAATCGACACGCGAAATCGGAAAGGCCCCATTTCCAATACACTAATACCCATACCTATATCCTCGCTCGTGATGCAATTTAACTTATTTCGAGCGATTCCACCTTCCGACTTTTAATTAAATTCGATTTGATTACTCGCCCATTCCACGCTACGTAATTAGATTTTGAGCACGGCTTTGTTTGGTGCGTACTACAGCTGTAGTAGATATCTGTGTTGTTATACCGACAAGTAAGTTTGACTGGTGGGAGGCTTTGGCCGTGGCTAGTTACCACCCTACCGTCAAAAACGTGCCGCCAAGCAATTTAGCGTTCCGGCACGATGGCGTGTAGAAGCCGATTAGGGGTACGGGTTGAATTTACACTGCTAATCCCCTTCCAAGTTAGCCCGCTACCATTTTAGACTGCATCGTCACTTACCATCAGGTGAGATCGCAGTCAAGGGCTATCTTGTCATAGAATAAAAAAAAAAAAAAAAAGTCATCCTTACTAACGTTATACATTACCAACTAGCTGATGACCGCGACTGTGTACGCGTGGATAGAGGTTTTTAAATCCCACGGGAACTCCCTTATTTTCCGGGATAAAAAGTAGCCTATGTGCTATTCCAGTCTATAATCTATCTCTGTGCCAAATTTCAGCTAAATCGGCTCAGTCATTCAGCGGCGTGATTCAGTAATAAAAATCCATCCATCCATCCAAACTTTCGCATCTTTACTAATATATAAATGCGAAAGTGTGTTTTTATGTCGGTTTGTTGGTTTATCCTTCAATAACGCTTCAACAGAGCTACGGATCGATGTGATTTTTTGCATGGGTATAGTTGAGGAACTGGAGAGTAACATAGGCTTTTTATCCCGCAAAATCAAAGAATTCCCGCGGGATTTTAAAAACTAAATCCAAGCGGACGAAGTCGCGGGCATCAGCTAGTTTTTCACATTTTAAAGATGAAATTATTTTAAATTATTATAGGCGGGTTTATTATAAATGCATACTTCCGGTAAGCGAAAATATAATTATCAATTAAAGTCAAAACACCCAATAAATTTTATCACAAATGCGCACAGAGTCATTAGCGATTAACCATTGACCTCATCAATATAAGGTAATGCTCGATGAATTTGTAATGACGTCATCAATCATTGTATTATTATGTACGTTGACAAAGTATAGTCTACCGCAATTCTGCAAATGAGGTTTAACTCACAGAAGGTTTCAAAGAATTTCCACCAAAATAATGCCTATTGAAAATAAAATTATTCTGCGCTTTTGTTAGTTTGACGTTTTCATTGGCCTGGCTATCTGGCATATTTATGAAATTTCCTCGATATCGATTTTTCCCTGTACTATGTGTGGTGGATCGATCGTGTGTATGATTGCAGCCAAGCGCTAGTATTATAAGCGCTAGTCTATATATATAAAAAAAACTTTTCCTTTCTGCCTAAGGTGTGATATTTGGCCGCTGTCGTAAGTATAGAAGAAATAACGGATTTTGGAAGTAGGAAAAAGGATCCTTTTTATGATAATTTCCAATGTAAATACTAAATTGCAGATTTACCTCCACGCTCACGAATCTAGGCTTTTCGAAAAAATATCAAATGACTTAATAACCTATGATTAATTATATAATTATATTTTCAAGTATTTTTTCCATCGACATTCCTTCTTTCCTTCTAAATATCTGGAAAAAGGTCGTTGCCTTTCAGCGTCCCACCTCAAAATGGTGAAGTTAAAACTCTATTGATTGGACTATTTACGTCACATTAGCAAATTAACACTAGACCTCAAAGCTCTATGCATACCCGTATACCAATATGTTATTGCCCTCTCAAACGCAACATAAACAGTGATATTATATTATATCGAATTATTGACAATGCCCGGTACAATCAAATCTGTTTGAGCTATCCGATACAGCATGAAGTGCCATCTAGAACTGACAATTCAATTGCAATTCACATGTTGCTGTTTGAATTATTTGGCAAAGCATCAAAGGAAAAGTCGCTGAATTAATCTCTGCTGATTTTTGATTTATAACTGGAACACTTACTTGTTTAGTTAGGCTTACTTTAACCTACATATTATATCTTTATTTTTGAAATGTTGGGATACAATATTTCTTCAGGTTCTCATCAAATCAAAATTCTTAATTCAATGTTGGCATTCTGTAAACTTAGTGGAAGCCAGCAGTTTCTCAAGCATATTATATGCCAGCAGTTTCACAAGCATATTATTATATCTTTATACAAGTGGGGCCTTTTTTTTAGTAATCTTAAAACGAGTTCCTAGCGTATCCTGCTATGCCGTGCGATTTTGTGAGAATCGTAATCGTATCGTATTCTTTTTACAGCAATTGATATATATGAATTGATAAATAAATGAAACCACACCTTTTAAGCTTTCAAATGAATACAATATGTGGAAAATAGTAGTGTTACATTGCATAGTTTTGTTAAAAAAAATTTTGTGGAAAGAACAATCGCCGAGTTTATTGCTGGCTCTTCTCGGCAGGAAGGGCATTCCGAACCAGTGGTAGATTCATCGACGATTCAAAAGCACTTGTAAAAGTTTATTTGAATAAAAAAAAATTCTATTCAAAAAAAAAATTTATTCTATTCTAAAAAAAAAATTCTATTCTTAAAAAAAAAATTCCTATTCTGTTGGCACATAGGCTTAGATCAGGTTACATTCCAACCAACAAAGGTTATCGTATGGGAAAAACGTCTTCCCCTAACTGCGACGTCTGTGACGTCCTAGATGATGGACGTCCATTTGTTGGTGGAATGTGTCCGATATCAATCAGATAGAGTCCAATTGATGGAAGATTTAAGACAGAACAGATTACACGTTGGCGTCTTTCACGATTTATTGGTTAACCCGAATTCTGACGAAGCGTACAATTTGTTCAGTCTATTACTTTGTAAATAGAGTTTTAAGGTTAGGAGTATAATTATTTTAGGGTACAATAAAGCTGACATACTCTACGTAAAAGCGTTTTAATAAAAGATTAAAAAAAAATATATACTATTTTGAGAATAAAAGTCGAAAGCACTCCACTCCGTTAGTTTACCTTAAACCTTAATAAGACTTCCTAATTACGAGTATCATCATCTCATCACGTCACGGGCCCAATTCTGGGCACAGGTATTCTCAGAATGACAAGGGTTTAGGCCATAGTGCTGTCGACCACTGCCCTGTGCGGCTGGGCAGACTTCACACACTGCTGTCCAAGTGTGTATTGGCAGACTCCACGCACCTTTGGGAACATTATAGAGAACTCTCAGATTTCCTCATGATATTTTCCTTCACCGTTAAAGCATATTTATGTGAAAAAAGACGTGCATTAAATTCAAACCGCTAAAAAGGAGACCAAAGTCTTTCAAATGGACCTTCCAAATGGTTTCCAAGCATCCAGTATATCTCTTATTTTCAGGCGATTCGTCAAAAAGGCAAAACGCTGAACAACCACTGAATAAGCGCTGCATAAACGATAAACGTTGGGAGCTCGCCCGCTTTATCTCTGTCAATTACCGCTTACGTATGTACGAGCATATCGTTTAAGGCTCGAATAAATGGCGTCCAATCAATAAGTTAAACCCTCGTCGGAAAACAATTTGCGAAAGCGAAATGTCGAAACATCCCGAAACTACCAAAACTATTAGGTATAGGCGGTTAGTTTGTTTATTCGCTAAGCTATAGACGCTTTTAGCGCAGACAGACATAGATACTTTTGGCTGGATCTCGTAGCGCCGATATCCTAAACCGAACATAAAACTGAAAAAATCGGGATCACAAGATTGGCTAAATAGGGCAAGAGTATGCCAGAAAACCCGTATAATACCTTATACGTTCTTCAAAGCATTATCCCACTACGTGGGAAAAAACAGGCATAGATAATACTTTTCCCTGAAAAATACGACATTCACCCATTCATTACCCAGATATAAAGAACCTAGTAAAAACATCTATTGTGACAGTATCTTCTTTAATAAAGATTGATATTACTACGACGGACGGTATTCTGACTAATATAATAATGTGATAGTGTGTTTGGTTGTTTTTTTTTTTCGTTTGTTCAATTTTTAATGCTTTGGTAAATCATGCAACAACGAAGCAATGAGTCGACACGATTTTTTGTATGTGTATAGTTCAGGACCTGGAGAGTGGCATAGAATACTTTTTATCCTGGAAAATCAGAGTTCTCATAGGATTTTCAAAAACTTAACTCCACGCGGACGAAGTCGCGAGCATTAGCTAGTAGGACTATAATTCCAAATCTAAATACTTGGTAGCCCTACTCTATAGTAATGTGTTCCTAAGAAAGCTTTTAGCGAAAACGCGTTATCACTGCGAAGGGATCGAGCCGACGCGCCCTAATCAGTGGAACCGATTGAACTGATAAACGCACATTAACGGAATTACTCCACTGGGACGTTATGGGGAAACCTATCGGGAAAGGTAAGATTTATCACCTGAGGCGCGGCGATATAGAAGTGGAGGGTACAGACGAGGCGCGGACTTAGAGAAGATGCATGCCACTTCTATACACCTAGTATAACCATCATCATCAACCTTAGGCGACCTCCCTGGCGCAATGGTCAACGCTGTAGTCTTATAACTGAGAGGTCTCGGGTTGGATTCCCGGCGGAGGCAATTTGAGAATTTATTAATTTTAAATTGTCTCTGGTCTGGCCTGGTGGGAGGCTTTGGCCGTAAGTATTTACCCCCCTACCGTCAAAGATTTGCCGCCAAGCGATTTAGCGTTCCGGTACGATGGCGTATAGAAACAAATTAGGGGTATGGGTTGAATGTAAGTTCAATGTAAATTGGAGAACTCATTGGAGGCTACGTTATCGGGATTCGACAAATATTCGCCTTAGCACGATATATTCGGGCGAACACGAATCCTTTTCGCGGCACTGTAAACCGCCAATGTAGACAAGAATATCGCGTATAACGGTTTTATCGCGACAACGCGACAAAAATACCACTAGGCTATAGTAGCATTTACAACCAAGCCTATTATAGCTCAACAAGCAACCAATTATAGTACCCGAAAGTAAATATTACACATCTAGCTTTGCAAAGGTATAGTAGGCTTCGTAGAACAACGTCTCTGTTGCGCTTTCCGGCAAAATGTCACAGAACTTTCTAGATAGTATTTGAAAAAAAGCTCTAAAAGAGGTCACATTAGCTTTACTATGGAACATTGCAAAAGACTTTCATTTAAAGCTCTCTTAATGGGTCAATCTAATGAGTTTTTATCAGATTCTATCACGTACGATCTTAGGTCATTAGGACACGCCAGTAAACTCGTGACGATCGGATAAGAAACACCCTTTTAAAACACGACTTTATAGGGGAGTTATATTTATACTCTTTCCCCTCTGAGTTTTATCGTAAGGGCAGGTTCTTACCTGCGCAAGTGCACGAGGCGAATGGTCTACGTGTACCATAAAAGGCTTACAAGCACGAAAGACTAGCAAGCGATGCAGGCATTTTGTGCATATGTATGTTCGCGAGTATTTTATTAAGAACAGACACTTCTAGCACAGCAGACTTATCTGGTCTGTGACTTTAATTGAACACAAGTGACAAAGTTGCATGGAAGCAATCTGCTTTGCTTCAGCTATTCAAAATATTCATCTCAGTAGAGTCTGCTTTTTGGACCGATGGTAGAGCTTTGATTTGCTATAAGAGCCACAATTGGACTACATGAAACAAAAAATAATTTTGAAATTTCAATAAATATTTTAATACGCGAATTGCTCTTGAACTGGTCGAGACAAGGTTCGCTGCGCTTCACATGCACGGTTCGTGCACAGGTATGGATTCACCTTAAAATTGTAAAAATCATAGAATATTATAATCTGAAAAATTTGCATCCATGGTTTCGAAAATGTGATGAAAGAAACTTTATATTTCTCTTTGTCTTGAAGGCATTTTCTTCACCTACTGTTTGCTTCATTGTTGTATCAAAAATTCCTGTTCATAAATGAGCAGTATTTAATGCGATTCCATAACCTTATATTATTATACTCATACAACAGAATATTATCAAAAATATCAGGGCTCCCTCCATCGAAAAGGGATGCGGGCAGATAATTAGGAGTCCTATATCAAGTAACCAAAAAAAAACAAATCAATTCGGTTTTGACCTGAGCTTTACTTGTGAGAAATCGGATTAAGCTATATTGCGACCTAATTTGGTGTATCAATTTTGGGTCGTTCACTGTTTGGCAGAATTATGTAGAAATGTAGTTCATTGTTCATAGTTGGTAGTTGTAGGCATGTTCATTGTTCACTAGTTTATCGGTTTAACGGTTCCCATACTTGACTTTGTGTTGGCTTTTTCTGTGTCGATATCAAGTAACTTTGTCAGTTTGCTTTAACTGTTGAACGTATATGAACAAAATTTACAAGTAGATAGCTTGCAAATATGGTTGAGCGAAGCAATGGCTGGATCATGCGTCATGCTCGTGAACGGGTGCCGCCAACGGGAATGGGTCTGCTTTGTGTCTACCCATGTTAACATGTGTTAGGTTGTGGTAGGTGTGCATTTTTGAAACTTCTGTGTGGAAACATTGTGTGCATAGCCTAGTTTTTTTTAACAATTGTAAAAAAAAAAAAAATTTTTTTTAAAAGAGCAACTGCTGAGTTTCTTGCCGGCTCTTCTCAGCAGAATCTGCATTCCGAACCGGTGGTAGATTTGTGACGTTTCATAGGCGCTACAAGTTGGCCTACATGAAATAAATAAATTTTGATTTTGATTTTTGAAAAGACATAGGATACTTTATATACCAGAATGTTAAGGAATTCCCATGTAGACGAAGTTGTGGGTGTCAGTTAATATAATATCAAATTGTACATACAAATATGAATAAATATTAAAGGCGTGCTAGGGTTTTCGGTTTTGAACTTTAACGTTTATTGTTACAGCTTTTATCTCAACTTTGTTAGACATAAAAGCTGTAACAATAAACCTTATCTCGCCACATATAAGTGGTTCGGGAGGCCTTTTCATGTAGGTATCACGCTGGGCACGTATCCTTAATCAAGACATTTTCCTCTCACTACGTAATTCCCTTCTGCCTCATAAGCATCCGAAAATTCCTGTTCTAAACGCCGAACCGATATTACGAGTCTCTCTGGCCAATTTGAACATGGTAGAACGAATTAAGTTAAATGACAAAATTTTATTTTAGTTCCTGGCGCAGTGGCGAGCGTTGTGGTCTTATAACTGGGAGGTCTCTGGTTCTTTTTTTTTTTTTTTTATTATGTGTTCCTCCCTTTTTTCCTCCGACAAGGTAATCGGAGACTGTTCTAGGTCGGTACTGAATATGGCTTTTTTTTTGACATATTTTCTTTTTGCTATACTTTCTGGTTAACTTACTACACATGGGTAAACTTAAGTAACTTAAATGTTAGTAAAGTACTTTTTTTTTTTCTTTTTTGTGAACTTTTTTTTTATTATTTTTTTTCATGTACTTATGTCAATTTCCGTTTTTAAAAATTTTTTTTTTATACCTTTTTTAGGTCTCTGGTTCGATTCCCGGCGGGGGCAATTTGGAAGCTTATAATTTCTTAATTATCTCTGGTTTGGTCTGGTTTGGTTTGTGAGGTTCAAATCCAAAATGGTGTCAATTAAGTCGTTCTCAAAAAGAAATCACAGCAGCAAGTCCAGTGTTAACCATAGATTAAAGATCGGTCAGTGGCCGTACGGCACGTACATAAATAGGGTTAGTTCGATGACGTCATCCGCAATTGCTTGCCACGTCCGATACAGCTGCCTAGTGATTAGAGCAATCACTTCCGATTGACTGAAACACTCATTATTGCTTAAAATGCATAGATGTAGCATAAATCTATAATATTATTCCTTATGTCACTTAAAAAGTAAGTAGCGAACTTCGCGGAGAGTCGTGTACAACGCGCTTTGCCTGGCGCTATTAGTAGTTCTAAAGTTTATTACTTGTAATTACTGTTTCAGCATTACTTCGCAGTAAGAACGTTCGTCAGGTAAACGCTTTGCGTGACTTCTTTAACCATATAACTCGGCCAAGGAAATAAAAAATTTATTTATTTAAGGAAAATAAAATACAGCGACTATAAATTTATAGCCTAGTGCTTAGGGCTTCGGTCTCCTTTTCAAGAGCGGGATCGAGTCCCAGAGTTCAAATATCAAATATTGGATTGAATCAGGCGTTACTTTGCGGATGTTCAAACATTGTAAAGTCGACATCTCCTGAGGATGCTCCGGTGTCGGGGCGAAACGTCGACAGTAGTACAATTAAAGTCTTGTGTGGTGGTGCATGTGAGTGGTGGTGGCATTGCTTGCTTGGGGACTTGGCTTTCTTGCTTGGTTGGGGAGGTAAGACGTGCTAAGCTTGTAGCTGCATGTTAGATCATACAGATTTTTTCTGTTGGCGGATTATAGCAAAGTAATTATAGCCTTTTCTTGTTCAAATATCACATGCTTAGGCGGTGAAGGAAAACATCGTGAGGAAACCTGCATGCCTGTGTTAGCAACACTGGGTGTTGCGCGCGCGGCAGTCGACTTCAGTGCCACCTCGGCAGCTGTCAGAGGTCAAGACGTCAGCGCCGCGTGATCGAAAGGCGGGAATGACGGCGGCTTTTGCCTCGGTGTGGGCATCAGGTTGCGTCTCACTTTTGGCTGAGACTCCGGGAACGACACAACGGTTTTGCTAAAGTACTATGGGTTCTGCTAAAGTTGTACTATGAGTTTTGTTAAAGTTGTTCTATAGGTTTGGTTCAAGTTGTACTATCCAATAAAAGTGTAATTATTAGTATCTCGGCGTGTTTGAGTTAAAACATGAGAGTTTTCCATGATATTATCAAAGATGACTGAAGTCTGTCAATCCGCACTTGGCCCGCGTGATGGACTATGACGTAAACTCACGAGTAAACCCTTCACATTTTGAGGAGACCCGTGAGCTGTGGCCAGTAGTGTGCTGGCTATGGGTTGAGATGATGATGATGATAACCATAAAAGAGGTACAAAATATGTATAAAGTTGGAAAAGAACAATAAGTTATGGTAAGTCCTTTTTAAAGGGATATTTTCAGAAAATAAAAGGAATCCCCTCAAAGTATCTACTTTCCTACTTGATTTATAGCTCCACGGGATACTTACGCCAACGAAAGTATAAAAAACCAATTCAATCTCTACTGTTTCCGAGACTTCTCACTCCATAACAGTGAAGACTAGGAATCGTAAAAAGAATATAAAAGTTTTATTGGTCCGCCCTCCGGCGATATCAGAAAACAGCAGCTGTCTACCCAAGCTATAAATGCAGACAATATTGGAATTAATATAAAGCTGGTCACGAGAACGTCTTTGTGTTCAAATGAAGGCTGCATTTGTGTACTAGATAAGGCCAGATTCGCGCTGCGACGTCGGATGAATTATTGAATGAACGAAAACCCATTCAAATGTCGCCAAGTCTATTCCGCCGAAGTACTTATCCCACAAATGAGCTTCATATTCTTTAATTAAAAGAGAAAAGATTGCTAAAATTGGATGAAAAGAACATCACTAAGTAACTTTTAACTAGAAGAATAAGGATTTGTAAAAAACTTGCTGATGTTTTAAAAACCGAGAAATATGAAGGTATTTGAGGATTACAGTACTATGCCCTTCCTCAAACTGGAAGCTACCCCTAAGCCCGTCGAAATCGGTCCAGCGATTTAAGCGAGAAAGGGGAACACAGATACAGATAGACATACAGAGCCATTTTCGTATTTATAAGTAAGTATAATGGATTTCCAAGAAAAAATTGAGAAAAAACGTCATTCAAGCTAAACTTACTTTTTATTGGACCAAACATTTAGTAGGTCTACAAAATAATGAAATGAAACAAAGTAGATATTGTGAAAATAATGCCTTAAACCTTGCTAATATATGTAGGTACACTGCACGGAGTACTCGTATATCTTAATTAATACATATTATAAATGCGAAAGTGTGTTTGTTTAGGTACACTTTTGTCCTTCAATTACGCAGAAACGGAGAAAACTGATCGATGTGATGTTTTTGCATAAGTTGAGGACTTCATTTTGAAAATTTTAATCGGGGGATGCTTTATTATCAATACTGGCCCCAAAACAATTTTTTTAAGCTATTGCATAGCTTCTATCGCGGGCCTTGAGCGTGGAGACCGAATCCAGAAATTCCGTAGTGAAAATAACCTGACACGGGACTCCTCTCACCGCTAGATGGCGTTGATAAAAAATGCTATGCAATAGCTTTACCGCGGCAGTCCCCGAGTGCCACACGTCTTTTTTGAATTTTTTTCTGTCTGTGTGTCTGTGCGCGCATCACGCAAAAACTACTGAACGGATTTGAATGAAATTTATCCACGCGGACGAAGTCGCGGGAATCAGCTGCTGGGTAATATGGGGTACTTTTATTCCCGAAAAAACAGAGGAGTTTTAAAAACCCCACGTGGACTAAGTTGCGGGCAAAAGCTAGTAATTAATAGCAGTGAACCTCCACATTTTAGATGGAATTTGTACGTTACATATCACAACATGCATCAGTAATGAAAATATATGAAACACGAATGTTCCGAGTTCCGACTGACACTTCGCATCCTTTTAGCGAAGCCATAACTATTGTTATAGCTGTATCAGTTTTAGTATTGCGGTATGGAGCACGGTTGGGACAATCGAACAGATCAAATTGTGCAGCAGAATGGACAATACGCGCGGTTACACTGTCCGATCCAATCGCCTTTGATTTATTTCAGCGAGACAACGGCTAACTGCAATGTTTGGCCTTTTGGATGCTTTTTTGAACGATTGTTGGGGATAGATACCTTGAAAATACTATTTTATATGGATATAATACTTCTTGGAATTAGGCGTCAGTTACACGAGGAGGGTTTCTCGAATGCGAGCGGCAAGAAATAGTTTGCGGTTATCCTATACGAAAACTTTCCATACAATTTTCGCCCGCGATTATATATCATATTACATATATATTATTATGACAAAAAGTCGCATCAGTTAAGCAATGATACCTACTGAACCGCAAAAATTTAAAATATCCTTCCGGCTTCCGTTTTTCCAACTAACTATAATAAAGTGGGTGTCTTTAAATCAAAAGTGAATAGGCATCTTCTAGGCAAGCGCGCACCATCTTAGGCTGTATTTTCACTTACCATCAGGTGAGATCGCAGTCAAGCGCCAGTCCATGTATTCAAAAAAAAAATGTTCGAATATAAGTGCCGAAAATTTCACTCGCATTCGAAGAAACTCTCCTTGTGTAACTGAGCCAACTACTTCAAAATTAAACACACAATTTTCCGTGATTGAAGGACTAACAAATAAACCAACAATTGTCACGTTTATAATATTAGTAGGGATATCTGTCAATCAAGTTTTGAACCTTTATATACTCAACTATGAAAAAAGGGGAAAATATTTCCCTAAAGATAAGAGATAGAAGTTAAGACACTTACATAATCGTAGGTTTAAATGGTTTAAAATATTATCTAGATATCCAGTGGCTTATTCTGGTGAGTAAGTATCACACTATCATGGAGTCCACCTGTGAATTTTTTTAATCCTTATTATATCTGCTTATCGTATTCATACTGTAGATATTTAGGTATCATGTAAAGCCGCATTTCATATTTTAGGCACTAAGAACTTTTTTTTATACAAGGTGTTAGTTAATGTCCCTATCCTACCGAAACCCACAAGTTGGGGTCGGTGTATAGATACATGAAAAAATATCATGAGACGTGTAGCTCATATCCTGGCCAAGTTATGAAGACTTCAAAAATTCACCATAAATGTATCGGTGGCAGCCCTTTAAAACAGCTGATTCAATGGCAATGCACTGCCAACGATAAAAATATGAATGAAAAATCTTAAAAGTACTTCTATTCTACTGCTGCGCTGGTATCCTAGTCTCGGCCTACAACGTACTACTTGCTATGCTATAACGTTGCGATAAAATATTCCAGATGCGATACCTAACCATTAATCGGCATGTAATTAAACCTGTAACCTGTAGTATTGTTCAGTAGAGTGAAATCCGATTAGAAATCTCGTATTTTTGCAAGAATATTCCCGACTACTTTCGGACTCCATGAGTTAAAATCCTACGTAATCCATAAAGTGACTGCCGCCTCTTTATTTGCAGGTAATTAATATCTCGCGTTGTGGTTTTGATTAACAATGACTGTATGTGAATGAACGAATGAATGTGTGTGAAATTTTTAATAATAAATCAATTGCAAAACGATACAATAATTATTATTATCGCTTGCAGTACAGTGCAAGCATAGTACTAGCATTAGAAGTTGAAAGCGAGCGGTATTCGGCGTAGTGATTTGCACCGGAGAAGTGATTTTTCACCGGAGAATCACCGGTGAGTCTCCGGTGAGAGTAATCGGTGTTTAACCGATTATTATTGAATAATAACTCAAGTAATTTTATTATTTAAATAAAAAGAAGTTGGTTGATCAACATTGTTAATTATTTAATAACATTTATTCAAATACAATTACTTTATCATTATTTCCTACCTCCTTAAATAATAATTATCATAATAAAGTAAAATATTTTTTTCTTAATATTTTTTTTATTTAAAACCTTTACAATACATCTAATATCATTTTGAGTTCACACAATATCGATGCGCTTAAAATTCCATTGCATTACTAGAACATTAACAGTTAAAAACATTTTAATTGATGCTAAATCTGTATTCGAATTCACCGGAGATCTCCGGTGAATCTCCGGAGAATGGCAAATCACCGGTGATTTTCACCGATGCTCGAAATCAGCTCTAGCTAGTGGCGAGCGGAGTTTCTTTGACGGCGGCGGCGCCTTTTGACGGCGGCGCGGCGGTACGTGTTTTCGAAACACCGCCCGCTAAGGGCGAGCATACATTGGGGTGCGAAGTCGCAGCATTGTAAAAATCATAGACGTCGCATAACGCACCGTGGAAATGTCCGCTGTGCACCGTAAAAACCTGTACCATTCTATCGGTATCCACACTTCCCAGCGTGTGCATGTCAAGATGATTAATTACGATAACGATTATCTGATTTTCTTGATTCAGGAACGTCCTGTCCTTTGGGAGAAACCAATGAAAGAATACAAAGATAAATTTCTACTAAAGTACTTAGTGTGGTCCATGTCTCATTAGAAACTAAACTTATGGACAGAGTTTTCTCGTACGATGTCCTATGCGATAAAATTTTTCGTTGCATAAACGCAACCGCAAGTCATGTTTGTAGCCTCGCCTTTACTCGCACGGCGCGTCAAAGTAATATTGATGTATCGTAAAATTACGTGGAATACCAGGGCACCATGAAAATAAGGAGACTTAGAAAATAATATTTTTTGATAGTGTTTACGTCTTTAGAAATTTTGCCTTTACCTCAGGAAAAACAACACAAAATACTTGTATTATGCAAGATTTTTGCTTAACTATTTTTAAAGGAATTGGTGATAATTGCGAGTGCATTTAATAATTTTGGAATCTAACAGTAACTACCAAATGTTAGGTACGTTCTTGAGATGAAAATGTGGCTTTTCAAATGTAACACTTTTGTTAATAAGTATTTTTTAAATTGCTACCTAAAACAGTATTCAGTTTTCCATTTTACAAGTTATTTGCCAAAAGAAAGTCAAAATATTGTTTTAGGACTAGGGATTCGATGACCTCCCTGGCGCAGTGGTGACCGCTGTAGTCTTATAACTGGGAGGTCTCGGGTTCGATTCCCGGCGGGGGCAATTTAGGAATTTATAATTTCTAAATTGTCTCTGGTCTGGTCTGGTGGGAAGCTTTGGCCGTGGCTAGTTACCACCCTACTGTCAAAGACGTGCCGCCAAGCGATTTAGCGTTCCGGCACGATGGCGTGTAGAAACCGATTAGGGGTATGGGTTGAATTTACACTGCTTAACCCCTTCCAAGTTAGCCCGCTACCATCTTAGACTGCATCGTCACTTACCATCAGGTGAGATCGCAGTCAAGGGCTATCTTGTCATCGAATAAAAAAAAAAGAAAGTGTAACGCCCTTTAAGAGGAGAGAGTATCATTCAAATGATATTATTAAAAAAAAAAAAAGAAAAAAAGTCATAAATTGTGCTCTCCAATTAATTTTGGAGTTTTGAATGCAATTTTTTTTTAAGAAAAACGGGTAAAATCAAAATCATGACTGGCAACACTCGTCTTGCGGCTTTAATTTTTTGGGATTACAATTTACAACGCAGTTGCACGTGAACGGTTGCGGTATAATCAACTACCGATTGCGTCTCTGTTAAGTGAACTGTGGAATGGAGTATTTATGACATGATCATGTGTTTGTGAGTGTTGTGGACTGTGTTGTTTACATGTTCGGTTGCAAATCTGCTGCGGTCTGAGTTCGAATCCTGCGTAGTCGGTCATAACATTTTTAGAGTTGAGTTTCTGCCAAGAAACCCCCAGTACCGGCCTAGAGTTAGGAAACTAGGGGCGGCTCTGTTTGAGCTTCTTGAGTCTAAACTAAATCAATCTGGAAGGGAGACCTGTGCCACTCGCAAGTTATTTAGAGATGAACCTAATTAGACCCTCCAATCCAAGTACATTCATACCTCCAAGCTGCTGCAGCTGCGGTTGGTGGGCTTTAATTAATCTTAAAATTTATCATTGATAACATGTTCTCCGAGGAACGGGAGTGACACAACGCCAACTTTGTAATTTAACTCCAGGCCGAAACTGATAATTTCTTGTCAGAAACCCAATAAGGCAAGGCGTGTGTAATTTTGAACCGACCCGGGATTCGAACCTAGACCTCGTTATCCGGTCATCACCACTACTGACGTAGTGTACGTAGTAACGAGGCAAAGTGGTCGACTTGTCAGTCGTCAGCAAAGGTCGTCAGTGATTTCGCGCTTACCTACCTATTCCGAAAAGACATCACGTGACATCAAGTGCGCGGCACTCGGTAAGAATTTACGACTCTTTCTAAACATCGAACTTGTTTGTACCTACTAGGGAATCAGGAATTGAAAGGGATTTATGTGGCGTGTTGTTATTATGTCTAGTTAGGGTTTCCAAAATGTTTTTTTCTTAATTAATTAATTATTTTTGTATGAAAGTTTTTGATAATTAATTTTTACTTTTTACCACCGCCATTGTGTTTATAGGGTCAAAGTGCATGGGTGGTTGCTGGTAAGTTATACACATTAACAAACACCTTGTATATTTTTAGCGAGCAAACGAGCAGGCGGGTCACTTGATGTTAAGTGATTAACACCTGAGGCACCACTAATGTGTTGTTGGCTTTTCAGGAATTTGTTGGTCCGCCCCTTGAATAACCTCATGTTGTAATTTAGTGGGAACACCGTCGCAGGAAATTGGTTCCACAGTTTCATTACGTGGAAAAAAAGATCTGGCACAACGGATGGTCAAAATGCTCCTTTTGCTCCTCGAACTTTTAGCCGATGGTAGAGTCTTGACTTATCACAAGAACCATCACCAGGTTGGCCTGACTGAATTTTTTATTTATTTACTAAACTCTTTGCATAAGAAAATTCGAGTATAGTATACAAAATATAGTTATATTCCACATCACCTCTCTAGCAGCTACTTTTAATAAATCTTTATTTCGAACGCGCCCCATACATAATGAAGTCAAATTTTTATTTGAGAATTTGTTTGCTAATAAAAAGAATCAGTGTTAATCATACGAGTATTTTAGTAAAAAATAAAAGATCTTTCGGACGGAATTGTGACCTTCTTTGACTGATTTTAATAAAAATAAAAAATTAATTTCATTTGTATGGGGCGCGCTCGGGGACGAGACGCATTTTACTATGCGCGTCGTGTAGATACAATCGCTCTTACTTCAACGGAATAACGCGAGTTATTTAGATCGGACGCGTCTGGAATCGCAACTAACGCTAAATTCCAATTTAGTTGTAACTAGGAGATAGATTTATACCACGACATCAGTTGAGACTCCAACGTGAGAGGTGAATTTTCGCGTTATTCGTCTTGTAACCAAATTATGGCTTATGTTCTTGATGGGAGCTGAAACTTAAGTGCGCTTCAGATCTGACGAATCGTATCGGAGCGCAGCGGCCGTGGCAATGCTTAGGTATACGAGCGACGTAAATGACGCTGTAGCCTAGACTTCCGATCCTCGCATCAGTCGCCCACGTCAGTGATATGGCGTCACTGATGCAGGTGACTGACGCTTGACGCGAGGATCGGAACTCTAC
This sequence comes from Hipparchia semele, assembly GCA_933228805.2. NCBI lineage: Eukaryota > Metazoa > Arthropoda > Insecta > Lepidoptera > Nymphalidae > Hipparchia > Hipparchia semele. Next base: position 14,747,474 of record OW121710.1, on the reverse strand, counting down.
CGGAAAGGGTAGTGGTTAAGGTATGCTAATTCTAGGACTTAAACATATCCCTGAAAAAAATTAAGTGGATCCGTTACTCCGTTGCTTTATAATTTAAATATAACAAAACAAATAAACACACTTTCTTCATAGTTTCATGCCAATATTATAAAAAAGCACAATATAAGAGTATTTTCTGTCAAAGTATTAAAAAGAAAGCACACCTCCATATTATTTTCCAACAGAAATATCATAAAGAAAAGAATGAGCAATTTTAGCTCCTAATAATAAAGTAGAGATGGAAACGGTCTCTCAACAGGGCCTTTCGCTCTCAATATCCACTGTTACAGAGCCTCTAGAGGGTAAAGCCAATATCTTTCGAGAATCGAGATATGGACCAGCTTGACCCAGTATTTTATACACTACCCCGCAGTAGGTATACCCACTGGAGTTTTCCTTTTTTTCCTCAATAGAAATCAAAATAATGTTTTTTCTATAGATTAATTTTGTTGGATTATACTGAAAATATCAAAATACGGAACGAATTAAGAACATCCCTTTTAAAGTTGATAATATTATAAATGCGAAAGTGTGTTTGTTTGTTTGTTTGTTTGTTTGTTTGTTTGTTTGAGACACAAAAACAAGAGTCTATCGGTTCATTCTACTCTGTCGTCATTGTACTTCGAAATCTATTAATGTTGTGAGATATCTAAACTCATACCAAGGATACAAGTCATCTAGTATACAATAGTAGTATCATCTATTAGTAGGTGTAGTGGTAGTATCTAGTATAGTAGTATAGTGTTATAAACCGAGAAAAGTCATTTTCCAATAAATTTAACTCGGTTTATTAATACACCCGATATTACATTAGGTACACGGGGGAAATCAGTCATATGAATTTCGTATCAGCAGCGGTTCTATTAGTAAAATAAAAACTCACTTCGAAAGTAAACTCACTTCGCCAATTACGGAATAGATAAAAAAATACTAAAACGGTTATGTCACTCGTCCTTATACAAAATAGCAGCGAATGCCTATCCATTCTCTATCATCTATTTCTGTAATTGTATCAAATTATCCCTTATTTGAATTAATTGACAAGTGAGTTCGCTTTCGAAGTGAGTATTATTTTAGTGAATATTGGATTTCTACCACGTAATTATGCGATCGCTCATGATTTCTCGCAGTTCTGTGGTGATGGTGTTAAAATGGTGAAGAAGCACAAGGTTGTGAGGTTCCTGAGGGCAATCTCCAAAGTATATCCGGTAGAAGACCTATAGACAAGCGATACTGCATCGGTGTGGTAGACATTTCCGCATGCGTTATTGATTCATCACGATTCAACATGGCGACTCTGGTTCTCTTACGATTCTTTCGTTTCTGGTTCCATATTAATAGATAATTGAATAAAAACATAGGAAAATTGAAACTAAGCACGAAAAAATATTGTCTCCGAAAAAATACTGGCAAATATACCTTTATGTAGAAAAAAGTAAGAAAAAATCACCCTGTAAAAATCGTCTTTCGTATCAGTACATTTCAAAATTAATTTTCTTCACCGCCTTTGAAGAAAAACAATATTTTTCTATCATACGAACGGATGAGCGGTAAAGTGATTCCAGAAATAATATTATATTATGCTTTCGTAATAAAAAGTAAATCTTTTGAATTTTTCCCACGAAGTAAAGTGCCGGATACATTTCGATGTTCTTATGTGGTTTATCGAGCAATTAAGCTATGTATTTTTTACTCGACTCCAGGATAGTTATAGGTTTAACTAGGGTTTAACACACTTTGTGTATGTGTATGTAAGTTAATCTGCTCCCTCATAGACTCTAAACTACTCATGGAATATTGATAAATTAGGTACCGCTGCTTTCACCAGCGCTTATGATAAATCCATTATTCAAATATGTGAGACAGTCAAAAATACAACTTAGCAAATAAATAAAATTTCATTAGATTTGATCATGGATGGCGCTATAATGGAAAATCGATACAAAATACATACATATACAATATACATTGATACTAATCGAATTTATCGAGAGAACTGTTCTCACAATTGTTTTACTAAGGATTCATGCGTGCCTATTTCTGGACAAAACACGTCATCTATGTTGGTTTGTGTGAAAATAAACGCACCCTTGTGAAAGGAAATGTCTTATTTTGAGATTAACCTCCAAGCTCTCATTTCTACTATAGCATTTTCACAGGTTTTTATTTTATTTGAAAAATGTTGTATGTACTATGTTGCAAATTATTGGCAAAGGTGCCTCGCTCATTTTTCCGATCTGGATTTATATTTTTCTCAACCTTATTTTGATTCAATTTAGTCATCACGTTTATTAAATCTGATTAGCGTAGTATTGTAACTATACAAATGCCATTGAAGCTTGGCGTGTAGTATAGGCTAGCTGTATCGATTCAACTTGGCAGGCTACACACGTTTTTACGACGACGCCGCAAGTTAATTGCTGCAGCGGGCGACGCGTTATTTATTTAATACCGTGCTGCCATGCTTCAAAATGTGTAAAATGTAGCGGAATTTTCAATATTTTGTTCAGAACGCAGCTCAGTACTTCTTGTAGGTCACAAGATTTAAATTTTTTTGGAGTGAATAAAGTTGTGTTCGCAATTGTCTGTACAAAGTTTGTACGAAAGAAAACTTTTTGGAAAATCCACCGGAAATGTCAGATATTTTGACGGTATTTTTGTTTGATTGTCTCAATTTCGATAAATAAATCGTGATTGCTAATAACTTGCTCGCACATAGCTTTTGCACATTCTAACTTAATAGAGTTCTAAATAAAACAAAACATAGAGCAAATTGTCTTCGTTTGTCACTTTCACGCGATTGGCTTCGATTCAACTTACTTCGGTTCTTCCCCTGCAATTTAAGTTCGATTAAGCAGAGCTTGGGGGAATGTAAAAAACCTTCTCGTTTGATGTCCTCCGCGGGGTACAGGAAACGTTTCCTGCGAGGGAAACTTTTTTGATTACACCACGATTTACTTGCCGAGATGGATTGGTTCCAAAAATATTGGGTAAATAAAATTGGCTACGCTTATTGCCTACTAGCCGATGCCAGTGACTTTCACCGCATGGATTTTCCGTAGTTCCTTTGCATTTTTTTTGCACCATTAATAGAGCAAATGCCCTTTCTATATCATTTGCACCATTGAAAAAAAAACACAAGATTTTTCTCTACATTGTGCATTCAAATTCTTTGGAAATTCCTTCAGCGTATTTTCAGGATCCCCAAAAGTCATCTTTCCCTTTCTATAGTTATAATTATTCCTTTGTAATATAATTATTTAATGAATTTATGATCATTTATGATAACGCTTATCAATAGCTAAATATCCTGATTTACAAGCGTTCATTTAAAATTTCATTACCTCCCATAAATAAAACTAGACAATCGATAACGATAGACAGATATCTTAACCCTGGCAATACACGTCCGATTTTGCTTCCGATTGTCTGATCAGGCAACCGGATCGTATTTACTCGATACACATCCGATTTTTCCGTCAGGCTTTTTCTGAACTCAGTCGTTCCCGAGCTATCATCCCGAGTGCTTGCGTTTGGAGCAAAGCAGAAGAAAAGAAGATGGATGACGAGTTAATAGAAATAGAAATATTTTTTATTCAAATAAACTTTTACAAGTACTTTTGAATCGTCAATGAATCTACCACTGGTTCGGAATGCCGTTCCTGCCGAGAAGAGCCAGCAATAAACTCGGCGGTCGCTCTTTTCAAAAAAAATTTTTTTTACAATAGGTAACAAAACTATGCTATGTCTATGTATACAGTGTTTCCACAATAAAGTTTCAAAAATGCAAAACAATCCAATGCATGTTAAGACAGGCAGGCAAAAGCAGACCCATTCCCGTTGGTGGCACCCGTTCACGAGCATGACGCAGGATCCAGCCATTGCTTCGCTCAACCATATTTGAGGGAACGTAACTACCCGCACCACACGACACCACCATAGAAATTTTAAAGAGAGGAAAGAGAAAGAAGAAAAAACGTCGCTATTGGATTCATCCAATCAATTTGACAAGACTTACTGAGAGTAATTTCTATTTAAAACATCCAAAATAATTCATAATAATAATAATTTTATTATTATGAATATTTTTTTTTTCATAATTTTCGCCCATTATTCGAACCACAACGATGCGTCCACACAGTGTCAGCGCTAGATTTTTTGGGCCCTAAAAAATCCCAATAAGCAAAATTTGGGGCTAAAAGCCCTAAGTTGGGAACCCTGACTGGCAAAATCGGAAGGAGTAACCGGATGTCTATTTTGTCTCATACTAGAAGTATGTAGACCGCGCCTTCAGACAATCGGACCGACAGTAAAATCGGAAACGCCTCGCGCCCGTTTCCGACTCGGACGTCCGATCCGGCCACCGGATCGGACGTGTATTGACTGTTCATACAAAGTAATGGCCTCAACGCCTTCCGGTAGCCTGATCAGGCTACCGGATCAGACAATCGGATGAAAAAACCTGACGTGTATTGCCTGGCTAAATCAAAACTGATAGCAAAACTTATTTGTCTACTTATAGCTGATGCTCCTTTTACTTATTTGCAGGGTTTAAGGTTTTCCGAGAAACTCATAAGAGTTATTTGCTTTTCCGGGATAACAGTATCTGATGTACATCACGAGGATGTAAACTGTGCCTAACTTCGTCAAGATAAAAGCAGTCTAGTCATAGGTAACAGGCTTACAGTCCGTATGTCTGTTAGTAATGCCGACGATGACATTAATGAATAAAACTAATTAAAGCATTTCAAAAACGGTAGATTTTTCCGTAACACCACATCAAGTAATCACCTCGTAATCACTAGTGGCCCTATTGTTTTTGCGCATAAAACAACAAAAAATTCCTCAATCCGCTAAAGTACCGAAATTGATAAGGGCACTTCAGTGATAGAGTGGTAATAAAAACGTCGAATTAATACGTTTTTAATTCCTCTGGTTTATCGTTCTATCCTCTAACCCCTTTGGGGCTTTTGTTTGGAACCGCTCGTTTTTTAACGAGTAGGTAAAATTGATGCTATAATATTTGAGGCAACCAAACGCGAATATTTTACAGTATTTTATAACCTGTCTCAAGCAGCGCTGCAATGTGGCTTAATCCCTACTATTCCTACTAAATGTGAAACGTTGTTTATTTGTTGGTTGGTTTCTGAATCACGCAGCAGTGGATCAACGTTATTTTGGGTATTGGGTACAGTTGAGGACTTGGAGAGTAGACTACCTTTTATATCGGGAAAATCTGTCTGTTGCGGGCAAAAGCTAGTAACTATCTATGTAACCTAATGGTAGGTATATAAAGTAATTTTAAATCTCAAGGAATCTAGGACTTATTCCCAGTTCAACGAATTTAGGGAACCGAATTGATCCTAATAGGAGGGTTCGAATAAATTTCTTAGAACAAAAAGAAAATCTCGAAGCATTATTTGCAAAAGCGAAAGCTTCTAAGTCTCCCTAATCCAAAAAGCTACCCAAGTCCCGGATATCCCACTTCATCTCAAGAGAGTTAATTCTAGATTATTGTTCCTATACACTACGCGTACCTATAAGAGAAGTAAAATACAGACGTGTTCAACGTGAAACTAGAATTTGTAATTTGTAATAGGTACAAGATTTTTAATTATGATGGCATCCACATTATTTGTGACAGAAAACACGTTGCGCAAAGAGCCTGCGGAATAACTATCTCAGTTTCAAAGCGAGGATCCCATTTAAGTGCACAAATGCAATAGTTTCCCTACGGACACTCAATTCCAAATTGTGGAAACATAATCGTCGGGTGGTCTGAAACGAAATTGTGGGGCCGTACAAACGAATCGAGTTCCCAATCGCAATCGAGTGATGTTTGTAGTTCCGTACGGACACTCGATGTATCGATGTTCTGTAATCGGTCAACTGGGTAATTGCTCGTGAGGGATTAGAAAAAGGACGTGAATTACTACGATTCAAATGAACTATCAAGATTTAGGAATCGAAATGTGGGCTGGATTTATAAAAAGGTAAAATATATGAAATGCGCGCCGGTGAGACAGGACGTGTAATCATAACGTGTCCAACGCAACTCCTAGATCTTCTTTGTCGTGTATTTTGGCAAATTACGTGACCCATGCAGCTCCTAGATTTTCTATATCATATACTTTGACAAATTGCGTGCCCCACACGGTTCTTAATTCTTCTTTGTTTAAGTAACACGGACTTCTTTGACAAAGTAACACGGTGATCACTGCAGTGCTGTGGTATACTTGTCTCTCTCACAGCCGTTTTCCTTACTCATAAAGGGACGTCCAACTTAGAACTGACTTGGTCTGTATACTCATATAGACGATTTACCACGTGCTCTGGTGCCCTGAGCATTATGCATTCGATGGATATACCATCGTGTCAAAAGACCTGACAAGAAAGTGAGAAGTGAAAAAGTGAGTGAGCTATATTGGAAGATTAACAATGCTTCATGGCAAATTTTTAACGTATTATGTGGTCCAAAATTCATTCTCTAAAAGACGGGTCGACACTTAATATATTCTTCTCTAGAAAACATTTCCAGAGCTTTTATTCGCTTGTTCCGACTTACTCGCAGTGTCTACGTCTCCAGAGGGTAGAGATAATATATGAGGAGCATAAGCGTATACCTACTAATACAAAGAACTGAATGAAGTTATTACGGGCTTTGCGATTTTCAAAGCCATACCGGATTACCTATCACCTATTTAAGGTTTCACTTTAATATACTTACCTAAAAGTAGATTATCAAAGTTTTCAGAGTACACTCGTTATTCGCGATTACACCACGTACTGAAGGGCCATCGGTTTAAATTAGTGGGACCACTAAACAGTTGCCAAGTTCATTCGGCTGCCAAATTCGCAGGTAAATAAATTGCTTCTGAAACTATCTAGGACTGCTCTCGGACCCCGAGGATGGGTCTGGTCATTCAATTAATTAAACTGTAGAAGGACTTCTTCAGTTGTATTTGAATTAATGAGCAGTTGTAGGTATTCTTTTTGTAAGAACTAATTGTTTTGTACTACCAAGCAGGGTTTAGATATAGGAATCTTCTTTACTTATCTTATGCTATAACAAGCTATAACTATTACTGATAACTGTTAGAAATAGAAATATCTCATTGAATTTTGGACTGTAGTCTCCAACATATCGATGTCAAATGCCCACCAGAACAATCAGATAGGAGGCGTTTTAAAATCAATCGTTCAATCTGCGATCAAAAATGTGCACTAGATTGAGGATCAAGAAAAAAATCGTACATCACTCAAGTGGCCACCTTTGTACATTTACATTTATGGTCTACTAAAAATGAAATGCAGAAAAAAGTGATGTCATGATAAAAACAACTGCAGTTGCAAAATAATATTAAAACTGTCTGTTATGAAAAATGGTGGAAAAATTCCAGAGAAATGGGAAAAGAAATAAATATTAAACTTCGTGTTACTTCGTGTCTGTTTAAGTAGTAGCTCAAGCGAGTGACTGGTTGGAAGCCGTTGGATATTAGCATCCGAAGACAGTGTTCTGTGGAGATACTCGCAAGAAATCTACCTATGTCCAGCACTGGACATCTAACGGCTGTAAGGACGTTGACGGAAGTATTCAATAGCACAATGGGTCATCGGTTCAAATTAGTGGGGGCCACTAAACAGTTGCCAAGTCGGTTCGCCTGCCAAATGCGCAGGTAAATAAATTGCTTTTGAAACTACATAGGACCGCGCTGGGAGCTGGGTTCTGGTCATTTAATTAATTACTCTGCACTACAAGTCCTTCATTTGTTGTTCTCATTTGAGTTTGCGATTGAGTTTTAATTATTTTCATTTATTCTGACATCTATAGAGCGTGCTCGGAATTCAGGTAGAGTTAAAACGAGACACAAATATGCTGGGACATAAATCTGTCTCGTTTTAACTCGGTCTTGAGTCTGAGCAGAGTGAGAGTGCGGTCTATAGATTTCAGCCAGACTCGAACGCTTGAGTCTAGAATCTATGGAGCGTGCTCGGACTGGGCATAGAATTAAAACGAGACAAAAACATGTCTTGAGATAAGTCTGTCTCGTTTTAACTTTTCCTTGAGTCTGAGCAGAGTCCAAACTCGATCTATATAGATCTCAGTCGAAGTGTAGGAAAGTGAGTAAACAAATGACGTCACTAGAGTTGGCTATAATCTACTATTTGTATTGCGCGTAAATTATTGCCATACAACATGTTATAAGGTACGAGTTAGGTTGAACTAGCTAATAATATAGTACTTCTTAAAATAGCGCTGTTGAATTTTTAACGAAAATAGTCTGTCACAGTCATAAACATAGTATTACTTATTACTGTACCTTATTGTATTTATAGAAGACTGTTAAAAGAAGAGAGCGCATGTAGGTACTATAGGTACAAACTAGTTAATTTAATAAAACCGGCTAAATGCGAGTTGGATTCGGACACGAAAGGTTCCGCATACCATCGTAACAGCAAAGTAAAGGTCGAGCAGAAAACGACGAAAAAATCACGTTTGTTGTATACCCCTTTATTTTTATTATTTGTTGTTCCAGCGGCAATAGATATACACATGCTGTGAAAATTTCAAGTATAAACCTATTACGGTTCTGCCCGCTGACAGACGGACGGACGGACAACGACAGCTTAGTAGTAGGGTAACGTTGGGTACGGAACCTTAAAAATTAAAATATTGCCTGTTACATTATCAGTAGCTACATTGTAATTCCGGCGTGAATTTTACACAACACGACTCAAGCGCCCAAACGAGATTATACCCTACAACTGATTAACAAAATTATTTCCGTTCAAAATTTTCCATATCAGTGCATGAATATTCAACGATGCTCATTTGCAGTCCGATGTAAAAATAATACTCCAAGAGCTGGTAAGAAATTTCGTAAAGGTGCTTAATAAAAGCAGAGCTTAGTAAACGTTGCTTTCAATGTGCCATTCCAGGCTATAATCTATCTCCATGCCTTTCAGCCATATCGGTTGAGTATTTGCGGTGTGATTGATTAACAAAAATCCATCCATCCATCCATACATCCAAACTTTCGCATTTATAATGTTAGTAGGATAATTAATTTTGCACAGAATTTGATGCATTCCTAATTTTGGTATGCTCTTCACTGCAAAATTATCAATATATTTGCATTATTTAATAGGTATGAAATATATAACCGTCTTTCAACTTAGAGAGGTGTACTTTACAGTAATAGTTAAACAATGCGATCTAAAACATCCGATAGGTCAACGAAAGATTCAAATGATAATAAATACCTAACTTTTGGACGACTGGTAAATTGAAATCTCCATGGATTAAGTAGAGATCTTAAATTACAAATTTCAACTGTTCCATCAAGCACCTTCATATAATTGTCCATGAGCTTTTCGACTGAAATTTCAGTCGACGGACGAAAGATGGGAGGTAGCCAATTTCATTATTATCATAGCACGTTGTAATAAAATTGAACGGGTTAATCATGCAGTGTTGATTGTTGTATCGAATTTAATTGTAAAAGAAAATCACCAATTTATTCCGACGCAAACGTAATTGCACTCTGTATCGCCTGTTGCAGGTCTTTTATTTATTTTTTATTTCTAGACGAGTCAAGTCAATCATTCCATTTCACTTGACGGTGAGTGTCATCACATAGTATCAAGTATGCATTAAAACGCTACAGATTAACTGTAATATATTTTAGCTACAGAAATATACCTTTGCGTCCGTAGGATATATGACCTCAAGAAGTGGGTGGATGAGGTAAGAAGAAGACCCTGTACGGTGGCTAAGAAAAGCTTATGTTCAGTGGAGTTGTTGGTTCTTATTCCATATTTTGAAAGACGAGTTTCTTTGTATATTTCGTGCACGGACTTTTACGTTGAAAAAAGTAAATAACAATTTCGTTTGTATTGATTCTCTCATATAACAATTACATTTCGGAGATGGAACTGTATAGTAAATTTATCCACGATGAACACATATAAAAACTGACTATTTGAGCATCTCATCTTATTTATTGAATCGCTACAAAAGGTTTCATAGTTGTCACAAACCTAGTCATAAACGACAAGTTGTGCCCAATTTTATCCACCTTTGTACAGAGATATCAAAGTCTGAACTAATGGCAGATTTACTCCGAATTCCCTTAAGCAAAGCTCATGTTAACTCAAAGGTTCTCAGAGCAGTACTAAGTAAATATGATGCACTTTGCTACGGGTGTTTACAGTACAGTGGCAGCTTAGTGCCAGATGCGACCGCTGAAACACAGTAACAGCTTTTAGAAGCACTCTTCCGACGCCAACCGCTATATATCACGGAGCGCTTAGCGACGTCGAGTGACAAAATATGGATGGCGCGCCATCTGTCAGGATCCGGTCGCACCCGGCCGTGTCGCAGTATCGGCTTTTCTTGCTAGGTCTATTACAAATCACACAAACCGGGACAGAGGCGGTCCGGGACGAAGGACGAAGTTTATCAGTGCGCAGAATGCCAGAAAAAATCCCCGCGATAGATAAGATGAAATAAAACATATCCGAAACCTCGTGTGAAACGCGACAGATGTTTTTTATTCGGTGAAAAGATAGTCCTTGACTGCGATCTCACCTGATGGTACCTAATATTGAACATTCCGCGTATTGAACATTTTGCGTCCCGACGACCGTAGCTAGTGCTGCGGCCAAAGCCTGCCACCAGACCACACCAGAGACAATTCAGAAATTATAAATTCACAAATTGCCTCCGCTGGGAATTCATAGTATGTTTCTACTCAGTATCGTCCCTTGGAAATATGATTTACTTTTTGCCTATTTTTTTCCGGATAGGTAAAACTTGATCTACTGCTGTAAAAATCAAATCTGCATCTGACGATTTACCATTATCACTAGTAAATAGTCACGACCTTCAGCATTAAGGAACACTATGCAAATAATGACATCTGGAACAAGTTAGCTGACAATCTGCGGCTTTACACGCCTTTAGTACATAGAGATCTTGTCCAGAACATACTCTATGTATAAGATAAAACTTGAATTTAAATTTCCTTACCATGTAGGTTACATTTGCTTGCTCAACACCAATATCTCCCTAGACCCCAGCGGTCGTTTCAATACATTGGCTACATAAATACTTCGTGACCTGAATGAAAGAGTTCAGTATAGCCTTGCGCTTATTACCGACTGTATTCTTATTTATTGGACCATTAGCGACTCGTAACGTTCACTCCTGCTAATTTATTATAAAGGTTAACATTTAGAGTCATTGGTATGCTTAGGGAGTTTGTGAATTATGTATGTTATGTGAAACTTTTATTATTTGTTATGAAACGTGTATTCGCCATATTAATAGCCGGTTTCAATATCTTATCCAAAATAGTGCCGATTTCATCGATATCGAATGACGTTTAACCGAGGAATAAGATAGGCATTCTGACAGTTTTTGTATTGAAAATCTGCCAAAATATCAAAACGCTCGGAAAATATCAAATAATTGAATAAGTTTTAATCATAAATTTAAGAAGAAGTAAGATCTAGCGTTTAAAATTGCATTTTATTTAAGTTAATAATTCTAAAAGTTATCATTTAACCGTCTTAATATACAATACGAAACCCTCATACTTTACGAAAACTGCGCCAAAAAACACATTAAAATATCGAAACCAACGCATCGCATTCGTTTTGTAAATTTTTTTATTAATCCGCATACAAAGGCCGGCAACGCATTGGTGGTGCCTCTGGTGCTACAAGTGTTCATGGGCGGCGGTAATCACTTAACAACAGGTGACCTGCCTGCTCGTTTGCTCGCTAAAAATTAAAAAAAAAAAGGCTGCACGTTCACGTTCACGTTCGCTGCAGAATCGTAATCGTATTAAGTTTGCCACCACTGCCACAGGAAGAGAAACTTTGAAACGAAAATAAACATACATAGTTTCACTCACATATATTTTAAATATATTACAAATAATAATATTCTAAACAGCGTCTACCTAATAAGCTCTTCTCAAGACCGTCCACGCGAAACTCTTAACTTTGAAGATGTAGTAAAGCATCCAAAAGTAAACAACACCGGTGACCAAAACAGCGGTTGACAGAAGATGCGAACCATTTATCAAGGTCATCATCAGAGAAGATGAAAGAAACAGTGCCATACTGAAGATGTGGAATGCCAAATACCACATGTGGTATTTCATGATCGGGTGACGACGTTTCAGGAAGCTGATAATAAGAACTGATGTGGCCACGAACAACTGGACGTAGAGTAACCCAAGAACAAATTCAACGATCACGCTCGTTATGGGTTCAATTTCTGCACCATTACTCGCTGTTAGTAAAAGAAGGACAGCAGAAAAAACTACCATCGGTATAACAGCTGAGACTGCTATCATGATGAAGGTTTTTCGCATTTGGGCGCAATGGGAGCACGGGATTTCCTCAGAATCTTCAATTATTATTGTCATCGTGTTTTCGTTTCGTTTGCTGTACTAACGTTAAATAGTTTAAGTCACTTTAAGTATAGCTTTCTTCAGCACTGCCAATTACAACATTTAATTCAACGGCCTTGAGTTGAAGACGAAAGAAAGATTTCGAGAGTTGCTAGTATAGTCTTAAGATTTCTTGTTGTTCCCAAAGAGAATGTAACCACTCCGTGTTGTTCCTTGTAAAATGAATCTCATGAAATCACCATAAAGTTATGTATAATATCCATTATTATAATATTCACAATAATATTCTCTTGGATTATATCTATCGGACTTTAATGTCAACTTTTGATTTGACTTAAATGTGACATATTATTTGAAAAAGATTGACCTCCAGATTATACTGCAGAGGTTTATTACGTTAATCTTTGAGTAGAACTCATACTTTGAATATATTCAAAGAACTCATAGGCAGATCATAGGATAATTTTCTTTGTGTTCTGCAAGCTTTCTGCAAGTAAAGCATGAAGTAATTCTTACATTGATATACTCATTGTCAACTTGTTCTCAACTAATAGAAGTTCACTGCTGGGTTCTATCATCCTTTGTTATAAATATTATTTATTTATCTGTTTATTACGTTCGCTACTGATTTTAACACAAGTTAAACTTATGTTACTTACATACAATTTTCATGCACAAAGTATGCAAAATCGTTTTAAAGCAAACACTGCAGTGTTTGCTTATCAGAACTCACTTAATTACTTACATGTTAAAAAATAAAGTTAAAAACAACTTATCGAAATAAAATATTATGCAAAACATAAATAAAACAGTTCTTATCACGTTCAAAACCTAGGCAATTAGTATTATATATGTACGTACTACATTGTGCAAAGTTCAAGGCTCTTTTGGTCTTGATAGTGAGACTTATGAAATTTTATTTTATGTCACAATGTTCACGCGCTGAGCGCAGTTTTTACTATTTGCCTGCTTTTTTTACTATATATCAACAGTGCACAGTAAAACCTCAAAACAAAAAAAAGACGTGTGGCACTCGGGGACTGCCGCGGTAAAGCTATTGCATAGCATTTTTTATCAACGCCATCTAGCGGTGAGAGGAGTCCCGTGTCAGGTTATTTTCGTAACGGAATTTCTGGATTCGGTCTCCACGCTCAAGGCCCGCGATAGAAGCTATGCAATAGCTTAAAAATCCCTTTTCCAAGACAAGAACTCTTGCAGATTCGATAGGAATTTTGCAATCTTCCAATTTAGAAAATTTTTCCTTGCGGAAGGAGAAAATTAGAAAGGAAAGTTAGGAAGGTCTCAGTGTAATTAACTAATCCGTGCGAAACCGGGTGTAGTCAGCTAGTTATACATGAAATATGTATACCGCATTTTAATGTAAGGAATATTTTCCAAGTATAATTTATAAGGTTTCGATATTAGCATAATTTTCACACTTCGACTCAAGGTCTACAGGAGTACCCTATGACTTATTAAGGAGAGTTTAAAATGCTAATGCAAATAACAGGGTCGCAACTCGCAGCCACCCAACCACACAGAATACTTCCCCGACCCTTTAAATTTAAAGTGTGCTTGTATCAAGGTACTTATTTGAATATTTCAGGGAGTTCATTAATATACAAACAGCCGAGCGTATGTGAGAATTTATTCTACTACTTTAATATCATGTTGGAAATTTCGATGAATGATGTATAAATCTCTTATTCACCGAAGATTTTGAGGATATTGCGGAGATCTCTCTGCAAAATAAGTTGGGTTTCAACCCACCTGAACACCCATCCTTGAGCTCATGCTTATCTGAATAAGCATGAGACCAAGTATGTATGGAACCACATTCATTTTCTTTGGTTTCCATTTATGACTTTAAAAAAATACTGCAGGACGATAAATATTTCAAGTGGGGCGCGAAAACATTTTGATTATATTAACTTTTAGTGATTTTTTTTAAATATGTTTGCGAACAAACAAGCAGGAGGGTCACCTGATGTTAAGTGATTACCGCCGCCCATGAACATTTGTAGCACCTGAGGCACCACCAATGCGTCGTTTTAGGAATTTGTTCGTCCGTCCCTTGAATAACCCCATGTTGTAATTTAGTGGAAACGTCGCAGGAAGTTGGTTCCACAGTTTCAAAGTACGTGGAAAAAAAGATCTGCCACATCGGATGGTCGAAGTGCTCCAGGCACCCAGGTGGTGAGGGTGACATAAATCATTATTGGTGAAACTTTACAAATTGTCTGTATAATATTGTGTTTCACACACAAAAGCCAGTTAAATTCAATGTAAATAGTGCGCCATTGATGTGATGTGAACTGAAAAGAGCGGCCGCCGCAAATTAATTTGTCTCCGCAGAGCCCGTGCCGCTAGCCAAATTTTGTCACTGATTAATTAAATAATACAATGTATGATTTATAGACCATAGAATCCATAGCGTGCATATAGCACAGAGGATATTTTTTGAATACAGAGTTTGATTTCGAAGATTCTCAAAAATAAAGTTTTTCACTTGTAACCACCACCGCTGAAATTAAAATACATTTTTTTAAAGCCAATTTGAACTAGACTTATATTGTCCTCTCCCCTCCAAATAAGCAAAAAGCTTGTGTTAGGAGTGGGTACGACAATAGTCAAATTGGTGGGGATCAAACCTGCAACCTTTCAGCTTTCAGCCCGCACCTTTAACCGTTGAGCTATTGAGGTTAAGAGATAGCATAGTATCCTAGGGACGGATATATGCGATAATTTTGTCCAGCTAAATGAAAGAGTTCAACGGGATTTTAAAAATATAATGCCCACAAAATATGTATGACAACTCAACCCGACTCGTGTATTCTTATAATATAGCGAACCTAACCTTTCGCCTTCATTCTTACCAACGACATGACGCCTACAGCTGAAAATTAAGTAATGAGACTAAATAAAAACGAGCAAACATTATGTTTACTTTCACAAAACTCAGTCAACGCAGGGCACCGACCTTTTTCACTATAGAAATTAACATAATTTCAGTGAAACAGAACAGAATAATAAAACAATTTTACAACTGCTAGACAACAATAAGTAAGTCCGCCTTCTATAAAACTAAAGTTCTTTGCCCTCGCTTTATTATCAAATAGCTGTTGCCCGCGACTTCGTCTGCGTAGAATTGCTGATTTCCCGTGAGATTGAGGTTTCCCGTGCGGATTTTCATGCAAACTTCCAAACCCCTATTTTACCCCCTTAGGGGTAGATTTAGGTAAAATTCTCCCTAACCTGATACCTACGCCCTAAAAAAACCTATTTTGTAAATTTCAAGCTTGTAGACTTAATAATAAAAAAATTCAGCAAAAACTATCATCCCCTATTTTACCACCCTTAAAAGGTAATATTCAAAAAAATTTTGATGAACATGTTTTTTTATTTATTATTATTAATCTAAATGCGAATTTTTGTGTCTCTATCTCCAAAAACAAAGGACTTTCATACAAATTTCCAACCCCTATTATACCCCCTTAGGGGTGGAATTTCCAAATATCCTTTCCTAGCTGACATCTCCTAACTATAAACTACCTACTTGCTAAATTATAGCAAGTAGGCATAATTTTTGAGATCTCGTGTTTAATCAGTACGTCAGTCAGTCAGTACCTTTCCCGCGAAGACCGCGGGGACGGTTTATGACGTCACGAATTGTCAACGCTCAACTTGAGTGTCAACATAGCTTGACAATCAAGTAGAGTTTTAACAAGTTTTTATGGTACATAAAAACTTGTTAAAACTTTACGAAATAAATAATACTAGTGGATAGAGTCTACTAATTTGGCTGCCCAGACATCCTTAACTCCAAGAGCAGGGCATTTGGCGCCTCCATAGTGCATTTGAAAATCGTCCATCGATCGAGAGGACAACACACCACTCTAAAAATGTCAAGGTTTAGGACGTTTTTTTTTGAACCAATTAATTTATAAAACCGGACAATTTTACACGGTGTTTCAGACTGAAGTACAATCAGCGTTGAGCGGTCGGGTGCTGAGAGCCGGAGCGTGACTCAACATCGCTGTATTCCGCTTTTTATTCTATGCCTATAGCCAATGGCTACTATAACACAGTACGAAAACTAATGGTTTTATACATACAGTAATAAAGCCCATCGTTTAAAGGATCGGGCTGGAAATTGAAAGGTCACAGGTTTGATCCCCACTCGTTGTTTTCACTACTATCACATCTTGCAATTCACGACGGCGCGGCACGTGGCTCATGGTTGTGGGTGTGTCGTATTT
The DNA here is from genome assembly GCA_933228805.2 of Hipparchia semele. Classification (NCBI taxonomy): domain Eukaryota; kingdom Metazoa; phylum Arthropoda; class Insecta; order Lepidoptera; family Nymphalidae; genus Hipparchia; species Hipparchia semele. The sequence continues at coordinate 14,730,751 of OW121710.1, read as the reverse complement.
GTATAAGTGTGAGCAAGAGCTTGCTCGCGCCTGACCGCTCCCACCTAAGCTCCTGACAGGCACGCACACTTACGCAATATACATGTACACGACGTAACCACAAGTAAAGCTCACGCGGCCTCGTGAATTGTAAGAACTATAACACAAGTTTTCCACTTAGGGAAGAGAAGAATATTAGTGTATGGTTTTCTACTGGTCTGTGGTAATAGGTAATATTTGTAAAAAAAGAATGGAAAGCAATGATAAGGGTAAGACTAGACCGGTTCGTGCATCCCTAAAAGTCCATTCACCATTGCTGGAACGCACTCAATGTATACAGAGGCAGTCATGCTGAAATCTATAGACCGTACTCTCACTCTGCTCAGACTCTTATCTCCATTCCAAATTTCAGCCAAATCGATTCATTCGTTGTGGCGTGAAGGAGTAACAAACACACACACACACACACACACACACACACACACAAACACACACACACATACATACATACATACACATACAAACTTTCGCCTTTATAATATTAGTGTGATGTGATAGTGTGAAGTGTGATGGTAACTGTAGTCAATGCTTACGAATACAACACTTATCCTACTAACAGCGCTATAATTATTATTAATTACTGATTACAGTGCAGTCACTTCAGTAGAGACTCTTACCAGACGTACCAAATTCAAAAGAAGCGCTTCCGGCTTTCCTTCACTTGACTTAGCTTAACTGTAGTGAAACTGCATCTTACCTGCAAAGAAGAAAGTTAAATTAATATGGTCCCTTGAAAACCTTACCAATTCACCTGACACGAATTAGTTTGGCCTAGAATTTATTGTACAATGTTATATTAAAAATATAGTAAAAATATTTCTAAATATGTTTACTGGCTTCAGAGAAATATATCTAGTATTTTAATTTTGGTGAAAGTTAAAGTATGCCATCGTCAATCCTTCAAAATAGCTGAGCCGTACCTAAGTAAGTCTAGGACTAAATTAAAGAAAAAAGAAAAGAAAGTTATTTCTCGAAAAACTCAGAATCAACCAGCATCTATCCTCCAATGCTCAAGCTCGCATCCTCACATTTCTCTGTACACACACATCACTCACACACTCTATACACGACTACACGTGCTAAATGTACGTAAAGGTATGTCCATAACATGACTTTCTTTTTTACTAATGACATGATACCCCTTGACTGCGATATCACCTGATGGTAAGCGGCGATGCAGTCTAAGATGGTATCAGGGAAAGGAGTATGGAATTTTTAATTAAGCCCTATATATATCCCTTAACGGTTTCTAACAGATATTGTGCCAGAATGGTTGAAGATATATTACGACTTTGACGGTAGAGTGGTAGTTACCGCTTTATCGTCAAAGCCGCGGCCAAAGCCTCCCACCAGAAAAACCAACCACCAAGCAGGTTGTTCAAGGGAAAGCGGAAGGCACAAGGGGATGTGGCAGACTGCCCATGAGATAGACCGATCAAGTGAGGCCACATTTGTAATACCTTACAGGGATGAATGCCGAGACTGTATCGTCAAAGAACCTAATCTACAAAATAGGGAACAAAATCGTTCATCTCGGAGCAGGTCCATAATACTAAGAAAGATCTGGAAAGTTTCCAATACACGTGCGTCTCAACTCAACTTTCAACTTTTCCCGTTACATGGCTCAACTTTATTTGTTTCGTGTAGTACTTAGCGCTTTGCGCCATTAAAAAGTTTTAATTCATTTTGAAGCGGCGTTTCGAGTGAAATTTTCAAGGTGTCTTCACTAGAATAAAGGTTTTAGAGATTCAGGCGGCTTCTCAGAATTCTTGTCTTTATTTTTGGCTAATTACAAAACTAAATGGAATAATAATATTACTTATTAGCCTACAGGCTAGATGGAGGTATAAAATAAAGCCAACGTTACATAATGGTGCTTTCTAGTAGGAAAAAAAAGCAGTGTTGGCACTAGGTGGACTGATGACATCAGATGAGTCTCACGGAGTTACTGGATGCAGACGGCGCAAGACCGAGTCCTGTGGAAGTCCATGCAAGAGACCTTTGTTCAAAAGTGGACGTTTATAGGTTAATAAAGTTAAAAAAAATATTACGAAGTTATTACTACTATTCAATAGATACTATCCATACTATCCTAATCGGCTTCTACGCGCCATCTTGTCAGAACGCTTAATCGCTTTGCGACACGTCTTTGACGATAGGGTGGTAAGCCACGACCAAAGTATCCCACCAGACAAGACCCACTTTCAGAAATTATTTTCATAATAATTGTCCTTTCGTGACCTCTCTGTTTAAGACCGCAGCGCTCACCACTACGCTACCACGGTCGTCAGGGGAGGAGATACTATCTTTGTTAGGAATAGGTCGATTTTTTTTACTCGAACATAATGCAACGAAATTTCGCTTTATTATGTTGAAATTTCGCTCTGTCTTCACCGCAGCAAAGGCTTCGCGGCTATTGGCTTTCGTTCAAACGTGATTTTCAGCTTAATGAATTAACGAATTTAGAATTTAGCTTAGCACAAAGCACAACGATGTTTCATTTAACATTTTGAGAGAAGAGAGTGTACCTATTTCACGAGTTGACGTGGAATGAATTCGGTGCAGTTATTGATGTAGTGTTTTACTAAAAGTTTTGTTTAAAACTAATGCTATTCAGTATAGCATTAAATGCTGTAGACAAAATAGACGAAAATAGATAAAAGATGTAGACAAAAATAGACAAAAATAAATAGTATGTGATTAAGCTTAAGATATTATAACATCGGATTATTCGTGTTTGTTGGAACTTATTGCCAAAATAGTGCAAATTTTAGTCATTATCTTCCGGCTAAACAGGAAGCCTGCAATGGTGTTATAATTAAATAATGACGTGGTTATTAAATTAATAATGATTTGTCAACTCGGAGAGATTAAACAATTTGCGGTTGAATAAACTCTAGAGATATTTCAAAATGTAGGCCATCTGCCTACTCTGGCTAACACTACTTACTTACTGTTAGTTTCAATAACCTATCTAATTCTACCCGGTGCGTTGTTGACGATTCACAACATCTTGTATGAATCCGTAGCACAGTCGCAACTCATTCATTTATTTAAATGACAAGCTAATCACTAACTATAACAGGTGTTATAGCAAGCGTTATCACAAAAATTCTCATCAAGTGTTTATAATAATAAAAATAGATAAAATGCGCATTTCAATGTTCAAAATAATAAAAAACAAATTTAGATAATGCGTAATTTAAACAGATACTTTAAATATTTTACGTTAATTATTTATAGTTTTCAATAATCAAAGGAAAGTAAACCGCCATATTGTTGTTTCAGTTGTTAATTTTTGATTAGGAATACCTATAGATTAACTTTTAAATAGTATAAGTAGGTACCTACAAAAACTAATGCAAATCATTTAATTTCAAGGTCCCAATCCAGAACTTAATTAATTTAAGAAGTTGGTGACGTACATGAAAATACGGCGGTGGTGCGACAGAAGATTAGATGAGTTACATGAAGAAATTGACTGAAATTCCTATGCAAAAGGCGATGTACTAGATGAAACACGATGAAAAGTTGAAGTACTGAAAAACGTTATTTCACAATCGCTAGGAATTAATGCTAATTTATTTTGTCGAAGATTAAGCGACAAAATACTAGGAGGGCTTTAATGAATTTAGAAAAAAGGTTATGTGGAAGGATCGGGTTACCCATCCATTATTACGCCCAGAAAACTCGCACAGTTAAGACTTCATTTAAAAAAAAAAAGAATATTAGCCAAGCTGAACTTGATTTATATATTCCTCTCCCCTCCAAATAAGCGAAAAGCTTGTACTAGGAGTGGGTAGGGTAGGTGCAAAGGGTGGGGTTTGAATCTGCGACCTTTCAGTTTTCAGTTACCTTTTAACTCTTAGGCTATTGAGGCTTTCATTAATGAAAAAATTTACTCTCAAATGTTGACAAAGAACTTTACAGTCTGAAATATTAATAACGTCAATACTAGGTCAATACCATTTATTCTTAAGCTGAAGTTTTAATTTGAGATTGTAATTTACTTTGCAAAAAGTCCATAAGAAGTTTCAAAGTGAAATTGAAAAAGATTGAACCGCCAAGTCCAAATGAAGGGCGACTTCTTTCCATTTCTAGGAAATTGACGATTGTAAAAGTAACGGAGGTGAAAACGTCGAGACGGAGCCAAAACCGTAATCGGACGGGGCATTTAACTACGGGCAAGTTGCCTGTAATGAAAATGCAATGACATAATGAAAAATAATAAGTCATAGTACTAAAATCAATAAGCTAGCCTGACTTATATCGTGAAAGGTAAAATGCTGCTAAATTATTGATTAAGTACAATTATAATGACATCCTCGTATAGTTCTTGCAATTCACGTCATGTTGCGTAAGTATGTGTGCCTGTCAGGAGCCTAGGTGGGAGCGGTCTAGCGCGAGCGAGCTCTCGCTCCCACTTATATAGATACGACACACACACAACCATGAGCCGCGTACTTTCGTGAATTGAAAGAACTATACACAAACAAACCATGTGCGTGGGAAATACATATTATAATGTACAAGTATGTGTGCAAACACAGAAAAATCAGGCGCAGGAACTACGGCTTAACATGCTCTCCGAGGCAAGGGGATGACACACCACCCACTTCCTAACTCTAGGTACTGAGAATTTTTAACAGAAAAGTCATGCCATGTTTTGTTTTGAAGGAATTGAAGCCGTCCTTGTCATCTGAAGTGGAAAACGAGGACTAGATCAACGAGGCAGTATTGATTATGAACAGTGAAATACGTACTCGTACATCTATATTCTATCTATCTAAATATATAAAAATCAAATCTATCTATAAGTACCTAAATATAAAAAAATCAGTCAAAAACGGCTTGTCGGATTTGAATATATTTTTCTTTGTTTGCCTTAATATAGGTGGTGGTTTAAATACCAAAAAAATAGGGGAAATCCAAAAGTACAGCGGAAAAATCGAAAATGGTAATTTTGTGAAAGAATCACAACTTCGGATTACTTTCAAGAGAATATGGCGGGAGCGAAGCGCGACTGAAAGTTAGCTTGAAATATTTTATGACAAGTTTAGAATGTGTTGGAATATAGCAAAAATCCAAGTCTTTGGTACAATAGTCTGTGTTGTCTGTGGCTATGATTCATTCCAACACCCACTCTCGATCATTCATTTCTTCATTTGTTTACCTACATTTCTTGTACGATGTGTTCTGAATTTTTATTCATTATAAAGCGGACAGTCGAACAGTGCAGACGTCTTTTCTCTTCCCTGCGACCCATATATATACCTACAGGTTATGGGCCCAGGCTACGTTGTTAAAAAGTGCTTGGTTCAAAGTTAAAATCAGTGTGTTAAAATTAGTAAGTTTAAATCAGTGTGTGTGAAGTGAATAGTGATTATTTTTAAAATATGGAGTCGCGAAGTAAAAGGAATATTCAACCGTTCAACGGAGATCGTTATAGCACGTGGAAGTTTCGCATAAGATCTCTTTTGGGTGAACTGCAAGTGTAAAATGTTATTGATGGAGAAACGCCGCTCGATCCGGACAAATAATGGCGAAAAATGGCGGTAACAGCAGCGGTAGTAACCAGCTAATTGCAAACACAATGATGAACGACAATAATCATACCGAGGACAGTTTCACTTTTATGCTTTCAAACTGTAAGTTTCTTAATTCTATTTCTGATACTAAAAGTATTTATTTTCTTTTAGATTCGGGGGCAACTGATCATATAGTAAATACCAAGGATTACTTTTCATCATATTCGGAATTCACAACCCCATTGAAAATTGGCGCAGCTAAAAACAGTACTAACGTTTCTGCATTTGGTAAAGGGAAAATAAATGTTATTACTAATTTAGGTTACCAAGGTACAATCGAAAATATTTTGTATTCACCGGATGTTCCATATAACTTGTTATCGGTAAATTGTATTCAAGAAGCAGTATGACGATTATTTTTGAAAATGATCAAACGCATATTTCCAAAAATAACAAAATTTTAATATCTGGTGTGCGTGATAATAATCTTTTTAAATTGTGTTTTCAAGTAAATAAATCTCAGTCCTTATTAAATGTAACTAAGAGCTCTGATTCTTATAAGTTATGGCATAAACGACTTGGACACATTAACGTACAGAAATTTAATACTCTTAAAAATTTTGTTGACGACTATCATATAATTAATGATATTATTCCCAGTAATGAACTCTGTGAAGCCTGTGTACTTAGTAAACAGTCACGACTACCCTTTGCGAAGTCAAAAGATAAATCGATTCGAAATAGACCCCTTTTCATTGTACATTCCGATGTTTGTGGCCCAATAACGCCAGCTACCTTCGATGATAAAAATTATTTTGTTACTTTTATCGATGACTTTACCCATTATACAGTTGTTTATTTAATGCATGCTAAATCAGAAGTGTTTAAATGTTTTAAGGATTATGTTGCAAAAAGTGAAAACTTTCTGAACTCTAAATTAGTTAGTTTATACTGTGATAATGGCCGCGAATACCTTTCAAATGAGTTCAAAGAATTTTGTGTTGACAAGGGAATCATGTATCATTTAACGGTACCTCATACCCCACAGCAAAATGGTGTATCAGAGCGCATGAATCGTACGTTAACCGAAATGGCTCGAACATTGGTTACAAGTGCGAAATTAGATAAAATATTTTGGGGAGAAGCTGTTTTAACAGCCAGCTATATTATAAATATGCTACCCACTAAAGCTCTAACAAACAAAACACCATATGAAATGTGGCATGGTAAAAGGCCGAAAATTAATCATTTAAAAATGTTTGGCGCTACTGCATACGTACATAACAAAACACGTAAAACTAAATTTGACGAAAAATCATTCAAGTCAATATTAATTGGTTACAATCCAAACGGGTATAAATTATTTAACGTTAATAATAACGAGGTTTTTATAGCTCGCGATGTTACATTTGATGAATTAAATTTTGAGCAAACTCGACCTGTACGTAGCATTAGTCAAAACATTGAAATTCCCACAAAAATTAGTAAACCTGACTTTGAATCGGTAAAGCTAATAGAAAGTCAACATCAAGATTCTTTGAACAAAAATCCTGAAAACCCCTCAATAGATAGTTTATCAAATAGTAATCTAAGGCGTAGCGAAAGAATTAGTAAACTACCGCCTAAAGATTATATGCAAATGAACGACCCTGATTTATTTTTATCACTCTTATCTGTAAATTCATTACCATCGTCATTCAAAGATGTTTTTAACAGAACTGATACAGATAAATGGTTAAAAGCCATACAGAGTGAAATTGAGTCACTTCGAAGCAATAAAACATGGGATCTTGTTGAGATTCCTAAAGATGTTAATATTGTTAGTTGCAAGTGGGTATTTACTATTAAAAATAATGAATCAGGTGAACCCACACGGTATAAGGCCCGCTTAGTAGCTCGAGGTTTTACTCAACAGTATTTACAAGATTATGACGAAACGTTCGCACCAGTTGCTCGGATGACTACATTTAGATTTATTTTGGCTTTAGCTAACCAATTTGATTTACTTTTACATCACATGGATGTTAAAACCGCGTTCCTCAATGGTATATTAAAAGAAAATATTTACATGGAAGTACCAGAAGGAATTATCGCTAAAGATAACCAAGTATGTAAATTAAATAAAACATTATACGGCTTAAAACAATCATCCAGATGTTGGTTCGAACGCTTCGATCATGCTCTTAAGGATATGGGTTTTAAAAACTCTGAAGTTGATCCGTGTTTATATATTTTAGATCAACAATGCATGGATAAAAATGTATATATAGTTTTATACGTTGATGATTTAATTATTGCAACTAAGAATCCGGAAGTTTTACAATTTTATAAAAATAATTTAATGAAAAATTTTGAAATGTCAGATTTAAAAGATATTAAACTGTTTCTAGGTATTAGAATTCAAAGATCGAATAATAAAATCTCTTTAGATCAATGTACATATTTACAAAATGTCTTAAATAGATTTTCTATGAACGAATGTAATCCCTCAAAATCACCGTTTCCTTGTAAATTAGACTTTTTAGCATTGAACTCTGATACTCAATGTGATGCACCATGCAAAAATGTAATAGGTTGCCTTATGTATGCAATGCTATGTACGCGACCAGACATCTGTGCTGCTATTAGTATATTGAGCAGATTTCAGTCTAAAAACAATATACAATTGTGGAAATGTTTAAAACACCTTTTACGTTACATTAAAGGTACAATTAATTTAAAATTGGTGTATGAAAAATGTGATTATAAGCAGGTAATTACTGGCTATGCGGATTCCGACTGGGGAGGCGATGAAACAGATAGAAAAAGTACAAGTGGCTATATATTTAAGGCCTTTGATAATTGTACAATTTCGTGGAACACGCGAAAACAAAATTCTGTAGCCGTCTCTTCAACGGAAGCTGAATATATGGCTTTGTTTGAGGCTGTTAAAGAAGCAGTCTGGATAAGGTCATTGCTTAGCAGCATCTCTTTTCAAATAAATGGATCAATAACCATATATGAAGACAACAACAGTTGTATCCGCATTGCTAATAACCCTGCAAATCACAAAAGGTCTAAACATATAGACGTTAAATATCATTTTATAAGGGAAAAAATCGCTAATAAAATAATAAAGCTAGAATCTATTTCCACAGGAAACCAACTAGCTGACATGTTTACAAAAGCGATACCCTTCAAGAAATTTATTGATTTAAGAGAAAATCTAAATTTAAGTTAAATGAATGATTGTTATTATTAATAATAATTAGAATATGTTTGATTACTTGTATTTTTGAGGGGGACTGTTGGAATATAGCAAAAATCCAAGTCTTTGGTACAATAGTCTGTGTTGTCTGTGGCTATGATTCATTCCAACACCCACTCTCGATCATTCATTTCTTCATTTGTTTACCTACATTTCTTGTACGATGTGTTCTGAATTTTTATTCATTATAAAGCGGACAGTCGAACAGTGCAGACGTCTTTTCTCTTCCCTGCGACCCATATATATACCTACAGAATGGATTTCAATACTATCGGTCAATTGCTAATTTTAGTTCCACCTTGTACCTACAATCGTCTGCATCAATACATTATTTCAATTCGGGATTAAAATTAATATGATAAGACTCAACTTTAATCTGCCTTTAATCCATTTTGACAAATGTAATGCACTTTTGACAAAAATTTTAATAATAATTCGATTTTATTGATTGTTATTACCTACTAATGTTTTAATTGTGAATTTGAGCCATAATGATGATCTTTCACTTACGTATAAAGTAATTATAGGTAACTAGGTGATGCCCGCGACTTCGTCCGCGTGGATTTATTTTTCTAAAATTTGGGGAACTCTTCGATTTTCCGGGACAGAAATAAGCCTTTGTCCCTCTCAAAGTCCTTAACTATAGGTACCCATACCATACGTTGCTCCGTTGCTATATTAGTAAACATAATTTTGCAGAATGAAAACTTAACTAAAACTAAACTAAAACTAAACTAATAACTTAACTAAAAGATTTAAAAACTAATAACTAGACTAGAAAAACAGGAAGTATAGGGAAGTATTAACTGAGATTACACGTTATCTTGATATTGTTTATTTGATTAAAAGAGTATCACGATAAAAAAATGGGTCTATTTACAGAGATTTAGATTTAGTTGACACTGTGTCTAGGCAAACGCAGTGCCCTAGCGTGCCCTCCAACTAGATATAGAGACTCGAAACGTGGCAGGCGGTGATTGGATGGGAAAGGTCGAGAATAAGCAACGTAGGCGCTACCTTAGAGAGTCCTTGACTTCATGACCATATGGCTGATGGTGAGGATGATGAAAATTTTAATGTGTAAGTTCAAAGAGGTTAATTGAAAAAAAAAAGACGTATGGCACTCGGGGACTGCCGCGGTAAAGCTATTGCATAGCATTTTTTATCAACGCCATCTAGCGGCTCACCACTAGATGGCGTTGATAAAAAATGCGCCATCTAGCGGCTCACCGTAGAGGAGTCCCGTGTCAGGTTATTTTCGTTACGGAATTTCTGGATTCGGTCTCCACGCTGGCCCGCGATAGAAGCTATGCAATAGCTTAAAAAATAACAACATTTAACGATCACAGACGTCACAAACAAACTCCAAAAGAAAACATATCTATCATATTGCTGTGCGAGATATGTTCTAGAGAACATTATCTTGCACAGCATCAAAATATATTCAGTCGAGTTTAAAGACTTCTAAGATCAACTATGTCACCACTCAGACTTAAGAAAATAATAAACCAAGTATAAATCAAAGAACCAATAAATCAAAATTCTGTACTTTAATATGTAATCCGTGGATTAAGATATTCAATCTTGTAATATAAATAACAGCTTAAGGGAGCAAACCATTGTCATTTTGCAAAAAATCACCATGTTGGGAATAGTCACAGCAGTGATTTTGATAGCCTGCGCTCAGGCCTTACCTTCAAGTGTGGATTTGGCAGATCGACAAATTATAACACCAAAACGTTTTGATATCGTGAGTATTAGTGATTTTTCGAATCTTTTTTTTACATCCACACCATTCATGCATTTTACAATACTGTGTACGTCTGTTATGATCAAGTTGAAGTTATTACTATAGAGTTAGATCATCTAAAAAGTGATGTAAGTTTGGTACTTAAGTGTCTACTTGGTTTAAGCTTCGTTTAAAGGGTAAATTAATTTTGCTTTGAAAATAATAACAGAAAAACAATTAAAAAACATTTTTGCGCATCAAAGATTATATAAATCAAAGATAGACTATAAAAATCGAACTTGCCTTAAACTTTTATAACTTCATGGAGTAACAACCTCTTTATCTAATTAGCCTACATATAAATATATATACATAACAAAAACAAAAAAGTAAAATACACCCTCTATGCCGGTTAAATTGCAATCGATAACGACATTGATAAAAGAAAAATTATCATCAAGATTACAATATCTACCAATGCTAATATCAAAGAACGATAACGTTATAGTTTGTGATAAAATACAAAATAATAATAATAATACCTTTTATATTGTTTTTCTTTGTCAAGGCTGATTTTGAAATGTATACGAAACGCTCTTCAAAACGAACAAAAACTTGGTACTTTTCACGAAAGATTAAAAGTACATAAATATTACTTAAAATTACCTAGTACCCACAGCTAGTACCTATATTTTCCCGAAAACTAAATTAATTGCAAAACATTTTCAAAATCAATTAAAACTTGAAACATCAGAACTTAAATCACTCAGCTATTATAGAATTAATACACGATCAACTAAAACAATTTAAACAGGGATAGAAATTTTTTCACATACATATTTTTAATGTCTTATGCCTAGTTTATATTTAAGAAAATGGCGTAAGCAATTAGTAAATTTTGTCGCCATTTTTCTCTGACAAAACCTAGGTATATGATAAAAAAAATGTGTCTAAAATATCGTAATTTTATTGTCATGTCATGACATAATTTGACACTGTACGTAAGATTTTAGACACGAAATTCTAAACCGAAACTATTTAATATAGTAACAAAATTACATTTCAAACTGCTACCAAGGTTTCAGCACAGTCCGCAGATCTAACTAAAAGCGTTGGCTTACTAAAATAGATCAAACCTAGCTTAAGCCATAAGCTGGTTCTTTCAGATAGACGCTCCACTGAAAAGCTGAGCCGATTTTCGGTTAGGCAGATCATTCGAGGCGTGTCTGTTTGACAAAAATGAAATTCTTATAAAAACCAGAATCAATTTTGAGTCGTAATAAATAACTGTTTTTTGTAATATTTTCTTATACTTTTCCACACAATTAATAATCTTTGTTAATATCGTAATCGTAAAAGTATGTTAGTTTGTTGGTTTGTCCGTCAATCAAGAAGAAATGGATTCATGTGTTTTTTTGCATGGGTAGGTATAGTCGAGAACTTGGAGAGTAACATAGGCTATTATCTCGGTTTTTTTGGCGTAAAACCCTAGATCTCTTTTCTAACCTAATTCAGGGTATTAAAAAGTAAATAAATAATATTCTTTTGGAAAGATTTCTCTCATTCCCTACAATTATTAATTTAGCTATAACTTGTGGTTCGCCCCGAACTGAGACCTCGCGATATCCCATAATTCCCAAAAGTTTTAATTATATATTGTAATAATTAACTTTTAACATTAGACGCAATAAAAAAAATAATAGTTGACATAAAACTGTTTTACTGACACAGCGCCATCTATTAGCATTATAGTGAAGCTATTAGTGAAGCTATTATAGTGAAGTTATTATATTATGGCGCATTAAAATTAAATAATTTCGTTTCTTTATAACATTTATCTAATTTTAGTATTTGTTGTTCAAGTACAGGATATAACTGAATTTTCAACCAAGTTTCACGTTCTAATATTCAGTAATTCAGAAGTTATAGGGCTCTGACAGACATTTAGACGGACACACTTCTCTGTCTAGTAAGCAAGCGCCCTAGTTGACTCAGAGAACTCGCTTCGCTCGTTCAATAATTTTCCGCACTAATTAGGGCTATTTGTTTACAGGAGAAAAGAATAGCAAGGGATGGTTACTACAGCGAGAGTCATTGCGTTACGACAAGTGACGGCTATATATTGGAAATGAACAGAATTCCATATAGCCGCTACGAAAAAAGTGACAGCTCTCCAAAACGTAAACCTGTGGTGTTCTTAATGCATGGGCTACATAATTCTGCGATAGCCTACATTACATTAGGCGCAGAACGTAGTATAGGTATGTAGAATAAAATAAGTACTTTCATTCTTACTCTATTTTTTGAATGAGAGGGAAAATTAAAAAGCATTGTCTACAATAATTATGTGGCCTGGTGCTAAAAGGGCCAATATTTTAGGTATAATATTTTTAGTCATTATTTTAGGTAATGAGCATTTAAACAATAGACCAGCAGTAATAATTACGGTGATAGAACTAGCACCTTACATTGATCTTTTGAAAGACTACCAATAAACATGCGCCCTAACATAAAAAATTTTCATACTTTTTCATATGGCTTTAAAATCTCAGTTCTTAAAAACAAACGTACTTTGGCCCTTTTAGCACCAGGTCACAGAATTATATCTAAATTCAACATTTAAATCTTAATTGAATTTCGACTTATTCCTTCAGTGGTTATAATCCAAGCAATTAGCAAAAAGCAAAAACATGAACAGTTTCCAAGTTCTTTTGGAAACTTCTAGTAATTACTATTGTAGAAGAAATTATTGTGTAAAGATACAAGTAACCGAAACAGGCATTTCTTGTCCTGTAAAAGTTATTTAATTGATGTTTGTTTGTTTGTGAAAGTGAAAATAATTCATGAATGATATCACATATTGCTGAAGGTGTATATTTTTATACTTCTATCATCGATCATAAGTAATAAGCTTAGTAAGAGTCGTATCTTCTTCTTCATGAGGTCTTTGGACTGTGATGCGGCAAATGTCTATTTCAATTTTAGTAAAAATTGTTTTTTCACTTCAGCTTACATCCTCGCCGACGCCGGCTACGATGTATGGATGGGCAATGCACGAGGCGTCCTCAACTCCCGACGTCACATTACTCTCGACCCTGACAACTTTTATGACAAAAAGGAGTTCTTTGATTACACCTATGAAGACATCGCTCTGAAAGACCTTCCGGCTATGCTCGATTATATCCTGGAGTACACTGGGAACGAGCAGTTAAATTACATAGGTCATTCGCAAGGCGGCACCGCTTTCCTAGTACTCAATTCGGTTAAACCTGAGTACAATAAGATATTCAAGTCAGCTAACTTGCTCGCTGCAGTGGGCTACCAAACATATTTCCCTAATAGAGCTTTGATTATTGCAGCGAGAGGAACTAATACCATTTACGTAAGTATGTAAATTATTATATTCCCTGTAACTCAAATGCCAGTTTTGGATCAAAATGCATTGTAGGTTGTGTTAATCTCGACTCTTTTTCTTAAATGATGATTAATAACGACATTTTTCATTTTCAGTCTCTGGCTGTAAGACGTGGTTCCAAAGAACTTAACCCTACGCACAGAAGTGATAGTGACAACGATGAACGCATTGAAAGTAATTCGGACATGAAAGAATATTCACTTATGTCACAAAAGGAATATATGGTGAATACCTTCTTAGTTTCTGCTTTAATACAATAAAATCTTGTAGGTAGATACTCTAATTTAAATTACGTGATTTTCATTCTTACAAAATTATTTCTTATTGCAGGATTTGCCCTTAGAAATGTTAGCTGGAGCTTCCATCAAGCAATACGCACATTTCGGACAAAACATCAGAGATAGAAGGTTCAGCAGTTGGAACTATGGTTTACTTGGGAACATTTTTGCATATGGACGGCTTACTCCACCAGCTTATGATCTAAGTTTAATAAATGCAGAAGTCACTATGCATTATACTGTTAATGATATAGTATTAGATGAGCGTGATGTTTTAGACATGGCTAAAGTAATGCCAAATACTAAAGTCCGTAGAGTAGCTCGCGATTCTTTCACACACACTGATTTCGTAATTGCCCCTGATTCTAAAACTTTAGTAACGGATTACATTGTTGAAGATTTAAACAAAAGGAACAAATAAATTTGAGATAGAGATAGAATGTCTACAAAATACTATAATGTCAAAATTCGTAAATTAAAATCTTGTTATCCGTCGTATCTTGATAAAATTACTAGATTTGGTATAATTTGGGAATCGAAAGAAGAAAAATCGGATATAGACGTCAGTAATGAGATATTGTTTACTTTGTATGTTTAATTGGAATACTCATTATTTATTACTATTTATTATCCACATCGACATTATTAGTTAAAATATTCAATGATGAATGTGATAAAAATTGAAATAGAAAATTAAAAATTAAACCGGTTTTTTTCAGAATTGCTTGTGTTTCATTTATTCCTGACAGCTAATCAATAAGTGTGAAATAATCCAGGAAAAAAATGTAGCAACACAAAATGAATGCATATTAAGTCTGCTACGTGTCTGCTACCAAATAATGTGTGTTACTGTAATAACACGCGTAAAACTATTAATTTGAAATGATTTTTATCATTTCTATAATTAGTTCATTATGATTATGATTAGATAGATGTAAAAGATAGTGTTTCAATTAGTCTGCATAATTAAGATATTATTTATTTATTTTAAAATAAGAAGATATTAAGACATCTGTATTATAATAAAAGAATAACGCTAATGATGGTTCACGTTGCAGAAATGAGGAAATCAAAGGGGCAAAATTAATAAATACGTAGATAATCATTTAAATTTTTTATAATTAGCAGATTGATATCACAGATCAATCATGTATGTTAACATCAGAATAAGTTGTTTATAAAAATCTTGGCATGTACGTCTTTACGTCTGATGACGAGCTACAGATAAACAAACTTGTATACGACATTTATTATCGAAATTCTATTGAACTATCTATTATATTTTATAGTAATACAATATTATATTATTATATTGGATACGTATAGAAGATATAATCAGATAGCACTCTCCAACATTAGGCTTCAAAAAGTGATCACACTTAACAACTGACAAAGATATGTTGTCGAATTGGAAAAGTTCCCTATAAAATAACAAAATAGAAAGAAAATTATCATTCTTTTATCGACTTTTTATCCTGAATACTTAGAATTCCCACGGGATATTTACAAACTAAATCTACGCGCGCATCAGCTAGTTGCAAATAGCTAATGAAAAAAGAAATTATATTTAAATTTCAAATTCATTAGAGGTAAGAAAATACTTTAAAACAAAAGCTACTATAAATTACAAAGAGTTAGAAGCAAATATTTTAAAGACAGTGCCCATTAGTGTCGCAGTGTCATAATGTAGCAATAAAGAGTGTCAACGAAAGGTTATGAAAGTCCACCTAAGGGTGCGTTTCAACTGAAGCAAAAGCGAGTGCAGACGAAAATATGAAACAGAGGGTTGGTACTCTGATTGATCATTTGGATGACCAATCAGTGATTGAAATCTATATCTAGTCGCCGCTCTGCTTCAATAGAAACAGTGTTAGTTTATGAGATTGTTAATCCAACAAGCAAATTTTTAAAATAGAATAAAAAACTCTACTGCACAGAATATCAACTTTAAATATTAAGTTTAAATTGTTATAGATTAATTAATTATACATATTTGGTCTTTCGAAATAAAAAAGACGTGTGGCACTCGGGGACTGCCGCGGTAAAGCTATTGCATAGCATTTTTAATCAACGCCATCTAGCGGCTCACCGTAGAGGAGTCCCGTGTCAGGTTATTTTCGTTACGGAATTTCTGGATTCGGTCTCCACGCTGGCCCGCGATAGAAGCTATGCAATAGCTTAAAAATGACAAGAGAAACCTAAAAATGATTTTCATGTCTCCAGACCACCACAGACATACATACATAGACTGATAAACCCGTAATCCTCCTTTGCGTTCCGCAGTCGGATAAAAATTTAAAACTTTTAAAGCTTGTGAGTGGGCCCAACGATAGCGCGAAGGTGCGGTTTGAAAGGTCAGTCTTTAAGGTTTCAATTATGCATCATCTCAGCTCCATTGGAAACGCACCTTTATAATGATATATCTCTTGGGTAAAGTTTTAGCAAAAACGGGGGAGGCTTTTTAAAGTGTTGCAAAGCTGTTATTATATGGTCGCGTTGAAAGCCTCGTAACCGCTATCAGAGACATTAAACGGATAAATACAAGCGCTGGGAGCCCGCGAACAGCGAAGATCCTAATGAAGGAAGTCAGGTTAAAAGGAAATCGGTTGTTTTGTTGGTGAACGTTACTTTAAAGTCTGTAATGCATTGAAAAGATTTTATTACCGACTTCGAAAAAGGGAGGAGGTTATCAATTCATCGGAAACTTTTTTTTTTCTTTTTTTTTATGGAGATATGTTCCCCGATTACTCGAAGTCGCCTGGACCGATTTGGAAAATTCTTTTTATGTTTAAAAGGGTATACTTCCCAGGTGGTCCCATAGTCATCAAGTCAGGATCTGATGATGGGATCCTGGAGAAATTGAGGGATCTCTTCAAATTTTATAGGCACATTTGATATACTTTGTAGTTGGGTGTGAAGTCGGTTTTATAAAAAGAATTTTACGTTAAATTATTTTCAAACAAGAATTAATTTTAGCTTCTTGTAACTTGACCCACGCGGCGATCTAGAAAAAATGCGTAGCAAACGTATTTAATTTGATTTTCAAGACAAAGTGAATAGCTATCTTCTAGGCAAGCGCGCTCCAACCTAGACCTCATCACCTTTTCGTAATTGATGGTTGTCAAACGCAAGCCGCGTACGCAGATATGAAAACCAATAAACTCAAAATCCGATGTTTGATGGAAATTATGTCGTAAAACCCTTTTAAGATTTTGATAACAAAACGTTATCCAACTAGTAACAATAGGCATATGCGTCTTACGAAGCTTAATAAACGCGTAGGATAAAGAATAATCGAAAACTAATCCTCAATAAGCTAGAAAAGCAAGAGATTAAAATTTATAATTATACTAAAAATACTAGTAGCTTTGTCTGGATATGGTCTGGATATTGACTCGTCTGTGTGTTTCTTTTTATTTATGCCTATGACTTGGATCCGAGATAGCTTCCAACATCAGAAAGAACGTCGGATTCTTTTTATGCTGGAGTATCAAGGAGATTTACGACCATTTTACGACCCGCGAGATTTTAAATAAACCAAATTCATGCGAATGACTGTTGGTTAAATACTCGAAGGTACGACTATATAAATTAATAATTCTTAAGTTTTGAAAGGTCTATTAAAACTTATGAAACGTTCGATTACACGGTTAAAATGTGATAATGATTGATTATACTTATAAAGAAATTATTTGGGCAACTTGTTTTTGAAAATTGGATATGGAAAAGTTCCTAAACAAATAATTGAAAAGAATAGCATGATAGAAAACTTTTTGAGTTCAAAGATAATATACAAAGAAATATTAAATGTTTCAACAATCACACACGCGTCATGTATTTTAGGTGTATTGATCTTTCCTGTCGCAATATAACAGCAATTGGTTTTTTATGTTTGGTAGTTTTTGTGTATTATACACATTGTGTATTAAACACATTTCAGATTTCACATTCCTATGGCTTCCTGAGGTATATTAAGATTAAAATATCCCAGATACAATAGATCCTTCGAATAAATATACTTCAAAAATTCCTATATTCGACTTTAATTAGTAAAAAAATATTAGCCCGGAATAATCACATGTATTTTCGTTTATAGTGGTTTAATACCCATGTAATAAAGATAATTTTCTTGTTATAAATATGAGATCGGATATCAGAGCGTTGTCATTATTAAAGTTATAATGTTAGGAATAATCACGATAGTGACCGTTCTGGTTTGTGTCCAGGCTTCGCCAGAGCCGTCGCACGGAGGCAGGCCGGGTGGACCCGGGATTTACGATACTGTAAGACTTTTTTTTTTAATTTTAGACCAACGAGGCAGTCAAACATAATACATTTTTTTTATTTTCAAAATTTTTTTTTAAAGAATAGTAGCCAAGCTGAACTTGACTAATATTTTCCTTTCCCCTCGAAATAGGATGAAAGCTTGTGTTAGGCTTAGGAGTGGGTACAATATTGCAATGGGTGGAAATCAAACCTGCGACCTTTTAGTTTTCAGTCCGCACCTTTAACCGTTGGGCTATTGAGGCTACTAACTACTATCACACAGCCACATATTTTGAATTTTGACTAAGGTGAAGAAAGGCCTTGTAGAATTAGAAGCTTGGCTCTACATGAGGTCTGATAACTTCTTGACAATGCAAGTCATTTGGTCTCGTCTTGGCAACATTTTTCATGAAAATGTTTTTGGGGGGTTTTCAGTTCTTTTTATAAGTTGCTTATGACAATTTTTTTCTTTTAAAGCCCACACTCTATCTTTGCCTTTTTTCTTTGTTGGGTTACTGTTTATAAAAATTTCTTTCTTTCTCAATATAATGTATTCACAATTCACAATATTATATAACAAAGCAAAAGCTGTTTAACATTATCTACAAGACATCACATTAATATCAGATATGTCTATCTGATATTTGGATCAAGGCATTTTACAACTATAAGTACATGGCATTTGTTTTATCGCTTTATTTGTCTAATTATTTATTTATTTTCCGAGTTGGGTTCTACGCTGAAGGATCTTCCACTTTACCTTTCGATTCCAACGCCCGTAAAAGGAATTGTTTACATAATCGATAAAAAAACTAATGATAAGATAAGGGACGGGACACCTTGATGTTAATAAATAAATAAATAAATAAATAAAAATAACGTTCGTTTCTGGTGCTCCTACCAACTATGAACCATGACAGAAGTTTTGGCCATGGCTATAGTAATATAGTTACCATCTTATCGTCAAAGACGTGCCACCAAGCGATTTCGCGTTTCGGCACGATTGTGTATAGAGACCGATTAGGAGTTTTTCTTAAATCTTAAATATTTATGGAGAAAAAAAACTTCTAACCGGTTTCAATAATAACTGTCACACCCTCTCACAAGTTAGCATCAATTACCATCAGGTGAGATCGAAATCAAGGACTACATTGTCATTAAATAACGTTTATTTTTTCCTTTTAGGAAGCAAGGTTAAGGCGAGATGGCTACTACTCGGAAACTCACGACGTGATAACTAGTGATGGCTACGTATTGGAAATTAACAGGATTCCTAATCCTCGTTTTAAGCAAGGACCAATTCGGCCAAGGTCGAAACCCGTAGTTTTCTTAATGCACGGACTGCAGGCGTCAGCAATATCCTATGTCTTTGCTGGTCCGAATATAAGTTTAGGTTAGTATAATCAAGCTGTTTATTTTCAAGTTTGTATAATAATTTATTGTAACGCAAAACTTCGTACGCGTGGATTAAGGTTTTCAGATTTCCGCCGGAAAGGAGGTGGGTTGATAAGGCAACAAAATCCGCCCCTCATACACTCGAAAAAAAAAGTTCCCGATTTCGACAAATTGTAAATGTATTTATATACTTGAAGATATAAACTTTATTTTAATATAAAGTTTAGGTGATAAAAAAAATAGTAAGTTACAGAAAATATTACCCAAAAAGAGAGTGTTTCTTTTACTTTTATTACATTTTCATACATTTTAGTCGTTTTTTAAGCTTTAATTTAATATTTTAGAATGAGGCGCTCCATGAACCAAAATAAATTAATACTCATATAAAAGCTTATAAAAAGGAGCATCATTATCAGTTACGTTTACCATGGTTCATGGAGCGCCTCATTCTAAAATATTAAATCAAAGCTTAAAAAACGACTAAAATGTATGAAAATGTAAGAAAAGTAAAAGAAACACTCTCTTTTTGGGTAATATTTTCTGTAACTTACTATTTTTTTTATCACCTAAACTTTATATTAAAATAAAGTTTATATCTTCAAGTATATAAATACATTTACAATTTGTCGGAATCTGGAACTTTTTTTTTCGAGTGTATGAGGGGCGGATTTTGGGCCTTATCAACCCACCTCCTTTTCACTTTTATTTTCGTGAGTTCATTTATTGCAATTTTAAAGAAATTCCATGCTTATATTTATCTTTTTTTAAGTCAAATCAAATGTCAAGGAGCACAAATCAACAAACATACAACTTTTATCACGCGGACGAAGTCGCGGGCATTATCTAGTATTAACAAAATATTGTGATATAAATGTTATTTTCAAGTAAACTTTAATATTTTGATTTTTGCCTTTATAAGGTATATATTAAATTGCTTTTTATAATTTTTCTGTTTAACGACTGCTGCTTGTAGGTAGAGCTGCTTTACTATCTAATTACTGTTCTGCTCAGTGCTCTTATAGCTTTTATAGTTATGTACTTTTTCGGCAATGTTTTGTCTATTAATAAGTTTGTAATTAAGTTAAGTAGTTTCTATGTAGTGACTGTTTTTGCCAAAATATTTAAAAAAAAATTGCGCTAAACAGATCTCTTCCGGGCAATATAGTAAGTAGTTTTATTACATTGGTATTTTTCCACTTCAGCCTATCAACTCGCCGATGTCGGCTATGACGTATGGATGGGCAATTCTCGAGGCGCTGTCAACTCTCGTCGTCACGTCAGGCTTAACCCTGACGACCGCAATCATAGGAAAGAATTTTTCGACTACACCTTCGAAGACATCGCAGTAAAGGACCTCCCCGCTATGATCGACTACGTACTTGAAGTAACTCAGCAGCCGCAGCTTAACTACATCGGTCATTCACAAGGCGGAACTACATTCCTCGTACTCAATTCTCTCTTGCCTGAATACAACAGGAAGTTTAAAGCCGTGCATCTGCTAGCTGGCGTGGGCTACCAAAGATATTTCCCGAATATAATTCTGGCCGGTGCGTCGATTACCGTGGATCTTATACATGTAAGTATATAATATATTAGGTATTTGTTGAAACGGGTGCCACCAACGGGAATGGGTTTGCTTTGTCTGCCCATCTTGGCATGCTTTGTGTTCATTGTGTTCATTGTGGAAGCACTGTATGTGTATACATAGCATAGTTTTTGTTACCTATTGTAAATTTTTTTTTTTTTTTAAAAGAGCAACTGCTGAGTTTCTTACCGGCTCTTCTCAGCAGAATTTGCATAAGAGCTACAAGTTGGCCTACATGAAATAAATAAATTTTTAATTTGAATTTGAATTTATTTATCACACGCATAAACCACTGGATCGCTTGAGACGAAACTTTGAGGCTTCAATGGAATTAGAGTTGCTATTAATATAAAATTTCGAATTTGGATACGGATATTTAAACAGGATTCCATTGTTTTCAGTTATGGATAAAGCTGTATTAAATTTCAATTTCTCAACCCTTAGTCGGCCCATTACTGAGTAACAATTGGGTTTAACTGTCTCGTTGGTCTAATGATTAGCGAGTTTAACTGCAGATTACGAGGTCCTAGAGTTGATTCCCGGGTCGGGCCAAGAAGTGTATTGGGTTTTTCAAAAAATTCTCAGCACTAGCCCGGAGTTAGGAAGTTGGCGGTGAGTCACCCCCGTGCCTCGGAGATCACGTAATCTCTCCCCAGTCGTGTCGGATTTTCCATCCCATCGGACTATGAGAGTGAAGGAATAGACAGTGCATCTGTGTTTGCGTACACACTTGTGCACTATAATATCTCCCGCGTAGATGGCTAATCTCTGTAGACAGAGGCTAGACTAGGGCTACTGAGGCTTATGAAGAATTCTCAGGCTCTGAACCAAGACATTATCCCAGTTGATTATTTTCTTTCCCAAAGGAAAGTGATGAAAAATCTAATATTATATCATTATTTTCATTCTAGGCTTTCGCTGTTCAAATAGGCATGATAGAAATCTTCGGACCCAGCATCAACGAAGAATTACACTGCGATAAAAGCAATATGCTATCCATGGAGTGTATGCTTGCACAGATTAAGGAAACTATGGTTAGTATTTTTTTTTGTATATTTAAGTAGTTATAGTCATAATATTTAACTAATCCTGGAAAATCAAAGAGTTTCCGTTGGATTTTAATAACTAAATTCACGCGGACGGAAGTCGCGACCTGAAGGTCGGGACTTCATCCTGGTAGTACTAGTTGATACTAGTACTAAATATATTTTTATTTTTTATTAAAAAAAAGAAAAAAAAAGAAAGAAGAATGGAAAAAAGTAGATCGACAACTGTAATGTGTCGCTACTAGATGATTTTAAAGAAAAAAAAGAAAAAGTAGATACATATCACTAATTTCGTGGCTGACGTGTGGTTCAATTTTGCCGAAGTGTATCAGGCGCGATTAGAAGAGAAATGTTGGGGTTCGAATCCCGCCGGCCTCGGAATTTATGATATGTATTTATGAATCTATTAGAATTAGAGTAAAAATATTGTTATTATCACAAAAATATACGGTTTCCTTTTTACAGGAAAACATATACGAAGATATGGACGTCATAGCCGGAGCATCTATCAAGCAATACGCGCACTACGGACAAAATATCAGAGACAGATCATTCAGAAGGTGGAACTATTACCCCTTAAGGAATTTGATGGTATACGGAAGCGTATACCCACCTAGATATGACCTGAGTCGTATAACCGCAGATGTCACTATGCACTATACAGTTGGTGATGAATTATTACATGAACGCGATGTTTTAAGTATGGCCAACGACATGCCGAACGCCAAAGTACGCAGAGTAGGCCGCGATAATTTCTCTCATACTGATTTTGTATCCGCCGTTGACGCTAGAGAGCTTGTATTAGACTATATTGTTAAAAGAATAAACGAACATAATAAAATATAGAGCAATAAGGAATAAAATAATTTAATCATTAAATTGGGTCGTGACAATATTAATTTGTAACTATAAATAAGCTGGTTATGGTGCTCCTACACAACAGTTATAAAACATTTTGTAACACTATAACAAATTGTAACACACGTTTATTATGATTGTCTGATTCATCCTCTTTTACCGGTAAAATTTTCTAACATGTAGCATACCAGATTATGTTAACATCAGTTGCAAGAAAATATTTACTCAAAGATATAAGTTAAGTTACAAGAACTATCGTGTTACAATTTGTTATAAAATATTGTACAACATTTCTAATCAAACTATGCTGAATATTTAACAATGTTGCAATATTTTGTTTGGAAATGTTATCTAATTTTTATACAACAATAATATAATTCATAATTGTTGAGTAGAAACAACAATAGACGACTAAACAATAGATAATAATTAAACTAAATTACAACGACTGCCTATTTCTTTTACTTTGTAGTGACAATGTAATAAAAGCGCTGAATTTTATAATTGAAAAAAGTTGGACTAATAAATTGATGATAATATTAAAATAAAAATGATTTTTTTACTTTATTTACAAATTAGACTTTTTTATTTCTTTATTCGATGACAAGATAGCCCTTAGCTGCGATCTTAGCTGATGGTAAGTGACGGTGCAGTCTAAGATGGTAGTGGGCTAATTTGGAAAGGGTATGTCAGTGTACATTCAGCCCATACCCCTATAAGGTTTCTACACGCCATCGCGCCGGAACGCTAAATCGCTTGGCGGCATTTCTTACTGCCTGGTACTTGAACGTGTTTTATCACTAATGATCAGCAGAAAAATGATCGAGAGAAGAAAAGTACTTACTACAGTTGAAACATCGATGAAAAGATTAACGCCTAAGAAATAATAACACTAAAAACTTTGAAAGTAAACTTTGAAATGAATAAAATTATCGCCAGACTATATCTTAAGATAAGAATAGAATACCAAAACAGTTTTTAAAGACACATTTAATAAGTATAGGCTATTATACAGTTGGCAAACTTAATGTTGCTTTGAAAGTAATCGGCTCTGCTTCAGCTGCTCAGAAGATAGGTAGATAAGCTACATTTTTATTTTGAAATCAACTACTGTTGAGTTTCCGAACCAATTATTATCATCACAAAAATGCTGCAGCCCTGGCATTAAACTTTTATGCAAACAATGTGACAATATCAATACTTCTGATCGTAAATATTATTGCGAAGACCATTGCAAACTCAGTTGAACATCAGTCTGAATTGCTTGATTTTGTTAGCAAAGCATCAAAACAATGATGTGCATGTATGTACACATACGTATTTTGTAAATTAGGACTTAGTTTTAACTAGCTGAAGCCTGCAAGTTTTTTCAAATAACCCTTAAGGAGCTACAACATAGTAAAGAATATATATTGTAGAGTTGCTAGAGATCTATGGAAAATATAACGCAAGAATATTATACTTACAGACAATAAATCTCACCTCATAATTATGACATAAAAATGAGAATTGGTCTATTATTATAATAAATGATGTAAATTACCAAATTAAACAAAAGCTATAAAAGGAAAATAGAGTAAATTTTAACTTTTACTTTAGTATTATTTTTAGGGATTTAATTTCAAAAATCCCTCCTAGAAGTTGCAGTGTCGTCTAGTGTCCTCAGTGAATTTTCTCCAAACAAATCTCTGGGTACATTACGAGGATGTGCATTGTCAGTCAGTCATTTAGACACGGGGCTTATAGCCTGCATAAGCATGGTTGGCATTAAGCAAGGAAAAGTAGCTGATTATAATTTCTCCATCTCTTCTCTCATCTTAATCTCCCAAACAGTTTCCGTTACGTACAGGATATTATGTCTTGACGTCATACAGCCTAAGAATCGTGACACGCAACGATAGAGTCAAGGACACCTCGTTTATCAAAATCTGATCTCATCGAGGGAACAATGAACGAATGTCACACAAAAGACCCTACTTATATAAGGGATGATGACAGTGACCGACTGACCGAGTCGCAAACATGGCTTTCGGAGCGCAGTTGTACTAACAAGGGCAAGGCAAGTTGCAAGGCGTAATTAAATCCAGCATATCAATCAAACACAGCAATAAATCAAAATATATACCTCTCTTGATTATTTTTAGATACTAATACCAAAATTAATAGATTTAGGACCTAGATAAAGATAATTT
The DNA here is from genome assembly GCA_933228805.2 of Hipparchia semele. Lineage (NCBI taxonomy): Eukaryota > Metazoa > Arthropoda > Insecta > Lepidoptera > Nymphalidae > Hipparchia > Hipparchia semele. Next base: position 14,705,173 of record OW121710.1, on the reverse strand, counting down.
AACATTATAAATATGCGATCGGATAAAACATTTCATTCGTCAAGCAACCATGTTGGGAATAATAACGATAGTGGTCGGGTTAATCTGCGTCCAAGCTTTACCTGCCAACGTGGAATGGACAAACGAAAATGCAAACGAACATACAAATTCACCCCCACGATACAACACTGTGAGTATTGTTGACTTTATTAATTATTGTTTAATAACATCAATAAATAAAGGTTATTGTTTAAAAATTTTAATTTTTTGCCTACTATAATATTAAAATGATTATTTTCTATAAAATGTAGTGCGATAAATAGGGGCAGAGTTTTATGGAAATAAAAAATAAATAAATATTGAAAATATTTATTTTCAATATAATAAGGATACATTATCATCCTTAAAAATAAGATTTATGCTCTACATAAATAAAATACAATAGCTAACAAAAGAACATAAAAATGTCAAAATTTATATTTAGATGTCAGACTGAAATCCTACAAAGATCCTAATGTACCAATTGTTTATTTAAGTGGAAAATATTTTATTTTTAGAATTTTTTTAAAAATATTAAAATTAATATTTAGACAATATACAACGAGGGAATAGCGCCAGTGTTTTGGGCACCATGCCCATAAACGACCACTTGGACGGCGTGTATTTTTTGTAAATATAAGTAGCGGTAGTTTTAATTTATTTAAGTTATTTATTTAAGTTTTTATTTTGTTATATTTATATTGTAATAATTAACTTGTCCTAATAAATACATATATGTTTAATATTAAAAAAAAAAAAAAAAATATTTAGACTATTTGATGATGAATGAACGCGGATGAAATATCGCGGATTTCATTCACGTTCATTTAAGTTTCATAGAAAAATTCTTAAAAATATTAAGATAATCAAATCTTATGCGAGCAATATTTATTAGATCTTTACGAAAATTAGACAAAACTTTTCAATAAAAAAAAGGAATATCAAAAAAGGTTTAGGTTTCACGAAGTTATGAAGTAAAATCACCCCATGGAGTATTTCACCCCCTTCAAGTTTAATTTTTTCAACAAAAGGTAGCTTCTGTCCTAACGGAGTGATTACATTCTCTTGGTGTCCTTTTACAAGGTCTTATCTCTGTACCAAAATACATCAAATTTGATTCGGCGGCGTGACATCAGTTTAGATGTCAGACTGTTATTCTACGAGTACAAATGCCCTAATGTATTGTTTATTTAATGCGAAAACATTTTATTTTTAGGAGTTAAGAATAGCCGTTGATGGCTATTACTCAGAAAGCCACAATGTAGTGACGAATGATGGCTACATATTAGAAGTCAACAGGATTCCCAACCCTCGCTTCAAAATTGGACCCATTAGACCAGGGTCTAAGCCCGTAGTGTTCCTAATGCACGGATTACAGAGTTCAGCGTTAGCCTACATCGCTGTTGGACCACGTCTTAGCATAGGTAACTATAATTAATAGAATACAATAATTTTTTATTCAAATTAACTATTACAAAGTGCGTTCGAATCGCCATGCGTCTTTCCATAAACCATTATTATGCCTTTTACTGTCATAAACAATATTACTACTAGTTTTTATTCGCGACATCATCAGCGATAAAGGTATCCTTTGTCACTCTCCAAGTCCTCAAGTAATCATGCAAAAAATCAGGAATATTAATTGTTTTATTTTATGTTTGAAATCAACAAACATTAAGATTTTTGATTCCCGCAGCGAGAATCCTTTAATTTTCCGAGTTAAAATGCATTAATTTTGGGTATAAACTATCTTTATTACAAATTTTAACCAAATGGTTTTAGTCATTGTGGTGTGAAGGAAAAACAAACATTCAAACTCCTAAAGATATCCTAAACATATCCTTAGTAATCCTACTGGATTACGAAGGATATATTTTCAATTTCTCACAATAAACTGCTAATCTTCTTCCAGCTTACATTCTCGCTGACGCCGGTTATGACGTATGGATGGGCAATGCGCGAGGCATAGTCAACTCCCGTCGCCACGTGTGGCTCAACCCTGACGATAAGGAGGATAGAATTAAATTTTTCGACTTTTCCTTCGAGGATGTCGCAACGAAAGACCTTCCTGCTATGATTAACTATATCCTTCGAACTACTAATCAAAAGCAGATAAACTACATTGGCCATTCACAAGGGGGAACCGCCTTCCTCGTACTCAATTCTCTGATGCCTGCGTATAATAAGAAGTTCAGATCAGTACATTTACTGGCTGGTGTTGGCCACCAAAACTATTTTCCTAATACTGTTTTGAGCGTAGCCGCGATAAGAACCGACCTGATATTTGTAAGTACTTGTCATAAATCTAATAACCCGTGATGTATTTGAGAGATAGTTTATCATAATATATTAATATGATTATATTTTACATATCTTAAGGATTATTTGGTCAGAAATGAAGATATATAAACTAGATAAAACTAACCGTATCTGCTTTGCACTGAATTAAAATATATGGCAAAGTATCCAACATTTTGGCTGATGATGATGATGAATATATAAAAATAAGCATTTTTCAGGCGCTTGCTAAGAATACAGGTGTTGTGGAAATCTTAGGACCAAATAATAACAACAACAATGCTGTAGCGGTTGAAGTAGAGGCCAATGCAGTTGAATGCGAGAGTGAAACAGATGAACTCGGCTCGCTATTCTGTACAATAAAAGCAGCTATAGATGTCATGGTTTGTACATAATTTTTTATAAATATAATATTTTTTTATAACAAGCTTTCATGATAAATGTATATATATACATTTATCATATTATATAGAATCCCGAGAATCTGAAAATTCAGGTTTTTATTTTGGGTCACATATTTTGTATACAAAATAAAAATTCGTCTACGGTCATAAAATCATTAGTTAAATTACAAAAACTATTAGACAGAAATCCTTTATTTTTCCCAAATATCTTTATAAAGGCTTGTCCTTTACACAAGTAGAACAAGCAATAATATTGATGTTTTCTTTTCAGAGAGGAATTTTTGCGCCATTACAAAGTGTAGCTGGAGCTTCTATCAAGCAATATGCACACTTTGGTCAAAATATCAGAGACAAAGCATTTAGACGATGGAATTACAATCCTTTGAAAAACTTGTGGCTATATGGCAGTTTGACTCCACCAGAGTACAACATTAGTTTAATTACTGCAGATGTTACCATGCACTACACTGTTGGTGATGTATTATTACACGAAAATGACGTTTTGAACATGGCTAAAGTTATACCTAACTCTAAAGTTAGGAGGGTAGCTCGGGATAGTTTTTCTCATTTTGATTTTTTACTCGCCGCTGACTCTAGGGTGTTAGTAATTGATTATATTGTTGAGAGGATAAATGAAAAAAATAAACTGTAAACCAAACTATTTAACGAAGTTGCAATAATCGGGTCGTGGCAATATTAATTTATAAGGCCCCTAATAATAAGCGTGGCCCCTTTCAGGGACTATAGAAGGGACCACGGGTAATAAATGGGTTAGATGCTCGAAGGAAACTCAATGAAGGGTAATAAATGGACGCACACATACAATAAAGTGTCAACCCACACAACTTATCAATTGAAAAGTTAACTTTATTCCTTTATATTATGTATGTATTCAATTTGACAAATTTTTGTGAGTGGAAACGTTATTGCATATGTGCATCCAAATGAGGATTTGTACATAGAAATTTTAGTTAAGCGTGCAAAGTCTGGAACTGGCACGAAATTATGTTAAGATGAAATCTGTCTAACATAAGCTGGATCTTATGTTAAGACGCGGTTAAACGGCGCGCTATAACACGAGCCGAGCCTAGCTCGGCGCGTGGCTCGGCGCGCCACGCGCCGTGTAAACAACTACGCTCGGTGCGGCTCGGCAAACTTTGCCCGATAAACGAGCAGGCTTGCGTCCGCATTAAGCCGAGCCGAGCCTACACGGATGGTGCGGCGCGGCGCGGCTCGTGTTATAGCGCGCCGTTTAACCGCACCATTAAGTAAATTATTAAGTTTAATTAATAAAATAATTTAAAAACTAACTTGGCTCTTTTTTTCCTTAATTTCAAAATATTTTTAGCTTAGTGAAAATAATTCTTCGGTTGTTAGTTGGCACATCCTTGCTCTTCACTAGGTGGAACGACTTTAAAACAAATCTTAGGGAGCCGCAAGAAAGAATGGAATCCTGGATCCTTGTGGTCGATACTGAGCCCAAAACAGTTTTTTTTTTTTGAATTTTTTGTCTGTCTGTCTGTGCGCGCATCACGCAAAAACAACTGAACGGATTTGAATCCAATTTGGTATACTGGTAGCTTATACTCCGGGTCAATATATAGGATACTTTTTATCCTGATAAACAATAAGGTTTATCCGGGATAGGGGATGAAAATGATTTTGCTCCATAACTTCGTCAAATCTAAACCGAATTTGATAATTCTTTTTTCATTATAAATTGTGTAGGTACTATTATAAATATTTCTCCAATTTTAGTGTAAATATTATCGGAGATAGAGGACAGAACTTCTCGCGGATAGTAGTAGTCACTCTACACTTTTGTCACGCAGACGAAGTCGCGGGAATCAGCTAGTACATAATAGTTTCGCTACCACTCGCACTGTCTGAAGCTGCAACGTCGAATATTAATAAAATACAAGAAGACAAACGTAAACTCTCTTCGTTACTACCACAGAGCTTAGCTATTAGAGAACGAGTAGAGGTGGCAAGAGGATAATCTGAAAGGGCGATTTCTATTGAATTTATGAAGGCTACATGATGTGTTCCAAATGAAATATCATACATTGTGGGATGAGGTCGATCGTCATTTATCCGACTCGACAGTGGTCCATTAAATATACTCAGTGATTTATAGTCATGTCCGCTGACCCTTTCCCCAAAATTCAATACCGCACTTTGATATTCAATACTAGCTAAATGACTAAGACCGTTTTGCGGTCGTCATAACTCATAACACTTCTTAATTTTGCTCTAAAGGCATAAATTCCAGGGTTAATATTCAGATTATACTATTACTATTATACTACACCTGCTCGGAAAGTACGTTCTGATTTGTGTCAAATCGCAAAAGAGCGAGAAAGAAAATACGTCATTACGTGGAAACAAATCTGCGGGCTGTCAAAATGTATGAAATTTCATTACTTACCTGCTTCAGCGGGCTGAAAACTGTATGAAAATCCATTACTAACGTGCTGTTTTTTTTTTAATTTTTGGTCAAGTCAGTTCAGTAATAACTTGAAAAACAATGAAATCTATTTCGACCTTTTTCGACAAATAGACTTATTATTTTCAAAGTAGTAGGTAAATATCTAATAAATAACGAGCTAAAAATATAAAAATAGTAATAGTAACTAATTAACAACTAAATAATAATCTATTTAATAATCTATTTAAGTAAATATAATAATTTCATTTCTTTATTTAGGTCTACTTATCTATGGTCTAACGTTATTTACACATTCAAATTGTTGTTAAAAAAACAAATTGTTGCTGGCCGCTTGCATTTTCTTTAGTGAGTACATTATTTGAAAAATTAAAAAAAAAATTCGCGCGATTCGCTTTCTTTTGTTTTATCTAAATTTTCAATTTATAAAATTACTTAAAACGCAAAATGTCTAGTAGAGACAGTGAAGATATTTTGATGACGCCGCCAGAATCAAAAACTATTAATTTGCCGAACAAAAATATCACCCTAAGTTTTAATAACTGTATGAATTTCAATATAAATTTCAATTAAATAATGTGTCTATTGTGTGTATATTTTCCTCGTAAGTGTAGTATAAAGCACTATGTATCACTCGGGAGAAAGTGCGATTCCTAACTCGGGTGTATCGCGGCCCTCGGCTTCGCCTCGTGCCACAAATGACACCCTCATATGTAATCGGCCACTTTCAGCCCTTGTAGAACAATGTACTATTTAAACTTACTTTCAATCCAGAGGGGTATTCTCTATTTCAGTGGCCATCATTCAGTTGCTGTCAATTCTGTTGGTAACAATCCCTGGACAATAATTATTCAAAGTTTAATAATGTTTTGCATGTCTGTAATCAAGCCTTAATCTCAAATAAAGGAAAAAGCTAATAAAATAAAATTAATGTTTAGTGCCAATAAATATGATTTATCTACTACAGCCATTTCCTGTTGGAAAAGTAGGTAATCGTTCGATAACAACACATCGCAGATATAACAATTTAATTTGGCTTTACCATTACACTGTTTCTCAAGTAAAAATTCTCTATTACGCATAATTTTATATACTACAGCCGTTTATCTTTGTTCTATTTCACTAACCAAAATTCAATTATATCCCGGATGAAAGCGAAGGACATTTAAAGTAACCGGCTAATTTAAAAAACATTGGCAAACAAATATTTAAAGAACAATAACCATTACCGTTCAGCAGCTTCATAATAGAGCAATAAAGAGTGACAACAGAAGGTAATGAGAGACCAACTTACGAAGATCTCTTGGAAAGAACTCGTATCAAAGAATAACAAGTATTTTAAAAGTATTGTAAAGGTCTTGTTTCTTGGTCATGATGGAAGAGTCGTAGACGCTATACATTAGAGTACTCTCTTTGGCGGCTCCAAGTTACCCAATCATTCTATATCAAACCGCATTTGAGGACTGGGTACACTCAAGAGTGAGATGATGTTTTGGCAACGCAAAACAATGTTTAATATACATTATACACACATAATATTATACAAAACTAAAATCAACCTACAAGTTTTGTTTTAGCATAAAGTTAATATTTCTCCTCGGAAATGAGAAAATCCGTAGAAAAACCAAAATTACGAATATAGTTAGGCGAGCCACCAAGTAGAAGTAGACATAGGCGCGGCGCATAAATAGCTGAACTAATCAATATTTTAAACATATTAGAACGGTTTCAAATTACTATCGACTTCGTGTAGATTCTTCTTCTTCTTCTTCAACTAATGGACGTCCACTGCTGGACATAACTCTCCTGCATGGACCTCCACAAGCCTCGGTCTTGCGCCGCCTGAATCCAGCGGCTCCCTGCGACTCGCTTGATGTCGTCTGTCCACCTAGTGGGGGGTCTGCCAACACTGCGCTTCCCGGTGCGAGGTCGCCACTCCAGCACCTTGGGACCCCATCGACTAACAGCTCTTTGATCTATGTGCCCCGCCCATTTCCACTTCAGTTTCGCAACTCGCAGAGCTATGTCGGTGACTTTGGTTCTCCTACGGATCTCCTCATTTCTGATTTGATCTCGCAGGGATACTCCGAGCATAGCTCTCTACATCGCCCGCTGAGTGATCCTGAGCCGTCTTATGAGGCCCATAGTTATCATTAGTTCGTGTAGATTATGGCCACATTAAAAATTAAGAAACTTTTAGCGAGCTAGCTTGATTGTGTATATAAGGCCGCAGTGACACCTGTAAGTTTTACTCAGGTAAACGGCTTACATGAGTACCTAACTTACGAAACGTTAGCGGTCCTGTAAGTCGCGTATCGTTTGTAGCTTACGGATGTTACTTCCGTAAACTACTTACGTAATAGCCTACTAGTGTAGTTGTAGCCTAAAAAGAACATCTAAATGAACTTTCATGTTTTGTCTCGCACTGTTGGTGCACAATAAATAACATTCGCTCTTTTTCTCGGACTAAAACACTCTAATGTTAGAAAATTAAGCAATAAACCTCCAGCAACAGTGGCGAGTGATTTATTATAGCAAGCAGAGGCATTGCGGCAAATAGAAACGCGTCGAGCTCGGACGCTTTAAACAATCATGGCCACGTGTGAATGCACCCCACTTCCCGAGTGCTTTTCAAACTGTTGGAAATTCAACTCAATTTCCTTCTATTTTCAAATTTATTTTTTAGTTGCATGTGATAAAATCACTGGTCGCGAAACTCGCACAGCAATGGGCGGGCGGATGGCAACCCCCTATCGGAAAACGTAGGGTTGAAAGACTAGGTTTATCGAGTAGATCCGTGAGGGTCGCTGTTCAAAAGCGTCAATTTTTACAAGACTTAGGTATTCATTCTTTTTTCTATCTTTCTAAAAGACTCAATGTTAAAAGATAACTTATCGACCAATATAGAAATAGAACAATTATATCTAAATATTTATGGATTTTTCATAAATAGTGAAACAATCCCACAGTTGAGTGATGAAAATACATGCTCCATTGAGAATTCATAGCAGCGAATCAGAAAATTTAGATATTTAGACAATAACAATAGATCCCTACTAAGCAATTATATTAAGTTCCTATGATCCATTTGTCAATTCAAAACGGAAGGCTGTATTTGGATCACATTGTATCCATACTATGTGATCCAAATACACAATGTACTCGTATCTACAATGTTCCGTTCAAAAAAGTCACGTAAAAAACATGTCACACGTGTAAAAAATATAAGACAGGATTTACTAGAGTTATTGGTATTTGGGAGCCTAGAGTTCGTTAACGTTTGCAAGCTTGGAGTTTGCAATTGTGTCAGTGTAGAATGGTCAAAACGCATAAAGTTGCTTTCTCTATTTATTGTTGTCATCGATAAAAGATCACATGATAACTTGGAGATAATTTGAAAATAATGAGTATTAATCTAGATGAGACACTTAAGAAACGACACCAACCATCAAATGTATAAACTAAATTATACATCGATGTTTTTACTGGATAAAAATTATATACCTTCTCTATCCCAAAATCATCGCCGATCCGATGCTCCGTTGATACGTGATTGAAGGACATACCAACAAACAATTTATATCTTAGTAGAGCTTAAACGCACCTGATTGAAGTTTCAAATTCGAGGGATAATCTAAAAATCCAAATTTACGTTCCCACGTACGTATATCCCATAATATATTAGACAGGTCTACCGGAAGTCCAGAGTTCGTTAGCGTCCACAAACCCAGCTGCAAGCCTAGCACGTGTGTGGAATAGGTTAGAGCGAATAAGGATAAAGTTATCGATATTACTTGTACGTTACTAAAATGTGTAATCAAAACGAAAGACTTTATTGGAGCAAATAACAACCAAAATGTCTAAGGAGAGACCTTACATAGCATAAGTACTGGAATACGCAATACAAAATTATTACACATGCTATTAAAAAAGTATACTTGTTTGCTACTAGATAGTATGCTCATTTACAGAAAACTCTCCGAGTGTGTACATTTGCTTTAGCAAACACAGACCTCAAAAACATACTTATTAGCATACTTCTTTCTAGTGCGTCTGAAATACACATGCTCATTATTCAAAATCTTATTCAAAATCTACGAAACTTTGCGAAATGAATTAAATTCTATAATTAGTCCTTGCAACGCAATTTATAAAAAATACTTTATATGAAAAACTCTAATTTAAGTTTGTTACCCATTTTCCCTCGAAATTTTGTTTTTATAAAAGGGAGACAATACATTCCGTAAATATTCATCGTTTCGGTATAGAATTATAAAATTTAAAGATTTTGCATCATCCCATCGAGCCATCGATTCGCCCTTCAACAACTAATCCAGTAGATAGCATGCTCGTAAACAATAAGTTGTTCCGACTTACTTTTGAGCACAAACCCCTGCACCCGCGCCTCACGCCGTGTGCTAATAAGCATGAAAAAAATATTAAAATTTAAAAAAATCAAAAACCCGACTGCGTAAATGAAAAATGAAAAGGAAAAAAACATAAATACAGTTCCCACAAAAAAAAAAGAGTAAATATTTTAGGCCTTAGGTAATCTATACTTTGTAGATTATTTTTTAAATTAAAACTTCCAATAACAAACGGATAACTAATACTTTCGCCTTAGCTCTTATCGATTAATGAATAAATCGCATCAAAGTCGAGTGCAATCGACGTGAAATCAATTTAACAATCGAAACCGTTGAATGGGGCTTTAATTTTACCTACAAGAGTACTTTAGTCTATGGACCTATAATTACATGACGGCAAATGAGTTGAATAAATAATAAAATTAATCCATTTAAAATTATTACGATTCGAGAGCGCTGATAGTTTAATTGTTAACACTTTGCCCTCTTTTTCGGGGGGTTCTGGGTTCGATTCCAGGCATGCATCTCTGACTTTTCAGAGTTAAGAAACCATACCCGAGAGTTCTCTTCTCCGTAATGTTCTTAAGAGCTAGATTACATTTTGCAACTCTCTCTCTTGCACATTCTAATATTTTCAATTATTGTAAAAGTCTCATTATATTTTTGACCAAAGCGGTTCATTAAAATTTTTACAATAATTGAAAATATTAGAACATGCGAGAGAGAGGGAATAATAAACGTAAACTGGCTCTTAATCTGCAGATATGCTCTTGGTCAGCGAAGTAGACTAAACCCTTCTCACTCCAGAGGAGATCCCAGTAGTGAACGGAGATGGGTTGAGATGAATGAATTAATTAATTATCAACGATTTGAAAAAGCGGTAGGAGTAAATACGATACGAATTACCACCTTCGTTACCATTTCACCAACTGAAAAAAAACATACTTCTTTCACAGTACGTTGTTAAAACCAAAATAATACTCAGACGATATAAAAATTCCTAGAAAGTTTTCGACAATTTACATATTAGGTATTATTTATCAGTCGAACACAAACCTTTAATAAATAATGATTAAAATCGATATTATAATAATAGAACATCTATCAAACTAGTTGAAGGTACTTATGATAATAATTAATATTGATTACAAGATAATCTATCACGCTTCTGTTCGTACCTAATGGATAGTTAGGTCAACCCCTCGCTCAGGCCTCTTGGAATTAAGAAAAAAATATATTTTTTAATGCTATTTTGGGCTAGCATTATTCAAAACCATTTCCTCGAATGCCCAATATATCTGTAATGTCCAATTCTCGCAAATGTCTAGCTTGCTTACTAGGTCCAATTCCGCGAAGGTCCTATTCCATGAAAGTCCAATTCCCCGAACTTCTAGTCTGCCTGCTGGGTCCAAGATTGGAAATTCAATATCCCGAGCTATTTTTATTTTATTACACATTGAAAGGTACTTAAATGTTAAAGATCTCTTTAATTTTAATGTTCTTAAATTGACAGTTATGATTTTATGGCGTTCTTAACTTTTAAGATGTTCTCAGAAGGTCCCTGTTTAAAGATGTTTTTAATTATATGTAATCAACGAATGAATTTTTGATACATCATTCGCTGTATGTAATTGCCAGACAGACGGATGATGTATAAAAATTCAAAAATCAAAATTATTTATTTCATGCATGCCAACCTAAGGCCAACTTGCGGCTCTTGTGACAAGTCGAGAGCCGGCAAGAAACTCAGCAGTTGCTCTTTTTACTCAAAGATTCCTTTTTTAATATTTTAGTAAGGATGAGCAGCATTCTCACACCTTGGAGAACATTATGGAGAACTTTCAGGCTTACACTTAATAATATAAACGTAAAAATTTCTTTTTACAAAGCTGACTTCAAACGCCACTACAAAGTATTAAATTTGAAGAGTTCCCTCGATTTCTCTAGGATCCCATCATCAGATCCTGATCTGATGGCTATGGGACCACCTGGGAAATATACCCTTTCAAACTAAAACAGAATTTTCCAAATCGGTCCTGGCGTCTTCGAGTAATCGGGGAACATACATAAAAAATAAATATAAAAAAAAAGATTCCGACGAATTAAGAACGTCCTCCTTTTTTGGAATTCGGTAAAAAATTAAATCTCTGCATTTCGGTGTTACTATAGTTTTGCAGTATTTCGTATCCGCAATTTCATCTCGGTTGCAATATCGGCACATGACCAGTGTAGATAATTTTTAAAACGAAACAAAATAGTAGTAGGATGAAACCCATTAGAAAAGGAGGGGAATATTATAAAGATGAAAGGAAAAATAATTTACGGGCGATCTGAGGTCGGGAAGGGGTGGGGGTGAGTTTTTAAGGGGGAAAAACGGTTTTTCTCGATTTCCGGCAAAACTAAAAGTCCTATCGAAAAAAATCAAATGGCAAAGTTGTAGGTAATAAAAAGATCTAAAACTTTTGTATTTACACTTTTTTCACATAACCTCAAAATTTATGTGAAAAATTCAAAAAACCAAGTTTTTAGTTTTTTATTTTTATCTTTTACAAAAATTATTTTTTTTTAACGAAATTTGGTGAAAACTTACCTTTTTATGTCCCAAATACGCTGTAATTTATTTGATTAAAAATAATTATTTTTTCACCTTATTTTGAATTAATATCGAAAAAAACACCCTAATTTTCAATCGAAAAGTCACCCGTCAAAATATCAGCTTTTTTCAAAAAGTTAGTATGTTTTCTGTTCGTTGAAATCTCTACTTTCCGATGGTGAAAAAAAAAAAATATGTTACTACAGTAAATCTTCTCAGAAAATAATTTCAATCTTTAGGTTATGTTACGTTAAGCATACTATTTTTTAAAGAAAATATCAGATTTTAATGTTTGAGTTGATTTTCTTGAAGATAATTGTGACAAGTTTACTTAAAAAAATAAAACAAAAATTTTTATCTGTATCAATCAACTTAAACATTAAAATCTAATATTTTCTTTAAAAAATAGTATGCTTAACGTAACATAACCTAAAGATTGAAATTATTTTCTGAGAAGATTTACTGTAGTAACATATATTTTTTTTTTCACCATCGGAAAGTAGAGATTTCAACGAACAGAAAACATACTAACTTTTTGAAAAAAGCTGATATTTTGACGGGTGACTTTTCGATTGAAAATTAGGGTGTTTTTTTCGATATTAATTCAAAATAAGGTGAAAAAATAAATATTTTTAATCAAATAAATTACAGCGTATTTGGAACATAAAAAGGTAAGTTTTCACCAAATTTCGTTAAAAAAAAATAATTTTTGTAAAAGATAAAAATAAAAAACCAAAAACTTGGTTTTTTGAATTTTTCACATAAATTTTGAGGTTATGTGAAAAAAGTGTAAATACAAAAGTTTTAGATCTTTTTATTACCTATAACTTTGCCATTTGACTTTTTTCGATAGGACTTTTAGTTTTGCCGGAAATCGAGAAAAACCGTTTTTTCCCCTTAAAAACTCACCCCCACCCCTTCCCGACCTCAGATCGCCCGTAAATTATTTTTCCTTTCATTTTTATAATATTCCCCTCCTTTTCTAATGGGTTTCATCCTACTACTATTTTTTTTCACTTTTTATTATTTTTACAGGGATCTACCCTGGTCTAAGCGAATACAGATGAAAGCAATCCATACACACCGTTCCCACAAACGACGTTGATACGCGCCTCACGTACTTGATCATAGGGGCAGCGATACTTTATGATATCGGTGCCACAGTGTAGGATTTTACCGACTTATGTTAAGTGAAGGAATATACTCTTTATACACTATCCTTACTAATTTTATAACTGCGAAAGTGTACCTGTTTGTTGGTTCGTTAGTTTATTAGTTGGACCTTCATTCACGCAGCAAAGCATCAGCATGAATACAGTTGAGAACATGAAAATAAACAAAAGATAGAGGATTCCCGCAGGATTTTTAAAAACTTACCCTCACGCGAACGCAGTCGCGGGCAAAAGCTAGTTGAAAATAGAAATCCATGATACATGAAGAATATTTTCGCTATGATCCGCGAAACCAGAAAAAGTATCACCGTCTTTCCTCTACAACCGCACCGCTCGCCACCGAACACAATTTCACCCTCACCACCTGGCTGCCTGGAGCACTTTGACCATCCGATATGCCAGATCTTTTTTCCACGTACTTTGAATCTGTGACGGTGATCCCACTAAATTACAACATGGGGTTATTCGAGGGGCGGACCAACAAATTCTTAAAAAGCCGGCAACGCATTGGTGGTGCCTCAGGTGCTACAAATGTTCATGGGCGGCGGTAATCACTTAACATCAGGTGACCCGCCTGCTCGTTTGCTCGCTAAAAATATTTAAAAAAAAGTATGGTACACCACGTCTAGTACGCGCTATGCACCGCCACTAGAAACGTAGTAAGAAACACGCAAGTCGCAACACCACACACTCACTGTACGCAAGTTTTACTCTGATATCTGAGTAAGAGCATCTTAGAGTTTTGAGATGACTCTACAATACAATTCTGTTTGTACTACTTATTTAATTGATTTTTTTTATTATTATTTTTTTATTCGAGAGCTAAGACTTTATTGAGATCCGGCCAGCATTTTAAGGCGATATTATGGTTATGAAATCTATTCCTTCATTCCTGCTTTTAAAAGTGGCCAAGAGCCTAGATATTAAAACTTGTCTACCCCTCCATAGATTACATCTTGTCAACAGTCTGCTAATATTGAATGGTTTCATAAATACAAGTAGGTAACTAGATATTCCGTTTTCTCCCGGCTAACCCAGTTCAAACTTCTGCTCTGAAGTTTCAACCATGATACTTCTACCGATAAAAGCGCACTTCAAAGTGATATACCTACCTAATGTTCTACTCTGTGGATGGTTTCTTCTACCCTTATAATAAATTCCTCATCCCATTTCCGTTTTCGCTAGGGAACAACATGGGTACAGCCGATGCAAAATGGAGGTTTTTCATGAGTTACAACATACTTACGAGTATGTATCAACTACCGTTTTTGTGAGGTTTTCTACTTTTTATTTAGGTACCTACTTAGTACGTGTTAAGAGACAAAAGGATTTTAATAACTGAATTATTATAATACTAGCAACTTCGTTCGCGTTGATTTAGTTTTGAAAATCCCGATGGAACTCTTTGATTTTCTGGGATAAAAAGTAGCCTATGTCACTATTCAGGTCCTCAACTATGCCAATGCAAAAAATCACATCGATTTATAGCACTGTTGCAGCGTTATTGAAGGACAAACCAACAAACTAATAAACCAACAAACAAACAGACTTTCGCATTTATAATATTATAAAAGGGATAAATAGGGATACTAGATGATGGTAGCGATCTCGTCCGCATAGATTTAGATTTTTTGATTCCCGCGGGAATTCTCTTATTTACCGGGATAAAAAGCCTATGTGTTAATCCTGGGTATGAGCAACGAATGAACCGATTTGGCTGTAATTTGGAATGTATCTACATTCCAAATTACAGCCAAATCGGTTCATTCGTTGCGGCGTGAAGGAGTAAGAAACATGCACACACACACATACACCCACATACAAACTTTATTAGTGCGATAGTGTGAAATGTGATGATTTCAAGCTATGTCTGTTTGTTAACACTTGAATAGGGTTATATTATAGTCAAACTTAGACCGTACCTGACTATACGTACGCGTTGGTACGTGCATTCCCTTCAAGTGTAATAGGCCTATATTTTTCCAAGTGGAAAACTCGCCCTCGTCGGAATAAAAAGGATTTGTTTAAGAACAAATTAGAGTAAGCCAAATGCATGCTCAGCGTGCGTTAAAGTAGGGGCTTAGTCACTCCCGTGCTCACTGAGTTTAATGATTCTAACAAAACTAATTTTATAGCGCCACTGCGCAAGGCTTTACAATTTTTCTTTAATGCCTTTCATGTACGTATATTTGAACAAGGAACTATACACGAGCCAAAGCGAGTAGAGTCATTTAATAAGTTAACATCAAAGATTAGACTTAGGTATTACAAAAGACAGCTGTTTGATGCCGGTGAGACTGTAGAGCTTGAGAAGCGGTGTCCAATTTTATGCTGACTTAACTCACTCTGTCGACTGCGCCAGCGTGTGTTCACTCCTATATTCTGACCTTCTTTCCAACAGATTTCGGGGCAGTAGACAGCTTTTTGATGCCTGTGAGACAGTTGAGATTGAGAAACGGGGTCCAATTTTACGCCGACTTAATTCACTCTGTCGACTGCGCCAGCGTCTGTTCACTCATATATTCTGACCTTCTTTCCAACAGATTTCGGGGCAGTAGACAGTTGTTTGATGCCGGTGAGACTGTTGAGCTTGAGAAGCGGTGTCCAATTTTACGCCGACTTAATTCACTCTGTCGACTGCGCCAGCGTGTGTTCACTTATATATTCTGACCTTCTTTCCAACAGATTTCGGGGCAGTAGACAGCTTTTTGATGCCTGTGAGACAGTTGAGCTTGAGAAGCGGTGTTCAATTTTACGCTGACTCATTCTGTCCTTCCTAATATTTTGACCTTCCTTTCAACAGATTTCGGGTCTGTAGTGTTATTGTATGATTGCATCAGTGTAACGTTTGCAATGACCTCTGATTGGTTGGTACTCTCCCTCTATTGGTTAAAATGCATTGGTGCAGCAAGAACGCCATAAATTCAGCCAATCAGAGCTCATTGCGATTGTTACACTGATGCAAACATTTTTTGAGCACGTTGGCGAGAGTTGAGTTGAGCTGAGAGAGAGAGAGTTCGATTGTTGTGAGATCATTGTTTTTGTGGAAGGCGACACGTGCTTTACGTTCACAGACATTTTTCCAACCGACTATTTTAATCTCATTTGCGATAGGCACTATAATTTCTTTATTCCGGTTGGGCATACTGCAACACGCAAACTTAAAATCTACGATATTGTATGACCGTCTATAAAAATATAAGTATTTTTTAAAACTATTGCAGCAACTCTAACGTCGCTACCTCATATTACCTCAAGAGAAAGACTGCATCGGACCGAGATCAGGCATTAATATTATTGTTCATTTGAAGAAAAAAAGTTTGTCCAAAAAAAAAATTTAGGCAGGTACGTAGGTACAACAGGTTCCAAACCAGTGACCTAAGGTGGGATTTACGATTCCACGCTTATTCGACAAAATTAATTCGGGTGAAATAAAACCCATCATGCTTAATATTGTAAAATTCGCAGTTTAGTTTAATCCTATTGTATGAAGCATTGAAAAACAGTTTCATGAAAAACCATTGAAATATAGCCTCTTTGTTATTTTTAGTTATTTTAAGAACTCGAGGAAAATCGCACCCACACGCTCTTCAATCCGGGTAAAATCCGAACGATGGCCGCCCTATACGTGTATCCACGTGCCTCTGTCCCGCAATCCCGCGCGCCGAAGCGGAATCCCGATAAAACGGCTCATCCGTGTAGAGCCTCTTTAGAAATATCACCTGCTATATCCTACATAAATAAACGACTACATATTTAACATGTAGACCTCTTTTACCGTGAAGTTACCAAGTTACAAAGAAAAGAGTAAAGGGTGATGTCGTTAGGGCTTTGCACGGATCGATTAACTCATTATACCTACTCTCTAAAACTCGTTATATCTAGGCTTTTTTTTTTTTTTTATTCGATGACAAGATAGCCCTTGACTGCGATCTCACCTGATGGTAAGTGACGATGCAGTCTAAGATGGTAGCGGGCTAACTTGGAAGGGGTATAGCAGTGTAAATTCAACCCATACCCCTAATCGGTTTCTACACGCCATCGTGCCGGAACGCTAAATCGCTTGGCGGCACGTCTTTGACGGTAGGGTGGTAACTAGCCACGGCCAAAGCCTCCCACCAGACAAAGACAGGCTGCACAGTGAAAATCAACTATGTAGGTACCTAAATAGCAAATCGACTAGAACCGAGGCGACCTTTCGACTTCTGAGGCGAGCGGCAAAAATCGACCCTGAAAATGCTTAGTCAGGTGGTAGTGTTTTACCCTAATGATATATTTTGCTTGTATGAAAATAAAAATATAACCTAATTTTTATTTCATTATTTGATTTAATAAAACGCTAAAACGCTCCTCAGCTAAAAGTTTTCGTAGACGGCTTCATTTGCTACATGAAAGTACGAAAAAACTGTTTTAAATTAAACGTTATAATGAACCTTGTAAAAATAATGAGCAAATACGAGTCTGCTCTTTACGGCGCTTAAAAAACCCAGAAAATTACAAAAAAGGTACGAACGCCAAAATAAGCAGAATCATTGTATAATTAAGGAACCCTTAAACTAAAAAATCCTAATTAAGCGTAATAACGAACCGTATTTAAACAATGATCAAATAACTGAATAATACTCGTTAGGGGGCCAAATTGTGCGGAAAACGGTTGATAACAAAAAGGAAGCACAATATCTAATACATTTACAACGAAGTAAGCCAGGGCGTGCCCCCGTCACAAGCACGCGCCCATTATGCTCCCGGCCAAGAAGGGGTGGTGCGAGTGACAGAAAAGCGCCACAAAACGCTATTACAACAGCTAAGTACCTTAAAGATGCTATAATAACGGCTAACTCCTTACTAAGTATCTCTGTTTTAGACAGGCTATTTAGTGTGAAATTGTTTTTGTTTTTTTATAATAGATTAAGTTTAGTGCAAGTTATAGGGAAAACATCAGGAACATTCACTTCCGGCCAATAAGGGTGTGGTGCGAGTGACAGAAAAGCGCCACAAAACGCTATTACAACAGCTAAGCACCTTAACTATAATAACGGCTGACTCCTTACTAAGTACCTCTGTTTTAGACAGGCTATTTAGTGTGAAATTGTTTTTGTTTTTTTAAATAGGTTAAGTTTTGTGCAAGTTATAGAGTAAAGGTCTTATAAGGGAGACATCACAAGCACGTGCTATGCTTGCAATTACGAAGAAGGTTGTACGAATGCAGAAGAAAGCGATAAAACACAATGGCTGGCAATCCCTGAGCGCATTGAGCCAATGTTAGGTAGGTTCTTGGCCCATTACTTTCAGCGATTACTGGGAGTATTAGGATTAAGAGTCTAGAATAGATTGGCCCACAGGCTCGGTCAATGCAGTCGGGCGAACGTGTACCACGTGTGACTTCAGTAGGTTTAAAGTATAGCGTTTATACATCTACCGCTGTCACTTGCAGCGAACCCGTAGTAATGCCTTACTAATGACTGTGTGTCGAGATTTTTCCCCCTACTCATAAATATGGATTAATGATGGGCTTTCCGACGGCAAGTGTAATTTTAATTTTAGCTAACGCCTAACCTACTCCAAAATAAGTGAATCTATTAGGTCAAGTTGATTTAGGCAAGAGTTTAAACACGATTTGTTTTGAATCCTTACTAATGTTATAAATGCGAAAGTATGTTTGTTTGCTGGTTTGTTTGTTATGTTGCGAGCAAGAGCTAGTTGAAATTAATTCATAATACTTGAAAAGGAACTTTTCATTTGAATTTTAGTCTTTAATTTTATCTCAACGCCTACAAAAATGAGACAAGCAAATTATTACAATATCGTAAATGTAAAATAGTCAATTAGAACAAAAAGACTATTTAGATTTTATTTTTACCTAGTTTTTCTTGACATATAATATAGTTTAGATTTGGCAGCATCTAAGCTACATATCATTTGATTAAAAAAAACTTATTTGATTGTATTTTTCAATTTGTAAATAATAAATTTGCTTTAAAAAAACTGTTTCCTTAACAGAAAGTGATACAAAAACGTTTTCGATTGGATAAATATTATAATTAAATAAACAGGCTAAGTACCTGAATAACATTTAAGCGCAAAGTGCTTTTATTGTAAAGCCATCATAGTATTGCCGCATTATGGGTTTAATCATCAAATATTATTCTAATTAAAGCCAGACAGTACCAAGCGGTAATTCAACAATAACTATTATTTCAAATTATTATTATTGAAATTAGATGAAATTCGGTAACCCATAACAAATATCAAATGGTTACATTCAACATAATACATGACCTACTTTGAGCAAACCAGACAATAAACAAAAAATTAAATAAATGTCCTCCCGCTCGTGTTTCGGCCACGGCGGTCAATCTAAATGGAGACTAGCCAACGGAGATTTTACAGTGCATAAGTGTGAGGGTAAACATACGTTCTCTTTTACCCCACTCTCACAGTGGGTAATTCAAATCCAAAGAGATTAGAATAGACGTATTTAAGTGTTCTTTGAAGCACGGGGGTGCAAAGCAGAAAACTTTCCAGTTCCGTGCAACTACTAGAATTCGACAGAAACTCGACAGAAAACGCAAAAGTTTTTTTTGATCCCCACTTAGGACTTATAATGAATCTATAGATCGCACTCTCACTCAGCTCAGGCTCAAGACAGAGTTACAACGAGACATATTTATCTCATAGCATATTTGTGTCTCGTTTTAACCTCTATCTTGAGTCTGAGCTGAGTCAGAGCACATTCTATAGACCTCAGCATTAGATCGGAAGCAGAATGGGCTAGCCACTAACTAATGATACGACTTGATTTAATTATTCCGAGTTAAATTTATTTCCAGCAATTAAATGAAGGAAACCTGCATGGATAAATTGTCCCTAATGTTACCGAGGGATGTGAAACTTTTTAAGCTATTGCATAGCTTCTATCGCAGGCCAGCGTGGAGACCGAATCCATAAATTCCGTAACGAAAATAACCTGACACGGTACTCCTCTACGGTCAGCCGCTAGGTGGCGTTCATAAAAAATGCTATGCAATAGCTTTACCGCGGCAGTCCCCGAGTGCCACACGTCTTTTTTTGATTGAATTTCAGTGCAGAGGAAATGAAACTCCCTTTATTGCGAATCAAATTTTTTGCTCAGCGAGACTATTGAATTCACATAATAGGGGATTATTTAATTAAGTTTATTTTTATAAGGTAGGTACGATTATACCAAAAAATGCGAACAAGAAAATATGGAAAGTACGTTCAAAGCGATTCCAAGAAACTCATTAACAAATGGGGGTGGGTTTATCCCTAATAGGTAGGGCTCTACACCGTACTGTCGATGGTAAATTACCGCCATGATAATAAACATGAAAATAAAGTGTTATGGCAAGGTGTAACTTCAAAAATGTTATGTACAAGCTTTTATAGACTACCTTTATTTAGGGAATTGCGTTTTCAATCTTATTGAGGGTGCTTACGTTTCTTTACTTAAACTACATTGTTATTTGTACTGCGTAGAGTTTGAATATGTGTTGTACTTCTAAAAGCTTTTTCTGTAGGGACGAGAAACAACAAGTTTATAACAGAAAAAGTTTTTTTTTGTGATAGGAATTACTTATATTTTGAAAAAATGTGACACATGAGAAAATAAATTCTTGAGCGAGTAAATTTTTGTAACAGTGACATCAATCCTTAAAAATCTGCTTTAATTTCAAACAACGATTTTTTCTAAAGATTATTAGTCAAGCTGAACTTTACTGATATTCTCCCCTCCCCTTCAAATAAGCGGAAAGCTGCAACCTTTCAGTTTTCAGGTGGATTGATTAATGATGATTGACTAATTACTATTGATTTTTTATTACTTCTTCTTCACTCCTGGGGTTTCTTTTCCGCAAGTAGGTGTCAATCGCCCGTTTTGCGTAACTTATGATATGCGTTTTTATTACTTATGATAATAATACGTTTACTAGCAAAACATAACAGCATTAGTGGGTGTCATTAAATCAAGAGTGAATAGACATCTTCAAGGCAAGCGCGCACCATCTTAGGCTATCTTCACTTACCATCAGGTGATATCGCAGTCAAGCACTAGCCTATAGGCATATTAAAAAAAACACAATCAGTCAAAAGGGATAATGAAAACATCAAAATTATAATCATTTCATCATCACTCATTTTTGTTTCAATAGCAATTGCTACGTTTGCATTAATAACAAATAAATAAATAATTGCTAATTAACACCAGCCAGGCGATGCGTGAATTTAGTTTTATTAGAATAATAAAATATACGATGATCAAATTGAGGAATGTTTCGGTTTATTCACGCTAACACCAACAAAATACAAGCGTTGGTATTCTATGGTGGCTTTTAGTAATAACATTTCATGTTTGGTACATGTATTTACAAAAAAAAAAAGTTGTAGAAATATGTATTATTTTTGGAAAAGTTGCTTGTTTGTTTTCCTTTTTAAGTACCTACTGTACAGTAGTTTCGTAATTATCTGTAATAACTACCTGTAACTTTGCATTTTGAAATAGATGAATGTATAATGAATCCAGCAATGGTAGCATGGAGAAATTTTATCCCCTGGAAAAGGATAAAACGTTTATCCCCTTGCTTAGCTTTATCCACCCGTCGAGCATGGGCACAGGGTGGAAATAACATTCAGTGGATATACTTATAGAAATATACATCGCCTTCTCCTCTGTCGCCATGCTTTAGCATAGGGAAAAGATAATTTTATCCCCTGTCAGTGGATAAAATCGGGGGATAAAAATTTTATCTCCTGCCCATGCTACCAGTGCTGGAGATGATAAGCAATATGTTGCTGCTATCTTATAGATTCCTACGTCCAAGAATGGATGAATTTTGACGGATGATAATGATTAATAAAATATCGGTCATATTTAGTTAATAAATTTTCGCGACCCAAAAACCTCTTGAAAAGCCGGCAACATGGATGCCGGCAACGCATACAGATGTTATCACTTAACATCAGGTAATCCGCCTGCTCCTTTGCTCGCTATTCATATAAAATTTAGGAAAATTTTCTTACAAATATGTATTGAGGGAAAATGGAAGTACATGAAAGTTTTGTCAAGATTGAAAACGATTCACGGAAACATGTTTGTGGTACTTTCTGGAGGTTCACACAAATTTTGTACGGGAATGAAATTACTTCAATTTTATAAATTCATAATAGAACCTCGGGTGAACCTTAGGGTGAAAGTTTTCCCGTTATTTTTACAAATTTGGTCTTGCGGTCGTGGCTTACATCTTACTAATACATAAATAGGTTCGAATATAACTCCATTCGTCTGTCTGTTACCTTTTCACTTCTAAATCGTTTGACCGATTTCAAAAAAGTAAGGAGGGCTTAGAGGTAGTATATGGGATACTGTTAATCTCAGAATAACCAGTTACGAGTTATGATTTTAGAAGTATGTAACTATACAATTTGTATACCTTCAAATCAAGACTGAATAGGCATGTTTTAAGCAAGCGCGCTCCATCTTAGGCTGCATCTTCACTAAACATCAGTTGTGATCGCAGTCAAGCGCTGATCTATATATACCTCTATATTTTATAGATCTTTGATCTATAAAAAATCATGTACATATAACCACCGTATTTACGTATGTTCCACCGTAGCTTCTAAGCTATTGGGCCGATTATCAATTCGAATGAGGTATCAATCGATTCGCAATGATGATCCGTGTGACATAGGCTACATTTCATATACGAGTAAAATCAATATAAGGGATGTTAAATCCATTTTCCGTAGTCTAGTTTCAGTTTTTAACAATTTTCTTGTAGCCATGTGTAAAAGCACATATTGCGCTCTCTCCAAGGAGCCCACGAGAGCCGCGCGCTCAAACAGTCTCATTAGCGAACAAAGTGTTTGCACTGACAGACGCGAGCATTCTTTACTTAATTGCACTACTTTACCGCCGTGCTGGAACTCGGTAACAAGTAAATGTTGGCTTTGAAACAAATGTGTCTCCTTCTTCTACTAAGACCAGAACATGTCGCAAACTACACATACAACGTTATCCTTTCTAATATTATAAACTAGCTGTTGCCTGCGACTTCGTCCGCGTCAATTTCTGTTATTATGATCGCGATTTTTCACTGATGCTTCGCTACTATTGGTCGCAGCGTGATGTAATATAGCCTAAAGCCTTCCTCGATAAATGGACTATCCAACACAAAAAGAAGTTTTCAATTCGAACCAGTAGTTCTGAGATTAGCGCGTTCAAACAAAAAAACTCTTCAGCACAATATAATATTTATAATATTAGTATAGATTACATCAGTGTATAAATGCGATAGTGTGCTTGTTTGTTGAAACATTTTTTTTCCTACCATAAAACAACATTATGTAACGGTGGCTTTTAATGATTAAATGAACTTACCTGTACGTGAAGTTCAATCATAATTATTCGAAGGGCTTCGTTCGAAGATATTAGCATTATACTACCATAGCCTGTAGGCTAATAAGTAATATGATTTAAAATTAAACTTCTACTTATTATTAATTTCTATATCTAATTTACAGTCCAATAACTGCCCTTACTTTATTCTAATGAGTTCAAGTTGTTGAAACATGTAATCATTTTTTAATACGTTTAGTTTTAGTTTTAGCGTAGGTACTGTTCCTGATTTTGCATATATATGTTTATGTAACTAATAAATAATTTAAGTATATAAAATAATCGAAGAATCGAGTATGCAGCGCCAGAAAAAGCGGTGCAAAGAACCCATATAAACATTGTAATTTTTTATGTGAATAACGAACATATAAATAAATAAATAATGTATAAACAACTAGCTGACGCTCGCGATGTCGTACGCGTGGATTGAGGTTTTTTAATTCCCGCGGGAACTGTTTTATTTTCCAGGATAAAAAATGCCTTTGTGTTATTTCAGATATAATCTATCTTTATGCCAAACAGCCAAATCTTTTGCAGCATTTGTTGTATGGAAAAGATCACAATTCACAAGATAGCGATGAGGTCACGAAATTGTAATACATTTTTAAATTATTAAGTTTAGTGTTTTGTTCCCTATATTATTTTAATTTTCGTTATCTACGAGTAGGTACTCGTATACGACATACCTACGTATATTATGTAGGACTGTAGGTATGCTGTTTATTCCAAAATGTGTCTCAGCCAGTGCATGCAGTTTGATACATAAATTACGTATTTTATACCTTTTGTTAGACTTTTCTTTACGGAGTTTTCCACAGAATTAATGTCTAACTAGCATTTTCTTTTTTCGGGAAAGAAGAAAGATTTAGTTCTGACACGCAACTGAGAAATCTTGCTGCTAATATGCTCCGAGTAGGGTGACAAGTATATTTGCAGATATTCCTGATTCCTGATACCCTTAATTTTTTTATTACATCTGTTTATTCGAGGTTTTTTCCAAATATCTTACCACTTGAACCTGATATGTAGGTAATTATATCAGGTCAACCCAAACGAGTGAACCCAATATTATCAAACAAAAAAATTTAATTGGCATGATTTGGACTTCACTAGGAAGGATTCAAGAGGTTTGTTGGATTACAGTCAAACTGAGTATTGAGTTTTATAGATTTTAAGTTAGTTTGTAAGGTTAATTGTACTTATTGTATAAGTTTTTAAGAAATTTTCAACCCCAAGAGGGTTAAATAGGGGGTTAAAAAAATCGAACCTAACGTGAGCGAAGCCGCGGGTTAAAGCTAGTTAAAACATAAATCGATAACATTTATAATCGAATCTAGCTTAAATAAACGTTTTTAATATGTAGTTTTTTTTGAAACTCTTTTCGGCAAACGCTTTTTAAGCTAATGGCAATACCGAGGTATCATTGAATTACAATCCAATTACAAGATCATCGAACGACCATTGTGAATTTAGTAGACTACGAAATTTTGGACCAATGATAATTGAATTGTAATTGTATTGCGGTTCAATGACAATGACATGTAAAATAGCAGACTTGGGGCCCTGTTTGAAAGCTAATATGATCGAGACGAATCTCTATAAATTACGTGCTTCATTAACTCAATGGAACCAAGAACTTTACTTTTTTAACCCCCGACCGAAATGTTATAAGTTCGACGTGTTGATCTGTGTGTCGGTCCGTTCCCTCGCAGCTCCCTAACAAATGCATCGATTTGTTTGAGGTTTTTTCTGTTTGAAAGTTAATGTGATCGAGATGAATCTTAGCTACAAAATACGTGCTTCATTAACTCGATAGCACTAAGAACTTTACTTTTTTAACCTCCGACAGAAAAGAGGAGTGTTATAAGTTTGTATCTGTGTATCGGTTTGATCCCTTCTAGCTCCCTAACGAAAGCTCCGATTTTATCGCGAAGTTAAGATTGCCGTACATCGCAAACGTAAAATACGCAAGTCACTGAATTGGATTACAGTAAGTGAAAAGCAACTATTGTTAATATGTATTCGCAAGTTCCGTTAACAATACCGAGCAGTGCGACAGATGTGTTTCCAACTCATTAGCCAAGTTTTGCTGATCACGAGCTCACACTGTGGAACTTATGAATGTAACCAACATTTGGATAACACTTATGGCCGATTTCACTAGCATAAAATGAGTCTTTTCCGAACGTAAAGATATTTTGACAGATTTTGTATTGAAAATCTGCCAAATTTTCAAATTCAAGTCTTATGACTTATCTTTCTAACACAGAGAATGTAAAATCTCACGTTCAACGTGTAGGGCGATCATTTCAAATCGTATTTTACGAATACGAAATACGAATGAGTGCACCAACGCCCTTACCTCGATTAATTTAAAACATTCGCTCAAACAAATTTCGGTAAGCCATTGAAAAAAGATGTTTAAAAAAACGGGTCATTCATTACAGAATAAAGAACGGGTCTCGCGGGAACAAAAGCTATTAAAGGAGACAGACAAGCCACAAATAAAAGAAAAACAAATTAAAGTGAGACTCCCAAAGAAACTTGTCAAACAATAAAGGTGGGGTAACAAAGGCCTGTAAGCGCGCGCCGCGGGTTACTAATGCTGAGTAGGGTAGCCATTTCATACTACATACCCGGCTCAGTGACCCAAACAAAATATTTGCCTCTAAACACAGATACTATAACACAGACCTCTCTAGTCTACACCTTCCCAGAGTTGGCTGGCACTTTACCTCTTATGTATAACTTGATGATGCCCGCGACTTCGTCCGCGTGGAGTTTGGTATTTAAAATCCCGTGAAAACTAGCTTAGCTTAGATGAAAAGTAGCTTACGTCACTCTCTAAGTCCTAAACTACACCAATGCTAAAAATCACTGCTTTTCTGTTCTGTTCTGTTGCTCCGATGCTGCATGATTGAAACAGAAACTAATAAACAAAAACACTTTCGCATTTGTAATTTTATTTATAGCATTAAAGTCTGTTCGATGTCTTACAAGGCTATAAACGCTTTACTATTAAATTTATTTCTTAAAAACTTATACAATAAGTACAATTAACCTTACAAACTAACTTAAAATCTATAAAACTCAATACTCAGTTTGACTGTAATCCAACAAACCTCTTGAATCCTTCCCAGTGAAGTCCAAATCATGCCAATTTAATTTTTTTATTTTTTTTGATAATATTGGGTTCATTCGTTTGGGTTGACCTGATATAATTACCTACATATCAGGTTCAAGTGGCAAGATATTTGGAAAAAACCTCGAATAAACAGATGTAATAAAAAAATTAAGGGTATCAGGAATATCTGCAAATATACTTGTCACCCTACTCGGAGCATATTAGCAGCAAGATTTCTCAGTTGCGTGTCAGAACTAAATCTTTCTTTTTTTCCCAAAAAAAGAAAATGCTAGTTAGACATTAATTCTGTGGAAAACTCCGTAAAGAAAAGTCTAACAAAAGGTATAAAATACGTATTTTATGTATCAAACTGCATGCACTGGCTAAGCCACATTTTGGAATAAACAGCATACCTACAGTCCTATATAATATATGTAGGTATGTCGTATACGAGTACTCGTAGATAACGAAAATTAAAATAATATTGGGAACAAAACAATAAACTTAAGAATTTAAAAATGTATTACAATTTCGCGACCTCATCGCTATCTTGTGAATTGTAATCTTTTCCATACAACAAATGCTGCAAAAGATTTGGCTGTTTGGCATAAAGATAGATTATATCTAAAATAACACAAAGGCATTTTTTATCCCGGAAAATAAAACAGTTCTCACGGGAATTAAAAAACCTCAATCTACGCGTATGACATCGCGGGCGTCAGCTAGTAGTTTATTCTTTATCCACATAAAAAAATTACAATGTTTATATGGGTTCTTTTGAATTTTTCAGGCGCTGCACACTCCTTCGATTATTTTATATAAATTATTAGTTACATAAACATATATAATGCAAAATCTTGAACTATACACTAAATCTAAAACAAAACGTGGTAGAAAATGATTACATGTTTCAACAACTTGAACTCATTTCTAATGAGTAAATCCTTAGTTTATTCTATAAACTATTGGATTGTAAATTAGATATAGAAAATAATAATAAGTAGAAGTTTCAGTC
The DNA here is from genome assembly GCA_933228805.2 of Hipparchia semele. Lineage (NCBI taxonomy): Eukaryota > Metazoa > Arthropoda > Insecta > Lepidoptera > Nymphalidae > Hipparchia > Hipparchia semele. Next base: position 14,677,322 of record OW121710.1, on the reverse strand, counting down.
AAAATAATATTACTTATAAGCCTACAGGCTAGATGGTAGTATAAAATAAAGCCACCATTACATAATGGTGCTTTATGGTAGGAAAAAAAATGTTTCAACAAACAAGCACACTATCGCATTTATACATTGATATAATTTATATTAGTAAGAATAACGTTGTATGTGTAGTTTGCGACATGTTCTGGTCTTAGTAGAAGACGGAGACACATTTGTTTCAAAGCCAACATTCTTGTTACCGAGTTCCAGCACGGCGGTAAAGTAGTGCAATTAAGTAAAGAATGCTCGCGTCTGTCAGTGCAAACACTTTGTTCGCTAATGAGACTGTTTGAGCGGCGCGCCGCTCTCGTGGGCTCCTTGGAGAGAGCGCAATATGTGCTTTTACACATGGCTACAAGAAAATTGTTAAAAACTGAAGCTAGACTTTTTTTTATTCGATGACAAGATAGCCCTCGAATGCGATCTCACCTGATGGTAATTAACGATGCTGTCTAAGATGGTAGCGGGCTAACTTGGAAGGGGTATAGCAGTGTAAATTCAACCCATACCCCTAATCGGTTTCTGCACGTCATCGTGCCGGAACTAAATCTAATCGCTTGGCGGCACGTCTTTGACGGTAGGGTGGTAACTAGCCACGGCCAAAACCTCCCACCAGAAAATTGAAGATGTTTAGTGAAGATGCAGTCTTAGATGGAGCGCGCTTGCTTATAACATGCCTATTCAGTCTTGATTGGAAGGTATACAAATTGTAGTTACATACATAAACTTCTAAAATCATAACTCGTAACTGGTAATTCTGAGATAAACAGTATCCCATATACTAAATCTAAGCCCTCCTTGCTTTTTTCAAATCGGTCAAGCGATTTAGAAGTGAAAAGGTAACGGACAGACGAATGGAGTTATATTCGAATTTATATATTAGTAAGAATATGTAAGCCACGACCGCAATGCCAAAATTGTACAAATAAGGGGAAAACTTTCACCCTAAGGTTCACCCGAGGTTCTATTATGAATTTATAAAATTGACGTAATTTGATTCCCGTACAAAATTTGTGTGAACCTCCAGAAAGTACCACAAACATGTTTCCGTGAATCGTTTTCAATCTTGACAAAACTTTCATGAACTTCCATTTTTCCTCTATATTTATAAGAAAATTTTCCTATATTTTATATGAATAGCGAGCAAAGGAGCAGGCGGATCACCTGATGTTAAGTGATAACATTTGTATGCGCTGCCGGGATCCATGTTGCCGGCTTTTCAAGAATTTTTTGGGCCGCGAAAATTTATTAACTAAATATGACCGATATTTTATTAATCATTATCGTCGGTCAAAATTCATCCATTCTTGGACGTAGGAATCTATTAGATAGCACCAACATTGCTTATCCTCTCCTGGATTCATGATACATTCATCTATTTCAAAATGCAAAGTTATAACAGGTACTTATTACAGATAATTACCAAACTACTGTACAGTAGGTAGGTACTTAAAAAGAAAAAACAAACAAGCAACTTTTCCAAAAATATTTCTACAACTTTTTTTTTTGTAAATACATGTACAAAACATGAAATGTTATTACTAAAAGCCACCATCGAATACCAACACTTGTAGTTTGTTGGTGTTAGCGTGAATAAACCGAAACATTCCTCAATTTGATAATCGTATATTTTATTATTCTAATAAAATAAATTCACGCATCGCCTGGCTAGTGTTAATTAGCAATTATTTATTTATTTGTTATTAATGCAAACGTAGCAATTTTTATTGAAACAAAACAAATTAGTGATGATGAAATAATTATAATTTTGATGTTTTCATTATCCCTTTTGACTGATAGTGTTTTTTTTTAATATACCTATAGGCTAGCGCTTGACTGCGATATCACCTGATGGTAAATGAAGATAGCTTAAGATGGTGCGTGCTTGCCTTGTAGATACCTATTTACTCTTGATTTAAATACACCCACTAATGCTGTTATGTTTTGCTAATAAACGTATTATTATCATAAGTAATAAAAAATAAAAAGTAATCAGTCAATCATCATTAATCACCTGAAAATTATATTAGTAAGGATTATAATATTAGTAAGGATGGGGCAGTATTTTTCCGACTTTGCTTAGATTTTATCTTGCTTCTAGGCTTGTTGCGACATAGAACGATTTATCAATTAAATCAATATGCAAAAGATACATAAGCTATTCATTAATATTATAAGATGATTTATGTATGAGAATGAACGTTTATTGATGAGCTAGTATTTACATAAGACGGCCAGGAGATAAACCGAGGGATCAATGGGTCGAGATTGAAAACAACTTTAACTGCCGACAGTTAAGCGTTATTTATTGACGCCGATATTGAATTTAATTACGTATTCTGTTTGCGTGATGTCGGTATCAATGAATAAATCAATAAAATATCACAACCAAAGCAATATTAATAGAATATCTAAGATGTACATTTAGTGAATTTTTAAATACATATCAAAAATTCCGAGGCCGGCGGGGCTCGAACTCACAACTCTCGGGATTCGCGCCCGGAATATGTTGAACAGATTACACTACGGCTAAGTCGAACTACACGTCAGCAACAAAATAAGAGATATGTATTTACTTTTTCAATCAGTTTTTTAGTAAACTGTTAGCAACATCTAGTAGCGACAGCGACACATTACAGTTGTCGATCTACTTTTCCAAAACCCCATTTTACAGCGGAATAATTAATTTATTCAGATATTTCCTTAATTGTGAGTTAACACTTTAATAAAAAAATACATTAATAACCATGTTTTTTTTGTTTCAAAGTTAAACAGAACTTACACGGAGCCCTTAGAATAAAAGAAAAAACATTAATAACCATGTTTCTTTCGTTTCAAAGTTAAACAGTACTTACACGGAACCCTAAGAACAGAAGAACTAGGCTGAAATATATCTAAAATCTAGCTGGAGGAGGCCTTTGCCGCGGGGCACTTTATTAGAAGGAACTTTACTGGTCACTGAAATATTATTTTTTCAAAAGTGTGTGTCTACCAATTCGCATTGGGCCAGCGCGGTGGACTATGGCCCTACAACCCCTCTATGAGAGGAGACCAGCAGGGCTAGCATAGGCGGGAGAAATTTTATCCCCGGGAAAAGGATAAAATGTTTATCCCCTCGCTTAGTTTTATCCACCCGTCGAGCATGGGCATAGCGGTGGAAATAACACTCAGTGGATATACTCATAGGAATATACATTACCTTCTCCTTTGTCGCCATGCTTTAGCATAGGGAAAAGATAATATTATCCCCTGTCAGTGGATAAAATCGGGGGATAAATTTTTTGTCTCCGGCCCATGCTAGCTATGCTGCGCTCAGTAGTGAGACGGTTTAGTAGGTATCTAGTAAAATTGTAGTTAAACAATAAATTAATTCTCGGAATTCGCATTATGCAACAAGCTAAGAGTAATCTTGGCGACAGAGCCAGAAAGATAAAAAGTTCAAAGTTAAATAGACAAAATATTGTGTTCTGATAAGAATGTTATTGATAGGTACAATTTGCAAGAGTTTTTCTATGAAATTACAGATACAGTTAATACTGAGAATCAATTGCCATTATTGAAAACCCAGATAATTATAAGTTGAAATTTTTATTTATCTGGTCTTTCAAGAATAATAACAATATATAGTGATACAGTTAATACTGAGAATCAATGGCCATTATAGAAAACAAACCAAAAATAATTTTTAGTTGAAATTATTGTTTATCTGGTTTTCCAAGAATTTTAGTTTTACATATTCTTATTCGCAAGTTGCGAATAAGAATATGTACCTACCTAAACATCATTTCTTGTTTGTAGCAATGAAGAGTTTTCTATGTATTCTCAACAAACGAACACAAACGTTTTATAAATTTTAAAACGTCTGTGTTCACACTAGCGTCCGTCTCGGTTAGTAAAAGGCCATTAACTGCGGCAAATATTGTTCCAGGTGTGCGCGGTCCAGCGGAAAGTGCGGCGTCCTTTTTCTTACAAAAAAAACCGTTTAATTTGCAGCCGCTTTGCCGCTTTTCCGCTTCACTGCTGTTTTACATACGCTTTCATACTCTTTGAATTGAGAGGATAACTCTTCCTCAGCAAAGGAAAAAGTTTTACAAAAATCATAATATTAAGATAAGATATCGTCTGGTGGGAGGCTTTGACCGTGGCTAGTTACCACCCTACCAAGCGATTTAACGTTCCAGCACGATGGCGTGTAGAAACCGATTGGGGGTAAGTTGTATGGACTAACTTGTCATCGAATAAAAAAATGCTTTGTTTCAAGAAATAAATAACAAGGTTTTTAAGCTTCTTTATTTTTTTTAGCACGATTTTTTATAAAAGAGCACTAGTTTAAAAAATAATAAACTTTTTATTTACACTATCAAATGCGCTTGACACTGAAATCTGATGGAAACTGGTGAGATGCGATATATTATGCTAACATATCCTTTTTATATTCCCCATGATTATCATGAATTGCAAGACATTTTTCTAAAATGATGATGATTTCGAATAATTCAAACCATAATACCAAAGCTAAGCTACCAAATAGACAGTGCGATGCTGCAAAGCTACCTCCATTCGCATTGAATCGGGTATAATAATTTACGGCCGTGCATCGAACTTTCCGCATGGCATCAATCATAGACGTCCGATCGTCACGACAGTTGACGAGCATTTGAGGATCTGAGCGAAATTTAGTGTGGCGGGAATTCCCCTTTAGTCCTGCTAGTCCGAAAGTTTGAATGGATGCATGGATGGATGGATGGACATTTGTTACTCAATCACGCGGCAACGTCTGAATTGATTGGGCTGAAGGCATAGAGACAGATTATAATCTGGAATAAAATACAGGCATCCCGGAAAATAAGACAGTTCCTGTGGGAATTAAAATCGTGGGCAATTAAAACCTTAATCATCGTGGGCATCAACTAGTACATAATATGTAATGTAGAAAATTATTATTTCAAGTAAAAATTTTGATATTTAAGTAGCCATGAATGTAATCTGACAAGTGATCTAGCACGTAACTTGTTATTCATCGCAACATTCAAAGCGAAACACCTACAACCCTACAACGTAATGTCCATTCAAGTGGTGTGACGTTGCATGACGTGACATGTCACTCGGTATGCTACTAGGGACGCATTGAAGTGACACGTCACATATCTTGTAGCAACTAGGACTTTCGAATACCGGACTTTTTCAATACCGGTATTGATACCGGAAGTTTTTTTTTCAATACCGGGATCCCGGGATCCCGGTATTGAAAAAAAAAATCCTGTACGAAACAAAATCCTATGGTGTTTATTGGGGTATATTTTAGTGCCAAATCCGTGAATGAATACATATTTATTTTGGAAAAAAATGGCAAAATAAAATGGATTTTTCAATAAAATTATTTTTATTTACAGTACAAATATTTCACTGTAAAGTGTAAATTAAATAATCAATACTTTTAATAAATAATTAGTTACTCTACATTCAATAAATCAGTCTCTTTACGATTTCTATAGATCGATACTATAAGTATATAAAGACATTCTTAGAAAATGTCGAGAGGATGAGAACCAATTCATTCAGAGCATATGCAGCGAGATCGAACACCACTCTCAAAAATTTGAGATTTCAGATTTTTCCAAGAAGGTCCGCCTCCTGTCTAGACAATTTAAATCAAAAAAGAGGGTGATAGAAGATTCCGAAGGCCATCTCATAAATGAACTCGACGCAATAGCCGAAAGGTGACGCAACTATTGCGAAGAGCTATATAAAAATTGCAATGATTTGGGAACGTCACATGCTTATTGTAGCGGAGTGCAACTGGAGCCAAGTATACTTCAATCAGAAATTCTCACTGCCATGAAATCTCTTAAAACTAGAAAAGCTCCAGGACCAGATCAAATGACATCCGAAATACTGACAGCTCTGGGAGATACTGGCATCGATATGTTACACATGATCTGTGACCTAATCTGGCGTAACGGTGAATGGCCGAGAGACTGGGTCCTGTCCATCGTGGTCCCTCTACATAAAAAAGGCTCTACTAGAAAGTGCGACAACTATCGCACACTAGCGCTTATCTCAAATGCCAGCAAAATACTGCTCTACATCATTAACAACCGCATCCGATACTACCTGGACTGACAAATCCCGCAAGAGCAGGTGGGTTTCGTTAAAGGCAAAGGCACCCGTGAACAAATCTTAAATGTACGGCAAATAATAGAAAAATCCTATGAATTCAATACGCCAATTATCATGTGTTTTGTTGATTACAGTAAAGCCTTCGACTGCGTTAACTGGAACTGTTTATGGAAAGTCCTCACTAAATTAGGAGTGCCAAAACATCTAGTAGAACTGCTCAAGAATCTATATTACAGCAGTGAAGGAGCTGTAAGGGTAGATCAGGTTAACTCGCCCTTCAAATTTCGTTAGACAGGGTTGTGTGCTCTCTCCCATCCTGTTCAATATGTACGGCGAATATATCATGAGGCGGACTCTCGATAAATGGGAATGCGGCGTCAGCATCGGTGGAGTAAAGCTAACAAACCTACGATACGCTGATTACACAACTCTTTTAGCAGCGTCTGAAGCCGAAATGATAACTCTATTGAACATGATGGAACAAATCAGAGAAGAAATGGGTCTTTCCATAAATAGGTCCAAAACGAAAATAATGGGGATAGATCGCGCCAAACAGTTGGAACTCACTGGCTCACTGAACCTGGAGATCGTGGAGAACTTTATTTACCTGGGTACCAACATAACCAACACCGGGTCATTCGAGCCGGAAATTAGGAGGCGGATTGGAATGGCAAAAGTGCCATGTCTCATCTACACAAGATTTGGAGGGATAAGAACATTTCCATCAGCACAAAAATGCGTCTCGTCCGCACACTCATCTTCCCGATATTCATGTATGCAGCTGAGACATGGACAATAAAAGCTGCTGACCGACATCACATTGACGCTTTCGAAATGTGGTGCTGGAGGAGAATGCTGGGAATTCCGTGGACAGCATGTATGCTAGTTCTGTAGAACCAACGCATCGATACTGAAAAAAACAGCTAAAAATCACGAGTAGGCTATCGACCACCTGTCTCCAGAAGATACTCGATTACTTCGGCCACATTGCCAGAAGGGAGAGACACAATTTAGAAAAGATCGTGATTATTGGCAAAGTGGACGGAAAGAGACCTCGGGGACGTAGCCCGATGCGTTGGTCAGACCAAATCCGCTAAACTAAAATCACAACTTGCCGCCACGAAGCTGATATTCTGAGCTATATTCACGTTCTGCGCGTTAACGAATAAAGTCTTTGTACAGTACACATTTTCAATTCCATTACTGGTATTGAAATAAGAAGAAAAAGTCTAGGACCCAGGTATTAGCTAATACCGGGATCCCGGTATTGGAAGGCCTGAATACCGGTATTGAAAAAAGTCCGGGATCCCGGTATTGGCTAATACCGGGATCCCGGTATTGGAAGCCCTAGTAGCAACACTTGCGTGTCAAAGTGTAACTAATGCTTAATCTGTGGTCAAAGGTAAGTGAATTTTGTGTCTTGCCTGGTTACGAAGGTCGTTACAGCTCATGTCAGACTGCCACATCGTCAGAATCATGTTACAAGCCTTGACCAAATCACGTATCATTAAATGGGCGCTGCGCTTTATAATCTTAAAAGTAAAGCAGTTTTGGATTTCGAATTCAGAACGTCGTTTCAGCTGACTTCAACAAAAGAACGATAGTCTTCTAAAGTACCTATACGTTGTCCAAGCCTTTATTTTCTTTTTGGCATCTGCCAAATACCCTACGCCTATAAATTACCGCTTTTTTGTTTTCGGAATAATGTACTAAAATAATGTCGTACTTTATTGACGTTTAGTGAAGTGCCCTGTGCATAACAAACAACCACAGAGTATAACACAGTTCTTGAAAGACGATAAATCATTCACGATTATGATAAAAATAATTTGACTTTGTGTAAGTATTGTTTCTGTGAATTTAATAAAAAAAGGAAATAAAAATAGTAACTATGACTCCAATATTGAATATTTGCAAGGAATTAAGTTGAAATCTTGGAATTTAAGTTCAAACCAAGAGTAAAGAAATTTTTCTTTTCATTTATTTATTTTTTGACGGCTGCCTTAAAATGTAACTATGCACGCGTCAGTGAAGTGAGTTAACTTCAAAACGCGTGGTTAATAACGTCTAAACCAAGTTTAAATCAAGAGTTATACAGCAAATATACTTGGAAAATCACATACCTACCTACTTATTTATTTAACAAACTAGCTACGTAATTGGGTATACAAATGAAACAAGTAAAATTATTAAATACTAGCGGCTCGTCCTGGCTTCGCACGGCTGGACATTTATTTTTTAAACATTTTGGCATAAACGTACAGTAAATGCAGGACAACTGACATCAACGCGTAATTTTTAAAAACATTTCACTGAGCAATTTTATTAAACTCGTAATATGTTTCGAATGGAATGTCCGATTTTAATAAACTAAAAAGTAATTTACAGGTATTTAAACTGCCTTGCTTGAGAAATCATTTATTTAGGTAAGGATTAAGGCAAAGGTATAAATAACTTGATCTGATTTATATACACTATACAATTTAAATTAATATCGGAGTTATCAGAAAATGAATATTTCCGCGTGATAAAATAATAAAATGGTGCCAGCCGGTGCGGCGGGGCACGGTGGCAGGTATCGGCGCGGAAGATTCCTGTGGTTCCTGTGGTGATCTTATTAACAATCGCTTCCTATAAGAAGCTCTGTGCGATCGCAGCCCCGTAAAAACAAATATTTAATATTTCAACCCAGACGAAGTCGGGGCAGGTCGCTAGTTAAACATATTTTGAAAGAAAACCTTAATTATTATTATTATCGATAAAGAACCCAAATCAACTTATTATTTTTTTCTGTTTGTCTGTACCGCAAACATATGTCAAATTAATTTATCTAAGTGATTAAAAATATATAATAAAATATAAGTACGTTAAATCAAAATTAAAAAGTATTTCATTAAATCGATTGAAAGTTCTTCTTAAATAAAATCGATTATTACTTCAAATCGAATCGGTAACGTGTGAAGGCGTCACTAAAGTCAAAATTTCTTGATCTGCCAAAAAGAAAATAAAGAATTGGACAATCTATAAAGCAGTTTTGGATTAACATATCGAATTCGGAAAGTAATTTTAGCTGACTTCATAAAACGAAGGTTGATTTTTTTTAACTCCATTTGATATGTTTTTTATGAAGTCGATAAAAAATCTCTTTACAATTCTAAGGGATCGATTATACCTACTCATTCTATGCTCTACACTACACTTCTTCATTGCACATCCCTTAGCATTGTAATGAGATTTTTTTTCCTTTTTCTTCTACTTATTGTTATATTTACCTACTATATTATATGAATTATTTACCTAATCTTAAAGGTTCTAAATTTTTAAATACGTATCAAAAATTGCGGGGCGAGTCGACAGTCTGAAACATTGAATATCGTTCAAAACGCCGTCAGCTGTCGCGACGAGCTGTCGCTGCCATGATTGATGTTATGCGGAAACTTCAGCGGATGCACCCGCGCTTTATTGAAAGTCTAGAAAGCAATACACCCTCTGTATTTAGAGGGATAATGTTCCACGGACCACGAGATAATATTTTGTCATGGAAGTCCGAGAAAAAGACAAAAGTTTTTCTCGGTTTTCCTTCTCTAGTTTTCGACGTAGTCTGACTACGAGGTAATTTGTTATTTGCCTATGTATGTATGTCAAAACCAGCAAATTCCACGAAACATGGTCGAAATTCCACGATCTCGCACCAAGCGCCTCCTCGTTCCTAATACGCACCGCAAAAATTTGGAATGTTCTTCCGGCTTCCGTTTTTCCAACTAACTATAATGTGGGTGTCATTAAATCAAGAATGAATAGGCATCTTCTAGGCAAGCACGCACCATCTTAGGCTGCGTCTTCACAACCCATCAGGTGAGATCGCAGTCAAGCGCTAGTCTACATAATATTAAAAAAAAAAAAAAACAGAAAATTGGGTTATCACTTATCAATCAAAAGAGTACGTAATGAGATACTACTCGACCTTTATCGAGATCAGTTCTTTATACTTCTAAGCGTATGAATCTTTATAAGCAAATATTTTTGGATAAGAGGGAGACAAAGTCTGTTCAACGCTACATTGAATCACAGTCAAAATTCGTCAGGTGTCACGGCGATCAGACGTATGATTAATGTAGAGCGGGAACTTTTTGAGAATTTTCGCCCGTAATTTATTATAACTCTGGAACGTTTGTGACCTCCGAAAGGTTAGACTGTGAGGTCGACGCATATACGAGTGGCTCTAGACTTGGATTTAACTTGAAAAAGAGTTAAAATGAACCGCAAATATTCATTTGAGAAAAATGTCCTGACATAAACATATATTCGTTTTGACTCTGCCTTGACTCTGATATCTATTGATCTCGGCTTCAAATAGTACTACAAGTACAAATATTTGAAGTGAACGTTATTACTCTCTATTGTTACTTATCCTGATGAAAACGTAATATTTTCATTGTAATAGTTCGGGCTCGACTTATTGCCGATATTATTTTTCTTTTATATTGAGTTCGGATAGTGGAAGTTATTAAATTGATGTTTCCACGTAACTCGCGTTTCAAGTTATCAACCTAAATGTATTGAGTTTACCTACGTGTGGGAGGTTCGATTTCATCCAATTAATTAGTTATAATTACCAGCCTAGTGATTAGGATTTGGCCTCCGTTTTGGGAGTCTGGGGTTCGAATCCTGGGCACACACACAACTCCGAAAAGTTACACACTTTTCGAAGTTGTATGCGTTTTAAGAAAATAAATATCAGTTGCATTAACGGTGAAGGAAAATATCGTGAGGAAACCTGCAAGCTTGAGAGTTCTCCATAATGTTCTTTAGTCTACCAACCCAAGTAGCACACGGAGGCTGCTTAGCAGCTGAATAACAAATTCCCGTCACGCTTAAAGCTGTATAAAAAAGCTGCATAAGGGCTGTATACGGCCGTATACAGCTCTTATACCTCTTAAATGGGCACAAATTATACAGCCTTAAGTTCAAATAGCTGCTTAAGAGCTGTATAGCAGCAAAATAACAGTGTTATAAAGGGTAACGACAGTACTATGCGCTGAATAACGACTGAGTAAAAGATAACAAGTTACTCTTTATTCAGTTAAAATTACGTCATGTGACACATGACGTAAAAGTGAAGTAGCAAACTTTAATCTAGCAAATTATAACCTTGTAGCTTAAACACAATTTCGTGGAGTGAATTGAATACGTGGCTATATATGCAAAGTTCCCTGATTAGTAAGAAAAATGATTGGGAATGTAATTTTACTGACATTATACATATATATTACCTAAGAAAATTTAAGTGCGCCACGAAAATATTCGGTTTTTAATTAGTTTCGTGATATAAATAAGCCGTGATGAAAACTTGAATAAACAATTTTTAGTGCTTTGAAAAGAATTATAAGATAAAAAGTTATTATTATGATATACGGAAGTAAAAACTAATGCAATCCATTCCTAATTCATACACAAAACATAAAAGTTGAAAAATGAATCAGTATATTTATGTGAGGTTATACAATAAAATGGTGGATATCATGTTATAGTTAGAGAGCTGGTGATATGATTTTAAAAGCCTATAGCTTAGAATAAAGGCCTATATAAAAAAAGAGTGTTCGTCCGAAAAAAAGTAAATAAAAACGGATCTTTATAAGTTTGTCTGGTGTAAGAACTGCGTAATATTAGTACGTAAAGATGAAACCGACAAAATACATCATATACGATCTAGCAAGGATATAGAGAGATTGGTGAATCTAGCCACCACTAAATGAAGTTAGGTTATATTTACTAACAATCGACAACCCTCATAATGCACTAAATGGAATGATTTCGTGGACAACGGAGAAGTAACAAACCCTTCGGAGAAGTAACAAACAACTTGTGTACTCTGGATGTAAACATAAGTCTCAAGAACTTTAATTGCAATAGCAGACGTGGGCCTGGAATACATAATAAAGAACAGCTCGAACCAAATTCATATTGTCGTTGTTACTGAAGCTAACATAAGGGTCACAAACTCAAAATTGTTTCAAAGATAACTACAAGATGTTTTCGCAGCTACTGAATCACCGATGAAGTGATGGTGTAATCCCATTGTAATCCTCTATGTGCATAAAAGTGTATTGTTCTACAGGTTAACAGTGAATACAAGCTACTCTGAATCAGTTATTGGTGAAATTGTCACAAGTTTCAATTAAGTATAAATTAAGTGTTTGTGCATTGTACTGACCTCTGAATACTAACCAAGTATGTTTCATACAGGAACTTAAACAAATAATCTCTCAATTTTCAGGTAAAAGTAATCTTGTAATTAGTGGTGATATGAATATAAACATAATGTTAAACGATCCCAGTGTAAATTTATACTTAAATTCTATGAGTGAAGTAGGTATTGACTGTAGTATAAGGCAGTATACACGGATAGAACCTAAAGGGGATAGGATAACTAAAAGTTGTATTGATCACATATTCATACGATGTGTGGACAATCCCAGCCAACATAGCTTATGTATACAAACAGCAGTTATAAACAATCCTATAGCAAACCACTATTTTACCAGTTTGCAACATTAAAAATTAGCTTAATATCTATTTCATTACATTACTATTAATTTATTACAATACATTATTATTAATTTATTTAAGTTAGAAGCTTTGTGTTTACATTGCAATATTATTTAAATGTCTAATATAAAATTTCTTATTAAAATGTCAAAAGTTCATAATTAAAATTTTTCCATGAGGTAATCACTGGTTTTAAAGTATGTCCTGTCAATCAAAAATTTAAGCCTTTTTTTAAAAAGTGGTATTTCTTGTGTTTCTAAATGGTTATATAAAAGGGGCCCAGTGCAGAAGAAACTCTTAGAAAAATGTGCACAACAACTGGGTGGTGGACGCAGTTCAATTAGGTACATGCCTTTTGCTGTGACGATTTTGAAATAAATTCAAGTTACTTTTGACAAATATGACAGTTTCATATACATACAGACATGGCATTGTAAGAATATTATATCGTTTAAAATAGGGTTTACAACTATCAGTCGATTTTAATTTAAATATTGCCCTTAAGCATTTTTTTTGTACCTTTAATACAGCCTCTTTTTAAGTGGAATTACCCCAGAATAAAATACAATATCTCAACAGCGAGTCAACATAGCCATGGTAAACAGTCAGTAACGCTGACACATTTACTGTTTTCCCCAACATATAAAGTGTGTAGGAGAATTGATTTAACTTTGTGCAAATATGACTCAAGTGCTCTTTCCAATTTAGAGTAGAATTAATATTCAGACCTAAGAATTTTGTTACATTGACTTCATTGATAGTTTTCCATTCATAATTTACATCTAAAGCAAATGATGCATTTTCTCTGAGCTTAAAAGTCATTAAGTTCGTTTTGTCTAAGTTAATTATGAGTTGGTTGCGATTCAGCCAGTGTAGATAATAAAATTAAACTGTCAGTCATGTATGAAGCTGTGTGTGATGTGAGCATGTGAGCTCACTAACAAAATACAGTAGATGGGTATACTTAAGACAACTTAAAAACTTGCCAATTATAGCAGTACCTCTGGAAAAATGACTTGGGAATACATGCTTCCTTTACTGCTCAATGAACTGCCAGCTGATTTATTATTTATTTATACAATAAGATACAAAATAAAAAGAACTATCACAAACTTTATGATTAAATAAGGGTGATTTTGAAAATAATTTATATATACATATTATATTACATAATTAGAACATAATATTATATATTTAAAGATATTATTTGCTAGAATTAATTTATTTGTGTTTTTTTATGTAATTAAAATGTAAAAGTATACTATGTCTGCGCAAAAACCCTGCGTGGTTTATGTGGAGGCTTTCACAAGAACCTTGTAACAATTTCTCCTTTATGTTTGGATAATAAAGATTAAAAAAAGGTATCTTTTTGGCTTTTTATGATCATTTTACTTAACTTCATAAAAAATCTTTTGAAAAAACCTACTTCTTAACTTGTCCCTGCTCTCTTTCTCTCTTCCCTCCAAAACGCTACTAATGTAGTCTATACTTGGTACCTGTGGTACCTACTTATTAACAATCCACAATTCCAAAATCCCCGCAATTTATGTGAGCAATATCAGGGTTCAGGAGCTTGAACCTAGAGCTCCATGATGTAGTCTATGCTTGATACATACAATATCAATTCGAAACTGACAGTTTAGGTAGGCACTACCCAGCAGCATCAGGATTGAGGAGCCAGGACCTAGTTCTCCTTGATGTAGTCTATGCTTGATACATACAATAACAGTTCGTAATCTATCATGGTAGTAGACGAGGTTCTTGATGTTTCTTAGGGTATAATTATCACTATTAATAACGTCTGCCATGTGTGCTGATCATATAGAAATTTTGCTCGCCAGCTCCCTAACTATTAAACAGCTACGTAAATAGTTAAAACTCTGATATTCTGCCAAAGGCTGTCTAATAGTTCACACGTGCCCCCTTAATAAGTCAGTGTAATAGGAGTTCACAAATACCTTCTTATACAGCATTTGGCGTAATTTTATCCACTAAACAACCCTTATTCAGCCTAAGCTGTTTAAATATCACTGACAGCTATTATGCAGCTGTAGGATCACCAGTGTACTCTTAAAAGAGTCTTAATACGCTTAGAGGTTCAAATAGGTCTAAAAGTGAATACTTACGCAGCTATCTGTGCTACTTGGGAAGCCGCACTTGGTAAGTGTGGTGGACTTAGGCGTAAGCCCTTCTCAGTCTAAGGAGACCTCGTGCCCGGTAATGAGACCGCGATTGGTTGAGATGATAACTTACTCTTTGGTATACCTATACGTTAATGTTCCCAACAAGTGTATGGTTGGAAACTAAGTTCAAGCTGTCATATTTCTTAAATAGCATGTGGGTGTTAGACGAGTTCAGACGACCCGCAGGGAGATACAGGCGGCGCAAGAGGTCATTGGAAGTCCACAGAGACTTTTGACTAGCAGTGGCCGTATATAGACATAAAGAAGAATGTTAATAAAGAGAGTTGATAAAGAAGAAGATAATGATATAGGGTCTACGCAGCTCTACGTCAAAATATATCCACACAACCTCGCATATTTCTGCAATACTTCAGGCACCCTTAGGGTTAGCACACATCGAGACGCGACGCGTTGCGACGAGGCGTGAACATGCTTGAAGAAGCACGAGAGACGAGGCGCTGTGTGGCGCATCGTGACGCTGCGCGGCGTAGAGCATCGTAACGAGCCATACTTCAACACATATCTAGGTCGCTTTCGCGCTCTCACAGCAATTTGTACCTTATTGTTTAATAAAGAGGTTCTATATTGATATCGCTATCGACAGAAGTACGAGCAAAATCGCGGCGTGTCGCGTCTTGGTGTGAACTGATCCTAAGCCGCAAGAAACGCATTTTTCCGTAGGGACTGTAAATCCGAATGACGTCAGATGCATTGGCCTCTCATAAAAATGCCTCATATTCTGTCAATAGTCTACGAAGGGTTACGACTTACATGTCTCCTTTTATAGTTGTAGCTACAGCTACGAAGGTCTCGTAGAGGCAGATAGTATCGCAAAGTGAACGTAAAACTCTAATACCACGCCGTCACATGGATTGATTTACGAGATGTCGGTTGTATCTTTAAAGTTGCGGTGAGATTGCTTTTGTTTACTTGAATAATGGCTCACTTCGGCGCTTAGGAAAGTAACTTCGGTATCGCTTTATTATTATATGATGAACTATGGAAAAAAGCCAGTATCTCTACTTACTATATTATTTACATCTGTGTGTAAAGTGTGGATGAAACGCGTCAGTTAGCACTTCGTGTTATACAAACTTTTGCTATTTTATGTATTGCGATAACGCGCCAGTCCGAAATCAAAACAATCCTATTATGTGTATTTATAAAAACGAAATGTTGGTCAGATAATCCTTAACGCATTCGCTTATCGTTAATCCGATTGAGTTGAAACTTGACAGAGAGATAGCTGGCATACTAGAAACGGTTCATGGATACTTTTCATCTCGGAAAAAAGTTTCTCAGTCGAAGAAACGGGCATCAGATGGTAATCTCCTAATTATTATATCTTCTAAATATATAAAAGGCAAAGGTGACTGACTGACTGACTGACTGACTGACTGATCTATCAACGCACAGCTCTAACCACTGGACCGATCGAGCTGAAATTTGGCATACAGGTAGCTGTTAGGACGTAGACATCCGCTAAGAAAGGATTTTGGAAAATTTCAACCCCAAGAGGGTAAAATAGGGGGTTAAAAAATCGAACCTAACGTGAGCGAAGCCGCGGGTTAAAGCTAGTGTACCTATAAATGCAGTGTCTTAGTTTGTTGGTTTATCCTCCAATCATGCAGCAACGGAGCAACAGATTGATGTTATTTTTTGCCTGGATACAGTTAAGGATTTCGAGAGTGACATAGGCTAGTTTTTATTCCGGAAAAACTTCCACAAGGTTTATAAAACACCTAATCCCTGGTGGATTTAAGCCTTTTCCAACATCTACAAGTAGATACAACAATAGGAAAAACAGGCAGAGTTTCTACGTACATATAAATATAGTGCTTTTAGATAGCAAAACAGTGTTCACTCCCAACACAACGGTATATTCAGTGAATCAAAATATTTTCTAAGCTCACCTTGTTCCTTCAATCCTCAAGAGTCTTCGGTCGTGTCTGTATCTTAACATACCTTTGCTTAGTAAATATAAGCTTTATTGTTTTGGTACTTACCTGAAAAAAAAAAACATTAAAATTAGTAAGATATACTTAGTTATTTTCTTCATGTTAATCGAGAGATCTCTCTTCAATATATAGTGACCGTGTTACTATTGTAACTGCCTCATTGATCTAGTTCTAGTTGATCTAGCATCTATACTAATATTATAAAGCTGAAGAGTTTTTTTGTTTGAACGCGCTAATCTCAGGAACTACTGGTTCGAATTGAAAAATTATTTTTGTGTTGGATAGTCCATTTATCGAGAAAGGCTTTAGGCTATATAACATCACGCTGATCATAATAACAGAAATTGACGCGGACGAAGTCGCAGGCAACAGCTAGTATTCGATAAATACCTTATAGTCTTAGATTAATACCCGCATATAACAAAAAAACCACAAGTCTCCCTGTTCCAATTAACGGAAGTTACGTTACACTTCTTCAGAATCTTCACTTGTTTTTCCGGATCCTGAGTTTCCTTCCAAGTTAATATTATAAACTAGCTCATACGCTGCGATGCATCATGCACGTTAGCTTTGACATTTTTTGCCTCATTGAAAGTTTGTGGTCCCAACTTTTTAATGGACTACTAAACGGCAAAGCAAGAGGTTCTGTTTATTATGAAAGTAAACTTACCAGTTACATGTATAAACTAAATTTATTTTTTTACTTTGTAGTGGCGTTTGAAGTCGGTTTTAAAAAAGATTGATATTATGTTCTCTGATAGTGAGCGATTTCTTATTCATTTAGTTTCGGAGTTTCGTCCTCCATCACCGAAGATATTCATCAGACCTTCAATAAATTTAATTGGGACTAACCTGACGATATATTCTTTTAAATAAAAAATATAAAAATCGGTTCAGATTTAACAATTATGGAATAGCATCATCAAAAATATAAGCGTCGAATTGAGAAGCTCCCCTCTTTACTGAAGTCGGCTAAAAATAGCATAAAAAATTCTTGCAATTTTGCTGAAATTAAAACTAGTACTAGACGTAGATACTTGAAGAGAGAAAGAAAGAAAGAAATACGATCTCGTTATGTAAGTTTTCGGGAGTCCCAAATGTGTGTCTTTTCCACACTTTTAGACCTTTGGAAAGCTCTTGTGGGACATGAAAAAGCATTTCACGCCGCTGAAGCTCGTAAAACGATATGACTTGTCAGGTGATACCTTTTATTGTTACATTACTTTACTTTATAATTCATTAGCTTGATAGAATTAAGCGAATAAAACGACGATTAACCAAATCCAAATTGCTGTTCGTTAGTCTGGCTAAAACTCAAAAACGGCTTGACCGATTTCAATATTTTGTTCACTCTAATACAGGGGGGAAAAAAATAGAGAAAATCCAAAAGAACAGTTGGAAAATCGAAACAATGAAAAGCAGTAATTTAATTAATTTTTGAACTTATTACTTTAAATAGATTATATTTAAAGTAAAAAAAATTATATTAGCTAAATCGGTTCAGTCGTTGCGTGACTGTGTAACAAACATCAATCCATCCATCCATACATCCAAACTTTCGCATTTATAATTGAACGAGCGAAGCGAGTTCTCTGAGTCAACTAGGGCGCTTGCCTACTAGACAGAGAAGTGTGTCCGTCTAAATGTCTGTCAGAGCCCTATAACTTCTGAATTACTGAATATTAGAACGTGAAACTTGGTTGAAAATTCAGTTATATCCTGTACTTGAACAACAAATACTAAAATTAGATAAATGTTATAAAGAAACGAAATTATTTAATTTTAATGCGCCATCTATTATCATTATTGTGAAGCTAATAGCTTCACTATAATGCTAATAGATGGCGCTGTGTCAGTAAAACAGTTTTATGTCAACTATTATTTTTTTATTGTGTCTAATGTTAAAAGTTAATTATTACAATATATAATTAAAACTTTTGGGAATTATGGGATATCGCGAGGTCTCAGTTCGGGGCGAACCACTAGTATTAATAGGATAATAGGATTTCATCGGATATTTTCTTGAAGTAAAAATATAGCACTACAAAAAAATCATCCGCTCGCTCTGTGTAATAAGTTTGGCGTGTCGCGAGTCGCGACGTCTGTCTCGGTCTTGTGTCTACATAATTTCTCCAGTGAATAAATACGGATTCCAGGGTTACCAGCCTTTTACAACGCCGTCTGGAAACTCTGCGCCTTCCGATTTCGCAATGTCTAGCTATGTTAAGATTGCCTCATGTTCAAATATAGGCACCTATTTTAAGCCGCCCTGACAATCCATACTTTGTATTATAAATGCGAAACTTTCATATTTTAACGGATTAAAGCTGAACTGACGAAATTGGTTACAGAGATAGCTCTCATCTTGGAGACGCAAACGTTGCTTTATACTTGAGTAGTTTATGCCCACGGCTTTGCTCACGTTAAGTTGATTGCATCAGTGTAACGATCGCAATGGCCTCTGATTTAAAGTTAAATATATAGACTAGTGCTTGGCTGCGATCATACCACACACACGATTGATCACACACAGTACAGGGAAAAATCGATGTCGAGGATATTTCATAAATGTGCCAGACAGCCAGATAGCCAGGCCAATGAAAACGTCAAACTAACAAAAGTGTAGGATAATTTTATTTTCAAAAGCCATTATTTTGGTGGAAATTCTTTGAAACCTTCTGTGACTTAAACCTCATTTGCAGAATTGCGGTAGACTGTACTTTTTCAACGTACATAATAATACAATGATTGATGACGTCATTACAAATTCATCGAGCATTACCTTATATTGATGAGGTCAATGGTTAATCGCTAATGGCTCTGTGCGCATTTGTGTTAAATTTATTGGGTGTTTTGACTTTAATTGATAATTATATTTTCGCTTGCCGGAAGTATGCATTTATAATAAACCCGCCTATATAATTTAAAAGCATGTTAATCTTTAAAATATGAAAAATTAGCTGATGTTCGCGACTTCGTCTGCGTGGATTTAGTTTTTAAAATCCCGCTGGAAATCTTTGATTTTCCGGGATAAAAAGTAGCCTAGGTCACTCTCCAGATCCTCAACTATACCCATGCAAAGAATCACGTCGATCCGTAGCTCTGTTGCAGCGTTATTGAAGGAGAAACCAACAAACAAACACATTTTCGCATTTATAATAATAGTAAGGATAGTAAGGATTCAGATAATATTGTAAACAAAAGTCAGCTTTAAAGTTACTTAGGAGGCTCAGATAACATTATAACACAAAAGTCAGCGTTATTGCCGCCAGAATCCCGCTACAACAATAAATATTAACTTCCAACTTTGTAGTTTGCAATTTATTTTACGTTTTCAACGTACAGGGCAAACTAAGCGTTAACCGGCTCATTAATCCAGATTCCAGATAGTAGTCCCGAATAAGTAATTTTGTAGTGTGTACTTCAACTGCATGCATAACTTATACATGTAGAACCTCGGCGTTAACTAACTTTCCCGTTTACCACTTCAGTAGCGCGGCCATACAAACTTCTACTATAGGACATGAGGGCGTTCTTATTAATTGTATAATCCCATTATACTAATCCTATTTCATATCATAAATGCGAAAATTTGGATGGATGTTTGTTACTCAATCACGCCGCAACGACTGAAACGATTTGGCTGAAATTTTGCACGGGCATAGATTATAGTCTGGAATGACGCATAGGCTACTGGAAAATAACAAAGTTCCCGCGGGAATTAAGTCGCGGGCATCAGCTAGTATAATGTATGTAATAGAAAAAATCACGCAATTTTCAGTACCTACTAAAATCAGTGTACGATTTTAGTAGGTACTGAAAATTGCGTGATGTCATTTTTTTATTATAGTAGCTTACGAACAGCTATTTTGAAGGAACTTTGTGAAGAAATGTTACTGAATATAAAATCTTGAGTTCCCTTTTCTCTTTCTATTTGTATACCTACGCCCGATGTTGAATCTTTCTGCTATAATAATATACAAATATATATATTTTGTACATTGTACCTACCTACTTGATAATCGGGTTGACCTTATTACATTGTTTTTGACAGAGTACCGGGAAATACCCCAATCAAAAATGTAATTAACAGTACCAGTATCAGAAAATAATTACAAGGCACTCACACATTCATAGGTTGTTTCGAGCCTGACGTTTGGAGCGGAACTTTGTTAGAAACTTCATTTCTAAGTACACACATATAATAATAATAATAGTTCGCTGGATCTTTGATTTTTTGATATATTCAATGCGCCACGAAATATATGCGTGATTCGCTGTGATACGCCGGCACCGACAAAACTGATAGGAAATAAACACAGTGAAGTGAACAATATTTAACTTCTCCGTAATCCGAAAAGCTACGGAGAAAAGGAAAACTTATTTTTTCGTAGACGAGGTTCAAAGTAATCTATTCAGACACTCGTAGCTGTTGAAACGCTGAATGAAATTATGTATTCCGGAGGGTTATCTGAGATTGGGATTAGTGCCTCAGATAGCGCGAGGCCGCCTAGTTTAAAACACTAAATTGGGTATTTGTCTGTGGTTAAAATGTTGTCAAAATTAAAAACAGAAAATAAAGTTCTCAATAATTACTTTTTACAAATCATTGAACCGACGATAGAAGCAACTAAATAGGGAAAAATAAAATATAAATCTTTTTAATCTAACTAAGCTCCTAAAACTAATGTACCTATTTTGAGTCGGCGACAAAGTTTATTAGGAGCATAACTACGAGCATAATTTTTTTAGGATTGCTTAGCTACGAGCTGGATTTTTAAGCATGGCTGCGAGATGGCTTTTCCTATATCTCACTAGAAGGCGCCCGCGACTTCGTCCGCGTGGAATTAGGTTTTCGGCTGGAATTTTCAAAAACTTTAACACACTCACTTCTTTACTTTTAAGCAAAATACCGATTTTCATAGATATAACTTGAAATATGACGGACTTTCATACAAACATTCACAAACATTCATCATCTCCTTTGGAGGCGGAATTTTCAAAAACTGTGAAATACGTATTTCTTAATATATATATTATTTTTTAACTGAAAGCCCAAATACCAAGTTTCATGGATATATGGCGGACTTTAATACAAATTTTAAATCCTTATTTAATCCCCTTGGGGGTGGAATTTCAAAAAATCCTTTTTTAGTAGGTGCCTACGTCATAAAAAGTCTGGTACTGGTAAGGTACTGTCAAAATTGCAAGCTTCTATCTCCTGTGTTTTAGGCTGTGCGTTGACGTCTAAGTTAATCAATCAGTCACTCGGTCAATCAGGACTTTGAACTTTATATATTTAGATTAGAATCACAACCAGAATTTACTCAATGCAGGCTACATAAAAACAAACAGAACATACATAACAATATGAAATAATCCCTCACAAGTTGTAGATAAAATAGTTGGGTGCTTAATAATTTAATTTGAAAATTTCGACACGTACCTAATCTAATTATGAAAGACAAACTCGAAACCACGAAGACTCCTCTTATGCAACAGGGTACCAGGAATATAGGTACCAGGAAATGCATTTCACTTACATTTCTCCCCCTTTTTTCTTTACTAGAACACGTAACGAGATGAGGCAGTGTTCCGAACGTGACCCCTTTCCCTCCTCAGGCAAAAACTCAGAACCAGGACTTATTCCTTTGACAATGCTACGTACCTACGAGTTTCATTTCATAATCTCATTTATATTTTCATTTTAATAAAATGAATACAAATTCGGTTGAGGTTCGGTTGTAATTTTCTAGTGTAAAATTGCGCGTGCAACTTTTGCAGCGTTAGTTAATGTAAAATATAACTGGATTGAGGTTTTTAATTCCTGCGGGAACTCTATTATTCTCCGGGATAAAATGTAGCCAATGTGTTAATCCTAGGTGTGAGCTATCTCCATTTCAAATATCAGCTAAATCGGTTCATAGTTGTGGCGTGAAGGAGTAATACACACACACAAACTTTCGCTTGATAATATTAGTGTGATGTGATTGGATAATTTTGGTTTGTGGAATCTCTATTTTCTGTAGAATCTCTATTTTCTGTGGAATCTTATTTTGTAGTTTAATGACAACTATGATGAATACTGTCTTTGGTGAGAAGTGGATTTGAACTGTCAATATTTCGATCCAGTTGGATGACATTTCCGCCTAAAACATCCAGCCTCAATAGCCCAACGGTTTGGACTGAAAACTGAAAGGTCGCAGGTTCGAGCCCCATCCGTTGCACTATTGTCGTACCCACTCCTAGCACAAGCTTTCCGCTTATATGGAGGGGACAGGAGAATATAAATTAAGTTCAGCTTGGCTAATATTCTTTATAAAAAAAAAATCTATCGTGCTATGAACTCGCATAATTATGTCTTCAATTTTGGGTATGGAAAGATCTATAACCACTCTCTAACTATACATATACAAACAATGTGCATTTCTAAAGTGCATCGGAAAAAATTTTTTTCCCCGACGAAGACTCTGGGATATTGAAATGGATCAATATGCAAACCTTGGCACCTTAACCTTGGTTTTACTTTTCATCGTAAAAATGGCCAAGATTTTTTGTTTACATATACGGTTTATTTAAGACTATTTCGTCTTTCTTGCCATCAAGTGAGATCATACAGTCGAGGGCAAATTCAAAAAAAAATCCAAAATAAAAAATGCTAGTTGCAGATGGAATTTATGCCACAAAAATAAAGAAAAATATTTTATTTCCTCTTCCAAGATAGGCACCGGTGTCACGGACGTGACCGCTTTTCAGTTTTCCTCGAGGAAAAATCATAGCTCGGATATTCCCCCTTAACGATACAGATTTCAGGTAGAGCCGTAGTATATGCCGGTATAAGACAATAATCTCACGTATTTACTTGTTGAATGTGGAAAACACGTAGGAAGCGAAGACTTTTTACGGTTGGCTGTAAATGTTTGTACGATTATGTTTTGAATTTGATCTTTGTCGATAAAATACGAAATTTTTCGCTTATGGTGAGATCAGCCGACTTCCACCAAGCCTTTAAGCCTTTATGTGGCCTTGTAATTCTTCTACGGCTTTCGATTAACGAAAAAAAATCGCGTGAATCGGTCCAGAAACCTCGGAGTAATCGGTGGACATACATAGAAAAAAAAAAAGATACCAGCCGAATTGATAACCTCCCTCCTTTTTGGAAGTCGGTTAAAAATAAGATAAGTATTACATTCAAGTGATCCTATATCTGTTTGAAAATACGTACTTTAGATGTGTTCCAACTTTGAAATGAGTTTGGTTACATACGACGGAAAGACCTATTGAGCTTTTACAAAAAGAACACATTTTTCTATAACATGAGTAGATTTAGTGGTAAATAGATAAGAATGTTTAATATAAAAACGCCCTAAGGCTATTTATTTCCAAATTACCATTACCATTGTATTGTGTCGTCACATTTGTCTCATGTTCATGGCACATAAAATTCATTGGCACACGTAGGCGTGGAATAAAACGCGGCACGTAAAAACGAAACAACATCAAATGTGTGAACGTCAATGCTTTTACGCCCATAGAATAATAATGCTCAATTTTGCTTGAAACATAACAGCTATAGCAGCGTATTATAGTGTATTATGTAACTGTTAGAGTTAATACATTTCCGATGAGATAGAGGTCAGGATACATTATAAGGGTGTACGAGTGATTATAAATTCTGAATTAACATTCATAAATTAATTAGCAATTGTACAAAGTATTTGATAAATTATTTAGGTTTAAATTCTTTAACGTATTTTTTATGTATTCATATTTTTGTTTTTTTTTTTAATTCGATAACAAGATAGTCATTGAGTGAAGTCTCACCTCATGGTAAGTGACGATGCAATCGAAGATAAGAGTAAGAACTTGGAAGGAGTATGGCAGTGACCCATACCCCTAATCGGTTTCTACTCGCATTCATGCCGGAACGCTAAACCGCTTGGTGGTACGTCTTTGACGGTAGGGCGGTAACTAGCCACGGCCAAAGTCTCCCACGGAGACAAAAGTATTAATTAAAATGGATAGGCGATTACGGGATATCTATTAAAATTTTATTACACACTTACTCCATGTTGTATTGTATCAGAACGTGTCGGTGAAGGAGTTGCGTCGCGGTTACGTGGCCGGCGACTCCAAGAACTGCCCGCCCAAAGGCGCTGCCGATTTCACCGCGCAGGTAAGCTACCAAAACTAAACTATCCTTTGGTCTTGTCATGCTCTTTATTTTGTCTATTTAGGGCTTCATCACACATCACAGAAAAATAAGTGGATATCGCATGTTAGTCCGATTTGTGTAACCACTAAATATGATAGCACACAGTGAGTGCAGATCATTTCGCTGGCTAGTCTGTCATCGAACATATGACGTGAAGCAGTTATTTAAGTGTCAAGGAACAATGATGCATTTGAATAATAGTTGAATTCCTGTAATCGTACCTACAACTGTCCTAAGTTCAGTTCGTTTGAGCTGTAGCATTTCCGCTGTAAGGCGTTGGTAATTTTCGGGGATATAACTTAGTTAAAAGTTAAGTGTAGAAAGGTAGCGGGAGTTAACAGCTCGCGCCAGCCGGCTGCCATTAATCATGCATTACTACTCACTCGTCTGCACCTGGGCTCGTCTTTTACGCGAAATTAAGTAGTTTTCTCGCCCGCAACCCTGCTTCAATGAAATTATTGTTTAATGCACTAGAAAATACCTTGAAAGCCATTTGAATTTGGTTGTATCACGCCCATTATACTATTACCGTTTTGAAATAAGGAGCCATGTTTGGTTTATTTATTTATTTTATTTATTTTTATTTTTTATGTACATATAAAAATTTACAAGACAACATATATTCGAAGAAGTAGACATAGGTGAAGATTATTTCTAAAAAAAAGAAGTTTATTTAATAAAGGAAATGTTTAGTAAATAAGTAATTCTGAGTAATTACATCCTCTCTGTCCATGTGTCACAGCTTTTTCATTCAAAAAACTATATTAATGCTCAAACCAGCGAACGAACTGGCTCAAACAGTACAGTTATAAAAACTTATTACCGCTAAAGAGGCGTGTACCTACTCAAATTTTTAGAATACCTAATTATCACCTACGTAATTTGCACTCAATTTTGATATTGTTTTCCTAGGTTAAGGGTCAGCTCACACTGAGACGCGACGCGACGCAAAGCACGAGACACCGCGCTACGTAAAGAGAAGCCGCAAGGCGCATCGCGACGCAGCGCGGTATAACGAGCCATTCGACAGGTATTGTGTCAGGTATTAATTTGTACCTTATTGTGTGGTAAAGAGGTTCTATATTTTTAAGGTATATATACACTAGCGAATGATATGATGAGTTGGTTGATAAATAAATAAATAAAAATAAATAAGTATTGATATCGCTATCGACAAAAGTCGTCGCGTCGCGACTCGGTGCGAACTGACCCTTGGACAGAAAATACGTCTCCGACAACACGTGCGACTTTAAGTTAATAAATAAGCCTGAATGTAAATAGGAGTTATCTGAATAAATAATATTCTGAATACATAACGGTAAAAGCAGATTAAATAAAATTACAATTAAACCAGTTAACACTAGTGCTAAAAGCGAGTGTAATAAAATTAATAAATGGAGTGCTTAGCACAAATGGCTTAGGTAGATCCATACAAATAAATTCAGCTTATAGCCCGCCCTTACAGTTGTTCGTTTTGAAATATAAGCGGTGTAAAACAAAGGTTCATTTTAAGTAATACTCGTTTCTTAATGTAAATTTCACTAAGGGGTATTTGCACAAGGAGCGATTTATCAGCGAGTTTTTTCACGTTCGATGCATAGTCGCCAATCCTAACACCATATTTTAGCAGTCTGTTAAAAGTAGAAAGGTGGATTCCGGACTTACGACCACTGCTCAAGAGACTCTTCCACAGCAACGATTACTATTTTTGGTTTAACTAGGTAAAATTAACTAAGTAACTGTACCAATTGTTAATTTTTGAATAATAAGAACTTTTCGTATAAGATATCTTTGAATCGCAAATCTGCTCATAGGTGTTCTGCAATGCTTAAACTGTCTTAGAATTTCTTCCATGATTTCATCTAGGTGGAATGTGGATATACAAAAATCTGTCGAAACTCTTCCATTTTCTGTGACAAAAATCGTCCTGTGTCCCATACAAACTACTTCCGTGTAAAATTGGTTAAACATTTGTTCTATCAATAGATCAACGAATGTGAAAAACAGACACAATACGGTATGGATTGTAACAAAACAAAGCATTGTTACAATTCAACGTAAAAATTGAGATAGAAAAGAATGAATTTATTGAAGCATTTGTAATAAAAGCCAGGATTCGAATACATACCCTATTATTTGTTTACTAGCATTATGTACTAACCCCAACTGCTTTGTATTAACAAAGTTAAATAAGCGCATGAACAAAACGAATATTTTGTGATTATTGAAGCTGAAACGCTCCGTCTACAATGACCCTAACGGTATTTTCAATGTACTTTTCAGTTAAGGCTCTTTAAGGGCGTTATTAAAGAGAGAGAATAAAATAAATAAGACACTAGGCTGCGCCATTTTTTAAAGACTTTAAAGGATCACCATCATTCGGATCTTTAGACTTTTACGTAAATCTGCCGATCATTAGAATACATTTTAATGTCGATTTCCATTTTCTTGAAATAGTAGAAGCTGTGCGTCTTACACAGAAATTGAAAAGAAGATTTAAATTAACAAAGCATTAATCAATAAAGGTTTTTTTAAACAAAATTATACATTACTTTTAAAATTTTGTGACTGCTTACTAATTTAATAGCTCATTAGTCATTCTTTTTTTTTTTTTTTATTTCACAAAAAATTTTTACAAGTATTACAGCTTGGTGTAAACATAAACTCATTCGAGTAAACTCTTGTACTGTAATCATACAACAATTTAATAATATCTGCTTAATAATTATTTATTCTTTAATCAGCAAAATAATCAACATAAAAGATTCGCACGAGATTAATTGCAGCTTCAACAAAGTTTATTTCGCTTTAAGTGCAGAAGCTTTCGCCCGAAACTAAATATTGAACAGTTGTGACTGAGCTGTGAACATCTGTGCGACAAAGTTTCTTGCATACAATTTTGAATTAAATATAGGATTTATTTTAAAACTAGTTGACCCGCCCCGGCTTCGCACGGGTAAACTACAAAACAGGAGCTTGGAGCTCAATGATATATTTGACAGATACAATATCAATTAAATAATCGACAGTCTCTCTAAATCCCATTAGTTCATCAAGATTGAGGAGCTGAGGTTCAATTGTCTATTTTTCATTATTGATATTGACCGAGACCCTCATTTATATGAAAGTATGCATGTATTAATAAATTAATTAAAATTAATCTAACTCTTATACGAGTAGGTAAATTGTTGCTATCCGGGAGGAGTTCCGTCCTCTATCCCCGATATATTTATCAAAACTCTACAAAAACTAAACAAAATATATTTGATAGAATACACTTTCAAAAAAAAAAAAGAATTATTAAATTCGGTTTAGATTTCACGAAGTTATGGAACAAAATCAACAATAACTTTCATCCCCTATCCCGGATAAACTTTTTTTTAGCAATTTTTATTTATAGCATGTTTTTAAATTACAAAACAGCTCTTCTGAAAAAGAACAGTATCAATCTTACGTATCAATAGATTTCAATTGTGTGCATTGGAACCTTATCACTGCAACAATATGGTACAAAATAAGTAACGTTTCACTGACCTGTCACCAGCACCATGCTATGCTATAAACTATAAGAATTATACGTTTGAAATGTGTTTGTTCACAAATAAACAGCTTCTAAACAGAGCATAACATATCCGGCAAGTTGAAGCAAGTATTTTTGCGACAGCGGGTCCAGTTCAACTTGCAAGTCCTAGACACTGGCTATTCCGGACACGCTTGACGGCAACTTCCGGCTACTGTGCGGAACAATCGGAAAGTATGTCCTACACGACTTTTCGTATGTTAACATGGTCACACAGTGTTTGCATAAGGAAACAGAATAACCTAATAGATTTATAAATACATATCAAAAATTCCGAGGCCGAAGGGATTCGAACCCACATCTCTCTGGGAATCGCGCCCGAGTGTGTTAACCGTTACACCACAGCCGAACCGCACGTCAGCCACGAAAAAAAATAATTTAAAATTTAAACAAAAAGTTATACTAATAATGAAATGTATTATAACTGTCATTATTAATTTTCTTAAGCCTCAATAGTCCAATGGTTGTCTGAAAACTAAAAGGTCGCGGTAGGAGTCGTAAACTTATTTGGAGGGGAGAGGAGAATACAAGTCAAGTTCAGCTTGGCTAATTATTATTACTTTTTTTTTTAAAAAAGGTTATCAATACCCAAACACGTTTTTAATTATTTTTTTTACCGATTAAAAAAAATTATAAATTGTCAATGTATCAATCAATTGTACATGGTCGAATATGTATGTAATATTTTTGGAACTGCAAAATATGCACGTATGATAATAATCTATTAGGGCTCCCAAACAAATATACAAAATTTTTATAGACGTGTGTATGTACTAGGCATATTGTATGTTTCAGGCATTTCTCCGAAACTGTTAATCTGGTTGTGGTTTTTATTTTCTTATATTTACTTTTACTTAAGGAACAGTAAAGATTTCATCAAAATCGGTTCAGTAGTTTTCAAGATATGGACACATTTCCATTTTCAGTTATTCTTTATTTCGGTATATTGAAGTCGGTTTAATTTTTCTTAAATCTATCCCGGCTAAACCTTATTGTTCATCAGGATAAAAATTATTCTATGTATATGTTGACCTGGAGTATCAGATCCCACTATACCAAGTCTTGTTTGTCTGTATGCTTTTACTGATGTTACTAAATATAAGTGCATCTAATTTCACCCTTCAAAATCCCGTGCAGTGAAATGTGCCCTAAAGAAAATAACAGTTTTCACAGTTTCCGGACCCTCTGCGCGCTCCCTGTGTTTATTCGTGCAGTCGAAGCATGAAATAACTTTTCCTATTTCCTTTTGTTTTACAAGCTCTATTTTCACATATGCGATTTCCTCGACGAATGTATAATTCACGAATTTCTAACACAGTACAGAAGTGTTAAGCCCTGAAACAAATGTTTGAAAAAATGCAACAAGTCCAGTATAATATGATACATTCGTACGTACATCGACTTACGTTGTTTAAGAATAAGCAGGGTAAACTAATTAGGGAGAGGGCAGACGTCTGCATCAAAAGCGTTCGCACAAAAAACTCAAAAACGTTCGATACGCAGCTAAAAGTGGCGAAGGTCAGCGTTTTTGCGACTGTATCGGGTTATGGCGTCTATTGAACGCGGCAGCTAAAATACGCGAATAAAAAGATCTATCAACGCACAGGACCCGCCACCACCGATGACCCCTCCAACTTCGCGGTTTTAAGGGCCGAATCTTTGGGAGAGCGTTATTTATTAAAAAATTGAAGTTTTTATTATATAGCTGTTGTAAAAGGCGCTCCTCGAAAAAGCAATAAGGAATCGGTAGGTCGTCCTTTTTAAAGTGATGTTTTCACGGCTCCGGGGCCCTCGGCGCGCGCCCTGTGTTTGTTCATGCACGCGAACCATGAAATAACTTTTCCTATTTCCTTTTGTTTCACAGGCTCCGTTTACACATGCGCGCTATCCTGCTGAATAAATTTATGGTACGACGTGTCTTTCACGACACTACTACTTACAACTGAAACTCTATCTAAAAATGAATATCTTAAATAAATATCTTGTTTGTAAAGGTACTCCCACACAGCAGTTATATAAAGTTAAAAGTTATAAATTAACGTTTAAGATATAAATAAAAAAATCTGATTTCCGAAGCGTGTAGTCTTGACTTGTCACAAGACAAACAAGTTAGTCTACATAAAAATAAGTTTTTCAAAAAGCTATTCTTATCAAAAGCTTTTCAATTATGGAGTCACTAGTTTTTTTGTTTGTTTTTAAAAATCACGCACAAAAATCTTCATTTTTATAGGGCAAAAATAACATAGATATATGTATCATTATAAAGCGCTTTACACACCAAAGCTTGCGGTGGCTTCTGTAATAAATAAATAATTAATTGTATTGAATAAAATATATTGTATTGAATAAAATATACTGTAAAGAACGCATCAAAGTTTATGGCTGACTGGCTGTATCTAGCAACAATGTCGTTATCTAATTATAAAATCAAGGTGTTTATTCCTTTAGGTGACCTGTAACTTCATAAATACTAAACTTATAAACCTGTGGGATGGTATCCTTTATGCTCTGTAAATTTATAAGGGCGATATATTTTGCCGGGATTTTCTAATAGATAAGGCGTTATCTAAGGTCTTTGGGGATTCCGCGTGGGATATAGAGGATGGGCAAAGTAAATAATTTTATCGCGGGCTCTCGGTCAGTAAATAGCGATTTATGGGAGGGAGGGCTTTTTGGCTGTTTTATTGGGATAGCTTAGGAATAAAAAATATCATTACTGAATTCCCTTAACAGTTGTAGCAAACTCGCAACTTGCTGGCCCGTGCTACACGTGTTTTTTTTCTTTACACTGGGAATTTAGCCGGGTAGGGTCTAACGATGACGATGTTAACACTTCGAATTAGGCAATAACAATACAATGCCATGCAATGCAATATTTAGCCAGATTAATAATAAAATTGATTTTTTTCTTCTAACATATTGTTTGTTTTTTAATATTTTTTTGTGATAATATGTCCAACCATAAGAGGACTAGCTTTTGCCCGCGGCTTCGCTCACGTTAAATTCAATTTTTCAAACTTGGAGTTGAGTTTTCAAAAATTCTTTCTTAGAGGATGCCTCCGTTAAAATAGCTAGGCTGTATGCCAAATCTCAGCCTGATCCGTCCAGTGATTTAAGGTCTGTGTTGAGAAAATATCAGTCAGTCAGTAGGTCAGTCAACTTTTTCTTTTCTATATTTAGAAAAGTAGATTTGTATCATCAAATCCAGGCGAACAAGGATATAAAGATAACTATCTGTACGTTATCAGCTACTTAATTAATTACTCCCAGCCTTATGGCCAAATAAAACTACTTTATATGGACCCTAAAAGCTGAATGCGAGCGTTAATTGTATTGCACGAGACTGACATAATAAATAGCTTCAGGGTATAGCGTACTACAGGGTACACAGTATACAGTACTAACACTTTTAGGAGTTACAATATAAACGTAAAAATTCTTTTCCCGAAATCCCCATCCCGACCTAATGACAATAGGACTACCTGGGAAGTAAATAATTTTGAGAATTTGTTTTTATATCCATCTGTCTGTCTAATTGCGGAGTGTCGTCTTAAAACTCTTCAATTAAGGAACATAATTGCCTACTTCAATTTCAAAACTCCTACTTCCTACTAATATTATAAATGCGAAAGTTTGTGAGGATAGATGAATGGATAGACATGTGTTGATAGATATACTGCAAGTTTGGTGTATAAGCTTCTAGCTATATTGAGTTCCTAACATAATATCTTTGATAGATCGCTGTGATCAGTGATCCTTCTTTTAGGGTAATATTATCTGCTGCTGTTGGTGATTGGCAAAAATTAGAAAAATAGGTCAGAATAGTAATTAAGAGCACATCGTTAAGGTTTTACCAGCACTATATCGTATACAAAGTAAAGTTTTAGATTTATCGGTGCACCATTATGTCGGTTAACTTTACAAGTATACGATTAACTATGTTATGGTTTCAACAGAAATGTTTGAATGTAGATCGCATTTTTTTTATACCTACACTAGCGGATGCCCGCGACTTCGTCCGCGTTCTTAAATTGTTGAAGTTTTTCCTGAATTTTCTTTGCTATAAACCTCACGGAGCCCGAGACCTTTCCAACGAATGCAAAACCGTGGAAATCGGTTCGTGCGTTCTGGAGTTATAGCGTCAGGAAGTAAAACCCGACTTATTTTTATATAATAGATATAGGAAGAAAGCAAACCCGAATAAAACTTGTAAAAACTAATTTTTTTTTTTTGTATAAACAGGAACGGCTAATAAAAGTAGCGTAACATACAATATTTAATAGTTCATCAGTACACAGCGACCCAGTTTGTTCCAATCCGTCGAACAGTAAAATTTTCACTTTTTCAAAGAGATTTTTCCATTTCCATTTGGAACTGTTGGATATGACTGAACAACTTTCATCCTTTATGTGCACTGTGCAGGTATACCTGAAATACGCAGGCAAAATACACCTAAAATGTTTTTGTAGCATGAAAATTAAAAAAAAAATATAAGTAGGAAATACACACTTTCATTTAGCCTTTTTGACTTTTTCCTTTTCACACTATACTTATTACTGAATAAACAAAAAAATTTGCGTTCTATAAATTAAACAAAACAAACATAAAAAATATATAAATATAACACACATGTATATTCTTTTTTTTTGTCTAGCTTCGGCGATAATAATAATAATTGGTAACTGATTTCGATGATTCTTTTTCTATTAAATTATAGGCAGTAGGTACATCGAGGGTGGTGGTAAAACTAATATGTACATAATTCGATTTTTTTTAATAATGTCTGTATTGAACTACTTATTCAAAACGGAACCGGAAAGAGCTGTGTGGATTGACTAGGTGGATCGACGACATCTGCGAGTAACAGAGGGTCGCTACATGCAGGAATTGCAGAAGTCAGTGCAAGAGACTTTTGTCCAGCGGTGGACAAAGAAGAATCAAAATATAATCTTGTTCTTCTTTATCGGTTGACAAAGAAGATTATATATTGATTTTGTTTCAGACCTCAGTTTTAGACAAAGTTGTCTAGTATTAAAGGCGTGCCGGCGATTTAGTTCGCTTTTTATGTTTTGGCGCTGGCGAGGTGCCAGTTATCATGAGCTTATGCAAGGCTTAGATGCGTTGTTATCATTTAGCCTGATTGTGTTCTACTTTAGACGTGCTTTAGCGGCCAAAGCTCAGAACATTTAACTAAAGCTAACGCTATTTTTTTATATGGGAGTACGTTTTTTATTAACTCACTAACACCAAGAACTTTACTTTTTTCATATGTTTTGCATTCTAGGTATTCTTGCTGGTTTTTCTTAATATCTTTCTCTTCATTATTCGTCATTGCCATTGCGTGTTTTATCTCAATAGCGCCCAATAGTTCGAGCAACGTTCATTTCACCATTGGCGGTACCTACTGTTAGCACAGAAAGAACATTAGTCCGGCTCAGCATAGCGCATGAGCGCATCAACAGGTAACGGAAGGAGCATAAATGCAGGTTCATTATCGTACAGCATACAGTCGGTTAGGCAGGTTTGCATAAAATGATTTTGTTCATGCATGCTACTCTAGTTTGCGTAGATATCATTTACGAGTACGCAACACAGGGTAACGCACGGGTACACGATGGTCGATGAATAAGGCAAGGAGGTAAGGTACCCCCTTAAAGTATGTCAGAAAATATTTTCTTACATAAAAATTTAAATAAAAACTCTCCTTAGCTACAAAATTTTAAATTATATTTAAAAAATCACACAGCGCAAATCAAATATTCGGTTGAAAGAAACGGTTTTCCATCAATAGTTAATTCCAAAGGTTCGTCATGTTAAAATTTGAAAATTCGAAATTTACACAGGCATCTACGAGTTCGTGAAACGTGGAAAATTAGAAATGGCAGCCCCCGTCTTAGGTGGCTTTTACATTATTTAAAATAACGCTTGCTAAAAGATGTCGTCCGTCCCAAACAAATATGTAGTTTCGAATTTGTGGTTTATTTTTTTTTTCAGTGAAGTCATCGTCAAAAAACCTTTCGCTGGTGCGATTGTTTTGGGTGTACTGTTACTTCGGATTATTATTTACAAAACGTGGTAATCTTGAGCTAACGCTGCAGCCTCAAGTAGTCTGCGGGATACCCAACTCTCAGCAACTTAGACTTACACTTGTTGCGATCTTTTACCGCTTTTCGGAAGCTCGATGCCTCATCCGAACGCAAAAATGCTGATCGCCGCTGCTAAAAGTATCGTGCCTAACCTGGCTCTAAAGCAGTGGACTCTAGTAAATACCTGCGCCATCCGGCTCATTTAAAATGGTCGTTTTATTTTCGTATGTGCAAGCGTGCTTACAGTTTTGGGACCGTCTCGTTGTGGATTTATTTGCCTTATGAATATTAAAGTGCGTCTCGGGATTGGGAGAGCTCAGAGGTCTTACTTTGTTATTCTTGCAAGAGATGGCTGTAATGAGCCCTTGCTGCGTAACTAGATGCTCGACAGGATTGCCTCTATAAATAATATATGAGGTCCATAAGAAGGGCGAATGGTCGTTTTGGCACGATGTCCTTGACGCACGATTCGCACATCCCTACTAATATAAGAAATACAAAAGTAATTTTGTTGTTGATTTATCTTTCAATCTCGGAGTAATAGATCGACTAGATCGACTGGGGAGTGACATAAGGATTTACCAAAGAGTTTCCACGGGATTATTAAATACTAAATCCACGTGAATGAAGTCGCGGGCATCAGCTAGTTATTAATAAAAATCCAGTGATGTACTTAAAGACTTAACTTGCATTTAAGAAATTAGTTTCAAGCAATTTTAACTCTACTTTGTCACACCATCTACAATACAAAAATACTGGGTTGGAACGGGCGGCGCTCCAAACCAGTCGCAAATTCAAGCACTTTCTAAAAGTTTATTTGTATAAAAACTATTCTATTCTCTATATTTACAGGACATTTTATACATACATACTGTTTTTCACTTCAGTAGTTAAGCCTCAGGAGCAATTAGGTAATTAAATTAAACAAGGCTTTCGGTGCGTTTACGAGGAGCGAAATATAACATGGCGACATTGCACTGAGGGAATGAGAAATGAGATCCTGGCTTGGGTGCACGTCACAACTGTGTGAGATAGCAATCAATTTACTAGTGTAGTACGACCGAAGATTCGGCTTCAGCTTCGGCCAACGCCAAACCTTTCGCTTCTTTTCTGGTCGAAGCCGAAGGTTTTCTAACACGTGCTGAAATTGAACGAACTGCTACGAATGCAAACTGTGTGTGTGTGCTGCGTGATTGAAGGCCAAATCAATAAACCAACAATCAGACACTCGCATTTATATTATAGAGTAAGGATTAACACAACAAAACATACTGATAATTAATTATTGCTGCAAATCTAATTGATCTGACATAATTTCTCACAGAGATAGATTGCATCAAGTAGACAGGTATAGGATACTTTTTATCTCGACAAATCAGTAGGTAACCTCAGTATTACTTAAACATTTGAGTCATGCGGACGAAGTTGCGGGTGTCACCTACTAGCATCCTTACTAATATGTTTGTTGGTTTGTTGGTATGCCCTTCAATGACACTGCAACAGAGCTACGGATCGACGTGATTTTTGCCCATGCAGGGTATAGTTGAGGACCTGGAGAGTGACATAGGCTGCTTTTTGTCTCGAAAAATCAAAGAGTTCCCGCGGGAACTAAGACCACGCGGGCGAACTCGCGGGCATCAGCTAGTTTTAAGATATATCCTAAAATGATTGCACGAGAAGATTAACGGAAGGGTCGATTGAACCCCAGAAACGTGATTTCAATATTCAACCCCTACAGCTTATAGACACCCTTATGTACATACTAGTAGGCACACCTACCCATTACTGAAATATCGTTTAGCAATCAAGACTCGAAGCGTTGGTAATTACTAGGGACCTCGTTAGAGTGAACGAGTATTTCGATGTTTCATTTATTCACAGACAAGCAGTTAGCCGCGACTTTATCCACAGGGACAAACTAAATATACCAACGGTTAAAGCACTTTGTACAAGTTTATTAAATCATTCGAAAGCACTTTGTAAAAGTTTGTTTGAATAAAAAATTATTCCATTCTATTCTAAGGGTGCGAACTGAAAACTAAAAGGTCGCAGGTTCGAACCCCGCACGCACTCCTAGCACAAGCTTTCCGCTTATTTTGAGGGGATTGGAGGATATTACTTAACTTTAGTACGACAATTGTGCAAAGGGTGGGATTCGAACCTGCAACCTTTCAGTGTTCAGTCCGTCCAACCTTTAACCGTTGGGCTATTGAGGCTTGATTGCGGTATTACAAAGTCTATTTTACGAGCAAATGTGTTACTTAAACGATTGTACACCTACATGATATTCGAATTTAAAGCGACTAAAAATATATATTATAGCGTCGACCATGCATAGCAATTTTTTTCATACATACAGCTGCACTGTCACTCGCCTCATTATATGCAACGTACTTAAATAGACTTCAAATTGACTCAATGTTTACGCTTTTTCCTTTCGAATGTACAATAAGCGATAATTACTTCATACACCACTTTCAGATGCATAAATACAGCTTCTGAACTCAATAATAAAATCGATCGCATGAATAGTCTGCAGATTTCATTAGGTTGGAAACTGTGAAATTACCTTATTTTTCGTAGCCATGATCTTTATTTCACATCTAAGTCGATGTATACATATATGTGAATGTGTGTTTATTCGGTGGTTTGTCCTTCAATCACACCTTAACAGAGCTAGAACGACGTAACTTTTTGCATGGGTTTAGTTGAGGATCTGGAAGTGATATAAATATTTCACTATCCCGGGAAATTAAAGAGATTTTTAAAGCTAAATCCACGCGAACGAAATCGCGAGCATCAGGTAGTTCATCGAAAAAAATTGATTTTATAATGTCACATCTGTCTGTATATATAAAACGAAAAGGTGACTGACTGACTGATCTATCAAAGCACTGCCCAAATCATTGAACGGATCGGGCTGTTTGGCATACAGATAGCTAATATGAAGTAGGGATTCGCTAAGGGTTTTTGAAAATTCAACCCCTAAGGGGTTACAAAAGGGATTGAAAAAGCCAACTTAACGTGAGTGAAGCCGCGGACAAAACTTAGTCCACCAATAAACGTCCACTGTTCGACAAACGCCACGTGCAGTTGCCCTGCTTTGGTCAGAATGACATTATTATTAGAAAGAAACGTTTATTTTATGAATTATGCCACACATCACCCGATAGGTATACCTAGATTAGGTTATCCCGGCGTCTCCACCACTTGAGGATTTAAGACAAAAGGCGTCAAGCAGAAGAAGCACCGGAACAACTATTAGATGTGCAACCAGCTTTATAGAGTCGCGTGCAACATAATATTAAGTAAAGTATTAAGTGCATGCGTATGATACAATCGATTAAAGAATTGAATGCGGTGATTTTTCCGATTAGCGGTTGTTGTACAGTTAAATGACACTGGCGGTGTTCACGCGTTCTTACACGCACCTGACTGATATTTATTGTGTGAAGTAATCAGTTGCGGATGCCAAATTACGGAGTATGTGAAATCCTATTATCTTTACTAGGTATCCATACTTATATTTTTAAAAACAAAAGTAACTCTGTCCGTCTATAATCTTTTCATGCCTACACCGCTGAACGATTTTTGACAGACGAGGACATTGCACTCATGCCGAGAAAGGATATAGGAAATTTTTAATCTAGAAACATTAAGGAGTTTCTATGGGATTAATAGAATCTAAATTCATGCGGATGAAGTCGCGGGCATTAGCTAGTAAGAGCAATTTGCTATTTACTTCTAAGCGTTTATAATATTGGTAGGATAGACCAATACCCATTCAGCTCAGTTGATTCCAATCTAGATCGCCTGCAGAACTATTAGCACCGCATTCCAACCCCCGCTATTTTGAATATGGCAATATTGCATTCCAAGAATACTCTACAAACCCTGAATTCCAACTGACGCTCGACGACAGTAGTTGTATTTTGATGTATAACAAGTACTATTTGGTATTCCGTGGTATAACTTCAAAGCCCGAATAGCGAAGCGGGCTGCAAGCCGATTGGCCATTGATTCAAACTCCACTCTTAAACGAATGAGATGTTAAGTATTAGACATGGGCAATGGCTTCTATAATATTAATCTATGATTAAAAATGGACTGGCTGTCTCTATAAACATGTTAATTTTAATTATGGGTAAACAAACTCAACATTTGACATGTGACTATCTCTGGAATTAATAATATAGGGAATTAGGGATTCAGGAAGTGCCAAAATGTATCAAGTATCAGTTTTCAACTAGTGTCCTCACTAATTTTAGTTCCTTGGACACTCGAACTGTTTACAGCGCCAAAATGGCGTCAATCAAGTAGTTCCAAAAAAAGGATGCCAGCAGCCTATCCAATGTTAATCATAAATTAAATATAGAGGCCATTGGTCATGGGGATTAAAAAAAAGCCTTTGAGACAACTTTACATTAAACAGAAAAGCGCAGAGATCCCCAGGTTCATTAAAATCATGACAGACTGAGTCTACGTGTAGACAGCTCTCGCAATAGAGACGGGAACTAATTTGGTCCCGACACCGAATTGAGACTGGAATTAGTAAAGTGAACCGAACCTAATAAATCTTGATGGCTTGAGCGGTGGCCGGTGAGAATATCTAATAAGCATCAGAAGAAAAAACTAGATGTGAGATACTTTAATAAATAGTATAGGCTTAACTTGGTGATGCTTTCTTTCGCATTGGTTCAATGCTCTATGTCTTCAAGACTTCGACCGTGTGGATGAACTAGATAATAAAAAATTACTTTTCAACCCGGGCTAGAGTTGAAAAGCGGTGGTAATTTTTTTTTTCAACGGTGCGGTAGCGGTGGTAATATTTTTACAGCGGTGCGATAGCGGTGGTAATTTTTTTTCAGCGGTGCGGTAGCGGTGGTAATTTTTTTTTTCAGCGGTGCGGTAGCGGTGGTAATTTTTAAGGGATAGAGATTCAAAAAATACTATACCTCAGGGACCTCAACTGATAGACGTCTCTTAAAAGGGTCGTGACAGAATATGATCTTGTGCCGCCTGTATTCGATTGGATCTGATCAAAAAAGTTTCAACAGACCTAAAGCGAGAGGAGCTTCCATTTTACGGGCAAATGTTCTTAGGAGCTGCGTAGGACAGAAAAAATCACATTGAACTTTAAAACTTGAAAAAGATTCCTTCATTTCCCTTTTTAGTTCTAAACTTTTTGTTCCGTCCACTTTATTTTACATAACAATAATGTCACGGGTTTTATAAAGTAAACGTTCCAATTAAAATAACGAAAATATTATAACAGAAATTACGAAAATGTGGCATTTAATTTATTGGTTTGCAATTATTTTTACTGTGATAATAAAATTCTCGACATTTTAGCTTGATTAAATTTTCTTTGGTAACGATTTTCATATCTTGGCCGGGGAATTAATATCATTCCATCGCAGGATCGGAATAGGAATTAGTAAAGTGGATTGGAAGTAATAAATCCGGAATGCCTGAGGCAGCTTGTCAAAATGTCAATAATATCAGTAAAGCCTAGCCTAAAAGTAGATCGATAGATGATATATTAAATATTTATTGCAACAACGAGAAACCGATTTTCCAGGGAACAGATGGTAGTGTTATCTTTCTCGATTCTTTAGAAATCTTTAGGATCCATACTTTATCTTATTATTTGTTTTTGTTTCTAACCAAATCTGATTTTTTGTTATGTTTTTAATTTTTAACCTATTGCATAGTTTCTATCGCGGACCTTGAGCGTGGAGACCGAATCCAGAAATTCCGTAACGAAAATAACCTGACACGGGACTCCTCTCACCGCTAGATGGCGTTGATAAAAAATGCTATGCAATAGCTTTACCGCGGCAGTCCCCGAGTGCCACACGTCTTCGTTTAAATAATGCCTAAAATGCCAATTTTGTGGGATACCACAACTTACGTAGGGTAG
The DNA here is from genome assembly GCA_933228805.2 of Hipparchia semele. Classification (NCBI taxonomy): domain Eukaryota; kingdom Metazoa; phylum Arthropoda; class Insecta; order Lepidoptera; family Nymphalidae; genus Hipparchia; species Hipparchia semele. Next base: position 14,636,672 of record OW121710.1, on the reverse strand, counting down.
GGGGTACCGAAGTAAGGAAAGGGCTTTGGCTTGGGTAACCTACAAAATATCGCGTCATATCGCCGTCCAATTGGATCATGACAGGGAGGAAACAGTGAGTGTCCAAAAGATTGTCAAATGGACTGGACCTCTGATATCTTATAATTTGAATCCGTTTGCGACTTCAACGCCGATATTATTGACATTTTGACAACCCGCCTCGAACACCCCGGATTTATTACTCGCGAGCGACATCACTAATGCCGATTTCCATTCAATGACGGGACGAAATTAATTTCACCCAGAATTTCAGAGACGGAATTAGCAAATGGACGTGAAAACGTTTTGCCGTGATGAAAGTAATTTAATGAAGCATGAGAAAATTCGGTTTTGTATTTAATTCATAGGGCTTTTGCCCTCAGCGTCGCTCGTGTTAAATCCATTGTAATTTCAAAAGGATTTCGAAATGTTCGGGGAGTTTACGTCTACACGAAAAGAAAATATTTACGCACGCATTCTGCCGAACGCATATTGGTTTTTGAATTTGGGCCACCTAATTATTATAATGATATTAACGATATTAAGTTATTCAACACGTTACTACACGGATATATTGATTGGTATTAATGAGATTAGGATATTGAATCACCAGTAGAGACTAGCTACTGGACCTATAATCGCATTACATTTTATTGATTTTTAGAGAATACTAAACAAGCAGGTTCCTATTCATGCTAAATTAATTACTGGCTTTAATCTTTGGACAAATATTTAAGACCAACGGAATAACGCAAACAGAGTCATTTTTTAACAATCCCATAGCTGTATATTGAGAAGGTAAACATAATATGAGCAATGGAGTTACCGCATTTGACCAAAACAGATTTTACTTAAAACCCATCCCAATTAATCTCCAGCTGTCGTTTAATTTTCAAAATCGAATGACAATACGAAATAACGAAAATCCTGAACGAACAAAAGGGAATGCGCCAAAGAATGTGAATGATCAGAAAATTGAATTCGATTAAAAACTGTTCAATACCGTTCCGAATTCGCGTTTGGGAGTGGACACAGCGAAAGATACAAAAAGTTCCGGAATTTCAAGCAGAGGGAATTTACAATTCAACACGCTCACTGTCCCTCTTCATCTGTATCTCTCTCATAAAGAATCGGAGATATGAAAAAACTCTCTCTCCGCATCGTTATTCTCACTGAAGGCTCTTTTTATTTATTGTAAGTAGTGGCATCGTCGCGACGTTGTACTGGGCCTTACTGGGCGGGGTATTTTCTAAGATGTGACATTAATGATAATAAAATTAGTGATATTTATATAAACTGATACGTAAATAAAAGGTACGTGATACGTATATATAATATGGTTTATAATTATTTTTAATATTCAAAGATATAAACTGATTAGACACCATATTAGGCATATTAATACTTATGTAAAGGCCCAACCATAAGCCTAAATCTGCACATACTATGAGAAAATAATATGATTATAAAAATATTAACAATTCATCTATTTATAAGCCGCAACACTATCAGAGTCGACCGGCTAGAGGGCTCTACAAACATAGTGTCATTTAATTTCTAATGAATATTTAAAAAGCTAGGTATGTATTTCAATTTACTCCATATTCCATAACATTTTCTTAGAAATCCTGAAAGAGATACATTACGACACTTGTAAATAAATGAGTTCGCTTTTCCAAGAAACGTGAATCGGAATCAGACAGGTCTGCGAAGACATTACGAGTAAATGCATGCCATAAAAATATTGTGTTGTAATATTTTCTGGTATAGTCCTTGCAATTCACGAGGGCGCGTGGCTCATGGTTGTGTGTGTGTCGTATGTATATAGGTGTGAACGAGAGCTTGCTCGCGCCTGACCGCTCCCATCTAGGCTCCTGATAGGCACGCACACCAATGTGCATGTACACGACGTAACCACAAGTAAAGCTCACGCGTCCTCGTGAATTGCAAGAACTATATCATAATTTTATTTTGAAGTATGAAAAGTAGTGTATTTTTGTTATTATATACTGGGTGTAAGGGACACTCTAACGAAAACTAAACCAGGGATTCAGTACATTATTCTGAGTCGATTTTTTTGCACAAAATATGGACTGGCAAATTAATTTTCTGCTTTACTAACATAGATACCTTAAATCCGCTCTTTTCCACGCCACCTTACCTATATGAGAAAATTCCTAATCCGGAAAATCCAATATGGCGGATCCAATATACTGACCTGAAGTAGACAAGCTTACACGTTAGTAATACCGCAAATATAGCTTTAGTAAAAACGTATTTTTGTTTTCGGGAAGCAAAAGTTTTGGATAAAACTTAGGAGTAAGACATTTTTATCTACTGTACACCGACCTCTATAATTAATTTATGAAATCATACAACAACAACAACAGTAAAATCATAGATTAATTTATAGAGGCTATTTACAATATTACCTATTAGTTCCAGAGACACTCGCATCTGCTTAGTGCATACAGCGCCAAAATGGCGTCAATCAAATCCAAAATGGCTTCAATCAATTGTCCAAAAAAAGAAATCACAGAAGCAAGTCCAGTGTTAATCATAGACCAAATATAGAGGTCATTGCTACTGTATAAGACTTTAATTCAGTTTTATCCACCTATTATTTGAATGTAATTAACAGATAAACAAATTCATAACCACGCTATAATAAATGCAAACAACACATGCAAAGTCCTCGCGAGAGGTGGGTTTGAACTTCGTAGCTAATGAAACTTAAATTCATACTAGTTAAGTAATAACTAACAAATAACAGTGAGTCAACGTCGAAGTCGACATGTATAATGTAAACTTAACTTGCTTCTGGAGTTTATAATGCTGTTAAATCAACTGCTAATTATATTGTAGGTACTTACGCGAAACATAACTTTGCGTTAGCGATTTTTTTGAAAATAAACGACCCACACCTAACGAAGAATAACAAAATCTGCCTGTGAAAGAAAATCTGAAAACAAAAACCTATTTTTTTTTATTTAAAAAATATATAAAATATAATTTTTCAGGTCAGGTTTCAAAGGTTATTGCACACTTAATGAATTTCTTAATGACATGGTTTCATGGAACCAATCAGCTCTGTATCTTACTGCGCAAAAAATAGTGTTAATAACTTTCACATAATAACTAGGTATGTATATGGGTGTTTATTTTGTAAGAACATGGGTTTATTCAAGGGGCGGACCAACAAATTCCTGAAAAGCCCTCAACGCATTGGTGGTGCTTCTGGTGCTACAAGTGTTGGGAGGCGGTAATCACTTAACGTCAGGTGACCCGCCTGTTCATTAGCTCGCTATCATTAAAAAAGCGTTCATATTCTTAAAATTAAGTATTATTTATAACTTTTCATGTTGTAATAGCTTTATAATTATATCGCAAGAAGTAATTTGTTTTAAAAGGACCAACGGATGAGTTTCATACTAGCTCTTCTCAGAAGAAATTGCTTTGCGTTTTACTGTGGTAGTCTCGATTTGTCATGCTCGTAATGCTGCCGCTACATTATCTAGGGAAAATTCGTGTCGCGTTATCGCGATGAAATAATCTTATTCGCGATGTTCTTGTCTACATTAGTGCGTACTAGTGACACTGCTGCGATAAGATTCGTGTTACGAATACATCGCGATTCAACGAACAACTACTCGGCCACACTTGACGCGATAATGCGAATATTCGCCGAATCTCGATAATGTAGCCGCAGCATAAGAATCCCAAGTTGGCCTACATGAAACAATTTTGGATTCGAAATTGAAATTTACTAGTAAAATAACTTCCTTGGGCAATATATGTGTTGAAGTTTAGATAACTGGTGACCGAGTCGCCTCACAAGTTTATAACTGGTTTACGATTTTACAAAGCAGTCTCAAGTGCAGTTCAAGTACACTGTTTCCCATGTATAATTAATAGTTTAGTAACCATAACATGCAGAAATCTTACACGAGATTGTGAAATTCGTGGTCTTGTGGCTTATACAATACGCGATACTTCCCTAAGATATTTCCCGATACTTTAGTATAGGACCCACCTCAATGCGTTTTAGAAAGAAAACTTTACTACAAAATTTTCTTAAACTAAGATTCGATCTCATTTGAAACCTTGAGACAATTGTTTTGAAAAAAAATCATGATTTTCCAGAATAAAACAATGTTGTAGCAAATGAATGATTGATATGTTGGAAATTCATTTAAAATACCTTTAATACCTCTTTTTGTTTAAAAATATTGAGTACGTAATAAAGTCGTGTGTAGGTTACGGTTAGTACCTGCTTACTTACCTAATGCCCGTAAAAATAAAATATAAATGATTCGAAACGGAACGAAATATAATTCGTTTAGAAAAGGCTCGCGATGAAAATGAGTTTCAAAAGCTCCGACCCGAACGGGATAAAAAAGGAATAAAGGAGGAATTATAAAATTTTATGAAGGTGAACCTCTAAAGGACAGATTACAAAATTATTCGCTAAAGAGACTTTTTTAGTGCTGTTGCGGATATAGCTGGATTCAAAGAATTGTTTATTGCTAGAACAGAGCAATGCTCTGTAGAATGGACTCTCCCTAACTGATGTTCAATGTTCATGTTCAACTGTTCACTAGTGCTTATTTGACATTCAGTAAATTAGCGCTGGATCTGTTTTAATATGTCATTAATGTTTGTTAATGATATCCCTATGGGCGTTTATTTATCGATACCATGTATCGACATATTTTTACATTTTATATGGAATCTGCCTTTCCTTCCATTGAGATGTACAGAGCGTGCTGTGACTTGGCGCGGACTTGAGAGAGAGTTAGAACGAGATAAAAATACATTCTAACATAAATTAACAGTCTGAGCGGAGTTACAGAGCAATCTAGATTTCAGCCTCAGTCCCACTAACTCAATGGCTAGGCCTAATTTCACAGACGTAGGGCACGGACTATGAACTTATATGTATGTGTAAACCCATAAGTTAAAAAATGTTTAAAAAAAGAGGAAACCCAGTTGGATAAAAGTGTTGCAGGCTTTCAGATGGTACGACAATTTATTTTCTGAAATTGGCTTCTACGGACGTGTTTCAAATTCGGCAACCGGTTTCTTATCTATCTTTTTCCTTTACGCTTTGCAAAAGGGATAGGCTTTATCCCTTAGGATTTCCTTCGGGATGATATTTACAACGATAGCCGAAACTGACCCAAATCAAAAGTACAGTAAAGTAGGTAAGTGATTTTAACTGAATTTACGAGAGTTACGTACTTAATCGAATTGGGGCTGCCGATAGAAGCCATAATCAGGTGGTATCGTAGTTTAATCCTTAGGGCAATGAACTAAAAAGGAGGTGAAGGAAAAAATACCCAATTCAATCGTTATACGAATAATTAGGAGATTTTTCGGTTTTTTTTTTTATGGAGTGACTAGTTAAGCAGACAAGTGCCATCAGAATGACGACACGTATTTCAAGTTCAATGATTTTATGAAACCGATTTCAAGCTCTGGTACCAAAATCTAATGATGGATATTGAATAGTATAGGTAGGTATGTAGTTTAAAAGATCACCGATCAAACCGCTGCAGGCAGCAGTGGGTTGTGTAGTGGCTGGCAATAGTATTAAATCGATTCAATCGTAAATTCAGTCACGTTTCACTGACATGGAAGATGGAATATTTAGGCGGAGTTGCATATTATATGGCTTTTTGCATGTACACGATAACCCGTGCTGGATTTACCATTTTTACAAATAGGAGATGTAGGTACATAGAAATAATGAAATGGTCCGCGATATATAAATACTCGTATTTATAGTAATCACACTAATATTATAAAGGCGAAAGTTTGTACGTTTGTTACTCCTTCACGCCACAACGAATGAACAGATTTGGCTCTTTGGAATGGAGATAGCTCAGACTTAGGATTAACACATAGGCTACATTTTAGTACCAGAAAATTAAAAAAAAGACGTGTGGCACTCGGGGACTGCCGCGGTAAAGCTATTGCATAGCATTTTTTATCAACGCCATCTAGCGGTGAGAGGAGTCCCGTGTCAGGTTATTTTTGTTACGGAATTTCTGGATTCGGTCTCCACGCTCAAGGCCCGCGATAGAAGCTATGCAATAGCTTAAAAACCTTTAGTATAAATCTGTCCAGGCTTCTTTGAGTAATCGGGGAACATACATAAAAAAATCTGACGAATTGAGAACCTCCTCCATTTTTGGAAGTCGGTTAAAAAAAAAACATGGCGCGGCCCTTAAAGGCCGGCCTTCTTAAGTGCTCCAAATTTAATCATGCCAACAATGTACCAGGACATAATGAGTGATTAGGAGGTGATTTACGTGCCTCGCCTAACATGGCGTGTGATGTATAGTAGCAATAGTGATAAATCGATCCTATTGCGAAACTAGTCACGTTCGACATTGGGATATGGGGGTATTTAGGCTGAATTACGGGTGTGTATTATATTCGGTAACTACATGTTATTAATCCAATATAGAGGCAGGTTTAAACGAAGGAAGGAATATTCATGGATCCATGATCAACGATTATTATGAATTTATTTATGTTTGGGTGAATTGTTTATCGTAATGATATAGTTCTGAGTGATAAACCACTGTACTAGCACTGGCAGCATGGACAGGAGATAAACATTTTATCCCCCGATTTTATCCACTGACAGGGGATACAATTGCCTTCTCCCTATGCTAGAGCATGGCGACAGGGGAAAGGAGAAGTATATCCCTATTTGACATTACAAGTGGAGCAACTTCCCCCGGCTAGAGCATGGGAACAAATGAAAGGGATAAACTTGTCCTTTTTTGACTTTTGAAAGGGTCAAACGAAAATTAAAACCACAGACAAAAACCACCTACGAATCACCTATTAACTGTCAAAATCACGTGTATAGATAAAAATAATGACTTTTTGAGACCAAATTGACATAAATTTTGAAGTATTGTGATATTTGTACCTCCTACTTCCATGATTTTCTTATAATGGCAATAATTGCGGGGATAAATTTTCTCCCATTTTATCCACTTTCAATATTCTTCCACCGCTGTGCCCATGCTCGATGGGTGGATAAGACTAAGCGAGGGGATAAACATTTTATCCTTTTCCCGGGGATACAATTTCTCCCGCCCATGCTACCAGTGCTGAGGTAGCCAAAAGGTTCATTAGCTGTGGACGAAAAACTAAACCAAGGTTAAAGCGGACGATAAACTTGATTGTGGAGTCGACATGAAATACAATAGTAGGTTAAAAATGTACATATTATGTAAACATTGAATTTTGCCGGTCTATTTACCAGTACCTATATGTTATAGCGTACTTTTGACCTCAGATAAAGTTGTTTTTTGTTCAAAAGCAACTTTATCTGAGCAAAGGGGAAGGTCTTAAGTGTAGACCTTCCCCTTAATAGATAATAATGATAGATCACACTCGCAACTTCGTCTATAGTTTATATCATTACATTAATTAACTATAAGATTCAATATAATTGTAAATATCATGTCTTGTGTGAATACCTATAAAGAAATTTCTATCTTTTAGAGGATGTTTTACAGCCCTTAAACGCATCTTCTTTATCAACCGAAAAACATCCACTCTCAACATAGGTCTCATGGACTTCCACACGCCTCGGTCCTGTGCCTCATGTATCCAGTGGCTTTCGGTGACTTGTCTGATATTGTCGGTCGACCTAGTGGAGCATCTGCCAACACTGTGTATTCTGAAGTGAGGTCACCACTCCAGCACCTTGGGACTCCAACGAAGTAAGAGTATCAATATACTCTTGACCTAATTACATTAATATATATATAGCTACTCGTGCTGATTCACTGATTCACTCACTCACTCACTCACTGACTCATTGATCACCTCTCCTGTAAAATTTTGTATGGAAAAATTTTTTTTCACTCACAGTTTCGTATAGAGGACAAAAATTCATTCGGAACAAAAATATGGAGAGAGCTGATGATTGAGGATTTCGGAGACGGGTGAGGAGCACCGGCCAGGGTATCGAAGATAGGTGGGGGGTGTTCAACCAAATGTCACTCGAAACCTCATCCAATTGGCAGAGAGCCGAAAAAAAACTCCAAAATGGCGGATTCAAGATGGCGGCCATACAAATTTTGTTTGTGTCTATCTCGGAGAGTATTAGAGATGGAAGAGTGGTTTCTTGGCAAAAGATGATCAGGAGCCGAAGGTCCACTTGATGAACAGAAAAAAAATTCAAGATGGCGGAATTTATTTTTTTCCATACAAAATATATGCAAGACTTTAAAACGGTTCCTTTTCAAAAATTCTGATGGTTTCGTAGAGACGACAAAAATTTATTTGGAGAAAAAATATGGAGAGAGCTGATGATTGAGGATTTCGGAGACGGGTGAGGAGCACGGCTAGGATAACTAAGATAGGTGGGGGGTGTTCAAACAAAAGTCACTCAAAACCTCATCCAATTGGCAGAGAGCCGAAAAAATTTCGAAAATGGCGTATTCAAGATGGCGGCCATACAAACTTCGTCGGTGCCTATCTCGGAGAGTAAAAAAGGTGGAAGAGTAGTTCCTTGGAAAAAGATAATCAAGACCCAAAGGTCTACTTAATGAATAGAAAAAAAAATCAAGATGGCGGAATTTATTTTATTTATATAAAATGTATGCAAGACTTTGATACGTTCCTTTCCGCTGATGGTTTCCTATAGAAAACGAAAATTCATTTGGATGAAAAATATGGAGGGAGCTGATGATTGAGGATTTCGGAGACGTATGAGGAGCACGGTCAGGGTATTGAAGATAGGTTGAGGGTGCCCAAACAAAAATCACTCGAAACCTCATCCAATTGGCAGAGAGCCGAAAAAAACCTCCAAAATGGCGGATCCAAGATGGCGGCCATACAAATTTCGTCGGTGTTTATTTCAGAGATTATAAAAGATGGAAGAGTGCTTCCTTGGGAAAAGATGATCAAGACCCGAAGGTCCACTTGGTGGACAGAAAAACCGCGGTTCGCTTTAGCGAGCCGCGCACCCACGCGCCCTACTAGTTAATATATATATAGCTACTCGTGCTGATTCACTGACTGACTGACTGACTGATTGATCACCTCTCCTGTAAAATTTTGTATGGAAAAATTTTTTTTCACCCACCGTTTCGTATAGAGGACAAAAATTCATTCGGAACAAAAATATGGAGAGAGCTGATGATTGAGGATTTCGGAGACGGGTGAGGAGCACCGGCCAGGGTATCGAAGATAGGTAGGAGGTGTTCAACCAAATGTCACTCGAAATTTCATCCAATTGGCAGAGAGCCGAAAAAAAACTCCAAAATGGCGGATTCAAGATGGCGGCCATACAAATTTCGTCGGTGTCTATCTCGGAGACTATAAGAGATGGAAGAGTGGTTTCTTGGAAAAAGATGATCAGGACCCGAAGATCTACTTGATGAATAGAAAAAAAATTCAAGATGGCGGAATTTATTTTTTTCCATACAAAATATATGCAAGAGTTTATACGGTTCGTTTTGGAAATTTCTGATGGTTTCGTAGAGAGAACAAAAATTGATTTGAAGGAAAAATATGGAGAGAGCTGATTGTTGAGGATTTCGGAGACGGGTGAGGAGCACGGCCAGGATATCGAAGATTGGTGGGGAGTGTTCAAACAAAAGTCATTTGAAACCTCATCCAATTGGCAGGGAGCTGAAAAAAAATTCCAAAATGGCGGATTCAAGATGGCGGCCATACAAATTTCGTCAGCGTCTATCTCGGAAACTATAAAAGATGCAAGAGTGGTTCCTTGGAAAAAGATGATCAGGACCCAAAGGTCTACTTGATGAATAGAAAAAAAATTCAAGATGGCGGACTTTATTTTTTTCCATACAAAATATATGCAAGACTTTAATACGGTTCCTTTTCGAAATTTCTGATGATTTCGTAGAGAGGACAAAAATTCATTTGAAGAAAAAATATGGAGAGAGCTGATGGTTGAGGATTTCGGAGACGGGTGAGGAGCACGGCCAGGGTATCGAAGATAGGTGGGGAGTGTTCAAGCAAAAGTCACTTGAAACCGCATCCAATTAGCACAGAGCTGAAAAAAAATTCAAAATGGCGGATTCAAGATGGCGGCCATACAAATTTCGTCGGTGTCTATCTCGGAGACTATAAAAGATGGAAGAGTGGTCTCTTCGAAAAAGATGACCAGGACCCGATGGTCTACGTGATGAATAGAAAAAAATTCAAGATGGCAGATTTTTTTTTCATACAAAATATATTATGCAAGACTATGATAGGGTTCCTTTTCAAATAGTTTCATAAATTCATTTGGAGGAAAAATATGGAGAGAGCTGATGATTGAGGATTTCGGAGACGGGTGAGGAGCACGGACAGGGTATCGAAGATAGGTTGAGGGTGCCCAAACAAAAATCACTCGAAACCTCATTCAATTGGCAGAGAGCCGAAAAAAACTTGCAAAATGGCGGATTCAAGATGGCGGCCATACAAATTTCGTCGATGTATATCTCAGAGACTATGAAAGATGGAAGAGTAGTTCCTTGGAAAAAGATGATCAAGACCCGAAGGTCTACTTGGTGGACAGAAAAACCGCGGTTCGCTTTAGCGAGCCGCGCACCCACGCGCCCTACTAGTTGTATATATAGCTACTCGTGCTGATTCACTGACTGACTGACTGACTGATTGATCACCTCTCCTGTAAAATTTTGTATGGAAAAATTTTTTTTCACTCACGGTTTCGTATAGAGGAGAAAAATTCATTCGGAACAAAAATATGGAGAGAGCTGATGATTGAGGATTTCGGAGACGGATGAGGAGCACCGGCCAGGGTATCGCAGATAGGTGGGGGGGTGTTCAACCAAATGTCACTCGAAACCTCATCCAATTAGCAAAGAGCCGAAAAAAAACTCCAAAATGGTGGATTCAAGATGGCGGCCATACAAATTTCGTCGGTGTCTATCTCGGAGACTATAAGAGATGGAAGAGTGGTTTCTTAGAAAAAGATGATCAGGAGCCGAAGGTCCACTTGATGAATAGAAAAAAAATTCAAGATGGCGGAATTTATTTTTTTCCATACAAAATATATGCAAGACTTTAATAGGTTCCTTTTCAAAATTTCTAATGGTTTCGTAGAGAGGACAAAAATTAATTAGGAGGAAAATAAGGAGGGGGCTGATGATTGAGGATTTCGGAAACGGGTGAGAGTCACAGTCAGGGTATCGAAGATAGGTGGGGAGTGTTCAAACAAAAGTCACTCTAAACTTCATCCAGTTGGCAGGGAGCTTAAAAAAAATTCAAAATGGCACATTCAAGATGGCGCCCATACAAATTTCGTCGATGTCTATTTCGGAGGGTATAAAAGATGGATGAATGGTTTTCTGGCGAAAATTAATCAGGACCCGAAGGTCTACTTGATGAATAGAAAAAAATTCAAGATGGCGGAATTTATATTTTTCATACAAAATATATGCAAGACTTTGATACGGTTCCTTTTCAAAATTTCTGATGTTTTCGTATAGAGTTCAAAAATTCATTCGGAGGAAAAATATGAAGGGAGCTGATGATTGAGGATTTCGAAGACGGGTGAGGAGCACGGCCAGGATATTAAAGACAGGTGGGGGCTGCTCAAACAAAAGTCACTCGAAACCTCATCCAATTAGCAGTGAGCTGAAAAAAAAACCCCAAAATGACGGATTCAAGATGGCGGCCATACAGATTTCGAAAAAGATGATCAAGACCCGAAGGTCTACTTGGTGGACAGAAAAACCGCGGTTCGCTTTAGCGAGCCGCGCACCCACGCGCCCTACTAGTTACTATATATATAGCTACTCGTGCTGATTCACTGACTGACTGACTCATTGATCACCTCTCCTGTAAAATTTTGTACGGAAAAAATTTTTTTCACCCACCGTTTCGTATAGAGGACAAAAATTCATTCGGAACAAAAATATGGAGAGAGCTGATGATTGAGGATTTCGGAGACGGGTGAGGAGCACCGGCCAGGGTATCGAAGATAGGTGGGGGGTGTTCGACCAAATGTCACTCGAAACCTCATCCAATTGGCAAAGAGCCGAAAAAAAACTCCAAAATGGCGACTTCAAGATGGCGGCCATACAAATTTTGTTTGTGTCTATCTCGGAGAGTATTAGAGATCGAAGAGTGGTTTCTTGGCAAAAGATGATCAGGAGCCGAAGGTCCACCTGATGAACAGAAAAAAAATTCAAGATGGCGGAATTTATTTTTTTCCATACAAAATATATGCAAGACTTTATACGGTTCCTTTTCAAAATTTCTGATGGTTTCTTTTAGAAAACAAAAATTTATTCGGAAAAAAAATATGGAGAGAGCTGATGATTGAGGATTTCGAAGACGGGTGAGGAGCACCGGCCAGGGTATCGAAGATAGGTGGGGGGTGTTCAAACAAAAGTCATTCGAAACCTCATCCAATTGGCAGGGAGCTGAAAAAAAATCCAAAATGGTGGATTCAAGATGGCGGCCATACAGATTTCGTCGGTGTCTATCTCGGAGACTATACAAGGTGGAAGAGTGGTTTCTTGGAAAAAGATGATCAAGACTCGAAGGTCTACTTGATGAATAGAAAAAAATGAAGATGGCGGAATTTATTGTTTTCATACAAAATATATGGCGAATTGGGAACTATGCAAGACTTTCCTATGGTTCCTTTTCAAAATGTGTGATGGTTCGGAGGAAAAATATGGAGAGAGCTGATGATTGAGGATTTCGGAGATGGGTGAGGAGCACCGCCAGGATATCGAAGATAGGTTAGGGATCCTAAAACAAAAATCACTCGAAACCTCATCCAATTGGTAGGGAGTTGAAAAAAAAATCCAAAATGGCGGATTCAAGATGGCGGCCATGCAAATTTCTAAAAAGATGATCAAGACCCAAAGATCTACTCGGTGAACAGAAAAACCGCGGTTCGCTTTAGCGAGCCGCGCACCCACGCACCCTACTAGTTAATATATATATAGCTACTGGGGCTGATTCACTGACTCACTCACTGACTCATTGATCACCTCTCCTGTAAAATTTTGTATGGAAATTTTTTTTTTCACTGACGGTTTCGTATAGAGGACAAAAATTCATTCGGAGGAAAAATATGGAGAGAGCTGATGATTGAGGATTTCGGAGACGGGTGAGGAGCACCGGCCAGGGTATCGAAGTTAGGTGGGGGGTGTTCAACCAAATGTCACTCGAAACCTCATCCAATTGGCAGAGAGCCGAAAAAAACTCCAAAATGGCGGATTCAAGATGGCGGCCATACAAATTTCGTCGGTGTCTATCTCGGAAACTATAAAGGATGGAAGAGTGGTTTCTTGGAAAAGGATGATCAGGACTCGAAGGTCTACTTGATGAATAGAAAAAAAATTCAAGATGGCGGAATTTATTTTTTTCCATACAAAATATATGCAAGACTTTAATTGGTTCCTTTTCAAAATTTCTGATGGTTTCGTAGAGAGCACAAAAATTCATTCGGAGGAAAAATATGGAGAGAACTGATGGTTGAGGATTTCGGAGACGGGTGAGGAGCACGGCCAGGATATCGAAGATAGGTGGGGAGTGTTCAAACAAATGTCACTCGAAACTTCATCCAATTGGCAGAGAGCTGAAAAAAAACTCCAAAATGGCGGATTCAAGATGGCGGCCATACAAATTTCGTCGGTGTCTATCTCGAAGACTATAAAAGATGGAAGAGTAGTTTCTTGGAAAAAGATGATCAGAACCCGATGGTCTACGTGATGAATAGAAAAAATTCAAGATGGCGGATTTTTTTTTCATATAAAATGTATGCAAGACTTTGATACGTTCCTTTCCGCTGATGGTTTCGTATAGAGGACAAAAATTCATTTGGATGAAAAATATGGAGGGAGCTGATGATTGAGGATTTCGGAGACGGGTGAGGAGCACGGTCAGGGTATTGAAGATAGGTTGAGGGTGCCCAAACAAAAATCACTCGAAACATCATCCAATTGGCAATGAGCTGAAAAAAAATACCAAAATGGCGGATTCAAGATGGCGGCCATACAAATGTCGTCGGTGTCTATCTCGGAGACTATAAAAGATGGAAGAGTGGTTTCTTAGTAAAAGATGATCAAGACCCGAAGATCTACTTAGTGAACAGAAAACACGCGGTTCGCTTTAGCGAGCCGCGCACCCACGCGCCCTACTAGTCTACTATATAAAAATAAGTCGGGTTTTCCTTCCTGACGCTATAACTCCAGAACGCACGAACCGATTTCCACGGTTTTGCATTCGTTGGAAAGGTCTCGGGCTCCGTGAGGTTTATAGCAAAGAAAATTCAGGAAAAATTTCAACAATTTAAAAACGCGGACGAAGTCGCTGGCGTCCGCTAGTAGTTTATATAATAAAAGATTCAACGGACATAACGCGTTGTAGGAAAGACAAATAGGCATGAGTTTCATGTAGTGAACTTCAGTCTGTACAGTCGAATATGTGAAATACTTTGTAGATAGGTTCCATCACAGAATACAGAATAAGCACAGAAGTGGTAAAGGAGCGTGAGTTTGTCACTGTCTGATGTCTAGTGAAACATCAGCGCGTTATTGTAAAAACGGACGTAAGTACATATTGGCATGGAGGTTCGAGGTATCTTTTAGCTGCTTCCACGGGCTGTAGTCTTGCGCCGCTTGTAACCAGATTTTTTTTCTCGCTCTTTGCGAAAGAGTTTCGCTCTCTGCGTTTACAAAACCTTGTATTTTATATTACAGTTTAATTTACGTTGCTTTGGTTGCGAGAGATTATAATTATTACGTGTTTCAGAATAATTTCTGTATGAATGAGTTGCTAAAAATCTTATGCTGAGATCTATAGAGCATGCTCTGACTTAACTCGGGCTCAAGATAAAAGTTAAAACGAGACACAAATATGCTCCGACATAAATCTGTCTCGTTCTATCTGTCTTGAGTATTTCAGCCTTAAACACGCTGTCCCGGATTATTGCAGTTACCATATCTCCTCTGGTAAAATATAGTTTCGTTAACTTCTGTTTGATAGCAGCGAAAAGCCAAAATGCGTATTCTATGCATCTATCTCTTTCGTTTCGTAACAGAGATAACCTATATAACAATCAGAGGACTTACACTTCTATGACCTTATTTAAAACTCTGTGGTCAGAATAAATAACTATAGATAGCCGTCCCACGAATCTGGGTTATCTTTTGTTTACAAAACCAAAAACATTTAAACAAGAGTCGGCCAACGTAAATTGCTTTTGAACATGTAGGGGCCACAAAAAACAAGGAATAAGGGTCCATTGAAACGTGCGCCGTGAAAACCGGCGAAAATGTGCGTTTTCACATTTGGCACTGAGCCCGGGACGGGGAAATTAGATTATACATTTTGAGTTTTATTTAATAAGTCGTAAAGGTTATGTTAGTTTGTATTTAAAAGGGCATGTAAGTATATTTCTGATAGCTGTACAGAAAATTACTGAGCATTTCTACTTATTACCTATACTATAGACTAAAAACGTACGTACTGAGTTTAATGACGGCTTCTTTTTTTGAATGCTTAATGTATAAAAAAAGCTGATTCTGCTGAGAAGAGCCGGCAAGAAAGTCTTTCGACTCAAGAGAGAGTTAAAACGAGACAGATTTATGTCAGAGCACATATGTACTGAAATTGAGAGGCCATATCGTTATCTGAATACCAATTTGTTATTTAAAATATGTATATATTTAATATGTTAATTTCTAATAGTTAAATTGCTTAAATTTTAAACGCAATATACGAAAAATGAATAATTGGTTCAAACTTTAATTTATCCTTAGTCTTTTATAATTAATTTGCTTTTGAAAATATTTGATTATACCTAATTCCGGACCGGAATTGTTTCGACGAAATCCCCTAAGCATTTCTTAGGATTGTTCTAGGCAATACCTACTTAAAAATTCAAAATAGGCTTATTACTTAGAGTGTTTCCTAATTCACGATGGGTTTGAACTTTATACTAGAACACTACGACTAACTGTTGCTGTTGCACTTTGTGTTTGATTTTTCAAACCCTTATTTTAGGGGTTGAATTTCCAAAAATCTTTTCTTAGCGGATGCATACGTTATAATAGCTAGCTATCTTTATGTCCAGCCTGATACGTCCAGTGATTTGAGCTGTGCGTTGATAGATCAGTCAGCCAGTCAGTCACATTTTCCTTTTATATGTATTCACACAGATACAGCTTAAGTATCGACTAATAAATCAATACCAAACCTAATCATTGTGTTAAGACATAGTAATTAGAATAAGCTTCCAATAAAATATAACTATACTCAATGTATGCAAATAAAGAATTTTCATTAGAAAATTATACTACCATTTTAATTTAAAATGAAGACTCCCTAATGTTCAATGCTCCATTAGTCTAATATTATCTTACCCGTATTAGAATAAGACTCACAAAACAATCGAACCAAAGTACTGCTGTAAAGTGTCTTTAATAAAATGAATCCAATAATTTGAATGCCTTTTACCCTAAGCCGGCCGACAGAGAATCGCAATTAACAGGCGAATGAATTGCTCTTAATCGAATGATCGGTAATTATTCGATATTACGACGAATTATTCGAATCCAGATGGCCTTCGTATCGATTCTTTGAATATTAGCATTGCTCTAATGGTTTAAGAAAGTAGGTATAGTAACTCGTACTTGATACTCTGTTACGATAAAATGATTAAATTTTAACTTGATATCAAAGTACCTAAGCTACGCTTTAACAGGTTCTTTTGAATCGATGGATGGACTAAATTGAGTCGTTGAAGATTTTCACTGATGGATTTTTGTCACATAAACTTTAAGCTTTAGATTTACGCATCTCTGTTTTTAGGGTTACGCGTACCCAAAGGGTGCCAACGGGCCTCTATTACAAAGCCTCTGCTGTATCTCATGATCCGTAGGGGGAAGTCCCGTAACGCCGGACGGCACCTAGTACCGGACACTCGTACATCTCGGCGACTAAGCAAGCGAGCGATTCAAAAACGAGTTAGAGGGGCGCGGGGGGATGCAGCAAAACTGAGTCACGGGACCCGGTTTGCCCGTGACGCGCGCGACAACAGTGGGAGTAGTTGGTTACTGTTTTTGGACGGACGACACTGCGTCATGTAAGATTTAGGTGAGTGTTACAGGTGTATCTGTTATAAGTTGTTTATTATATTTGTTTTTAATAAAGTAGTGTTCATTGTTGTTAGTAAGTAATCAATAAAAGTTTTTGAGAATTTTGAAAATGGGTTTATGGGACCAAACAAGTTTACAGGGGTTTGCTAGGGGTTCGAAGTGAAGTCTGTCCGCTACTAGGTGCCACTTCCAGAGACTGCGTTTTTGTTCACCAAAGTTTAATTTATGTTTTTGAATATATTTATGCAGAAATTGTATTTTTGATAATTGATATTGATTTTAAGTTTTGTTGACTAATATAAGACGTGAATAAAGTAATATTTTTCTAAACAGATTTTTTTATTTTTCATAAAAACCTTAAGTGTCCGCCACTAGGGGACTTCCCCCTAATAGTTAGAGTTGAATTCTTCAGAGAATGTGTATTTCTGTGGACGCTCTAACAACAAATAATAAAAATAAAAATAACTTAAAAATTAAAGGGAGCTCTCATACTAGAAACGTGTTTATTTCGGCGCTTTTTGGCACGCTTGGAAGTCTTGGAACCCTTCCTATACGAGTCCAACTCGCATTTGACCGGTTATTTTGAATTCAGTTCATAATTTACTGATCCACTTCGCCATTCTGATCATTAAAACGTTGATTAGTTTCCGTAACGACAATGGCAAGCGCCTCGCGACTGCGATTGTTCCAAGCTGTTCCCAAAAGATAATGGCCGCCCATTTCGTCTGTCACTTCCTTGTTTTATGTCGTAAAATCCCCGCGTGTGATTGAGAAGTTTTATTTTTACGATGGCAGATTTGCGTTTCAGCGCTAAAATCTTGCCAAAACAGAATATATAACTAATACTGTGACTGGATTGGTAAACGATTTTGGTACATAGAGGAAAATTAATAAAGGCCTGCTCTGCCCTTCGGAGAGCACTTCTTTCCCGGCTACAAACGTTATCGCTTGATAATAATTAATCAGAGCTAAGGTAGAGTGATAAAATTTCAGACTTCATTCCTCAAGGAACATCCAAGCATAGCTCTTTCCATTAGGCGTGTGTAACTCTTTACTGTAGCCAGTGATCCACTGATTCGAATGGCTAATCGATACGCGTAGTCAATGCGCTCGCTGACACGAATGGACGAAGGAGTCAAAAGATCGAGAATTAATATGGATATAGATATACTTTTGCCACTTTAATGACAAATTATAAAATTATTCTGTCTTGTGTTTCTTTCTGTTTTTTCTGATAAAACAAGTTAAATTAAAAGCAATAGGCGGTGTTTAATTTATTCGCGCAAGAATTTACTGCCTTTTTTACAAGAGTCGATGATCCAAATGATTGAATCATTTTAATCATAATTCGAAAGTAGTAGTGAGTTAATCGCTTCACTCATTCAAATGAAGCGATTTATGATTCGAATTGTTGGACTGATCCAGATACAAATGATCTTAACGAAGATATGTATTTGCCGGGCCTACTTTCGACAGCACGCTGAGCGTCTTAAAGGTTGTGGAATAATTAATATTATAATAACTATAAAGCTTATCGCTTTCTGCAACACATAGTAGGTCTATGTTAATTACGCGGTCGACGGCTTAACGGCTCCCCGAGCTGAGAGGGATGAATATATTAACCACATTACAGATCAACTCGGGTCAATATTATTTAACCCTAACCTCCTTAATCATATTATGATACTTTAATTAAAGTTGGGCTCTATATTATGTAAACCACGATAAGGTTAGTTTATTTTATAACCGACTTCTAAAAAAGGAGGATGTTCTCAATTCGGCCGGCATCTTTAATTTTTCTGTTTGTCCACGGATTTCTCCGGAATTTCTAGATATTTTTTTTTCTGAAATATGTATTTACTTCGTGCCTAAATTACATGAGGTTATGCTAGCTTAACTCCTTACCACTGTTTCGCTAGACAAAAAGTATGACTATAGTTTTAGTTCTACAGCGTTATGATTTTCAATTAAGTAGTTTATATTATGACGCAAGAATTTGCCCCAAAACTGGAGAATTAAAGCAACCGCAGACAAAAAATTTCAAGTTGACCGACTATCGATCTCAACGATTTTGACAAAGAAATTATCGACGATTTAGTTGTATAAGATGTGCTACCATAAGTCACTACATATGCCTATTAGTATACTCTGCGATTTAGTTGTCAAACTTGAAATTAAATTAGCCTGCGGGTTAGCTCAAGATTTAAAATTTCATGGACTATGAGTATCAAAATAAGTACTTATTATAATTTTATTCTTAGACTTAGATAAATCGATATTAGATTTGAATCTACGAGCTAAGAGTAAATAAAAAAGGAAAAATTCCTTTGGTCTACGCGCGAGAACTACACAAAACTAAAGCAGCTATATTAGGTACCTACTTATCTTTAAGTAAATACGTAGGACGCTACGCAAACCCTATACCACTATACGCAGGGTAAACGATAACCCCCGGGTAATGGCATGTCATTACCTGCCCGGCCTTTGTCGCGGCAAAAGACAATAACTTTAATAGCCCCACTATAAATCTCGCTTTGCCCCTACTTGGCTATTTGCGCCAAAGAGACCTATTTGCTACTATTATGACTTATCGTTGTAAGAAAAACTAGTTACAAGAAAAATATCCAATTTTCGATATCATTTTACTTTTGCATCATCGTTCAAGCCTTGACGTTTATGGCGGAAGATTCAAACAATGTCTTTAAAGCATTGACTTCCATAACTATAGAGACTAATCTGCGAGTCGTAATTTCGTCCATACTTGCTCCAACAAAAGCCGACGATCATAGGATATTAAACTCTTTTGTATACGTATCACTATTTAATTTTCTTGCAACTTTCCCGCCTAGTATCTAATTTTCATTAGATTATTATCATAAAACGAGGGACCCACGCGCAATCCCACTGTAGGTGAAATTGGCGACAGGCGTCATGTCCTAGTTTAGAAAAGAATCGAGGAAGTGATAATAAAACAGAAGTATACGTAAGTACGATGTAATAAATAAATTATTTAAAAGTTGCGTGACTACTTAATCTTTGTTGAGCACGACAAACGACAAAAATGCGTCACGTAACATGAGCGTTTTTGTCACGATTAAGCACATTTAAATTGATTTTAATATTATGTTTAAAGTGAATTATTTTATATATGATTTTTTGTTTAATACAGGCGAAAGTGTTATATATATTACATGTATGTATTACTCAGTTGCTTCCGCTATTTCGTCCGAGACATTTTTCGCGTTAATTTTTGCATTAGAAAAAATATCCTAAATTTTTTTATCCGAAATTTTTAAGGCGCACCCGAAGCTGCTGACGTTACTTTAATTTTCAGAACAGAACAGAACGTTCAGTTAAAGTTCAGCTTGGCTAATATTCTTTCGTAAAAAAAGAAAAAAAATGAGGGTAAGTTTGCAGCCAATCCGTATCAGAAATCTTCGTCCTTGGGAAAAATGTTTCTCTTAAAAGTTACTCATAAAAAATAAACAGGCGAATCGGTCCAGGAATCCCGGAGTACATACATAGAAATAAAAAGATACCGGCCGAATTGATTACCTCCTCCTTTTTAGATATCGGTTAAAAAAAGATTAGAGAACAAGAAAAAAGTTTAAAAACTGTAACCTCGAAGCTGTAACCCTTTAATATATGATGAGAAACATTAATATGACGTATGTATGTTACATTTAATTAATATCCTTAATTAAATCTATTCAAAGTCCTGACTGACTGACTGACTGAGATATCAACGCACAGCCTAAACTACTGAAGTGAGAAACTTGAAATTTTTACAGTTGGTTCCTTTTATGACGTAGGCGCACACTAAGAAAGGATTATTGGAAATTCCACCCCTAAGGGGTTTAAATAGGAGATGGAAGTTTATATGAAAGTCCGTCATTTTTCAAGCTGTTTCCATCAAAGTTGGTATTAGAGCTTTCAGTTAAAAATAAAGAAGTACGTGTGTCACAGTTTTTGAAAATTCCACCCCAAAATCTAATTCCACGCGGACGAAGTCGCGGGGGCAAAAGCTAGTGTAACATACGTCAAATTAATGTTTCTCATATAAAATGTAGCCTATGTCATCCGGACGATGATAACGAATAGATCGACACCTCATCCATCCAAATCGGCTCAGTAACTTAGCTGCTACGATGAGACATTCGTAAATAGTCACATACATACATATGTATGTATGCACATGCATGGACTACTAAAATCACAACCCTTCCTTTTGGTATTTGTCGTAGTCGAGTAAAAAGAGATTAAAGAAAAAGACTGTCGCAAGAAGACAGATTACAGCATTCAAATCCTTCGCTCGTCCTAATCAGTCTCTATGTATTTACCCGTTTTAGTTGAACCCGGCTCAACAAGCGTGACGTTCCCGATTGTTTTCTATTCCGATAAAGGTTTATAGCTTTATCTAACATACTATATTAAACTTTTTCTATACATAATATGCATAATATGTATACTATGATATTATGGCGGGAATCTATAGACCGCACTGCAGTAACTCAGCTCAGACTCAAGACAGAATTAAAACGAGACAGATTTATGTCAGAGCATATTTGTGTCTCGTTTTAACCTCTATCTTAAGTCTGAGCTAAGTCAGAGCACGCTTTATAGATATCTCAGCAGATGAATACGTAAGTGACTCTGTCTATTAATTATTATCTATACTTACCTACTAATATTATAAAGAGGAAAGATTTGTACGTAAGTATGTTTGTAACGAATTTTAAAATGAAGATAGATTATACCTTGAATCAAAACATAGGCTACTTTTATCCCGAAAGAAAGTATAGTTCCCGCGGGATTTTGAAAACTAATTCCACGCGAACAAAGTAGCGGACACCACCTAGTATTATGTTAGTGTGCCTTTGTGTAAATTATCTTTTCACGCCTTAGCTGTTGAATCGATTTCACTTGCATCTAGTAGGCTGCTACTTTTAGTACCGGGAATTCAAAGAATTCCCATAGGATTTCTATAAACTCGCGAGCATAAGATAGTAGAGATAACTATACAGAGAAAAGCCGTTGCCGTTGGCTGGCCTACATAATAATGATAATAAAATCATGGAAGTGAGGTTTACTGTAAGTTAATAACGGTCGAATATCAACTAAACCAAAGTTTCGCTTTGTAACCTGGCGCCCTAAAGCCGGTTTTCTAATTTAACTTGCCAGAATATCCGGGATAAAGGTGGAACTTACACCACCAACTTCCGAATTGCAAAACTAATGTAGGGCCTGGAGCGCACAACAAAAAAGGCCCTCCGACCTTCGCACTACGAAGTTTGGCGTTGGTCGAGTTTGTTCTGAAACTGTTTAAGAGAACCGTCCCCATTTGGCGCACGGCCACTTTAGGTATTCGATATACTTGGTGCTGAGTCTGTACTAATTCAAAGAATAAAGTAATCTTCTTAATCTAAATATATAAAAGGGAAAGGTGACTGACTGACTGATCTATCAACGCACAACCCACTGGACGAATCGGGCTGAAACTTGGCATACAAATAGCTGTTATGACGTAGGCGTACGGTAAGGACTTCGAGTATTTAAAAGGATGAGACAGGATTTTTGAAAATTCAAACCATAAGAGAGTAAAATAGGGGTTTGAAAAATTTATTTAACGTAAGCGAAGCCGTTGACAAAAGCTAGTAAATAAACAAATTCTTTATATATGCCAGAAATATTTACATAATGGATGTCACATTTTCTCAATAATAGCGCTCATTTCGCAAGATTTGTAATCTGAAAAGAAAATAATCTAGAAAGAATAGGCATTTTCTAAGCGAGCGCGTTCCATCTTATCCTGCATATTTACTTACCATCAGATGTGAAATTTTTCTTAAATCCATTGTTCTAAATTCACCCAACTGAAAATCGTCATAAAGAGTCGTAGAGAGATTCTGGATTCAAGTGGCACAAGAACGGGTTATGTGGAAGTCCCTAAATAAGACCTACATTCAGCCATGGCCGTCTATCGGTTTACGACGACAAAAATCGAAGCATAAATTTTTTTGCAAAGTTCACTACATTTCTTCTCTGTATTCCCAGATTTTTTTTATGTAAGTACAAAAACCGAAAACATACTACGAGTATTTCACACAGTTGCAGCGAAGGGGTGAGCAGAGTTTATAAACTCCACCGGAGCATTTCCAGATGTCAAATCGGAAAATGTGTAAAAATAACGAACGGTCAGACCGGTGTTTTTTATATTTTTTGTTGAACAACGCGTCCTCTCTGTGCTGAGGGTCGCGATAACGATATAGTTTTCACCTGTGTGCGAGCGGGATGCAACATTCTATCCACCATCGATTAGCCAACCGGAGTTCGAAAATACGAAAAGGTATTCGCGAAAACGCTTATCTGAAAGCTGGCATATTTTTAGCAAAGTTTTTCTATAATTTTTCAAGTTTCGTTATACCTACGTACTTTAGTATGGAAATGAACTTAAGGAACGTTTAAAACGTCATTTTAAATGACAGGTTTACTAACGCACGTAATTTTAAATTTTAGTAGAGTTGTGGAAGGACAAGATTTGCAGAAGCAGAGAGATTCAAAGAAGAAGCGTAGGTACCTACTAAAAAAACTCAGTACTAAAAAACAATAGTTCTAATCGCTAGTGAGTAATCGTTAAAATAAAAATATGTAATCCGCCATTTTGTGGCGGCGGCCATCTTGGACCGATTTTCAACAAACTAGCTAAGAACACTCCCGACTAATTCAAACAAAAAAAAAATCAAAACACACACGCATGCACACACGCATGCACACATGCACGTACGCACGCACGCACATACGCACGCACACATGCACGCATATGCACGATCTACTCGAGTGGGTAGTGTTATTATTTAGACACTATTGCTTATTGAATTGAATTTGCATCATTTTACATTGCTATATTCCTTAAGATGTCAAACAACTAACAAAGTGATAAGTCCGCCAAAGGAAGAGTAAATGAGATGTGAGTGTAGTTTGGCAAAAAGTCTCATCTCTATTTAACACTATTTGGAATCTTATAATGGGGAAAATTAATAGATTTCAATCTCAGAATCCACGCAAGCATGCCGAATTCTGTTTCGCCATTTTATTAAAATTACATTGAACTCTATTACAACGGCAACATCCAAAATTTGAACCTGTATGTTTACGCTTCCATTGTAGCGGCCCCCTTTGAGCCGGCGGGCTCGAGAGGAAAGAAAAGTGATTAATCGCCACAAAGATCGCCACTCAACACATCAACATCGATGTTTAAGGAGCGAGAACTATCATTTTTGTAACCGACTTCCAAAAAAGGAGGAGGAACCTTTCCCCGATTACACGAAGACACCTAGACCGATTTGAAAAATTATTTTTTGTTTGAAACGGTATACTTTCCAAGTGGTCCCATTGCCATCAGGTCGGGATAATGGGATCCTGGAGAAATCGAGGGAACTCTTCAAATTTTAAAGGCACATTTGATATACCTACTTCGTAGTGGAGTTTAAAGTCGGTTTTGTAAAAAGAATTTTTACGTTTATATTATTTTATCGAAAGATTTCAGACTCAGCACTTTAATTTTCCGTGATAAAATATGGCCTATATGTTAATCCTGCCCAGCCAAATAAATTCATTCCCTGTGGCGTGAAGGAGTAACAAACATGTACACAAAAACATACAAACACACACTCATACAAACTTTCGCCTTTATAATATTAGTGAGATAATATTTTAGAAACGGGGAATTGAATGTAGAATTTTATGTTTATTTGTAAAATACAACTACGAAGTCTTAAAACTTTGCAACTTTCAAAATGGAATCTAAGAAAATTTCATGGTTTTACAATAGTCTAATCCAACTTGGTCAGTAGTTGAGTAAAATACAGAAATAGACCACTTATGTCGCTTATCATGCATAAAGGTAACTTGTACCTACCTCTCTAAAATGTAAAGTGCGTGATAGTTTTGAAATTGATGAAAATACACCTCGTAGTGCCGATATGGACCCGTCTTACCTGAAAAAAAGAAAATACACGGTGAAACAACAGTAATACAAGGAATATGCACGGTTCGCTTAAATTATAATATTAATAATATATAGGTTAGGTAATATATTTATTTTTCTATATTTTTACAACAATAGCTACCTATATGCAGAATAACAGCTGCAATAATAACATCTTACCTCATTTGACCTATTCAGGCTACATTACACATTTTTTTACATATATTATATATTTTTATTATACGCAACATCGCTTGGGGTAGATATCCCCTTTGACCAAATCAGATCAGATCAAGACCTAGATGAAATCGTGTCCTAACAGCCACGGGCAAAGTTACACCTGATCTCTCTCCGTTCGGATTATGAGAGTGAGGGAATGCAGAGCGCACCTGTGTGCACACACTTGTGCAGTAGTTGGCTTTTTCGCCACCATGGCCGGGAGACGGTCAGGTGGCCATATTACCAGTATATTACCAGTAGATATTTATTTAAGTTTTATAACTATAATGTCTAAAGTATACTTAATTGTACATCTGGACTCATAATACGATAGATGTAGGTTATTCACAATAATATTCAGTGGATGAAAGAGAGCAGATGATCTAGTAACCCAATTTATTAAAATACATATTTCAACGCGGAGCGTTTTTATTTTCGTGTATCATAATGATCATGTTTTATTTCCTTCGTTTCCTTTCAGATTGAGGTACTATCGAAATAGAAATATCAAATAGCCTCCAGCACGAACATAGTGCTATGGAAACTTTTCCAATATACTCTCTTTTCCCTATATCTTTCACTATTGCCACTCACCATCACGTGAGATTGCAGTCATGGACTAACTTGTCATACCCACAGCCTTCCTACAGCCTGACCCAGCCCTTTAGTTTGATTAAAGAAATCGGTGGACATACATAGAAAAAAAAAGATACCAGTCGAATTGATAACGTCCTCCTCTTTGGGGGTCGGTTAAAAAAACTCTTTAGGGAATGCTTACCTCTTTAATTTTCCGCAACAATATGTAACCTATGTGTTAATCCTGGTTGTGAGCTATTTCCATTTCAAATTTCAGCCAAACCGGTTCATTCGTTGTAGCGTGAAGGAGTAACAAACACACACACACACGTACGCACGAACGTACGCACGCACGCACGCACGTACGCACGCACGCACGCACGCACGCACGCACGCACACACGCACGCACGCACGCACGCACGCACACACACACTTTCGCTTTTATAATATTAGTGTCATTATTGTGAGTGCGATGTGATAATAAAGGGTCCTATTCGCACTTGGCCGGTTTATTATGTGCTAGATGAATCATGTTTGGCAGATCGTTAAAGCAGAAACTGGATAAGCGATAGAATCTTTATGCGTAAAACCGCTCTTGTTTTAAGCGGAGACACGCAGCACCCGTTGACCTCGCAACTGTTTTTAAAATTTGATGTAATCTGCATAATTAATTAATTAATGTACCGACCTACTTAGACCTCACATGATGCTTTGAAAATGTAAGAGTATTTAGTCATATTTATTTCGGGATACGCATCAAACGTTAGGCACCTTGCATGCTTTCAGATTCGAAACTAGTATCGTTGCGTAAAGTGCAATAGTTATTTGTGTTATATGGGGCCAAAGAAAATTTTTGTTCCCCGAGGGCGCTATTTTGAATTCAGAGCGAAGCGAAGGATTCTATAGTAGAATCGTGAGCGCAGCAAGGGATTCTAAAGTAGAATCCTGAGCGTAGCGAGGAATTCAATATACGCCGCCCGAGAACAAAAAATTTGGCCCCGAGTGACACACACTATTTTTCATCATTACCTATGAGAAAAAGCTAGGAGTATCAACCTTCTATGATCACGTGACTTATCGAAGACAACAACTGCTCAAACATTTTTGAATTTCTGCAACGATCGCAGTAGTAATAAACACATACTAAAGCACGAACGCAGACCAATCAGAAGAGAGAAATGATAACTCCCATGGGACTAAAAATTAAATTTTGCTCCCGCTATCCTCTGAAGCCAATATTCGTTTTTCGAATAGGTATGATGAAAAAGTCCTTTGTGGGGTCGAGTATACGCTTTTATAACTTGATTCCTAAAGAATTGGTAGATTTACCATTACATAAATTTAATCAGCGTGTAAAGACACATTTAATAAGTAGAAATTATTAGACAATTAATGAATTCTAATTCAATTCTAATTAATCTAATGAATGACAATTGATGCTGTCCTTATTATATTATGTTCATTAATTTGTTGGATTGTTGGTTGGTTCATTTGGCCTACAATCACGCAACAATGTAGCAACGAATTGACGTGATTTTTGTTGAGGACCTGAAGAAAAATAGACTGTGAGTCTAATTTTTATCCCGGACAAACAAAGGGGTTGTCCGGGAAACAACAAGCAAAAGTCGAAGACGCCTGGACCGATTTGGAAAATTCTTTTTTTGTTTGAAAAGGTATACTTTCCAGGTGGTCCCATTGTCATCAGCACTGGGAGCATGGGCAGGATATAAAAGCTTTATCCCCCGATTTTATCCACTGACAGGGGATAAACCTATCTTTTCCCTATGCTAGAGCATGGCGACAGGGGAAAGGAGAAGTTTATCCCTATTTGACATTACAAGTCGAGCAACTTCCCCCGGATAGAGCATGGGGACAAGTGAAAGGGATAAACTTTTCCTTTTTTGACTTTTGAAAGGGTCAAACGAAAACAAAAACCACAGACAAAAACCACCTACGAATCACCTATTAACTGTCAAAATCACGAGTATAGATAAAAATAATGACATTTTGAGATCGAATTGACATAAATTTTGAAGTATTGTGGTATTTGTACCTCCTACTTCCATGATTTTCTTATAATGGCAATAATTGCGGGGATAAATTTTCTCCCATTTTATCCACTGTCAATATTCTTCCACCGCTGAGCCCATGCTCGACGGGTGGATAAGGGGATAAACATTTTATCCTTTTCCCGGGGATAAAACTTCTCCCGCCCATGCTCGCCCTGCAGGTCAGGATCTGATATTGGGATCCTCGAGAAATCGACGTAACTCTTCAAATTTTATAGGCACTATTGAAATACTTTGTAGTGGCGTTTGAAGTCGGTTTTGTAAAAGGAATTTTTACGTTTACGATTATTATCACTAATCACGCCCAAAGTAAACCAATAAAATAAAGAAACACACGCACGTACAGAATTACCGCACAAAAAAACACTATCGTATGATACAAACTACACTTTTTCTATCGTTACTATGTTGCGATTATCGCGAAACACGCGTTAAGATATATCACACGAGGTAGATAAAGAATTATTTATAACGGATTAGTTAGTGCGTGAAGAAAAAATACGCCACGGACGAAAGACACTTTAACGCGGCAGTGCAAGTTTTTGTGTCGTTAACGTTAACTATAAAGTTTTGATTATCACGCGCTCTCTCAATAAATCTAGTCGACAGGCGAGTTACTGTCGCGCAATCACGCACGAAACCCCAATTTTATCGTGTCGGAAATGTCATGTGAGTTGACAAATTGTGTCTTCATCCTATTTTACAAAATGAGAGACAGATCTCAGACATAGAGAAGATTGTAATAATTGTCTTTTCCAAGAACACCACGAGGTACTTACTTTCATTTTATAAATTTAAACATAAATAATTATAAGCAACACAGATAAAGGAGAAATATATTTTTTTTATTCAATGACAAAATAGTCCTTGACTGCGATCGCAGTCACTTACCATCAAGTAAAATCTCACCAGGTGGTAAGTGACGATGCAGTCTAAGATGGTAGCAGACTAACTTGGAAGGGGTATGGCAGTGTAAATTCAACCCACACGAGCACGTTTAACTGTAGGATAGTAACTAGCCACAGCCAAAGCCTCCCACCAGACCAGACCAGAGACAATTCAATTCAAAGACAAATAAAAGTTAGGTTACTTTTATCGTTAGGAAATCGGTACAGTAAATAAATGCAATTGTCTAAGAAAATTAATAAATATTATAAGCTGTCGCAAGGTCCAAGTAGGTCACACCGCCCCTCGAGGCAAGTTGTGGGCTAAACTTGTAATAAATTAACATAAGAATTCTCTCCGACTGGAGGTGGTTTCTTAAGACAAATATTTCCACAAAGCAAAATGAGGAATTCCAATGTTGATTCCAAGTTGGTCCCAAACAAAGCCAAACGTTGTGTTAACGACGAAAGTCGTAAGTTATAAGATAAGGAGTTAGTTATTTGGCCACAATTTTTCCGGTTTTGCTTATTTTATCTTATATCTTATCTTATATAATGTACTTATATTATATGTAATATATAAATTAGATGCTATTCCTTAACAATTAGTTATTCGTTCGTAGTCTAGCTAAAACTCAAAAAAGGCCTGACCGATTTCATTTTTTTTTTTTTGTTTTGTTCGCCATTGTACAAGGAAGTGGTTTATAAATAAAAAATAGCGAAAGCCCAAAGGAATAACTGAATAATCTAAAAATCTAAATTCGTATTGGAATCACCACTTCGGATTACTTGTAATAAATAAAAGTTTTGATTAAACGTCTTAGATTCAAAACAATTTTAAAATTCCTTTCGCTATAACAAATCCAAACAATTTATCAAGTAAAAACAATTGAGTGTAATTAAGGCGCATGGCCGCCGGTTGACATTTAATTCCATTAAGCGGGGGGAACGGCATTCACAAAACTGTACTTCGATTCCTGAGGTATATTACTCAGTTACTTGTATATTTCAATTTTGTAATTAGAATTTCTCTTGCGCCATCATCCGTGTGGATTTTTGAATTTTAAAAATAGATTAGAATCGATTCTTTCCCCAGGATAAACGGAGACCTGATTATCCTTTTATAAACCTAGTTGTAAAAGTCCCATCAAATCGCATTCCAAGATTAGCTCGGACAAACATACTAATGCTAGTTTTCACCAACATTCCCTAAAGCTTTTGCTTTCTTATTTTAAAGAATGTTAGGTCGCTTAGAAGTAGATATAGCTCTCTAGAACTTCGTGACCTTGAGTTTATCATACAGAGACTATTAATATAGGCTAAATAAAATACTAAGCTATAGTAATCTATAGCTTAGTATTTTATGATCTGATTTAATCACTTAGTATCTAATATCTATTAAATTCACGATCGACTGTCTGAATCTTGTCTGAATACATTCATGGACGACGGACGTAGGAAAATAAATAACTTTATTGAGTAGGTAAGTAGTATTGATTCAGTAAGTTGGCGCGTACTCAATGAGACAAATAAACTGGATTTCCATTTATGTAAAGGGAATGCATTGTTCTTTTACAATGCAACCTTATAGTATCTGTTTGTAGGTACATACGTTAGTTTGAGAATGCAACGCATATAGAGTCGTTATTTCTTGCAAGGAGGATATTGTCAAGTCATCAAGTGGTATTTTTTTAATTAGTTATTCCAAGGCAGGGTACCTTGAGCTGATGGTGTAGAATCAAGTAGTCTGTGGGTACTCAACTCCTCAGCAACTTAAAGCAGATATAGGTTTGGGCTCATTAGAATGGTCTTCATGAGTAGGTGTTAGATAAATGATGATCGAGGATATAGAAGGATCTGATGATGGAGCAGAAAACTGCGTAACAGAATGTTAGGCATATCTAACATGGTCCTGCTATAGATTCACATATCGGGGTTTATCAATAAACTTGTGGATATTTCCAGTAGCCAGTTGTAAACGATAGAAAGTTGCCAACTGAAAACGGTCCTGGATTTCTTCATACATATTCCGTGTTTGACAGTTTTAGTTGGCTAAACTAAACATTAGCCACTAACTAAATATTAGCCACTGAGATAGAGACTATTCTCTTCCCCCGTAGACCGCTCTTCTGCCGTCCGCAAGCTAAATTGTCACTACGAGTCGTTAACAACCAAAATCTCATTTCGAGCTATGCTCCAAAAATCGGGAATTATAAAAATAACCGGTCAAGTGCGAGTCATACTCGCGCACTGAGGGTTCCGAAACTCTTGACCATTGTATTAATTAGGTACCTACTAGATGACAACTTAAGTGCGCAGTGTTATTGCAGTTCCTATAGACGCCTTCCGGTCTCATCATCAGACCCTGCATATCATCTAGGACTAGAGTACTGTCAAGATGAATCAAACAAGCCCAAACTCAATGGGGTTGTGTAGTTTTCTCACAGTTCCCACTATCCATCTTTCATCCCATTATTTGTTTCTTTGAGTTACTTCCATAAGACAATGTATAACCTGTAAAACTAAGTCTAAGCTGTCTTTAAAGCATTCGAGATAGTCAATCAAAAGGTTCTCTATGTTTGATAGAATTTTCTTTGTGACCCTTTTCATGTCTAAACAAGCAAGTAATAGTATTGTATGTTCTAATAAATGTGGGAATAGCTCAAAGTAAAAACACTAAATATATATTAACTTCTTTTATTTAAACTACTTTTAGCACTCCTTAGCATGTCTTAACTCCATATGCCATCTTGCCAATCTTTTTTATCTCCATATCTTCCCACTCTCTCTATCGCATACATCCATCCCTGTCATACACTTACATTCCGTTTCCCACATTCTGTCATCCTGCACAGACATACCTTCTCCGTTTATACATCTTTACCATATTCATACTTCCTCGCATACCTTCTCAACACTAATACACCTAAGTTAAACAATACAGTTTTCATACATACTTAATACATCTTAAGTTAACCAATACAGAATGACATCTTATAACGAATCTAAACACTAGTAAGTATACATGGTCACAAATTATTATAATATTTCTTTTACAAAATAAAATAAAATTTGACTGATCTTGAATTTAAATAATGATAAAGTAATTGTATTTGAAAAAATGTTATTAAGTAATGAACAATGTTGATCATCAAACTTCTTTTTATTTAAATAAAATTACTTGAGTTATGATTCAATAATAACCGGTAAAACACCAGTTTTTCTCTGGTGTTTCACCGGTATAGTATAGAATGAGACCTTTATTATATAAATCTTTGATTAACATACTTTATGCGAGTAAATAAAACTAGTTGTTTTACTAGCTACCTACCCATGAAAGGTTTTTTTCTTTGATTGTATACTCTCGTTTTTTTGGTTGATTTCATTCGGCAATTTCGTTCCTACCTACCTCTTAAAATATAAAGCCCCTAAATAATCCCATTTCACTTGTTTACTCCCTTAATTTGGGGAGAAACCCCCATAAGTTGCGATCCCTGGCAGCACTACAAAAATCCGATACCAACATTAACATACTATACACATAGCCGTCTCATAGAGATGTCTCAACACTACATCTACGTTGCTTATTTTTTAGCAATTTCATTTGGTCTAGAACAAGCTCTGCAGCAAAATTACCATTTTCAAGATTAACTGCTTCATTCAAGTACTCAATAGACCTATCAAGACTATTGTATTGTCAAATGACTTTGTTGGTTCACAACTATTGTTATAATAACAAGATAGTATATTTTCAAGCTGTGACCATCTGCTAAGCTTAAGTTCACTAGGTAATATCCAGCTCAAATCTTCATGATGCATTAAATGTCCTTTTACATATACCTGAATGCTTAGATTTTCATCCACCAACACACTATTAACACACTATTACATTGCTGTCACCATTATCACTTTCAATATCAAGATTTAACAAATAGAAATATAGCCTCTTATTAGGTATCATTTGATACAACCATTTAGTCTCTTAAATTTTCTTGGAATTTATACACTAAATCTGCGAATGATGTTATTATGCCACTCTAAAAATTTATCAATTGCTGTTCTGTCCATCACGTCCAATGATTATTTCTTCTTGAAAAATGGTTGCTACGCTTGAGAGATATGAGCATCTTTCGGGAAAGAAAATGTACTTTTAGCTCCGTCAATGCTGATAACACTGCCGTAATTTGATTTGCATTCGGGCACACAGCATTTTCTTGGCATCTAAAACAGTTAAAATAACTTTTATTATCATAAACAAAATGAAATATAAGTATTTGTTTTGTAGGTTATGTTTTCAAACCTAGATACTTATTACTTACTTATTTAAATTATGAGTCTGGCACTTAATTGTAAGTTACTATGTACCTTGTTACTAAACATCTTTAAACGAAAATATCTTCATTTGTTACACCAAAATATATTGACAGTATTAGCCAGTTAGTAATAAACATAGCTTTTTACCTTTGCAATTTTGTTTGCACTTTGCAGTCGATATACATTATACATATAGGTAGGTACGAAACATGGATTTATCTCGTCGTAACTGATGTATTTTTAGGTTTCTATGCACCTTGACTGAAACCGTACATTAAATTTATTGTAACTTTTATTAAATAATTATGATTTATATACAAAACAAAATAACACGGACGCACTACCTTGCGAGGTTGCCAGACTTCTACAGTCTTGAGTCTATATATACATCCTTCTCTATGCTTCTACTTCATGGCTCTCTAGATAGAGACAGCTCTACACGTCAATGGATAGGTACCAAATAGAAACACAATGCGTTGTCCTGCTCCTACATACATATTTTGACATAATGTCTTCTCACTTTAGTCGTTTTAGCTTTATGAGCTAGCCACATTAGAGGGTTAACGTTGCCGCTATTAACACGGCAGCTTCCCCCAATATTTAATGCGAAAAATTGAGCGGAAACACTTGAACGGTCAACGTCAATGCCCGATAATGACGATAAAATGTCTTGATTCAAGATGGACGCTGACGCTGCTGCATTCACATTGCGTTATCGCCAATGAATTAATACAGGATTAATAAATACATCATTAAAAAATTAATACAGAATTATTGCGTTATCGCCAATTAAATTTGCGTTGACGTTGACGAAGTGTGAGCACTCAGTTTGTCGCGTTTAATATTGTCGGAAATAACCACGATAATAGTTGAGATGATCGACATTGACGTTTACCATAGTGTGGCCGCACCATTATAATCTGTCTACGTGACGCGTCACTAAAGAAGCGTAGCAATAGTTGTAATTCACAGTAAGATATCGGTTTTTTTTTGGTTTTTTTGGCTGTTTTAGGTACTATTATAAGGTTTAGAGGTATCAAAATATCCGTAATTTGTAAGATTTTAAGGCTGGTGTTTGTAAAATATAACGGGACTTACTATGAAACTAAGAATTCGGTATGGAAAAAAACGATTTTTGAAGATGTGCCTTAATTTGTTTTAATAATGAGAAAACCGTGGTTTTCAAGCTGTAACTTTTTACTGAGTTAAGCTATAAGCTTGATATTCTTAAAACACTACGAGACTATTGAACTTTATATTCAGTATAAATTTCGACTTCGGATCATAAGCCGTTTTCGAGAAAAACGGTGGTGACACACTGACAGACAGACGGACAACGAAGTGATCCTATAAGGGTTCCGAAGTTTTTTTCGGAACCCTAAAAATTACGCAATTTGAAAACTAATAAACGACGCTTTTCATATTGCTTTATATCAAAAACTACTGCAGTAAGGAGAATACCGATTACAGGGATATATGGAGAATTTTTATATAAAATAGCATTAATAAATCGTATTTGGCCAAATGTTGCTTAACAACGCACATTGTGTTATTTTCCTCGAAATCGGACATTCCTTTTTTATGATACTAATCGAAACTTTAGGCTTTTTTTAATACTAGAGTAGAACACCTGAACCCGAACTTCGCAAAACCTTAACCACTAGTCTATCACAGCTTTGTAAGGGTTTATTTTGATTAATAATAATTAATCAAAACTCATTTATCACGCACTTACATTTGAACCGGAAGTTGCCACATACGTTATATACGTATGTAAGAAGATTAGAATCCAAATCTGTTACAAATAAAAATATTCACGGAATTTATGCCAGGAAACAGTCGGTTGGCTTGCGTGATAAGTTAAATCTGTAATCTATGGTCGCGCACATCGGAAACTGTAACCCTTTTATTTAATGGCCCAAATTATTACGCAATTTAATACTATGTACTTTAATTTTAATGGTCTATAATATAGGAGAGTTTTGGTAAAATCGACTTGTAGATGCCCGCGACTTCGTCTGTTTGGATTATGGTTTTTTGATTCCCGCGGGAACCATTTAATTTTCCGGGATAAAATGTAGCACGTGTGTTAATCCTGGGTATGAGCTCCAAATATCAGCCAAATTGGTTCATTCGTTGTGGCATGAAGGAGTAACAATCATATAAATATACAAACACTCTATAATATTACTAGGATAGTAGGACTGTCCGCGTGGATTTTAGTGTTGGCGTGGAAAAAAATCAGTAGGTACAGTACATACACATAGATATATCGTATTCGATACTAACATTATACAAGTGAAAATGTGTTTGTCCTTGAATCACGCCGAAAAAGAGCTACGAATCAACTTAATTTTTCGCATGTTTATAGACAATACTTAGTTGAGGACCTGGAGAATGACTTAGTTAGTTAATACTTTTTATCCCGAAAAATGAAAGATTTTAAAAATTAATCCACGTGAACGAAGTCGCGAGCATCAGCTAGTCGAAAATAGAGAGGATATAGAGCTTAGAGGCTATGCTCGCTTAGATAAAAGTTGAATTCTACAATATCCCAGTTGAGTCGATCGGAAACTGTAGTCTGCAATATTAATCACGATCCCCGACTGGATCCCGGACCCGGCCCGAACTGCATTGATTTTATCCAACGCCTTTTACGGAGTCTAGCTAAGTACTATCCTAGTTTTGATAGTATTTTGCATTTCAATAGCAACGCCTCAAAGGCTTAATTTAAAGAGCGGCCTGAAATCCGAATTTGAGCTCCTTTCGTTTGATTAAGCTGTAATGGATGGCCTGATTTGGCCTGGTTACATCATAAGTCGATGGCGAAGTCAGTAAATGGACGGGTAAACGCATTTGGAGGTCCGAATTAAGTCTTTTCGGTTTTGATTTCGAGTTCCAGGCATACACCTCTTACTTTTTTTTAACCTTCGACGCATAACGATACTATTTTTCTTAAATCGTTGACATGATAGTCCTTGACTGCGACCTTACCCTTGACTGCGACTGATGGTAAGTGACGATGTAGTCTAAGATGGAAGCGGGCTAATTTTAACACAAAACATAAATGCGCGCGCCTAAGGTAGGTAGGTACTTACTTATATCTATCTACAAACCAAACACCGCTTGCGACGCGCCATCCATGCCAAAAGTGAGTGCAAGTATCGGCGTTCGTTGTTCGCGATGTTAGTTATATCCTTTAAGTTCGCGATACATTGCTCGAAAATTACAAAATTGGTAATCCGTTCCATCATTCCTGAAATGAGTGGTATTTGTAATTTCATTAAGGCCTATTAACCTATTCACAAAGTTTTTGTTACGGTGTCTGTAGTATTTAGCTGCAGAAAAACATTTCTCTAGGCCTTCTTCCTTTATATGCCTGCCTGTTTTAAATATAGGTAGGACATGAAAATGTGTCGCACGCCCGTCCTCTGAAACCCATTAATATTGCAGACGACATTTCCGATCGATCCCGCTCAGCGTCTAGCTGCCGCTTAAATATCAATTCAGAGATTGTCAAATGAATGATTTCGGTTCGCATTCGTATTCGCTGCTTATGCCCTGCGCAAGGCTGACACGCAAAATCGTGAAGCGTTCCCATTGACATATACTATGGACTTTGGAAAATTCACGAAAAAAGTGCCCCGAGAAAACCTATATAATATACGAGTGTACATGTGTATTTTTATAAACAAACTAATACATTGTAATTTATGTCTTTGACCATGATTATACAGCCTAATTTTGCTTGCAATAATTTGCTTCCATTTGCTCACACGGCAGCCCGAGCGTGCCCGAGCTAAATGCGACCAATTTGATAAAAATATTGTACTCGCTCAGTCTTATACGCGCGTAGCGTGTTAGAAAAGGACACATAGATACTTTTTGTCTGATGATAAACACGAGACTGAACTGCGATTGGTAACCGTTTTCGCGTTTTGGTTTTCTTTCGGTTCGGACATTATTAGCGCTGACCCGAATTATTGTATGTCAATGAGCGTTCCACATTTTTTACATTGGCCCTCCAGCAACACTTTCTGAAGTCCTCGCCGACCTGGATGGCCTGCTCGAATTTTGGAGGGAGCTCGGCTGGCTGGAGTGATCCGGCGGGAAGCCGTACCAGCGTAACCACGCAAAATGGGCGATTAACACCTACTTGCGGAGAAAATTCCCAGGAGTTTGAAGATGAAGTTATGCCATATCTATTTATGGTCAGAAACTGTCCCTTTTGGAAGAGATTCCTGTCTTTCGTGTGTGAATATTGCCGAATATGCAATGTTATTCGCACACTCATTTGCGAACCTATTTGTACTTCCTCCTATATTAGTTCACGAATGTCTCAATTTGCTTTCAATTTTGTGAATCATGGACGTCGGACATCATGTTCTTCTTTATCAACCGATAGACGTCCACTGCTGGGCTGGAAAAGATTTCTTGCATAGACTTCCACATTTCTCGGGCTTGCGCCGCCTGTAACTATAACAGTAACTCTGAATCTCCTACAGGTTTTCTTATTCCATCAATCTTATAATACCTAGGTTAATACATTTTTATAGCCTAATCGTTGAACTAATCTTGACGAGATTTAGCACATAGATAACTTGCATTTCTTCAGGGGCATATATTACTTTATATCCCGGAAAAACAAAGGGTTGCCACAGGATTTTCCAAAAACCTAGAAAACGCGAAGTCGCAACATCAGCTAGATACGGCCATAAACTGGAATAGTGAATAGCTACTTAAGTTTAAAGAAGAAAGGAAATTAAATATCGAATTGCAAATTACGAACGTCATCCGTGAACTAAAACAAAAAAAAAAATAGTTCTTACATAACATTGCCGTGAACAATAAATATGGTAATCGCACCAAAACGCACGATTGTGCCGCAAATATAGAGTTCACTTTCCATTCCTGAAATACGTAAATTAATAAAATCGTTGAATTATACATGAAATTCGAGGAATTGTAAATGTACATATTCAAGAAACTTAATCAATCGCCTCGCGAATCGCGCTCACTTCACTTCAGTTACAAATTCACTTTCATTGAAATGAAAACGAGTGAACGGTCATTGAACGCTTAAACTCCGTGTCTTATATTTGTACAATGAGACATTGTAACAATTATTATTTACTAGCTTTAACCCGCGGCTTCGCTCACGTTAGGTTCGATTTTTTAACCCCCTATTTAACCCTCTTGGGATTGAAATTTTCCAAAATCCTTTCTTAGCGGATGTCTACGTCCTAACAGCTACCTGTATGCCAAATTTCAGCTCGATCGGTCCAGTGGTTAGAGCTGTGCGTTGATAGATCAGTCAGTCAGTCAGTCAGTCAATCAGTCAGTCAGTCAGTCAGTCACCTTTGCCTTTTATATATTTAGACTAGCTGATAACCGCGACTTCGTCCGTCGATTAAGATTTTTTAAGCTATTGCATAGCTTCTATCGCGGGCCAGCGTGGAGACCGAATCCAGAAATTCCGTAACGAAAATAAACTGATACGGGACTCCTCTACGGTGAGCCGCTAGATGGCGTTGATAAAAAATGTGCCACAGGTCTTTTTTTGATTCCCGCGGAAACTCGGTAATTTCCTGGGATAAAATGTAGCCTATGTGTTAATCAAGGGTATGATCTATCTCTATTCTAAATTTCAACCAAATGCATCCAGTCGTTTTTGCGTGACAGAAACAAACACACACATATACAAACTTGCCTTTAAAAATTTTTTTAGTAGATGAAAGTTTTAGATATATATGTAGGTACCTAGTGTGTAAAAAATTACCCGTTTGTCTGTCTTAACAAAAGCGTGTGAACAAAGATTAGCATTAATATAAAAACAATGGGAAAGGCAAACGAGTATCAAACACATTAATTACTTCTCATAGACAATTAACTTAACGTGACACTCAGACAAATGATGATGACACTCACGTGGACACATTGTGATACTTATAAATAAAATATCAGTTGCCACTTGAGAGAACCGGTTGCGAATCTTGAATATCGAACGAGCCATAAGGTGCAAGTTAGATAATAATTAATTGGAACGTAATTAAATCGAGCTTTTACCAATTATCCCGGTGATTTACATATTAGTGTTATCATTTAACAACCAGACAGACAATACATACATGGACCTATTGAATAGAAAACAAAACACAGTTTAACGCCTGGGTCTAACCTAAATTAAATACAAATGATACAAATGATTATACAAGTGTTAAATTTTTGGTCCCAGTTCCATCAACAAAGTAAGTAGGTAAAGCTAATATGAGGAACATTGTAATGATTATTATTTTGCAGGATTTCATCGCTTTATTTTACGACAGTCATAAATTGTATTGTTCAAATAAAACTCCTGAATTCAGGTCACATCTCGTATATTTCTGAAAATGAAGGTAGTCTATTTTTATTTTGTGACATTACCATTTTTAACCGACTTCCAAAAAAGGAGGAGGTTCTCAATTCGCTGGAATCTTATTTTTTTTCTTGTTCTCCAATTACTCGAAGAAGCCCGGACCGATTTGGAAATTATTTTTTTTGTTTGAAAGGGTATACAACAGGTGGTCCCATTGTCATCACTGAAACGTGATTTAAAAAAATTGTGGCCGTTATGGGACGCCCGGTAGATGTGAAAAATCACGGCGGTAGAGAAGAGTAGGTATGGCCACATAAGAGAGCGTCATGTCTTTTGCCGTCATGGCATACGAGTCGTTCTTTTCACATCAAAATATCCCAATTACGCAAAGAGGCTCGAAGCCGGCACTGCCCGTATATTGGCGGACATAAAAATAACCTACTGCCAATATATTGTGCCAATTTCACCATCGCAGAGTAGTGTTAAACTAAGGAATTTAGACATTCTGACAGTTTTTGTATTAAAAATCTGCCAAAACATCAAAATTCCTCGATTAGATGTTACTTGTTGTTAGTAAAATTGGCACTTAGTATTCAAGGTTTAAGCAAATTTTTTCCCTTCAACCGGTGGGATGGGATTTTGCTAGGATTACAAGGAATAATACTTACGGTAGTAGGTACCAGGGTGGTACGGATGTTGAGTGCATGTAGTTGTCTTACATTGTCGATGTACAGATACGCTATTTTCTGCAAATTTTAGATTTTATTTGCCGAAAGGTGACCAGCAGGGTGTCGGGTGAGCATGGATATACACTGGCAAGAGATAAAATTATCTTTTCTCTAAGCTAAAGCAGGGCGACAGGGGAAAGAAGTATATTGCTAAAATACAAGTTTTTCCACCGTTTTGCCCATGCTCGACGGGTGGATAAAACTGCGCGAGGCGATAAACATTTTATCCTTTCCCCACTGGACAATATGTCCCCTGCTCATGCTCACCCTGCAGAGAGTCAAACAGATGCTGGCATTTGAAGCTCAGACCTCTCGGGTTTCAATTAGCCCCGTGAACCGGTGAGCTACTGAGGTTTACTTCGATATTCCATTCACAGATTAGATCATAGGTCCTTGAAATCAAATTATGACTACAAGCAAACTTGTTATTTTCTTATGTGTACATTGTTTAACATGTATATTTATTAAACACCTCATATCGTCGAGAATTTTAAAATGGACATGTTGTAGCTTAAATAATATTTCTATTCAAGTGATAGTAAATTAATTTGACAAAATATGTATAGAAGTAATAATATGTAATCCTATTAATATTATAAATGCGAAAATTTGAATGTACGGATGGATGAATGTTTGTTACTCAATCACGCCGCAATAACTTAACCGATTTGGGTGAAAGGAACAGAGATAGATTATAGTCTGGAATAACACTTAGACTACTTTTTAAAATTCTTATTTTCCCGGATAAAAAGTAGTAAGTAGTAGTAGTAATAACAAACTTCAATCCACGCGAACGAAGTCGCGGGCATCAACTAGTTATTATTAAATATTGTTTTAATTACTATTTATCATTAAGTATTATTTTTCAATAATGGTAGCCAATCTCAAAGGAGACTAAACTTTTTTGTTTATTTTTTTTTATTTACTTTTTTATTTTTTTTTTTTGTTGCACAATGTGTTAAGAAAAGACAAACAGCTAATCGTACAATTGTAGTCCGAATAATAATTTGAAAATGTCCAACCAGAGCCAAACTTATACATCTGAATTAATCATGCACGAATAATAGTTTAGTTTTTGTAGGCTAAAAATAAAAAAATTAAATTTTGACCTATAATATTTATTTCTCCAGAAAACAACCTCAAAATCCCGACGTTTTGTAATTTTGTCCAGATATTTCGGATTTCCCATGTGGAAACCTTATCGATAGTGCTTAGTGGACCTTGAGTCGCTACAATCAATAAATTAACAAACGCCCTCCCCCAAAATACCAGAGCTGATTGCTGTTAGTAGGATATCCGATTTTGTCACAGCAATTTTTGGAACAATCATCGACCTATGATATAGTACTTACCTATTTGATACGACATTGATACAACATGTGAAAACAATTCCAAGTAAAATTACTATTTCTTCGTAGGGAAATACGTATAAGTAAATTAATATTTATTGCTTTTTAATTTAATTTTTCACATTCCACATTAGATCCTAAATGAGAAAGTTTGGATGGATGGATGTTTGTTACTCAATTACGCCGCAATGACTGAACCGATTTGACTGGGTACAGAGAGAGAGTTCCCGCGGGAATTCTCGCAGGCTTTAATAAAACTATGAAGTTATTTGCAAGTAACAGTAAACGAGTAAAATAGCCCAGTGCAACTCTTTGGACACAGCAGTTGGATGTAGAGATGCAGGTCAAATAATATGGAAGCAACTTAAAAATCTAGACTCCCATCCAAATGTTTTTCGATTAGGACGAATTCGGAGAACCCTGGAGGAAAACCCAAGCTCGTATAATGTTTCTCGGCGGATAAATTATATTGGTACTTACAATCACTTGAATTGAAATATTCAAAGTAAATAGTAAATGGATGGAAGAAACTTGAAAATCTAGACTGTATAGAATCCCAGCTGAATGTTTCCCGATTAGGACGAATTTGGAGAAACCTGGAGGATAACCCTAGCTCGTATAATGTTTCTGGGCGGATGAAAGATATTAGTACTTACAATCACTTGAATTGAAATATTCAAAGTAAAGAGTAAATGGTATCCACTTCAAACGAAGTCGCATCTAAAAATACTTTGTTATTCGTATTGCAGTACCTACTCGCAAGTTTAAACGAAGTTTCTACGAAGTAAACTAATGGCCCCTACACACCACCAATTAAATTCCAAATTGGCGTCTTTACTTGATTTGAAGCTTGATCTAATAGGTTTTTCGTGTTTGTCATTTGTCATGTCTAAGTTTTATTGTAATATTTAATATGAAAAAAAATGTCAATCAAGTTAGCGTGATTCAGCCCTTCACATCCCTTTTATATCAGGATATTAAGAGATTCTGCCACGATAAAAGCTGAACCAGAAGTCTGAAGAACTGCAAGTCGTTACCATATTACATAAGCTATCTATTATGTAAGTTGAGTGTGTTTTGTTGTAGGAAACTCAAAACTTTGAGAGCGGGTTGAAGCTGGTTCCACATACGAATACGTAGATATTCGTATCTACATACTTGATGGTGTGTTGCCTACATAAATGATCACGATGCGATGCAGACGGCGAAGAGACCGGCTTCAAATGGACGTATTAAAATAGAAATTCGTTCCGAATGCATGACTTGTGACGTTGAAAGGTAAATGGAACGGTTATTATAAAGTTATAACAAGACTGAATGTACCATGATTATTATTAGGGAAAAGAGGAGCAATAAACGAATCTAAAGGAATAAAATTAGCTATGCAGACAACTTTGGAGTAGAGTCGAACCTACATGCACTTGTAAAAGATACATGGATTGGATGAAGCACGAAAAAGATAGGTCTTCTGTCCAGAAATGCTAGCTCTCAGTACCACCAACTTAAGAACCGTTATTACCAGCAACTATTTATAGCAGTAGTTCTCTATGAACGATAAATAAATATTAAATTTCGTTTTAAGCAATTCCATATAACATGCTTAAACAGTGAAGAAAAGCATTATAAGGAAACCAGAATGCCTGAGAGTTCAACATAGTATTCTCATAGGAGTGTAAATTTATAATATCAGTACAAGTCACGTAATGCGATTCCTATCCTCATAATAATAAACGAGCTTTTTATATCACCGACAATATAATCCATGATTATATTGTCGTCAGCGGTAACTTCAATTTAGCACGATATCTTAACAGTTCTATTTCCTGCAAAAAAATCCATTAAAGTCAACAATTTTTAATTCAATTCTCGGTAACGCCTCGCCAAGGGGAATTAATCGGCTTTACCGGCCAAGTGTTTAATGAAATCTCGCGTTGAGACAATTTACGGGTTCAATTACATGCTTGTGTTCAATTACGTTGAAATCAAGAAGTCCTTGTAAATAAAACGCTCATTCGGGCTGCACAAGACGGATGCGTCTAGTTAAGAGCTGTAGTACGGGGTCTAGCGACGGACTTTGGAAGCTCGTAAAACAATCTGTGAAGCAAATTGGTGCTAATTCGGATATCCTTACTAATATTATTAATACTAAAGTGTGTTCGTTTGCTGGTTTGTCCTTTAATCAAGGAGTAACGGATCGACGTGATTTTTGATATGGATAGTGGAGGAGACCAGCTACATAGTCTTAATATCTATATATATAAAATTCAAAGTCCTGACTGACTGACTGACTGACTGAGATATCAACGCACAGCCTAAACTACTGAAGTTAGAAACTTGAAATTTTTACAGTTGGTTCCTTTTATGACGTAGGCGCACACTAAGGAAGGATTTTTGAAAATTCAACCTCTAAGGGAGTAAAATAGGGGTTTGAAAAATCGAACTTAACGTGTGCAAAGCCGCGAGCAAAAGCTAGTTCGTATATAAAAGGAAAAAGTTTGTATTAGCGTAATATATATTTTTATATAATGCGTTACTTACCTACTGCATAGTAGGTAGGTAAATGATGAGAATGATGACTTAGTTAGATACGAATAAAAGCGCATAAGTATCAAGTCTATCAATTTACGCATATCTGTTACTCGGATTGCATTACAATAGGCTGCAAATAATGACACCGGGTCATTTCAATAACGCACCCGATACCACGTTCCAATCCTCCATTTGTAAAATACATATTATTACTTATATTATTATTTAAGAAAGATATTAGTTAGGTTTACCTACTTTATTCTAAAGTAATTATTTCATGAAATTTCCCTTTTGGTAATTATGGTAAGTCGTGACTCTACCATCGATTTGAAAAAGAGATTCTGCAGTTTTTGTTTTATTCCTGAAAAGAGAGCCCATGACTGTAATCTCACCTGATGGTAAGTGACGAGTGACGACGCAGTCTAAAGTTGATGCCACTATTGCTACATATGCATAGTTAGGTAGAATATGCATTTCATGAGAGTATTTTGTCAATGGCTTCATTCTCTTGACCCATATAACGTGCATTAATTTGGAAGCGCTTTCAGACCTAAATAAAACAAGGCTAAGGTGACTACTGAAACATTTACTTTTATGTAGTATCTGGCATTACTACTGGAGGAATATAGAATGTCATTTCGAAAACAGCCCCTTTAATTTTTAATTTAAAAATAAATTAAAAATTAAAGAAAGTTAAATTAAAAAAAAATCACGTTTCTAGTAGGGGAGCCTACTAGA
This sequence comes from Hipparchia semele, assembly GCA_933228805.2. Lineage (NCBI taxonomy): Eukaryota > Metazoa > Arthropoda > Insecta > Lepidoptera > Nymphalidae > Hipparchia > Hipparchia semele. Next base: position 14,591,779 of record OW121710.1, on the reverse strand, counting down.
AACGTGATTTTTTTCTTCGACCATTTAGCCAGGACTTGGCAAGCGCACGCATTCCCCTCTGCCGAAGTACATGTACAAACGTACGTTTCAGCTTGTAAGTATGACAGCTTTTGAGTTAGTGTGGGTTCATAGAGACATTAAGTATTTATAAGAGTGCCGCACACATTTACTCAGTGAGTAAATGTGTGCTGTACACCTACTTAATTAATATTTGTCACCAATTTGTAAATGTAATGTTTTATGAAATAATCCCTGTGAGAAGCTTACTTTTAAATTGTAGCTGCAGATGTTTACCAGATGTCATACAATAGTTAACCAAAACCTATTCATTGTTATGATTTATTGTTTACAGTTTAACATTCTTAAAATACGTGAGTGAAAGAAAATTTTTGTTTTTTTTTTTTTCAAAGTTAAAGCGACATATTTTATTAATCCGTAGCATATTTTATTCCTGATTTATGACAGCCTTAACTACTGACGAAAGATGTTATTTTAACAGATGCGTTGATCCATTTTAGGAAATCATATATTCGAAGTCATTGAGTTATAAGAGCAAAGACATTTCTTTTTTTTTTTATTCGGTGACAAGACAGCCCTTGACTGCGATCTCACCTGATGGTAAGTGACGATGCAGTCCGCCCCTTGAATAACCCCATATTGTAATTAAGTGGGAACACTGTCGAAGGGAGATGATTCCATTTCAATTTGGTAGTACGTGGAAAAAAACTTGTTCACTTCTTTGTAAAGAATAAAGAAAAAAGACAAAGTGGTTTTATTCTTCGATCAATTATTTGGTCCAAGGTTTTACTTACGAATTTTATATGCGTCTAAACCACGGTGCTCGCTGCTCACATAAAACAGGCCTCGCTATAAAAGCCGTCCATCACAAACGTAATAATGCTTCACATAAATAAATCCGCATACTTGAGGAAATCTCAGGGATAATTTGCTGCCGATTGCGTACATGTCTTTTTAATAGCGTTGAGGTATATGTAAGACCCTTGAACTATTCATGACAGAAATGTCGTTTCTTAAGTTTCCCTCGTAAAACAACGAATCCTCTTTATACATAGTATGTAGATTGTATCAACTTCATTTAAGCCCAAATTAGACGGTGCACCGTTCATCGTTGTTACTGTATATATGTTTCTGTATTTATGTGGTGTACAGTAAAGTGTAAGTATTCATTTCATTTTCATTTCATTTCATTTCATCGTTCATTTTTGCGATGAACGATGCACGAGTGAACCTTTCGTTGCGGAGCTGGCAAAATCACCTGTGAACGGTGAACGGTCGGTGTTTAGACGGTTCATTTTCAATGACTCATCGATGAAACCTCGAAAATGAAAGCAAAAATCCCGAAAAGTGAACTGTCTAATTTGGGCTTTAGCGTCACAGCCATTTTGGTCTCCAGTTAGGATTTATGAATCCTCTATATGTTGGCATATCACAAAGTTTGGTATCAAACCGAAGTGCACTTACCTAGTTTCTAAAAGCAAAACAGCGTTTGCATGGTTATATTCGAACTTGTTAAGATCTTAAATTGGGAAAGATTCATAATTTAATTCATTACAAACAATGGTGTTTAGTTTACTCGAGTAAGTGGGAAACTAACTTACGTTGTTACGTAACTACGTCTAATTCTAAGGTCTACCTCTGTTGAGTTAGACCTTAGAATTAGACCACTATTTTTTTACAGTTAACTATGGTATATTTCATGATCGCGGACTAATTTTCAATCGACGAATCTTTTGACAAGTTTTCAATTTTAAAAAAATTCGTGAATCGGTCCAGAAAGCCCGGAGAAATCGGTGGACATACATTAAAACATATACAGGGCGTCCCACGGCTATGCCACATGGAGGGGAAGTACCTTAAATATTGTAGATGGAACATTTTACTGAAAGAAGACTTCATTTTAATTTAAAAAACAATTTAAACTGCATTCATAGATTTTTAAATAATTGCCTGGTTGAACCGGGACTCGAACCCGCTATACGAGAAAAAAAATTAACCTGTATCTTTATCATACCGATCGGAAGGCTTCATCATAAGGATTATTTTTTGTTAAATAACATAGCATGAGAAATAAAAGGAAGACCATGAATTTTAGTCTTTGATGTAAAATTTTGTTCAGAAAAATGAAAAGCTGACATTGGCGTATCGACGTACAACTGACATGAACTACCCACTTGAGAAGTACGTATCATTTCCCTATCCTTACTATCCTTACTAATCCTTACTTATATTACCCAGCGAATGAATATGATATTACCTATAAATGCGAAAGTGTGTTTGTTTGTTGATTTATTGGTTTCTCCTCCAATCCCGCTGCAACAGAGTTACGAATTGCATACTCATTAGTAATAGTTCATGTCAGTTGTATGTCGATACGCCAATGTCAGCTTTTCATTTTTCTGAACAAAATTTTACATCAAAGGCTAAAATTCATGGTCTTCCTTTTATTTCTCATGCTATGTTATTTAACAAAAAATAATCCTTATGATGAAGCCTTCCGATCGGTATGATAAAGATACAGGTTAATTTTTTTTCTCGTATAGCGGGTTCGAGTCCCGGTTCAACCAGGCAATTATTTAAAAATCTATGAATGCAGTTTAAGTTGTTTTTTAAATTAAAATGAAGTCTTCTTTCAGTAAAATGTTCCATCTACAATATTTAAGGTACTTCCCCTCCATGTGGCATAGCCGTGGGACACCCTGTATAAAAAGATACCGGCCGAATTGATAACCTCATTTTTGGAAGTCGATTAAAAACTGTCAGAATGTCAGCTTTATTCCTCGGTAAGTACTCGCCGATGGTTAAAACAAAGTGGCCTTGTGCAGCAGCAGTAGCAAAGGCAGCCTAGGTTCAAAGGCAATGTTTGTATTATATCTAGGTACATCTTCGTGCACTTCGAAAACTGGAATACCAACTGGAATCTTTGCAAAGCTTTTATCGGCCAGTTCCTCGCTCAACATCCTTGAGTCGCGAACTGTGACTCAGAAACGATTTTCAAGACCTCAAGATACAGTGCAAATATTTGTTCTGTACTTTTCAGAGCTGTAGGAGCCTTCCAGGGCGCACCGTTCATATCGCTTTCAGAGGAAAACTGAAATAGAAGTTACTTAGTTCATCGTACCGTAATATTTTTATACAGGTAGCCACGTAAACAATACATTATTTGAATATTTAAGCACTTTACGTATCTTAATCTTGCTTAGTCGCACCAATCTAAGGAACCTAAGATAGAATTTCTCTGAAAATTAAGTTTGATTTTTCCAAAAAAGGAGGAGACTCTCAATTCGTCGGAATCTTTTTTTTATTTTTTATGTATGTTCCCCTACGAATAAATAATGTTCCCCGATTACTCGAATACGCCTGGACCGATTTGGGAAATTCTTTTTTTGTTTGAAAGGTACCATTGTCATCGGGTCAGGATCTGATGATGGGATCCTGGAGAAATCGCGGAAATTCTTCAAATTTTACATGCACAATTGATATATGTACCTACTTTATGTGGCGTTTGAAGTCGGTTTTATAAAAATAATTTTTACGTTTATATTTTTGTTTTTAAGCTTGACTGCGTAAAAGCTCCATTATAATTAAATTGACAACCGCATATCTATTTGACAAATATTCTGGAATTGATTACAATCAGTTTTTCAGCCTTTGTGCAACCAAGAGTAATTTGGGTCAAATGGGTAGGTCGGTAAGGCCGTTTGCGGTTTTTAAAACGATCTCTCTATGTAATTGCGCGTATTTCTACCTTATTAGGGTAGATTAGACAAAGTTAAACTAATGTTTACAAAATAAGAAAAAGATTACAAACACAACAATGTTACATGTCACACCGGTCCTGGTCGATTTCCTGTATTCCATCACGTTGTACCTGCATTTTGGTGAATAAATAATCTAATCTAATGTACCTACATGGAAATGTCCAAACTTTTTATTACGCACAGAAACGATGGAATATCTACGAGTATACATAAGTCGACCTCATTGAAGGTAGGTAATTCAGAGACTTAGGTAACTACTTATATGTATTATGTAGGTATATACATATATAACTAATATTTTCCATTAACGCGTGTAAATATTTACCAAAGTACCTTCCCGAGCTTTCGCAATGCTTTCAACTTCGTCCAATTAGCACTTGGGGTAGGTATAGTTTGTCACTTTAATTAATGTCACAGACGTGGTTTTGATTGCCGTGGCTACATTATCTCGTCTCTTTAATACTTGTCCACGTCAAGTTGGCCGTCGTCAACCGTTACAAAATGACGTCATACCGTACTATTGACAAGAAAATAATAATTGTATTTCTTACTGTAACCACAACTATGACGGAAGATTTCTTAAACAAAGCATATCAAGTTTTCCTATTCATTTTGAATTTTCTCGATTTCTCTAGAATCCCATCACCAGATCCTGACCTGATGACCATGGGACCACGTGGGAAGTATATCTACTTCTTAAAAAAAAAGAATTTTCCAAATCAGTCCAGGCGTCTTTGAGTTGAGATTGAGAAGATCTCCTGTTTTTTTAAGTCGGTTAAAAACCTGTATTCTGCAGACTTTATTGTATGAATTTAAGAACAAACCTAGTTTTACCGGTTTAAAGATATTGTTTACACCGGGTTGTTCTGGTTGGAGCATAAACAAAAACCTCGTCGACAATGGCGCGGGTCGGTCGGCCTATTTCACACTTTGCCCCTGAATGACGGTTGCGAGCAGGTATGTAGCTGGCAGATTGGGAATGGTAGGTATAGTAAAGATTGGTTTCTCTCTCTCTCTGCGTCGTGTTCCCCATTACTGAGGGTCGTGACCCCTTCCACCAAGAACTCTTTTGTAGACGATGTCGCGCCATGTGCCTCGGTTTTTTGCGACATGCAAGGCTTCTTGTACCTTACTATCGAGAGTGGTGCGGATTTGGTCTGACCAACGCATCGGGCTACGTCCCCGAGGTCTCTTTCCGTCCACTTTGCCAAAGATTGGTTTAAAGCCGTCGAAATAGATATTCATAGCTAATAGCTTAATATTTTAATAGGGGTTGTATGGGGGCCATTTTCTATCTCAGTGGCTTAGTTCACTTGCTAACTGAACTGTCAAACCTCCAATTTGTATTACGAAATGCGGGTTTGACAGGCAAATATTTTTAATGAACAGATACGACGGTTCTACAGAGTAACAAGAAAATTGTTTAAAAACTGTAAACCGACCAAGGAAAATTGGATTTAACATCAATCACGCGTGACTCCAATCATGAGCCACGCGCCCTCGTGAAATGCAAGAACTAAACAATATTTAATTTTTTCGCAGCTACCTACCACGTTCCCTCCAGCCCCGGATCCGCTGCAGGCTGCGCGCTTGCTTTTATTTCTATTGAAGTCACATTCTTTTTGTCCTCAGTCGGTTCCGACAAATTTTGTTATTGCTAAGAAGTTGGTTTGTTGGAAATTAAGCACTCAGCCAATTAGTTCTTTGTAGCAATTTATTGACAACCTCCCCGGTGCAGTGGTAAGCGCTGTGGTCTTATAACTGGGAGGTCTCAGGTTCGATTCGCGGCAGGGCAATTTAGAAATTTATAATTTCTAAATTGTCTCTGGCCTGGTCTACTTACCACCCTAACGTTTAAGATGTGCCACCAAGCGATTTAAGGTTCCGATTAGGGGTATGGGTTGAATGTACATTGCCATACGGGCGCCCATATCCTTTCGAAAGAAAAACGAAAAAAGCCCATTCTAGTTATTGCTCACTTGTCAAAGACAATCTGGCAAAGAATGTTTTCAAGCGGTATGGTTAAGTAGGTGCCACATGTAGACAGCGGTTATCGAAACGTGTCTCATTAAACTCATTTAATCTCTTCTCTACATATGTACAATAAAGAGGTCAAGACCTATATTATTCTGAGCATACATGAATATTAAGATTAAACGAGTTAATTAAGCACAATGATATTACTCGTATGGTAATTGCAATTCTTTAACGACTATATTTTGTAAGAAAAAAGACGCATCTGTCATTTTTTTCGAAATTGAGCTAGGCACATATTCGGCATCAAAACAAAAAACGTATCTACCAGTACTTACCAGAATTTTAAATTTTGGTTAAGCATATCACAGTGATATGTTTAAACAAAATTTAAAAATACTGGTAGATGCATTTTTTTGTTTTGATGCCAAATATATTGTGTCTAACTCTATTTCGAAATTTATTTTTTCCTTTTGACGGCAGTCTTGTAAACCATTGCAAGAGAAGTACATATGTATAGTCTGTGACAACGTGGGGACTTCTTTATCATTGTGCTTGTTTATAGAAGACTAAGTTGATGCCCGCGACTTCGTTCGCGGGGATTAAGGTTTTTTAATTCCCGTGGGAATAAGAAGTAGTCTATGTGTTATTCCAGACTGTAATCTATCTCCGTGCCTTTCAGCCAAATCGGTTCAGTCGTTGCGGCGTGATTGAGTAACAAACATCCATCTATTCATTCAAGATTAATCCATACATCCAAACTTTCGCATTTATAATATTAACTAGCTTTAACCCGCGGCTTCGCTCACGTTAGGTTCGATTTTTTAAACCCATATTTAACCCTCTTGGGGTTGAAATTTTCAAAAATCCTTTCTTAGCGGATGTCTACGTCCTAACAGCTACCTGTATGCCAAATTTCAGCTCGATCGGTCCAGTGGTTAGATCTGTGTTTTGATAGATCAGTCAGTCAGTCAGTCAGTCAGTCAGTCAGTCAGTCAGTCAGTCAGTCAGTCAGTCAGTCAGTCTGTCACCTTTGCCTTTTATATATTTAGATAGGATTTAGACAACAACTTGAACAGATACACCGGCTTGTCGATTGCAGAAAAGTTGCATCAATTTATTGCTACCGTCTCAATACCTACTGAATATGGCATTCTTGCTGCAACAGTGCATTTTAGCCAAGAGCGAGAGTATCGCCCAATCAGAGGTGATAGCGACTGTCTGTACTGTAGCAAGTCAATAATTTATGATGCGCTACGATCTTGGATTATGATCACGGGTCGTGACTCGTGACCTAGATTGACTGTCGCCTTGTTTTTTTAACCTATCCACAATCTATGATTTACTTGGTAGCATTATTCGCAAATAACTACTTACTTATTGATAGATTTATATTTACGTAGATTGAATTTAGGGACCGTGGGACTCTAGGGTACCAGACCAGACGCCCATACGTAACTAATATGTACTAAGCATTACTTAATAAGCAATCAATATGATAATACATAATATTATGCAACAGATATGTTAAAATATGTTACAATCTATTAAAAAATGTGACGGTAGTACTAATTCTGTTAGACACAACATCCTTAGTTGCATAAAATCTTTAAACTAAAGTGACAGGTCTAAAAATATATTAGTGCTATCCTTTTCACAGTGTTGCATGTGGAAAAGGACAGCACTACACTTAAAGAAGTTGACTTCGTTGAGAGATTCAGCACAGATAAGTAAATAATCCTTATCAGAAGTGATACTACTGCGCTAAGAGCTTTAGGGCGTAACTAAAAATATAAGTAATGATTTTAGCAGATGAAGTTTTTAACACTACACTTAAAGATGTCGACTTCATTGAGAGATTCAATATAGATAAGTAAATCCTTATCATAAGTGGTACTACTACGCTACGATCTTCAGGGCGGACGAAAAATATGAGTAATAATTTTAGCAGATGAAGTTTTTGAAACAACAAACACATGAACAGATGAATCACTAAAATCGTTACACCATGCCCTTAACAGTAATTTGGTAGTTACTAGTGATTCATTCGCCATTCGGCAATAAACTCTACGCCCTAAAACGAAACGTAAATAGTACCCGGGACATGCATACAGCTGTGTTTCTGGTTTCTTGACAGACTGGTGCTAAGTTCACTCAGCTTTCTCCCAAACGTGGGCGATACGCGGTGTCGCTGTTACGGGCAAAGTGAATGATGATGGCGTTACGAATAATGCCCATATTGGCAGGCAGTACAGACACCTATACAATTGGTCTTACCAAGTTAGCCCGAAGCGAAATTAGACTGCTTACCAGAAAGAGAGGCAGAGTAGGTATATTATAAACGATTCATTTCTTAGGATTTAGATCGCGCATATTGTAAGTCATTTGATACCTACCTATTTCCTGACAATGACAACCCAAGTAGCACAGATAGCTGTATAAATACTCACTTTTAGACCTATTTGAAACTCTATGCGTATTAAGACTCTTTTAAGAGTACACTGGTGATCCTACAGCTGCATAATAGCTGTCAGTGATATTTAAACAGCTTAGGCTGAATAAGGGCTGTTTAGTGGATAAAATTACGCCAAATGCTGTATAAGAGGTATTTGTGAACTCTTATTACACTGACTTATTAAGGGGGCACGTGTGAACTATTATGAAGTTAATAGCTATATAATGGATGATATGTGACCCACATTACAGTTTAACATGAATCCACCATTTTATTGTATAACCTCATAACCTATATAAATATACTGATTCATTTTTCAACTTTTATGATGTTTTGTGTATGAATTAGGAATGGATTGCATTAGTTTTTACTTCTCGATATCATAATAACAACTTTTTATCTTATAATTCTTTTCAAAGCACTAAAAATTGTTTATTCAAGTTTTCATCACGGCTTATTTATATTACGAAACTAATTAAAACCCGAATATTTTCGTGGCGCACTAAAATTTTCTTAGGTAATATATATGTATAATGTCAGTAAAATTACATTCCCAATCATTTTTCTTTTATAAATATGAAAACAATGCACTTAACTTTGAATATATAACCACACGTATTCAATCAAATTCAATTCACTCCACGAAGTATATTAATTTGCTAGATTTGTATTATCTATGGTTTGCTAATTCACTTTTACGTCACGTGACATATTTGCTGAATAAAGAGTAACTTGTAATCTTTTACTCAACTTAAGGCTGTATAATTTGTGCCCATTTCCCAAGTAGCACAGATAGCTGTATAAATACTCACTTTTAGACCTATTTGAAACTCTATGCGTATTAAGACTCTTTTAAGAGTACACTGGTGATCCTACAGCTGCATAATAGCTGTCAGTGATATTTAAACAGCTTAGGCTGAATAAGGGCTGTTTAGTGGATAAAATTACGCCAAATGCTGTATAAGAAGGTATTTGTGAACTCTTATTACACTGACTTATTAAGGGGGCACGTGTGAACTATTATGAAGCTTATTGCTGAATATCAGAGTTTTAACTATTCACGTCGCTGTTTAACATGAATCCACCATTTTGTTGTATAACCTCATAACCTATATAAATATACTGATTCATTTTTCAACTTTTATGATGTTTTGTGTATGAATTAGGAATGGATTGCATTAGTTTTTACTTCTCGATATCATAATAACAACTTTTTATCTTATAATTCTTTTCAAAGCACTAAAAATTGTTTATTCAAGTTTTCATCACGGCTTATTTATATCACGAAACTAATTAAAAACCAAATATTTTCGTGGCGCACTAAAATTTTCTTAGGTAATATATATGTATAATGTCAGTAAAATTACATTCCCAATCATTTTTCTTTTATAAATATGAAAACAATGCACTTAACTTTGAATATATAACCACACGTATTCAATCAAATTCAATTCACTCCACGAAGTATATTAATTTGCTAGATTTGTATTATCTATGGTTTGCTACTTCACTTTTACGTCACGTGACATATTTGCTGAATAAAGAGTAACTTGTAATCTTTTACTCAACTTAAGGCTGTATAATTTGTGCCCATTTAAGAGGTATAAGAGCTGTATACGGCCGTATACAGCCCTTATGCAGCTTTTTTATACAGCTTTAAGCGTGACGGGAATTCGTTATTCAGCTGCTAAGCAGCCTTCGTGTGCTACTTGGGTTAAGAGGTATAAGAGCTGTATACGGCCGTATACAGCCCTTATGCAGCTTTTTTATACAGCTTTAAGCGTGACGGGAATTCGTTATTCAGCTGCTAAGCAGCCTTCGTGTGCTACTTGGGAATGATGTAACGGGTGCTGAGCGAACCGCCGACTTTACAGTTTTCAGTCCGCACCTTTAACCGTTGGAGCTATTGGGGCTTATAGTATATTATTAGATAGTAGTTACACTGGTAAATATTAAGTTAAACTTAACTGACCGAAACTTTTAATATCTAGTTAGGTTAGTAGGTAGGTAATTATGATAAATAAATTACCCAAACGGTCTTGCAGCAATACTAAAAATCGGTAGCCTACATACAAAATATAAATAAAATTCCGCCAATTCTCTAAAAGCTGCATCAATCATTGCTACAGCCTCAATTGTGGTGATTGGCTGAATTTATCGCTCTTTTTCTGCAACTTTTAGCCAATAGCGAGTGAGTATCGGCCAATCAGAGGCGATTGTAATCGTCACACTGTAGCAAACATTTTTAGATAATCGACTAGTGCCAGTGTCATAAACTCTAATTATTGAAAATCTCATCTGTCAAGGCGGTCCGATGCCCAATTCTACTAGTCATTATTCATAATTACCTATCCGGGTATTATTCATAATGCCTTCATTACTCACAATAACATCAACACCGCGCTCTCATTCATGACCTAAGCTATAAAGATAATACGATACTAGTAGATATTTATGTATCGATTGTAGGTAGGTACCTACATAACAAGTCGTATATTCACGATAGATTTAGGTACCACGCTGTCGAAAAGAAAAAAACATCACGAATCGATGGGAAGGGGCCCCGATAACGAATGTTTACCTGGCGATTACTCGTTCAAGGTAACGAAAATATAATGGACACAACGCGATGCTCCCAACTGCATTTCCATAATGGCATCTACAATCACAACAATACAGAAGATTTTAGATTACCGCCTGCATTATGAGACACTCGTAAAACTCATGTTGACATTGAAAGTTACGCAAGATTCATACACGAATTTCGTACTTTAGGGAGTAGATGTGAGACAATACCGGTCGGGCTCCACTGGCTCTCGGGCCTCGGCTATTGAGTACCCACTGAGTAGTAATGCCTACTCACAAAAAGCCGGAATGCCGCGTTTAAAGACGGACTCCCCCTTACCTCTGTCGCTCGAACATATCCTGCGAGGGCTACACAAGACAGCCATACGTATATGCTCAAATGCATCACAACAACTTTGGGGACAGCCTCGTTGCACTAATATGTAACACAACACTTTATATCACAGCACAAAACAATGCGTTATGTTATTGCACTAGCACTGTACACACGAACAAAACAACGCGGGGAGCGACATGCGTCGTCGATTTGAGTTTGTAGTAAACTGAGTGGAGTGGCGCTTGCCGTTTGGCGCTCGCTTCACTACGTCGGATCGCGTCCGCTATTCGACTCGCTGCTACTTCATTGGTGTGGGTTTGCTTTCGGTCGTCGCCCGATGGTCGATGAAGCTCTATTTCGCGTCACGCACTCCGATTTATTACATTTTCTCTCACCGGAATAATGTAGTTGGGTTCGCGCTATACAAAACACGGGCATTGATAGCTTGGGAATAGATAGGTACCTACCTGTATAGGTACGATGTCACATCCCTCATGAACACATGAGGGATGTGACATCGTACCTATGTCATGGTCCTGACATTTGTCCCTAAGTTTGGAGTTGGACCTATTAAGAATGTTCCAATATGGTTCCATTCAAAAACTATAGCTACCTACTGTATGCCTACTGTCTTGAAGCTCAAACGAAAAACTCTACGGAGTGGCCTACGTAGTACCTATACAGGTCAGGGTTGATAAGCTTGAACTTGGAAATCAATGTTGAAGTTTTTACTGGCCTACCTTCAACATTAATTAAAAATCGAAAGTTCCTAAATCCCCACAAATTATGTGGGCAGGTTTGAGGATTTGTAACCAGAACTTTTCTACATCTAGCTTTCTTTTGGTTCGCTATCTAGGAAAGCTCGATGATGATCAAATTGCGATATTTGACGTCATAGAACAACGGCGGATTTGCATTTTATCATCTTTACAGTGATAATTTAAGTTTTGTAGTCATCATCTTTTAAATAAAAAACATTAAGTAAAAAAAAAATGTGTAGCAATAACGTTTCACATATTATACACCATTAAAAAGGTTCTGTTTTAAAAAAGTAAACAAAGTAATTTTTAATTAAATATCCAAATATACCAGAGCCATTTTTGGACTTTTTGCAAATCCGTCGTTGTTCCACGATCATGTTTTACACGTTTCTATAGACGTAAAAAAAAGGAGTAGACTAGTAGAAGTTTCAAAAAAAATCTTTTCCAAAACAAAAATAGAGTACTTAAATAAAAAATACACTTTTTAAAATTAATAGAGTACTAATTATTATAATTGTAAATAAATAATTTTAACGATATTCAAGGATACCTTCGTAATAGCGACATCTTTAATAATCTTGTCGTACTATCTCAAAGTCTGTCACAGCATTGTATTTAAGCGTTCTTCCGACGCTTCTGACTTCCGACGGCTTGTTAATTGCTCCGAGGTTACAACAGATAGCGCTGTATATTTTACTTTTTTCATGGCGCCTGGTGGATACCTTCTACCTAAAAAACAAATAATAAAATTATAGTCGTACGTTAGACACCCTTCCTATCGGTAATTTATAAAAGCGAAAAGCTTCTATCCTTATCCGCTTTTTCTTTTTAGACAGCTGAAATTGTGGTAGGTCCACTTAGACATGCACTGTTTTTAATTTCGAAATAGGGCTAAATCTTGCATCAATTAAAAAGATTATACTTACCATGGATTTTATCAGTGGTTTGAATGACTAAAGTATAAAACGCTCACAAAAACAAAACGCAAATTATCGCCTGTACAATATATTTGATGCCACACACACTAAGTACTAAACAAAATAAAAGCGAAACAAGGTTGACATCTTAACCGTACCATACACTTTATAATAATAGTTATCATTTCACAATAGAAATTTTTAAAAACAGGACTTATTTGGTGTTAGGATAAAATGTTTGTTTCTAATCTACTTTTCAGTGTTCATTTCAGACATTTGTTCTTTGTGGCGTCGGATAGCATCCTCATGCCGTTTGATCTGCTCTTGGTGGAAGGCAATCTCTTTGTCTAAATGCCCTTTCAAGTTAGCCAACTGCTCCTTTTGCTGTAAATAAAAAAAAAAAATTATTCACGACAATTTCTAAAAGTGTAAAGTACTATTCATTTGTAACATCCAGATTGTTTATTTTGACTTAGAATAAACAATTTGGATGAATTACGCAAAACCTGGAATGAGGGAAGGAGTTATCAAGTCAAAAAAAATGGGATGGTGACAAACAGTAATAACAAATTCGCTCAAGGGGATTTTAATATTTTGGCCTATCTACCTTTCCACCATTTTGATTTTTTTTAAATAGTGGTCACTCATAAAACCTATATAAATCAATAGCTGGCATCCATACAAACAAGTTTAGTTATTTCTGCTAAATTGTCAAGTTTCTGAGATATACCTTTTTGTAGAAATATTCATCTTCTCGGGCAGCCTCCATTTTGCCAAATGTACCTCCAGCTTCACGAATGGCACCGCCGCCACCACCACCCTTGCCAGCACCGGAACCTGGCTCGCCAGAATACATCCTGAAATATTATCCAGTACATAACTCGGACCAAGCAAATTTAATTTAAATTGTGGAACCAACTCCCTATGGTGGTGTTCCCACTAAACTTTAACATGGGGTTATTCAAGGGATGGACCAACAAATTCCTGAAAAGCCTGCAACAAATTTTTGTTGTCTTTGGTGCTCCAAATGTCGATGGATGGTTTATAATAATCACTCAACATCAAGTGACCCGCCTGCTCGTTTACTTGCTATTTATATTAAAAACTTTCAATTCAATTCCAATTAGGAGCCTCAATAGCCCAACTGACGCAGAAGTAGATTTACTTGATGACACTAACATATATTCACTTTGTAATAGCATAAATAAAACTAAATATTACAGCTTACTTGGTATTGATAGTGGCAGTCGCAATGCATAAAAACTGATTTAACATGATTTTTTTTGTTTTAATTATGTGCACAATAATATGAAACCTACAATAATATTTCAGCTGTCTTTCACTATGTTTCTCAGCCTTATATGTATGTCTTTTTTGTACAATAAGCTATTAATAATTTTGGATTGATAACTTAGGTACTGTAAATATTTAAAACATGCATAAGTTTTAAGTTTTAAGCTATCTTGCATTTATAGTTATTTTATTATTAAAAATTAAAAATTACACACATTGATAATAATTATCCTTTATAATGATAAACACTTAAGTACATGAATTACCTGGTTGATGTCTAAATTCAGGTAGGGTTGTTTTGTTTTTTTTTTTAATCTACTATGCTATGCTTATGCGTATCGTAATGAACTGCTGTTACACTAATTGCACCGCAGTATCATGACTATACAAGTTATAATTGAACGATGACCAGGAAAACAGAATTCACATAGGGCACTTCGCCAAATATAAATTAGTAAAGGAGATACTTATAGTAATGAAAATATTTACATAGTACATTTGGTACTGTTTACGTAGTGATTTGATTTCGATATGGTACGTTTATTTTTCAAAATTTATCAGGTTCATTGATTTGCTATACTTGTTCTTTGATAGGTTAGGATTGCGTAACCGGCTTGAAGTTCTTACCTAACAGAAATTGCACGTAATACGGGAGTTCTCGTTCTTGCTAAGAAGTTCATGTTTGTTTAAAAAATTGTCTGTCTGTACTTAAAATGAAATTGATAAAACTGCAGAATTTTCTCAAAGAATTTTCTCAATATTCAATTTCAAAATGACATTGATTTGACATTGACAACATTTGACAGTGATTTGACAATTATCCATAGACTTTTAGCATAGATTATAAGTTCAATAATCTGGTCCATGCTTTGAATACCTACTTAAAGGTTCCATTCGATAAAAAATAATAAATAAAAATAAAATTAATCAGTACACAATAATTATTAGTTAGACAGTAAAAATTTTCCTGAATAAGTTATCAATCCATGGATGAACTTGGTGGAACAGACTTTGAAGATCAAGAAGATAAGCAGACCAAAACAGTTTGTGAAAATGTCCGTAGATGGCGCTGTTCACAAATTCCAATTCGGGGAGAAAATGGACACCAATCTTTTAGTTTTCCTTGACTACGATCGTACTATTCACCAATTACTTATAGCACTTTTATAGTTAATTTTTTGTACATTGTCGTACTTTATTTCGTAATATTAGACTTTTTACTTACGTCATTTCTCGGTTTTTCACCCAAAGAATATGTTTCAGTTTCTGTTCAGCTATAATTTTATTTAGTTCTGCAGTTTCTCGCATGGCTCTAAAGACTTGGCGTTCTTCTTTCAAAGACTCTATTTTTAGTTGCTTTTCCGTGGCTGAATACCTGAAAGATGTCCCCCCTTAGATTGAATGAATAATGGATAGGTATTTTACTGTACTAAATAACCCAACGGTTAAAGGTGCGGACTAAAAACTGTAAGGTCGCAGGTTCGAATCCCACCCGTTGCACTAATTTTACTCGTAATCTCTATACGTATAGAGATTCACGAGTACGTGTAAACATTTCCTCGTGGCGCGCTCTTAGCACTTCACTTTTAATAATGAAATAACCTATGTTTCTATAGGTCGACCACAAAATGTAGCTTGGATACTTACAACGTTGTACTTTCAAAAATGAAAATTATTTTATTTTCACATGTAATGTGGGAGTCAAAATAGGTATCATCACCTGTTATTCGCGTCTGCTACTTTGACCATAATAGGAATTAATTAAAAATTAATGAGGTGTAACTTAAATATTTATTTTGTACCTAGTCTATTTGCTGCACTCAGAGACATTCGTTTTGAGTCATTATCTAGCTACTAGCTGATACCCGCGACTTCGTTCGCGTGGAATTAGTTTTCAAAATCCCGCGGGAACTATAATTTTTTCGGGATAAAAAGTAGAAAGGTATAATCTATCTCCATTTTAAATTTCAGCCAAATCGGTCCAGTAGATTTTGCGTGAAAGAGTAATAAACATACACACACACATATACGTACATACAAACTTTCGCCTTTATAATATTAGTAGGATATAATTATCATAATTTTTTTTAAATGAGTTGACCTTTTCTTAAATCTATTCCAAGTAACGATTAACATTTCTGAGTATGGTAGTTAACTACTTATTTAGGTCAGATATATTTACTAACTTCAAAAACTCTTGCATTTCAGTATTTGCTATATTATCTTCTAAAAGAGCAGGTTCAGTCAGAGAACTTGTTGTTGCCTTATTTATTTTCTCCTGATTCTCCACGGTGTCATCAGCGTCAATAATTTCAGTGGGCTCGGAAGCTAATGACGAGGAATCGATTGTGTCGTCGACTTTTGCTTGCAAGCTCTCCTGGTATGGATTGATGTTACTACAGCTTGGTTGACTAGTATCTCTGTAAATGTTAGGTCTGTATAAATAAATATGTTGTTTTTTTTTTTAATTGATAAGCACCTAAAATGGGTAACTAAGGAATCGCCCTGATTGAAATTCGGCAAGTCTTGGTCACAAACCTTAACGCCATGCTATACATCAATGGCATGTCGTTGATTTTAAAACTAAATAAGAAGTTTGGAGTTCGATACCAGGTATGCATAAAACTCTGACGCTTGGGTAGAAGAAGAAATTTAAAATCAAAAACCACGCGAATGATATTGCAAACCTAGTATAATGTGTGACATCTAGAGTCTATCTAACAATACCTTTTCGGATGAGAAATAAGATTAATCATAACACTTACTCATCTAAGCATTCAGTTTTAATTTCAATGTTAGTGCTCATCGTTGTTTCATTCAACTCATTTTCCTTCTTAAGTACGCCGTCCTTAACTAAATCTAATATGTTACACACTTCGAAAGACTGTCTCGAGTATTTATTAACCACGTCTCCGTGAAGGGAGATTTCATCGCGTGCTATACGTTTCATATTTTGCCATTGAGTTTTAACCTTCTTAATAGAAAGCCCATTGAATTTGTTACCAAACTTTACGGCTAGTTGACGTAGGATTTCATTCCACGCTACGTCTTTTTCTTCAGAGTGGTTAGGTCCGTTGTTGCTTTTTATGACAACCACCTCCTTATGCAATTTAATTAGCTCAAGTAAGTATTGCTTCTCCTCGGGCGACCAATTTGGCGTTCTGGCACGTTTGCTCGCCATCCTAACCATTTTCCGCGACACCTCACGCGGGTCGTGCTTAATTTTCTGCAACGTTTTATTGCAAACGATGCACTCGACGTCCAAAAATATAGGTTTCCACATTTAAAAACAAATGAAGAGCGAAACTATTGAACTCTGACAGCGAACGCGCTAACCACGTCTAGACCATTTAAAAACTTTTCTCGTAATGAGGTTCTTATTTGCTTAATTCCCTTGATCGAAATAAATGAATTAAAAATATATAATCAGTTGGGCTAAGACTTCATTTGATTTGTTAACAGACTATTTCATATTGTTATTTTATGTACATCCGGCCGCTTCTTGATCGGAGTTTATTCGATTTTTATATTCAAATACTTTTTAGTTACAACCTCTAATTAAGTTTCTTGTATATTTTTAAGTTAATGACACTTCCTGTACAGGTTAGAAGTGACATTAAAATAGCAATTAACGTCATAACAATAATTAAAATTGTGTAAATTAAATTTTAAAGCGAGTTAAGTGAAATATTTGCTTGATTGCAATATGCACATAAGAAAATTTGATATGATAATATTAAGTAATTTTTAAATTGATGACAATGGATACGATAATTTTTTATGTTCTCCTTTTGAATATAGTTGGTTTCCTATTTACGTTTTCAGTTTAATCATGCTTATGATTATTGGCTTGCATTATAACTTTCAGACGTAAAGTTCCATCTTTATGCATTTAATAATTGTAAGTAATTAGGCATACTTCGCTAAATCTATACACAACACATAAACACAATAAATAATTGCCGTAGAATTTATTAATGTGTATGTATTTTGAGATAACTGGTCAGTAATTTTTAACCAATCTGAATTTATTTTCAGTGTATGTTGTATATTACAGAGCCAATATATTTATTGAACATATTACTAAGATACGATACAGCCATTTTTTTTTAATCGAATATCTTACGAGTTACTAGGATACATGATGTATTTGGCGCTTCCTACACTCCTACACGTCTCACACGAGGTTGAGATGGATTATTATGGCTCTGGTTACCACAGCTGGTTACCTTCTTCTTCTTCTTGGTTATGGCTATGACTTTGGTTCCCATGGGTTATGAAAAGAAAACAGTATTTTGCACAGTTTATTTTTTTAACGATAAATAGAGAGTAATAAATTATTACACTATTTTAAACTGGGTTGGCAACCCTATTCACGCCTTGGGTGTAATTGCACTGAGTGCGCTTTCAACTTGCGTCATATAAGTTACCAAAGCAACGCATGAGCGCATGCGTCTACATTTCTAAGTTACACCTAAGACGCGACGTTGTCCTATAGGTAGCTTTGATTGGTAGTTAAATTTTATAGTTTTTGAAACACATGCCTTAATTAACATAAAGCGAGTTTGTTAATGTTAATGCTAAAAATAAAAATCTAAAATTAGGTTATTATATCTTTTAGTTCATTGATTGATAAACTTACATAATTAATAATTTTCGATGCATTTTTTTTGTTTAATACTTACCTACCTATTTAGGTAGGTACTATTCTGAATTTATTTTAATTTTTTACCACGGGAAAACTAAAGTTTTGACTTTTGAGGATTATCTATTTCGATAAGCCTTAAGTATATCTGTAGAATTTAGAATTTATTTATTTACTGTAGGGATTCTGTTAGCTTTTCACATGTTGTGTAGGTAAAATATGTCACATGATATTTATAGAAAAAGATTTTTAACATGTCCAAATGGTCGACAGATTTTATGTTTTCTCAGAGCGAATGATTAGGGAAATGATATAGAAATTAAAAAGTCATTAACGATTAAGTATAACCGCATTAATTTTCTTAAAATGATGGCTAAAGCCAGTTGTATGTAGAAACTCGTTCACGACGGTTGCCACCATGCGTATTAATACGAAACATAACCTGCACCGTGAATGAACTTAAAAAAAAAAAAACTTAGTCATTTTAGTTGACTAAACGTAGTGGATTATTTATGAAGTGGACTTTTTATGTCACAAAAAGCGACATTTTGGTTGTTTTATCCGCTTGATAGTGTCACAGTGTTGTGCAACATTTTTTACCGGTTTTTCTAAGGTGAGTGCACTTTAGTACCATGATTAAATATTTTTAGATAATTGCACCTACCTATTTTTTAATCGATTTATCTTAACAATTTCTTGGGAAATTGTTACAGTATAAGGCATTCAAAACACCTACCTACTGTAACCTACTGTGTGTAGGTGTAGTTACGTAGAGTTTTGAATAAAAAATATAAAAAAATCTAAAGTAAAAACCGTTCAGATGTTTTATTTACTTATCGATTTTTTATTGAAAAAATTCATTATCAGATCACTCGATGTTAACCAAGACAAATCTTACGGGAGTTTTTAATTAAATTATAGTTGTCATTAGGTTAATTAAGTCATCATAAAATAGGAAAAGTTGGGGAAATTTTCATTTGATATAGGCACTAGGCTTCGCTTAGGTTTTTAAGAAACAAGTTAGGTACCTAGGTATCATTTATTTATATATCAGTAGAGATGAGGAACGGAAGTGCCTAATAATGTCCTCCCAACCGAATTCACAGGCATAGAGGCCAATCCCCACTCTGATAAGCCATCTACGCGGGAGATATTTAGAACACATGTGTGTTCACAACCCAGGTGTATTTTCTATTCCCTCACTCTCGTTTTCCGATGGGACGGCAATTTGACATGTCTGACGCGGCTTCACTCACGTTAAGTTAGATTTTTCAAACCCCCATTTTATCCCCTTAGAGGAGATGAATTTTCAAAAGTCCTTTCTTAGCCGATGCCTACGTCATAATAGCTATCTGTATGCCAAACAGCCCGATCCGTTTAGTGGTTTGAGCTGTACGTTGATAGATCAGTCAATCAGTCAGTCACCTTTTCCTTTTATATATTTAGAGTAATGAATGAAAGACCGACTGGCATTACAGGCACTATGTTTTAACTAAAGTAAATTGACTAGGTCGTCTTATTTTCACGATATGTATTACCCGTAGTCATGACCGAATTAGCACCAATTTGGTTAGTAAAAATTATTATGGCGGTTGAAAAATCGACCCTAATGAAATGTCAAATGACCACACAAAAGCGACGACGAGCGACATCGTGCCATTTACTAGACAATCTCGACTGCCTTGTTGGTCAAGTGGTAAGCATCTGCGGCTGCGGATACCGAAGTTCAGGGGCCCAAGTCTGCTATTGCAATTGTAGGTCAATTGTCTATCAATGACATCCCAATTGCTACTTTTAGCAATTTTGGTAGTCTACTAATTCAATGGCGTCACAATTGTTTTCCGATGGTTTGCCACTGACACATCTAGCTTTGAATCTAGCTTAAATAAACGTTTTTAATATGTAGTTTTTTCTAAACTCATTTCGGCAAACGCTTTTTAAGCTAATGGCAATACCGAGGTATCATTGAATTACAATCCAATTATAAGAAATCGAACGACCATTGTGAATTTAGTAGACTACGAAATTTTGGACCAATGATAATTGAATTGTAATTGTATTGCGGTTCAATGACAATGACATGTAAAATAGCAGACTTGGGGCCCTGGTTTCGATTCCTGGATAAAGCCGGTACAGGCACGTAAAGAAGTTAAAGTACACACGTAAAGGGTTCCGGGTCGAATAAAATCTGGTAAGTTCGGGTGGTCATAAAATCAAATAAATCAAAATCAAAATTTATTTATTTCATGTAGGCCAACTTGCAGCTCCTATAACACGTCATAAATCTACCACCGGTTCGGAATGCAGATTCTGCTGAGAAGAGCCGGCAAGAAACTCAGCAGTTGCTCTTTTCAAAAAAAATTTTTTTTTTTACAATTGTTAAAAAAACTAGGCTATGCACACAATGTTTCCACACAAAAGTTTAAAAAATGCACACCTACCATAACCTAACACATGTTAACATGGGTAGACACAAAGCAGACCCATTCCCGTTGGCGGCACCCGTTCACGTGCATGACGCATGATCCAGCCATTGCTTCGTTCAACCATATTTGTGGGAACGTAAAAAAATATGGGGGGGGGGGAAACGTATGACCCCCCCCCCCCCCCTATATTTTTTTTTTATTTTATTTTTATTATCTGTTGTTATAGCGGGAATAGATGTACACATTTTGTAAATTTCAAGTATCCACCTACTACGGTTCATGAGATACAGCCCTAAATTTTATAAATACTATTAGGAAATTTTTATTTACCAGTAGGCCTAATCGAGCCCTTCTTTTCTTGAAATTGTAACTCTGAATTTCAAAATTATATAAGTACTTATAAATATTCAAAATTATTTATTTCATGTAGACCAACCTGTGGCTCTTATTGTTGGTGTTCTCTCTACCATTTTACTATTTGAACCTTTATTTTTTATTGTCATCATTTTATATGGGACTTTTAAAGTGACCTTTATGTCAGTCCCATCGGTACACACAAAATATTACAATTTAATTATATACAAAATCAACAAGGTATTTATAAAACTATACCAAATTGAGCCCATTTGAACTTTATCGATTGTAATTATTATAATGTTTGAAACGCATGTTAAACGATAAATGATGATGCAGTCTAGATAATTGTTGCAGGCTATAGATTCACGTGACAAATGTTAATAAGCTAATAATTATGTTAATTAGTTATTAATTATTGATATCCACCCAATAAATTTAAAATAGTTGTTCGGAATGTGGTAGGTATTTATAGTTTAGACAAGATGCGGCAGAGCTTGTTCTAGTTAAATATTATAGATGTATTTTGCACATTCCGTACCCACTACCCGCCCGGTATTTCCTTCCACCGCAAAGCGGATGAAGTCCGAGGAAAAGAAAAGAGCGAAGTAGAGCGTCCAGTTCTGTCTCCGCTAAGTAAGCTATCTATCTATATATTTAGTTTATTTATTAACTAGCTTTTGCCTGCGGCTTCGCTTGCGGCTTAAGTTCGATTTTTCAAATGTCTATTTTACCCCCTTAGGGGCTTAATTTTCAAAAATTCTTTCTTAGCGAATGCCTACGTCATCTGTATGCCAAATTTCAGCCCGATCCGTCCAACGGTCAAAGCTGTGCGTTGATAGATCAGTCAGTCAGTCAGTCAATCAGTCAGTCAGTCACCTTTACCTTTTATATATTTAGATTTATTATTTTTATTTTTTATTTACATATAAGGAATTACAAGACAACATATATTAAGAAAGAAGAAGTAGACATAGATATATATAGCTATCGTACAAAGTTTCATCTCAATTGGATGAAAGATAAGCGATCACATAAAGGACGAAATAGAAAAACAAACTTAATATGCGTAAGTATTCCATATTTTGAACTGTAAGATTCCATACTAATATTATAAATTCCTGCCAATCTGCAAGAATTTCATATGTTAATTTTTTTGTATAACTTTGAAACCTGGCAAACCACAGAAATAGTTTTAAAAAGCATGTCAAAACAAAATTCGTTGGATTAATTAATATTCAAATAAGAATCAGTTTGTAGTATGATCTCGAAATTAACTATTACTAACGTGTTAAGGCCCACTTGCACCAAACTGGTTTAGTTGGTCATGCTGTCACTTTTTGACATGTCTATTCCAAATCCAGGGTTGTCAAGAAATGACAGATAGCTAGTTACTTCCGTCCATCGTACTTTACAAACAGTCGTTGTCTACATGTGATTCTCTATGGTTGGTCTCCATTACAAAAGAGTTCTTCGAACCTTTTTTATTTTGGCCTACTCCCTTCTTAGCCTGACTTCATTCTTCTTCCTTTTCTCTTTTTCCTGCGAATTCTCCATGATTTTCTGCAGCAGCCTCTGTACCTATCCTAACTTACATATCATGTCATCTTACGCTGGTTCTTTGTAATTACTTTCAACTTGTTCCTTGAAAAAAATCTAAGCAATAGTTACTTTAGCTTTCCAGTACAGCATTGTTTGATATGTGAACATCTCGACAAACTCTATGCTTGCTATAACTGAGATTTTTACTTAATTTTTTAAAATGCTACTGCTATTTTATATTAAAAAATAACTGGTTTCCTAATTAATTTATTTAATATTTCGCTATTTTAGGCACTGATTTATGTATGTAGAGAACAATTAGCAGGTAATTAATCGTGTTTTGTTTATTAATTTGATTTTAAAAACCGTAAGTAATGTGACAGATCTATTTTATCATAGTTGGTTTTATTTTATTTATCTAAGTCTAGTCTAATCTTAGTCCTGGCTGAATAATATTAGTAAGTAGCTGTACGGATTTCATTATGCAGTGATATTCCGTTAATATAATATAGACTCGCTAGAATTAGTACTAAAGCTTAGATATGTGTGCTAATCGAAAGACCTACCTACACAAACAATGAAATGTAGTTTACAGCGTATATTATTATGTATGCAGGTAAGTATAAGATAACAAGGTGGCTGAACTATTAGAGTATTTTATTTAAAAGCCCTGATCTTCTCAAATGCCCTTAGAATAAGGCATGTAGGCCGCGCACCAAGGCCTTCACTTTTGTAATAGCTGTATATTTACCTACCTACGTATGATTTATGAACAGTATTCACTCATCCATATTTATATTATTCCTACATAAATGCAAAAGTGTCTTTTATCTTTAGAAACACGCGACGATCCCATAGGATTAAAAAAATCTATCCATTGGGAGACCCGTTGCAGTATTGCCGTATCCACCCCGAACTCAAGCTTTCCGCTTATTTGGTGGGGAGAGGAGAATAATATTTAAAAAAAATTAGCTTAATTTTAAATCGTTTAAGTTCAGCAAAGTTGAGGCTGTGGTTTCCAGCCTTGGGATCCAAAAAGAGACGAGTCTGTCAGGATGAAACTCAATTTTATCCGAACTAGTACTAGGTATTCTGTGTCCGAACACAAAAGTAACACAAGTCTACGAGACTTGCGTAAGCGCGGGGAAAAGGGCAAGGACAGAATATAGTTAAGTCTCTTGTAACTTTTGTGTGCGTTTCATCCTGACCACAGATTAATTAATCCTGACCGACTCATTTTGTTTTCGAACCTAAGGCTGTCACTCCAAAGCCACAAAGTAAAATAATATGTTCCGTAGTGAATATGGCTTTAATAGTGAGTGAGCTGACTGGTGAGCTGGCTGGTGACCCGTCTTTAATTTTATTATAATAATATAATAGAAAAGTCTTGTAGAATTCACAAGCATCACTGCGGTGAGACAAGTCAGGTACAAGGTAGAGTTTCTATCGAGTATCACATTACATTTTACAATCACGTGTTGTATATCGCTGACCCTTATTTTAATGCAATACAAGTCATAGTAGCTTGACAACCTTCTTGCCAAAGCCCTTACTAACGACTTGAAAATAGTGCGGTGCCGTGGGTTAAAAGTGTTATTAAATATTATGAAATAACCTCAAGGTGATTAAAATACATGTTTACAAATTACAAGAATCTCAATTAATAAAATGATCGATTGGCACCGTGAACCATGAAGCTGTGAATAATTTTTTATAACAGCGATAGGGTCGACTCCAGTCTACATCTACAAAAATTTTACCTTATGTCGAAAAAAATCTGGGGCTATATTATAAGAAGCCGGTAAAGAATACAACTCGGAGTCCGACTTTACATGTTTATTCGTCGAAGTTTCTGTACAGAATGACCGCCTCTAATTTCGTCTTCTCGCTTTTATAACATTGTTTTGAATGAAGTTCGCTATTAATGAAGTTTCTACCTACATCAAAAATCAACATCAGTAGAAACAATATCTTAATTATTATTCTAAGAAACAAAAATGTGTATCACAACCCTAATAAATAATATTAGCAATTTTAATGCTTAATTATCATTAAATTAAAGCTACATACATTTTATGGATACACATTGTGCATTTGATTGAATGAATAAGTATTGATACCTTATAATTCATTCAATCAAATGTTTTCTCAATATTACAATACGTGAACTCAGTCAATTTTATCTGTATTAGTGTACAATCTCTAAGTCGCTCACAATTATTCACATAATTTCTAACATTATTAACAACGCAATAACAGTGTTAAGTAGGTATATTAATTATGTTTGGGGATGTCATAGAATGTCAACTTTAAGCCTAATTACTGTAAGGTTAAAACTGTCTGCTACGTGCATCCGGCGAGGGTAAAAAAGGGACGAAGATTCGATAAAATTCTGGTTTGTGGGGTTTAGTGGTTTAGTAAATAGTACCTGCAAAAAATGCATTCTGATTTCCGGCGTACGTCATAGTCTACTAAACTACCACCGCATAACGCAGTAAATCAATTTTGTTTTGAGATATCATGCACTGTTAATCTTATATTATTATATGATGTCTCAAAACAATAAATTTAAAAAAAACCGACTTCAAACGCCACTACAAAGTATATCAATGTGCCTATAAAATTTCCCCTCACTCAAATTCTCTTGGATTCTACAATCAGATCCTGACCTGATGACCACGGGATAGCGTTGCCAGGCGTCCCGTATTTCCCGGGACATCCCGTATTTTAGGCATAGTTTAAAATGTCCCAGCGGGACTGACTCTGTCCCGTATTTTAACCGTATATACTTCGTTTTTCATTATGAAATCGATCCAAGTATTCACACACGCAACATTCGTAAAAAAGCGAGTTGATCACCGTTTTTAATTACGATTATAATTGTATTAATTTTTACATATATTATGTTAAAACGAATAAAAATATTTTAAAACTGACTCGATCCTCGGAAAAATATCAAAAAAAAAAATATGACACTAAATAATTTTGTTTTTTATTTGTCCCGGGTAAAAAACTGAAATCCCGTATTTTTTACCCATTTAACCATTTGTCCCTTATAGGCTGAAAAATAATCTGGCAACCTTACCACGGGACTATCTGGAAAGGCAAAAAAAAAGAATTTTCCAAATCGGTCTAGACGTCTTCGAGTAATCGCGAACCATACATTAAAAAAAAAAAAGATTCCGACAAACAAAAAACCTACTGCTTTTTAAGCATTTCGTTGGTAGGCCCTGACATGCGCGGGAAATCTAACTGCTCGTTTTGTACTATTTACTAAACCCTATCCTAAATCAGAATTTTATCTGATCTTACGTCCCTTTTAACCTTCGCTGGATGCACGAAACAGAAAGTTTTATTACAGAGGATAATGAGGTAGGTAGATACAAATTATAAATTTAAGATATGGCCAAGACTATAAAAATAAACAATTAAAAGAACTCCGAAGTTCCTTTTCTCTCAAATAACTACCTATTCCTTGTTTTCAAATATAAAGGATAACACGATTACTTACCGGAACTTTCTTTGCTGTCAAAGAAAACACCATGCTTAGATTGCGAAAGCAACCCGACAGCAGAAATGGTTGGTTATACTAATAATATATTTTTACTGCTACGAATAATG
Organism: Hipparchia semele; assembly: GCA_933228805.2. Lineage (NCBI taxonomy): Eukaryota > Metazoa > Arthropoda > Insecta > Lepidoptera > Nymphalidae > Hipparchia > Hipparchia semele. The sequence goes on along the minus strand of OW121710.1, from coordinate 14,565,110 downwards.
TGAGTATTTTCAAGAGTGAATAAGCATTTTCTAGGCAAGGGTACTGCAACCAAGACCTCATCAAGGCTTTCGGTCAATGTATTAAAAAAACAGCTCTATAGAAGTCTGTGACTGCAACAGTGGTGTTTTGTCATCATAATATTGTCCTGTACTTAAACCCTACACTCGTAACTAGTAATTCAATATGAGGTAAACGACACGGCTTAGCCTTTGATTGAAAATACTTACGTGTATCCGGTAGCATCCTTTATTATTCACACTCGGCAGTCGACGTTATGGCTTCGGCATCGGCATACCTACATATACCCGATAACAATGTAGAGTGCGACAAGGATCTTTTTGCACATGGTCAAAGTCGGAACTAAACCGAGATCAGAGTGAGGGAGACACACGGCTGCCCCATTTCAAAACCTAGTAAGTGTGATTGACAAAATTTTACAGGGGCCAAAAAAACATGTTTTGTAGATGGTTTAGCGAAGTAATAAATATATCCAATAAAAGCTTACAAAGTATGAAAGTAGTTTATTTACGAAACATTAATTCACCAACAGATACTGAAGAGTTCAGAGTTCAGAAGGGCTACCACAAATATGTTTTTTGGTCTCCTTTAAAATTTTGTGAATCACACTTACTAGGTTTTGAAATGGGGCAGCCGCACAGGTGGAGTGCCAATAGATCCTTAATTATTGTCGTACTTTTTTTTACCCCCGGAGGAGGAAAAATCTTCCATGCTGGCATGCCCGATTCCACTGTTGCGGCCTATGGACTAAAAACCTCCTTCGTACTACGCTCACTACTTCCTGGTACCGCACTTAGCATTACATCAAGATCATTAATTGTCGTACTAAACTGTACTTACTATACTTACATCTATAATATGGGTATTCAGCCTTTGACTCATGGAACTAGTATCTACTAAAGCATAGAAGTTAGATTGTCTATAGTCCAGTCAAAAAACCTCAAAAAATGACCCAACCTCTGGAAAATTGCGAAAGTTTTGAAACTTTGCACATCGAATTATGGGTACCTAGGGATGAATATACCAAAAGTCCTCATGCGTACGAGGCGAGCTCTAGCGGCAATTAGCGGAAACAGGACCCCTTTTTTGGTTTTTTGTTAATATCTCGAGAACCTTTGGTCAGAGGTAAAAGTTTATTACTACATAATTGAAGCTTATTAAATTTGCAATAATAATGAATATATACATTTTTCTTGAATTCCTAATAATTACTGAGTTTTAGGCCACTAAAAGATAGCTTTTTCGAAAAATCACGCTAGCGGCGCCCGGTACAATATGGCATTTGTAATAATATTTGACAATCATGGTTTTTCATTTTTTTTTTGGGTACCAAGGCTGATTCAGAAAATAAACTTCATAGTTATGTACAAAAAAAGACATATTGTTTATTAAACAACTAGCTTTTGTCCGCGGCTTCGCTCACGTTAAGTTAAATTTTTCAAACCCCTATTTTATCCGTTGTACCCCCTTAGGGGTCGAATTTTCAAAAATCCTTTCGTAGAGGATGCCTACGGCCTAATAGCTACCTGTATGCCAAATTTCAACCTGATCGGTCCAGTGGTTTAAGCTGTGCGTTGATAGCATTTTTTATTGTTACTGTATTTCATCTAAATATTTAAAACGCAAAGGTGACAGACTTACTGACTGATCTATCCACGCACAGCTTAAACCACTGGACGGATCAGGCTGAAATTTGGCGTACAGGTAGCTATTAGGCCGTAGTTATACTCTACGAAAGGATTTTTGAAAATTCGACCCCTAAGGGGGTACAACGGGTAAAATAGGGGTTTGAAAAATTTAACTTAACGTGAGCGAAGCCACGGGCAAAAGCTAGTTGTTTAATAAACAATATGTCTTTTTTTTGTACATAACTATGAAGTTTATTTTCTGAATCAGCCTTGGTACCCAAAAAAAAATGAAAAACCATGATTGTCAAATATTATTACAAATGCCATATTGTACCGGGCGCCGCTAGCGTGATTTTTTGAAAAAGCTATCTTTTAGTGGCCTAAAACTCGGTAAATATTAGGAATTCAAGAAAAATGTATATAATCATTATTGTTGCAAATTTAATAAGCTTGAATTATGTAGTAGTAAACTTTTACCTCTGACTGAAGGTTCTCGAGATATTAACAAAAAACCAAAAAAAGGGTCCTGTTTCCGCTAATTGCCGCTAGAGCTCGCCTCGTACGCATGAGGACTTTTGGTATATTCATCCCTAGGTATCCATAATTCGATGTGCAAAGTTTCAAAACTTTCGCAATTTTCCAGAGGTTAAACCTTGTTTTGACTGGACTACTATGTAGTTACACGTGTAATTTGACCAGGAGTATGGTATTTTAAAGTCAGTATAAAAGAATGGTGCAATTGGTGTCATTTGACAATTTTAAGTAGAAGTTTAAGTAATTAAAATAATATTACCTACCATTATAGTAGTATATAATAAAGCCACCGTTACATAATGGTACTTAGTAGAAATTGAAAATTTGAACTTATGATCAGTTGATAATCGAATAAACACAAACAGCGATGTATTCTTGCACTTACTTTAGTACTACTTCCATGCTTCGACTGATCTATGCTAAAAGTGACAGACATTTTTGTTCATGAATGAACTAAGGCTTCAGCCAAACGTAGTATTAAATGGCTTCAGCATCTGAGGCTTTATCCGTTAATTTTGTTGTAGCGTGCTGGTTTTATACTACATATTTGGGTTTTTCGTAGAAACAAGACATGCTGAGATCTACAGAGCGTGCTCTGACTTAGCTCGGGCTTAAGTTAGAGTTTAAATGAGACACAAGTAGGTATGCTCTGACAAAAATCTGTCTCGTTTTAACTATGTCTTCAGTCTGAGCAGAGTGAGAATTCGGTCTATAAATTTCAGACAAGATGAAGTGGCAGTGCGTGGTACATAGATTAAAGTAGGTACTCTGCAATGTTAAAAATTTGATCCAAAAATTTTTAATCATTGTAGAAAATAAAAAATCGTTATTTATAAAAATACTTGGGTTAGATTAAAGTTATTATATTAATTATCCTACTAATATTATTAATGAGAAATTTTGATGGATGGTTGGACGTTTTTTACTCAATCACATCGCAACGACTGAATCGATTTGGCTGAATTTGGCACAGAGATAGATTATAGTCTGGAATAACACATAGGCTGCTTTTTATCACGGAAAATAAGAGATATCCCGCGGAAATTAAAAAACCTTAATCCACGCAAACGAACACGCGGGTATCAACTAGCATTTTATATGCTCATATTATTTTACCTGCTCATTGGTCATTTTTTACATTAGGATACGGATATTATGATCATAATACCATGTCTGGTTATTTATCTATTCTATGACACGGCTGTTGGCCAATCAGCTTCGTGCCAAATTTCCAGTTGGCAAAATCGCTAAAATGATTGGTCCGCGAAGACCGGCCCACTTGCATTCCGACTTTGCTTCAACTTCTACATCCGTTTATTGCCCGTGTACCAATCCTACTACTAGTAGTTATACATACCTATTACTCTATCTGCTCCATTACCTACTAGTATTTTACTTAAATACCAGCGGACTTCGTCAGTTTGTTCAATTCACAATCGACAGTACCTAAATCACAGTATCCCTGCAGCATAACGCACACACGCACGCACGCATGCACGCACGCACGTACGCACGCACGCACGCACGCACGTACGCACGCATGCACAAATACAAACTTTCGCCTTTATAGTGATGTGATATAAAATTATAAATACATATACTGACAACACACAAGGTAAAGATCTACACATAATTAAACTATTAATAGGATATTATAAGATATTTATAATATAATAGGTATCTACTTAACTAAATCTAAGTTAATACATAGTCAAAATTAGATTAGAATGGATAAGTGATGTTCGGAGGTCACCGAAATGTTTCATAAGTAAAGATTAACTTAAAATATATCTTATGTTGAAGTAGTCTCAGGGTGACTTTAGAAACAAATGCCAGCGAGCCATTATTTATTCCTAAGGCTTGCTATACACCGGAGCCGTACGAGAATAAATAAACTATAAGCTAGTAGAGCGAGATCCCGGGCCCGCCAGACCTTCCTCATTTTCTAATCAATTAAATGTATTCGATTTTGTAGTACTAGTATCGTCTTTAAAGATGTACATGCCTGCTGGCTTGATAATAGAGGTGATGATGGGTATATCTGGCGAAACCATAGACAATAGGTAACGCTATCTCTTACGTAAGTATGTACTTCCATTCAATTGCCTCTAATAGCCCTTCCTAGCAACGAGTTAACTATAGGATAGGTTCCCAAAATGGAACTTAATGGTGTCAATTGATACATTTATTATCCGTTTAAAAGGAAATGGTGGATTACCGTAGAGCTGTGACAGAGTCAAATCGTTAAAGATGTTCGATAAGGACGTTGGTAGGTTCATGATATTTCGATGATTTCTCTTATTTATATAGGGTAAGTAAGTTGTATATTTAAGACTAGCGGACGCCCGCGACTTCGTCGGCGTTCTTAAATCCCCACAGTTTAGGTGGGCAGAACCCCTGCAGCATCAGGATTGAGGAGTTGGGTCCTGGAGTTCAACGATGTAGTCTTTACTTGGTACCTACAATAACTATTCATAATCGACAGTTCCTAAATCCCCACAGTTTAGGAGGGCAGTACCCCTGCAGCACCAGGATTGAAGAGTTGGAACCCGAAATTTTTATGGAAGCATCTTGCAAAGTTTTTGTTTCAATTAAAAAAAGATTTACGCAAATCGGTTAAGAAATTACGGAGATATTGATATGCAGAGGTAGAAAAACATTACTCCTTCTCCTCCTTTTTCGAAAGTCGGTTAAAAAAGTAGCCTATATTATGCCCGATAATATCAGCTATCTACCAGTGAAAGTTCCGTCAAAATCGGTCCAGCCGTTCCCGAGATTAGCGGCAACAAACAGACAGACAGACAGACAAAAATTTTAAAAATTGTTTTCTTGTTATAAGTAGCGTATTTACGAGTACTTTCGTATGCAGTTAGTAAAAAGCTGTTCTTTTGATATTACAAACAATTTTATTTATTTGTATAGATTGTATAGATGTATAGATATGTTAGGTATAATATAACTGCAGGTATAATAACCTCTACTCGTTAATTTTATATTTTTAATTACTTATGAGCTTCGGGTGGCCATCATTTATATATATACTTATATTATTCATGTATCATCAATTATGTTGAAGTCTTGAATCAAACAGGTTTATTCCTATTATAGTAAATAGTTTGTAGATGCATAATATTATGCACAGAGATCAACGCAAGAAATATAATTTTATTCATGCCTTTGTTTTTCCGTGTATTGCGATTAGAATGATTGAAATCTAATTACATTTAGCTATGTTACTTTATAACTATTAGAGCTAGGTACAAATGATTGACTGATCATGAATTCACCGCACCTATCTTCTATGAGTTGATTGAAAATTAAACCTACACATCACTACTTTAAAATAACTTAGTGGTAACATTGAAAACCCTGTCATGCATGATTTAAATTTTTTTACGTGAATTGATCGTTAAAAATTAGACGAACAAAAGAATGCGTTAATTTAAAAAGTCGGAATTTTTTTTTTTTTTTTTTAATGCAAAAGTATTTTACCGTAACCGATAGGTTTCAGAAAAATACTATATATAAGTACGTGAAAGCACGAGGTGATGGAGAAATATTATCCAGCATCACACACTTAATTATTACACGTGATCCATTGGGTCAAAAAAAGTTGTAAAAGCTTCATACACGCCGAAGTTTTCATCACATACACGGTAAATAATCAATACAGGCGATGACGGTCGGTTTTGCAAAAAAAAAAAAAAATTAAAAAAATTTCGGCTTTTTCAATTAAGTAACGCACACCAATTTTATTCGTCTAATTCTTAACTATTAGTTCACATTAAAAAAAAATATTACCATGTCGGGGCATATTATCTATTGGTAATAGGTACGCCCCGTATTCGTACCTATTAGTGCGACCGTAAAAAAACTCGCTACTAAACTTTTTTCTCTTTTATCCACAGTGCCAAATGACGTAACCCTACAATGAAGGAGTCGGATCTTAAAGTACCCACACGAAATGTCCTGACTGGGGCCGTGGTGAACTGGGAGGACGATGAGATGGCTGGGTTGGGAGACACGCCGGAAAACCTGACGCTAGCCTGGAAAGACCTTTCCGTTTACAGGAAGAAGAAGCACCAGACCAGCATATGGAGGTCCGCGACATATGAAGAAGTGAAGGTTTTACATGGAGGTGAGTCATGTTGTTAGGCGCAACTACACTTGTAAGTTTCACTCACGTAAATCGCTTTAAAGAGTTATTTACGAAATGTACCTAAGTTACGTATCGTTTGATAATGTTAGTTATGTAAGTTACTTACGTAAAAACTTATTAGTGTAATTCTAGTCTTGATTTAAAAAATTGGAAATGCCCTTTCGGCTTTCCGTTTTCCCAACCAACAATAACTTGGGTACATTCACTTACCATCAGGCGAGATTGTAATCAAGCGCTAGTCTATATACCTATTTAAAAAAAATTTGAGATTAGTATCCTTACGGTGGCTTCGCAGTACATTTATAATAACTGCACCGACTTACTCGTACAAGAAACCACTGTTAATGATGTCACTACACCATCATGTCGTCTGCGCAACGTATTGAAGTTGGGAGTAGAAAAAATTTGATTCCTCCATGTAAAAGGCATCAAGCATAGATAAGTTAAATCAAGAGTCAATAGGAATCTTCCAGGCAAGCGCGCTCTATCTTCACTTATATTAAGGTATGATCGCACTCAAGCGCTAGTATAGTATACCTATTTAAAAAAAGAATAGGTTGATGCTTTTATTTTTCCATCTCTTTTCCGTCCATACTATATGACAGATTTATGCAGAGTTAACCTAGTAACTGCCTTGTTCCTACTTCCATACAGTTAACGTACCTAAGTTACCTACGCTACGTTTACACTACCTCAGTGGGATTAGTATAAGATTTAATTCGATTGATCGTATTCGTATACTATGACATTAGCGTCAAAGTAAAATGAACAATAAGTACATTGAATTAGTGCTCAATTTCGTGAACGCATTATACTTTTACGTATACGGATAAGCTCCAAACTAAAATTGGCTGTACTGAATTTGTGACTTTAAAGTAATACTATTAAGGTTCATTTTAGTTTGACGTTAATGTCATAGAATACGAATACAATCAATCGTGTTAAATCTTATACTAACCCCACTGGTAGAGTTTGAAGTATGTGACCGTGACTTTAAAGTTCACGAACGACACGCCACACTGAATTTCAGTGTCGCGTGGCACGGTCTAATGAGCAGGCAAGTGACGCGACCCACTGCAATCTATGACATGTGTAGCGAATAGCGGTCGCTCAACTCAAATGCTCTCCACACAATAATCTCTATACAAAGCAATGTGCTAATCTTCTCAATCGGTCACTCTTATCAGAGGGGTCGTGGCCGCTAAGATGATGCGACATTAGTTGTCGTCAGTCTCTTTAGTTTTGGGTCGCACCGCCTCCCGTGCGATGCTCCTCCACTTTTGGCGGTTTGTGGCATGGCGGGAGCTCTCCACCACAGTTGTCTGGGTCACCGCTTTCATTAAATCTGTCCATCACGTTGGTGAGCGTCCTTTCGCTCTTTTCCCTGTACTACCAACTGTACTACCACTATTCCCTGTACTACCAACCGCTCTATCAATCCTTCATTTCTGGAGATGTGGCCAAAGAAAACTTCAGAATTCGTAATTGCACAGTCGATGACAGCCTTTCTTTTAGCTTCAATTCTTTCAAAATGAAATTGTTGGTTCGGAAAACTATCCAAGGGATCTTCAGGAGTCGCCTCCAACACCACGTCTCTAGAGCATCAATTTTGCAGCGGTCTTGCAGTCTAAGGGACCAGGTTTCAACTATGCTAATATCGCCTCCCAAATGCTGCAGTCCTGATCCTAAACAACCCTAAGCTGGTCACTTTAAATTATGGGAAGATGTCTAGTGAGTGCTGTATATGGAACCCATTGCACCAATAGAATAGGAGCTTTCATAATCAACAGAGCTAAGATACTATTAAGATAAACCCACAAAAAGAATCGTTTTCTGTCAATAAAGTCATTCAGTTGGACTTTGGTGGGATTTAGACTAATTTCTCGCTTAGTTTAGTATTAGTATAGTCATTTTGACTTAAATAACGTGAATACAATTTAGATGAATGAATGGAAAAAATGAATGGCATATTTACAGTAAACATGCGAAAGTGTGTATTGGTTTGTTGGTTTGTCCTTCAATCACACTGCAACAAAGCTATGGATCAACGTGATTTTTTGCATGCGTATAGTTGAGGACCTGGAGAGTGACATATACTTTTTATCCTGGAAAATCAAAGAGTTCCCGCGGGATTTTAAAAATTAACGTGGACGAAGTCGCGGGCATCAGCTAGTAAATAATAAATCTATGCTCTACAATCTACATAATATAAAATAGCACTTACTAACACAGAGGAAGTAGGCTTCATAAAATTCCTCAAACTGTGAACAACACAGCCAGCCTATTAATTATGCAAAAAAAAATGTTAACTCTTGCTTGCGTAACTTCATATTAATTTTAGAGAAAAACCTACCTACGTTAACCAGTTTATGGATAACTTAACTAACTTTATTTACATAAGTTATGTTAATCCACATATTTGTCATATTTTAAGAACCACTATAAAATTATTCAAAATACTACTACTACGACACGGTCTTGAGGTATTTCAAAAATTTTTTTTTCTAACCCCTTAAAACTTTTTTTTGTCTGGTGGGAGGCATTGGCCGTGGCTAGTTACCACCCTACCGTCAAAGACGTACAAGCGATTGAGCGTTCCGGCACGATGGTGTGTAGAAACCGATTAGGGTATGGGTTGAATTTACACTGCTATATCCCTTCCAAGTTAGCCCGCTACCATCTTAGACTGCGTCACTTACCATCAGGTGAGATCGCAGTCAAGGGCTATCATTGTCATCGAATTAAAAAAAAATATATATCCGAAAATTTTACCACATAAGCAAGACGAGTTTCCTTATCTATACTATTATAATAAAGAGAGAGCGCGAATTTTGTGAGTTTGTATGTATGTCCGGAGCAAACTTTGGAACCACCGCACCTATTACAATAATTCTTTTACCATTTCAAAGGTACATTATTCCAGATGGTTATAGGCTATAATTATGTTAATAAATGTATTATGGCTAGATATTATGTGCAAATTTGTTAAAGAAGTCGGACATTTTTTTGACTCTTAAACGTTTTCAAGGCGTGCGCTGGGTCATATACTGTTATTGGATCAAAATCATGTATGGGTGAATTGTTCCTCTTAAAGAGTTCTAAAAAAAAGTCCGCGATAGCATATGTCTATATTCTAAGGATAACTTACAGTAATCATTTCTATCTTTCAAATTTTGATTAAAAATAATGAATTATTTTCGAAGCTTCTTTAACCGATGTGATGTCAATCTATATCTAAATAAATATGTTTATTATCGTAAGTATTTAATTTAGAACATATTTGCCCTTTACACTATACAATTTAAATAAATATTTTGACGGCCTCCCTGGCGCAGTGGTGAGCGCTGTGGTCTTATAACTGGGAGGTTTCGGGTTCGATTCCCGGCGGGGGCAATTTAGGAATTTATAATTTCTAAATTGTCTCTGGTCTGGTCTGGTGGGAGGCTTTGGCCGTGGCTAGTTACCACCCTACCGTCAAAGACGTGCCGCCAAGCGATTTAGCGTTCCGGCACGATGGCGTGTAGAAACCGATTAGGGGTATGGGTTGAATTTACACTGCTATACCCCTTCCAAGTTAGGCCGCTACCATCTTAGACTGCATCGTCACTTACCATCAGGTGAGATCACAGTCAAGGGCTATCTTGTCATCGAATAAAAAAAAAAAAAAAATATATTAGGAGTTATCGGAAAATTAATATTTCCGCGCGACAAAATAATAAAATGGCGCGGCAGGGCACGGTGGCGGGTATCGGTGCGGGATATTCGTGTGGTTCCTGTGGTGATCTTATTGACAATCGTCTCCTATAAGAAGCTCACAAGAACAAATATTTAATTTTCAACCCGGACAAAGTCGGCGCGGGCTTCTAGTAATAGAATAAATAGGTGCATATTTTTTTCTTAAATTAAATTATTAAAAATATATTATAATGAAATAGTTTCTGTCTACTGACAGAAAAAACTGCTGTCCACTAACCTCGATTTCTGTCGGCGGAAACTTATATAATTATTATGATTTTGGTGATACGATTTAAAATTTTGGTGAAAAAATGTCTTGTTTATCCAATTCTCAAATAAGCTTTTAGGTAAACGTTTCTTCGACGTGCTGTGATAGGCTAGCTCAGTCAAATACATAATAATACCGGTTAGGAAAGATTTACTTAATTTACTAAAGAGATAATCAAAAGCTTAGTAAGCAGGTAGGTACATAATGAGATGCTAATGATCTTTTTTATTTCCAGTGAGCGGCGTAGTGTCATCTGGCAACTTGGTCGCTCTAATGGGTTCAAGGTAAGAAAACTATGTTTGTTCCACAGGGCCACATAGTTTTGTTGGATTTCGGATATCTTTAATACATTAACGATTTTATTAATGGACTTCCAAAAAAGTTTGACACTTCAGATAGCTGCTGCTTGTAGCTTATCATTTTATTCTTCTATGATTCTTTAACCTCAATTGATGAAGGCAACCCTTGACTTACAAAACACTAAACTTTTTTTTTCTTTAAAATGAATATTAGCCAAGCTGAAGTTAACTAATATCCTTCTATCCCCTCCAAATAAGCGAAAAGCTTGAGCTAGGAGTGTAGCGAGGAGTTTAAAAAATTGTGTTCAACTTCATCCAAAATTATTCCTTTCCCAACTCAAGGCTCTTATGACAAGTCGAGAATCTATCACCGATTCGGAAAGCTGATTATGCCGAGAAGAGCCGGCAAGAAACTCGGCAGTTGCTGTTTTCAAAACAAAAATGTAGTGTAGCTTATCCATCTTGTGGGCAGCTGCTTATCTGAAGCAAACTCTGTCATTAAGAAATCCTCTAAAAGTGTAATAAATAGCCTCTACAATCTACATATTCCGTCAAAGAGCTTAAATGCCTTCATTTAATCTCTTTGACGGAAATAATGCCTTCATTATTACATGCCTTCATTTAATCTCTTCGACGGACTTTCTCATGGTGCCGTCATTCTCTTTTACGAGAGCGTCATGCCATTTATCGTCACGTTATTCGTATCAGTCTTACTGCACTAATGCTGAGATTTACAGAATGTACTCTGACTCAGCTCAGACTTAAGATAGAGCTTAAAACGAGACACAAATATGCTCTGACATAAATCTGTCTCGTTTTAACTATGTCTTGAGCCTGAGCTGAGTGAGAGTGCGGTCTACAGATTTCAGCCTAAGGCGCACCATACCAAGAGATGTTTCACATCAAAAAGTTTGTATGTCGCAATATCTAAGGCAAAATCTATGAGGCAGAGGAGGTAAATAAGCATGTGAGATTTCCAAGGCGTGAAGTTCAAACAATTGTTAAGTCAATCTAAGCTTACTTAATAAGAGACAATTATTGTCTTGGTTGTCTCCATTCTGCTAAGAAATTTGAACCGTTGTAATTTTTAAAGCTTAATTAAACGTCATTCGGTAATGAGATAAGTAAGCACAAAGCTTGCTTGTTATTATCAATGCTACTTTTATTCACTGGAGCAAGTGACTGATCAAATCGACAGACATGATTTGTGCAAGGAAAGATAATGTTTCAAGTATTTCAAATGCTTCTTTTCATTCGTTTCACTTACAGTTAGTGCCCCAGTTACTGGATAAATATTCCCTGTGTGTCTGTTTGTTGATTCTCCGCGACTTCGTCGTCGTAAAATTGCATTTTTGAAAATGTCGCGGGAAATTTTTGTTTTGTCCGAAATAAAAATTAGTGTACATGTTAGCTAACTATAAAAATAACGTGATATCGTAGCTCTAGCCAAACTAACAAACGTACACACACATTTTCACATTTATAATAAGCCTCAAAAGCTCAACGGTTCAAATCGCGCGCTGAAAACCAAATGGTTTTTGGCTTAAACTCCACCATTGCATTGCACTATTGTCGTACGTACTCCTATGACAGGATTAACGCTTAGTTGGAGGGGAAAGAGAAATATTAGTCATGTACAGCATGAGTAATTCCTCTTCATTCATTTCAACCCATCACCGACCCACTAAACTGCAGGCTGATTAAGTGATTATGTAAAAGTTGCATCAATCATTCCTGCATTACATGCATAGATTAAGATTATGGTAATTGACTCAATTTATCGCATTCTGCAACAATGCATTTCAGCCAATACCGAGTGAGCATCGGCCAATCAGAGGGGTCACAAAGTTGCGACAATCGGGTCATCTATTTTTTCGATGGCATGTTTAATATGTATTAAAAAATGGTATAAGAATGTTGCTATAATCACATTTTGCTCTGTCCAGTGGCGCCGGCAAAACAACTCTATTGGCAGCTATTAGTAGAAGAGATAAAAGCGCAATGTCCGGCTACCTCATGTTGAACGGACGGTTGGCGGGCGCCGATCTCATCGCGCGAATCTCGGGCTTCGTACCTCAAGAGGACCTTTCCATCGGCGACTTATCAGTTGCTGAACACATGGAATTTATGGTGAGTAATCCTTTAGGATGCATGCGCTCATTGAGCGAAACAGCTCAAAATGTGGTGTGGCACTGTGGCATCATTAAAACCCTTGGTATCGCAATCCAAAAAACGGCCACAATGCATTCTGGCTAATTCAAAACGACTCGACTTTTGTGTGCCTAGAAAAATAAATTATATTTTTAAAATTGGGCTACACCAGCACCTTTCCTGCATTCAGCTACATAATATACCTACTCGACCTTAGTTTTGATAAGAATGTCCATGGCTTTGAATTTTTTGTCGTGATCGTTTCGAATTTACCAGAACCAATAAATTCCTGAAAAGCCGGCGACGCATTGGTGGTGCCATTGGTACTACAAGTGTTCTTAGGCGGCGGTGATCACTTAACATCAGGTGACCCGTCTACTCGTTTGCCCGCTATTTATAAAAAAACCTTAGAACGCCTCGGCCGTTTTTGCAAGCGCTATAACACGAACTTCGCGTTGTCTCTGTTTCATGAATGTCATGTCACAATGCGTTCTGAGCGAATTCGTTCAATGAGCGAATATTTATAAGCTTAAAATAACGTTAAACAAAGAATTGTCTGATCTTTGTACATTGAAGACTTGACTGGCAATTAAATTCATTGTATTGGTAAAATTGATCTCGTAAAAGTACGTAAATGTAGAACGTACTTATCCATAAATTCAATTCCAAATTTTTTGCAGCTAGAATTTACATTATTTATACAAATATGTCCACAATACAAAAATAGATCCAGGGCGATTTATTTGTACTTGGTAGAGCCTATTTTGAGTGGTTTTAAGAATGTGCAAACATTATGTGTTCAAATATTGGACTACCTATTGAATTCGTATATAAATATTGACCTATATTGGTGAACGAAGAATGTTTAAATAGGTACTTAGATGAAAAAAAGATTATTTTATAAAATACTAATTATTATTTTTTTTTTAGAAGCAAAATAAATATTTTGATTCTAAAAAAAAAAAGTTTTATATTAACTGGGGCTCGCGATTTCTACTCCTCAACGCTGTGTAATAACAGTAATTGCATGGTAGGAGTAACGTGGTATAAAAATAATACTAAGCAAATTCATAAGCCTCACTCGTCCATAAGATATAATTAAACTGTCAAAAATGAAGGCTACATCGTCCCGTTCTATTCGAGTCTATTACCAAAAACCCAAAAACCAAAGCCAAAAACGAATTGAAAGTCATCTTCTTGATTTAAATGTAACTTTTCTGTCAAATCACGCTAGCCCATCCATACCTCATTTTTATTTTTTTAAATGGAACCTGACTTGACTATAATATTCCCCTCTCCCCTCCAAATAAGGTAAAGGTAAAGCTTGTGATAGAATGGGTAGAACATTGAGCATTTAAGTTTGGCTAAATGCTCTAAGGGGTAGAACAATAGTAGGTACAACGTGTTGGACGTTGAACCAGCGTGCGGCGACCTTTTAGTTTTCAGTTGATACTTAAAGCAGATCAACCATCGATGTAAAATAGTACTTTACATCGATGAGATCAACCAAAAGCCTCATGTCGCGTGAACATTTAAAGTAACAAGAGGGCCTTCGAAAGTACCAATCAAAATAGTTAATTTGAAATATGAAACTTTTTTTTTTATTCGATGACAAGATAGCCCCTGTCTGCGATCTGATGGTAAGTGAACATGCAATCGAAGATGGCAGCGGCCTAACGCCATTCGTGCCGGAACGCCAAATCGCTTGACGGCAAGTCTTTGACAGTAGGGTGGTAACTAGCCACGGCCAAAGCCTCCCACCAGACAAGACTGAGCTTAAAATCATTCTACTAGGTCCAACTAAATATTAAATTTTTCTTCGAGTATACCTACTCATAGATAAACTGTTTAATAAAAATATTACTTACGTTCTTTTTATTACATTTTCGTCACGTAGCATCACGTAGCATGATCCCGATTTTTATCTATGCAAAGAAGTGTCCGTAGCTATGATGTCGAAATAACTGCCTCAATATGATAATTTGAACAATGCCATAACCGTTGCCAAGTCTTTTTTTTTAATTTTTATAAGACTGAGTTGGTATGTCGGTGTGTCCAGCCTATACTTTAGAATAATGAATTTTGGCAGACAGAAGATTAGGTATTCAAGGAGTGTTAGAGAATAGAATTCACTAAGTAACTTTATATTACGAGTTCTTGCTTAAAAAACAGTAATATTAGTTACAAATTACAATATCGTCGGCTTATTGCAAGAACTCATTAAGCGACATATTCAAAACTTTGAGAAAACAAGCTTTGAAGTTTTAGTAATTTTGATTGCTTATAGCATCTAAAATTATGATTATATCAAAGAAAAATTAAACACATTTTGTTGTTGAATATCTATATTATTAAAATCAACTCAGTATTTTAAACATTTATTAATAGTATTTTTTTAAAAAACAAAAAACTAAGTTAATGACTTCTTGCTATTGTATTGGTTTTTCAATGTTTGATTTAGGTATTTCTTAAAATAGGTCTAATAACAAAGTTTTTTTAATGGAAAAACATTTTTTAATCAGTCTTACATGTTTGAATTAGTCTCAAAAGTTAATAAAATATTTTTTGTCATTTGAAAAACAAAAAATATATTCGTAAAAAAAGAAAAACAGTCCTTTTAAAAAAAATCGCGCAACACTTTGATTACTAACAATTATACGTCATAAAGCAATCAAAAATAGCAGCTAAATAGTAAAAAAAAATTAAAATTAATATTTCTACTGCAAATCTTCCGCATTCGAGCACTTTTCTTCAGGAACAAAGTCTTAATCTTCTTTTTGTGGTAAATGTTGGTACCAATCATGTAGTTCTGAAGATATTATTTTTTCAGCGCACATGGTTATATAAGCTTATTTCAAAATGTAAATATTTTAATTAAATTCATTTTCAGTTTGTACGTTGCTTTTTTGGCCCCGCAGATTTATCGTTTGGGATACTATCTCAGTTATCTTAAATATTACACAGATTTATCATGGGAAAAATTGGCAGAAGACGCATCTGATTTTCAATGTTATCGACTTCGAGTCTGGACTCACTCATATGAAGGTACCTTCTCGAGACCTCTAGGTATTTGTGTTTGATAACCTCAAGGTAAAGTGTTTGGAACAAATCTCTATTTGGTTACGACTTTGACCTCCATAGGTATCAGAAATATAGATATCTCTGTTACTGCAGATGGTAGATGTTTTATCCAAAGATACAATGCGGTTCCCACTTCATAACTTCCTTTTTTTCCATAGTATATTTCAGACCACAGGTCAGGCCATAAAAAATATTTCGATACACGTTTACAGATACCGGATAATTGGATGCACAAATACATATTTCTTCATACAGTTTATACATTTTAGAGATAAATAGAGTCCTCTCTAAATACTTTATGGATGAAGTTTTCCTACGATAATTAGGGTGACTCCATCGGAAATGCCTCGATGTTTTCTTTGACGAAGTCTGTATCTTCCTGCTTTGTTTTATTATGTGCCTCAAGCTGGCCTCGTCTTTCTTGCCCTTCGAAAGATGCTGAACTTCTTTGTTAATAGGACCATTTGATAATTACAAAAACCGAGATCTTTCGTTCGCCTTTCTTAAAATAATACGAAAGAATTGCGGTCCTTTTCCTAGTTTCATTAACTAAACATCTCTGGGGATTATTTACTATATTCATCTCTGTAAAATTCTTCTGATGTCTATATAATCAGATAAAGCCCAGTAAGATTCACTTTGGTTACGATCTTCGTCAATGAATTTAATGAGCATTAATTTACACTCAGTCTCCTAGATTAGTTATTTTAGGTGGCCGTATTTGTTTGCTGTAGTTTTTATAGAGCAAACATTGTGACCGATATTTTTATTGTGTATTTCTATCGTAAGTGTCTTCTTTTTTGTGTCATCTAACTAGAGAAGACAACTGTCTTAAATTTTCTTTGGCATTTTAATTTCCGGCGGTTATCACTTTCATTATTACTACTTTAGTACTTAGGTATATCAGAATTATTCTCATATTTCATCTGTTCAATTGTTTTATGCAGTTTTATGTTTCAAATTCTATAACTTACTAAAATAATATGCTTTTAATCAATTTAAAAATGTATTAAATTATTTTATTCTCTTAAGCAAAGAATCACTTAAAGACAATAGTCAATTGATAGAATTCATTAAAATTACTTAAATGTGTTTTTTTCGTACATCATTGATTTATAAAAGTAATTAAGCGCAGATAATGAATTTAACCGAATTTCATTCTAAAGTGATATTTAAATTAATGTAAATTCATGATTTTTTATAGAACCTAAAAATTCCAAAATTGTAATTATCGAATTTATGCTTAGTCATAACTTCTAAATTTGAATAGCTAGAAGTAAGGGTGTTTTTGCATTATATAGAACTCGTCAAGAGGAGTTTAAAGCTGTTCTTAACTGTACTTGATGATTATTTGCACTTAGTGAGTTCTTGCAATAAGCCGACGATATTATATAGTATAATACGTATCATGGCCTTTCTATTAAACCAATTTTGACAAAATTAGGCACAGAAATAGCTTGCACTGCAGTCTTCACGTACAAGTTATTTGTCGTTTGTTGTAAGGAAACAATAGTTTCCGTCGACAAAAATAGAAATAGAATTTGCATGCGACAGCTACTATGATATTATAATTTATTTATATAATTAAGATTTTATTAAATTATGTACCCATTTAAATAGAAATTTATGATGATTCTTATGTCAATGCCGAAGAATTTGATATTATGATGGCTGAAGTATGTGGTACCAATCTACGTCATAATGTGTCCAGAAATAGATCTAATTGACTCTCGAAGTAGGTATTACGACCGGTATGGAAATTGCGTTATGCCAATTTAACTATTCAAAAGCCAACACTCACTTAGTGCGTCATTCACAAACGGACAATTTTTTTTGTAAAACATTCATTCGTGTTAGCTTTACCTACCTACATAAAAGTCGGCTTTTATACTGGGTGTAAGCACAGGTGAATAATATACATATACTATAGTATATAATATGATATATCATAGAGTGTAAGGGACATATATAACGAAAACTTTGTGAATAGGTTACACTTAATGCCTAAGTATAATGAAATTACAAATCCCACTTATCTCGGAAATGATGGGTCACCGATATTGTAATTTTCGAGCGCGCGAACAATCAGCGCCGATACCTTCACTCGCTTTAAGTACGGCGCGTCGCAAGCGGTGGTTTACTCTAGGCGCGCTTTACATTGCTGTTTTGTATTTAATATTGACATTTTTTTTTTCAATTAAAATCGAGTGGAGATAGGTTACATACGCGATCCCATTTTGTTCCATTTTCAAAAAAGAAAAAAATTATATTATGTAATTGTTAAAAATAAAGAAGTAGGTAGGTACGTGTTGCACAGTTTTTAAACGGGGCAAATTCGCGGGAGCAAAAACTAGTGCTACATACCTATTTATGGGTGCACTAAAGTTGTATTAAGAGGCAGGTATCTAATTTATATTATGGCGCCTTCAGATTAATTACGTACCTTGTATCATCAATCATGATGATATATGCAGTGCTTTGGATTCTCGACAACAATTTTATATTAACATTTACCAGATAGTTATCCTCGTCTTATTAATATGCAATGGATAATTTTTTTTTATTCTATGTCAAGAGAATCCCTGTTTACGATCTCACCTAGTGGTAAGTGACGACGCAGTCTAAAATGGTAGTGGGCTAGCTTGGAAACGCAGGTATATAGCAGTAGGTATACATTTTTCATACCTTAATCGATTTCTACACGTCATCGTACCGGAAAGCTTGTAAGTCGTTTGGCAGCACATCTAGCCACGCCCAAAGCCTCCCACTAGATAAAAGTTAACCACTTTTAGTTAACCATACCCAAAGAGCTTTAATTAGGAGAAAGCTCTGGAAATAAATAATATAATCATGCAAGATCACTCAGCGGCGCTTTGCTTTCTCGTTCCTAATACGTACCGCAAAAATTTGGAATGCCCTTCCGGCTTCCGTTTTTCCAACTAACTATAAAGTGAGTGTCTTTAAATCAAGAGTGAATAGGTATCTTCTAGGCAAGCGCGCACCATCCATCAGGAGAGATCGCAGTCAAGCGCTAGTATATATGTTACAAAAAAAAAGATTTTAACTTGGCGACCATAAAAAGATGTGAAAATGGAAATAGCCGGCTCTAGTTTATTATAACATAAAATTGACAATAAAAGCTATTACATTATGCCGTGAATTGTTGACCATGCTGCTTTAATACAGATTTGGACACCACTTCATACCTCTGTATCTCGGAGATGTATAAAAATAGGATTCCGATTTTATAGTTTATATGTAATTTATTGAGCAATTTGGAACTTGTTCCCACGAGTATTATATATATTATTCATACGAAAACAAAATAATTCTGAGATAATAGTTTTATTATTTGTGTCATTTTGACCAAATAGTGTGATGATTTACATAAGACAGTCGATATTATTCTATTAATCAAATATCCGGTTGAAATATGAGAACGCATCGATTAATTCATCATCGATCGATTACCGATTAATGTAATTTACATTTTATACCATCGACAGGTCATCTCACTGTAATCTGTACAGGAAAAAAAAATGTGAGCACATAATTCGCGCCTACCTTAAAAGGATTGACAAAACAAGTTCGCTAATGATTTTCTGTTATTGATTTAAAAATTTTACAAATTATGATAATTCATACATCGTTGAAAGGTTTTTGTAACTCTATAAGTTACAAAAACAACATTAATGAAAATATTAATACTACTTACTATGGTACATACCACACTAATATTATAAAAGTAAATGTTTGTCTGTATGTATATTTGTTACTCTTTCACGAAAAAAATACTGGACAGATTTAGCTGGGAATGCAGATAGATTTTGCCCTGGATTAGACATAGGGTACCTACTTTTTATCCCGGAGAATTAAAGAGTTCCCGCGGAGATCAAAAATACCATCGGACGAAGTCGCAGGCATCATCTAGCAGTATAACTAGACGATGCCCGCGACTTCGCCCGCGTGGATTAAGGTTTTTTGATTCCCGTGGGAACTCTATAATTTTCCGGGATAAAATGTAGCCTATGTGTTAATCCTGGGTATGAGCTATCTCCATATCTCCTTACCTTCTCCATATCTGGTTACCTTTCGGTTACGGAACCCTTAAAAACAATATAATTTCATCCTTTGCAACAGGCACGTCTGATGATGGATAAAAGATCGACTGCAGGAGTTCGCTCGAAGCGGGTCCAGCAACTGTTGGGCGACCTCGGAGTTGTGAGCTGCACACAGACCAAACTAAAAGCACTTTCAGGAGGCGAAAGAAAACGAGTTGCACTTGCTGTACAGGTATGTTTCATTTTCATAAATCATATAATTATACCTACTTGTTGACGCCCGCGACTTCGTTATAATTATAATTATAAAAATAGAAAAAAACAATAAATTTTACTTAGAACTGAAACTCAAAAAATTTTTTTTTTTCATCAAACCCATACCTGTGGTGTATCTATGGATAGAGGTCTGCAAAAATGATATTGAGGTTTCTTATATCATTTTTTTCAAAACTGAATACTTCCTAATTCTAAATTAAACATGTGTGTGCCCCCCCCCCCTCCCCTTTACAGTTGGTTCCTTTTATGACGTAGGCGCACACTAAGAAAGGATTATTGGAAATTCCACCCCTAAGGGGTTTAAATAGGGGATGGAAGTTTATATGAAACTCCGTCATTTTTCAAGCTGTTTCCATCAAAGTTGGTATTTGAGCTATCAGTTAAAAATAAAGAAGTACGTGTGTCACAGTTTTTGAAAATTCTACCCCAAAACCTAATTCTACGCGGACGAAGTCGCGGGGGCAAAAGCTACTTAAGTAGGGTGACTTCGCCGGTTACGCGACCAGGGTCAGTTACGCGACCACTAACAGGACCTACGGCATTAAAACGAAAATAATAAGAATTCTATTCTTCTTTTCCAAATGAAATTCACTTAAGTAAAGAGGGGGATAGACCTATTAGTTTTACCTACAATAGTTGGCAGCTTTGTGTTTACCCGAAAGCAAACAAATCTTAGTTCAATCCGCCGCTCATACTTTCGGCGCGTACACGTTCCCAAAACAACGAAAAAAATAGTGAGTAAGTGATGCGTTCGAGGTAAGTAGATCGTGATGTATTTATTTGAGTCAATTTTTTAATGTTCTATTAAGTGGATATATATATGTTTTACGTTATTTGTACATTTATTACATGTAATATACAAAATCAGGTAAAAAAATTGAATGGTCGCTAACTGAAATTGGAATTAGCCAATAACTTCAGTTGGCGACCACCTGGCCGCCAATAGACATTTAGAAAGAAAAACAATTATTTTTATTTTTTATAGACTACAAATCTAATTCGGAATTTAATCACTTTCAATTTAATTCGTTTATTTTTATCCGTGTATCTTTTAGTTTACGACCACCAAATTATTATTATAAAACATCTTAAAATGTATGGGTATCAAGTGGTCGCCAACTAAAAATGAGCAAATTAATATGTGAGTTTACGACCATTTGCAATCACTACTTATAATCTTATCTGTTTTTTGCATAATGTAGGTGTTTAATATATAATATTTTCATTACAGATGTCCTCCACAAACCGTAATAGAAAATAACACCGGCTTATTCCCAAAGAGATCTGGAATGTGCTTTAAAAATATAAGACAAGGAGGACACGGTATTAGAAAGAAATATAAAATGTATAACATCCCGAGATCTGATGATCTGATGATTTGATTCTAAACTTTTGTAATTGTTGTTTAAAGTGATATTTTTAAGTTTGTACTTGTGTAGGAAAATGTATTATACTTGCTAAGATTCATTTAAGCTTAAGCTTGAATATTAAAGTGTACCTTTGATCTCATGAAAAAATGTGTTTTAATAATTTATTATAATGTATGAATAATAAAGCATGAATAATAATTATTTTTTAAACATTAACACGTTCATATTTTTTATTTTTAATTAATCAAATTTAGTTTTCCCTAGCAAATCGAGAGGTCGCCAATTAGATAAGGGGGCAGTCGTCAACTAGCAAAAGTGGTCGCCAACTAGCATTTCACATAGTTTTTAAGATTTATTCAATTTAAAATGTTTTCACAACTGTAATTCTTATTTTTTTACTTTTAAATATAACTTGACAATATCTAGGACCCCGTCATATAACTTTAATACATGTGCTATGGGTGCAACATACTTAAATATTGACGTAAAGTTGAATATCCCGCTAATCGGTCGCCAACCGGCGAAATCACCCTATATTCTACCCGTATCGTTTCCACTCTGTATATTTAAAACTATTACGTCAAAGATACACTACAATTATATCGTTACCTTGCGTGAAACTATTTTAAGTCAAAATGATTTAACTACTGTTGATCTTGTTCAGTGTAAATGTCTGTCGCCGTGCATTTTACTTGTGTAATTTGCAAAGGCCTATTATTTTAATTACATAGCTTGGAAACGTATCTTACTTATTTCCTTTTGCTGGGTTACGGTGAACCGTTTAGGTACTTGTCATGGTATGAGCTAACCAGACAGAAGTGGAAACGTACTGAGATATCTTTATCAAAATATATAAATCGGATCGGGCTGTTTGGCATACAGATATCTATATATATTATAACGTAGGCATCGGCTAAGAAATGAATTTTGAAATTTCAACCCCTAAGGGGTAAAATAGGGGTTTGAAAAATCAAACGTGAGCGAAGTCGCAGGCAAAAGTTAGTTTACATATAAGTACTTAGTTATTTATAATAACAGTCGCAAAAATATGAAATCTGACCGCTTATTGAAACGTATATGTAAGACCTAATTGATTATTTTTTGACGTTATGTTATATGAAGAAAATGTGAAAAAAATCAAACCACACCCGTGTTATTCAAGAAGTTCATTATTTTATTGATTGAAAATGGTGGATTTTCGATCAATAAAATCGATTGATGGAATGGATTAATGTTATTTAGTCCTTAGCCCTTACCCCCGTTATATAAAGTACCTACTGTAAAAAATAACTCTGCTCGTTTGTAAATGGAATATTAATTCTGTCTTTAACTCATTTACTAACGAAAATATAATTGATCCAGCTATCTTTTTTCTATTCGAACAGCTCCTCAACGACCCACCAATTCTATTCTGCGACGAACCCACCACCGGCCTGGACAGTTCAGCTGCAAGTGCTGTGGTTTCCCGTCTAAGAAGATTAGCGATAGGCGGCAAATTGGTCATCTGCTCAGTCCATCAACCGGCGTCTGGTGTCTTCGAACTGTTCCACCAAGTCGTGCTATTGGCAAATGGACGGATAGCATTCCACGGAACTATTGAACAGGCCGACCAGTTTTTTGCATCGTAAGTATACTTGATTATTGACAAAAGTTTTGACTTAGAACAACGGTGATAGGTGACAAGCCAGACACCTGTTCAGTCCACCATTGACGTCTGGTATATTCAATCGAGTAGGGATTTAGGTTCATGACGAATAGCATTCCAAGGAATCATTGAACAGACTGACCAGTTTTTTGTATCGTAAAGCTTGGGTTAAAAATAGATTTTGGCTGACTAGTAGGTAGTTAAGACAAGATCTTTGAAGATTAATGATATGTAACAAATTAATTTAACTAAGTCCACCGACCTGGACATAAATAAGTAAATGTAATAGAAAAAATACAGTTCTTCCAATCAGCATAATGCTACAACAATTAGCAGCACTGGTTTTAAGTGGGATTCTTACTTATACGTAGGTTAAGTCACGGATACATCTGGGTTCCATTAGTTACACACATTACGCAATCAATACGAATTATTTACTTATACGGTACCATGATAGATGGAAGAAAATCAGTATTTAACCTATTATAAGTAAATTAATACATATATACGTAATAAGTTTTAATCACGGTTAGAAATTGGACCTTCCGAGAATTGGACCTAGCGAGCAGATTTTACATTCGGGAAATATTGGACGTTCAGTACGACGACGTAACAGACCTATAGGACGTTCGGGAAATTGCACCTTCCGTAAGAAGTATCCGATTAAATTTTGTGAAATGTAAACTAATCTGTCATAGAATTGCATTAGTAATCTACCAATTAGCATCTACTGGATTTGATCTATACTACACCATCAATCATTCCATGGATTGACGGAAAAATTCCACGTATTATTGGAAATACGAAATATTTTGCATCGCATCAGCTAAATGGATTTCATCTATGTTATTTCTATTTTGACCTTTGAGCATCAAAACTTGATGAAATGTATCAGATAAATTTCATCAATTTTTGATTATTTCTGATACATTATCTAAGATTTACATAGATAACTGATATCCTTGATTTGAGATATAAACTTTTTATTACCCATCTAATAAAAGCAACTACATCAAATTCCTCAAAGATCAATATCAGTGATCTTATTTCATCATTGATATCTTTGTCCCTTTTTTATATTTTAATTAATAAGTCAACACTGCAAATCATTATACTGTTAATAATTAAAAAAAATAGTAGGTAGCGTATTTGGGTGGTTCTTATCTTATGAAAAATCAAATAACCGTGTTGAGTTAAAACTCAATCACTCAGCTATGATTAGTGAATTGTGGTTGTAATCAATGTCATAATAGATAGTATTTAAACTTGTACAAAAGTGGTAGGTTATTTTTAGTCTAATTTATTTATTAACTAGTTGATGCACGCGGCTTCGCTCGCGTGGATTTAGTTTTTAAAAATCCCGCGGGAAATCAGTGATTTTCCGGGCTAAAAAGTAGTCACTCTATGTCACTCTCCCGGTCTCAACTATACCGATGCAAAAAATCAGGTCGATCCGTTGCTTTGTTGCGGCGTGATTGAAGGACAAACCAACAACCCAACAAACAAACAAACTTACTTTTGCATTTGTAATTAATATAATAAATACTAATGTAAGGACTAGCTGATGCCAGGGACTTCATTCGCGTGGATTTAGGTTTTTAAAAATTCCAATTTTCTACTTTATGCAACAACGATGGTACAGAACCCCTCGTGCGCGATATCGACTCGTAATTGGCCGGTTTTTTACATAGGAACCAAAAACATTTACTGGGTAAATAGTTAGGTACTCAAAATAGATAGGTAGGCTGCTTGTATAATCCTTTACCTGCATGTGAAAGGCTTGTTAAAATCGGTTCACCCTTTATGAAGATTTAACCGGACATACAGACGGCCAAAAATGAAAAAAATTTTTTTTTGGGGTATAATATTATAGACAGACCATTAAGAGAGTTTTTGTTTGCAGGCTACTGCATACCTTAAAAGCAACTTAAAAGTAAAAAATATTTTTGTTTCAATTATGTCATGACAAATTATGAGGAGCGCGAATGGGCGCGGTTGTCAAGACATGTTCAAACTGCTTATAATAAAATAATTAACGACAGATTCGGCCACCGGGATACTCTTTTGAAGTAAAGCCTGACCAGAAAAATAAAAAAAACCTGTTTTAGGACCGCCACTTCAGCTTTTTATTCACACTCGCGGTTCCTTATTATGTTACTAGGAATTTAGCCATGATACGAGCATGATCTAGTAGACTCACCAAACTTGTATCTTGACAGATAAAGGTTTGGTGGGAGCATATCTGGCGACACAGTGTTGCGTGCGTGCGTATATGTGTGTGTGTGTTTGTATAGCCAATTGTAGATTTTTTTTATTAAAAAAAAAATATCAGTCAAGCTGAACTTAACTTATATTTTCCTCTCCCCTCAAAATAAGTTAGAAGTGGGCACGACAATAGTGCAACGAGTGGGGCTCGAACCTGTGACCTTTCAGTTTTCAGTCCGCACCTTTAACCGTTGGGCTATCGAGGCTCTCAATTAGTTCATTCTTATTTTTGTGATCAAGGTATAAAAACTCTTATTCAATAATAATCAAGCACTATTTAGTACCTCCGTTGAACTACAAATTCAAGATAATATAACTTTTATTGCAGGAAGTTCAAGCAATCATACACCCTTGTGTATCCAATGCCAACAGTCCCATCGTCCTATCAAACCAAACCATTGAACTAAATATAGAGATCGTCGCTCCAAACTAAGCGTGTGAGCTAAAATTGGGCACAATAAAAATCTATATATATATATAAGAAAGTCGTGTTAGTTACACTATTTATAACTCAAAAACGGCTGAACCAATTTGGCTGAAAATTGGTGGGGAGGTAGCTTAGAACCAGGAGACGGACATAGGATACTTTTTAACCCGTATACTATAAAAGAAAATCGGATTTATTATAATAACTTATACTTATAACTCTAGAACGGCTAGACCGATTTTCATGGTTTTTGGTTTGTTATATTTGTCTCCGCCCCGAATAGCAGAATAACCTTTAAATATCGAAAAACAATCGAAAAAAAATTATGAAAAAATTTCATTTTCTCATACATTTTCTAATGAACGAGTTTTTTGATGGCAAGGAAACTGACCTTTTACCCCGGAAAAACAGTAACCCCAGTCACGCGGACGAAGTCGCGGACAAAAGCTAGTATAGTATAGATGGAGATATGGTCTCTTCATTGATCTTTCCACTAGATTTTGACGAGCTCTCTGGCGGAATGTCTCCCAGTTAGACTACAGCGCTCACGCTGTAGTCTAACTGGGAGGTCTCAGGTTCGATTCCCG
Source organism: Hipparchia semele (assembly GCA_933228805.2). Lineage (NCBI taxonomy): Eukaryota > Metazoa > Arthropoda > Insecta > Lepidoptera > Nymphalidae > Hipparchia > Hipparchia semele. Next base: position 14,538,605 of record OW121710.1, on the reverse strand, counting down.
GCGGGGGCAATTTGGGAATTTATAATTTCTGAATTGTCTCTGGTCTGGTCTGGTGGCTTTGGCCGGGGCTAGTTAGCACCCTACTGTCAAAGACGTGCCGCCAAGCGTATGGGTATGGGTTGAATCTACACTGCCATACCCTTTCCGAGTTAGCCCGCTTCCATCTTAGACCGCATCGTCGCTTACCGTCAGGTGAGAGATCGAATAATAAAATAAAAAAAAGATAATTGAGATTCATTGATGTCAAATTTCTTTCGCCCAAAAATATCTTTTCTTTATAATATCTTTATAGTATGGAGATTGCTCACGAGTAGGTAGTTTATTTCCGTTCATCGTGGTAATGTTAATCTCCGACCACAAATTTATCTTTTTATACTTACCTATGAATGGATCGCTTGTTATGACTTTTGTAATTTGTGATAAATAATTGTGTGTAAGCTGTAATTGTCTCTAATTTCTTAGAAACTATAGACATGCAACCAATAAATTCGGTTCCTTTGTACCAGCGTCACCAAGTACACTATTTACTTACAGTATTTAAACTACATTTTATTAAGTACCTACTGTAATTAAGTGCCGATTTCACCAACAAGTGACATTATTTAAATGAGAAATAAGTTGGGCGTTCTGACAGTTTTTGTATTGAAAATCTGTCAAAATATCAAAACGCTCGGTTATGTACATTTTATCCTGGAAAATTAAGAAGTTCCCGCAGGAATTGAAAAACTTATCCACGCGGACGCAGTCACGGGCATCATCTAATTTCCAATATTACGTTACGTGGCTACATAACTACAGGTTCAAACAATAAATGAAAAATCGGCCAAGTGCCGAAAAAATCCAGACAGCAGACGCTTAGAATAATTATTGGGGTCCCGTTAGCATCCTAAGCAGAACTTGGTAGGTACGGGAATAGTAAAAAACGTCTGTGTGAAAACATAAATTAGGTATTTCCTTTATTATTGCAATAAGACATAATAGGTTACAAAAATGAACAAAAACGTCGACAAATATGAAAATTAAGTGTTAAATTATAAGCTTAGTCCAATCATATATTATTCTAAATTGGTCTCTTATTGTATTATTTTTTACGTCATTTCGGATTTAGTTAACATTAAATTTGATTTATTGTTATTTGATAAGTTACGGTAGATAGTAATAAAATTAGTCTGTCTTTAATTTTCCTTTAGGTAGTATTCATAAAGAAAACTAGGCATGCGTGCCCAGGATTCGTTCTAATTAGCAGCTCTACTAAATGCACGGTGGTCATTGTTACAAAATTAGCTAGGGTCTCAGACCCTATTATAAGTTGGTGTTTATGTAAATATGCCAACTCGATTAACGCAACTCAAGTTTCAAAATTAACTTGACAAGTTATAGGGCCAGTTACTACTTAACATACAAATGGACCGAATAACGCCAACTTTAGTGTCTGATTACATCTGGGCCAAGACGAAACTAGTTTTTTTTTACTGATCAACAGTTAGATAAAGTTAAAAAATTTAAACACGATTGCCTACTTTCATTACTATAATATAAAGCTTATTATATAATCTTTTTGTTAAGAAAAGTCATGTTGCAGCACAGAATACCATAAATCTACCATGCAATGCAATCTACTAGCAATTTACTGTATTGTACACATAAGACAGAACGTCTATAAAAAGTTATATTACTAATGCTCTGTAGAAATTTTTTTTTCATAGGTTTTGAGAAAACGACAAAGATTGCTTGATTTTCCATGATAGCAAGTAACAGATAGTCAAGAATTAAGTACTTACCTACGTACTGTATGATCCGATATCAACAAAACTTTTAAAGAACCAGGAATTTTATTTTTTCCAGGAGAATAGTTAATTCTCGAAATAACTCCTTATTTCGACTCGAGGAAGTCTTATTCCACAAACCGTTATAGGTAATCTGTAAAATTGATGCCATCAGTGTAACGATCGTAATGACATCTGATTGGCTGAATTTATGGTGTTCTTGCTGCATCAATGCATTTTAACCAATAGCGGGAGGGTACCAGCCAATCAGAGGTCATTGCGATCGTTACACTGATGCAATCGATTTTAGAGAATACTAACAGCTAAAAGGTTGAGCGACGACACAGCAAAGGTATCAGGCAATACTGTTATAACATTGAGTCGCTAGAGAGAGAGAGTAATTCCATTTTGGTGAAATAGCCACAAAAATAGCCGTACCAGTCACGCATTTGTGTTCTTATTTCTTGGGTATTGCTTATACAAGGTGTTTGTTAATGTGTATAACTTACCAGCAACCACCCATGCACTTTGACCCCATAAACACAATGGCGGTGGTAAAAAGTGAAAATTAATTATCAAAAACTTTCATACAAAATTAATTAATTAATTAACAAAAAAACATTTTGGAAACCCTAACTGAAGACATAATAACAATACGCCACATAAATCCCTTTCCGTAGTAGTAATTCCAAGAATGACTTTGACCGCGCCGCTCGAGGTAAAGGCGAGGCTACAAGCAAGACTTGCGGTTGCGTTTGCGCAACGAAAAATTACATCGCATAGGACATAGTACGAGAAAACTCTGTCCATTAGTTTAGTTTCTAATGAGACATGGACCGCACTAAGTACTACTTCTGCTTGGCTTAAGACGCATCAATCTTCCGTTGGTTTCTCCCAAAGGACAGGACAATCCTGAATCAAGTAAATCAGATAATCGATATCGTAATTAATCATCTTGATCAATTAATCAATCATCCGTTTTTACGGTGCACAGCGGACATTTCCACGGTGCGTTGTGGTCGCTACGTCTATGATTTTTACAACGCGATGTCGCACTCCAGTGAGGGCTCGCCCTTACGGTGTTCGACGTACCTATTTAATATTCAAAGCACGTACGCGGCTTTGGAAGGGGCCGGAACTAGAGCGGGGAATTTCGAGCACCGGTGAAAATCACCGGTGATTTGCCATTCTCCGAAGATTCATCGGAGATCTCCGGTGAATTCGAATACAGATTTAGCATCAATTAAAATGTTATTGACTGTTAATGTTCTAGTACAATGCACAGGAATTTTAAGCGCATCGATATTGTGTGAACTCAAAATGATATTAGATGTATTGTAAAGGTTTTAAATAAAAAAAATATTAAGAAAAAAAATATTTTACTTTATTATGATAATTATTATTTAAGGAGGTAGGAAATAATGATAAAGTAATTGTATTTGAATAAATGTTATTAAGTTAATAATTAACAATGTTCCTCAACAAACTTCTTTTTATTTAAATTAAATTACTTGAGTTATGATTCAATAATAATCGGTTAAACACCGATTACTTTCACCGGAGAGTCACCGGTGATTCTCCGGTGAAAAATCACTTCTCCGCGCCGCCGCGCGCCGGTGCAAATCACTACGCCGGACACCGCTCGCTTTCGACTACAAATGCTAGTAATATGCTTGCACTGTACTGCAAGCGATAATAATAATTATTGTATCGTTTTGCAATTGATTTATTATTAAAAATATCACACACATTCATTCGTTCATTCACATACAGTCGTTGTTAATCAAAACCACGACGCGAGATATTAATTACCTGCAAATAAAGAGGCGGCAGTCACTTTATGGATTACGTAGGTACGGACTTTAACTTATGGAGTCCGAAAGTAGTCGGGAATATTCTTGCAAAAATACGAGATTTCTAATCGGTTTTCACTCTACTGAACAATACTACAGGTTTACAGATTTAATTGCATGCCGATTAATGGTTAGGTATCGCATCTGGAATATTTTATCGCAACGTTATAGCATAGCAAGTAGTACGTTGTAGGCCTACAAACATCCATTCATAGTTTTATCGTTGGCAGTTCATTGCCATTGAATCAGCTGTTTTATACCGCGTCCGCATGCTTGTGGCAAACGGCAAACGCCAAACCTCTACAAACGTTTGCCTTGAATTTGGGAATCATCCGCACGCTTGCGAGGGCGTTTGTATGTTCTGAACAGGCAAGCATGACGGACGTCGAACTTGTGTCGGCTTTATTATTTGGCTTAAGTTATTTTTACAAATGTTTTAAGCTCAGTATCGATCAATAATCCTACTAAAATGGAATATGGATGGATGGATGGATGGGTGGATGGATGTTTGTTACTCTTTCAGCCACAACTAATGAACCGATTTGAATGAAATGTGGAATAGCGATAGCTCATACCTACATTTTAGCCCGGAAAATTAAGGACTTTCCGCGGGAATTAAAAAACCTTAATCCGCGAGGACGAAGTCGCGGACGTTATCTAGTTGGTAGTAAAGCGTCCTCTAATTAAAATTTTCAAAACATATTTCATGTGCACAATTTGTCCAGTTACAGTTTTAGTATAATATTATAGATTAGTAGTAGTAGCTAGTAGTATGTTCGAAAAGACTTGGTACCTACCTAGTTTATTTATTTGAATAAAAAAATATTCTACTCTATTCTAGTATGTACCTACTCAATAGATATTTTGTTTTTTTTCTTTATCAACCGATAGACGTCCACTGCTGGACTGTTTATTGCATGGACTTCCTCAGGCTTCGGTCTTGCGCCACCTGTACCCAGTGGCTCCCTGAGGGTCGCCTGATGGTGTCGGTCCACCTATTACCATACCATTATATACCATTTTCCGGTGCGGAGTCGCCACTTATTATTATTAATATATAAAACTAATTAATTAATTAAATTATATAAACAAATCGTCTTCAAAAGTCTTCAGTCAACCAGTCATTCATTTTACGTTTTTACCCACTCACAAAATGAAGATTTCTAAAGGTGCGATACGTAAATCGTAATACAATGACACGTCTAATCGCCGCCAGTGCACAAACGAGACTGAATGCGCGCAAACGTGTGGACGGAGAGGCAAGCGCTTGCGGCAAATTCCCTTTGGTTTGGGCTCAAAAGACCGACACTCGATGGATCGGCCACAAACGCTCGCAAGCGTAGGCAAACCATGGCAAACGCAAACGTGCGGATAGAGCGTTTGCCATGGTTTGCCTACGCTTGCGAGCGTTTGTGGCCGATCCATCGAGTGTCGGTCTTTTGAGCCCAAACCAAAGGGAATTTGCCGCAAGCGCTTGCCTCTCCGTCCACACGTTTGCGCGCATTCAGTCTCGTTTGTGCACTGGCGGCGATTAGACGTGTCATTGTATTACGATTTACGTATCGCACCTTTAGAAATCTTCATTTTGTGAGTGGGTAAAAACGTAAAATGAATGACTGGTTGACTGAAGACTTTTGAAGACGATTTGTTTATATAATTTAATTAATTAATTAGTTTTATATATTAATAATAATAAGTGGCGACTCCGCACCGGAAAATGGTATATAATGGTATGGTAATAGGTGGACCGACACCATCAGGCGACCCTCAGGGAGCCACTGGGTACAGGTGGCGCAAGACCGAAGCCTGAGGAAGTCCATGCAATAAACAGTCCAGCAGTGGACGTCTATCGGTTGATAAAGAAAAAAAAAAAATATCTATTGAGTAGGTACATACTAGAATAGAGTAGAATATTTTTTTATTCAAATAAATAAACTAGGTAGGTACCAAGTGTTTTCAAACATACTACTAGCTACTACTACTAATCTATAATATTATACTAAAACTGTAACTGGACAAATTGTGCACATGAAATATGTTTTGAAAATTTTAATTAGAGGACGCTTTACTATCAACTAGATGACGTCCGCGACTTCGTCCTCGCAGATTAAGGTTTTTTAATTCCCGCGGAAAGTCCTTAATTTTCCGGGCTAAAATGTAGGTATGAGCTATCGCTATTCCACATTTCATTCAAATCGGTTCATTAGTTGTGGCTGAAAGAGTAACAAACATCCATCCACCCATCCATCCATCCATCCATATTCCATTTTAGTAGGATTATTGATCGATACTGAGCTTAAAACATTTGTAAAAATAACTTAAGCCAAATAATAAAGCCGACACAAGTTCGACGTCCGTCATGCTTGCCTGTTCAGAACATACAAACGCCCTCGCAAGCGTGCGGATGATTCCCAAATTCAAGGCAAACGTTTGTAGAGGTTTGGCGTTTGCCGTTTGCCACAAGCATGCGGACGCGGTATAAGGTTACCACCTAAACATTTATGGTGAATTTTTGAAGTCCTCATAACTTGGCCAGGATATGAGCTACACGTCTCATGATATTTTTTCATGTATCTATACACCGACCCCAACTTATGGGTTTCGGTAGGATAGGGACATTAACTAACACCTTGTATACAAATTATAAATGAACAAGAACCAATATGTAAAATAGAAACAGTTTTTTGCCAATATTTCATAATTTATTTTAACTCTTCCTGCAAATTCGACATCCGATACAAATATTTGCTTTTAAAAACTACATGTAATTTTGCACATGTTATTTGGTGTGTGACCTATCGAAGTTTGATTGTTTTTTTTTTGGTAGATACTAAAGTTCTGTCATAGCTTGTCATATTTTTTAATTATTTCCGTTCCTTCGTTATTTCCTTACGAGTTTTTGTAATAATAACGTTTTTGCAACAGTTTCTGTTTCTCATACTCAGTAGCATAAAATTATTATAGATTCTTGTACCCTGTACCTTATTCATTTTGAAATATTTTCCCTCGTAGCCTCAACTACAAATGTCCAGTGGGCTTCAACGCAGCGGAGTATTACGTAACTCTGCTCGGCGTAGATGTAGAGAAAGAAATGGAAAGCAGAGAGAGAATCAGGCGCATATGTAACGAATACCAGAGGTCACACATCGCTGCGGCCATAGACAATAGAGTCGGTGATGTTAAAGATGAAATGGAGTATTTTAATGGTGAAACAGACGAAAAGGTACCTCTTCTATAATGTCTTGAATGTTTTTAAATAGAGATGTTACATTAAATCATTGAAATAGCTTATCGACTGAATTTTTTTTTAAATTTTGTTGGAATAACTTTATTAGTTGTGGCTACTGGCTATTATTCTAATAATAAGTTTAATTTTGCGCGAACAGCATGAAAACACAATCAGCTTATAATTAAATATCAATTGTAAAAGTACTGACACAGTTTTTATTATTTAATATGTATTTAATGAGAACATTTTGTTAGTATTAAAATCATTTGAGCGTTCTGAAAAGCTAATAAACTATCTACTTATAATGATTCATGAATTTTTTTCTTCCAGAACATATACTTCGAACGCTATTTAACGCTGTAAGTAAAATATATTTTATATTTTCTAATTTCAAAACGATTTTTTGTTATTAGCTTAATTGCTTTGAGCATTAAATGCTCTAAGCTTAATTACAAAAAAAATTAATACTTACTAAAAAAAGTAAATTAATTTAGCTAATAACAAAAAATCTACATTTTTGAATTTCGACGATTTACTTAGTAGGGGCCGTCGATATTTTTTTGCGCTGTGCAATAAGTATTTGATTATTTGTTTAAGTATTTGAAATTAATTTGAGTTAATTTTTACAGAGTCAAAGTTAACTACTTCGTCCAATTTTACTGGCTAATGTGGAGAAATATATTGTCAATAAAACACAATAAATCAATATGGATAGCTGAATTTGTGCTTCTTATGGTGAGAAATATTATCTCTTTATTATCGTTTAATGTCAATTTCATCGTATTAAAAAGGTATATTTCATTTCGTTTTCATTTTTAAGATTTACGAGAACCTCTTACTTTTTAACTTAAAATTGAAGACATTATAATTCCGCTAACTTAGCATTAACTTAATTCCTTATAACTTCAATTACAACACTTGTATTTTCAACCCGTTCATTCATCAAACAGTTGCTATATTACCATAATAAATCAAAAATCAAAATCAAAATTTATTTATTTCATGTAGGCCAACTTGTAGCTCTTATGACACGTCATAAACCTACCACCGGTTCGGAATGCAGATTCTGCTGAGAAGAGCCGCCAAGAAACTCAGCAGTTGCTCTTTTCAAAAAAAAATTTTTTACAATGGTTTACAAAACTAGGCTATGCACACAGTGTTTCCACAAAGAAGTTTAAAAAATGCACACCTACCACAACCTAACACATGTTAAGATGGGTAGACACAAAGCAGACCCATTTCGGTTGGTGGCACCCGTTCAATATGGTGGAATTAGGTAATACATAGGTTTAACATAATATATTTATTTTTGTTTCCAACAGTTTGTGGGTCTCGTGATCTCGATCCCCTACCACGGTCACTTCGAGGAGCTGAACCAACGTGACATCCAGAATGCGGAGGGTCTCTTATACCTCATGATAACGGAGACAATCTTCCTCTTCATTTACGCAGTCTTCATCACCTTTCCCAGCGAAGTGCCCGTACTGTTGCGAGAAACTGCCAGCGGATTATACGCACCTGTGCCCTACTATCTCTCGAAAATGATATTTTGGGTAAGTAGCTTTGGTTTAAATTTAGTTAAAAACTTTAGACAAAATTGGAAAAATAGTGAAAATCGCGATTTCTTCATAATTTTTTATGATCGAGCAAAATATAGCTTTACGCGTTTCTGTAAATTAAGAACTTCAGATAAAATATGTATCTACAACATATATTTTTTTCGATGCAAAAAAAATAATTCTTCATGAATTAAAACTGGTTGGAAAAGAGGTGAAATTGCTAGAAACGGGGAAAAGACCCCGTTAAGATGTTAAAATTTGCAATGGTCGCCACCTCCAGCGCTTTGAGACCCCAGCGACCAACGAACTTTGCTTAGGGCTTCTCAACTTTATCGCAACTTTAACATCCATCTGTATTAGTAAAATTTTACACACTATAGTAAAATTATTTCGGCAATAAGAAGTCATAAGCTCATAAGCAAACAAGTACAGGTACTCAAATAATAAGCTAAAATTACAATCCATCAGAGCCAATGACTTGCGTAAATATAGGCATACCACATCATTTGTTTTGGCACAAAAACTACCTTCTAACGGCTTCACACTATAATTAGAAAAAAAAACGTATAAGTACCTAACCACAATTTCCTGTTAAATTTTAATCTATTTTTAACCACGATCTAATTTGGAGATATCTTCCTGCTTTTATTTTTTCTACATTGGTTTTTTCTGAGATTGCATTTAAATTTCGAATCACGGTAATAAAATCATTTTTATTACCGTTTATTTATCACAATAAAATTATGTCGCAAGAAAATGTTATTTTGATAACTTTAAAAAGATAAAGCTAAAACCGGTTAATTTTAAAAAATTAACCGGTTTTAGCTAATTTTCTTTGTCGAGAAATTGGTATAAAACTATTATAATTATTCAATTGCTGATAATGAAGAGTGATAAAAACATGTAAGAAGTCGGTTAAAAATAAAAAAAGCAACAAAAGAAGACCATTATTGAAATTAGACATTAATTATCTCGGAGTTAAAATAACCTACCTAGTATAACCTTTCAATCGTAAAAATAAAATTTATGGCGAAATTGACATTTATAACATTCTAAAAATAAATAATAGAATTATAAATGAATCACAAAAAAAAACTCGTACTAGATACCTATTGAAATTAAAAAAATATAATCGTAGCGTTTCATTCGTAGACTAGTCTTGAATTCGTAGACCTTGTCTACACCTAGATTAAGATTGTAGACTCTCGCAGTAAAGAGTGAGGCACCATAATTGAAACCATTGGATTCTTGAAGTTCCTCCACAGATTTTACTACTTATTCTCAACAACATTAAAATCTCTATCATGATAAATTTTTGTTATGTGAATTGATACTTAAAAAATAGACGAACAAATAAACTTGCTATGCGTTGTTTAAAAAGCCGAAAAAATTTACAAAAATTTTTTTTTTGATTTTATTTAAACTGAATTAATATATGTTTCCTATCAGAAAAATATATACATATATAAGGGGAAATACGAGGTGATGGAGAAATTTTATCCCTTATCACACATTTGAGGTAGGTATGCGTGATCTATTCGGCTGAAAAAAGTTGTTTGCGTAATATTTTAGATTAGAAGCTTTCTATCGAATACACTGTTTGTAGTAAATAATCAATATCTGCGATGACGGTTAAACATTTTTCAATTTAAAAAAATGTTTTTTTTCGGCTTTTTAAATTAACATATAAGTACGAAGCTTGTTTTGTTCACTTCATTTTTAACTATCAATTCACATAAACAATATTTTATCAAACATGACGGGGCTTTCAATTTACGGCTCCTGGTATATTAATGTGCAAATGTCTCTTGTCTTGTCTCTCACTATAATAATTCATTATAGATTCCACGAGCGGTCATAGAACCTATTCTCTTCGTGACCCTTGTGTTCACCGTGGCTGGTCTTCAAGGAGGCTTCATGAACTGGCTGGGAATGTGCTTCGTGTGCATACTCTGTGCTAACTACGCTAATGCATATGGTAATTTGGTTTATATTTTAATAACCTCGAGTGGTATTTTCGAATATCCTTTCTCACGTTTCTAGACCCAGCGGTTTGAATATTTTATTATGAACTAACATATTCAATATGTTACTTCGCTCAACTATAATCTGCCACAAAGCTGCAGCGTCTAATCCTGCAAATTCTGCAATCATTCAAAAATTATGCATAGTTTATGAATTTTTTTCCAAAATTGAAAAAATCTTTTCAATTTTGGAAAAAATTTAAATCTTCTCTCTTAACATTGACCTTTAGTATAATTCCTTATTTAATATAATGAGCTACCAATTGCACATTTGTTCTGTATAGTTTTTCGATTGTTAAATTAGTTAATAAGTCTGACGAATCTTCAGCCATCAAAATAAATTGAGTTGTTAAAAAAAGTGTGATAGCAAATTACTCACATTTTTTAAATTGTTAGTACATTCTTCAATCTGCAAGAAATAATATTATGTCTAAATGATGATTTAATGGCATAATCTCTAAAAATTACGTAGTATAAAATGAAGTAATATGTTGTTGTTGTGCGCTTAGTTCTTCTGAACTACGCTCTGGATTTTAAAATAAAGTTTTGAGTCATTTAGAGAATTTCTACCGGAAGGTTTAAGGGAAAAGAAAGTAGAAAGGAGTAGATGTTTGTAATGAAGTAAATAAATATTTGCACTCGCTTACATTGCTAATGCTTTTGAAATAGGAGTAACCTTAGATAACTTAAGGAGTAATAATTTAGTTTACATTTTTCCCGAAAACAGAGCTTTAAAGAGCTCTTTCATATAAAATATAAATATAAGATAATAAGGACAATATTATGGTCTAACCATTGAACTTGAAAATTATACAAAATACTATCTATTACTAGTATTTTTTTTGTATAATTTCGTCAAGATCGGTGGATAATTTTGTTATATCTAACTATTGTAGAAATTATATTCACAGAATTATATTTTACTTTACTTAACTTTAGACTCTACTATGTAGACTGTACGTTAGGGACATAAACTTATAATTTATATTATTTTCTCACCCATAATAACATTGGTGAGGTGTTACTAATAAACGGTTTTCGAAAAGTGTTATTTTGTTTCTAGGTTCATTCCTGTCAGCAGTCTTCGACAAGATGGAGACAGCCGCGCTCGTCTCCGTTCCATTCGATTTGATCGGGACTATGTTCTCTGGAATCTATCTGAACTTGGGGAGTGCTTCGCGGTACATATCGTGGCTCAAATACGTGTCAGCATTCTACTATGGCGTTGAGACAATATCAATCATCCAATGGGAGTCAATTGAGACAATCAACTGCGTTAGTATAAAGGGAATGCCGTGTATCAAAACCGGGGAGGAGGTTTTGAGGCGGTACGGCTTTTCGGAAGAACATTTCTGGAGGAATAACATATGTTTGATGGTTATGTACTTTGTGGCGCATATCATAGCATTTGTTATGGTGGTGAAGAGGAGTCGAGGTACGCCGGTGTATTAGGTTTTTCAAATTGTAATATAGGTATTTATTGTGTTCAAACGGTGCGTTCAGAATATAAACATTTGCGACTGCCTACGACGAGCCAATGATGGGCGCTCTGTCCTTAAAAGGAGAGATTCGAGATCGATTCCCGGCGGGAACAGTAACAGAAACTATCCTCGCAGACCACTGATATTTCTTCTGACTGATAGTTCTGGTGGGTGGCTTCGGCCGTGGCTAGATATCGTCCTACCGTGAAAGACGTGTCAACAAGCCATGCACGATGGCGTGTAGAAGCCGATTAGGGGTATTGTTTTAATTAAAAACTGCCATATCCCCTTTCCAAGCCAGCCCGCTACCATGTTAGACTGCGTCATCACTTACCACCAAACGAAATCGCAGTCAAGGGGCAAGGGTTATCTATATTATCATAAATAAAAAAAACATGTTACATGTCTGAAAGCACCTTAAATGATTTAATAATAAGCTAGGCGTCCACTAGGTTCACGAAACAATATCGCTAGCGAAACATCTTCGAGCAGTTCAGGACAGTGGACACTCAGCTTAAGAAATCTGCAGCTCCTAACTAGTTCTACCAAAAGATATTTTGTTTTTTGTTACATTTCTGAATGATCTGTGTACATATGTCTAAGTTAATAAAACATTACATAAGTAAGTAGTATGGACAGTCTTAACTTAATTAATTTACTTGTGTATAAACATTAAAAATGTTTTAATTTGCAAGTTAGTTTTATCGACATAGCCGTATAAGGGTGTGTTCCCACGGTACATACCACAGCGGTTTTGTGTTATTTGTGCCAAATTGTGCGAAACCATCGGATATCCGAAATAAAAATAAAATAAGTATCCAAGTGACGGTCACTTCAGATATCAATATAATTTCGGATAAGAAATAAATCTAAACAGGGATAGGTTTTTACCTTCATGTCTCTTTAATCCCGTTCCCGTATCAATTTAATGAAAGTATTGTATATCCGAAAAAGTATCATTTCCGTATCTGAAACGAATTGATACTAAGTATGTCCAGTCCTAAAACAAAGAATACTCACTTACTATCATTTAATATACTTGTTATTAAGTAATACTTTACTTAACATTTTAATATTTTGCACATAATTTTGCACGCCTAAATTGAGGCAAAACCTGTTTGGAAATATTCTACTTGTGCCATGTTGTCAATTGTTTGCTCTTGTTTAAGCAAATAAAATGAACATTTCATTTCACATCCCGAAATCTCATATTCATAACAACCTTACGAATTTGTAATACCATAGTAGTACTTCGTCTGCGCAAATCTAGGAACTGTATTTAAGATAAAAAAAATTAGACAATAGTTTAAATGTAGGAAAAATGCAGGAAAACTTAGGAAACGAGTAAAGTAAGTATTTTTCAACGTATATTTTAAATGTTAAGTAACGGTCATTTCTCTAGACTGTATTTTTATACGAATAAAAAGGAATTTATTAAAATGAAGGTTTTTTATTTATCTTATAGCATCATAAAATCCTAATCTTTTCTACTGCGTGTTGAGGATCTTTTTATTTGCATGAATATAAAATGGATATTTGACAATATAAAATAGTCTACGAAAATATAAAATCGAGAGCAACGTGTAATGGCTAACAGCAGCTTTTAAATTAAAAATTAAAAAAATTAATTAATTCTTAGAAAAATCGTTAATTTTCATCCGCTATCCGTCTGTCCATCTGTAAGTGCATTTTAGGTTACCTCATGAACCGTAATAGGTAGAGACTTGAAATTTTCGCTATTTCTATTGCCGCTATAACGACAATTATTAAAAAAGGTCAAAACTAAAGAGGGTCTGCAATCTCCATACAATAAGTTTTTGTTTTTCTCCATTTTAATACAAGCTGATGTTATATATCTTGTACGATGGATGGTGGATGGTCAAGCTGCTAAAATAAAACCCCCAGTCGCTCAAAGGGTAGATATTTCAGGTAAGGGTAGTTACTTCAGTTCAATATCGCCTTACAAAAAGGAGCTTAAAAGGCTATGTGCTGAGCTCACTCCCGGATATTTGAAATAGATATAAAAAAATACCACAAAAAATGCACTCTAAATTATTTGATGATCCGCTTTTCGAATAGCTAATCCGAGAATTAGCATAGCAATAAAGAGTATTTTAAGGCCAAATCCAATTATTATTGTCTGCAAATAATTAACTGCATATTATTATAATATAACGAGTTCCACATCTAGATTTCTGCATATATATTATTCTTATAAATACTAATGTTTAAGAGCCCGTAGGTAATTTTAAGGAGATGCTTACGCTGGTTCATCTAACAAATAAATGCCATCTCCGTTGTGTCATCTGTCAGCCAATTCCGTAATGAGGCTGCACTGTTTAAATTATAGATAGAACCAGGTAATTCTACTCACTACAGCACTACTCCCCTGCTTAGTCAGCTATTATTGCATGAAATATGCGGGAATTGCTGATATACTTCTTTTGAAAAAAAAAGACGTGTGGCACTCGGGGACTGCCGCGGTAAACGATTTCCTTCTTTCCTAGTCCCACCGGTTTGAGTCATTCATAGTCATAGCAATAAGATTATGATACTGTTTTATAAGATTTGCAAAAGATTTTCAGTAGTATAAATTTTACAGTTTATATAGAACTCGAAATATCAACAAATATTCATAATATAATAGCTTTATCAAGCACCGCTTCGAAATTTCCACCTAGCTTTTGGGCCATAAAAATAAAATTTAGACTAGAAATTAAATAAGAAAGGTCAAGACAACTCAAAAATGGAATAAAGAAATAATTTTATCTTAATAGTCAATTAATTAGCTGTAGATAAAAATAATTTTGGAACACGTCTATTTAATTATTGGTAGGTGAGATAGTTCAAATATTTAGTTGTAAGCTATGATATAGTATAATCATTCATCTGTGGTTGTAAGAGATTTATTACTATTTTGTTAGATGTATCTATTAGTACCTATTAGTAGGACTACCGTGTACACTGGATAGTTCACATTCTAAAATAAGTTTTAAACTAAAGTAGTGAAATTAATTGAAGCAGACACTATACTATTTAAAAGACCCTGTAAATGTATAGGTAAAGGTTCTAGAATTTAATTTTATTCTCGGTTAAACTGTATTCAACGATAAAATTGGCCCTTCGTTAAATAAACAATGCAGCATAAAATAATAAATTTTGAAGTAGAAATTATGAAAAGTCATATTTAAGAAACTTCTTCAAGAAGTCTTTAAGAAGTTTCTTAAGCTACGCAAGAATGGACCACCGAATATTGTCGCTATACTCCTAAGATTTTCTTGAACCATTTATTTTATTAAGAATTAAATATTCAGGTATTATTAATGAGTTCTTCTTATACCTATTTGCTTGTAAATTAGATATAATATACGAATAATATATAACAATTAAATTTACATTATACGTTAATGTCTGTAAGGAAAGCAATAAAATTCGTTAACATGCATTTTATTGATGTTACTTTAAGTGTAACATGGTTCTCCGAACTCGTATAAAATGGGCATTTTCCTTTATAATAGCCATTCTCCAACCGGGAAATGGCTCAAAAAGTTCAAAAACAGATTCTGGAAGGTACAAAAATACCACGCCGTGACGTCATACGCTCAAAAGTTTGGAGAAAATGTTTCAACATTAGTCCGCCTTTTGTACTACGTTGAGCAATAAAGAAAAAAAAACATGCATGCGTGGCAGTAAAAACATAATTTTAATAAGCGTAACCCTTATTTTCCTCTCGTTTCAAT
Organism: Hipparchia semele; assembly: GCA_933228805.2. NCBI lineage: Eukaryota > Metazoa > Arthropoda > Insecta > Lepidoptera > Nymphalidae > Hipparchia > Hipparchia semele. The sequence continues at coordinate 14,522,953 of OW121710.1, read as the reverse complement.
CCACAGAAGCCTAGAACACTCCACAGTAAAGTAACAAATAAAATTCCTAAGCTGTCTTCAAGTACAAAGTTATTCGAATATCCATTTTCCATCAGTACTGCAGCGCCATTGCTTAGACACTTTGAAGTTGTATTGTACGGGCAATCTGTAACAAAAAATATTCTTACTATTACTAAGATGATGACTAGATTATTATGGGGTGATGATGATGGTGATGATTACTAAGGTGATAGTTAAAGTAATATTGTGCCAGCAAACGAACTTCTCAACTGAAGTTAGATCAATTTTAAGTACATGTCTTTTCAATCGAAGATACATAGGTAATAATAATTATAATAGTTATAACCCAGCGAAACTAAAGCGATGAAATAATATAATGTTTTGTTTGTAACAGTGTACTACAATACACTATATTGTAGGCTGGGAAGATACGGACGGCGTCATGGGTCAAATGAAATTGAGACACTCTGAGCGATGAATCTTTGTATCTGTATCTACCAGTATCTACCTAAAGATCTACTTAGATAGATACAGGTATTTTGATATTAATTTCTTGGTCAGGTTCTTTTCAAGTACCTACTTCCAAGAGGTTTCTGTATGATTAGGAAAAAAGCGCTCGCTTCGCTCGCGTCTCTATTTTCTGAAATAGGTAGGTAAGTATTAAGAATTTATCTAGTGATTTATTCAACTAAATTTAAACGACAGATCCCCAAAAATTGTATCCCGTGGAAACAAAGAGCTCCCGCGCGAATCTTGGCCTTAATCCACAGAGACGAAGTCGCGGGAAAAAAATAGGTAGGTATTACCTATCACGGGAATCACGTGCCTGCGCATCAACATAATAATTTATTAAATTACCCATTTTGTACAATATATTATTAAGCTATTTATTATTCACACCTGCCGTTTTTTTCCTAGCTGACGTCTGCTGTCACTAACAAAATGTACGATATTAATTCTAAAGATAAGAACTAAAGCGGAAAACTTGTTCGCCTGGCTCCCACGATTATGGAATGAATTGTTAAATTAAACACATTGGCACATCTATGGATGCTTTAAAATCCTACCTACGTCTACGTAGTATAAGTTAAAGCATCCATTGATATGCCAATGAATAACGGATGATGAAGATAAAGAAAATCAATCACCATTGCATCTCTTTTATTCTCTGAGACTTAATAAATAAATAAAATAAATAAATAAATAATCATTTAATTCAGAATAAAATTCCATATCATTACAATAAAAATAATTTAAATTTAATTAGTATCTAAGTTAGTGTGTTAGTAACAAAATTTCTAAATGTTAGTAAAAAATTAATGCGTGTTGGTCTGTGTAATCATATATTTTTCTTCTCTGGACGTCTAGTACTGGACACGGGTGTATTCTAAGAACTTCTAAATAAATAAATTGACTTAATTAAATCATAACCTACTTTCATTTGATAATTTTAACTGTTAATTAAATAAAATAACGTTATTATTTAATTAATCATTTTATTTAACTTATTAAATAAGTTATAATTTAGTTAATACCTAATTTAAAGGGTGAGACAGTCAGTTTGTTGTGCAACACAATCTTGCGCGATGATTGCCTAGCCAAAAACCACCCTAAGGAGTAAGAGGACTACGATAGACATTTCGCATGTCTTCGTATGACATGACGGACAATCTCCGAACGCCGTATTTCGCAGTACGACTCAACACAGTTGTGTGTCGGTTTCCAACTATCTAAAGAAAGAAGTTGGCATGTCTGTAGACGCTATAATATAATAGTACATTATGGTACAAGTGTAAAAGTTGGTGATTACCGCTGAGGCGCTATTGAGACCCAAGCCGTCAGGTGAGGGTCTTAAGGTAGCCGAGGACGGTAATCATCAATATACACGTGTATCATACGACGTTTTTCAACACACTTGTGAAGAAAATAACACTAAAATAGTACATTATGGTTCAAAACAGTGAAAACGAGTTGTGAAAATTTTTTCGCAATGGCGGGAAAAATTAATGTTGTTCTTTTGTTCGCCCTCTTGAGATGCTCTTGAGGGCAGGCAAAGATCGACGACCATACAGCCTATTCAGGTGTTTATTTGATTTAATCAGTTTTCCTTTAATGGCCATAGACTAAAAGAATGAGGTTTCTTTTTTTTTGGCATTTCTCTTATAGCCACGTACAAAATGGGGAATTTCGAGTTTTCTTTATTACAAAAAAAAAACAAAAGTTACTGACAGTTTTATTTATTAAACACGTACATGTTGAAATTATCTATTTAAATACGGAGTTGTATGAAATGAGCAAGCAATAGGTATATTAATTTAACACGATATTTTTATAAATTATTGAACAAGATCTTTTTTGTAATAGAAACTTTTTTAAGAACACAGCAACTCACCCAATAAAATTAAAAAAAAAAAATTCTATAACTCACATTGTGAATAATAGTAATCAAAAGTCACAGTTTGAGTTAGAGGTGTCATTGTGTGCCTAGTTGCGGTGAACCGGGAGCCCCTTTATGAGCAAGTGTGTTGAAAAATAATGTATAGGTATTATTATTTATCGTTTATGCCTGATGAATTTTTGATAAAGTTGGATTCTTATCAGATCGATCAGTGATCTGACTGAGAGACTTTTTATGAGACAGTTTATCTTTATTGTTCATAGGAGAGCTGATATTCGATGAATCCGTGAGAAACTCCACCTACGGATTTATCAAGGATAGGTTAGAGTTCGTTTCCCACTGAATCTATTTACATAAAACAATAATATTTTTAACTCGTATCCAGTAGCTTGTAGATAGGGAAAAGTGATGTTGTTGATAAAATTAATAATACTCACAATGGGAATAATTAATTAGCGGTAGATATGCGTCATGTAAACCGCTGAAGCATTGCATAAAATGCACATATAATAGAAGCAAGCCAATAAAGCTAAGAGAAAAAAATTACATTTTTGAGTTTCAATGATTTACGTAGGTGCGCCGTCGATTTATTTTATAGAAAAGTCAAGGTAAGTCAAAAAGTCAATGGTAAATATCAAGAAATTATCAAAGGTTAGCTCACCTATATGATCGATCTGCCTCCAGTAGATGTTGCTTATAGCATCCATGCCGTAGTAAAAATGTGAGAAGTATTTGACGGGGTACAGCCAGAAGGGCAATGAAGATATCCTGAGGAATGCTCCGGACATGAGGAACAGGGGCAGATCGGCGCACGGCATCACGTCGCCCATTATACCCGTTGAGATGAACATGGCGCCCATACCAAGACCTATAAGAAATTGACTCTATGCATTCCTTAAAACAAACGATAGACGTCCACAGCTGTTCATATATATCTCTTGCATGAACTTTCAGGTGAATTAGTCGGTGTGTAGAGTGTTCTTGGCTTTGTTTGATGAAAATCCAAGATGGCCGCCGCCACAAAATGGTGGATTACATATTTTATGGCGGATATCAAATGAAAGGGCTTGACTTACCATAAGCAGCAGAGGCGAGAGAAGTGGTGACTAGGGCAGCTGCTATCTTGATGGAAGTGATGAAGTGATCTGGCAGTTCCACCAGAAGCGTCGCAATTGTTACATACGTGAGTGACCACACCACACAACGTGGCATCTGTTTGTCAATAAGATAGATAGATAGATAGATAAAAACTTTATTGCACACAAGAAAGAAACAAAATAAATAAAACTTAAAACTACGCATGCAAAGGCGGCCTTATTGCTACAAAGCAATCTCTACCAGGCAACCATTGGTGATAGGAGTGAAATGATGTGTGAGGGTAGTATGGTGCAAAATAAAGGTGTATTATCTAAGCAATATACAATATACATATTTACACTACATAACAAATAACATAACAAATACTATAATATCTATTTAAACAAATAAAATAAAATAAAATAATACATACATACCTATATATACATATATATATAACATAGCATAAATATATATTTATATATCTATACGAAATTGCGATAAATATATAGTTTAATTGGCATGGCATGTGGATATTAATACCTGTTTCAGGCGATTTTTAAAAATATTTAAGGATGGTGAGCTTCGGACGTTATTCGGCAGGGAGTTCCACAACTCCACAGCATATGCTGAGAATGACTTGCCATAAAAATTAGTATTTCTATGAGGAACTTTGAGCTTGTTGTCTAGGCATGAGCGAAGTAGCATGGGACGATCGATGGAAGCGAGAAAGGTGAAACGTTCTTTGAGATAACTAGGAGTATGCGGACTATAGAGGATAGAGAAAAGTAAGGAAAGGATATGATAATTTCTGCGCAGTCTTATTGGAAGCCATTTGAGACGAGCCCGGTATTCGCTTATATGGTCAAATTTTCTCAGGCCAAAAATAAATCGTATGCACATATTCTGTAAACGCTCAAGCTTGTCCAGTAATCCCTCATTAAGATCAGTGTAACTGCTATCGGCATAATCCAGTATTGGTAAAAGAAGTGTTTCAGCTAGGATTATCTTAGTTTTGATTGGGAGTAGATTCTTCCAACGTTTTAGAGATCCGATAGCAGCAAACAGACGTCTGCTAACATGGTTCACTTGTGGAACCCAGGAAAAGGAGGAGTCAATAATCAGGCCGAGGTTCTTAACAGTCTCATTGAATGGTAAAATAGTGTTGTCGAGTATAATTGGAGCTAAGGCGTTGAAATCAATTTTACGAGTTTGTTTTGGGTTACCGACAACAATAGCCTGTGATTTGCTAGCGTTGATAGTAAGACCATACGACTTACTCCAGGAGCTAATTTTACATAGATCTGAGTTAATTTTGTTAATACCAGCTATAATTCCATCCGCAGGTACAGAAATATATATCTGCAGATCATCAGCGTAGAGATGGAAGGAGGAAGATAGTATGTGAGAGATTGAGTTAATAAAGATAGCAAAGAGTAAAGGCGAAAGAACCCCACCTTGAGGAACACCAGCACGGAGATAGGAAAAGGAAGAAAACTTATTATCAACACAAACACGTTGCCGCCGATTCCACAAATAAGAGTGAAACCAGTTGATCACTTCCAACGATAAGTTATTAGACTTTAAAATGGCCAGCATTATATCAAAATCAACTGTGTTGAAAGCATTACTGAAATCTAAAAGTACAATAATTGTAACAAGCTGGTTATCAAGACCACATCGAATATCATCACAGATCTTCGTGAGTGCAGTGACCGTGCTGTGTCCGGGCCGAAAGCCAGACTGAAAGGTATTAAGGAGATTATTATTAGATAGATAGCTGCGAAGTTGATAGGAGACTATTCTTTCAGCAACTTTGGATAGAAAAGGAAGAATGGAAATTGGACGAAAATGCGAGAAAGATGAAGGATTAGTAGTTTTAGGGATAGGAATAACATGGGCTGAGCGCCAAACATTCGGAAAAGTACCGGTGGACAAAGAATAATTGAAAATAAGACTTACTTAGATAGAAAATTCTTTACACACAAAAATTAATTGAAACCGATAAATGAATAGAAAGTACACAAAGGCGGCCTTATCGCTTTAAGCGATCAAATTCAAGTTCAAAATGATTTATTACATGTAGGCCAACCCGTGTCTCTTTTGTCACGTCGACACTAGCACCTAACTTACCTACCACTAAGTAAGTATTCATATATTCCTCATTGAGTTTTTATTATATGTAATATTATTATTAAACTAAACATGCAAGTAATAAAAATTAGATTTATTGATGAGAACCATATCTAATAGTAACAAGATTGTCGTAAAAATATGTAAAATTAATTCATCTCGCTTATGAGATCAAGATCAAGCAAATAATTTCATCAATCAATAAAGAAACTATTGATGGTAATAAATTATTAAGTACCTGTATGGGGAAATACACTTTGTTTTATTTCAATGGGTGAGGAAACCAAAGGAGATAAACAACATTTTTGGAAACCTTTTTTTATGGGAATAATATACAAAAATACAAATATACCAAGTCTCTATATTCGTTTTTATGTATTTGTTATATCCATGTAATCTCAAATCTACATGTTAGTGTTTAAATTTACGTTGAATGTGTTAAGGACATTTCTCTTAAATCAAAATTATTAACTTTAAACTTTAAACTGAAAGGTCGCAGTTTCAAATCCCATCAGTTATAGGTACTATTGTCGTATCCACTCCTATAGCACTAGCTTTCCGTTTCCGCTTATTTAGAGGAGACAGGAGGATATTAGTCAACTTCAGTTTACTAATATTCTTAATAAAAAAACTTACAAAACTTAAAAACCTGCTGACGTAGAAGGCGGATGCCCTGTACACGCCCACCTCTCTTCTGAACAGCGTCAGGTCACTATCGAACGCGAACAGAGCACAGTATGAGATGCTGAATGACACTTCTGAACAGATGAGCCAGAGGAATCCGCGCAGATCCTGAACTCCTCTCTGTGTCGTTCCTGATATACCGACGTAGCATGTCCCTATTATGACTGCTGAAATTATCTGAAAGATATATTCTGTACCTGAGAAGCATCCGGACGTCATATTCATATTCATTTATTGATTGCATTCCAATATATGTATTTATCATTATTCATTATCATCATCTTCTTTCATTCATCATTATTCATTATCATCATCTTCATTCATTCATCATTCATCATTCATCATTATTCATTATCGTCATCTTATGCTGTATCAATTAATCTCTTATACTTAAATTCTAGGTCAATAAAAGAAATATAAGTTAGCAAAAGAAATAACAGCTGAGAAAGATAAATACTAAGTTTAAAATCAAAAGTAGGTACCTAATGATTTACGACGACAAACTCATTAATTCAATCGATATCTTAGACTTGACATTATTTACAAATCTGCGAATATTATAATTAAATTGACTAATAGAATTATATTATCAGCGCACTAAAATGTATTCTTATTTATTGCACCCACTTAACAATGCAAATGATTTCTGTTAGAAAACTATAGCTGGTAACACTGAAGTGATTCAATGAATAGCATACTATATTAACTTAATATGGTCTAATATGTATTACTCACCTACCTACGTGAGTATGCTAAGCATCTTAGGTTTTTTTACAAAATAAAATAAATATCTAGGTATAATGAGCTAAAATAATAGCTGGAATTCAATTATTTAAATTTTATGTGTTCCTTATCCGCTATGTTCCAAATGGTAAAGCTATGGCAAGATCGTGATCTTGAATAATTTAGTATTGTAGAATAATATTATTATAAACAAGACAGGGCTAAGGAATATGTATATGTATCTGACACACAGAAATCAACCGGTAAAATGTGGTTTTCCTGCAAAAAATAGGCAAAAGCTACTTTTACTGCAAGTTTCGTTCAAAAGACTATAAGATAAAAACCTCGATCAAAAGTAGTTTAGAATCAGTTGTATTGATCGAAACTTTTGATGTTAATGAGGATAAGAAAATTGACAAAGGAATAAACGAAATCAAAACTTCACAAATTCTAGTCTGACCTACCCCTAGGATATTTTTGAAAAATGCGAAACCAGAAACACGCGGAGGTGGTCTCGCATGAAGCGAGCCTACGAGGCCAGAGCGAAGGGGGAAGGAACAAAAAACGAAAAAGATGGTAATCAACGAAGGGACGACGCTGAGCCCATTAAAAAAACGGTCAAATGTTCACATTTTATACCACCGTATTTTTTACTAGCTGATGCCCGCGACTTCATCCGCGTGGATTTGGCTTTTAAAATCCCGCGGGAACTCTTTGATTTTCCAAGATAGCCTATGTTAATCTCCACTTCCTCAACTACACCTATGCAAAAAATCACGTCTCTGTTGCAGCGCGATTGAAGGAAAAACCAACAAACAAACATACTTTCGTATTTATAATAATAGTAAGGATAATCTTGTTGATAAGTTTCTCAGGCATACAAGTATTATTTTTCAAGATTACATTATAAAGAATATTATAACTAACTAAGATTATTCAATGGCATAGCAAAGGAGATCCTAGTTTGCAGGTACTTTGATTTGATGTACTTTGCATATCTTTTTTGTATCATAACCTTAATTAACAAAGGATAAAGAAAGATTAATAGGAAATCTTAAGTGTATACTTACTGTGCTTAAGAATAGTTGGAAAACGTAATTTTTTATATCCCTTCTGAACGTAAGTGTCGATCGCCACACTAACAGCTGCACTTGTCGCAACCAAAACCTTTGGTAACTGAAAAAAAAAAACACAATTTAGAACAATTTTTTTTTTCTTAATTTTAAAAGTCAGTGCCTATCTGTGCAAATATTCAAAATTATTTAGCTAATGAATGAAGCTAAGTCTGCGAGTATTTAGGTTTTTCAAAATGTCGAGAAATTGCCACTCAAACTAGCAGCTAGGTCATTCATCACTTCGAATTGCCTCAAGAAGTGGATACGGTACAACTTTTCATAGTACATATTTTTTTTATAATGCCGAGTAATATATTGAGCAATAAGCAGTTTGTTACATTCGCAAAAAATGACGAATGTGTTTATAGCACCATATTTTCTAGCGCGATAATTCTTGAGGAAAAGGAATAAGTATAACGAACTCATCTAAAGAACGCTTCACACCAAACATGCCGACTAGGCCGCCGGTGCTCGCGTCTTGGTGCCCGGAGAGTTAGAGCAAGCTACAAGGCGCGTTGCATAGTCATAAAGTTGTACAAAGTACTAGTTGATGACTTCGTTCGCGTGGATTTAGGTTTTTAATTCCCGCGGGAACTCTCTTATTTTCCGGGATAAAAAGTAGCCTATGTGTTATTCCAGACTATAATCTATTTCTATGCCTTTCAGCTAAATCGGTTCAATCGTTGCGGTGTGATTGAGTAACAAACAGCCATCATTCAAACTTTCGCATTTATAATATTAATAATAGGATTTCATTTTTTAAAAGGTAATGCCTCCAAGCCGGTGAGTTTGGTGTGTAGCACACTTAAGTTACTATTCGAACCTCGGAAAAAAAATTATTGTGAAATACCTAAACAGTCCTTACGAGAGGCCTTTTTATGGACCATAAAAAAAAGTTATACATACCGCCTATACTTCGTAACGGATAAGCAGCGACATATACGTATATGTAGATGAGCTTCAATAAAATACACGACTAGAACGCAAAGGGAAAAACAAAATTATTAGTTATCCAAAGTAGCTATTTTTAATAGCCCTTGCTTACGAATTAAAAATAGCTATGTGACATACAATTTATAAATAGCCGCGACCGCGGAATTTGCGAAAGCTGCGAGGATTTCCTCCTTACTTTTAACCTTAACTTTTGTCAAACTATAAATTAATTTCAATTTTTTTTTATTGCTTTGTCGCTTTGGTCGAACGCATACCCTCAAATCTGAATCGTACTTAATATGGAAATAGTGTCGGAATTTGGCTCAAAAAAACCTTCTACGAGAAGATTTGTCAAAACACATTGTCGGCAATCTCATTGCCGACAATGTGTTTTGACAAAAACACACAACACACACACAAAAAGAATTTGTTTTGGATTGACCAAATAAGTTGACTGTTTGACTAGTTTAACTTAGGTCGGGGTCGCACTGGTAAGGCGAATGTGATGCGATGGCGACACGATAAATCTTGTGCCACAAATTTTAAATAGCAATTTTTTCGATGCGGTTTAACCTAAGGGTCTCTTTCATCAGCGTCAAGTAGTTAAACTTGGAACGATGAGTTTTAAAGTTTTGACAAATGGCCAGTACAAAACCGGACAAAAAGTCAACTTTATTCATTGGTTAACTTGGCGACGGTAAAATACAACCTTCGTACAGTCGAATATAAGGAATACGATTTAAATGTATTTTAATGTAATTGTACTCAGGAAAATTCATCGTGGAAGCACTGAATACATAGCATAGTTTCAATAACAATTGTAATTTTTTTTTTTTTTAAAAGAGCAACCGCCGAGTTTCTTGCTGGCTCTTCTCGGCAGGAAAGGCATTCCGAACCAGTGGTAGATTCATTGACGATTCAAAAGTGCTTGTAAAAGTTTATTTGAATAAAAAATATTTCTATTCTATTCTATTCTATTCTAAATAAATATCCACGATACAGGATTGAGTGTGGGTCTTATCCTGGTTGACATCAACAGCAAGATTATCCAAGATTACATTGTCTTCGGTAAATAAAATTTTTTTTCGTTTTCATTTATCAAATAAACCCTCGTCGCTTAGCTGATGCGGCTACAGGGCTACAGCCATTAAGTTTGTCGTAGGAGTTTGTTTTAACGATATCGCAATCGCTTCGTCGTCGCTTTACCATTGTGGCTTCGGCCTAAAAGATTCTATTTGTAACATTCCTAAATTTTTTTATGGGAGTCAATGAAATGGATAAGGCTATGTTCAGATGGCTGAATTGCGACGCGCGTTTTCAAATCGCGCGCTTAGACATCCTAATATATACCTAGCAACCGTTCACATGCGCGCGCGTTAACGCGCGTCAGCGAGCGTCAACGCGGCGCTCAGAGAAAAAGTTTCTAGACGCAGACAATTGCGGGTTGACTCGCGCTTTGATATTAATGTAATGTCCGTTTGCTGTTCAGTTGAGCGCGCGCTTTCATCGCGATCGCATGTAATTTTGTTAATTTTCGTTATTATATTTTGTTTTCGCATTTAAAATGAGTGAAATGTAAGATATTGACATCGACTTACTAATCGACATTCTAAAGTAATTAAAGAATTTAGATTCATGGTAGATTCTTAGATTCTCATTCTTAGATTCGGATATAGTGTCGCAAACAAACTGGGTCTATTTTTCAAAATTATTGGATTTTTTTTTTTCTATATTTTTCTTTATAATATAACCACAAAATAATAGCCTCTTCCACGTCCATTTTCTACGTTCTACCGAACTAGACTGACGAGTACTCTCGCAACGCGCATTAGCGCTCATCATCTGAACTCTCTTCAAATTTGATCGCGCGTTGACGCGCGTTAACGCGCGTTACATGTGAACATAGCCTTAGAATTGAATCTGATGAGTCATAAATTTTAAAACAAAAATAGTCTTATCGTTTAATTAACCAAATTCTATTCAAATGTGTCAATTTTAGATATAGTTAATTAAACTTATAGCTTTTACTAAAGAATTTCTCCGTGTTATTTCAAAATTAATACAAAAGACAGCTTTTTTTTCGCGATAAAAAGTCCAGCAGTTTAAGTTTACCGTTTCGAAGATTATCCAAAATAAAAAGACATTTCGATTTTATTTATTTGTACAGTTTCTATTTTATCTTAATTGTATATCTGATGGGTTTCTAAAAAAACTTTCACGCCCACAAAATTTCGTTATTTTTACGATATTATAATAAATTAATCCAAGATTATTGATTTAGGTCACGGAAAAATTACTTTGCAAAAGATTTCTGAATTATGTTTATTGGTCAATTTGTTTTAGTTTATAGGTATTCGCATCCAATTAACAGCTAGAAATATATGTTTGTTGATAAAATATGTTAAAACCCACTAAAATACGAGTATTATAAAAAGATTACGATATCTCTTCTTATCTAATGATTTTATGATGTACGAATTACAATTTAATAGAAATTATTGAAATTTAATTGTCTTTCTTTTTTATTCAAATATCCATTTACGGAAAGATTTTTTAAACTACCTTTTTTCACGATTTCTTCTGTATGAATTTTTGTTTTTTAACATGCAAATTAATCTTTTTTTTTTCAGGGTAATGTAACTGAACTAACTGACCTACGAAAATCTCTACCCTATAATTCCTATTAATCTTTCTATTTTTAAATTATTTCTTTAGGATGGCACGTGAATCGCTAGTGGTAAGACCCTTTATAATGTTGTGATCGTATTAAACCAAGAACTTTTAGAGCATCGGAAGTAATAAGTTCAAAAGACATAGACGTTTCGTACAAGAGTTCGTGTATTGAACTGTAGTCGGTTCCCGTATAGAATCTTATTAAAGAATGGTTAGAATTCAGTATGAATGATACCAATTTGCTCCATTATCACGAGACCCAACGCTGACGTCGTGAGATACAAGATTTTCTATGGGTAAACGTCAAAAGAACCTACATCGCAACTTATGCACTTCGACATCCAACATTACATTGAACATCTATACTACATATCGTTGTTTCAAGTTCCTTTGAGTCCATAGGCAACGTTCTAGTTTAGAAGGTGGCACCATTTCATCATAAAAAAAATGAGATGATGATCGTTGGCTCCCTGCACGCCAACAATGGTGAGCTCCTGCCTTTCGTGATACGTCAAGGACCACTGCACTGCGTCCATTAAAACAATAACGTGTTATTATGATAATTGACGCAATGAGTTTGTAGCTTGGTTGTAATGTATTACTTAGTTTGGATATTTCACGATAGATCAGAAATGTGAACTAGTCCCTTGAAATACCATCAAACTATGAGCCCCCCCCCCACACTGTGCACCATCCACTCACACGAATGTGCGAGGCTTCTTTAACCGTGGTGTGCTCCACAAGACTTTTTTAGAGTGGTGTGATCCACTTGAAGACTCCTTTTTAACCGTGGTGAGTTTCCACAAGACTTTTTTATAGTGGTGTGATCCACTGAGACTTTTTATAGTGGTGAGTTCCACTCTCGTTGAGTTTGTTGATAGCGTTGTGAAGAGTTCGTTAATAGTTATACTGCGTGAAGCCACCACAGAGTGGTGATGGACTCTAACAGAGCGTTAGAATCTAGTTTGAGATTACTGTCGGACACCTGGACCAGACAAAGCCATAATAGCACCGCCATCACTAGCTTTATCCTACATCGGCATCAACAACAGTTTGTTAATAGTTATACTAAGTGCAGACACCACGAAGTGGTGTCAGGCTCCAACATTACGTTAAAGCTAGTTCGAATGTACACACAACACTCAGCACAGAGCATCGCAACATAGATCAAATTACATCTGAGATCGTCGGTCACTATCCCAAAGACAGGTTCATAAAGCACCAAAGGCGCTAGAGTTCCCCATCTCTAAAGAAGCTTCCAACGTCAGATTAGGTATCACTCATAAGGATTCATGTATCGCCCCCTTGTAATGCATGTATAGCAATATCACAGATCATGCTTCTAATATATCAGTTTGTTCATATTTAAATCTCTGAACATACGCCCGAATACACAAGCATAATGTTCTTTCGTATAGACGCACCGCGCTCCCGACGTCGTCGGTCGCTACGGACGTCGCTGCCTTCCATACTATATATTGCGTAACTAAATGGCGTCAACGACGCTTTATTTAACATGAAAATTAAAGTATCTAATATTAATATTTCTATGATTGTTTGTGAATGTACATCACATGGTTGATCTACTGTACCGATTTTGATGAGATTTAGTCAAAAATTTTTAGGTATAATTTTCATGTATAATTCCTTAGTATGAAGTACTAGGGTCGTTACAGTAAGTTGTTTTTGCTTTTAAGCTTTTTGCTATGTGTTAATAGATTTACAAGTAATGCTAAACAAATTACCGAATTTTATTACCGAAGTGTGAATATTGGAAGTGCGTAAAAGTCTCTTTAAAACTAAGTATGATACGAACACAGACAAATATGTCATGGAAATGCCTCTAAAGTATTAATAATGCATGTAAGTAATATTTTTACTGCTTAAAACGCACATAACTTCGAAAAGTTAGAGGTGTATGCCTGAAGTGCTAATCCCAAATCCACGAAAAGGAGGTTCTTCTTCCTTTTCGGAGGATTGGGGTCCAAAACCTTCATTTTTCGAAAAGCTGATAGTCTCAAGGTGCTGGAGTAATGACCCTAGATGGATCGACGACATCAAACGAGTCGCAGGGAGCCGCTGGATGCAGGCGCAAGACCAAAGACCGAGGAAGTCTATGCAAGAGAGCTTTATTGACACCTATCGGTTGATAAAGAGAGAAGACGAGAGGATACCATAGTTTCAGGTATATTCGGCTGTAAAAAATCTTAAGGTAAGAGTGTAAACGGGTTACCTGTGTGAAGGCAGCGCGCGCGCCGGCATGGGTCCACTTTCGTCGCCCCCGTCCGACTGGTCACCGTTATTCTCCAAAACCTTCGCGTAATCGCTGCCAGACTCCGACACCGTCGTGATGTAAAACTCGGCCGAATTGTAGTTTTTGGGGCATCGCAGGTTGAATCTGTAAACATATCAATCATTGAAGAGACTCCCGACTGAATCCGGTCACGGCGCGGCGGCGCGACCAATCTCTGTGAAGATTGGTCGCACCGTGCCGGATTCAGTAGTAGCCGCAGGAGATATTATAGTGCACAAGCGTGTGCGCAAATACAGGTGTACTCCCTATATTCCCTCATTCTTATAGTTCGATAGCATGAAAATCCAACACAAGCGGGAAGAAATCAGGCACAGTACCGACAGATTTACTTGCTCTCCGTGGCACGGGAGTGACATACTGCTTACTTACTAACTCCAGGTATTCAAAATTTCTTGACAAAAACCCAATACATTCTTTGGCCCGACCTGGGAATCTTACATATTAATGTATAGACCGCACTCTCACTCTGCTCAGACTCAAGACAGAGATAAAATGAGACAGATTTATTTCGGAGCATATTTGTGTCTCGTTTTAACTCTTATCTTGAGTCCGAGCTAAGGCAGAGCACGCTGTATAGATCTCAATCTTAAAGACTTAATAGTATCAGTAGTATAGAAGGATCACCCTGCAAAAACGTTTAAATAAATAGCCACTCTTACTAATAAAAGGCAATTTAGTTCGCATAGAAGATTTGACGACCTCCCTGGCGCAGTGGTGAGCGCCGTGGCCTTATAACTGGGAGGTCTCGGGTTCGATTCCCGGCGGGGGCAATTTAGGAATTTATAATTTCTAAATTGTCTCTGGTCTGGCCTGGTGGGAGGCTTTGGCCGTGGCTAGTTACCACCCTACCGTCAAAGACGTGCCGCCAAGCGATTTAGCGTTCCGATGGCGTGTAGAAACCGATTAGGGGTATGGGTTGTATTTACACTGCTATACCCCTTCCAAGTTAGCCCGCTACCATCTTAGACTGCGTCGTCACTTACCATCAGGTGAGATCGTAGTCAAGGGCTATCTTGTCATCGAATAAAAAATAAAAAAAAATAGAGCTCATTATAACATTATTATTAGCTACATTCACTTAACAATGGCTGCGTGTTTAAAATTTAATTCACCTGCTCCCTTGTTATCGCATACTTATCTAACTCTTATCTCTTTTGTGTATTGTTAGGGACTAGGGTTGTTAAGCAAATCTTGTGACGAAATTGGGTTATCTGAATACTTGCTGACTAATTCCTTATATTATATACGCGAAAGTGTGTTTGGTTGTCGGTTTTTCCTTCAATAAGTCTGCAACAGAGCTACGGATCGACGTGATTTTTTGCACGGGTTTAGTTGAGGACCTGGAGAGTGGCATAGGCTACTTTTTAATAATAATATCTTTTTTTAATGAATACAGTAGAAGAGAAATAGTTGGTAACCCTACTAAGCATGCATCGCCGTGGGAATCCAGTTCTAGTTAAACATAATCACCTGCGGAACGTGCTATTATAGTTCGGATTCGGCTTTGGTAATCATAGGCTTGCTCTATGGAGCAAGCTGTCCTTTCTAAGATGAGAATGCCCGAAACTCGTTGCTTTTATGATAGGTACTTTAGGGCTTATTTCACCATCCTATAAAGCGAATGTTTGGATGTATGGATGAATGGATGTTTGACTGAACCGTTTTGGCTAAAAGATACAGATAGATTATAGTCTGGAATAATACATAGGCTACTTTTTATCCCGGAAAATAAGAGAGTTCCTTCGGAAGTTAAAAACCTTAATCCACGCGAACGAATTCGCAAGCATCAACTAGTCTTTAAATAAGCGTTGTACGTTAGTACATAATAATTATTCAATGTTGTACTAGTAGGTATACCAATTGGATTTTTTTAAAAAGAATAATAGGCAACCTGAAGTTGACTAATATCCTCCTATCCCCACCAAATAGGCGGAAAGCTTGTGTTAGGAGTGGGTACGACAATAGTGCAACGGGTGGAATTCGAACCTGTGACCTTACAGTTTTCAGTCCGCGCCTTTAACCGTTGGGTTATTCAGGATGTATTTGACTAATTTTTTTTTTAATTACTTAATTCATTAATCAAAAAAGGTAGTAGCTAGTCGTGAGGCGGCCCTACGAGGTTCATTACTGAAGAAAAAGAAATATTTAAGTTAAAAAAAAAATACACCTTTCAAACAATTTCCTGCAATCCTCCTGCGAACCGTGGAATACCAGTTTTCCCTCAGACATCAAGGCCACAGAGGTGAACTCCTTGAACAGGTCTGATGAAGGTTGGTGCACGGAGCAAATCACAGTCTTGCCCCTCTCTGCCAGCTGTTTCAGCACTCCCACGACCAGAACCGCATTGTAACTGTCCAGACCTGTGGTTGGCTCGTCGCAAATGAGGATCTGAGGGCTACAGAGAAGCTGGAACATGGAACGAGCATAAAAGTCTAAAAAGTGTAGCCCAAATTACGGAAATACGAAAAACTAAATTCTAAATTAAAACTAAAACGTAAATATACGCGCCATGGTGGCAGATTCGTAAATAGTCACATAATTATGTACCTACATATTTAAACTGCTAAAATGATAACTCTTGATAACTTTGTGCTTCTTCACCGTTTTACCACTGTGAAAAGTCGTGAACGTTGGCATCCTTATGTGCTAGAAATTCAACCTACCCTCACGAAACGCTTTAGTTCAACGTTTTTGAAAAGAACCGCTAAGATATGGAACACCCAACATCCGTATTTCCTGCCACCTATAATTTGACCTTCAAGACAAGAGAGAATAGGCATCTTCTAGACAAGCGCGCTCCAACCTAGACGTCATCACAGCTTTCCAGCATTGATTGTCGTCAAGCGCAAGCCTATCCAGAAATAAAAAACCCTTCCTTTTGCCGTAGTCGGGTAAAAAGATAACGGTATTAAGGTGCTACTGCCGTGCAGTTAGCCTTATACTATATGTATCCCATATCCTCACCGAAGTAGCCAAAGACAACAACCTTCGTTCGCCTCCAGACAGTGAACTGATGGACGAATGTTGAAGCATCAAGAGTTTGAGTTCAGTCAACAGTTGTTTTAAAGTTTGTCGGTGCGAAGACTTCTTTATGCTTCCCAGTTTCATTTCTGTCTGAAACATTATGAAACTTGAATAAAAAATACATAAAAAGTCCATCAAAATCAATATCATACTATTACAATCTTCATCTGCGAGGATTTTTTAAAACCCTTAACTTAAAATATAGCCTATTTTTGTTTTAAATTCATCAAGATCGGTTCAGCTGTTTAGAGGAAATAAATATTAGTAAGTAACAGTAACATACAATTCACGAGGGAGCGTGGCTCATGGTTGTGCGTGTGTCGTAGATACGACACACACACTCTCGCTCACACTTATACAGATGTATAAGTGTGAGCGAGAGCTTGCTCGCGCCTGACCGCTCCCACCTAGGCTCCTTAAAGGCACACACACACTTACGCAATGTGCATGTACAGTGTACACGACGTAACCACAAGTAAAGCTCACGTGCCCCCGTGAATTGCAAGAACTATAACATACGCACACATTTTCACAAAATCTACTGCAAACACTAACCATAAACACTAAATGTTCCCATACAGTTATGCTGGTCATAAAGCAGTCGAACTGTGGCACGATCTCTACCAGCCCTCGCTGCACTCTGCTCACATCCGTACCATTCACTGTCACTGTGCCAGTGTGCGGGAGTGTACACTTTCCCGCCAGTGACACGAGGAAAGTGGTTTTTCCTGCACCACTGAAAAATACGTTACTTGAAATTTATCCTGTTAATTATATTTGACGACCTCCCTGGCGCAGTGGGGAGGTCTGTTTTTGTCATATAATTTAGAAGTTTCGGGTTCGATTCCCGGCGGGAAATTTGGAAATTTATAATTTCTGAATTGTCTCTGGTCTGGTCTGGTGGGAGACTCTTGCCGTGGCTAGTTATCACCGTACCGTCAAAGACGTGCCAAGCGATTTAGCGTAGAAATAGATTAGGGGTATGGATTGAATGTTCACTGTCATACCCGTTCCAAGTTAGCCCGCTACCATCTTGGACTGCATCGTCACTTACCATCAGGTGAGATCGCAGTCAAGGACTACCTTGTCGTCGAATAACAAAAATATTATTTTGCCGTCTTAAAGCTAATGTATTGTTAACACGCGACACGCTTTAGGAACTAATTGTTGTATCTGTGACTTATATATTTTCATCAGATTACCAATAAATATTTATGTAATATTAGTTGATTTGACGTTCGCGTTCCCGCGGGAACACTTTTATTTTCCATGATAGAAAGTAAGGCATTAGAAATGGTTAATCATATAAATCTTACCTTGGCCCAATAACAGCAACAAATTCGCCAGTTTTAATAGAAGCAGAAACTGCAATTAATATTAGTTGGTTAAATTAATTAAGTAAATGCATTGTTATTTTCTTCTAGGATTATCACCATCGGATTTATTTCTTAAAAAAATTGATTCCTTAAAAATAATTTTTTTTTAAAAATAACGTAGTAGGTACTATACTTGCAGTACATTGTACTCGTACACAGACAAAAATTAAAAAAAAAAAATGGAATGCTTTGAAATTGAATTGACTTTTAAAAAGATCTTCCCTTAATTCCACTTATCATTGGTCATTTACACCAATTGTCAACACTACCTATATTTATCAAAGATAGAAAAATATACAAGACATACGATTAATAAAAGTTAGAATTACAACTTGTGAATGTTAATTCTCATGTATAGTGAAACGGGTATTTATAAATAATTAATAAGCAATACATAATTACAATAATTACGAACCATTATTCAAAATGATCACTTCAGACTTTGTGGGTTTACGTCTCCACCATGACTTTTCCACTGGAGTCCAGACCTTCAAATTCTTTACTTTTATTAAGACATGATTCTTATTCAGTGCTTTGGTTGACTGGAATTGAACAACTTATTTATTTAAAAAGAATAATTAATTAAAGGGATTTTAATAAAATTGCAAAATACAAACTTAATTTTAAATCGATCGAAAAACTTATGATTAAAAAAATAAGCAAAACGAAATCCCTTTCTACTAAAGGGGACACAACCCTGTTATAATTTAAAAAAATCTTATTTGTATGACCTCTTGTGGCTGATTTCATCAACGTAAAATAAGTCATCCCAGCGTGATATTTTGGCAGATTTTCCATACAAAAACTGTCAGAACGCCCAATGTATTCCTCGGTTAAATGTCACTCAACGTTGGTGTAATCAGCACTAATGCTGATCTTAGAACGTGCTCTGGCTTAGCTCGGACTCAGGATAAGAGTTAAAACGAGACACAAGTCGACAGCCCCTGAGTAAATCATCGTTCAATCATCGTTTAACCTCGGTTGGGTTGGGAAAGAGCTCACGCTTGCTCTACGTCATAGTCCTCATTGCTGAGGGCTGTAGCCCCTTTCGCTTAAACAACGCTTATATAATGGTAAGGTGTTTCTTGGGATAGTAGAGTAAGTTCCAATTTCTGGAGTGCGCGATTTCGACTTTTATATTGTGCGATTCAAATAAGATGTTAATGTTACCAACGGGACTAAGCTTAACGTGTGTCCTAGGAACAGAGGTAACAATAATATGAACGTAAAAATTCTTTTTACAAAACCGACTTCAAACACCACTACAAAGTATATCAATTGTGCCTATAAAATTTGAAGAGTTCCAGGATCACATCATCACATCCTGAGCTGATGACAATGGGACCTGGAAAGTATACCCTTTCAAACAAAAAATAATTTTCTAAATCGGTCCCAGGCGTCTTCGAGTAATCGGGGAACATATATTAAAAAACAGAGAATTGAGAACTTCCGCCTTTATTGGAAGACGGTTAAAAATACCAAGTAATTTGGACCTTCAAAGTACCCACCCAGTAACAGGTCAATGTTGCATCGCAATGCAAATGTTGGTATTTGCATTGCAATATTATTAATGAAACTACATGATGCATGATGACACCAACTCAACAATATTTGTATAATGTTATTACCTACTGTACAGTGTACATACGATTAGGTACATTGTAGGTAAGGACTTTACTTACTTGGCAGATAAGATATTCCAAGGTACCTACCAACCCTTGTATGTCTATACCTAATCGTAGGTAATGTTAGCAAAGTGCGAGTCAGACTCGATCACCAAGGGTTCCGCACCTTGGAATCGTTCAAGTTATTTGATCACATTATACATACGACTGTCACAAAATAAATCCTTTTGATTTAAGACATAAGCATAAGTAACTAAGTTTTTTTTTTAAAGGATTATACCTAAAAACTGTGCTATTTGCAGGTGTCGAACAATACAATACCATTTTTCATTTGCATAATCTGTTTACACAAGATGGTAAATATAATTTTTAGAGTCCTTGTACATAAGCCATAGCAGCGTGCAATTATTATTGGAAACTCTAATCGATATATATAAAATTCAAAGTCCTGACTGACTGACTGACTGAGATATCAACGCACAGCCTAAACTACTGAAGTTAGAAACTTGAAATTTTTACAGTTGGTTCCTTTTATGACGTAGGCGCACACTAAGAAAGGATTATTGGAAATTCCACCCCTAAGGGGTTTAAATAGGGGATGGAAGTTTATATGAAACTCCGTCATTTTTCAAGCTGTTTCCATCAAAGTTGGTATTTGAGCTTTCAGATAAAAATAAAAAAGTACGTGTGTCACAGTTTTTGAAAATTCCACCCCAAAATCTAATTCCACGCGGACGAAGTCGCGGGGGCAAAAGCTAGTTTTATATAATGTAAAAAATAAACAGGATTCAGAATGAATGAATAAATGAATGAATGAATGAAAATGAACGTTTACTGAAGGTGATGAAATAGGCCATATCTGATACGTTCCGCTCGAAGCACTCAGATAGTAAATCTTCACGCCCGATTTAAGTTACACTTAACATACAGTGTATCTGAAGTCTGTACTTATTAGTATATCTTCGAGTTTAAAAATAAACTAGCTGATCCCCGCGACTTTGTTCGGTGGATTAAGGTTTTGAATTTCCGCGGGAAGTAGCTTTATGTGTTATTTCAGGCTATAATCATCTATCTCTGTGTTGAATTTCTTTGCCCAATTGATACTGTCGCTGTCTTGTCGAGAAGAGTTAGAGCAACATTTTGTATGAAAGATTTTTTTTTTTTGCAAAATCCGACAGAGAAGGCGGAAGTTTGGATAGTAATGAACTTCTCAATTTCTTCATTAGGAAAGCATCCGTGCAAAACCGGGTCGGGTTACTAGTTTTCTAATAATATTTCTACCTATTAAAAGTTCTACTAACAATATGTAACAACTACTTACCATCTACGTAATGGATATTAAATGTCTGTAATTTAGAATAAATAATAATTAATTACAACTTAATATCTAATTGGATTTGTTAAAAATCACATCCACTAATATCAGACGAATTTTTTTGCTGATCGTCAACACATTAAATTAAAATAAAAAATCGGCCAAGTGCGAATTGGACACGAAGGGTTCTGTAAGATCGTACAAGATTAAACACCAGCGATTATTATTATTATTAAGGCCAGGCAAAAATTTTTTTGTATGGAGACGCTCTGTAATTTTTAACTTTATTTTTTTATTATTTCTTGTTTGGTAATAGAAATACACTGTGAAAATTTTCTAGTATCTACCGATTACGGTTCATAAGATACAGCCCGCTAAAGGACGGGCGAACGAACGGACAGCGGAGGCTTAGTAATAAAGGTTTCGTTAATACGCTTTGCGTATCTACTGAACCCTAAAAAAATGTAAAATAGCCGTCGTTCCTTACATCCTTGATTAATTATTCAGTTTATTCATGAAATCAATTTTCTTAGCTATCAATCAATTCTCCGCAGTCATTAACATTTTTTTTATTAATTTTTAAGAAATAAAAAGAGACTAAATCGTTAGAACAAAAATAAATAAAATCCAAAAAGGATGTTATAAAATAAAGCAGTGCCTGGGAAACCAATTAATTTGGATAAATAAAAAAAACTTTTTTGAACATTTTTTTTATTTTTATTAATAAGTATTTCTTTTGGACTTATTATATAATTATGTAGCACAAAAAATACGAATTATAAAAAAAATTAAGTAAAAAACTCTATAAGGAAGGTACATATAATATACGAAACTTTTAACGCTGAATATTTTATTGTACGTTTATGAATATTATAGTACATACAAATTACAAGTACATACCTCGCTCAAATCCATTTTCCCAAACACAAGCACTCTTCACTAAAATTAACTTATTTAGTGCACCAATAAAATGAGCAACGACATTATTTAATTATGTAGCTGTATATCATTTGACAAACTGTTCTGTTGATTACAAAATAATTGTGAAAGCGTTGACTCAAGACCGAGTTTACCTAACAAGGAGTTACTTATTTGATGAGTGATAATTCTAGATAAAACGCATCTCACATTCGTAAATACTGAGGCCCGACTAAGTAGTACTGAGTAAATTTCAACCCGTTTTTTAGGGTTCCGTAGTAAAACAATGAATCCTTTCTTTATTTTTTCTGTTTGTGGTGCAATAAAGAATAAATAAATAAATAAATATTTTAAATTCATCAGCACGAAGCTTAAGCCACTTGTTCTAAATCATAAAGGTAAAACCGATATCAGGATAAGGAAAAACAATTTTTTCTCTAAACTCTAGGTACAATATTATATAGCTAACTTATAGTTGCATCCAGATAATATACAATATCTGTTTTAGTTAAAAACGGACTCAGCTGGTTACTATAAGAACTCGATATTGCAAAGGCCTGTACTTAATTTTGTTTTTAAATGTAGGGTATAGAGCAGGAAATGAAAAGCGAACATTGAAAAAAAAAATTACATATCCCCTCTAGTGAGACATCTTTGAATATGTATTTTAAATTTACTATGATAATATCCTAAAGACGTTTGTCTGAAAAATAAATTGAGACTGTCGACCAAGATAATAGTATGTTTAGTCTTGAACGTTGGGACGAAAGCTATACTGATTGAGATTTACAGCTATCTTTGTTTCTTCTAATTCTTCTTTTTATTTTATGACAAGATTCCTATTATCAGCATGCCTGCGGAACCCTACCTTTTGCGTGCAGTTCTGATTCTTACTTAACCAGTTTTAGTATATTTACATATAAACTGGTAAATTTTTGAATTGCCAAATGATTAATACTGCTTGTTTTAAAATCCGACAATATTATTATACCTAACGATTGAAAAATCCTCCCTTATTGAAATAAAATGTCTTACATAAATAACTAGTTTTTGCCCCCTAAGGGGAAAAAATTTTACCCCCTCCTAGTTTGAATTTTCCAAAATCCTTTCTTAGCGGATGCTTACGTCATAATAGCTATCTGTATGCCCAGCCCGATCTGGCCAATGATTTGAGCTGTACGTTGATAGATCAGTCAGTCAGTCACCTTTTCCTTTTATTTTTGATAATTTTTAAAAGTGACAGCTGATGTCACGATGTTTAGATTTACGTTGTTAGGAGCTGCCAGACACAAGCGGCACAAAATTGTGTTCTGTGGAGATCCTTGCGTGAGACAATTGTCCAGCCGTGGACATCTGTCGGTCGAGGCGCCGATCGTCCAATACTTACTTAGACCATCCGTACGTAATCCATCCTGGCTGGGAGTCTTGTTATGCAGCAAGATTTTTGATAAGGGGTATGCTTTTGCCCACTTTGCGACTTTGCTGGATCTTGTGCTTCCAATTTGTCAATTTATTGACTCTTAAGAGATCTTACCAGACGTTTTCTTGGTCGGCCGCGAGATTTAGCTCTCGGGACCACGATGTTAATAAGACATCTATTGCTGACGTAACTTGATGGTTTCCTTGCTATAAATATGACCGTCTTATCTTAGACGGGCTTCTTGCAACTTATCTCCAATGTCAACATGTTCATTAGAAATCTAGACCAAAAACGATTGCCAATTTTCAAAATGTTAATCCTGGGATTCAAATGTCATTATTTCCAAGAAAAATCCGACATCAGATGAATAATGTATAAAACAACTGTACTGTAATAAATTATAGCCTATAAAATGATGACTAAAGTATTCGATAAATCAACGTCGACATCTACTATGTAGGCTAGGGTCATAAAAATGGATTCAGGATTTTTATTAATCCGATAAAACTTCTAAGTAAATAAAAGTACTAATACTATTATACAAAAACTCTAAACTAAAAAAATTAAGGATCATGATGCAATCGTTTTCTGCGCGTTATCTATATATAATATACCTATATATATATTTTGTGAAAAACACAATTTTTTTAATTGTGACAGCCCTATTTTAGACATGTTACTTTAGACCTTTAGACGACCACGATGATCTACTCAATGCATTCTCGTTATTTAAGTATATCTTCTATTTCCAGAGTATCACTCCACGAAAGTTTTAGCAAAATATATTATTATGAAAGCATTAAAAAAATATATTTCACTAAGATATTTATTGTCACCAGCACATCCATAACAATGACCGGGTGAAAATTGGCCAATATCTTCTCAGCGCTAGAGACCGACCAAAACCGGGTTAACCGAAACGTTAACCGAATTTCGGCCTACGTCCTAGCAGTTTCGGCCGTAACCGAAACTTTTTAAACCTAAGGTTAATGTAACTCAATTTAGACATGCTATAAATTACTACTTATTAGGTAAGTAGGTATGTAATCAGAAAGTAATACTTCTCCCATAATTCCCATAACAAGCATAATTATAATAATTAAGTAGCCCTAAAAACATATTTTGCTACAAAATGTAGGTAGATATTCTAATTATACTTACAAACAAATCTTCTGAATTCAATAAGCTACGTAGGTACCTATTAGATAAGTACTACCTGACTTTAAATAGTTACTTATGTGTAAGGTACTAAGATACTAAATTAATAATAAAAACAAATGCTTACCATTGATTTTGTCGCGATTGCACAACCAACTGTAACGGGGGATCGGCGAACGGATTAAAGGTCAGCTACGATTGGCCCGCGGCGTCTATGTACACGACCGAGGTAAGACGAGGTCGAACGGAAAATACGCGACATAAGTTCCTTCGGAACGGAAGTTTCGGCCAATAATAATTAACCGAAACTGAAATCGGATATGCAACTGGATTTTTGGCCTAATCTGGCCGAATCTGAAATAAAAATTTCAGCCGGGTTAAAAGAAATAAGCTTGAATTTTCTACATAAGTTATGAAGTTATGAACTCTTTATAGTTGGATGCTTGAGCTGCTCCCGAGCCTCTCGATGCAAGGCGCAAGCTAACCAGTCTCAGCAGAATCTGCTTTCCAAAGTGGTTTGGACACAGGCGGATTTTCATAATTTTTTTTCAGAACCGATTGAAATGCTGAAGTGGTAGTACTTAAGTTACTATTGGGTATTCTGTGGTGGTACTTAGATCATTCAACCCAATGGTGGTGTCTTGGGCCGATGTGTATTGGCTTGTCATAAGAGAGGTTGGCCTCTATGAAATAAATAATTTTGCATCTGAATTTATTTGAAGGCAATAGACGACTGCCTTAAGGCTTTAGAAAATTCCTGAGCTATTTTAAGTTTAAAAAAGCTTCACATTTAAATTGTTCACGAGATTAGAACTCTCGCAAATCTCATAAATAATTTCCTCCGCTCCGCGCCATCAAACTCTATGATGTTTGCTGCCACATTGTACCTATAGAGATAAGATAGAGATGAATAAAATTAGAGAAATTATCTCAAAAAAATTGATATATGCTATAGGTAAAAGCAAGACTTGATTTTTTTTCTGTCCTTGCTAATATAATTAAAAACTTTCTATTCTATTCTACGTTTTAATCCAGAAAATCAAAAATTTCTTGCAGAAATTTAAAAATTCGAACGAAAATGAGAGCGTAAGTTACAAATGATTTAGGGTTTAGATGTGAATCCAAGTTAGAAATATTTTTGTAGTAAAAAATATATATTTAAAAAATATGAGTCATAAGTGAAGACTTTCGAAATATGTAGAGATATCGTAACTTAAATAGAAGGAACTTTTCAAAGGTAGTAAATTTTTTTGCTCTAACGGTATGGCCAATCTCTGTCTATCTATACGACAATCTACCGTAAATACACTTACCTACTCTCGTAGAGGTACTAGTGAAGTATCACTAGTACCTCTACGAGTACTACGAATATTAGAAATAGTAGAGTTTGTCAGTACCTGAAATTTATTTTGCCAAACAATACCTATGTTAAAAACAATTCTACATATTATGCATTTCAATTTTCAGCTTTCATTATGCAATACCCTTTATTTATTTTATTTATTTTTATTTTTATGTACATATTATAAGGAATTACAAGACAAAACATATATTAGAAGTAGACATAGGTGAAGCTTTTCTCTACCTTCTGTTCAATAAAAATAAAATATACAAAATAGGTACATAATACGTATGTAATATTTGCAAAACTAATAAATATCCTGGTAAAATATCTTACTAATAATAAATGCGAAAGTGTGTTTGTTAGTTTGTCCGTCACGCCAAAACTATGGACCGTCGTGATTTTTTCCACGGGTTGCGTAGAATTCCGCAAAGTAACGCCTACTTCTATGTAATTAATGTAGGTTAAAAACAATTTATTGCCACGTATCAACTATTTAGTTTAATTCTAGTTTACCATAATCAGATAACAAACAAGAACCACCATAGCTACTTACAACTTTTATCCAACACCTACTCAAATTTTTTATGGGCTCATAAAAACAAGATAAAATATCACCTACTCTACTCAATTATGTTAGAGGTGTAGGCTGTTCGAAGATAAAACTAACGTAAATAAAACCGCCCAAGCGTGAGTTAGAATCGCGTATGGAGGGCTCCGTACCATATAAGGGAACGTATAAAAATTTATTTGGTTAAATTATTCTCTTACGGCCCGGAAGGTTCAATTACCCGAACATCATTGGAATTATTTGTCGGTTTACGTCGTCACCTCCTCTCAAAAAAACAAATCCCTTTCTTAACTAGGTACTTAAGTTGTTGTAAAGGATTATTACAGATTACTATAAAAACTACGCTAGATAGAGAAATCGTTTTATTATTCCTGTAAATTTACGATTACCGAGTCGCAGTCACACCTAACTGTCACACTAAAGTGACTACATTTATTTGTATAGAAGATACACAAAAAAATTAAATTAAAATGTCTAATTATCTGTGATGTCGAAATAAGCCTCTTGTTAAGCTCTGAATACGAATATTTAAAAATTTCTTTCAAAAAAATTTGTCTTTGTCTATATTTTTGTCTGTCTTATTTTCAGAACAGCTAAACCGGTTTTGACGGGACTTTCACAAAGAGGATTATACAAGAAGTTAGGTACTTTATATGCAGCACCATAACGTTTTTTGTCACAATTTTGGTACAAAACCCTAAAAAATCAAAGTGAAATCAAACATCGTTACCATTTCAAAAACATTTTATTATATTATAAAGTAACTTCACGCGCTCTCACACAATAAGTAATACTTATTACAATAAGATAACTCCAATAATATACCTTCATATGTCCAAAATGCTAAATATCATCAGGACACCAGTTCAAAATGGCACTTAACACATTAATAAAGTTTACAAATAACAGTAGTTCATCAGGACATCAAAAAACAATCAACTAAAGGCATGTTTGCATTGATCCACTGTCGACCGACGCTGTCACGCTGGCATGCTCGCTCTAGTATGATTTTGTAGTAGTGCATAAATACTTTTTCCAGCTAGTTAAATGCCAGCGCTGGATGGAATAAAGTCAGATGTGACTGTCGACAAACACTGGATCTGTAAAAACCTACCTTAAATCATTTTAAGCTTGAAATCAATTCATGAGGTCGGGCACAGTGGCCGAATAACAACAACAATTATTTATGTTATGGTATTTTTGAGAATGTATTAAAAGTAGTAGGTATGGGCGGTCACTTAGGCTGTAATCTATAGATCACTCTGACTCTGCTCAGACTCATGACAAAGTTAAAATGAGACAGATTTATTTCAAGACATATTTGTCTCGTTTTAAGCCTGAGCCAAGCCAAAACTCGCTATATAGAGCCTAAGTGCAACACAACAAAAATTGCCGCTTTTTTCGTCCAACTTGACGATACGGGTGCCTCCATTCACTCATTACGAAACATTGCTATTAATAATCAAATAAAATTACTCATTTTTAATTGTACATTATAGGTACATTATACTATTAATAAAATTAAACATTTTTTATTTCAAGTAAAATTCAATTAGGTTTAGGTTAGATACAATTACTATAAGAGAGTCTATAACATGTATAACAATATAAATTCGATATAAAGAGGCACTTTTATTATTATTCCTTTAAAATAATATCTTTACTCATAAAAGTTACTCATTAATTTAAGTAGAAACACGACATAGGCGTCGTATATAAATGTATTTTATGTTTTTAAATATATAATTTTTATTACATGTAATATAAATGTTATACTACTTATAAGGCCACCGATCTTTGTATAATAAGGTTTTGTTAATCTTATTGCAAGGCGTTGCGAGTTGTATTAAATTATTTATTTGTAGGTACCAATATAATATTCTTAACAAAGGTTGTAAAGATACTTTACGTTACAGTTTTTTATATCAATTTACATTGAAATCTATGATTACAACACATAAAACTCCTATAATGATATGAGATTTGCATATTAGCAGTCTACTTAAGTCCGTTTTTTATATTCAATATATTATCTGTAATCTGTCGAAAAGTAAATTAGGGAAGTCTTTATTTGTCAAAAATTGTATCAATACGTATTTTTTAACAATATCAATGTTCCTAATGTTTTCTATAGATTAAAGATAAATTAAATATAGAAAATGGACGTTAAAGCACAAGATTGTTATGTTAAAAATATAAACAATACGTTTTGTACAACAAAGATATTTTGTTAATAAAAGAAATCCAAGAAGTTTTTAATAAATAAAAACAATGCATTATAATATTTTGTCATTTCACTTAAAAAGTGAAAATTCTATTTTATTTATTAAATATTTTTTATTACACGTTACATTACAGGGCAACCATCTGTCTGGCTTAAATCAAAAAAGATCATTTTTGGCAAGTAGGTATAATAGTATTATTTTATCTGTCAATATATTTTACACAATAAAAAATCTGCTGGCTTACTAAGGCCCAAATACTGCAACGTATTTAATTACTTAAACCTGACAGTCACCTTTACGTTTTAAAAAACGCTGCAGTACTCGGAACTCAGGCGTCAAGTTAAAGAATAGCCCTACATTAAAACATCTCTTTTTACTATGCATTAAAGCTTTTTGTGGTTTAACAGTGCAACACAGATCGACAAATTCTACAGATATTCATAATTACTATAAATTATATAACAATGCATAATATAAACACTACGTCATGTGGAATCTTTGTTGTTTTATTTTTTAAATATTACACAATCTGTGTGCGAAGGTCTCTTAATATTATGAAGCTCTGTATAATTTGACTGATATATTTATAGGTCCTTATAAACGGTGGATTAACGTATGTAGGCAATGAATTTGGACTTTTGTTGTTAACATACTGCTCAACATGTATGAGTCCAACAACGATGACACGAAAGTTTTGGTAAATATATTAAAGGAAATAAAGCCATGTATTTACTAAGCATAAAATGCCATGCAACATATTGTTCAAGTCATAGCCCAACATATTTAGTGATGACGCGGAACTTTATTTTAAAATAACAATGAGATGCTTGTCATGTCGCGTGCTGTTGTGTAACGTTGCCAAACATTTTAGCGTCAACTGTTGCTAAGTGAATACATGGCTTTAATAATCGGTTCCAGTTGGCTTTGTGTAAAGGGCCTACGCTGGCCCAAACTTAGTTAATAGGTACTACTTCGTTCGTTCAGTCGTTCTAAGCAGAAAGGTATTTCGTGCCAACACAGATAAACTAAAACTGTAGAATAATTATTTTGATCGAAATAAACTTAAGCTAGGTTTACATATCGACGTAAAATTCTAAAACTATGTTCTAATTGACTGTCTCAATACGATACAACTATAATATTCTTCCGACCAATAGACTAGCCCGACAAAAATAAAACTAAGCAAGCCTCGTCATATCAACGACTATGGAAAACATTACATCGTTATGCAAACCTACAAATTATAACATTATAATCAACGTCTAATCTGGCACCGGTTGGTCAGCAAGCGCAAGACTTGCCTGTACTAGCTTCTCGACTGTTCTCTCCGTTGGCTATCTTGTGGTCAAGCGCGAATTTCTCGCCGTCCTTGTCGTTGCTCTGAAGTAATTTGTCGTTTAGAAGTATCTGGAATAGAAAAGATAATATGTGTCAAGAATTCTTAAGCGATAGCGAGGTAAAAAATTCAAATTCCAAATAATAATGTTTCTGAGAATAATTTTATTTATTTAAATTCAAAACATATTTTATAACTCTTTGTCAGATTTTTCAAGGAAAGAGAAAAAAGGAGGCAAATTAAGTACTACAATATTAGTATTAAACAAAGGATTGGAATATGGACTAATAAATTTGTCAAGTTGGTCTTTTTCATATTTCAAACTCGAAGCTTAGGACATAATTATTGTCATTGTCATTGATTATAAAATTCAATGAACAGTAGAAATTATGTACTGTTGCGCAAAAACGAGTTTTGATATTGGAATTCAAGGGTCTGTATACTTGCCTAAATTTTCCATCCCAAATAAATTATGTTAATTTATTAATAGTAATCATTTAACTATAAGTTTGTGTATTACATAAACGGTTGTAAAATGTGCCTAATTTGAATTATTTAATGGAAACAACAAAATGTTTAAATTATTTAAGAATTAAGATGAATAATCCACATTTTATACTACAAGCATTGCATTTAATGTCTGCGGTTTATGTGGTTCATTTTTAATACATGAAGAGATTTATTTGCATATACTTAGAAAAAGTTTTTGAAATGACTTGCTTTACAAGTCTATAATTTTATTTTATTTCGATATACATATATTTGAGAAAATATAGATTGTCCAATTCTTTATTTTCTTTTTGGCAGATCAAGAAATTTTGACTTTAGTGACGCCTTCACACGTTACCGATTCGATTTGAAGTAATAATCGATTTTATTTAAGAAGAACTTTCAATCGATTTAATGAAATACTTTTTAATTTTGATTTAACGTACTTATATTTTATTATATATTTTTAATCACTTAGATAAATTAATTTGACATATGTTTGCGGTACAGACAAACAGAAAAAAATAATAAGTTGATTTGGGTTCTTTATCGATAATAATAATAATTAAGGTTTTCTTTCAAAATATGTTTAACTAGCGACCTGCCCCGACTTCGTCTGGGTTGAAATATTAAATATTTGTTTTTACGGGGCTGCGATCGCACAGAGCTTCTTATAGGAAACGATTGTTAATAAGATCACCACAGGAACCACAGGAATCTTCCGCGCCGATACCTGCCACCGTGCCCCGCCGCACCGGCTGGCACCATTTTATTATTTTATCACGCGGAAATATTCATTTTCTGATAACTCCGATATTAATTTAAATTGTATAGTGTATATAAATCAGATCAAGTTATTTATACCTTTGCCTTAATCCTTACCTAAATAAATGATTTCTCAAGCAAGGCAGTTTAAATACCTGTAAATTACTTTTTAGTTTATTAAAATCGGATATTCCATTCGAAACATATTACGAGTTTAATAAAATTGCTCAGTGAAATGTTTTCAAAAATTACGCGTTGATGTCAGTTGTCCTGCATTTACTGTACGTTTATGCCAAAATGTTTAAAAAATAAATGTCCAGCCGTGCGAAGCCAGGACGAGCCGCTAGTATTTAATAATTTTACCTACTTGTTTCATTTGTATACCCAATTACGTAGCTAGTTTGTTAAATAAATAAGTAGGTAGGTATGTGATTTTCCAAGTATATTTGCTCATAACTCTTGATTTAAACTTGGTTTAGACGTTATTAACCACGCGTTTTGAAGTTAACTCACTTCACTAACGCGTGCATAGTTACATTTTAAGGCAGCCGTCAAAAAATAAAAAAATGAAAAGAAAAATTTCTTTACTCTTGGTTTGAACTTAAATTCCAAGATTTCAACTTAATTCCTTGCAAATATTCAATATTGGAGTCATAGTAACTATTTTTATTTCTTATTTTTTTTTTTTAATTTACAGAAACAATACTTACACAAAGTCAAATTATTTTTATCATAATCGTGAATGATTTATCGTCTTTCAAGAACTGTGTTATACTCTGTGGTTGTTTGTTATGCACAGGGCACTTCACTAAACGTCAATAAAGTACGACATTATTTTAGTACATTATTCCGAAAACAAAAAAGCGGTAATTTATAGGCGTAGGGTATTTGGCAGATGCCAAAAAGAAAATAAAGGCTTGGACAACGTATAATTTCTTCCATCTCCAATTCATTAAATTACTTATTCATTCTTTAATTATATTTCATAATAACGTTATAAATATAATACGGAACTTCGTAACTCACAAGTCACAAATAGCCATAAATCGTTCAGAAGTCATCCAAATCCAAATCTCAATTTAAATGCAATTTTAATTTTGCGATCAATGTAAACCTTGCTTTATAACAGGCTCTACCTACACGTTAGGGTTAGCACTTAGGAAATTATATTTTTACTAAAAAATTAAGTAAAATTTTAGTTTTTCATATCAACACTATGAAACTTCTTCAATTGGGCCTTCTACTTGGACTATCAAGATCTGAACAGATGGCCATTATTCTAATGGTTGATAAGAAAATGAACCCATTCACTTATTTTTATACTTACCCATACCTATAATATCATGCTTCAACCAAATGACATTTTCATAATATCATTGCTATAATAAAGCGTTTTTTTATCACACAAAGAATCATTTGTGCCGCATCATAAAAAGTAATCGACTGAATCCAGGTTTCTTAACGTACCTACGTCATTACCAAATTTTTTTTAGTTATAAAAGGTAAGGTCGATGATTTGTAGTTTTCCTAAGTACTATTTCAAATATTTACTATTTCGATACAAACTGTGATTTCTATATCGAACTTGTGTACCTGCAACGTGAAACTTAAAATCTATAGACCGTACTCTGCTTAGACTCAAGACAGAGTACGAGATCGATTTATGTCAAAGCATATATTTTGTGTCCCGTTTTAACTCTATCTTAAGTCCGAGCTAAGTCAGAGCACTATAGTTCCATGTAGAACTGAATTCTATGTCTAGTAGTACCTAGTAGTAGTATCTACTTACATAATTGGTTCAAAGGGTATCAACTCTAATAAGTCAATTAACTAATAAAATCTAATGAAGGAATTACTCTATACATTGTAAAGAAGAGAAATGTATGCTTTATTTTATTTTCTTTATGGTATTTGACTATTCAATCTAAGATAACCTCCTCCTTTTTGGAAGTGAGTTAATAAAAGGGATCTGACAGTTCATAAACCCGTTTTTGAACTCCTAATCATTTTTTTTACCTGAGAATCGAACCCGAAATGTAGCTATGTATTAGTAATGCGTGGGTAAAAACTACTTATCTGTTAAACTAGACGATGCTGGCGACTTCGTCTGCGTGGATTAAGGTTTTGAATTCTCGCGGGAACTCTTTAATTTTCCGGGACAAATGTAGCCTATCTGTTAAACCTGGGTATGAGCTACCTCCATTCCAAATTTCAGCCCAATTAGTTCATTCGTTGTGGCGTCGAGGTGTAACAATCATACACACACTCACACATATACAAATATTAGGTAGTGTTATATTTTCTCTTCTATATTAAGATTTATTTTATGTGAACGAAATACGAATATAGCACTGCGCTTATCTTATAATACGTGCTAGAATCTTATGGATTAAATATTCAATATTAATCTGATAAAAATTTAAAAACACATTATATGCGTAATTTAAGACTTATAATATATATAACACGGTAAAATAATAGCATTATATCCTGATGTAGATATACCTATTGGACGTGGGAACGTATATCTATTATAGTGTGAGAACTTGTTTGCCTTCTGTATTTAAATCGTTAGCTAAGTTGCAGTTAACGATTTATGAATTTGGTTGTTGTTCAATACAACATATTAAGGTTAGAGCCTGTTTCATCATCGCCAAGTGAATTCAAAACGACAAATAAAGAAGTTTTGACGAATTTGTAGTTTATTTTGCGATGCTTGAAATAGGCTTTAAGAGTAAATGAGTTATTTCAAATACAAAAAAAATTGGAAAATGTTTCGAAGAAAATACTTGGAAAATACCTACTACCAAGAAATCAAATAAAAAATAGGTAAGAAATCAAAGTCAAAGTCGATACACTGATTAAAATACATTTGTTTAAAATACTGGTCTAGTATTATTACTTAAATATGTATAATTGCTAATTTGAAACGAATTAACTAATTAATCGTAATTGTAAGTTCGAAACTATATTGGAAATTAAATTAATCACCACTAGAAGGTATTGTATGTATTTCGTTGATATGTGTGTGTATGTGTGTGTGATAAATAATAATTGTGATGGTTCCCTTCATTAAAGGGCAAAACCGTAAAGAATATAAAATCATTGCAGTCACAAATTAAAAAAAAATTGTCTAGTGTTTATCCTTCCGTTCCACCGTTTTTGAGTAGGTAAGTATCTAAATAAGTATCTATACTTAATAAGTATTGTATCTAAATAAGTATCTATACTATAATAAAGTGGAAGAGTTTGTTTGTTTGAACGCGCTAATCTCAGGAACTATCAGTCGGATTTGAAGAATTATTTTTGTATCTGATAGTCCAATTCTTGAGGAAGGTTTATAGTCTATTCAATATCTCGGTACGACTCTTAGAAGCCGAGCAAAAAGAAAAAATAGCGCGGGCGAACAATGCGATGCGGTAAGTCGGTGGTTGAGGGCGGTTACCCGACGAGAACCGTACAAGAAACGAACCGAAGGCTATTTATTAATCCGGAAGATCAAAGCGTTCCCACGGGATTATTAAAAACTAAATCCACGCGGACAACATCTAGTTAAGTAATAAAAAGAGTAAAATTTTTACCTTATTAACTAAAGATCGTGCTGCCTCTTCGATGTTAATGTTTTCCTTAGCTGACGTCTCGAACCAGCCCGCGAACCCTTTTTCCCGACAGTATTCCTCCATTTTTGTGGGTGAATTCACTATTCCCTCCTTTTGCTGGTCACACTGTGGGACGAAACCAAAAGATTAATCTAGTCTCTCTACATAAAGCATTGACGGGGGTTGGTTGGTTTGAGGGCTCTAACCTATAAAACAAAAATGTTTGCAACAAACTAAAGTCGCTTCTGAATTTAACATTTTTTTTTTTGCTTATTTCTCGTTTACATTGTACACCAAAATACTTTGCATTTGCGTTAATATATTTAGTACTTTTACACCGTATTTCATTTCAAAGCATTTACATAAACATAAAAGATCTCTAAACTTCCTTGTAATTTTCGCCCATTGCAGTCATGAAAGTTCAATATTTTGATAAAAGCCTTTTGATTGATTTTGCCTTTTGATGAGATTTTTATTTTGATTGAAATTTACATTAAATTGGTCCGAAAAAAAGCAAATTATATGAAAAACTATCAATCTTTCTCTTCCACCAAGATACCACCCAAGTAACCGGGATATACCGAAGACGCTGAAGAACATGGCTGCCATTGAGTTACCTTATTCGCCAGTAATATGCAAGGTATGGGCGAGCCGTCGGGCAGCTGCACCTTCGTGTCCAGGTCGTTCTTCCACTTCACCACCGCGTCGAAGGTGGCCACGCGCGACACGTCGAACACTATGAACGCGCCCACGGCCTCCTTGTAGTACACCCGGGTCATGTTGCCGAAGCGTTCTTGACCTAAAACATAGTCAATGTATCAACAAAACCGCACTAACGGGTACTACAAGAACATAGGATAGGTACAATCCGGGAAAAAACGTGATCGCAAAACCTTTATCTGCGCGAAATCGTGGACAAACTATCTACCTTCCTGTATAACATCGATGGCTGTACATAATAAAGAGGAAGCTTTAAAACTTTTTTAGAACTTTTTTCAGGAAGCTACTAAGAAAGACGATGTTTATATAGTAAATGAGAAAAAAGTTATGATATAATTTTATACGTTGTGGTATTTTTTACCCGGTAGCACCTCCTGCCGAGTTAATAGTATGCATGCATAAAAATTGTCTCGAGATATGCAGACAAATATATTAAACTACTATGTATACCACATAAGACACAAAGATATCTCAAAGCCTGGAACTAAAGTTCTTTAGGTAGGATAGGTTTCTTTCAGCAATCGCAGAAGGTGATCGCTGGTTTCTTTAGGTTCATCAATAGTTAAGAATATTTACTATGTCTAGTTTAGCGTCGAAATTTAACTAAGCTTACCCACGACACGCTAATATGAAACCATTAATAACAAGGACATGAACAGCAATAAATAAATAAGCATCAGAGACATAAATATCCAAGAAAACACCAATCCCATGTCGTCCATTTTTAACGAAATATCAATCACCATGTCAATGTCATTTATGTATCAATCATGAAGTTAATCAATGAAGCATGGCATGGCAATGATCATTAAAATGTCGGATTAGTGAAATATAATACAAAAAGTTTTTAAGTTGGTATGTAAAGAGATCACAGTTCATAAAAAACTAACAGGGCGTCCAACTTATTCCTTGTTTAAACATTCCTGGGCAGACTCTGTTGCAAAAACATTTTTAGCTCAAAAACTAATAAAACTACCTAATTTTAAAAAAGCAAAAATCATATAAACTTACTAGCTGATGCCTGTGACTACGTCCGCGTGGATTTAGTTTTTAAAAATCCCGTAGAAAATCTTTAATTTTCTGGGATAAAAAATAGCCTATATCACTCTGTCTAAATAGCCTATGTCCACTCTGAGGGAGTGGACTGGGCTTAGCTATCCTGCACTGAAGGAAGCGGCCCTGCGAAGAGAAGCTTTTCGGATGCTGACCGCCAAACTTCACCTTGAAGAAGGCACATGATGATGATGATATCACTCTCCAGGCCCTCAACTATACCCGTACAAAAAATCCCGTCGATCCGTTGGTTTGTTGCGACGTGGTTAAAGGACAAGCCATCAAACAAACATGCTTTTGCATTTATAATATAAGTAAGGATTGGAGTTGAAGAGCACAAAAAATGAACTGACCTGCAATATCCCATAACTGCAACCGTATTATCGTATTCGCGTCCCAATTGAGCACTTTAAGAGCGAAGTCCACACCAATCGTCGCCCTATAGTGCTGACTGAAGAACTGGTGAACATATCGCTTGATGATGGACGTCTTCCCGGTGCCCAGCTCTCCAATCACCAGGATCTTGTACAGATGCTCCCGCCTCTCAGCGCTTGCTGTGGCATGGGCCTGTAACAAGAAGTGTATTAGAACTACTCGTATATTAAAAGCTTGTACTCCTCCACAGGGACTTGTCTAAAAATGATTGCTGATTGGCTGAATTTATGGCGTTCTTGCTGCATCAATACATTTTAATCTATAGTGCGATACAGTGCCAGTAAATCAGAGATGATTCCGAGCCCTTCACACGGTTGCAATCATTTTTAGATAATCCCTATATAAATATATGTATAGGGATTGGCGAAGCATTGCAGCCGATAAACTATTATGTATGGGCTTGATCTTTAGTAGGACGGCGTGCGCAGAGCTGTAAGTGTAGAGTTGTAATAATAGTCGTGTATTTTGCCGAAATTCTTCTTAACTTTTTACCCACGAAGCGCGAAGGCACCAATAGAAGGCAGAGGTCCAACTTGTGCTAACCAATTTTTTTCTTTTTTACCGAAGTAGAGGTCCAAGTTGAATGTCAACTTTTAACACTACATAATTAAAAAGTTTAGCCTCTATTTATTAAAGCCACTAAAATTCTTTAAACCATAAATAAACCGGCCCTTCTGCTAGTTTTCAGGAACTTTCGCTGATAACACAACTTTCAAGTAAAAATAAATATTATATAGGTAATCATTATGATAACAGTATATTTCGCATCATAAACAATAGGTTTAATACAAACTTTGCACATCCTATTTAAAGATGTCCATGTCTATTAGTTAATTCACGTCAATTAAAAGACAATTTATCGCATGCAACCGAATGAGAATTTATTGATGCAGCATTGATGTACCGGTTATTGTGACAGTTCGCTATATTTATTCATGATTACGAGAGATTAAATATATTCTGTAATAAATAATCTAACTGCAGGAGAGACGTGACATGCTATTATGCATCTACGTAATATGACCTACATAAAATATTCAATGATTAACCCTTAACAGCACGTTATAATAGTGGTGGACTAAATTCCCATAAAGATTTGGATCTTCAAAGTCATGAATGTGTCTCGACCAAGTATTAATGGAACTTCAGAAACTTACTAGGTTTCTGCACATGAGCCGCTTGGAGACCTAGGTCCCCTGTCGCTGTAATTATGTGATGTATAGATCATATATACCTACGTACCTACTCGAAAGTATTCCTCGTTTGAATAAGTACCTATGTAAAATAACTTACAAAATCCTTTACGTAGGTAGGTACAATTACATGTCTTGTTAGTTACTTTAGATGTTTTGGGTTTTTAAGCTATTGCATAGCTTCTATCGCGGGCCAGCGTGGAGACCGAATCCAGAAATTCCGTAACGAAAATAACCTGACACCGGACTCCTCTACGGTGAGCAGACAGCTTGCAGGTTTTACTTAGATGGACTACATATTATATAAAAACGTGAAAAAAAAACGACGCAATTTGATAATGCATGTCACAGAATATACTTTACATTATTAGGTACACTTGGATTGTTTCTATGTTGATTATTTTATTTTATTTAAATGACACTTCACTATTACCTATTGTGTAAGTGTAGTTATATAGCTGACAGAAAATAACGACTGCTGTTAAGGGTTAAGTGTAACTAAGTAACCCACGAACCCGTTTGTATCATCACATCATCACTCACTTTATGTAAATTCTTTATGTATAACTTAAGACGCAGATATGTTAGATATGTTGTTCGTGCTTATAACGCCATAGGCATTTAAAGCTCAAAGGGCTATGAATAGGTTATTAACTATTCGGATTGAGAATAGATGTCACATTACTGAGAATAGGTTAAGGATTTCTCTTAGATATTCCTGATTTCTGATAAACAGGATTTATGTCTCAAGAGCTTTCTAAGGCACGATAGAAGGTTTATATTTAAGGGATAAACTTCACCTTTTTACTCACATTCCTGTTATACTTTTGAGGCATCTCCAAAACTTTGTTTATATATCACAAAACCCACAAGAAAATATCCAGTAATATTATCCAGTAAAACACAACCGTCGAGTAAGAAAACTGTTTCATAAAAACACTCATGTCCACACCCCCTCTACTTTTACCACATTACGAGGATGTAGGTTTTTGAAATCACTTAATGAATATGTAGTACAATTACTTAAATATCCTTTTTATTATTAATATAAATGACTTAAGTAGCGTCAATTATGTGTGATCCGTTCAGTTTAAAAGCTATCAATGTTAATTAATGTTGTTTTTCTGTCTTGTGGCAAATATTTGCGTAGGGTTATTTTTTTCATAAGAGAATCATGGTTTTTTATGTGTTCTTTTTATTACGCATTAGATAACTAATAACCGTCCGATCCCTTGAATACACTGTTTAACATAAATAACTCATAGCTCCACTAGTTCTACACAACATTTTTGCCTTTAACACGTTATATTTCAAGTAACTATTTAAGTTTTTTAGCAAAATAAGTAGGTACGCTCCGTTGTTAAATCAGTAATGATACTATTGAACTGCTTCGTAGCAATGATCGGGTATTTATTAAGTATAAGTTGGCTGTGACTGGCGCTTATCGGCCACTTGATAAGACGTAGGTACTTGAGTATTTGTCATCATCACAGCACACTGACACCACAGACGACACCGTGTATCTTCTATCTAGTTATACGTTGCTTATTCTATTTAATCTCTTTGATATATATATTTTTTTAATTCTCATCATTTAATATGGGAAGAGGTGACCTTTATGTTAGCCCCATCGGTACACACAAAATATTATACCCCAATTAACTATATACAAAATCAACTACCTATATATCTATATCAATTACAAACAAATCTATATATACTTTAACAGCCGAATTACTTAAAGGATTGCTAAAAATAGAATTAAAAATACTAGTATTCATAAAATTATGTACCTACATATAAGGAATTACAAGACAACATAATATTATATTAGAAAAAATAGACATAGGTGAAGTTTATCTCTAAAAAAGAAATTTCTCCCAGCTTCCCTTGAAAGTGAGTATATTTGATACATAATCAAATAAAGTAATAGTAATAATTAAATATATAAATTACACTTATCCAGTTTTCGAAACCTACTTAGTTAATCTAACCATTAGCTAAACTAGCTTTCATTCCTAACAAGGATTCTTCTAATTCCAAGGATACTGAACCATTTTAAATCGCTTGGCATCTAAAATGAAATGTAAATTAACTGTAACACTGAATTTACTAATCAGTTGTTACTGAATATTTATTATCTGATAAAAAAGGAGATTCTTAAATTCGCGTATCTATATATATTTTTGCCACTAAAAATCAAAAAATAATTACCTTTTACAAAAAATTTAACCGACGATGGAAGAAACTAAAAAGACAAAATGAGCCATGCTTAAAAATACAGCTCGTATTTAAAAAAAAAAGCTTTTAAAAAAGTTTGTCATCGACTCAAAATTAGTTTAGGATCTTAGTTAGTGAGACTAAAAAGATTTATATTTTATTTTTCTCTTTTTAATTTCTTCTATCATCAGTTAAATTTTTTGTAAAAAGTACGTTATTTACAAACAATGTTTTTTTCATCTATTTGCACTGATTGAGTAAATCACAGTCACCTTCCACACAGTTATTTATCATGCAAAAATATAATATCTAAAATAAATGTATACTTTAGGTAATGCTAATGATTCTCTTATCTCTTAGTCAATACTAATGATTCATATTAATTATATTTATTTAACAATTTTATTAACTAGTTGATGTCCGCGACTTCGCCCGCTTGGATTTAGTTTTTAAAAAATCCCGCGGAAATTTTGATTTTCCCAGTTAAAAAATAGCGTATGCCACTGAAATATTATTATGTAGTTCGGCATATTATTTGGCTATTATGTCTGTTTTTGAATTTTAAACACGAGCTTGCGTGCACCCTTACCTACTATCTCTCAGACTCGAATCATCATTATAATTATTATCCTCTGAACGCGGTGCCTGGCAGATCGCTTCTAAGCGATAAGTCCATCAAGTGTACCCTTTTATTATTTACTAGCTGTGCCCGCGACTTCGTTCGCGTGGAATAGTGACTTTTCGGGCAGCATATTTTGAATTACAAATACCGTCGACGCTCAGGCGCGAGGCCTGTAGTACGTACTCTGTACGTTAAAAATGTTCGCCGTGATTTTTTAAATTGACATAACTTTTTTATTTATGAACCGATTGACATGAAATAAACACTAAATGTTAAGTGAAGCTTACTAAAATATGTTAGTCAAAACCGTATCTAAATCGAATAAGCCGTTTCTGATATTAGCGTGCACAAAGACACAGACAAACAGACAAACAGACAAAAAAAAATTAATTACAA
The DNA here is from genome assembly GCA_933228805.2 of Hipparchia semele. Lineage (NCBI taxonomy): Eukaryota > Metazoa > Arthropoda > Insecta > Lepidoptera > Nymphalidae > Hipparchia > Hipparchia semele. The sequence continues at coordinate 14,481,101 of OW121710.1, read as the reverse complement.
TTTCGGGTTCGGCATCGATATAATAACAACCCCTGCTACTTTTTTTTTATATATTCCCATTGTACAGACACCACTTTTCTACAATTTTATTATATGTATAGATTTTAAGTTTATTTTTATATTAACTAGCTGATGCCCACGACATCGTTCGCGTGGATTGAGATTTTGTGATTCCCGCGTGAACTCTGTTATTTTCCGGGATAAAAAGTAGCCTTTGTGTTATTCCAAACTATAATCTATCTCTGTGCCAAATTTCAGCCAAATCGGTTGAGTCGTTGCGACGTGATTGTGTAACAAACATTCAAACATCCACACATTCATATTTATAATATTAAAATATAGTAGGATCTGGTGTTCAATGAAGTGAATTCATTTAATTTTATTTAAACTATACCCCATCCAAAAATCAGTAGCTCTGTTACAGTGCGATTAAAGTACAAACTAACAAACAAACGTTAAATAAAAGTTGCATGAAATCAATCGGCTTGGCATCCAGCTACTCACAAGATAGATTATTAGTTATTACATTATAATATTATGTAACTATACATTAACATGCAACTGTTGAGTTTCCGAACCGGTGGTAGAGTCATGACGTGTCATAAGAGCTACAAGTTGGCCTACATGAAATAAATAATTTTGAATTTGAATTTGAATTTGAAACATACTTCCATGACATTAGGAATTATTAATTTCCAAACGATCAATTATAGGGCTGATTCACTAAATAGAAACTGGTTGATAAATCTACGAGTAGGTATTTCGTAACTATTATTTTCATATATTACGCCTAAGCAACCCTGGCTTTTTTGAATGTCGCCTCTGAGGCTATTTCCCGCTTGATGAGAACCAGAAAAACAGGTTCCTGCTCGTTAAATTTTAACTGAGATTAAATACCCCAATAATTCTGATATGGTTCTCATAACACCTTACTAAATTCGATATTATGCGAGTCGAAATTTCAAATTCCAATAGACGTGTAGCCAAGTTGTCAAATGCATATAAATCAATAACGCAGGGTAAAAAACGATTTTGGAGATCCAAATTTGGCCTTTTCGTATCGTCTGTGTAAACCGAAAAATCTGTATCGTAGAACGAACAGCATGCGCTGTACACCGCCCGTCCTCTAACTAGAATTACTCGAGTCTCGAGTAGATGGAAAATCAAGCAAACAAATAAGCAACACCGCCTAGCACCTAGAATCTCTCTAAACTACGCCCTACGCAAGTTCTACTCCGATACCAGAGCATCTTCAGGAATCAGAAGATGTTGGCTCTACAATGCACAAAGCATTGCTACAAAAAATTATTTTTCTTGTTTTACGTAGTCTACTACACCTGCACAGGTAAGAGTAGATTTGTACTAATTGTCCACGTCAAGTTGGCCGTCGTCGACCGTTACAAAATGACGTCATACCGTACCGTTGACAAGAAAATAATAATTGTATTTTTTACTGTAACCACACCTATGGAGCAAGTTTTCTTCTCTGGCAATGCTTTTCATGGCAATGACATCTTGAAAGTCTAAGGCGTTTTAAATTCCTTATTTTTCCGCTTGAAAAATAGTCATTAATTAAAGTAAAATAATAGTCTGCGCTTTTCCTTTTTTACTCATCATAGAAGACGATACGATTATAGTAACCAAATAAAAATCAATAAACAATTGAAAGTTAGCAAAAACATTCAAAACGTAACAATAATAAAATTTTGACAGGCAGTGACAATCGCGAGGGGTAGGTTGCTATCTGTACTAAGCGGGTCTGACTTGAGGTGCGGTGCGGGGAGCGCGGGGTGAGGTAGCGCCCAACTTCACGTGGACGGGTAGTACCTACTTATTTAAGACGAAGTTACAAAACGAAAATGAAACCCACATGTGACTATTTTTATTTTAAGCTGATCTACATAGACAAGTAATATGAAGGGCGTTTTCAAAGTGCTTTCTAACATACCTACTATGCCGACCGGAATTTCGACAAATTAATAACGGCAATCCATCAAAGATTGATTGAGTGACGTTCTTGGCTAGTTAGAGTAAGTAATATATTCTTAACATTATTTAAACAGAAAGTCATTAGAGAATCTAATGCTATTTGATATGGACATTGATATGAACTTACCACAAATGCAACAAAATACTGCATATCTTCTACCTAAATGTAAATTCTTGCACAACTACTGAGGTGTATACCCTAACGACTGATTCTAAATCCCCTAAATATACCTACCTAATTCAAGCCCAACGGTATTACTGATTACTGGATTTACTCCGAATCATTACTAGCCCACAACTATCAAATGACCATCGATGGTCGGCTTTGTTGTTCAACAAATACTAAGCCGAATCGAATATGCCGACCCAATGATGCCTACGGTATCATTGGGTGGATTTTCAATGATGTTAGGAACTTAGGAATGCGGGGATTAACGCGAACGAATCGAAAGAAATTAAGCTACGTTCAAAAACCGGATTTGAAAGTTAAAGTTATCGTGTTATTTTTAATTGACTACCTCGTTGTTCTAGTGCCTTGCTTATTCGGCTATGGACCATGAGGTTCACTTTTCTGTCAAGATATACCTAATAGTAAGCCACCCTTACGTGGTTGAAATTCAACCTACTCGTACATACGAAATGCTTCAGTTCAACGTTTCTGAAACGAAGGGCTAAGGTATGGAACGCACTTCCAGCTTCTGTGTTTCCGGCCACGTATAATCTGAGTAGGTACCTTCAAGACTAAAGTGAATAGGCATTTTCCAGGCAAGCGCGCTCCAACCTAGACCTCATCAATGCTTTCCATCATAGATTGTCGTCAAGCACAAGCCTATCACATAAAAAACAAGCCGGAGTTGAGAGAGAGTTGACGGTATTCCCCCCCTTGCCTAGGAGAGTAGGTACGGGGGTACATATCTACATACGTTGGTCGTGCTTGATGCCCCTCCGGAAATAGTATTCTCTAAAAATGATTGCATATATGGCGTTCTTGTTGCATCAATACATTTTAACTAATAGCGGGAGAGTACCAGCCAATCAGAGGTCATTGCGATCGTTACACTGATGCAATCAATTTTAGAAAATACCACTACGATTGTGTCGGATTGCCATCCCATGGTGAAACGGTAATTCGGGGGATGGTTACCCTCGTATGAAATAGAACTATGAGAGTGAGGGAATAGAGAATGCACCTCTGTTTCGCAAACATTTGTGCACTATATTGTCTCCTGCGTAATTAGCTAATCTTCGTATATATTAGCCCCCGCGATCAAAATGAAAGTTCTTTGACCCCTACGGGAATTATTGATCATTGTATTAAAAATAAGAACCTACATAACACCTTACCGAGAACCTTAATTTCTTTTAACGAGGACACCCGACAGTAATCCAATTTTCGTTTAGAAACACCCTCACAGTTACATAGTCGCTGCTACATAGAAAGAACCTACTCTATGTAGCAGTATCTATCTATATGGTATCTATACCTACAAGCAAAGCTGATGTGTTGTATAAGAGAATAATTTATTTACATTGAATAAATCCCTTTTATCACTGCGCATTAATGCACAATACCTTTGATGCGATTAAGTAATCGTATCAACAGTTATTCAGTTTTCTGTCGCAATATTTTATTCGTAGCAGCCACGAAGTTCGCTACGAAGAACAAACACAAACTAAGGTACGAACACACGTAGATATGGTATTTTCGTTTGGCGGTAAGGTCAACGAGTACCTAATATTAAAACGGTAATAACGGTTAATATTAGTAACGGTCTCTTAGAATGGCATATTACATAAATAAAACATTTAATTTTTTTTAAGCATGACGACCTCACCTGATGGTTAGTGATGATGCAGTTTAAATTAAGAACTAAAACCCGACTATCTCCTGTCATTATTATATTATGCATACATTTTCGGAATGTATTATAGTTACCTACATTCAAAAATATTGAAATACAAAATGAGGCCTCTCGTTATAGATACCAAACTCGACATGTTTATCTCAACTTTACATTTTTTCTGAGGTTTTTTGTTCTAATATCCGGCATATTGAATTATTCATAAAAAAGCTGTCACTTATACGGAGACAGTTAAATAACGGCCAAGTGTGTGGCGGACGAAGCGCAGTGTAAGGTTCCACAGTTTCCCGTCTCAATTATATGCGCGCTTAGAAGGGAGTATTATTATATTGTTCTCATCATAAAAGGTTTAGGTAGATGTAGTTTTAGAATAACCACAAACATCTTATAAATATGTTTGTGAGAATAACACTAGAAATCATTGGCACTTTAAGTGTAAAGGAGGTTTTTTCAAGATTTTATTTCTCATCTTTGTAGGCTTAATTAATAATATGTATTATTTGACAGCGGGGAAAGATTGGATGAGGTCTGCCCAAGACAGAAAAAAATGGAATGGAATGGAGGAGGCTTTCACCCGGGATATGGGATCCATTATAAATTTATAAATTAAAAACTAAAAATGTTTAAATGGATACTAAATAAAGCTTATTGTTATTATTTGACCATGCCAAATTATAGCCTTTTGGTACCAAGTGCCTCCGAGTTAAACCGTAGATAGACGGACGGTCTTAGAAAAATATTAGGATTCCTTGTTGTTTTATTGGGTAACCATGTACCTATATTATACGAAATATTATGATGAAACATAGAGTAAAAAGTAACGTAAAACTTATTCAAATAAGGTCCCATGATAATAATTATTATGTTCAAATTCAAATTCATAATATGAATTTGAATATATTATATTTACTAGCTTCTGCCCGCGACTTCGTCCGCGTCACTTAGATTACTGATTTTCGGGTAAAAGGTCACATTCCTTGCCATCAAAAAACCCGTTCAATACAAAATGTATGAGAAAATAAATTTTTTTCATAATTTTTTTTTCGTGAATTTTTCCGATACTTCAATAGTTATTCTGCTATTCGGGACGGAGACAAATACACCAAACCATGAAAATCGGTCTAGCCGTTCTGGAGTTATAAATATTCGAACAAACCCGACTTTGTTTTATATGTTAAGAAAATTTCTGAATACAATAATGTGAGATGTTAACATTATAAATAGTGTCATGTATTCTACCACAATGTGGCATACAAATATTATTCATTTACATTACATTGACATGTTATATCAAAATTTTTTTAATTTTACAACTAAGTAGGTATACAAGGCTGAAGGTAATAATCGTTATTAATAATAATGATAATGAAGAAGAACCGCAAGTAAAATGTGGGCGGGTGCTACGTATCAGGTATATTTAACTTACTAAAGAAGCCCTAAGCGTTACAAGAGGTTAAAAGATCATAATGATCCGATACAGTGAGATTCTTTGAAGCGTAAAGTAAAATGCATTATTGGATTTTGGTAATCTTTAAATGTTTGTTTTCGTCAACCACACCTAAATCGTCCTCTAAGTAAGAGTCTCTTTATGTAGCTAGCCCCTAAACACAATTCCTTACCTAATTTAATTTCAATTTGATAGTCGGATCCGATAGTCTGATCCGGCTATCGAAAGGTATTGGACCCACTATTTTGTGTGAACATTCAACATCCGTCCGATCCGATAGTCGGATCGGACGTCCGAGACGGAAACTGACGGTACGCTTCTACGATTTTATTGTTGGTCCCCTCGCACTCAGGATGATAGCTCGGGAACGACTGAATTCAGAAAAATACTGACGCAAGAATCGGATGTGTATCGAGTAAATACGATCAGATAGTCTGATTAGACAGTCGGAAACAAAATCTGACGATGAAACGACGGCCTAAGGGTTGTTGAAAACGAAATTGACAGAAAACGTTACCTTACTTAGCTCACGTAGCCCGTAAGGGTGAAAATGAGCATTAGTGATGCAACCATATATTGGCACATAGGTAAATGAATCACTAATTAATGGACCTAATTAAAAAACAATTAATTGGTTTAGACCTTCCTTTTTTTAAGACCTTTAACCGTTGAGCGTTGAGGCTCTCATAGTCCGCTTGGACTGAAATCCGACACGACCGGAGAGAGATTAGGCGCAGGACCGACGGCTTTACGTGCTCTCCGAGGCACGGAGGTGGCATACCGCATACCGCCTGCTTGCAAACTCCGGGCTGAGTAGGTATTAAACAGTGAACGGCAGCAAACGATGCTGAATTGCACAACCATACCAACCAACCGCAAACTTGTAAACGTAGATGGAGTGTCGCATTACGTCTTCGCATCAGCGGTGGCCCTCAACCGCATAGTATGTTACAGAACCAAACGCTTGCTGAGCGAACAAAGCGATTGTGATGCGAAAATATTAACAAGCTATAATTTAAGAAAAATTCAACCGACTTCAATATTTATCGAGAATCTTTTTCTATTCTCTTTCTATGATCGCTAACGCTTTAGAGCAGTGGTTATCAAAGTATTTTTTTATCACACTTCCTTTTCTTAGCCGTAAAGTGATTGCGGGTTGGCTATGCGACGCGATAATATTAGCAATCTTTAATTTAAGGAAAATTCCGACTTCAGTATACCGACTAAAGAATAACTAAAAAAGGAAAAGTGTCCATATCTTGTAAACTACTGAACCGATTTTGATGAGATCTTTAATGTTCCCACTTCCCTAAGTTAATCACAATCCGATTAATAGTTTCGGAGTTATGCGTGGACAAACAAACATACATAATTATACTTATAAAATTTTGCATACATTTATATATTTGTTTGGAAGTCCTAATAGACTATTATCATAATATGAATATTTTGCAGTTTCAAAATTACTTATAATATACATTAATTTCTTTTATAATCATCAAATATGGACAAACCTTTTCTTAAATAAATGATGAAGTATCTATTTATTTATTATTTATTTTAAAAAAATTGGGATAGTTTCCAGGTTAGGTACTTTCTACTACATTTTCGCAGCCTAACGACTGAATATAGGTATATCTAGTACATATCGAAAGCTGATCCGATCTTGATGAAATTAGGCACAGAGATAGTTTGCATCCTGTAAGTGAACATAGACTTTCGTTTTATTCCACAAAAGTACGATGTCGTCACGACTTCATCCGCCTCAGGTAATTATTATTAAAAATTTAATTAATAACAACATTGTATTAAAATTTTAAATTAATTAAAAAAAACTAGTTTTGAGAGAAAATAAAAGTAGTTATCGGAGTTCGATGGAATAATGAATTTTTGATAATGCAGGTGGTGAAGTGATCAGGTTTTTGGCATACAATTATTGCAACCACCAAGAGCTCGGCTACCCCATTTCAAAACCTAGTAAGTGTGACTGACTAAAATTTTACTGGAGACCAAAAAAAAATTTTTGTGGTAGTCCTTCTGTACTCTTCAGTAGGTATCTGTTGATGAATTAATGTTTCGTAAATAAACTACTTTGAAAGCTTTTATTGGATATGTTGTATTACTTTGTTAAGTCATTTACCACAAAACATGTTTTTTTGGTCTCCTGTAAAATTTTGTCAATCACACTTACCAGATTTTGAAATGGGGCAGCCGAATTGCTCTAATTTGTTACTTTTAGTCAAACTGCTGTTTTACTGATTTTGCAAAATAAAACCTATCTCACACTATAGAAAGTTGTCCTACATAAAATTAATAACTATTGTAAATATGTAAACGAACTATATTTTTATTTTAATCATAATATCTGCACTCAAACAAAAAATATATAATGTATTTTGTGCCTTGTGTAAATTTTTGACAATTTTAATCGACTTCCAAAAAGGAGGTTCTTAATTCCTCGATTTTTTTTTAAATTTTTTATGTATGTTCCCCGATTACTCGAAGACGCCTGCACCGATTTGAAAAATTCCTTTTTTGTTTGAAAGGGTATAATTCCCATTGTTATTAAATCAGGATCTGATGGGATGCTGGAGAAATCGAGGGAACTCTTCAAAATAGGCACAATTGATATACTTTGTAGTAGCGTTTGAAGTTGGTTTTGTAAAAAGAATTTTTACGTGTATATTATTATGAGTTACGAAGTCTTGGCAGTTAACCGTCGATATTATGATTTTTAAGCTCTTTAATAGACCATACTCTCAGTCTACCTAGTCACCTACGAGTAGGTACAAAGATTAAAAATTTAATAGGAATCAGGTATCAGGAAATACTTGTGTTTTAATTCTAACTCAAGTTCAAGCTAAGTTAAAGCACACTCTATAGAACTCGGTATATGATTTTCACAAAATTAAGTTAATAATTTTTTTTTGTTTATCTTTTTTTATACGTTCCGTAATCAAGAGTGAAAAATCGATAACAAGTATAACTTCATTGTACTTTTGTCCCGTCTGTCCGTCCGTCCACAAATCACAGCTTCTTTTTCTTCAGAAACTATACCAAATCTATTTAATTTATTGGATATGATAAGTAAGTAGGTATTTAGAGAAACTTTACGCTTACGTTTTTTTAGAGAAACGTTCAACTTTTGACATAAGAAAAGTTAGTCAACGTCCATAAGAACTTCGTTTCTACCATAGACTAATTAATTAACAGAGACTCCATTCGGTGTGAAAAAGATTTTCTACATTGACAAAAATCATGTGCTACTACGCTTTAAGTATTTAATAAATACTCAAAGGCTACTACGGCGAGAGTACACTGCTAGGTACGCTACGACGGAACATACTCGTATCAACAACAATTACGCACACTTAAGCCTATTTTGACCAACGTTCCCATTGCAGTAGGAATAACGTTCCCCAACTTTTATGGACTATCTAAGCCAAGTTAGTCGACGCTCACTTTTTCGTGTCGTTTTGAAGCGGCTGAATAATTTAACCAAATAGTATGTTCGTATAAATTATATTATTACGATTTCTTCCAACTCACACTTGTCTGGCCTTATTATAAGGGCCTTGAAAGTATAATAGAGTTTTGTAACATTAGAAAGTTTTAAGTTGTTACTTTAGGTCTAATTTATACGCCCTCGTGACGAAAAAATGGTAATAATTAATTATTCAATGGTTTTTAGGGCCTTGAAACTTGGTCAGTTTAACTTCTACTTTTGTTTTATAACATTTAAATTGAACTGTATTTTACTAGCCGTAATGATAAAAAGACAGATTTTGAAATAAAAAGAAAGATTGACGAGAAGGAAAAATGACGACAAAAAAAGTACATTAAAAACAGTTGACGAAACTTGATAAGGGAGATGCGTTATATATTAATTAATTTATTATTAATTAAGTAATAATAAAATTATTTGTACTAAATAAAGCTGGTGCAATCCAACTAAACTCGAATAAATGCAGCAAATGAACTTATGCAGCTTTCAAGAGTATATTAATCTAAACTGGACATTTCATCTTCTAACATTAAAAACAGAATAAGTATCAGAAAAAGAAGGTTAAACCGTGTCTTCAGAAACCTAAAAAATAAAATAAAAAGAATGAAGTCAAACCGGGGCCTGTTTAAAAAAAAATATTGATAGAAAAAAATGTGCAGGTATAGCGCGTAATGGTGCTAAGGATAACACTTAAGATTCATTTTATTTATTATTTATTTCTAATCAGCTATCAGAAGTTCAATCAAATAGTCGTACCTAACAATTGTAAATGTTTTTCCTGATAAGTCCGTTCACCAACGTAAAGATTTATAATTCTGCCGATTAATGCTGTGTACTTGTATCGTTAAGTATTTCAAATTTTCTTTCATAACGCTTCTTAGTATTTGGAATGGTTCATTGACCAGTGATCGTTAAGATTAATTACTATGGAACAAGAAAGGTAACTTTCACATCATGTAGCTTAAGTCTGTCTCAACAAAAACCTTGTTTAAGATGAATTGAAAATTTTTATTCACCGGCAACAGATATTCACAGTTAAGTGACGGCTGAAATTTATGAAAACCTGTAATATATAAGCGAGACTTATAATAGGGAACACTTGTACAAATAAGAAGTGTCTCAATGTTGCAATGCAAAGCACACGGGCAGGCAAGCTTGACGCGTACTCACGAAGGGCATAGCGGTGAGTCCTTCCTCGTAAACTATCGTGAAATGAAACGTACAGGATACAACAGCGACGTCTCGGCGCTGAACCCGCAGCACTCGCACACCGTCAGGTAGCACTCATCGGCGGCGGTGTGCTCGAAGGTCATGGCGCGCGCGCATCGCACGGACAGCCTGCGCCCACTGAGCCGCGCCGCACGCTACACTCACCGGTTCGTCGTCGGCCTCAGCCTTGTGCTCCGGCTCGATGAGGTCTCCGTAGGCCGGCATGCTGTCCGCGCGCCCCTCCTCCTCTGGCTCGATGGTGTCGCTCGACTGCGGCGGCGCGGGCGAGTGCGCGGCCTGCGCCAGCCGCTGCCGCGCCAGCGCCACGGCCTCCTCCAGCGACCCCACCTCGCCCCCGCCCTCCTCCGCGTCCTCGTCGTCGTCGTCGTCGTCGTCGCGGTCCTCCGACATCGCGGCCGACGTCTGCGCGACGAACGCGATGCGGCGCTTCAGGGTGCTCCCGGGACCCGACTCCTCGATCGGCTTGGGGATTTCGGTTTTACTGCGTCGCTTCCAGGCCTCTTTGGTGAAACAGCGCATCGCCACCGGGTGCTCGACCGCTATGGGGATGAACGGGGGCTCCGGAGAAGCGGACTCTGGCACGGGGGTGCTAGGGTTTTTGTCGACATTATCCGTGGGAGCCGCCTCCTCCTGATTTTCGGGCTCTTGACTATTTTCTAGGATCGGTCTCTCGTCGATCTTGGAATCGGTCTCGAGTTCGGGGTCCCTGTCCGGCTCGGGGTCCATGTCGGTCGACGACGTCGTGGAGCTTTCCGCTCGCCTCTTGCCGATGGTGCTCATTCGTTTGAGCAAGCCGGTTTTCTTTTTCTCGGCCGCGGGCGAGCTGTCGGTGCTCCGCGAGGCGGCGCGGGCGGCCGCCGAGTCTGCGCGTTGTTTTTTGTTTTTCCTACGCATAGTGCGTTCGCCTCGCACGATCTCACTGTCCGATACTGAGGATTTAGTGGAGCCACTGCGCTTGAGCGAAGCGAAGTGGAAGGGTGAGGCGGAGCGGAACGACGAGCGGAGCGAGTGGAGCGTGCGCTTGAAGCGGGAAGGGCCGGGGCTGCGGTCGGGGGCGGAGCGGGGTGCGGGGGAGGCCGGCAGCAGCGGGGGCTCGTCGTCCAGCATGGTGGCGTGTCGAGCGCGGCGGCCGGACTGCCGCACGCCGCTCGCACGCGCCGCTCCGCCGCGCCCTTGCTCCTGACTCCGTACGTAAGCCGAGGATCAACTTCCGACAAGGTCCTCCAGCTCGAGCCAATCCGATAAGGGTGGTGGTGGGCAGCGACTAACGATACACTAAACCTGACGATTTAGCCTAATGTAATTAATAACTACTATTTAATTGGATATGAACCTCAACTAAGTACATAAAATGGTAATTTGCTTTTCTAAGGTATCGACAAAATTTCCTCATCGAGGATCATCTCTTGTTGTGACCCATACCTACTTAACTTATCCTCAGTAAACAGTCAGTATATTTAGTACAGATACATGAAAAATAATATGTATTACTTATTTTAAAATCAAGTTCAGAAATGATTGTAAACATTAAAGGTTCCTACGTGCTAGGAAAATCTTATTCGATGCTTTCAAACTTCTTATTATGGATATTCAAGGATCTCAGACCAATTACTATGTAGGATACATAATTATTGTACCGTATGTTATGATTATTATTTGCACTGTAGAATTACTATAATTTTCAATACTGGATGTTAAGTATTACTATAATAATTGAATGTTAATGATTGTTGTGACTCTCTTAGCTATGTCTGTCTGTGATTTCGAAATACATAATTGCCTTTTATTAACCAACTCAGTGATGGCCTAGTGATTAAGCTTACTTCTGGCTTGCTTTAAACGAAAATGAAAAAAAGCACTGTGAGGAAATTTTCTTTGCTACCTGTTGGCCTATTTTTTTCTGTAGGTACGGATCCACTATCGCAAACATTCCATAGTATATTGAACTGCTACTACTCCATACTTTAAAATTATAATATAACAGCGTTTTAAAACGCCCGAAAAGAGTTTTTTTTACGTCTTGTTTACAAAACGTAGAGCGAGCACATGCACAGGCGTCAGTATGAATGCGCGAGAAATATCTTTTCCCACATGGTTATTTATATCTTCTTCTTCTTTGTCAACTTATAGACGTCCACTGCTGGACATAGGTCTCTTGCATGGACCTCCACAAGCCTCGGTCTTGCTCCGCCTGAATCCAGCAGCTCCCTGCGATTCGTTTGATGTCGTCGGTCCACCTAGTGGGGGGTCGCCACTCCAGCACCTTGTGATTTCTATACTCTTTGTTTTTTCAAATGATGTCTGCGACCGTCCATAGGTAGGAGGTATGTAGAATTAATTTAAAAAAAAAACTAGCAGAAAACGTAAAGTAATTAATTAAAACGTATTTATTACTAATGTAGAACAAATGTGATTTTTTTTCCTATATGTTCTACTTCTATTAGTAGAACAAACGATAGAACAGATGGTAAAAACCATTTATTACCTACCTACATAATATATAATTAATATAAACAATTTACGCACAATTTTACACGATCATTGAATTTAAATAAATTTCCTGTTGTCGAAGGCCAATTCTTTTCGGATGAAAAAAAATTGCGATACCAAAAAAAATAGATTTTTTATTAGGCGCTTCTACATTCGGCAGTATGACGCCGTAACCGAAATTGTTTCGGCGGATTATCATTACTCCCCTAAATGAACAGTTGCGTAAATCCATAAGGCAATGTATTAAGGTAACGCGATACTTGAAAACATTTCAACATAGTCTTCCTCATTGCCTGTTGACCCCATGTGAGTGAACCATATACCGTAGTCACGTTGCATTTGTCGGGATTCAGCCAGCGGAAGAGAAGCCTTATGACACCTACTTGAAGTTTTGACATCGACCGCCACTTACAAATTGTACTTATGCGTCGATTTACCATAAAAGAATCGTAAAAAATAGACACACAAACACACACACAACCACACACACACACGCACACACATCCACACGAACACACGTTGTGAATATCTTGGTTCTTTCACTTCTTAATTGTTGTTGTACTTTCACTTCTGAAAACTACCCTAAATTAACAATCATACCTACTGTAGTTATTATGAATTCTCTGTTAAACTTTAAATTTTTTCTTAATTCAAATAATGTAATGTAAAAATTGTGTTTACAACACAATGTTGCAAAACAAGCTGTTGATTACCATTACCAATAAATAAATAAATAAATCGACGCATTATTGCATATCAAAAAGTTGCGTAGCCGACGCGTCGTCGAACCTACATAGTTCGAATAGAGCTCAGAATTGCGAGCAGAAGGGCAGACAGGACTACTTGGAGTCGGGGCGTTTGCATTTCGTTTTTAGGTAATGTTCGACCTATATCAGTTATCGCGTATAGGAAGAACTAGTTTAGCCTAGGCAAAACACCCTAGGGGCAGGGTACAAAGGACTGCTTGGAGTCGGGGCGTTTGCATTTCGGTTTTAGGTAATGTTCGACCTATATCAATTATCGCGTATAGGAAGAACTAGTTTAGCCTAGACAAAACTAGTTTGTCCTGAAATCGGGTTTGGCCGGTAACATATACATTCTATGATAAGTTAATCCATCCAGACTCTATCATAGTTTTTACGCAGCATCGCATCTATCCGCTATTAAACTCACTAAAGATACGATTTTTAATGAATCACTAGGTAGGTCGGTAGGTATCAATGATAATAATTATTAACTTGTCTGACAGAAAAATAACGAGCTCTAAGTACTTAACTATTGTTATTTATTACAACTTTACTATAAAACAACATTACTTATATCAAGCTAATTTTAATTTTATTGCACAATCTTTTGTAATAGTGACTCCATCGTGATCGAAAATATTTTAATTAAGTTTTAATAACTATATAGGGTCACCTGTAGGTATTATTTCAACGTGAAAACCGGTTTTCTAACATAAAAAATGTTGTTTCCACCATTTTTTAACTAATGGAATTTAAATCGGCTGCCTACTTAAAAAGCCTACCTATGAATAAACAAAAAGGCACGTGCTTTATTCCTACAAATGAATATAATTCTTTATTTAATTAATTGGGGCCAACAAGTCTTCTACAAAATAACATTTCACAGTCATCGAATTATAACGCTTAGAAAGGAAGTTTCTAACAACAATCCGCTTAAAACGTAGGCTCAAAACAAACACTGAATGTAAGTGGCATGTAATCATTTTCTGTACTGTTACCGATAGTTAAGTTTTTGATGGTTATTGGAATGAATTATGACTCTCTTTCACAGCACCATTTCTTAATAATTTGATGCGAGCTAGTGGTACTAATACTAACGCGACGATACTGCGTGGTCGGCCTTTAAAGGCTTACTAAAAATGGCTTATCACCGCGTCGACTATTCGATTCTTAACGCAACCGTTCTATGTTCGATCTATAGATCGAACTGTCACTTGCTCCGCCTTAAAACAGAGTCAGAGTATTTATCGAGGTCAGCACAGAGATCCTAATACCATGAGCCTAATGATGGTTTATCCCCATCTGCCACTATATTTCAATCCTCGTTGCCACTACTACTTCTACTTCGCAACATTTCTTCGCTTTATTCCCAACTAGATTTTGCCCGCGGCTTCGTTCACGTTAAGTTCGATTTTTCAAACTCATATTTTATCCCCTAAGGGGTTAAATTTTCAAAAAAATCCTTTCTTGGAGGAGTACGAGGAGGAGAGGATGGTAAGTCATAAAAGCTATCTGTTATGATGTAGGCATTTCGTCATTCGGTTTGAGCTGTACCTTGATAGATCAGTCAGTCAGTCAACTTTTCGTTTCATATATTTTCGGGATGAAATTATTAGATTAATTTCATACCGAAAATAATGTAGGTACTAGTACATGGGGTATGGGGATAACCTAGTATCGACGATGCATTACATAAGAATGGTAACAATACGTCATCAATAATTCACGTATACGATATACATCATCACTTGGTCGATTTGCTTAGCCCAAGCCTAGTATAGTTCACTAGAAGTGAACCAACGCGTCGATCTACGATTGTGGTGTGTACTCGTAAGTACCTATCCATTGATAATGCGTAATAGATAGGCAAGACATTCTTTATACGGTACCTATTATCTGCTTCGGCACGGGAAGTATCAATGATCGCATCAGAATCAGTTATTGACGGTCATTTCGTATCATACGAGCAGCATGGGTATTTTAGGCCTAATGTCAACATCAACAACGTAATTTATTCGGAAGATTACGTCACACTAATATTATAAAGGCGAAATATTATAAAGTTTATATGTGTGTGTGTATGTGTGTACATACGTTTATTACTCCTTCACACCAGAACCAATGAACCGATTTGGCTGTTTGGAATGGAGGTAGTTCATACCCAAACAACATTTACAAATAGCATTAATTAATATTTTACAAATAGTAGATTAACAAATATGTTACATTTTATCCCGAAATAAATTCAAGAATTATTTATTTCATGTAGGCCAACTTCAACAATTAATAAAAAACATACGCACAGTACAGAACTACAGACCTGAAGATTTTGTTTGCTACAATCTGCGTAGACCGCTACCTCCGTAGCCGCTAAGAACACTTTGTACCTACTTTTTTGCCGAATAAAATAAGGCGCCCGTCTCCCTGCCATTAATATTGCTGTGCCCCAACGAGTTTCCAATGTTTTGTGCTTATGATTTAATTTAATCAATTTGTAATACTTTGGAATATATCGTCGGGGTTAGTGCAAATCCGCGTAACTAGCAAAACCGCATAAGTATCGTAGCGAAGAAATTCATCTCTTTAAAATATTTCTATTTTTATCAATACATAGAACACATTGAATTAATACTCTCTGTGTAAAAATTTGCCCAATAGCCGTAGAAATAAGAAATTTATAAAGTTTTAACCTTCCCCTGTAAAACTTGGTCTAGTGTAGATCCACGGTTTTTACCTATGGTACATTCGCGGTTTTGCACTATCCTTGAC
The DNA here is from genome assembly GCA_933228805.2 of Hipparchia semele. Classification (NCBI taxonomy): domain Eukaryota; kingdom Metazoa; phylum Arthropoda; class Insecta; order Lepidoptera; family Nymphalidae; genus Hipparchia; species Hipparchia semele. The sequence goes on along the minus strand of OW121710.1, from coordinate 14,465,063 downwards.
GATATCCAACTTCCTACTAATCCAACTTATATTATAAATGTGAAAGTTTGTGGGGATGAATGCATGGATGGACGGATGTTTGTTACTCCTATATGCCACAACGTACGAAAAGACTTGGCTGTTTGGAATGGAGATAGCTCATCCCCTGGATTAACACATTTCATCCCGGAAAATAAAAGAGTTCCCGCGGGAATTTATAAACCTTAATCCAATGATGATGAAAAAAATGAAAATTAAATTAATAAGTGACTTTTGAATTAAGTCAGTCTTGTCTAAAGTTCCATATTCTTATGGAAATTGCAAGCTGGCGATCGCGCAAATCGTAGCTGTAAGTAAGCCGTAAGTAGAAGTAAATGAACATGAATTAAAACATAAAGCCACTACTCCAGATCCCCCTGTTAGGCTACATCTTTAAATCACAACGTATCAAAGAACCCGCACTGAAGTGATAGACTGATAGTGTAATGCAAAAACTACCTAAACTCTACCTAGAAGTTTTTTCATGGTAACAAAATATGCACAAACAAACACACAACCTCTTACGCTAAACGCATGTACCCTCTACCGCGTCATGGGTAAGAAAAGAATGGTTCACGCTCGGGGGTGCTTCTCTTAACAAGATCATAGGCTTTACTCACAAAAATATGTCGAGATAGAAAGGTTATCACTTATCACTATGGCTTTACTATGGATTCATGTCTATTTCTGAAAAAATCACACGTTCCGTGAGAACACTTTTTTTATTAAATAAATGTAAACACTCCCTTGTGAAGAAGGAAATGCCTTCTCTTTTTGAGATTGCCTTCAAAGTTTTATTTCCATAATTTTAACATAGTTTTTTTAAAATTAAAAACTTCTTTCAGAATATTTCTGTAGCTAAGAGTATTACGTGTTTTCACTTCTGTCAGCTGTCCGAAAAAAAAGTTTGGGTAGTCTTGACTACCCAAAGTTTTTTTTATTTAATAATGTTGTAGGTCTCGACTACATCTAAAATTGTTTGCACACGCTCCCCGCCCATTTTCCGTTCTATCTTGAAATATTTTTGTGACTTTTTTACTAATTACGAAGGAAGTCAGGCGGAACACTTAATTTCATTACTGAATTACTTACAGTCAACCGGCCTTTAGCTTGAGCTTCCCAAGCATTCTGGGCTCTCATATTAGAACACAAAGTTAACTAATACCCGAAACTAATGATATTAAGTTAAGTATGTAGTTATGTACACTAATAGTATAATACTATGTAAATTTAGTAGTAGTTATATACTCTAATATAAAAATATTATGTATATTTTAGTAACCGAATTACTCTAATGGAATAACTATAATATAACAAAAGTAATATTTAGAGTTAGTTGAAGTATTTGTTTAAAACAACAGCATTCATTATGGTTAAGAATGATTTCAGAGAAATATCTTTTATTTTTTTAAACTAACACTGCACTTGTTAAAATATAGCAACAAATATTTTCAGAAAAATTGAATTTAATTGCATAGATAAAATTAAAAAACAAAAACCACTATAATTTTTGGATAATATTCGTTCTCTATGTCCTAATATTAAGCACAAAAACACGTTCGATAAATCGGTATAACATCCGGTACACACTAGGTACACACGTTTTATGTCTATATCCCGCCGTCTATTTGGAATAACTATCGATATAACTAATAGTACTAATATTTTTCACTTTATCAGATGAACCTTATCAGAGCACCTGATAAGAGTCACGCAAGATTATTTACATGTTATTTAGTATTTTACCTATTCGTTGGGACACAAATTTATATTTTAATAATAGGTTGTTTAAGCTTCTTTGCTGACGTTCTGTGATCGGTTATCGAAATAAGCCACAAGATCGCGCCGGCTGATTAAGTACGGACTGACAAGTGTGAATTAAAAATTTAAAACAGCCCCTATAGCCGGATATGTGGATCTATAGCCGGACTATCCTAATATTATAAATGCAAAAGTGTTTTTATTTGTTGGTTTGTCCTTCAATTACGCTGCAACAAAGCTACGGATCGACGTGATTTTTTGCATGGGTATAGGTGGGGACCTGGGGAGTGACATAGGTAATAAAGTTTTCAGTTTTATCTTTTAGTTCTTTAGCGTCTACGAACGTAATATCACTTTTCGTTTTAACTTTAAACGGTCTACATTTGTTTGTATTCAGCTCTAGCTTGGCCCTGAGTGCTCTATGATTACTGTTAAAGTTAAGGTTCTTTATTACTCTACAATCATTGAAAGATTTATTTCTATTGGAGAGAATATAGTCTATCTCATTTTTATATCTACTTTTTATCCCGGAAAATTAAAGCTACAAAGGAATAGACAGACATACAGAGACTCAAACCCACGTCAAACTTATAATACCTACCCCTCTAATCACGCCGCAACGACTGAACCGATTTGGCTGAAAGGCACAAAGATTATAGTCTGGAATAACACATAGGCTACTTTTCATCCCGGAAAATAAGGAAGTTCCTGCGGGAATTAAACAAACCTTAATCCACGCGAACGAAGTCGCGGGCATAAACTAGTTCCTCATAAAAAAATAACTTACCAGTAAGCGCTTTCCGTTTTTAGTGACCGGCATGTTAGTGCTGTTCTTTTGTTTATTCCTCGATTCCAACAATTTCTCTTGCTGCAAGAGTTGCTCGTGAACAGTCCGTTTACTCAACTCTTTTATCATTATTCATATTTTAATACACACTCTTTTTTTTGGTATAGGTATTTGCTCTTGCTACGAATTTATATTACAACTTTTTAACGTCTGCTTGGTGTTTTTTGAACTTTCACTTGAATGTTATAATAAATATGCGTATCATAAATGAATCTTTTTGTAAAAATGTGGCGACAATGAGGCGTTTGTCCCTAACAATTGACAGGACGCAATTATTTGTTATCAGAATTCACAAGAAGAGCAATGTAGTAAACGTTTGCCCTCTACTGAGATAACGGGGCTAAGAATAAACGATTGTAGAAATTACTACTGTATTTTCGATCTTCCATCAAATAAATGTAAGTAGGTAAGTACCTACGTACGTTGACGCTTGCGAATCGACATTATTTTTTTTATACTGCAACTACTGAGTTTCTTGCCGGTTGAAGAACCGACTGAGAAGTCAGCAGAATCTGCATTCCGAATCGGTGGTAGATTTATGACGTGTCATAAGAGCTATAAGGTAGCCTACATGAAATAAATAAATTTTGAATTTTGAATTTTATATAAATTCTTTATTAAAGGAAGACAGGGTTTCTCTGACATGATCAGAGTAGTTTTTAATCGTTAATATGTAATGTCATTGTTTGTTTTTTTTTTATATTTTTTAAGAATGAATAAAACCAGGAGTGTCTAGAATTATAATTTTTTATATTCAATAATATAAATTATACAACTATCTTTACTACCTCGTTTTATTCCTTCTTGAGAATCGACATTATTATGTAGGTAGGTATAAGCCGATGCCCGCGATCCGTGTGGATTTAGTTTTCAAAATCCCGCGGGAACTCTTTGATTTTCCAGGATAAAAAGTTGCCTAGGTATCCAGGTCCTCAACTATACTTACGTCATGCAAAAAATTACTTCGACCCGTAGCTCTGTTGCAGCATGATTAAAGGATAAACCAACAAACACGTTTTCGCATTTACTTATTTATATTCAAGAGATAGAAATTCTACCTATTAGGTATACTTAGCTATCAGCATATTAGGTACAAATATTAGCTTATTACTTAGGCTGGTGTTTTTGTCGAATTTAAGTATTTTTTATAGGCCTAGTACATACATTATAATAATTAATACGATATTTGTTTAAAACTCAATTAACTAGGTAAGTAAGTTCGTGTACCAACATCAGTTTTTTCATGAATACTAGGCGACATCGACATCAGCTAATGGGTTTAAAAAGTTTAATAAAACCGGCCAAGTGCGAGTTGGACTCGCACACAAAGGGTTCCGTAGCATCGTAACAGCAATTATTAAAGTCAAGCAAAAAACACCGAAAAAAACACGTTTCTTGTGTGGGGACGCCCGTTTGTTTTTTATTTTTATATTAATATTTGTTATTATAGCGGCAATACGAGTAGATAACACATTCTGTGAAAATTTCAAGTATCTACCTTAATAGGTACGGTTCATGAGTTACAGCTCGCTGACAGACAGACGGACGGACGGACGGATGGACAGCAGAAGCTTAGTAATAGGGACTCGTTGGCAAAAAAGATTAAGAGCACAATCTTCGGCCGCAGTACCTTGCGAACTATTGAAGTGAGGTGCACGAGCCACTTTGTTATAAAGAAAGTAAAACAGTCATGATAAAAAAAAAGAAAACTTTTTAGAAAATAATTAACGGTAAAATATTCTTCTAAAAGCTTTTGCCTATTTTTTGAAATTTTTTTTAGTTTAACTTTGATATACTTACTATAAATACAACCTGAAAAACAATTAAAAACTACACTATTTTCGGAATATTATTTGATCGAGTGAAGTTCAAAATATGGACTTTTGAACGGTAAAATAATTTAGAACGTGTATTAAACTACAACATATATTTTTAACCTATCAAAACAAAGAATATTTGGTTATTTACTATTGAATCAAAAATAGGCTGTTTTCGGAGATCCTGCCGTTAAAACTACATTCAAACCGTGAATAGGCCAGCAGTTATATAAACGAACAACTTAGTAATAGTTCACAAGGTAGGTACAACGAACTTATTTTACTATAATCCCATGTATCCACCCACCATGCATCGATTTACCAAGCTAAATCGATGTATACCTAATTCGTTTAATCATATTAAAAGTGTAAATGTATGACGTATGACACGTGTAACATTTCCTAGGTAGGTAGCTATTAGGTATATGCATCGTCCGCCCACCTGCTATATTACACTACTATAGTACTTAGTACAACAGAAACAAGCGCCAAGAAAGCTATTCTAACCATGCAACTTTTTTTAAGCTATTGCATAGCTCCTATCGCGGGCCTTGAGCGTGGAGACCGAATCCAGCGTAACGAAAATATCCCGGGACTCCTCTCACTGCTAGATGGCGTTGATAAAATATGCTATGCAATAGCTTTACCGCGGCAGTCCCCGAGTGCCACACGTCTTTTTTTTTAAATTTCCTGCTACAATTTCTTTTGTAGCAAGTAGCGCTGACGAATACTACTCTACATATTATTTGATAATAATTTTTTTTCTTTTTTTCCTCTCATTTATATCGCTTAACTAACATAACTGTGCCTAACTAGCCTAACATGTGACTAAATGGTGGATCCGCTGGCACTTGCCTCTTTCCTGACCAATTGCAAAACCTTCTAAATAATAGCACTCTACGCACGTTTCACTCCGACACCTCATCGAAGAATCTACGAGATGTAGACAGTAGACTCTACAATGCTTTGCTGTGTTTCAGTCGTGCTGTAAGCTTATTATAAGGTAGGTAATAGAAAGCTTATATAACATTTGAATTAAATCTGTCTGTCAAAATGGTGCGTGTTCCGTTGTTAATTTTGCTACTGACATCTTCTCAGACGTACAGGTTTCCTCACGATTTATTTCTTAACCGTTAATGCAACTAATAATAATTGAGGAGCATCGGAACAAAAACCGATGAATCGCTTCAGAATTTTTGTTTTGGGAAATTGAAAAAATGTGTCTAAGTCTATGGCTTTTTAATTTAAAGATGAACAATAGTTATTAATATATTGGTGTTGGCAGCACTGTTTCGAAACCTAAATGTCACAGTAGTGAGTTCGGTATCTGTTGAGATAAAAAAAAAACAAAAAAGAAAGTCAAAATGTGCTTTATCGGTTTTTGTTCCAACGCTCCTCAATTGTATTAAAATCTTTGCAAATTTTACAACGCACATAGGTAGGTTATATGGTGTATATGGTAACTGAAACCTGAAAAGTTAAAGGTACGTGCCTGCGATATGCACCTAAAGGAAATTTTGGGTGTGTTTATAAGCTTAGATAAGTAACAAACCGAATATAGACATGGTTACCTTGCTATAATATTTATAATTTACTTAATATGGAATGTGGAACATCCATGAGCGACTTTTCACGAACAAAGATCGCCGTGCCAAAAAGTTTTTTTACGGCAGTCCTAGAAGGCATAGAGTATAGACTATCATGACCGTGTTTGTAAACCTTTGTTAGAGACTCGGGCGCATAGAAACACCTTCAGTCCATATCACTCATAGTACCTTATTATCTCATAGGTCGCTAAGTCGTATTATCATCAATTGAACATTTGCAACATTGTATGCTGTTTGTCAAGTGAGGACGGCGGAAAATTACGCGGCCTAGACCCTACTCGTACCCAAACAGCTCATACCTTTGAAAATGGGTTGATTCTTTATAGTTATAAAGGATCATTTGGTTTTCAACAATGGATAGACTATAAATAGGCGAGAAAGTTGAAAGCTGTCCATGGGAAGATTATCTCAGTTTTCCTACCAAGTACCAACTTAGTTAATGCATTAGCTGGGGCGCTCTTCGTTGCTAAAATACTTTTCAGATTTACATAGCTGTAAGGATAAAAAGAACGTACCTACGTCGTAAAAGAACGTTGGCTCGGACATGGAACTTACTAATCCTTACGAAAGCGTTTGTTTTTTTACCTTTTGATTTAGTTAGTTTGTGACAATATTATGGATAGACGTAATTTTTCATCATTTTCATGGACAGGTATATAAACTAAGTACTACTTAGTTAATGACGAAGTGACAATAGGCTACTTTTTAACCCGGAAAACAAAGGGTTCCTGCAGGACTTAAAAAATAAGCTCCACACTTCCAATACCCGGATACCGGTACCTATTGGAAGTGTGGAGTATCTAATACCGAGATCTCCGGACTTTTTCGATACCGGTAAATCCACATGGATTATAACGAGGGCAAAAGTTAGGTAGTAGATATAGGACCAATAATAAACTACACACTGTATTAAGCCAACAATTAATATACTTAGGTATTCATTCGCGTAGGTAAGGAGTAGGTAAGTACATAAGTAAACAGTTACCTAACTCATCTTGACATTCCTTATCTATAATCCCGTATCGATAGCCTGATAATAAAAATATCAAAGCCAAATAAAGTTTAAATGAAGCCATTCAAGCAACCTCGACCGTTTTCAATGCCAAAAAATTCTGAAAGACGTAACTAAAAGAGCTTTAGAGTAAAATCGGACTGATTTTTAACCGACTCCCAATAGGGGGTTTCAATTCAATCGTTAGGTATCTTCTTTTTAAGATAGATCAAATGTGATCTTACAAACTCTTACACATGGATACAAATTATTATGAAACAAAAAGAAACAATTTTAGTAATAAGCTTCTGCATCCATAAGCAAAAGGTTTCGACTCAACACTCTTGCTGCAGGTTTCATGAAAAACCTGAGCTGATGTTCTGCCGACACCCGTTCGACTGTTTCATAGAATATCAACTGAAAATTTATAGCCAGTGAGACTCGGGATGATGTAAGGATTCTAACGATAGATAGAGGTGCCTACGCCATACATCCAAATCTGTTCAGGCAATTCGAACTTATGGTGATGGTAAAATGACATACATACATGGACCCTGTAAACTTTACTCCTTTTTTAGGGCAGTCGTATAAAGAAGAACATACCTACTTACCATATTTGAATTTGGATTTTTTCTAGCGGGCGTCCGTTTCTGAACGTTCTTGTTCTTCGCAGACGATGCAACAACTTTCTGACGTCGGCATATCTCAGTTTCCCGCGCAACCACTGCGGTGGCGTGCGCGACGCTGCACATACCGCGGCGAATATAAATTGATAAGGTGTTGTCAATATCTTATCAATACCAATAATATGTACCTATAGGTTGTACGAGTATATACTCGTACATCGTTTAAATGCGAGTGTGTTTATTTGTATGTGTGTCTGTCAATCATGCCACAGCAACAGAGCTACGCGATCGACGTGATTTTTGGCATTTTTGGCATGGTAGCTGTTGAGGACCGACATAGGGCGACTTTTTATCCCGCAAAGTCAGAATTCTCGCAGGATTTTTAAGAACTAAATCCACGCGGACGACGACATCAGCTACGACCAGAATAAAGGTCATAGCCGATTTATACGACTCCGTTCCCACCCAACCGAAGTATGAACATTCCAATATGGACTTAATATCGTGCTCTGGAGATACATTTTACAGTAACAACACAAAATAGCAAACAGCGCGCGGTGCGTACCACACACTTCAACAGAGCGGGCCGCGCGCTGTGAGCACGGCGTCTGTTCGCTTGAAGCGTGCTAACGGTCGGCGTACGTGTGCGGGTGGAGAGACGCCGGCCGCCGCCGCCGGAATGATAGATGTAGGCGCGAAAACAGCGCGTAGCCTGCTAGCTGTAGGCGCGGGAGCGGCGAGTAGCCTGCTAGCTTTAGGCAGGAGTTGTGTTGCAGCGGTGTCGTGTAAGTGGGCTACGACCTTGAGGCTTTCCCGACCGAGTCCGGTCGCGGCGACCAATTTCCAGAGATTAATCATTTGCGCTGGAGATGTTATTGTGAATAAGTGTGTTCGCAAACACAGGAGCATTCTCCATTTCCCTACTCTCATAGACCGATGGGACGGAAATCCAAAACGACCAGGCGCAGGACCGACGTACACATATACAGGTCCATTTACATACCTACCTACAATGTAAATAGACCTATTTGTATGTACTTGCTTTTGGCGCGGATTTGTCGAGCGTCATAATACCTAATATGTCAGTCAAGTTGTCCTTAAAATAAGCGTAAGATTACAAAAATTCCTATAAAACTTTTTGCACAAGGGGGATCGATGGGGGCTTTTGACAATTCATATTTTATAATAGTATTCTGGACATTCATATCTACCAATTTTTAGATCTATGGGAATTTTTGTAAGCTTCAATGTCTTATTTGACCGGACTATAATCTAATCGTCACCATTTCCTGTTTAACCTGATAGATAGCTCCCGTAACCGATGTTCTCAGTCTTGGGATTGTCAAAAATCTAAATATATTATTGCTATTGTGACAAACTCGCACCACTGATTGGCTGGATATCTGACGTTCTCGCTGCATCAATGCATTTTAACCAATAGCGGGAGAGTACTAGACTGCGATCGTCACACTGCAGCAATAATAAATAATTTTTCGGCAATCCCACAGCTTAGTTTTTAAAGCCTCCATAGCCCAACTGTTAAAGGTGCGGTCTGAAAACTGAAAGGTCATAGGTTCGAGCCCCACCCACGTGCACCACGTTGCACTATTGTCGTACCCACTCCTAGCACGAGCTTTTCGCTTATTTGGAGGGAAGAGGAAATTTTAAGTTAAGCTTGGCTAATATTCTTTTTAAAAAAAGTACACGCAGACTTACAATTTTAAGTTGGACAACTAAATCGCAGAGTAAGTATACTGATAGGCATTGTGACATAGTAAGTAGCCCACACTTCTTATCTAAATCAACTAAATCGTCCAACTATATAATTGGCGAAATTCTCCTTCCTACTACGCACACAATATGGTTGATAATATTGTAAAAGTACGCAACTTAGTGGTACAATAGTCGGCCAACTTAAAATTGAATGTTTGCCGCGATCGCTTTTAGAAGATAAATTATACCTGCCAAATTGTTAGGCATCTCAAATAAAACACTGGATTGTATTTAGATAGGTATTTATTATTTCACAGTGAGATGAATCATAAAAGGTGTGGTAAAATCAGTTATGGCAAAAAAATTAATTAATAAATTAAAAGAACAATGGTGTTAATTCGGTTGTACATAATCTCTTATCGAGTTCCTAAATGTAATAGCATCTATTACGCGGGGAACAATTGTGAAAATGATAGTGCCCATTTAATTTAATCTAGAAATTATGTGCAATAAAATTAGTACCTATCAACCTAATCTCTACAAGTTATTTAACATATTATATCCTACTACTATTGATAGTATTATAAGTAAATGCCACAATTTGTGACTTTGTTCATCAATCAATGAATCAAACGTTTGCAGGCAAAGTCACGAGCCAAGGTAGTCCAAAACATGGATAAACATGTTGGGATACCTACTTAAACCCCAATAGATAGTTTGGACAGTATCGAGTTCTGTATGGCGGAAAAACATTGGCTTCTGTTGTATGTATCTATATGGGTTATAAAAGCGCCATCTATTGGGGTTTCCAAAAAACTTAATTCTTGCGGACGAAGTCGCAGGTAAAAGTCCGCAACAGTAAGTCAATTTGATAAATTCATACCTAATACATGCACATAAATATGCCCATAAAGTTGCAATATACCCAGTAAAGCACTAAAGAGGTGTAGGTTGCATATAATGCGATTCAAATGAGAATAGAACTGCCAAACAGCCATTTTATATTTCTGTCCAGCTCATTTTACGCTGAGTGAGATAGAAACAAAAAATGGCGGCTTCTCATTCCTATTGTCATTTGAATCGCATTATCCGTGGTAGAACGTTCCACACCTTAGCGATTCCTTTCAGAAACGTTGAACTAAAGCGTTTCTTGCGAGTAGGTTGGATTTCAACCATTTAAGGATGCCAACGCTCACTTCCTGCAATTCTGTGGTACAACGGCGAAGAAGGAACTAGGTTATCAAATTCCTGAGCGCACTCTTCACATCACATCCAATTCCAAATCACACGTAACTACCGATCTGTTAAATGTCCAAAAGATATGAAATTTGACGAAGAACACGCAGTCTAAGTGCCTAATAACTAAGAATACTTCCTAATTCCATGTCGCAGAATCATATACAATGCATGAATTTCGGTGGAAACAACACACGAATAAAGCAAACTAAAAATATTTGTCAAAAGGATTATCCTTCCATAATACAGCAACTAAGTAATGCCAAATGTTTCATTCGACCATTTTCTTATCTTTATGGCATACTTGACATTTCTCTCAAAGCTATTATTTCACTGATTATGGTCAGAATAATATCAAAGGCAATCTGCCTTTTGACATTTATGAATTATTCTTTTAAGCATAACTGCTAAAAATTTTGTGCATGCAAATGTTTTTGATATATTGAAAACATTAATTTTAAGGTGTATATGGAGTGGGTTATAAAATTTGCTTATTTAGCACATTTTAACCTATTACAGAAGATAACACCTACATATTTAGGTAGTTAGGTAGTTATGTATTCAATTAAAATATTAACATAAAACAACGAGTTAATATAACAAAGGAGGTACTAACACAGCCATAATTTTAATAACCTACTGATTAATTTGAACTACTAAATGAAAACATGGTTGAAGTATGTATTTATGGATAACTCATAAAAACTATAACGTGCTTGTGACTAACAATTATTTTCCTATTCTAACCCCTTCTATTACAGATTAATAAAACCGGCACTTTATCACCGGCCAATCTCCTTTGTCTTTTTCTAAACTATTTGACATTGGCGAAGTGCACTGAAAAAAAACCAATCACCAAAGAGAAGAAAGAAAGAACTCATAAAAATGACAGCTTAAGTGTAAAAGATGCAGCTACGCGAAAAAGAGAGAGGAAACGAGAAAAAATGTGAGTGGCTATTTTTTATTATTAGATATTTGGTTTTAGTATGCGATATTTTTGTCTGCCACCGATAGCAAACAATTAAATTGATAAAAAGTTTTGCACTAGTTTTTAAGACCTTTCTTTGCAAAATTCGTTCATATTATTATACCTATAATATAAAACTTCGTTTAGGAACTTAAGTTACAGTTGTGAAGTGAGATTAAGACCTTTAGATAATAATTACTATTATTTACCACTTTGGATATACGCGGTTGGTATGAACTACTAATGCTATGACTGGAAAGTTATGTTTGGTTGTGACCTGCACTATCATATTAACTAAAAAAGGTAGACTAAATTATTTGTGATTTTTTAAAATACTAGAACAAGCAAAACAGTAATAAGTATTTATTAAAATTTCAAAACTAACCTAGAACATAATGAAATGAAAGAGTGCCTCTATATTTAAATTATGAAAACAATAAGAAAGATATAAGAAACCTAAGATAATATGTAAACTTAAAAAATCTATAATATCATTAATTTTATTATTCTACGAAAAATTCGCTCAAAATCGTTTTTTCGTAGATTACTTACAAAAGCGAGGCTGCAGAAATTTCCAACACCGGACTGGTTAGTCAAGTGATCCCTTTTTCACAGTTCCTATTATTTCCAAGAGGTTCTTCATATTTGGACTTCGATCCTCTTAAATGTATAAAGATGAATTTTAGTATTGTCCATCACTGGTTTGAACGCTCAATATGCAGGATTAATTTAAAAATACAATAACCTTTTACAACCATATTGAACACGTCATTTTTAAAAAAGTTTGCCCTATGACTTTTTTTCATTCAAAAGTAAAAATATAAATACATACTTCCTTTTTGTAAGAAAAAATAAATAAGTACTTGGTAAGTAAGTTTTATTCAACGTCGTTGACTAAAAGATGTTTAGAATGACGTACAAAGTTTCCAGTCGAAGGTTTTTGGCATTTTGAAATTAATGTTGTGTATATACGTGATAAAAATATTTAGCAATAGCCTGCATGTAACAGATCATGTTCATCTAAGAACTGATATCAGTAGGGTTAGTATAAGATTTAATTCTATTGATGGTGTTCGACGATTTTACGTCATAGTAAAATGAACCATAATAGTATTATATTAAAGCTCAATTTCGTGCATGCATTCTTATACGTTCACGTATACGTTCCAAATTAAAATCGGTTGTACTGAATTTGTGACTTTAAATCAATACTGTTAAGGTACATTTTACTTTGACGCTATTGTGCTGGAATACGAATACGGTCAATCGAATAAAACTTATACTAACCCTACTGATATCTTAGATGGATATGATTTGTTACAAGCAGGTTATTGGTCAATATTTTTATCACGTATCCTGTATCGTCACTAAACTGTCAAAAAGGTGTAAAATTTCGTACTCGAGTCCCCTAAGTGGGAAGTTTAATATTGTCCCGTCTACGCTGCAGCATATAGTGAGACACGTTTTCGTACGTTAGGAACGTCACCATTGTAGCGGGAACCACACGGATCAAATTCGGCTTGAGCCCTTTGTAGAAGCCCCTCCAACCTTCGTGCCTGTAAAATCCATACAAAAAATGGTCATTAATAAAAAAAAGTAAACGCTACAAACTCCAAGCATACTCACCACATTTCGTTCATAACTAATATTTTGGTACACAAATCTCTAAAAAACTAAACTGAAAGGTCTTTGTTGTTTCTTCTTGAACATTCTGAGAAGTTAAACACTAATTGGACCTACTTACGCAAGACGAAACCGACCCACACGAGGTAAGTTTTGAGAAAAAGCTGTGTTACTCAAAATTTTACATACATTAAAATTTTTACTTTGAATTAAATGAAGTATACTTAATTCAAAATAACAAACAATTATGAAGTACGTAAATTTTGAGTAAAACAGCCTTTTCTCAAAACTGTTGCGTAAGTAGGTGCAATTTTAGTCATGATTATTTGAGACAGCCGAAGAAGTAGTCTTTAATCTTTTATTATTAAGTTGGTAGAACTGAATTAATAGTGTTGCCATACATGAAATAAATTTCAGTGCAAATAATAAGGTTTGTTCGAAAACGTTAATCAAGAAGGGCTCTCAAAAATAAAAACAAAATACCGTATGTCAATTTGCAATAATAATCTTTTATTGATCAAACAAATTGAAAAAGGCGAATTGAAACAAATCCTAATGAATATATACGTATAAAAATATATATAAGTCTCAGTGATTATATTAATGTGGCCAGCCACCAAAACAAGATACACTAAGAATTATTATTAAGAAAAGGAATATAACAATACGCCTTCAGAGTTCCAACATCACATTTTTTTGGTTGTCATATATTATCCCCTTAGGCTACATGTCAGTAAAAAAAAATGCAAGTACCTCAAATGTAATATGACTTCATTAAAAAAAAACCTAAGACTTTATAATAAAAAGTGTTAAGTTTTTTAATAACACAATTTTTTTATTAAACATAGGAATTGTTGTAAATCAGATAAGTGTTACCTGATTTTTGTCATTTAATTTAAATGCTTTTAAGCATCTTAAACGTCAGTCATCAGCAGTTGATATTTTAAAGGTTCATCTAACATCTTCAGCGACTACAGTCATAATTTATCGTATTAAATAAATGATCAAAAAGAAATATTTTACATAGTATTTTTACTGACATGTATCCACAGCGTTCATTAATTATCACATTTCATAATATAATGTAGAATAATAATTAATTACTTATAATAATTCACTAAAATATTAATTTATTAATAGTTTATTTGTATTTTTTGTTACTAAACTACCACATGAGAAATTGCTAAAATGACCAAAAACTCTAATTTCAACTAAGTGTGGCTGAATATACGTATAATTAGTAGGTAATGATTTTTTAAATGTATAAATCTTTGGCCGTCATACTACTTTGTATTTGACTTTTGAAATAAGTTCTGCTGTACACAAATTCCCAAATTTCCTGTTCCTATATTCTATCTATCCGTAATCTCTCGTTTAATTACCTAGCAATGTTGTTATTTGTTAATAGTCAAAAATTGTATGTATTTTTTGAAAAAGAACAATGTTGCTAAGTAACATCTATCTTCAGATTACAGATTGATTAAATATAAAAACCGGCCATAAGACGACCGATAGATAGGTTAATCTAGATCCCCTATCCAAAGATATCTATCATAGATTTCAATTTGGAAAAAATGCAGCAATGACGTAATTCGGCGCTTAGAAGGATGAATGAGTTTAATAAACGAATGAAGATCATGATGGGATGTCTAGGATCTAGATTTTGCGATCCAAAGTATCAATACGTCAATCTGGATCAACAACGTAATCAATGGTGGATCGCGATCTTCGTGGATCGTGATCAAGATCGAAGTACGTATAGGGTACTTAAAGTATACAACGGCCGGTTTCAATAATCTGTCTAAGCCAAAGTATAAAAATCGAAAATTGTTCATATCTCAAGGTTTTTTATTCATTGTGAATGGAATATTAATACGTTCAGAACTATCAATTGTTCTAGATATTTGTGCACAGCAGAATAATGTCGTACTTAATATCCAGTGTCGTTTTTGAATGGTTTTCGAAAAGTATCGATACGTTAAACCAAATATCGAATCGTGAAACGATTGCTAATTGAACTAGATTTTTATCGATTAATTAATTATCTTCGAACGACACTAGTTATATGTCAAATTGAAATAGTACAACGGAAGGATAAAAATTGTGTTTGTATGTATAGGCGGGCTATGACTACAAAGCCTAGATATATGATAGAAAGCTTTCAAACTTGCTACGGGAAAAGTTATAAAATAACTTTTTAATAAGTTATTTAATGATTACGTATTCAAATGATTTTGTTAAGAAGTATTACCATAAACAAGTTGAAACAAATCCTATCTTACATATAAAGAACCTAACGTCGTCTCACCACACATGTAACGTTTTGTAAAAGAAAAAAAAAAATTGTCTTTTACATGAAGATATGGGAAATATTTCTATAAGACATTCTAAGTACTATTATCACAAACAATTTATAAATAACTAAACCGTGGCAACACCACTGTTACTAGTGTTGCCGTATTAATAATTATAATAAAACACGATCTGATGGGAAATTAGTACAACTACCACTTAAAGGAGATTACAAAATGGCGATTACCTATAACATTATGAGCGATAAACACAAAACATATGTCGTGAGACAGGCTTTTACACATTGGCTTTATTATCTGTTTCTTTAAAAATATTGATGGAATTAAGTTTAAAACAAATACACATATTTTTTAATACAAGTTAATTTATTCCAAATTAAGCGCAAATTAGTGTTAGGATTGATTGACATAACAAAACAATGGGGTTTGAATACTCGACCTTTCGATTTCAATCAATTCTTTACCCGTTGAGCTATTGGGGTGCAAGTTTCTTAAAATTTGATAAAAAAGCCAATATACACTCATATTACATAGGTAAAACCATGCTATTCCTATACCTATTTTTTTAAATTTTAATTTTTAGATCAACTTTAGCTTCTAGTATTTTTTCACGTACTACGTACGCACGTTTTTTTTATTGGTACCGACAAAAATTTGTAGCTAAAGCAGATAAGTATTTCTTTTTTCTTTTTTTTTTTTAAGATAAAAGTCGTAGATTATACAAAGGTTTTACTAGTTACACTTACAATTATTTAATTTAAATAACCGAAAACTTATCAAAACCTGTCGCAGCTGTACAAATAAATAACTCTAAAATCCTTGTCAATCTCAAATACAAACAAAATTATGGGTAATCTATGTTTGCTTCGCTAACTTAAATGGAAAATAAATCGCAGATACTCTTAAGCGACTCTTTTTGACATTCTATAGTTGAGTTTTTACTTCTTTAACTTTTAAGTCAGCAAAGGAAAACTAGATTAGAGGATATGTGTCACAAATGATAACTTACAAATATCATGAAAACAGGGGTTTCACAATAAAAATGCACATTAGTTTTTAAACAATAAATAAATCCCATTTACATTAACTCTTACCTTACCGTCGACAAAAACGACATCGTAAAAAACCCTGTCCGAAATGTCAAGGTGACAACTGTCAAAATTGAAACACATATTAAATGAATTTCACTCCACCAACACCACGCTAGCCTTACAGGTTATATAACTTTTAACAAATTTAAGCATTTACAAGTATAACTACAGAACCTACCAGATCTTTGCTAAAATTAATATCATACTAAGATATACTCGAATATTATATATCTACTACGGTTGACAATATTCTATAATATTTCGTATATTGGTATTATTTATTGATATATTATTTTTAAAATATGGTAAGTTAAGGCCGGCCGCATATTGCCAGAAATTTCTGTCAAAAAAAAAAAATTACGCACGCCGGAAAGCACTCTTCTATATTATATTTTATCGATCGAAATCGTATGTCCCTTTCTAACGCTCACCGGATGCGTGAAACAGGAAGATTTCTGACGAACATTGTTTAATATGCGTCCGTTCTACATATACTTGAAAATGCTACGTCAAATTAAATTTTAATAATGGTGTAACTTATTTTTATTAAATTGACAAAAAAAAGTACTAATGATAGTATGTCATAAGTAATGTTGGTGGCGTCGTCGAATATAAATAAACAAATACACAGACAATCATAAAACAATCGAGCCATATAACGCGACGATGGCAGCGGTCAAAATCCAAACTTTAAATCACAAGCACATACAAATAAACAATGCAATCAAAGTGGCAATTATTATATAGTAATAATAATTAATTATCGGTTCGCTGCTAGCCCATTCTCACGCGGAAAATGAAAGTTATCATACGCAGTTGAATGCGATTCAGTTTATAGAAATTATAGTCCTAAGTGAAGCCTTTATGATGTAACTTTAAAATGTTTAAATATTATCAGGGACATTGGGCATATATATTTTAGCTTAGGCTTCATAACAATAACTTTTTTGGTTGGTGTTATAAACGTCAAAATTAATCATTGGGCGGCTCTGATTCGGTGCATTGTGTCAATGTGCACAGGTGTCATACGGTTTTTGTCCACCTGTGACTCGTGAGATGATCTTCCCGGGTGAGAAAAGGCTTATATACCGGCTCCATACGTTGGCCCGACACTGTCCTCAACATGTGAATCGACAAAACAGTATTAGCCTCAATATTTAGGCCATCATTCGGAGTTGGCTGGTCAGTGTCTTGTAGTCTACATTTCTTTAGCCGTCTTAAAAGGTGAACAAATCGCAGAAAACGTAATCGACGTTTGCCGGGCGCTTACGATGTTTAGTTTATCACTTGTAGCACGGTTTTATTGCAGTGCCCCTTAAGAACGTCCTATGCACTGTGCTTAGCGCGTCGCTTACGCATTTCAGTGAGGAAACCCTCGTTTACTGTTTAAGACGGCTAAGGAAAAATAGATTGTAAAAGAGATGCGTGGCTTTAACATATTCTAACGCGTGGAGCCGACCGGTGAACACGCAAACAAATCGCTCATTTGCGACAAGAGTGACATAATTAAAAACGACGATGAGAGAATTCTCTCGTTAGAGAGTAATGTTTTGTGGATGCTGCGGTCTCGAAACAACACAGCGGCCAACAAAGCGACAGAGCATTAAGTCATAATCTCTCTCGCTCTTATTTTTTTGTGCTTAGCGCAATGTTGTTTTATAGCCAAAAGTATAAATTTTCGACACTAAAATTGGTGAATTTTGAGTAAGGGTGACCCCTTGTCGCAAATGAGCGAAATGATGTAGACAAATAAAAAAAAATTATTCATTTTAAATAGTCGTGTACTTTTCCCATCAGATACATAAAAGGTCGATAAGGTTGGATTCAATCGTTATTGGTGAATTTCTCCCATATGAGCATAACGAGGCATATGTTAGGCGTTACATGGAGGAGATACGGCGTCAGGCCCTTGTAGAAGCCCCTGAGGCGCTCATACCTCCAGGTCTCGCTGATGCAGTGCCAGGCGCCGTCGTAGCTGCGGTGCTGGTCCTGCAGGCGCGCGCGCACCACCTGGTAAGGGTACGTGGCGCCCGCGGCGATCAGCTTGGACACCGCCGCGAACGTGAGGTACTCGATTGACGTCTGCAAGCAACCGGGCGAACCGTTCAAATCTACTATACCAACAGCAGTCGGGTAGCCCATAATGTTGGCTTAATTGGCAGACTTCACACACACATTATGGAGAGCTCTCAGGCATATGCCTGTACCTGTATAGGTTTTTCATATTATGTATGGAATATGTCGGTAGTCTTGGAAAATGTGCCACCAGACTATCAATGTCAAAAGTTACCAATAAAACAGTCAGTATCTGAATATCGTAGTGTTAATACGCAACAGTTTTGTCACGATGTTTTTTTTTCATCATTGAAACATGTAATATTTAATTGGTTAAATGCACATGGCTCCGAAAAATCAAGAGACGCATGTTCGGGATCTCACCCGCGACCCCCCGATCAGGAGCCTAGACTAGGACTCACACCTAGGACTGCTCTCACCAATTTATCAGATTATTATTATGCATGAGATGGAGTGTAAGTGTAAAGGCAGCTCACCAGTTTAATGTCAATGGGCAGGTTCCGGTACTGGTTGTACCGATTCTTCATCTCCTCGTAGGTCATGAACTGCAGCGCGCCGTGCGACACGCCGAACATGCCCGGAATAAAGCCCTGCAACCGAGAATAGCCGATTTGTGTGTGTTGTTGTGTGTCAAATGTTTCCTATCTGACCCCATGTCTTGGCCCCACGTGGAGAAAAAACGGGAATAAAAATCACTCGACTTGTTATAAACCATCATAAACCATGCGTTCCCACTAAACTAAACCAACTATTTTGCAATGTCAATGGCTTAAAAATTTGTAAAAGCTCACACTGTGACGGATACATGACAAAATCCAGCCCGGCTTTTTGTAGTAGTTTAGTCATTGCGGACCGAACGCCTAATATAGTTTTTCGAGATTTTTGCTTTTATTTTCGAGGTTTAACCATCTAAACACCGACCGTTCACCGTTCACAGATGATTTTGCCTCCGCGACGAAAGGTTCACGGGTATCGTGAACCAAGTACACCTTACACTTAGATACACGTTCAGTAGTTTTTGGTTCATCGCAAAAATGAACGGTGCAACGTCTAAATTGGCCCTTATGTGAAACTAATTTCTGTCACTTGCACGCGTAGCATAGAAGAAATAATAAGAGAACTTCCTCATTTATCGGAGGTCTGACCTCGAGATCTAATTCCGACCGGTTATTTTGTGGAATTGTTCTAATGTAAATCGGCGACGGGTTTCGTGGAAATAGGCGTTCTGACATAGTGGGGACGAAGCCTAAAATACTCGTCTGCGGCTGAAATCCTTTGTAGGATTGAGCATACGCTGAGCCTATAACATGATTCCAATTTCCAAGAGTATTTTTGGATGTGCCATAACCTGACCATAACACTTTAAACAATATATAAAACATATTTATTAATTAGGTCGCAGTAATTACACAAATAATGAATGTCTATTGACAAACTTGCATAAAAGCAGTCGGTTTTGCATTCAGCTACGCAACATAACATATAAAATTAACGTACAATGTTATTAAAAAATAACATAGATATATTTTTCTTGCCAAACTTTCTCC
This sequence comes from Hipparchia semele, assembly GCA_933228805.2. Lineage (NCBI taxonomy): Eukaryota > Metazoa > Arthropoda > Insecta > Lepidoptera > Nymphalidae > Hipparchia > Hipparchia semele. Next base: position 14,444,831 of record OW121710.1, on the reverse strand, counting down.
GCAGAATCTGCTTTTTTTATATTCTTCACTTGGCAATATCTCATAAACCGAGTAAGCAATCGCCTAAACACACTTAACTTTTAAGTATATTAAATTTCAGTAAATTCTTAACCGAATTATAAAAATATTAAAAATAGTTTGTCATATAGTGATTACAAAGAAGCGATATAATAAACTCAAGAACAAGAGGTCAATGCTGTTTTAGCTAGTAAATATGCATAATATTTTTAAGATAACTTTATTGCCTACATCAGCTGAGTAGGAAGAATAATCCCTACTAACATTATAAATGCAAAAATTGTTTATTTGTTGGTTTGTCGTTCAATCACGCCGCTACAGAGCTACGGATGGAAGCGATTTTATGCATGAAGTATAGTTTGATGGACTGGACGGTGTCATAGGCTACTTTCATCCTTTGAAAACAGCTCCCGTGGGAAATTGAAAAATTAAGCTAACGCGGACGAAATTGTGTGCAAAAGCTAATCACTACATTGTATAGAACAAAGTCGCTTTCTCTGTCCCTAGGTACATCCCTATGTATGCTTAAATCTTTAAAACTACGCAACGGATTTTGATGCGGTTTTTTTAATAGATAGAGTGATTGAAGAGGAAGGTTTATATGTATAATAACATCCATTAAATGGTGGAGAAATACTGTTATTTTTGAGGTTTCTAATGTGATGTCCGTGCGAAGCCGGAGCGGGCCGCTAGTATTTGTATAAAACGTGAATACGTAATATTTAAGATATAATAATTATCTTGGCAAAACACATGCTATATTATGAAAAACAATAATACTGATAAAGCTGCTTTAAATGAATAAAAACTGAACGTAACTAAATTGTTCTTTTTCCAAGAAACATTTTTAAATCATTGCATTAAGTACAATCAATTATTTTCTTGCAAGTGAACTATTACATATGGTATATTTATCGCACAAAATGCAGATATTTCCTTTACATAATAAATTATCTATACCTATATCTATTGATTATTTACAAATCGATCGTACCATCTATCTTGAACAATCAATCAGTTATAAACGCTACCTATTGATTAAATTTCATTGAGGAACATGGTATATTTTACTGGTCTAGTGAGGTAAGTCCATTAAAATAGTTATTTACGTAATACACTGCATAGTTAACAGTCATAATTAGTGCGACACTATTTTACAAAGATAACCCATTTTACGAACGATGCCACAATAGGAATATAACAGAATATTATTAACTAACAAAACGTCAGTCTTGTCAGTTCAGTAATATATTTATCGCGCATAAACTTTGATCCAAGTTTAGTTGAAGTATCAATTAGAATAAATAGGCTTTAAATTGATAGGATTCTATTGAATTTTAACAAACAACATAATCCTAGTAATATTATAAATGCGAAAGTTTGGATGTATGGATGGATAGATGGATGGATGAAGGAATGGATGGATGGATGTTTGTTACTCAATCACGCAACCGATTTGGCGGTTTGATAGATATATAGAGTCTGGAATAACTGAACTGTAAGTTGAAGAAATTTATCCCGGTAAATAAGAGTTCCCTCGAGAATTATAAAACCGCAATCGCGTGAAGTCGGGGGCATTAGCTTGTAGTTGAATATGTATTTAGTGAGTTTTTTTTTTCAAATTAAGTCTTGCAAAATGCCTTGCAATACTCAAGCATGCTGTTTTCCATAAAACAAAGTCGAGGCTGTCGACCTTGAGGGAGCTTCAACTTTTAACCCTGAAACAGACACAACACGTGCCTGAAATTACACCGACTTAAGAAGTAAGTCACATAGAACGCGCGCGTATATTTGAGCTTGACAGATTCTGTCAAGTAATTTTAGTCGTCGTCTAAAGTAATTTTTTCGCGAAATTCAACTAAATCTACGCGAGCGTGCCTGCTCCGACACTCTGTACCTAAAGCCATCAAACCTATTCACGCTTCTTAAAGCCTTAACAGAATTAAAAAGTAAGATTCCTTACTTGACAATATCATGCTACGGTATCACGCGTTTACATAACGTAAGGTCGTGACTCTTTATCGATTAAATTTTCGCTTAACTGCGCTCTCACCTGAGAATAGGAGACGGTGCAATCTAAAGTGGAGTCCGATAACTCGGGACAGTTGATATCAGATTTCTAGACTTAGATTTAGCCCTAATCGATAAACTAAAAGAGATTCACTCTGTATACAATTTTAAGTAGGTCACTGTCAAAATAGCATGCAATTCGGCATTTTGCTGACACGCGAATACATCCCATGCAGATATAATTTTCAAAGACTTTGAGTACCTATGTGTGGAAAATTTATTTACCCGACTGTCGGAGGAGAGTAGTGTTTTCCAAGGTATGTAAGGAGAGTGATGTTTTTCAAGGTAAGCTATTTGTTTGGCACGCTTTGTATCCTTAATGTTTGGACGGATTGTAACTTATGTGGTGTCATTACAATCGCTTTAATTATGGGTATCGATGTATATGGATATGCCTGTCCCATATAATTATATGGGATTATATGGGATTTTCGCAAATGGGATTTTATGGGATTAGACGCAATTGCGTCTACGAAAATGCGCTTGAATATTACTTCAATGAACACCGCGTGAGTGACGCGAGTGTCAACCAATCACGTTGGAGGAGTAGTCACTCCCTAATTAACCAGAACAAAAATGGAATGAAGAACATTAGTACTTTTTTTTTACTTTTTTTAAGTTCTTTTAAGACAAGAGATTCTGTTGCCTTTTTGAACGCGTTTTTTTCCTCTAGAGGCCTATCCATATACATAGATGCATCTGGGTATATATAGAATTACAGCCTTTGTTGCGATAGCATCACGCGATCGATTCGCATTGTCAAATAAGACTTGTTTTAGGCACCGTCGCACGATCATTTTCATACACGACAAAATCGCATTAGCCAAGACGCCTAACACCAAACAGAAATAGAACTTTAACGACACATAGTTAAGAGATTTAGAGAAACTTGCATTGACTGAAGCATCCAACAATAATAAACCTGCATCACCACTTTCCATCATGTGAGATCGCGATGAATCATTAGGGACAAAAAAAATTTTTACACTTCTACGTCTTTCTACTCTACCTCTATAAGCTTTTGCCAGCGGCTTCGCTCACTTTAAGTTCGAATTTTCAAACCCCTGTTATACCCCCTTAGGGATTGAATTTTCAAAAATCTTTTCTTAGCGGATGCCTTCGTCATCCTGCCCAAATCATCCTGTATGCCAAATTTCAGCGTGCCTTGCACTGCGTTGTGCTGTGCGTTGATAGATCAGTCAGTCAGTCACCTTTTCCTTTTATATATTTATTTAGATATTTAGACTAGCTGATGCCCGCGACTTCGTTCACGTGGATATGTTTTAATTCTCGCGGGAACTCTCTTATTTTCCGGGTTAAAAAGTCGCCTACGTGTTATTCCAGTAGCCGTATAGCCAAATCGGGTTCTGTCGTCGCGGCAGAATTGAGTAACAAACAGCCATCCATCTATACATCCAAACTTACGCATTTATAATGTTAGTAGGATAGTGGAATACCGGAAATAGAACACCAACCATACAGACATAACAATTAAAAATAGTTTATAGTCTCGTATTTTCGCGTCAAATTCTTGGCGAGGATGCCGTGATTTACCATGATTTCTATTATTATCCAAATCTTCATAATAAATAGTTGTCTACACTATGCAAATAAATTAAACTGAAGTGTCTGTTTGTGATTTTGAAATAACTGAGTTTTATTAAAAGCTCACGAGTATTTGAACGATAACCATAATTTAATCACCCATTTTTTTTTGTCTCAGGCTTTACGTTTGCACGTGTTAATCTTCAGGATGGTTAACTTATGTTGACAAGATTTTCATAGATAGATAGAGAATTATACAAGGAGTAATCTAGGCTACATTTTTCCAGCAAATAATTAATTAATGGTTCTTTAGTGAACAAATTAAAACTGTAGATATATTGACAAATACGACCTAACCGCCTAAACGATCTTGATGTTTGGCGCAAAGATTTTACTACTTTTTACCGCGGGTTGAGTATCAGAATTGACGCCATGATAGAAGTTAAAAAAAAAATCAAGGACGCAGATTAAACTAATGTATGTTCGTGTTTATTCTAATTTTATCTGACCCTGCCAATATAATATGAGACAAGATCGATCAAATTGATATCGATAACAATATACTATATCGAATATGCGTCACTTTCTTTATGATTTAACATAATATTATATCGTGCGATCTGCGCCATTGGTTTAGTAGTTAGCATGTTCGACTGCGGAAAACGAGGTCCTGGGTTGGATTCCGGGTCGGGTCATAAAAAATTACAAGAAATTCGCAGTACTAGCCCGGAGTTAGGAAGGCGGTCTGCCAACTTCGTGCCACCTGATCTCTCTCCGGTTGTGTCGGATTTCCTTCCCACCGGACTATGAGAGTGCGAGAATTTTTTTTTAAATCCCATTACAAGATAGTCCTTGACTGCAATCTCACCTGATGGTAAGTGACGCTGCAGTCTAAGATGGTAACGGGCTAACTTGGAAGGGGTATAGCAGTGTAAATTCAACCCATACCCCTAATCGGTTTCTACACGCCATCGTGCTGGAACACTAAATCGCTTGGCGGCACGTCTTTGACAGTAGGGTGGTAACTAGCCACAGCCAAAGCCTCCCACTAGACTACACCAGAAAGAATTTAGAAACTATGAATTCCCAAATTGCCCCTGCCGGGAATCTAACCAGAGACCTCCCAGTTATAAGACCACAGCGCTCATCACTGCGCTAGGGAGGTCGTCAAAAGAACGAACGAACGAGAAAAGTAGAGGAAACTGTTTGCGCACACACTTGTATCAGTAGAGATAGACATAATCTTTTTTTTTTACTATTTTTCTCTACATTTTCTTTTCCTACCGCATGTCCAAGTAATTAATTATTATTCTAGACAAGATCCAAAGGCCCTGTTTCTATATCGAGAAATATTTCGATTAAACAATCTTGTAAGTCACAACAAAAGAGAGATATAAGTAGAATAATTAATAAAACCCTGTAATATGGTTTCCTTGTAAACCGGTGCTAGGTTTGTTTATCAACAACCGTATATACATGATTCCGATTACATTTTACGTGTTTCCAAAGATCAATAACAAGTTGCTGAGCGCGACATTGCGTTATTTACTGTGTTTTCATAACAAATTCATTTAAAGTCACTCACGACTGTAAATATCGATTTTAATATTAAGCCTCCCGAATCATCGATGTAAACTAGTACTAAATTGTATTCGATGACAAGTCCTTTGAGTGCGATCTCACCTGATGGTAAGTGACGATGCAGTCTAACCTTTATCCACGCTGACGAAGTCGTGGGCATCAACTGTACAAATAAGAAGCGCAGAATATTGCCGAGCAGCCCAAAAGCGCTTATCAAATAATAATTATAACCACCTTTAGGGTTTTTCTGAGCATTTGCGGTACCCTAAGCTGTCACTTAGGCTCTGTTTATCGGTTAAGGCACCATTAAACTGATAAGTTTCATCACCTGATACCTGGCGTCTTCACCGCAGATCGAGTGACATTATAGTCTGTCTGGGTCCCTAATTGATATGGCGATGGTGAAATTGTTGGCACTAAATATAAGTAAATACAATGCAATGTAAGGTGCTTGATACAAGCGGCGGAAGACAGAGGCATATGGGAAATCCATACAAGAGACCTTTATGCAACAGTGAGTATCTATAACGAGCTATATGTAAAATTCAATATATAAATGAATTCAATTCAATTGTTCGTTATTCAGGCTAAAACTGAACCGAAAACTGCTTGACCGATTTGAATAATTTCTTTGTTTTGTTCGCTCGAGTCGTACCCACTCCTAGCACAAGCTTTCCGCTTATTTGTAGGGGATAGGCGGATATTAGTCAACTTCTCCTAGGCTAATAGTCTTTATTAATAAAAAAAAAATAAGTAAACTCACCCTGTACAAGCCCCTGACGCCCTCGGTGCGGTAGATCTTGGTGAGGCCGTCCACCATGCCGTTGTAGCGCTTGTGCTCCGCCAGCGACACCTCGCTGTACTGCAGGCACAGGCGCGTCTTCACCACCCAGATGGGGTTGGTCATGACGAGCGACAGCACGCCGGCCTGCGCCGCCGCCAGCATGTGCAGGCCGGGCCCGAGCGGCGTGCGCGCGTTGCCGCCCTGGATCCACGTCTTTATCGCGTTGTAGCTGGAACATTGGAAGTACCACAAATATTTATAGTATATTATATAGTTGGGTATTTGACTTTTGCCAAAATGTGGATTCCGAACCAGTGGTAGAGTCTTGAAGTGTCATAAGAGCTACAAGTTGGCCTACATGAAATAAATGATTCTATTGTATTCTGTTCTACAGTGTTTCCACTTTGTCTCAGTCATGTCTTAAAATGAGTAAGTATTTTAATATTAGTGTTCAATTCGATGCCTTAACATGGGTAGCCTAAGTATGTCATGCTCTCTTTAAAATTTCTGTGGTGGTGTCGTGTGGTGCGGGTTGTTACGTTCCTTCAAATATGGTTGAGCGAAGCAATGCCAAACGAGAAAATTCTGTATGGCAAAACGCGCCGTTCACCATACAGATCGCCTCTCAGTTCTTAATAAGGAAGTTTAGAATTGACCGGTAGAGGGGGATTCTCAATTCGATTTCTTTACAAAGTAATTTTGTACTAAGTTTACCATCTTTTACTGCTTTGGACTAAAGCCAATATTTTGTTTTATCGTTTTAATGTAGTGTTTACACAGATTTGGGACCTGCATATCCGCAAAATAAGAACGAAAGAGGTACTCACAACAAGAAGTAGAACCCCCAGGCCGACCCAGAGCCCCACACGTTGGGCGTGACGCCGCGGTACAGGCCCCGCACGCCTTCCTTCTTCACTATCGTGACAAACGCGCTGCCCAGCCCGTCGTAGCGCGGCACCGTTGCGGTCCGCCCATCATTTACTAACAAAATTAAAGTTTATGTAAAAAAATATTTTAGAATGAATTTTCAATGCTGTATTACTGACATGGTAGTAGGACTAAAGCATGGAAATAAGATTGTCTATATAATTTGTCACTAAAATTCCAAGTGAGATAATATTATGCGAAAAAAAATTAAGTCTAGTGACCAGTTGATAATGGAATAAATACAATTGATTTTTTACAAACGATTGATACAAACAATGATTTGTTTCACTTATGATATTAATTAACAAAAATTGGATAAAATATAGGTGTACTCAGTTTATATTTTAGTCAGCGTTCCAATTACTGCTATAATGAATTGAAAATTTATTCTAAAATAGTTTTTAGTAGCAATAATGTGCTCCCGGCCGAATCGAGTCACAGCACCTAATCTCCACAGAGAAAAGCCATCTGCGTGGGAGATATTATAGTGCATAAGTGTAATCACAAACAGAGGTGCACTCTGTATTCCCTCACTCTCATAGTGTGATGGGATGGATATCCGATAACCGGAGAGAGATCAGGCGCAGGACTACTCCATTTGGGCACCAAAATCCATGTCGGCTTTTGTTGCCCTAATGGAGTAGTGTAAATTATGCTACAGTTCATAATGCTACAGTCCAGGTTCCATACAAAATTACACATTATCCTTTATAATTAATGAACCCTTTCATAAATCAACAATGTAGTTGAAGCTCAGGTGACTAATTAGCAAAATATTGCTAAAAATAAACACAATGAACTCTCGAAATGTACCAGGAATATACATAATTTGATGGATTAATGAAAAAAATATATCATATTTTTATGTAGATGAAATATTAATTTTTTAATAGGATACTAGATGATTCCTGCAACTTCGTTCGCGTGGACTGAGGTTTTTTATTCCCGTGGGCACTCTCTTATTTCCCGGGATAAAAAGAAGCCTATGTCTCATTACAGACTATAATCTATCTCTGTGCCAAATTTCAGCCAAATCGGCTCAGTCGGTTCAACACGATTGAGTAACAAACATACTAATTTTCACATTTATAATATTATACTAGCTTATGTCAGCGACTTCATTTGCGTGGATTGAGGGTTTTTTATTCCCACAGGAATTCTTTAATTTTCCAGGATAAAAAGTAGACTATGTGCTATTCCAGACTATAATCTATCTCTGTGCCAAATTTCAGTCAAATCAGTTCAGTCGTTGTGAAGTGATTGAGTAACAAACATCCACACTTTCACATTTATAATATTATATAAGTAGGATAATAGGAAATAGTATTATAGGATAGATGCTTTAGATATTTACACAACTGTAGGTTTTTTACTACATACTAAGTATATTTTAGCCAATAGAGTGTCAAGGTCAGTCTACATCACAGTTGATAATTTAGTTTTCACTCACACCATTGCAAATCTAATTTCTATGAGAGTGTTCATTCTAACTCATACAGTCATATCTAAAATGTGAAAAAAAAGCAAAGCCAAGCATTAGGTACAGCTACATATATGGTTTTCAAGTTTAATGGTTTGTCATACAGAGAATTTATTTATATGAGACAGCTGATTTTGTATGTACATTATTGAAAAAAATCAAATTTCAATATTTTAAGTAAGTATATCTTGAATCATAAAAACTGGTTTGATCTATGTTATTGAGATGAACCTAAGGTGAATATTGGTTTGACTGTAATAATAAACATCATAATGGTGTAAACTAAAATATTGATTGCATCAGGGTTTCTTTTGTTAGTGTGGTATTTAGCAGAATCACTTTCACTACTACCCTACATAACTGATGTCTACTAGCAAGTTCAAGGTCGCCACCTTCAGGATTCTTTAAATCAAAAGAGTATGTTTGAACACTAGATTTACACGGAAGCGCCAATACATAACATTGTTGTGAATGACACACTATTTTTTTAGGTGTTATACTAAAACTTACCAGCAAAACGAATTTTTATCAGATCCAAGGGGTGCAGAATTAACGTTGATGTGACGCCACCTGATATACCAGCTACCAGGTGCTCGTACTTGATATGGCTAAGAAGTGCGAGTTTAGAAGACGACGGATTAGGATTCTTCATTGTAGTCATGATGAAAGCATCAAATCAAAGGTACATTTTGATAGGACTGTATTTCACGGTTACACCTGCCTCACACTTTCCCACGTATCTTTAGCGAAATTTAATAAATAATGATTTTCACTGCACATCATTGCTTTCGTAATATTCCGATGAAATGGAATAGGCGTGAACGAAATGATTTCCACATGATTTCTTTCATTCATGTAATTCTTTGTGACGTAGACGTTCCTTTACACGTTTATTAAAGGTTGTCACCGGTCATACTAACAATTAACATAGGTATGGAAGAGGGTAACATTAGAAACGCGTCAAACATTAATTATTACATGCTTTCTTTGATCACAGAAAAATATTTTTTCTTCTGAGATCGAAGCATGCTTTTGATAGGCTTTGGCTTGGCTTGTCACCTTTAAAATCTTACAACAGTTAATAACCGGTAAAATGCGAGTCGGACTCGCATACGTACCGTTCCATACCAAAAAAAAAATCATTTCTAATAGGGAGCTTAATTTTTAATTTATTACAATTACAACAGAAATAAACATTCTCTGATAATTTCAACTGTCTATCTATTACGGATCATGAGATACAGCCCGTTGACAGACAGACAAATGGACAGCGGAGGCTTAGTAATAGGTATTGTTAACCTTCGGGTACGCTTCCCTAAAAAGCAACGTGATAAAAAAATATGAATTTGTAAGATTTTCATGCTTCCATTTTTTTTAGGTACTAGATTTAAGATACTGTTAGATATAAAACGCTATCTAGATACCTAAAGAACAAGTCCAAACCAACACTTTAATAAATTATATCAACCTAACTATATGATGTTATTAGTTTTTTGTCAATAGTGTGCTCATTTTAAAGGGCTAACAAAAGGCTAACAAGCTTATTCTTACAAGCATTTCAGCATTTGATTTCTGTGAAGTTATATAGGAAGTTACCCACCTCCACTGTAGGTATTTTCAAAATTTTAATGATTCCTGTTCCATTCCATTTTACGGTAATGCTGCTTTAGTATGATATTTTAAAAAAAAATTTATTTCTAACCTGTGGTGCAAATTTTGACATTGACGTCTTTCAAGATTGCAAGAAATTCACATTACGTAAATCAGCAAGCAAAAATTTCATAATTGCAAGGATTGAGGAGGAAAAATGTTGAAAGTAGCAAGTACTGTAAGGTTTATCGCAAAAAAGGGCAACAATGTTCGCGCCCTAGCCACAGCCGCCGCCTACAAACAGGCCCTCGTCAACGTTCCTCCGACGCAGCTTACAGTACTCGACAATGGGATCCGCGTTGCCTCTGAAGATTCCGGCGCCGCTACTGCCACTGTGGGCCTCTGGATCGACGCCGGATCGAGGTATGAGAATTCTAAAAACAATGGTGTCGCCCACTTCCTAGAACACATGGCTTTCAAAGGAACCAGCAAAAGGTCCCAGACAGACTTGGAACTCCTCGTTGAGAACATGGGCGCACACTTGAACGCTTACACGTCTCGGGAGCAGACAGTGTTCTACGCCAAATGTCTCGCCAACGACGTCCCCGCTGCTGTAGAAATCCTTGCCGATATCATACAGAACTCTTCACTCGCTGAACCCGAAATCGAACGAGAACGCGGCGTTATCCTGCGCGAAATGCAGGACGTCGAGAGCAACTTGCAAGAAGTTGTGTTTGACCACTTGCATGCCACTGCATTCCAGGGCACTCCCCTGGGACAGACAATCCTTGGACCCACCAAAAACATCAAGAAGATCTCCAAGGCTGATCTCCAGCAATACATCAAGACTCATTATCAGCCCAGCAGGATCGTTCTCTCTGGTGCTGGTGGTATTGAACACAGCAAGCTTGTAGATTTAGCTGGAAAGCATCTGGGTGGTCTGAAAAACACAGCAACTGATGTTGAGTTACTGCCTTGCCGTTACACTGGCTCAGAAATCCGTGTAAGAGATGATTCAATGCCTCTAGCTCATATCGCTATTGCAGTTGAAGGAGCTGGATGGCCGGATGCTGATAACATTCCTCTGATGGTTGCTAACACACTTATTGGAGCTTGGGACAGGTCTCAGGGTGGTGGTGCTAACAATGCCTCCTACTTGGCAAGAGCAGCGTCTTGCGAGAACCTCTGCCACAGCTTCCAGTCATTCAACACTTGCTACAAGGACACAGGTCTCTGGGGCATCTACTTTGTGGCTGAGCCATTGCAGATTGAAGACATGGTGTACAATATTCAGAAGGAATGGATGAAGCTGTGTACATCAGTGACCGAAGGAGAGGTTGAAAGAGCCAAGAACCTTCTCAAGACCAATATGTTACTGCAACTGGACGGCACAACTCCAGTGTGTGAGGACATTGGCCGTCAAATCCTATGTTACAACAGGCGTATTCCTGTACATGAGCTTGATGCGAGGATTGACTCAGTCTCTGCAAAGAATGTGAAAGAAGTTTGCTACAAATTCCTATACGACCGCTGCCCTGTCGTCGCAGCAGTTGGACCCACAGAAGGTCTTCCAGACTACACCAGGATCCGTGCTGGCATGTACTGGCTCAGGGCGTAAACTCATAACTATAATTATTATATTTAGTAACAATTCAAATCAATTAAGTTAAAACTCATTAAAACTTCTCACCCAAATGTCTAATTGTTTTATTGCAATAAAACACTTGTCTTTGGAGGATGTATTTATTAATAGTAATAGGTAGTACGCTAACATAAGTTACAAAAACATGTAAATAAATAATTGGAATAAATGTACATTCTTTTTATTTATATTATAAATTATATAATTTTATGGGATTAGGTATTGCTATTTGCTGCATTGCACAATTGCATAATATTTCTTAATTATTACAATAATATATTAAGCTTAATCATTATTTATACATTTAAGAGCCCTGAACAGGAGAGTTTTCGGTAGGTTTTTCTTCAGATTTTTCTGGCACGCTGGTAACACTAGGTTTCCTCACAACAGTAGTTTGCTTCTTTTTCCCATATGGCAACACTGGTTCAGCATGACTGATCAGACTTGCAGATGAAATAAAAACCGATACTTGCTCAGGAGTGGGACAGGCAACTATTAGTGTGTCTTCATATGAATAGCCAGAGTTTGTAAGAATTTGTTCCAATTGAACAAAGTAACCCACAACATTGTTCTGAAATAAAGAAATTGTTTATTAATAAAATAAAAGACTATGGAGAATCAAAAATTATATTACTAAATTATTGCTGCTTTAAAAACTAGTAGCAAAGACTGGAGTTATCATAGTTAGCCTCCATAAAATATATAGAAGATATTGTGAAAATTAAAATATAAAAAACTACCCACCCTGATAGGTCTAAACAATATGAATTCAGTCTCCTTATTGGCCAGGTACAGCTGCATCGATCGCTGTATCGGCGCCAGGTGGGTCTTAATGCGTCTTTGCGCCTCCTTGACCACGACAGCTAACTGTTCAGGCGTTGCCCACGGCTGGGACTTTAGTTGATCTGCTGGGGTGAAAGCTTGCGCCTGAAATGTGAGGAAAACTTTTTATGTAAAGAAATAAGCATAACAGTCAATACCTATTTTGTAATCACATCTAGATTAAGTCCTGTAACAAAAGCTGAGAAAAATCTTAAAAAAAAAGTGTCCTGTTATACAGGACAGACATTAACTTCCCTTCTTCGCAAAATTTTTCATCTGAGGTATCATACAAAATCGGAGCTCAAAATCCAATCCAATCTAATGATCCAGTTAAAATATAGCGACAATTCATTTAGTCCTAAATAGCGCACGTGTTTATACCAACCTTTTCGATAAACTCCATTATTGGCCCGGCCATGATCTCCGTAGAAAATTTAATAAAAGTCTCGCAACAGCTCTTCAACTGTCTATCCACTTCCTTCCTCGAATCCAATAGATGCTCCCTCACAATCGGAGTTCCTTCCAAGAGAAACTCCAACAGTGCATTATTGCTATTCAAGAAGAAGATTTGCCTCGGCTTCTGTATTAAACCGTACGCGGCAGACCTCACGTTGCTGAAGTCTAAAGTTGTCTCCTTGACAATGAAATCAACTTGGAACGGGGCGATCTGTTCTCTCAATATGAGCAGATGTTTTATTTGGAACAGTTCGCCGTCTATGTCGGTTTTTGTGGCGGATATTTGCTTCGCCGCGTTGTCGACGCTTTGGACGCACAGGGATATCGCCTCTTGCGCCAGGCCTTGGAACACCCGTTTTTCTAGACACCTGTAAAGCCTGGACAGGGCCGCTAGAGTCCGTCGGACCGCGGGGTACCACATGCCGTGAAGGTCTGCCGGCGAGGCTTGCGGTCGTCTTTGCGCTTCGACATTAATGTTCGCCACTTCTTGGGAAGTCGCCGAAATGTCCGATATCATCGAGTTGCGTGAATCACTCCGTTTCAGACTCTGCTCTTGTATGGAAAGGGCTATTTGCTGAAAATATTAAAATTATTTGAGTGCTACGTGAGTTTCAGCCTAAAAAGTAAAGAAAACATATTTATAAACAAATTCTGTAATACATATTGAAGTGAATAGTTGTTTCTTATTTTATGTAAATTGGTATATGTCACTATGTATGCCATAAGTATGTCATGCTCTCTTTAAACATTACTGTGGTGGTGTCGTGTAGTGCGGGTTGTTACGTTCCCTCAAATATGGTTGAGCGAAGCAACGGCTGGATCATGCGTCACGCTCGTGAACGGGTGCCACCAACGGGAATGGGTCTACTTTATGGTCTTAACATGGATTGTAACATGCAATGTAGGTCTTACGCATTTTTGAAACTTCATAATGGAAGCACTGTGTTCATAGCATAGTTTTGTTACCTATTGTAAAAAAAATTTTTTGAAAAGAGCAACCGCCGAGTTTATCGCTGGCTCTTCTCGGCAGGAACGGCATTCCAAACTCGTGGTAGATTCATTGACGATTCAAAAGCACTTGTAAAAGTTTATTTGAATAAAAAATATTTCTATTTCTATTTCATTCTCACCTCCATCATGAGCAGCTTGTCGGGGTAGGCGAGGTCGCCGGGCGCGGGCCGGTAGCGCAGCACGTCGGCGCGCAGGTGCACGTGCGCGCGGAACACCAGCCGCTCCTGCGCGTCCTGCAGCAGCGCGCGCGCCGCGCCGCCCAGAGCGCTCAGCGCCGCTACGGTCCACGGACAAAATGAATACTAAATATATTGAAATTTTTGACCTGATCTGGGGGCTGATTCTGTAACTCAGTGCCTATCGACTATAGGCATTTGTTATCCATTGAAGGTTTGAAGAGAAATGTAGTACTATTTCATAGTAAACCTTCAATGGATAAAAAATATATGTCAGTGGCTTTCATTTTTTGATAGGCACTGAGTTACTGAGAGGGCTGGTCATGTCGGATTGCTATTGATTATGAAAGTGATGGAATGGATAGGGCACCTATGTTTTCACCCACAGTTGTGTTAAGATCTGCTTCCACTGTTATTGACAAAATTTCGTCAGAAATACATGATTAAATATGAGTAGCGAAGCTGAAATTGCAACGAGTGGGGCAAATAGTCCAAAGACCGATAGTTGTTAGGATCCTAAGATGCTGGAGTCTTGACCTCGCAATGGAAGGAACGATGTTGGCAGACCTCTCCATTAGTTGAACCTACAAATGCATATGGAAGTCATTCAAGAAACCTTCCAGCAGTGAATGTATATCGGCTGATAAAGAAGAAGTAATATATCCAAGATAGGAATAGATTTCGAATCCAAGATAGGAACAGATTTGGAATCCAAGATAGGAATGGATATGGAAAGTAATATTTACACTCACGGTCATTATTGACCTGCTCCTCGATGACCTCGACCCGCAGGATGACGCACAGCTCGGCCAGCGTCTCCAGGTGGTTGATGTGAATGATGTAGGGCCGCAGCGTCTCGTACAGACCGTTGCAGAGAGACTGCAGGTATTCTCTAAGGTAAGGTAAGGTAAGCTACTGTGATTATCATGAACATTCTATTATGATTCCTTTTATTTAGTACACTAGATGTTGCCCGCGACTTCGTCCGCGTCAATTTCTGTTATTATGATCGCGATTAAGAAGTTTTTAAAAGAATATATTTTAAATATGGATAATTTTCCCCGTTTTTTCAACATTTTCCGCTCCTATTGGTCTCAGCGTGATGTTATATAGCCTAAAGCCTTCCTCGATAAAGGGACTATCCAACACAAAAAGAATTTTTCAATTCGAACCAATAGTTCCTGAGATTAGCACGTTCAAACAAACTAACTCTTCAGCTTTATAATATTAGTATAGATTGGGCTTGCAATGGTATCCGTGCGTACTTAGGTTTTTAAACTTCCGTGTATTTCCCAAGGTAAAAGTGGCCCACTTAGGATGCAAGTTATTTCGCCAGGATTGGATCAGCAGTAACACCAATAATCAAAGAAATAAACGAAAATTTTACAATAAGCTATATCCATGCATTTGAAATCACAGCAGTGCAGTTTTTTTTTTCTATTTATTAGGAAAACAAACAGCTGAAGTAACAAAACAAACTTAATACAGTATGCTAAAACAAAAGCCAATTAAGTTTTCACAATTTTTAGATACAATATTTTAGATGGGAGTTCTAAGTTACTCATGAGTAGAAAAATATAACAGAAGATTAATTCCACTTCGCCGACGCGCGCGTGGACTGTTTTTATACCACTATGCGAAAGCGGTGTACATCCTTGTTGCGCAGAGTCCGGGCCAGTTCCAATAGCGTCCTGAGGGCATTTGCTGACAGGTTCGATTGTCAGTATTTGAACCACTGTAATAGGGTTCATATGCTGACAAATCGGGCCCGTCTTAGGTTAAGTTTTAGGTTTTAGTATTCTTATCTACTAACAAATAGGTTTAAGTTTTATATTTTTCATTTATAATTTTACTAACACATCTATGATCCTAGTTGGTCGAAATAAATAATTTTTATTTTTATTTTATTTTTATTTAAGTGTGTTTACTCACTCTAACGCAGGCGAAGTTTCGGTGAAGAAGTGCGTGTACAACGCGCACTCGTCCCGCACGGCGAGCGCGAGCAGCGAGCAGGCGGCGCGCAGCAGCGCACAGTGGTCGCGCGCGTGCCCGTCCGCGGCGCTCCGCAGCGCGCCCGCCGTGGCGCCGCCCGCCACGCGCTGGCGGCGCGACGCGTACTCGCGCTGCAGGTCCGACAGCAGCGACGCGTAACTTGCAACAGAAATACCAACGTGACTTATGCTTGGACTATAACTGCAGGTTTAAGGTCGTAGCCCATTTACACGACAGCGCTCCCACACAACCAAAGTATGAGCATTAAAATATGGACTTAATATCGTGCTCTGGAGGTGCACTTTACAGTAACAACACCGCGGTACGGTAACGGTACCGCGCGCTGTTTTCTATTTAGTGTTGTTATTGTAAAGTGCACCTCCAGAGCACGATATTAAGTCCATATTTGAATGTTCATACTTTGGTTGTGTGGGAGCGGTGTCGTGTAAATGGGCTACGATCTTTAGAGCGTCTCATAGGAGATCCTTAAGAGGACTTGCCGCGGGTTATCTATATATTACTGCTACATTAGGTATATTCCTGAATAGCCCAATGGTTAAAGGTAAACTGAAAGGTCACAGGTTCGAACTCCAGCCGTTGCACTATTGTCGTACCCACTCCAAGCACAAGCTTTCGACCCGCCCGCAATATACTACAGAATGTCTTTATATACAAAGTTGTCTATCCCTATCCTGGCTGAGGCGAGCCTCAAGCTTTACAGACGATTCTCTGGCTCTCTAAAAAGTAAAGGATCAACATGGTAATTGTGGGTTATCCCTAAGAGATAGACATATACAATCGACTTTTTAAGGTGTACAATACTGTAGTACATTATTTTGATCTTTCTCGTAGGGTTCAGCCAGCGTTTACAATGTAAGCGCAAAAAATGCGTTTATTTACATCACTTTGGAAACCTCTAAAATTATTATTAGTGTTTCTCTACTGAATCACTCTAATCTATTAAAAAACCGCATCACAATACGTTGCGTTGTTTTAAAGATCTAAGCATACATAAGGACAGACAGACAGTGGGAAGCAACTTTGTTTTATATTATGTAGTGATTTTGATTTTGCCTGTGTTTAAGAACCGTAATAAAAAAGGCCAGTCACTCTTGGTTCCCCGGCGCGCGCCGCTCCACCTCGCCCAACACCAGCTTCAGCTTGGGCGCGGCGGCCTGGAACTTGCCGAAGTAGACCGCGTACGCCGTGTCCGCGCCCGCGCCCGCGCCCGGCTCCTCCGGCGTCAGCACTTGCTCCGTGGCGCGGTCGAGCACGTGCGTCACGTACGCGCGGATCAGCGATATGGCGCGGCTCTGCAGGTGCCGATACTTCACCGAGTACGTGTGCGCTTCTTTGAATGAGCTCTACAAGTGAATGAAACATTACTGTGTGTCGATTCTCTAAAACGATCGCATCAGTAGCGATCTCACTGACTTCTGATTGGCTGGTACCCTACCGCTATTGTTAAGATGCATTGATGCAACAAGAATGCCATAAGCCAATCAGAGGCAAATTCAAATTCAAAATTTATTTATTTCATATAGGCTAACTTGTAGCTCTTATGACACGTCATAAATCTACCACCGGTTCGGAATGCAGATTCTGTTGAGAAGAGCCGGTAAGAAACTTTCAAAAAAATTTTTTTTTACAAAGCTATGCTATGTATACAGTGCTTCCACAATAAAGCTTCAAAAATGCAAAAATGCATACGTAGGTACACCAATCCAACGCATGTCAAGATGGGCAGTCAAAGCAGACCCATTCCCGTTGGTGGCACCCATTCACGAGCAAGACACATGATCCAGCCATTGCTTCGCTCAACCATATTTGAGGGAACGTAACAACCCGCACCACACGACACCACCACAGAAATGTTTAAAGAGAGCATGACATGCTCAGGCCATTCCAATCGTTACACTGATGCAATCATTTTTACTGAATCGATATGCTGAGCTGTCTTTTTTCTAATTAATAAAATCTGAAAGTTCTCCATAATGTCATCGAAGGTGTCTGAAATCTTTGTTGGTGTTTTTTTTTTGTAATTTAGTGTACAATTAGTATTTCACTACTACACTATCAATATTATAATGTGAAAGTATGTTTGTTTGTTAGTTTGTTCTTGAATCATTCACCAATAGAGCAACATATCAACATAATTTTTGGATTGAGTATAGTTGAGGACCTGGAGTGCGACATAGGCTACTTTTTATCCCGGAAAATCAAAGAGTTCTCGCAGGTATTGTATAAGTTAAATCCACGCAAATTCAATTGCAGGCAAAAGCTAGGAAAGAATATTAATTCATTAATACTTACATTAGCCCTCGTGTACTCCAGGCAGTCATCGATCTTGGCTAGTACCGTGAAGAAAGCCTCGCTGTTCACAGACATGGTAGGGCTGCTGAGTCGCTGTGAGAGGTGCTCCACTTGCGTGAAGTAGTGCAGCTTGTGTTTTATATCCTCACCTGAAGACATTTTAATAATTGTGTTTTATTGCAAAGTCAGATCTCTGTTTCTTGGATGAATTTAAACTTGTCATTGTCCATCTGAATGTCTGCCTGAGTGTCCATCAGAGCCTTATAACTCTTAAAGTAACTAAAACAGTTACTTCTTTATAAATAATATGCAAATCTATGGCTCAACAAACTACAAAAAGCTTTATTCCCACTACTGCATGCCATACATTCAATTCAGTTACTAAAAATACTGTAAAACCATATGTGTATTTTAGCAATAAATAAATTCTAAATTAAGCTATGCATATAGAAGCGAATAGGAGGAAAGATTAAATTTTCACTTTACTTTCCCAAAATAAACTTTTAAACAGTAAAAGCTATTTCTGTTTAATTTTACTTCAAATATACATGTTTGGGAATTATCAATGTGGTCTTACCAATTTCTGAGAGTTTGTTTTGGTCAGCCAGCAACTGCTCGCTCATGGAATGTAGGGCATTTGTTTTGTTTGACACTAAGTTGTATTCATCTGACAGTTTACTCAAATCGGACAAGGTTGCTGTTATCTGTAAAAGTATTTACAACAATTTAAAATCATCAGCTTTATAAAGCACTCAATTTAACAACTTAGTACTTTTTTTCACTCTTAATTTAAGAATAACTGTAAACCTCAGGACAAATTAGTTAAAATTTTACTTCATTAGTATATTATTATGGCTTTAACTATGAAATCATAAAGTTGTCAGTAGTTTTAATGTTTATTTGAAATGAGATATAGATTATCCCAATCCAAGAAATCTGTGCATAACTATTAACAAAACCTACCATTGAATAGAAACCTCATAGGTACCTGATTATTTAAAGCAACACACTCATTCCGTCTGTCCTCTAGCTGCTTATAATATGCCTCATAAGGCTGATCATACTTTTTAACGTCTGCCTCATTGAGTCTGTCGTACCAGTCCAAGAATTCATATGTAGTGTCGAGTTTAGGAATGTCATCTGAATGAGCTCTAGGAATGAGTTCTGTTGGGGACTGAAAAGAAAATTTATAGCTACATTCAATTCAATCAATAGGCAGCCAAACTGATACTGTAACAACTAAAGCTTTAAGGAAAACTATAAAAAATATATTGTATACTTCATCAGTTGTTGCACCAAGCGATATGGCTTCTAAATCAAGTATAGCTTCCCTTTGACTCGATGTGAGCGGTGCCAAAGGATTATCAGCAGCCTCCCATAACAGCAATTTGTTTTGAATCTCTTTCAAAGTCATATTATCCATGTTTTTCTATAAAAATTTCATATTTATTTTGAAAACACAAAATTCGTCCCCTCGGCAAATTAAACGGATAACGTCAAATGTCATTGTCAATATTTACGTCACCAGTCAACGTCACTATGTGAGGCCATGTCAAATTCGTTTGGTATTTTGATTTTTGATATTAAAGTAAAGATTGATTGATTGTAGATATTGTTTTCTTGTAAAGTTTGAAAATTATATCAACAGGTTTACAATCACTTAAATTACCTACTTTAATAACTTTAATTTGCCATTATTATTCACACTGTCATCTAGTGTTAAATAGATAAACAATTTTCGCTGAGTAATTGCGCCATCTAGTGATGAATAGGAAATATGAATATTATCAGTTGTTCCACCCATGAAAAACAAATTTTTTCCTCCGAGCATGAAGGTATGAATGCTGTCTAATGCTATGCCACCCATTTCACGTATTTTTTGGTAGCTTGGTTTAACTCAAGTTTGACATTATAGGTATTTGTTTAACGAAATGCCAGAAATTCAAGCAGTGGTGCCATCTCTTTTCCTGATAAAACTTAAATTAATGTTCACTAGATGGCAGAGCAGTAATTTTATTATATTTTATCAGAGGACTTTTTGGCGTTAGCCGTCGTCGGGACGTAACTTATACCTTAGTCGTACAGCCCTCGAAGCTCTACTCTGCCATCTAGTGAACATTGATCTAAGTTTTATCAGGAACAGAGATGGCACTACTGTTTCAATTTTATTCAACTTTCAAGTGGATCTTTTTAGTGGCTTGCACTAAGCTTGCAGTGAACATTATTGCATTCGGATACTCGATTTTTATGCATACCTCTACCAATGTCGTTTTTTCTACTCACTCTACCTTCATCAGATGTAGGTATTTTTATACTTACCTATAATATTTTATTTATTATAATCTTCAATCACGCAGCAACGGAAAAACGGATCAACGGGATTTTTGCAAGGATTGAGTAGGTAATTGAGAACCTGGAAAGTGACAGACTTTTGTCTCGTAAAAACTAAGGGACAAGTCACGAACAAAACCTAGTTAAAAACATTTGTTTATTAAAAGTATATCACCAATAATTCATGTCACGGGAGTGGAGCCACGACTCGAACCTATTATGCTCCCTTATTCTACCTTAGTTAATTGAAATTGTAATCTCTAGCGTGATAGGTCTATGGGTAATTTTATTTTACTCGTGGTCCCCCTGGACTCACTGGGACCCTGGTTCGTTACCCGTGTATTACCAGTAGAAACACGGGTAATTTTTTTGCCCTTGTTACTACCGACTGCCTCAGTTCACGGGTAAACGCCCTTTCTAACTCACGCCGTAGAGCTTTCCCATTCATGTCTACGAGTACGTAGCTACGCTCTACGATCGTAGTGCATGATTTTAATTTATTAATTATAATTAATAAATTAAAATCATGCACACTGCGTGACACGGTTTCGGTACCCGAAAAACTGATTGCTATTTTAGTTTTCTATTAGTCATGGTATGTAGACAGTGGATATCTTTTGTTTCTATCACGTCTAGTTTTTGAGGTACACACCGTTAAATTTTTTCATACCCTCATTTTTCCCATACAAGTTAACTTTACCGTTATTGGCAAAATAAGTTCATTTCACATTGGTACCTTTGTAATTAATTGGTTAAGAGTGTAATCGTATGATTTTTAAAATAAATACTGGAAAAAGTAGTCACCGCCAGCGCAGAAATTAAAAAAACAAGTATTTGTAGCGTGTGTGGTTACGTCACATTCTTCAGTCTCAAGAAAAAAAAAATCTGAAAAAGTATGAAGAATTTTTGAAGGAAATGGATAAAAAGCGAAGGATTTTTATATTTAAAGTTTATTTCTTCGAAATTAAGTTACGCAATATTAAAAATAAGGGCACAAATGCATCCATTAACGTAAAACCAACTTTACGATTAAAAAACCAAATGACAAAGATTTATGTACATGGAAATAATTAAAAGATGTGATAGAAGGTTGCACAGGAAGGTTATTAAGGTACTCTCAAAGCTGAAAACGTGAAACTCTTGGTGAATTATTTGTTAAATAAATATAAAAAGATTGGTTGCTGGATGACATTAAAATTCATTTTCTCCATATCCATTTCTCTTTTTATTCCATAAATCTTGAATTTGTGGGTGTTGAACCAGTGGAGCGGCTTACTCAGGATGTAAAGAGGCTTAAAGAATGGTTTCAAGGTCATTAGGATACATCTATGTTAGGAGATGACTGCTGACGTTTAACGCAAGAAAATAATTCCTAACATAAAGCGAAAAGTTAAATATTTTTCATTTTTTGTGTATAATATAATACTTTTTATCGTCTATTTTATATTTTAATGTGTGCAAATATATTAAGAATAAATTTTACTCGAATTATTGATGATTTAATAATAAAATGTGTATATGTATTTAATTTTTAATTTCAGTACTAGTAAATTGTTTATTACCATGTACCTAAAAAACAAGACGTGATAGAGAAAAACTAAGTATGCATTCTTATTAAGCAATGTGTATGGATACATAAACAGGAAAAATTGAAATGGGTACTCAATTTTTTTCGAAATTTGTCGCGCCGTGTTACAAGTAAATAAAGGCAATAAAAACTATTGTTGCCTCACTGGCATTTTACAGTCCTGATTTGACTGTGTTCATGGGTGGCGGTAAACGTTTTCAAAAAACGAATTTATATACTTATTGATAAGCATAGCTTGTTCAGCTGTGGAGGTAGGAATCAGGGTTAGGATAAAAATCAAAGAATACGACAAAAAATTCGAGTAATTTTGCATTTATTGGGTACGAGGAACCATCTGGTCAACATAAGCTACAATGGACATTCTGTTTACAGTATATTTACAATATCAGAATCATAATAATATAATTTCATATCTAATAAATGGAGTAAATTACTGCATAAGTATTCACAATAATTAAAGACCTCATAGAACATCTATACAAATACGTAGTGAAGTAGCCTTGTACAAAATACTATATTATATAATTACTAGGAAATAGTCATAGTCGCTGGGCCAACCGGCTTCAGCCTACAGTCCCGGAGTACCACAACTACGCTCCACCCAGCAACTTTGTTCGGTTACTCAACGATAAACAATAAAGCAAATTTAAATACAGCGTACAACTTAATTACACATCCGACGGAGTCTCCAGTCTCCGAGGCTATATCCTTTCTTTCCAACCACTCTATGTACAACCAACTCGCGACTACTCAATCTTGTACTATATACAAACAATTTAAATCATTAAAAAAATACAATGTTAATCGCTTTTCAACTTTTTTTAACCTCTATCTATTATCGGATATAGGGTTGGAATAAAAATAGTTTTTTTTTAGTTACAGCGTGCAAAATCCACTAAAGCCAGCGTCGGCGAGGCTACACTCACGCAACGGCTAAATTCTAAACGACTCTTTACTCTTTAGTAACTAACATCAATTACTGATGGTACATCCGAACATTCATATAATTCATTAATAGTAGGTACAACTAAACGATAACATCTCATACGCGACAACTAGTGACAGATCGTTATACTCGCAGGCTCCACCGGCCTCGCAAGGCTCGAGGTGAAATGAACATTCGTTTGATATAAGGAAATACTGAAAACGATGGATACTGAAAGATGCCATTATTGTACTGAGTTTATGTAATGTAAGCCATAGTTTCCAAAATGTGATTATGGTGGAAATCTATAAACTACTCTGTCGTACAAATAATAAATGTAAAATACAATATAACAGAACTGATCACATTTTGTGGGGAAATGACTAAAAGTACATGTAAACTTGTAAAATGTTAAGCGTGTCTAGTATAGTATGACTTAAAACGCTTTTGTCTCTATATAATAAACTAAGCAACATTTAGGGGTCAAAAATTCATTCACCATAAACGGAAACACTCGTTCATTTCTAAGAATCTCCTCAATCTAATGGATAAAACCTAAAATATTCTTAATTTCGTAAACAACTGTAGAGTTCAGTTCACATCACAAAGTCATTTTATTGTAACACGTTTAAAACTCGATAAATAACTTAAAATTATAAATCTATAAAAAATAGAAAATAAATTAACAGTCATTGTTCAATGCGTATTATTATTTAACTATTTTATTATATTTTTTCATATCATAAACACACGACTTACGAGATACATTCTTATGTGGAGTAGTAGGTACGTTACGGATACCGATGTCTACAAGTAGACCGAACGGAAATATATTAATTAGTTACGTCGACGCTGCACGGGCTCGTCGTCGAGATGCGTAGCGGAAGCGTGGCGGTTAGCACGAAATTCTGCACCCTAAAGATTAAATAACGGGAAAATATACTTCTATGGATCCAAGCATAATATCGGAGCTCGCCGAGCGCGGCCGCTCCGAGCGAGCGACGCGCTAACTGGATACGGGGAGAGGTGTGAGCGCGCGGCGCAACACGGGCGCGGCGTCCGCGGGGCTCGGCGCGCGGCCGAGCCTTCTCCACACGCGAACTAACATAGCACAGCCAGGGCGACCCCCCGGGTCACCTCGGGCGGGGGCCGGAGCAGCCGGGGCGGCGCCCTACGACACGGGCGGCGGCGGGCCCTGCGACTGCGGCGGCGGCTTGGCGCCCGCGGCCGGCAGCTGCGCCAGCGTGTCCTGGCTGGCGTGCGCGCGCAGGTAGCTGTTCTCCACCTCGAGCTGGTTGATCCTCTCCATCAGTTCCGCGATGCGCTCCTTCAGCACTTCCACCTCCTCGCGCACCGCGAACATCAAGTGACTCTTAACCAGATCCTGCAACAATAAAACACGCATGTTAGCGTTACGTGAACGGTGAACTGATCGGTGACAACAAACAACACATCTAAAACACCTACACCGACATAAGAGTTTACAATCTAGAGCACGGGAGACATTTAATCTACCACCAGTGGTAGATTCATTTGACTTGTATTAAGTTTATTTGAAAAAAAAAAAATTCTAATTCTATATCTATAAAAGTGAAATTTTATATAGACTAAAAGAAAATTGCTGAAATTATAACTGCTAAGTATTAATGATTAACTTGATGAGAAAAAGAAACTTTTAGATGCACATAAAATTTTCTCAAAAAATATTAAGGGTACTTTTAAATCAAATGATGATAAAAAAACGTAGAAAATAAAAAATAACATCTTCGATAAGATCCACCCACGTTATCATAACGACCGTAGCAATTAACATAGTCGCATGTGAAAAACCACTACTCCAGGGCACGGCCGCTCAAAGCTTCAAATATGTGAAAAGTGAAAAACAGTCAACATATCCAACCCTTGCACTTGCAAAAACCAAAGATGGTTGGTTGATTCCAAAAGTTTCACAATTGGTGGGGGCATTGCTATCCCCATTCTAAGACCCTTAATGCAACAAAACGAAAATCGCCAAAATGTAGATCCGACACTGTTAATTGCTACGGTCGATAAGTTTGATGATAAAATAAATAAAACCCAAACCAAAACAGATCAAGACACTTAGCAAGAATAAAGACTCTTGAGATGGACAAAACAAATAAATTGAACACGGTTCAATAACTCGGAAAGTAAAGATAATACCGCGTTGAGAACACTCGTCTCCGAGACCAAAAAATTAAAATTTGAAAAGAAATACACAAAGCAACATATAAAAAAATCAACGACGTACTTTTGGATTAGGCACGACCACGTAACAGGGATCCTTTTGACCCTTCTGTCTGACTTCGTAGAGGCAGGCATCACGTGGTTTGATAACATCAATCATGTTTCAGTTTTAGACAGGTTTTCAGGAAGACTCAATATGCGTTGTAAGGCAACGATGACTAAAGTGCTACTGAGAGCGCAGGACACGGTACAAGTGGCGCGATATCGAGCAACGTCTGCGCGTCCTGCCGGGCGACTGATGGTCTGCGCGCGCGCATGTCCTATTTAAAATGGCGGCCCAACACGTCACCGCCACGCGATCGGCGTATGTACCCTGTACTAAACAACAATAGCCACCCAGTATTACAGATACGAGTAGGTATATCGATAACAACAAAGCTCTTGTTTTCAAAGTTACATGAATTATTATGTTCGCGGCAACCTAGAACACATAAATATTAATACTGAATAATCATTGTAATTTATATTACACTATCTATCTCCATGTTTTATGGATTTTGTAATCGTTTTGTTTACCTTTGTTGTGGTAAGGAAAACATATTGTATTATAAGTAGCTGTTGAGTATTAATTTTTAAACGTTTTCTGTGATGCATAGTTTTAAATAGGTAATTGTTCCTAATCAGGCGATGCAAAAGGAAAACTCTACATAATAATTAATAAAGACAGCTTCGGTCAACGGCAGAGCAGTTTATTGCTCATTGCTCGTTCTAGAACCTACGTTGCATTGCTCGAACATTTTGCCAAGACTGTATCTGTATGCACTATTTATCTTTATGTTTTTATTTTGGCCTCTTTTACGATCTCGCCGATTTCTCACTTTTTATGGAAAAGGGTCGTATGTCTTACAATTTAGTTATTAATTGGCAAATTGTGGAGATAACCTTATCGCAGTAGGTGTGGCGAAATGAGTTTGAACATTTGAACTATGTAAAAAATGTTATCAAGCTGAATAAGACTACAAACGTGGAGTTAATCTAACCAAGCAATAGGTTTTTATGATAATAATGGTGGAACGCGGACATCAATTATGTTACAAGATTTATATTAAAATAACATTAATGCAATTGGCCATGCTGGGCAATTGTTGGCGACAACGTATGTAATTCAAAGAATCTCCGCATTCATAATACCTACTCAATTACTGGGTGAAGTTTGAACTATGTAATCTATTTCTTTGCCACCTACATACATGGAATGTGGATTTACTTACGTGAATGACTCAAGGTGTACCAAGTGCGTTCGTTCATGACACTAAATCTGGTCTGAGCTAAGTTTCCTGATTTTATAATTAGAACCGATTAAAAATAAACAGAGTGATGTGGCGTTCGCGTGGGAGTTGCGACCTTCGAGAGTTGGGAAGAATCTAAATTTTCAGTACGGAATACTGGATTGTATCGGTTAGCGTTAGAACGACTGCGTCACAGATGAAGATTGACAGGGCGCCAATAAGTTCATTGAAACGAATCTCATTACTGATATTCAATTGGTTGCAGTCTCAGTCTACTCTAACTCCTGAGATAGCGTCAACCTGAGCGTGCGGCAAACAGGAAACTTGCGATTAGACACACATCACTCATACGCTAATGGCACAAGCATAAATAAAATAGTAGTTATCGCTTGTCTCGACGTTTGCATGTCAGTGGGTAAATTAGATAGCGAGATATAAATGTTTAGGGAACACGATAAGAGACACGGGTTTGTTCAGTTGATATTAAAACATTTGATATTAAAACGACATCAGTTGAGCTGAAGGTAATCGGAAACGGTGCATTGTCCTTAGCCGTGAGTGCAGTGAACTTTTTCGCAGTCACGTACGAAAATATAGAAAGCGATGACATAATGGACCCAAGGGCATAAGAAGACAATTTGCGGAATACCTCACATGAATTGCTAAAAAACACTGAATAATATAATAAATAACAGTTAAAAATTCTAAGCCGATATAAACTTACGAATTTAATGTTTTTGCGATTCAAAACAGATCTTGAAAAATAAGCAAGTAATTAAACATTCAAATCACATGGATAAAGCAACAGGTTTCCCTGCTGGAATAAGTAAACAAGGCACAAGAGTTGGAAATGTAGAAACGGTTACAAAGTTTATGGATGACATCATTGTCATATTAAGCAGCGGCTACGCTTTACAATCGGGTATAAAAAATACAGAGATACGTCGACGTGCTGCTAATGGCACAATTAATACCCCCAATTCTTTTGTTTACAAATTCGTTTGGGCAATCTATCTTGTTTTGGTGCGAGTATTATGTACATCGAAATCAGCTGTTTTTATCTCTTGATAATAAAATTAATAAATTTATAGATTTGTCAATAGTAATGAAGCGTCAAATGAAAATAAAAGCGTAATATCTATTAATCAAGGCTTTATGATCTTTGGGTTTAAAACTTAACTTAAAAAAATCAAGAAATTTTTCAAGAACGTTTTCTATTTGTACCACGCTTCCCACCAGAACAAGATCGAATCATCTTCTCCAGTCCCAAAAAATCTTTTTGAGTAATTAATTACTTACATATTTGTTATTAAGGTTATGAAGACTTGTTGATCGATTTATGCCTAAGTAATGCAAACAATGACTGAACTAGTAAAATATGTTCAAAAAATAATAATTGTTTATCGTTACGCCAAAGTCAACATAAGTCAAGCGAACATAAAAATTTGCGCGCTCAATAACACTGGCCTGAGGTATTTCAACTGCACATGCGCAAACATCTCTGCGATCATATCTGGTTATTATATATGTATTCTGTGCTCTCACAATATATGTTTGAAAAGCTGAAGACAATGCACTATTTATACTTATGACACAGTTTTATGGATATTTTGTTATGGTTATAGGTAATTTAATTGCCGCATCTGTTTGAATTTATAATCAAAAACATTAAAAAAAAAACGCATTGCTGTTTTAAAGGGATGTTAAACTTTCACAAAAAAAAAGTTTTTATTACTTTTTATGAAATGTACTGCACGAATAGATTGTTAAAATGTACAAATACCTATAACCTGACAGAGATAAGCGTAAAATGTCCATGACCAGGCCAACAGGCACACTTTTTATCAACTTCCTCGTGGTACGAAATATCGCACGAACATTTCATTTAATCCTATTAAACTCAGAGTAAACATGCACTGACGTCGTAGAATTATATTATGAACTACTGATAACGTTAGAGACAGTGAAGTGAAAACAAGTGTCGTAGAGGCAATTAGCATTTGATATTTGAACTTAAAGTACATTAAAAAAATATAACAAGTAATTCACTCTGTTCTGATAAAATTCATATAGAGAAGTAATGACCCCAATGCTAAAAACATCGCTGACAACATTGTTGATGCAAAAGTTCGATGTACGCGAAAATAAGGATGGGTATATTAAAATAATAAGTTATGATTGAAGTCCACAGACAAGCTTTAATGAATAACTTAAATTAGTTGGAATGACGAAGTAAAAAGAGCAGACAAGTAAGGCTAGCATGCGCGCACGACATTTGGTCTACCCATTTATCTACTCGTTTTAAAGATTCCAGTATAATAGATAGACCAAATTTTCTAGATAGGACCGTGACACAGGTTGAAGAAATTCTACTATATATACATTGATATATAGCTTCTTTTAAGTATTCATAGTAAAAAAAATTGAGTAGGCATCTCTTTAAGGGCCGATTTATATAAATAAGTCTCATCAGAGCGTAGGGATATTTTGGCAGTTTTCCAATACAAAAACTGTTAGAATGCCCATTTTATATTCGTAAGTTAGACGTTACTCGACGTTGATGAAATCGCCACATAATAGGTTATTCAATATTGATATTTTAGTTTTACGTTAAAGCAATACGCAATAATATAGAAACTTTGTATAAAATTACAAATGTTATTGTTGTTTATGTAGATTTAATGGAAACTTGTTACCTAAGAGAAGGTCATATTTCAACAATAACAACTTGTTTATTAATACCATAATATGATAGGTGTACTTCAAATCTGATATGGGGCCGATACGAACAATCTTTTGATAGATAAACTCCGTATGATTCCACATTTTAAGTATTTTTCCACCGATGCGAATTTATTTTTGAACTTTTATAAGAATCGTGTATAAACGGCTTTATTATATATATTTTGATGGTTTTTCAACAGATTTTTAAGTAGGGTTCTGCATTATAGAGTACTAGTTTTTGTCCGCGGCTTCGCTCACGGTCAAACATGCTTTCTTAGCGGTAATACCTTTTTTTTTTAATTTTTTTATTAAAGCGTTTACCTACACTTTTACTTATAAATCTATTAGTCATAATAGCTATCTATACGCCATCCGTCCAGTGGTTTTGAACTGTGCAATGTGCATTGATAGATCAGTCAGTCAAAAATGTTGACAAAAGTTCACAATAAATCAAATTTTTATGTTGAATTTCTGAGAGTTTAGCTTATATCGTCATAGTGTTTTTACATGTGGCGCCTTAAAATTTCAAATATTTGAATTCTGCTTTTACTGTGTTTACTTTTGAGTTTAACTATTAGGAATATACTATAATTATAATATAAATAGCTATTAAAGAAAAATACAATTATCATGTTGGCTCTACACTAAGGACTAAGCAATATGAATTAGGAAAACCTGGTGTTCCACTTTACATCTCTTTTTGACTACTTTGAAACTTTTTGTCGTTAGGTTTCATTAGAATGCGACGGCCATTGCGTGACCCCTGACGTGTGCTTATCTCTATCTTGTTTCACAGCAATCGACAGTGTAATCAGCAGAGCACGTGTCTCCACTCCAGTGGCACAACGGGGCCAGCTTTCCTTCCGTGTCTATTCTTAGTCCAGGCCGGTCACGCCTGGGTCATGCAAATCACGTACACAAAGTAAATTAGCATACGGCGCCGCATAAAGCAAATGAAAAACTTAACACCGCACCTTCATATATATCGTCTTCAATAAAGGAAGCGATCTGTCAAAACAATTTATTTTTATCAAGGTTATTTTAATCCGACCGACCGGCTGTTTATATGATGGCAATAAAATGTATTTTGGGCCGTATGTGTTAAATTTGCTCTTCAAATTAATAAATATTCAAAGGTTAAATGAAGCTGCTAAATGTCAAAAATGCCTTTTACTGTAACAATAGATGACGTATTACTTGGGAGTTGAGCAGAACAAAGAACTAACGGGTGTTTTGAATGTAAACAAACATGATGTTACACATAACGGTGCGATGCGAGTGATCAAAGAGAAAAAAATAGCCTATTTTATCTAGGAGATACATACAGCTAACGGAATCCGGGTCAGAAGAGTGAGCTATGGCTCCCAACCATCAATTGGGTGAATCTCGGATAAACATAACTGCGGTGATGTAACACACGCCGTCAAGGCGTATCTTACGAAACAAGCAAAAGTAGGTACATCACAGAAATGATACATTGAGTAGCGTCTTACAAGAATACGTTTACTGCTAGTTTCATTCGATGTCGTTTCAAGGCGATCCGGTGTCACACGGATCATGACTGGTGCCTATTTTTATACTTTAAACTCGCAGTAAATTACTAAATATGGTACTTTTTAGGGTCAATTCCTCTTCCAGGTTATTTATTTTTACTCAACTCTAACGTCTTCTTGAAACAACTTAATACAAAGCAAGAGGGAGTAGAGCAATAAAAAGGAGAGTATATTATAATGTTAATACCGTTACTTAATATAGATACATCGGTGTTGATGAGGTCACTCGAAAACAAGCCAAGCGAGTAAACAGCATTAAAGCTGCTGAGTTATTAGAGCAAAAAGAATCAGACAAGCGTGCTGGACATGGAGTGATAAAAATACGTAGCGTTGTTAGTGGGTATTAGACCTGGATTGGGGTCAATCGCTTGAGGCCATCTGTGGTGGCTAATTATAGACATTGCGCATCCAATAACGCACATCTATGTATCTTAATTTTAATCATGAAAAGATTGCACCTATTTCTTAAAACACGAAGAACTTGGTATATGAGCAAAAGTTAGCGATTCACTATAAGTCAAATAGCTCCGAGAACAAAATGTATCGTCCAATAAAATATTATTTCGAAATAACTAAGTACTGTGTAATATGAATTCTATGCAAGAACAGCATATTCTTATTACATAATATTATATTCATTTCGGAAAATATTTTATACAAATTGGGTCAACAAAAACTGGTATATATTATATACTCGTAGATTTCAGCGTACAAGTCTCATGCTAAACTATAGTAAGTCGGTCGTATAGTTAAATAAGTTAAGCAACAAATGTAAAAATACTGTAAGATTTAAATATGCACCAATGTCAAATCAGCAAATCAAACAATAAGATTTAAGTAATAAGCATAAGTTTTCAAGTCTCCAAGGATTAAAAAACAATAAATAATGACACTAGATATAACTTAAGCCACAGTGTAAGATTTAATAACGGTTGTTAGTGAAATCCTGTTATAATAATGACGAGCTATCTGAAGCCACATAATTAGGAACATGTAAAGTTGTTGACATGTATTATTTCTTGCTTGATAACTTATGAGTATTTTACTATTAAAGGTGAGCAATTCCTCTCGGCAATAGTACCCTAATTGACTTAACAAACTGTAATTGGTTTTACATTACTTTCTATTAAATTTAATGAAGAGAATCGTCAGTTATTTAATGAAGAATTAAATAGTGTTAAAGATCCGGTATTTAGTAGGTAATCGCTCCGCTTTTTACAGTAGCTCTAGATTCAACTTGTAACTAAATGCAGTAACTTAAAAAATTCGTTATGAAACTGTGTGTTATGAAATGGAATCTACGCACATACCCCGAGATATCTAGTTACATACGATTGGCAGATAAAATAGTAGGGAATAATGTGCACAATTAATCACATTTCTGCGTCTCAATAATTCTTGAGAATTATCTAGAAAAATGTGGATAGCCCCACAATATAGCCATAATTCACTCCGAGGTGACCAACAATTTTACAAGGTTTAAAAATGATTATTTATTTATAGATTGAATTAAGCTTCAACAAGAAACACCTACTCAACATATTCTTTACTTAAGAACAAGCAAAAGCCTTTTTTGACCACGTCATCAGTTATCTATAATAGAATTTTGTTCAAAAAATGTTTTGTTCTAATTTGCTAATACTTCCTATAGGTGAAAACAGGTTCCCACCCGTTGTATTATTGTCGTATCCACCCCTAGCACGAACTTTCCGCTTATTAGGAGGGGATAGGACGATATTTGTCAACTTCAGCTTGGTTGATACTTAAAAAAAAACAATGGAAAGTTGGATTGCGATCCTTAAGTAATAAAAGAACTAGGTACTATAGAGACTGGAGTCATTATTTTGAGGCTGGAATCAACCATTTTTCGAATTGCGTGAATGGCATTTTTTACCAAGCTGAACTTAATAAATATTCTCCTTGTCCCTCCAGATAAGCCGAAAGCTTTTACACAATAGTGTAACGTGTGGGGATAGAACTTTTCAGTTTTCAGTTCGCACCTTTAACCGTTAGGCTATTGAGGCTTCAATAATGCACATGGCGGAGATAATGTGCTGCAAGTAGCAACGCAAGACGGCCATGTCAGTGTGCCGCGCAAGATCCGCGTGCGCTCGATGCAAGAGTTCTTGGAAAACGGTAAACACATGGCCGTGATGATAGCCATTATTATTGTTAAAAAGAGAGTTTTGGCTTCGTAATGAAAACGCAAGCTAGAATAAGGTTGCTAATTTATGTTAGCAACGTATGATACGCCATTTACGACTAAAAATGGGTTTCCTAATTAAATACTAGATGATGTCCGCGACTTTAAGGTTTTTCAATTCCCACGGGAACTCTTTAATTTTCCGGGATAAAATGTAGTCTAATGTTAATCCTGGGTATGAGATTTCTCCATTCCTTTCAGCCAAATCAGTTCATTCGTTGTGGCGTGAAGAAGTAATAAACACACACACATACAAATTAGTGTGATGAAATTCGGAATAAATAAGTAAACGAAATTCGATATTTCATATTTTAGAAGATTTTTCTCTATCATTGAATAGAGTCTTACCGACAAATAAAGATGAGATTTTATTACTTTTTGTACTGAAAATATGAAAATTTGGAAAATTTATTGTGTCTGTCGGTCAACATTTCTCATACAAGAGGAAACCCTCCTTTCCCTTTTTTCCCTCTAACTATAATTTGGGTACCTTCAAATCAAGAGTGAATAGGCATCTTCTAGGCAAGCGCGTTCCATCTTAGGCCGCATCCTCACTTACCATCAGGTGTGATTGCGGCCAAGCGCTAGTCTATATATTTAAAAAAAAAAAAAAACTTGTAGTTGTGCTAGGTTGAGATGAATGAGTGAATGTATGTTGGTCGGTTAGTTTTAGAAATAGACCCAGTCCCCAAACCATTTAATTGTTCGTACTAAAAACAAAGAAAGAACCAACTGGAATAATAGTCAATTACTCACACACACAAAGAACACATACGTCTAACGATAGA
This sequence comes from Hipparchia semele, assembly GCA_933228805.2. NCBI lineage: Eukaryota > Metazoa > Arthropoda > Insecta > Lepidoptera > Nymphalidae > Hipparchia > Hipparchia semele. The sequence goes on along the minus strand of OW121710.1, from coordinate 14,410,818 downwards.
TATATCTATTATGAACTATAATATAAAATATTCTTTACATAGGATAGAGTATTTTCATTGTCTTGTCTTAGTTATTTATTAGAATCAGACTGTTATAGTCTGAATTAGTTTGAACTTGGTAGCGCGTTAATTTGGCGCAAAGACCTTGATTCATTGGTACCTATAGGTAGGCAAAATAACGATTGGAGCTATTTATTCGAAGTTAAATAAGGCATAAATGTTTAGTCATACTAACTGCAATGAGGACCAACAGCTTGTCCTTACTAATATTATAAATGCGAAAGTATGTTTGTGTGTCCTTGTGACGCGCCGCAAAGGAGTAGCAGATTGACGTGATTTTTTGCACTGGTTTAGCTGAGAACTTGGGACTGTCATAGCCTACCTTTTATTTCAGAAAAATAGGGGATTCGCGCGGGATTTAAAAAAATTATTCGCAGGCTAAAGCTAGTCGGAATATACTTTTTTTACTGAGATTCATAAAATCTAGTAATGTTTTCCTACGCGCATCTGTATTGTTTCTCAAATAGCCGAATTCGGTTGGCTTTGATGAAAATGTTTCGGTTCAATCGATTCAGTCAATTAACCTTAATGACACAGACAGTGGCCAGGCCATCGTTTCGATAATGTGCGATTTACGGACACGCGTTACGATTGCGTAATTTTGTTTACCATACTAATTGTACGCCTAGTCATTTGCCAAGCCATTAAACTAATTTGGCTTAGTGCCTTCTACCTTAGCCTTCTAACCGAGAGGTCATGCTTTCTAACAAATGACACAATATATCTATATAATATAATATACACCTACTAACGTCGTCGTTACTCGTTATACATAAAATATAGCGGCTTGTTTGTTCCGTCGATTTTACGCATTGCGGATTCGCACAACGGCCTGAAGTCAACTAATTAGTTCCATACATCGAAGCCGATGTTTTCTTTAGACATTTTATTGCGCTGTTTCCTACACTTACAGCCAATTATGATAGTATAAGGCGGCGACATGACACAGAGATAGTCACGTAGGCAAACACACAAGCCCATTTAATCTTTTACATTCTGACAACAATGTAATTATAAAGTTTCATGAACATATTATTTGTTTATATTATTGTTTATCCTATTATTGCATACTATTTTTTTTATTCAAAAACAAAATATATGATAACGTATGACCTAGTCATCACTTTATTTGTTGTTTACTATTAATGAATTGACAGGTCTTATGGAGATAATGTGATAAATCTTTTACCGATGTCCCTGATGATACCCGATGTAGTCGCGTTAGTAACGATGCAGTAGCGATGCATAAGAGACGCTGAATCGATACCATGCGATTGTATCGCTACAGAATCGCTTCTATCGCGCATTGTAAATTCGACGAACCTCCAAAAGTTGCGATTCAGACTGAAGTGTTATAAGTAGGTTTGGGGTTCGATTCCCGGCATCGAAAAAAATGGTCTGGTCTAGGAGGTTTTTGTGGTGGCTAGTTACCACCCTACCGACAAAGATAAACCGCCACGACGATGACTACGAGACATACTGAAGGCAATAATAGAGGCCAAATCTTTACTAATATTATAAGTGAGAAAGTGTGTTTGCTTTGTCCTTCAACAGCGGAGCAACGGATGCAGGCGTTTTTTTGCATGGTTACAGTTAAGGACTCTGGAAAGTTATATAGGCTACTTTCTATCCCGGAAGAACAAAGGATCCCCGAAAGATTTAAAAACTTACTCCGTTCGGACGAAGTCGCGGGTCAAAAAAGCTAGTAAAATTATAAGTCTACCACAATAATTTTAACCCGAAACCAATGCGTCGACTTCAAAATTGTTTTCATCATACCATTTATCTTCGGACTTCGTAAGTTAATTGAACTATCAGCTGTGCGAAACATATTGCACTGTCTGCGAACTGGCCCCACTGTCATTTAGAAAATTTCTTTTCCAACACGGAGCATTTGAGCTTCCTATACTCGTACAAGGGAAACGAGGGTCTTCACTCGTGTGCCGCATCCAGTCAAACTTGATTTTCCATACGAATCGAGAAGTTTAACTTTTACCGACGATGCGCCGTGGGTGTTAACGTTCAATCGGTGCGAAATCTTAATTAAATCAACAGATTTACACAGCGGTGGTACACCAAGACCGTTCACAAAATAACACCTTGCACCTTTGCCTTGCACCTAACTATAAATTTTTTAACAGACTTCAAAAAAATAAAATGCTAAATATTCACATTTGATAATAAGTTATCTATCAAGGCTTTCAAACAAATATACAAAATTTGTATTGTATGTATGTATTTTTTTATTTGCTTACATTTATTTCAATTTAGGGAAGATTAAAGATTTCATCAAAATTGGTTCGGTAGTTTTCAAGATATGGATACTTTTCCTTTTTATTTATTTTTAAGATTTTTCATGAATCTTTACCTATTTTTATCCGCGCTACAGCTGTACGAATTATTTTTCTCTCTACCAATACCACTACAGATCTATACCAGGTACTGGTACCTCTTAAAGAGATAAGAGTTTCCTTGTGCACCTCTTTCACATATTGTCACATCTTTTCCTTAATCTTGTTGTATACATGTTGTTTAATACAAAATAAATAAAATAAACAATTCATTTACCTCGCCTATATTGTCTAACGAGTTCCAGTGACTCTAATTTTTCTTTCTATGATTTTTTTTTATCAAATTCTAATCTTCCGAGCAGCAATGTATTTATATTTTAAGCCACAGTCAAGGCCACAAGCTCCGGACAACTTCGCAAAAAAGGAGGTGGGTTGATAAGGCCCAAAATCCGCCCCTCATACACTCGAAAAAAAAAGTTCCAGATTCCGAAAAATTGTAAATGTATTTATATACTTGAAGATATAAACTTTATTTTAATATAAAGTTTAGGTGATAAAAAAAATAGTAAGTTACAGAAAATATTACCCAAAAAGAGAGTGTTTCTTTTACTTTTCTTACATTTTCATACATTTTAGTCGTTTTTTAAGCTTTGATTTAATATTTTAGAATGAGGCGCTCCATGAACCAAAATAAATTAATACTCATATAAAAGCTTATAAAAAGGAGCATCATTATCAGTTACGTTTACTATGGTTCATGGAGCGCCTCATTCTAAAATATTAAATCAAAGCTTAAAAAACGACTAAAATGTATGAAAATGTAAGCAAAGTAAAAGAAACACTCTCTTTTTGGGTAATATTTTCTGTAACTTACTATTTTTTTTATCACCTAAACTTTATATTAAAATAAAGTTTATGTCTTCAAGTATATAAATACATTTACAATTTGTCGAAATCTGGAACTTTTTTTTTCGAGTGTATGAGGGGCGGATTTTGTTCCCTTATCAACCCACCTCCTTTTAATCCGTTGACGAAGCTATAAAAATCTCACTTGTCTACAAAAACAACGTCTATGTTTTCGATAGATTCTACGGGCGTTTATAATATTAAGTTTAGTAAGTGAATGCAGTTTTACTTACCATAGCTTGCTCGATCTTGTTGTCGATGGCCACGGCGCTTGTGCCTGAAGCGCTGTAACAAAGAGAAAACCAAATTAAGTTGTGTTAGAAATATTAATTTAAGTTATAATATAAGCATAGAAAATTGGTAGAGTCTCGACTTGTCATAAGAGCCACAAGTAAGCCTACATGAAATAGTTTTGAATTTTGAAAAAAAAAATTTTTCAAAGAATTTACCAAACGTAGAGCAAAATAAAAATCTAACAAATATTTTCAAAGAGATAATATACATTTTTTAGCGGTGGACGTTTTTGGTTTATCGTTCAATCACGCAGAAATCACGTTGATCCGTCACTTATTTGCTGTGTGATTGAAGGAAATATCAAAAATCAAACATGAACACAGCATTTACAATATTAGTAAGTAAATTTAGGTTTTTTTTTGCAACAAATTGTAAAATTGGTGAAAATAGAGAATATATATATTCTGCCCTTACTTTTCTTTTTAATCCTTTAAAAAACTTGACATAATTTTAAACTCAATAAAGCAATTTGGTGCAAGTGGACATAATGCTAATTCCAAATTAGCAGATGATATTTTAGGTGTAGTCTTACAGACAAATTCATTTTAATATTATAAATATGAAAGAGTGCCAGTCCCTCTGTCTGTACGTTTGCTTGATACTTCTCTTAAAGACCCATGTACCCCAAAGACGAATATAGACTTCTTTTAACCCCAAAAAACATTTCAGTATTAAGGGGAAACAAAAAATTAAAAAAAAAAAACAAACTTCACGAGTTATGGTACATCAAGCAGGTGGTAAATAATAAAATCAAAATTAAAACGCGGTTTTTAGAACAACTTCAATTTGGAAACAGATGGTATCAAAACAAAATGAAACCTTCAAATCTAAATATTAACGCAATTATATTATAACCCACCATATTATTCATAATGTTTGAGCCGTTAAATTGCGTAACGGAACATTGAAAATTATATGATGCATTCATAATTATACAGTCGCGGATGCAGGAGCGTTCAATCGAATACGAAATTCGAGCATTTATGAGTACACGTACCTTGGAGCTCTATTTGACTATGTGTGTGTTTATGTGAACAAGTAGGGCTTTTCTTCTCCCAACATATTATTAAAACTAGTCTTGAGTCAAGTAACGAATAATTTGCTAAAGGAATAAAGTTTTCGCTAACCGATTTCATCGTTATCGCAATGGAATGCATGAATAAACCGCTTATCAGTCAATTGCAGTCATATGCCAGATACTATTGCAAGGTAAAGCAAAGGTGATCTCAAACTAGAAATTCTACGGTACGTAACATACATTTAAAAGCAGATACTCTTGCAAGAATTGCTCTACTAAAAAGAACATTAACAATTATAGTGCTGTAATTAAATAACGTAAGATCGTTAGATCAGTGACCTGAACAATTATGTAGCAATTATGAGAACAATGGGAAAACGTAGGATTGTATAATAATAAGAGACCTTTACTCCATGATTGTAATAAGAAGTATGGTGCTTTTTTAACTATTTTCGCAAGAATTACCGATGTTTGACGGGTGATAGTTGAAAGTAATTAATTAGTTCAATCGGAGTCGATTTATGTAGAGAAATGCAAATAAGAGAGAAAGTTTTAGATTTGGATGAAATAAAAAGCACAAATGCCGAGAAGTTTTCAACATCGCTTCACAGACCTTATCGGGTACATTTCCGTCTTTACGAACAAAAGAAAGCACCAATATAATATGAACCTGATGCATATTTTACAAGAACAACTCTAAACACGTGCACATGATGTATAGACCGACACACTCTACTTGGCTGCGTCTGAAGATGCTATTAGAATCGCTCGTTGTCTGCCTTATCCATTATGATCCAATCTCACTCGTGTAATCATCCGGTAGCTTGTATGTAGCACGTTGCACGGGTACGTACTTGACTTTCTCCCGCTTCGGATTCCATGGCGCGTCGATGAGGTGAACAGCACAATGCTCAAGTCGAGCCAACTGAAGTATTAAGAACAACAGTGGCAGTGATTGCGTATCGATTTCGACCAGTCCGTTGCTGAACTTAAAGTATTGAATAACGTTCACAAACCGCATGACCGCCGCCGGTGACGTTCATAATCTGGCATCCGACATCCTTGTGAGATCATGCTTCAAAATTGCACTATTCAAGATTGAGCAGCTAATTGGCACACAATATTCGAAAGCTAAAACTCAACTCATGGTGTCAGAAAAATAAAGACTTACTTAATTTGCTTTCTCTCCGCGGTTTTCGGCGAAACAAGTTTTAGTATTTTGTGACAGATTATATAAGTAGGTGGTGACAAAGTTGCACATATCAATGGAACATATAATGAAAAGAATGTGATAGTAGAAGGCGAAGCAAAAATAAATTAGAGAAAGCATTTGGCAAAACTGGTGACAACCATGTCTGCAATGAATGGCTTAAGAATTTGACAGGAGTAAAGTTTGCGATATTGATCGTATCAGCTTTGAACAAACGACTGGCTTTGGTTTAGCTAATTTGTAAAGCTCTTATCTGACACACAAAATCCGTTAAGATGATTTAACCGCTTCTCGAATTGTGTAACATATCATGGTTTTTATAATACTTTGAACAATAAATTCAATACACGCTTGGCAAACAAGATTTGTTTCGACGCTCTTTATTCAATAGTAAATGTCCAACAGGTTCATTTATATTTATATTTTTATATACGTATATAAGTATATAGGTTATAATCTAAATATATAAAAGGCAAAGGTGACTGACTGACTGACTGACTGACTGATCTATCAACGCACAGCTCTAACCACTGGACCGATCGAGCTGAAATTTGGTATACAGGTAGCTGTTAGGACGTAGACATCCGCTAAGAAAGGATTTTGGAAAATTTCAACCCCAAGAGGGTTAAATAGGGGGTTAAAAAATCGAACCTAACGTGAGCGAAGCCGCGGGTTAAAGCTAGTTATTAATAATTTAATATGAGTATTGCCAATGAAAGGAAAACGAGAGCTTTCACTCAAAATTGTAATACAAACATTAATAACGAATGTATGAACAATTTATGAAAGGAATTCCCTTTACCGTCTATAGAAATATGTTATATCAGAAAAATAAAATAAACTTAAAATAAAGATGAAGCTTAGAAGCGCACTCTTAAAAGCGATCTCACTCTTAATATTATTGCCTCTTTAGATTCCTAACTCCTATACAATGTACACGTTAGCAAGAACGACAAGCAGCATGAATTAAATGCGAATTCTCAGCGAGGGCGCTAGGGTTAACATATAAATAATAATACGAGTAGGTACGCCGTACAATGGTACAAACACACGCTATACAAAGAGCGGATAAACGTTTTGTCATCTCGCAGGTGCGTATTTTTTTTATCGCTATTCATTCAAATTTTAGATGCATCTTACACAGGCCTACAACGCGTGTAAATGAAAAATTTTAATCAACCCCGAAGGTGCTGCTCGCAACTTCGTCTTAAGCACTTAAAATAGTCACAAATGAAATATAGGCGACATCCTGTTGGCTGTTACCCACGACCATCTTCTTGATTTGTCATAAGTAATTAACCTTTTTTGTCTACGAACTACTAGTCAAGATCAACCCAACCGTAACCCAAATGAACTCCGTGGGTCTTTGTTTATTAAAGAAAGACTTAAAACATCTCAATGTGCACTGAAAACACCGCAAATGAAATCCAGTAAATCGTATTAATACTCCCTTTGTATGAATCCTACCTTTGTTTGCTACAAATTAAGTTTCTGTAAGTTTATTTTGGATCTCGATGGATAAACAAAATATGAAAATGCCTTACACGTAATTTCTGCTACAAAAACTTAGAAGGTTAAAATACTTGATCTAAAGACTAAGAGTAAAACAATAGTGTTTAGGAAAACTCTCACGAAAAATGTAAAAAGAGAGATTGCAATCACATTAATTTGCTTAATCAACAAAGCCCTCTATGTTGAAACTATGCTGCGCTATGAATCACACATACTACGCCACGATACAAACAATACCGACGACAGAGGTCAAGAAATAAATATGCAGCACTCATGAAAATTCAGTATTCTTCATGAGTCATTAATTGTATCAGGAATTTGTGAATTGTGACCCTGCTGATTTTACGTTTGCTGTATTTGTGAAGATAAGTCGACAAGTCTATTTAGCGGTGTTCCAAAAGTATCTAACCAATGACAGATCGATTTTGCGCTTTACTCAGCTGCGGAATTCTCAAAAAAATACAGCTGTGCTGTACTGTGTGACGATCGCAATTACCTCCAATTGGTCGATAATCTCTCGTAAAATTTAGCTATTCACCACAATTGAGACTTTAGCAATAATAATTGATCCAGTTTTAGAATTTCCCCTATTTAAGGTACTTGTTGAAACCAACAATATTATATCACTAGCATTGAATAATTATGTACTTATCTCAATGATCACCAGAGACGTTTATGAAAGGCAAACGCTTATAAACAGCAGCTTATAACAGTATGTCTTAAATTTATAACCCTTATACAAAATATTTTTTGTGAATGTTTCTAGAACATTCAACGAGACGATCAAATAACATAGTAATATATTATCGTGTTACACTGCAGTATGCTGTATGAAGTGTAACGGTAAGGCGAATGGACCACGATATTTCCAAGGTCATCGAAGGGAAATCAACGGGCGATGTCGAAACCCTACTTGCACCATTACATGAGCATAACGATCATTTCATCTCAGCGATGTTACCCAATACAGTTATTACATTAATGGTGATAATAGAGATACAGACCGTAATTGATTCATACATAAGTAAAATAATGAAAGTAAAAAAAAATATTCCATGAAAAAGACAATTGAATTCCATTTGTATTTTGGTTTCGAAACGCGTGGTTCGGTCTAAATTTAGAGTGGACATTACAAACTAGTCATTAGTCTAAATACGAAATCGTGTGGACACGTTAAAAGAACGTGAAAACAAAATACTTATTCAACATTTTTAGATGTTTCACATAATCTGCAGCAACTAATCTAATGAAAATTAACCCGGTTACATACAATAAAATTCGTTGAGTGTTTTAAAGCAAATCTTTTTCATAGAGTTTGAACAATAACATGAATTGGACAAAGGGCAAAGTGGAACATTGAGGGGATGCCGGTCAATGGCTGTCACGCAAAAAGGTCACGCAACTATGTTTTCCCTTCGATTGTACAATATTCAGCGATCTCAGTTATGAATGATTTAATTATTATGAATGAGACAATTTTCCATGACCTGACGGTAAGAACATCTGGTGGCAAAGAAGGTAAATTAAAATAAACAACACCAATCATCTGTAATAATTACAACATCCACGCCCATAATTTCTAATACACAATATAATCGTTAAGATTATAACAATAAAAGTCATTTTCTTCGACCAAAGCTCAATGCCAGTGTTAGAGCTTTTATAGGTGAGTGTAGACTGTAGACTTAAAATAATAAATTATGTATGTATGGCGTGGCGTGGTGTGTTAAAACGATTTTGTGTTTAGTGCAGTGGATCGATACAGCAGCGAGACGATAGAGATAACCAGGTTCAATAGGCGGCGCTGACGTCAGCCAATCGCAACAATTTGCCCGCCTGCAGCTAAAATCGTTGCCGTAGAACCTTCACCGACTTACCGGTTCGATAATAATTAATCAGCTGAACTCCAGCACATCCCTCGCAGTGCCGCTGGAACACGCTGACATAACGAAAAGACGCAGTGCGCCACCGGGCAGAGAGCGGTAACAAAATGGCCTATAACGAAAATGGTACTCACACGGGGTAGAAGTAGTCGATGTACTTGACGACGACTTCTCTGAGCAAATCCTGTTTGTTCATGATTGATGAGTAGCTTGCACTTATGAGTTTAGTTTGCATGGCTCCCGTGTCGCCGTGCGAGTGATTTATGCGGGACGTTCGAGTCCCTGCCTTCGGTTGTAGCGGAGCCGTTTTTGCGAGTGATTTTGTGAACGTTGTGCGTATTGAGGTAGTGGTGTTTTCGGTTGTATAAAGACGCGGGCGAGCAGACCGACGCGTTGCGGTGAACTGGGAGCGGGTCGTGCGAGGGGCGCGCGCGGAGGGGAGCGAGCAAGCGGCGCGCGCACGGGCTACCTACTACGAGCTACGATGGCCGATGGCGCCTCCAACACCTAGGCAACGCTTTTGCGACACACCCGCTGAGCCTCGAACGACGCACATAACATCAGAACGAATCCAAAACAGCCAAATCTCGCATTTAAATGCTCGCTTCGAATAATACTATCGTTTAGGTTCAAGGCTGACCAGATTTGGCCAGTTTTGGCTCTCTAGGTAGAACAAAAAATAAAATCAATGAAAACAAGTGGCTGTGCTACAAGATTTGAAACAAAACCGGTTTTATTTTGGTGTACTGTTATAAAAAATTCATGGCAATACGATGCAGAGCATTAAGTAAGTAGTTAAAAATAGCTTTAATCATGAATTCATAGGTATATTATGTAATCTTAAGCAGATATAAGTTTTTATTTCCAGGGTAGATAAGCTAAAAAAATTATTAAGACGTCTACAGTCAAATCATTACTGTGAAGAATGCTGTCTTTATGAAAAGGATTTTGTTGAAAACGATAACACATTTCATACATTGACTTTATAGCAATATGTATATATTATTATATATTATATATATTTACCTGACGCATGAAGGAATTTTTGTGTGCCCTCGAAGCCCTCAAACGGATGAGCCAAATTTATTTGTATGCGGTTTATTTGTTTGTTGAGCCATTTAAGGACTATCAGGCATTTTTCAAATTTCATTATTTATATTAACTCCACATATTACCTGATGACTGCAATAATAATCTAATAACCTTGATGTAATGTAACAGCCAGAGCAGTTTGCGGACTACCCAACTCCTCAACAACTTACATATGGATGTATCGTTTTGTGCTAATTAATTGATTTCTTTTTGAAGAGTATAGTTTATGTTCAGACAGTAACCAGGGTCTGATGATAGAGCAGATATTAGGTCACGGTATTATTAAATGTGAATATTCAAAATATTTTTATAGCAACAATAAAAACAAATGTAATGCGTAATTACAGTAAACGCTTCCGTGTATTGTTCTCCAACATCTGGAGTGAAGAGGTGTTTAAATTACCATCGGCTGAATCACTTGTTTACAGAAAACCATAACAGTTTTGCAAAGTAAACAATGATCCGGCACGATCAAAATAATTCATACGAAGTAGACAAGAGTTATAAAGTGCACAATCTACTATTGTACACAATCTCTAAGCTAAACTAAATTGACGTGTTTGTAAATATTACTATCCTTATATTTATCGAATAAAGGTTTCCTGTAAAAAAGGAAGCATTAGGCACATTGGCACATTACAACAGAAGTAGCACCAAAATATTATAGATTCAGTTCACCATGGTTAAATATAATTTGGTATACACATTTGTTTACTTCTAAGCAATCAGTGATCGGCCAAAGCATCTATGGCGGCATATTGAAGCAAAAAAGATGGAGGCTCACTTGAGGTCAGTTGAAGCAAGATTTACTATATATTTGCTTGTAAAACAGTAGTGTCTGTCCAAAAAAAGATACGTTCAGAATTTTATGATGATAAGTAAGCCACAACTAACCCCAACCGACTTTGGAGTTCCAAATTTAATGACGACCCCGCACTGGAAAACGCAGTATTGTAAAACCCTCCACTAGGTGAACGGATGATCTCGAGCGAGTAGCTGGTAGCCGCTGGAACTGGATGCAGGCGGCATAAAGACATGTTTATATTATTAATTATTTATGTATCAGAAATATGATATTACAAAGTAAAAATGTACTGTGGTGATCATACATTCTGCACATGCTAATTGATCCTATGAACGCTTGTCAACGCTGGAAAAATTCCGTTACAACATAACACAATATTGATTAATATAAAGTCTATTGACGTAATGAAACGCAGAGATAATTCTAGGGTTAAATTGATTGGCAACTATGTACCCATTATACTTAACAAATATAACTTGATCGCACATATTATAACAGGACGCGAAGACCACATCACATTCTTAGGATGCAGATGTCATCAATTTCAGCTAAATGCTATAAAGAAGAGCTAGATGAGCGATTAGCTTTTTTGAAACTTTGGTTTATGATAGTTAAGCATTAACAATAGTTTAGGACTAAATTTTACGAATAGTGGTAGTCGTGTAAGAATACGTTCCAACGACTCATCTCATACAAATAACATATCTATTATGAAACGGATACAAATGGTATAATGAATTATTTTCGTAACTGATCTGATGTGTTTTTATGACAACAACTCGTTTAATGAAAATAATTTTAGCGGAAACAAAAAGTTTGGACCAGTGTGATAGATGACATAACAGCATACGCAGCAAGTTAAGTATATGTAAGAACATCAAATAAAATGGATAGCATCAATTGGCAATCATATAAATTGTTTTCGAATTGGAATAGCATAAAATGCTAACGAACAATAGATGAAATACGTTTCTTTTAAACTTTCAGAATCATTTAAAAACATGGAGAATTCATATAGTCATCATTGAATATTTATTAGTATTGATGTATTTATATTCTAAATCATCAATACTCAAATCACTAAGACTGCCGTCGATAGTTATAAGTTAAGTTACAATTGTTGAGCAAATGTTGATCACTAATGCATAAAAGCATTAATGATCCAGTCCATTTGATGACAGTACAAGTGCTTTATATTCATTGAAGCGTGTAATAATATTGCTCATAGCACTAGGATCGCATTAAACACTTTGCGACCTTGATGTATTATATTAATTTAATTTCTAGAGCAATATGTATATGTTTGTCAATATCAAATTTTACAGTAATACATTAGATCGTAAAACCCAAGAGGCTCAGATATTATATTATATTTTGATTCCTGTTCTGTACTAAATCAAACTTAATTTATTAATATTTATTCAATGAGATGTGCTTACCCTTAATATCGATGAGTAAGTTATAACAGGCAGCAAATTCTGTGGCAAAATTGAGCATAACATGCTCACACAATACATCATTAAGTAATTTTGCACATAGAAAATATAAGGTATTTTTTCACCTTTGAGGATCTTCAGCAAATAATCATTAACATAAAATGCAAGTCATATGTCTTGATGAGTATAATATTATTTTAACCGGTTTTGGTAATAACGCTAAGTTAATTTTAGTTTAATAATACGATGACGCCATAGGTAATGGAGCGACTTAATGTAAAAAGTCAATTAATTGTTACTTAGTAATAATCTTGGCAATTTTATATTAAAAGGTGTAGCTAGTAAATGCTAACAACGGAAAATAACAATCATCTCACTCGCTTATACTATTGTCACAAGTCTTTGTATACGTTGAATGCATTAAACAAACGCGCAGTTAAAACGCTAATGCACATTTAATGACTGTATTCATATAAATCTATAATAGCTATCTTTAATGGACATCTAAAACATAATTTTGAATTGTGGCTCTAATGACAAGTTAAGACTCTACCAATTTTAAATTAAAATAAGTTAAAACTACAATTTTTACGAGTTAAACGCAAAATATGTAATCTATTACTGTTGAATACAATATCGATTGCGGATGCGATGAAGTAACCTCCAAAAATTATCGCACTATTCGATGTTTTTGCATTAAAGTTGATAGTAGCTTATCTTGATCTTTCCAACACCGAATATTTTATCAATCAGTCGAGATAAACGTTTCATCTTGATTTCTACGGAACGGAAAAATATAACTGCGATAAATAAATAAGATACTGGAAGCATAAATGAAAAATCTCCAAGTGTAATAGCTAATGATTAATGACAAGTTATGAACCGTTATGACCGGGCAATTCTTCTATATTCGTTATGACAATAATAATATGATAGCCAATGAATTTATATAACAAATAAATTGACGCAACAGGTACTGTTCAGAGTTCAGACTTCAAGACAACAATTAGAGTCTAGAGATAGAGAGCGGAAATATCAACATTTCATTAATATTCAAGTGAGAAGGAGTATTTAAGAACGTATTATCCGTAAGTCGTTTTTTTTGGATACGAAAATAACAATAAGTACTTTAATACAATTCAATAGCAGATACTACCACCAATTTTAAATTTATCTAGTTAAAGAATATTCCCGTTGTTTTTATATTCTTTTACAAATAATCATGCAATCGAACAAAGTTATAGAGGCGGTAAAAACTAAGAATTATAAGACGTGCAAAAACTAGGCTTCTTATTCTCAACGTAGCAATTAAGAGCAAATTACTATTGTAACACATAATAAGTCAAATTAAATTGTCGATAATTACAGCAATTGGTATGTGTCTAAGAACTGCATTAAGTGGAGCCCTCATAGAAATAATATTGAGTATATACTTAACAGCAGTACATATTTATTGAAGACACGGCGTTATAGAACAAGATAAAGTTAAAAAAACTGCTGCTGTAAGTTTTTGTAAATACTAATTTTCTCACTTCCATAATGATATAAGATATTGGTTCCCTGGACATGAAATTTTTGAAATTCAAAAAGTGTAGGTACCGCATTAATAAGTAAGAAGATATGAAAGGAAAAGGTGACTGACTGACTGATCTACTAACGCACAGCTGAAATCACTGGACGGATCGGACTGAAAATTGGCATACAGATAGCTAATATGACGCAGGCATTCGCTAAGAAAGGATTTTTAAAAATTCAAACCCTAAAGGGGTAAAATAGGTGTTTGAAAAATCAAACCTAAATTGAGCGCAGCCCCGGGCAAAAGCTAGTATTATATAAAGTTACTCAAAACGTTCCATTAATAGTTAATACCATAAAGTGTGACTTTAGTAGGCACTCAAAGGTGATTTCTAAATTAAATTCTATACTGTAACTAAGTGTAAGTAACAGCAGCAGTAAAGTTTTACGCAAGCGGAAATTTACTTTAGATTGAATTTTAAACTAGTTGTTAAATTGTAATGATTCTATTGTGGAAGTAATAATAGGAATAAAAAATAAACACAACAAGTTATTCAAGGGGACTAAACGTTAAAAGCGATGAACTTTTTTTTTCAATCTTACTCTTAAATCAAAGGAAGAGAAAACTCTCACAAGTATCTGGTTCCTGTCTACGTCCTTATGTTACAATAGGATTAAGTAGGATAAATTGGAGTTTCCGTTAGTTTGAGGTTGTTGGACGGTGATGTGATGAAATGTCTCGACAAATGTTTCTGATTCAAAAGTTTCAATGAATCTTTTCATTCTGAGGATACTTTTGAAAATCTAGGTGAAGCGTCCTACATCTATCACGCAAACTAATATGCCCATTTCTGATTTCATGTCATTCATTCATGAATTCAGCATAGAATTGCAAATGTACTATTAGATAAAAAACTTGTATAAAAACACATAATGTGATAATGCTTAAGATTTATTATAATAAATCTTAGTATTGCATAATACACTGCGTTTATATACGCAAATACGTATTTTTGTAATCAATCATTTATAGAAAATTATGTGAAAATTGAGAACATTTTAATAAGTAAGTAAGTATAATTATTAAATTGCATAAAATATAAATAGTAAGTATTTTAATGACCACATCTTAAGTGTAATGTTATATGACGTGCATATCGTTTATACTTGCAGTTAATTTTACACGGTAAATCGATATGACTATTCAAGGTTATTTCATGTATAAAATAGTTATAAAAACCAACTATATTAGCGTATTATTGAAAAATAATGAATCAAAGAATTGTTTTTGATTTATTATAAGTTTTTCAAGATGACCATTTAAGTAAAAATTGATACGTGACGTGAACAATCTGAAGGTACATTGTACAACGTTTGAATAATCACGTACTTTTTGCATAAGAGCTTGATACTGACAAATAAGATATGACATGAGGTAATGCCAACGATAAAATATGTTGCAAATAATTAATACACTATGAAGGCAATATATCTAATCAATTAAAAGAGATTACACAGATAAATAAGTAATAAAAGTAAAATAAGTTAGTGCTACTAATGGCACACAATGCACTTACGAGCACCAAGTGTTTCTGCGAGTATTATTGGATCGAACTTGCTCGGACGATGAAATTTTTTGGTTTGTATCCGGTGGTAAGCTCAACTTAAGTCCCGCTATTGATTTTCGTCGTTTCGCAGCAAGAGCTCGAGACGCGAGATCTGAGTCGTGGACATGGTCCGGAGTCGCGACGGGGTGAGAGCAAGTCTTCATATGCGCTTGCGCCATCGCTACCTGCAACAGCTTGCTGTTGAGACTGCGCCGTCCGAGGGCTTCACAGGTCGCACACCGTTTGTCCTCCATCAAGGTCCTCGTGTGCTCGACTCGGACACGCCGTTTGCACTGAGCGTGTATTGTTTCCAGCGGACGTGGTACGAGTAGCTTAACTGATGTCATCCGATGTGCGACACGCGCGTGGCCCGCTCACACTCGTTACTCATAAAATTGAAGACTGAGTTCTTGAGAGGCGGCAAAACCGATCGATAAACGACCGAAATAGGCTTAATGCGATAATAGCAACGCGATAAGGTGTACACGCGAATCAGTATAATGACCTAAATGTTGGAGGCATAAACACGGCTTCGGCGAGACCTCGGCAGGCCGCCATGCGCGGGCGTCTCGGTACAAGCGACTGCGGTCACCACTACAAAGCACCCCCGCCGCCGGCGTAATCCGAACGAACGCGAAGATATCGATGTTTGCGGTGAGTGATGTGACGAGCATCGGGTGGAACTCAGTACAAATAGTACACAAGCGTCACACTATAATGCGATCCTAGCATTGCGACCACATTCCGTTGGATTTCATCCAGGTATCTATATAATATTATGAATTCATTCAATGTTTGTTTCTCCACAAATGAAATTAAAAAGTCGGTGATTCCATTATTTTTATGTAAGGCAATCAAAGTGAAATATTCTGTTGTGCTCAATACTAAATTTAATGGGTGTTTCAAAAAATTTACCTTCTGAAAATAAATTGCGCTCTACTTAATCTTACGTCCTGAGTTTAGAAAAATATATGTAGAACAAGGTTATTCGCGATGTCACTTTGATGCCCTCACATCAACGACTGTTGTTAATATACTTATCAAACAGTAAGCAACTGTTAATTGACAACCGCATTAATTCAGACTTGGAGCGATTGTTTGATGAGAATACTTCGGACATTCCCCATCAATCAAGTTAGATGCCACCTCGATAGAGGTATGGTTACCGGGTGTACAGGAAAATATTGGCGATGATTCAGTTAAGACACGCCCATTTCTTTTCTGGTGTTGGCAACAAGTAAAATTTTTAGAGCACCCATATGACAAAAAAAATATAATGGGAAGCATAATTGCATATCTCGAAATTAAATTTTACTACTTTCGTGTAACAGGTAGCAACAGCTAAGTTTTGTTATTTAGCTTTTTATTAACCGATGACGGATTTGATCTTGATTATGACAATTAAAAATTTTGTTTTAAAAAACAAGCTCTTAGTAGCTGGCTACATCAGACTCTGGATATACCTTGGACAGAGTACTTGTCAAGTCGAATCAAAAGAGCCTAAACTCGATGGGCTTGCGATATTTTATTGTAAGTTTCTATAGCCATATTCCAGCTCCTCAAGCTCTGGACATCATCTAGGACCTGCTATCTAGCCTGATGTTCGACACATTATTTTATTACAGAGTTCCTATCTTCCGGCTCCATCATCAGATCAGCTCCATATCACAATAATATTACATTGTCATCCGATTTATATATACATGCAAAATTTTAGCTCAATCGGAAACCGGAAAATGGTTCTAATTCAGCTTGCAAAATTAAACAAGTTAAACAAAAGTTTGTAAAAATATATGCTCATGTTTTTAAAATCATTTTTTAACTTAAATGTCAACTTTTTATTTTTATTAATACTTAGAAATTAAGGAATTCACCCATAACATTATTCGCTTTGTCATTACAATTTACGTAGGTTAAATAGAAAAAATAGAAGTTGATCGCAATGACCTAAACTTAATATGAACCTGACCTTTATCGCTAATGTTTTAACAAGTCTATCGGTTTATTTTGTATCGATACTAAGTTATTAAGTTATTTAATAGCAGCACTATTCGATAAAGATGATAATAACAATGATAAAATAAATCTGATACCTTGGTTCATTAATATTTTAACTAATAAGTATCTAAAATATATTGACGCTAATTACTATTTATTTCTAACGATTGAAAATATGTTTTTGTTTGGGATTACAAAATTATTTATCTATTCTACTAAAGTTATTTTAATGACGTGCAAGTTGTAGCTAAATGAACTTTGAACGCTATCAAAACATCTACGTCAATAGGAACATCATTCTCTACCTCAGCTTAGCTCAAGGGCTTTCGTGTTTTTCTCGTCTATATCATGTTTAATGTTTATCTCATTGACGATGATTATGATTACCTTCATTTCAGTCGATGGACGCTTAAAAGAATCTGCTGCTATAAACCTTGTACGTTTGACAATTTCTCTTTTTAAAATGTTTCACCAATGACTCTGCGGAGATCTGATTGGAAAAGAGAACTAGAGCTCATGGAGTCCCAAAGCTGAAATGTGAAGTGGGCGGAGTACATAAATCGAACAATCGATGGATATTAGCGGTTCCAAGGTGTTCCAATGGCGATCTCGTACTGGAAAGCGCAGTATTGGAAGTCCCATCACTAGGTCAACGGATGATTTCAAGCAAGTTAATAGCAGTCGCGGCTCCATACAGGTGCCATAAGATGGAGTTCTGTGACGATCGGTTGAGATGATCTCAGATTTAGATTTGTTTATTTTTCAAAATTGGTACACTACATACACTTTTAGAATATCAATGCGATTTCATAAAATTCAATTTCAATGTCAATTGATTTCATAAAATGGACATTCATAAAGTTGATAATAATAATAATTATTTGCAACAATCTAAAACTAAAGCTTTCGTAGCTGGTGATGATCATGATGATTGATTTGCAACAACAAGATTCAACGAATCATTCATTCAAAAAGTCGTCATCACTTTTGTGATAATGATAAATAGTTTGCAAATTGTACTCGTAGTGTACCAAGAAACTTCTGTACGTTAATGGATTGCCTTGCTCGATACAAATGATAGTTGGCCACTTGGCCCTGGATTCGTCTTGACTGCACGTGTGTAAAAGTTTAATCATCTATTAACTTGTTGTAATGAATGTACTCGTGTAGAGACTCTTTATTACACTTCATTCTTTAATTAAAGTTTGTTAAGGCTTGCGGTTGCGAGGGAGCGGTGTTAGGCGCTTCAGCGGTTACCTTGAGACATGATTATTAAATCAGCCTTTCTTTTAACCGTTGAGGTTAGCTGTTACGAAAAATTGTACACTCGGGCATAAGCTTAGTGTGTAATTATTGTAACAGTTAAGTGATTATTGAAGACTGTAGGAAGGTTACTCCAATTTTATTGTTACTAAAAAAAGTAGGTCCTATGTAATTAATACTTTGATAGTAGGTAGTACTCTTACGTGTAAGTTGACAAACATTACGAGCGACGACAACATTGATGAAAAATAGATTTTTAGATTCCAAATTCACACCATAACACTAACCTGTCTAGCACAATACTCATGTGTCTATGAAGGTTTGCCTTGAGATCTTTACGCGAGTACAGAGGCTGAGCGGGCGGGGGCGCGGGAGGCTTCCCGATCAGCCCCCGCAGCTCGGCCATCAACTTCTGCACCATGCGGACACGACCTGTCACTACTGCGCTACACACACTATTGTTGTGAGATGCCCAAACAACCGCCTTGCCAAGAACCATTGGCGCGGTGGTTGCATCGCTTCCTGACGTCACTGTTTTGATGCACGTGATAGACAATAGAGCGGCGGCATCGCCGCGGGCGTGTACACAGGTCGCGTGCGGGTGCCGCACTAGTTGTCGGAGTTCGACTCTGACCTCGCCGCTTTATATTTAAGTGTCCGATGAGTGCACAAGGTAGTGTCCACGAGATCAAATATTGCGTTTATATTTAGGCGACAACGATGATTACGCATGTGCGAAGTTTGATATAAAAACGGAGACTAATAGCAATCTATGGTATTTTGTATCAGCATTTCAAACATTTAAGTACGATAAAAACGAAGATAAGACCAGTATTACTGATGAATAAACCTTTCGTTAGAAAGCTAATGACAACAAGCATTTAAATGTAGGTCAGGTTGATGCAGCGCAACACAATGGTAACGAAGAAACGGGTCAACCACGCGTTGATACTCAGAGAACAAGAATTGAATTCTAAATAGGTCACTCTCCTTAGTTCATATCTAAATCAGATCAAGGGCATTTGCAAGTGGAAATTACCAGAAAACACGCTCTGCAAAACAAAATTATTTATGTTTTAATATCCTTTTGGTACACTGTTTACAAGCAAAAATAAATCTTACAACTTTGCTACATTTTAAAATACAGCCATGAAGATTAATTTACTCGTGTTAGGTGAATTCCAAATGTAAGAATAAATCCTATTTCCTTATTCCTGCTAATATTACGTGAATGTTGATGACAATGTATGGATAGATGGATGGGTAGATGAATGTTACTCTTTTACTCAAAACAGCTGGACAGATTTTGATTAAACTTCACAATGAAATAGCTTATACATCAGAATAGCATACATTATCCCGAAAAATTAAAGTATTCTCGCGGGAATCATAAACCCTTATTCCGCGCGGACGAAGTCGGGGGCATCATCTAACATGCGTTAGCTGTGCTGTTTTGTTACGACTTACAAGTGTAAAACATGAATAGAGAATACAAAGAGGAAGCCAAACTCATTAATACAACATAATCCAATAAACAAATAATAAAATAAATAAATAATAAATGGCCTACCGAGGCACAGAATAGGGAGAAGTGGAAAAATAAGACAGTCCTTTGCCCAGTCGTGGGACAGCTCAGGCTAAATTAGAATCCAAGAACTGTTTAAATATTTCAGTTTTTAACAAAGAAACCGAGAACCAAACAGTGTGGTCTGTTTGGTTCTAGGTTTCTTTGTTAAAAACTGCTAATAGAAATCAATCTGTCGTAATCAGGAAAAATTACTAATACAGGATGGTAAAATAACTACATATTTTGCTTTAAAATAATCGACTTTGAACGTGAATTGTTTAACGGGTCGGTTCACGGAGAGGTAGAAATAGCACCACCACCTGACGCCACAGGAAGTGCGGACGGCCGAGCACCCAGCGACGGCAATGGTGGCAATAATAAATTGGGATCAAGTGAAAAGAATATTTCAAAACGTACATTAAATACCTATGTATGCGATGGTTAATGAGCCAAACTAAGAGCCCGGCTTAAAAATAAGTACATAACAAGTAATAAAGGTTTTAAAACTGCAACCCGACTAGTAGACCAGGGTAGATCCCTTTAAAAATAATAAAAAGTGAAAAAAAATAGTAGTAGGATGAAACCCATTAGAAAAGGAGGGGAATATTATAAAAATGAAAGGAAAAATAATTTACGGGCGATCTGAGGTCGGGACCCTTCCCGGGAATCTTTAGGTTATGTTACGTTAAGCATACTATTTTTTAAAGAAAATATTAGATTTTAATGTTTGAGTTGATTTTCTTGAAGATAATTGTGACAAGTTTACTTAAAAAAATAAAACAAAAATTTTTATCTGTATCAATCAACCCCCCTATTATTCCCCTCCTTTTCTAATGGGTTTCATCCTACTACTATTTTTTTTGGTTTTAAAAATTATCTACCCTGGTCTATAGGAAAAAAATTAGATGTAACATCCGTAATATTGATTTTTTTTCGAATAAAATGTAGCCTATATGTCACCCGGACTATCAAAATGAATCGATTGCCATCTCATTAATTAAAATCGGATCAGTAGTTTATTCGCTAAATACTGCTAAAATCATAACTCTTTCTTTTGGTTTTGCCTTATTGAGGTAAAAAAAATTAATCACAATTATTATCATGGGCTCGACATTTACAAAGACAAAAAAGTGATAACAAATGCGACTGGGACCTGAGTAATATGTAGGGTAGATGGGGTTGACTAGTAACGTTATACTCGATCACATAATTGATCTTCATGAATAATACAAACCAGACCGTCATAATATTAAGATATAACTAATAGATAGTTAATCATAACGTCACATATTGTAAGAGAAATTTATTTATTACTTTAAAATACGTCAGCAAAATAATAGCTAACTGCTGCACTCAAGAGATATGGGTACATGAAATTATATTTATTATTATTAAATATCTTAGCTGCGAGTTGCGAGCTGTTATTTATACATATTAAAAAATCGTTAAATGACTTTAAATGCAGCAGTAAGAGCTGCAGATGGTTACATGTAAGTATTAAATCAGTAGTAAGAAATCGTATTAACGTAACAGAAGCTATAGAAAATTCTAGTTAAACCTCTATTGTACGCATCAATAACAATAGCACATGGGGGACGACCGGTCGATGACGTGTCACGCGCGAACCACGATCCTACTTCTGATTCGTCCACTTAGGTAATTTGTAGGGTCAATTTGCCCTATTTTAACAAAATATGACGTCTGTATTCTTTGTAGGAGTGCTATGTATTATTCATTAGATTAGTTTGAAGCTTATATTTTATAAGAGTGGTTAATGTTATGTTAATTTTGCCATATTGAGGGCAACAGCTGTTGTGATAACTAATTCTGTTCATAGTTTGTTCTCGTTAGTCATAAGTTTAGGCAAGGCAGTTTGAGCACCTAAATGGACCGAAGCATTACAGTATTAACCTACGGTAGCGAACTTTCTCTTATCGAAATGAGAATATCATGATTATCGAAGCGTAATCGACAGCAAAAGAGACTAATGCTTCCGTCCATACTATAACTGTTGGGAGGAAGTCAGTGCAATTTCCGGGACTTAGGAGTTAAGAATCGTAGCAAATCTTGAAAGGCGTGCAAAATAAGTAACAGGTAGTTGGAAATCATTCAACATCAAAAGCTTATGCTCAATATAGGAAATATTATAAGTACCTACGAGTATAAGTAACGATTATAAAACATATGAATTATTTGTCTTTGTTGACGAATTTGGACAACTTTCGTACAATTGAACAGTTATTTCAGTTACAATCTGACAAGAATTTTAAACTCTAATTACTATTGATGTTGTAAAATATAAAAACGCCTCAGCCTCAGTACAGTTACATATTTTTAGATTGATCAAAATAATCGGCGGTAGCTATTATGAACCAAATTGAAAATGTAGGTATATCTAATTCAATAGTGAGATTGGTAATTTAGTTAATAGTCATACATTTTCTTGCGATAGTGACACTGGTTATTCTGTATACTGAGTATTCGGTATCTAAAACTTAACTACTTCCTACATTAAAGTTATTATTTTGAAGTACATAGCAACTATAAAGTTTAAATTACGTTTAAAGCTTTCGCTGCACCTGGCAGTCTCGTTATTGAATAGGAATAGGAAGTTAAAGGGGTGAGTAATTTGATTTTTAATTGAACAAGTATCTTATGCTCGCGGTGCCAGTGGGTGACTAAATACTTTATTCTACCCTTCGCCGGCCTACAACTGGGCACAAGTCTCCCATTGAGGGACAAGGGTTTTGACCATAGTCTACCATTTAGGCCAAGTGCAGATTGGCAGACACTGCTTCGATATAATTTTGAAGTTATTCAAAACTCTTAAAGAAACACATATAATTATTAAATGATGCGATACATTACATCACACATTATATCAATATTTCTATAAAGTCATATCGTGTGTAATGTATATGGTCAAGTAAATTATTCATAATAAAACATCTTACAAAATACATATACTGGTAGACGACAAAAACTTAGCGATATCATCACTTAACAGATATTTACGAGTAATATAAACAGTACATCTATGTGAATATAAAAGTAGAATTCGGGTTGAGGACGCGGAAGCGTGACCTAGTTATGTGGATGCTAAGGCCGAGCTATCCAATTAAGTTCATACACAATACTTACAGATGGTGTTTCAATCGGTCCTCCAGGGCACTAGAGGGAAGTACACTGCGTTTTAAGGATAGTTTAACTAATGGGAAGCACTTATTATCACTTTCGCGTAGTTTTGTTCGGTGGAAACCGTTGAAAACACGTCTTTCGTTATCGGGGTACATTTACACACTGAGTGAGTCAGTGCGCGCGTCCCTGTTCCCGTAGTTGCGTGAATGGGGCGGTATGGGGTGGCGCTAGAGCTGGTGGCGACGTCAATCAATATGCGAGATGAGACGTCGGGGCTAATCATCAAATACTAGGGGTGGAGTGATTACTCAAACTTCTTTTTCTGGATTACAAGTTGGTGTTGATATATCTACTAGGCATTCTAATATTTTATCTAACTTATATTTGAGAAGCGTGCAATAGGTATTGACATGTAAATATAAAATGAAAATAAATACATAATATTGGTGGTTTTGTGTGTGTTACTCTAATACGATTGACATGACTAAATCGTAACTAACCCGTTTAAGAATTAGCACATTAATGGAATTTATAAGGAAGCAGTTATTCATCGTCATCATCGTATTATATGCCATAGGCGACCACGCTAGCATAATGTAATGCAAATTGTCAGATTTAACACACCTTTGAATTAATTATGAAGAACTCTTAGGCGTGTAGGTTTCCTCAAGACGTATTCCTTCACCGTTGAAGCATGTGTTGCTTAAACGCACACATAGGTTTATACTACACGGGCGGTTCTCCCGCTGCGAGAATCTGCTCGACAAAGCTGCCGCAGACCATCAAACTACACGGGACGCGGTTTACCGCTGTCTTTTACGCGGTAAACCGCGCCAAGATCCCGCGCAGAATGACGTAATAGCGGGAAACCGCCCGTGTAGTTTAAAACGGCGGTTATCAGCGGCGGTTTGACGCTGCATGCGGCGGTCGTATTTCTCCCGCCTGCAAACCGCAACGGGAAACCGCGCCGTGTAGTATGCAGCATACAACTTTCATATTAAATTGTGACTAGAGCGGTTCAGAAGCGGTTTCCCGCGGCGGGAGAACCGCCCGTGTAGTATGACACATATAGTTTTGAAATTGCAAGAGGTGCGAGCCGGGGATCAAACCCACAACCCCCCGATAAGAAGACCGCAGCTATTTTTATTTTAATGTAAGAAAAATGTAGTGTGTCTTCATAGAGAAATATTTTACTTCCCATTGTCCATAATATCTAACGGCACTGTAACCAGGATGCGCCCTAAATGTTTAAGTTACGAAACTAGCACAAACTTTTGTAACCGACCATGGTCCGTATGTTTGTACAATTTTCTCACACATAATGTAAATCATCTGGTTCACGTGCGGCGATAAGAAACTCATAAGACAATATTTATGGATTAGGAAAAAGATGTAAGAGTACTGCGAGCAGCGACTTACAACAAAAGTGAACGCAGAGACACGCAACAGGTTTTATGTATGCATCAGAGCAAAGTGCAGATGCAACATCGTTACACAACAATACGCAAAGCGATTTTTGTACCTACCTGTGTGCCTTTGACAAATTGAGCTATAAATCTCAGTAAGAACAGGTTATAAATGATTTCTTTCTTTATCTAAAATTAACTACCTTTTAGATGTACAAAATCATTCATCGAAACGACGTCATTAATAAAAAAAAATATGGACAGTCATGGGGGAGGATTAATTTGAGTTAAAACAATAGTAATGAATAATTTAAAAAATTTTAGTTACATTACTCGCCTCAAATTAAAATGACATGCATATATCACAAAAAAATAAGGCCAGAGGAAAAAATAAAATTGGCCTTATGCTTAATACAAAAACGGTTTTTACGTAGAGTTATATAATGTATGCTTAAATCTTTACGTTAGAAATAATTACATAAAAATATTGCACAAAACGTCACACTACGTATATTATTGGGGGCACTTAAGTATGTGTGGCAGATAATATCAATCACTTTGACTTAAAGATTGCCAATTAATTACGAGTTTATGATGTAACTAAATCTATTGCAATTTTAACTTTAAGCTTGACTAGCCATAAGGATTTGACTTCGGTGGCCTGAAAAGTTAAAAACAACATAAAATATGGGACTCTTATAAACTCCTAAACATCAAGTAAACTAGTTGTAAGGCAGCATTCCCCGTATACCCCCTGGTAGAAGCCGGTGGGAACATGGGTCATCGGCCGTTATAAGTAGTTTGTTTTTTAGGTTTTTGATAATAACCCATAAATTAGACTCAAACTTAATTAAACTGTTGAACCTTCAAATGTCCATTACATAATATCTGGTAGGATACAGCATTTTCTCGGCATTCAACTAGTAGTGGCCTAATAACGTCAAAACGGTTGCATCGATCAAATATTTATCGTCTAAGTTAGTGAGTAACCATGCTTACATGTTCTTCGAAACTAAAGAATTTTGGTGCTAAAAAGTTCTCATCTACCATACAAATTATATCATCATTATTTGAAGTATCATGACTCAATGTCACTCAATCAGTTCTAAGTTTTAAGTGTACCAATGTAATGTATTGGGAGCGTTAACAGTTCGACGTATCTACATACATTATGCACTATTTATTCATATATTAATTTGCACCCACTTTCAATTTAAGACAATGTAATAATGTAACAGTGTACAAATCTAAATCTTTGTCATTGTACTAAGAAATCCGACATTATTTCGCGTTGATTAGATGACATCTGAATTGATCCGCACCCACGCCTGATTCCGGTGTAGACACAATCATAATGATAACAGTTCATCAGGAATTTCTGTCCTTTGTTTCTTAATAGAGAATAGAGAGAGACTTGAAGTGTTAGGCTTTGGGTGTACAAAATATTAAAGTTATGTTGAGTATACTAAACTTAACAAAATTTTTGCTTGTTAAAAAACCTCGTACCCAGAGCAGCGAGTTTGTCTGTGATAAAGACAAACCGCTTGACTAATTTTTTTAGCCCTCTCTCCCGTGGTTTTGTTCCAATTTTGAATTTATGTTAATTGTGCTGTCTGGTTCCATATAACATTATTTCAGGCAAAAACCCTTTACGTAAAAAGTCGTTATTTTTTTCTTGTGTGTCGAGATTTACTTCCATACACAAGAAATCACACGCGACATTCAGAACAAAGCAAAATGTAGCGATGAGAATGAGAAATAATCCGGCACTACAGAGGATCAAGTCTAGCGATACAAATAAAGTGATATAAGTGTATGAACGCGAGTCGCGAGCTGCGTTAGTGCGAATTATGCAACAGTTACGTACGATTGTAATGACACGCACTATCTCCCGTCATATCGAAACGCATCGTTGCGAGAACAGACAGCTGATAGGCAGGGGAGGCGCCCGTAGAATAGTATTTAGCGTGGTAGCTATTGTTCTGCTTGTGCATGTTCATGATAGCCCGGTAGCTATGTAACATGCCAATTACTGAACTACATGTGAACACTTATACGTATAGTAAACTGTAGCTGCTAAATGTTAGTTTTAGTACGCATGCAATTTTATTTTTATTATGCATTTAATTTTTTTTTGTTAAAAAACATGGAACTGCTAAAATAAGCTGATAAAACTAAACTCAACCCTCGGTTTCTGCTTTAGTTATATGAGTGTAGAGCAAAATTACAACTTTCCTTGCAGTCAGGAAAGACTTTCGAAAATAATCTCATCTATTTCCTAAATACTATAAAGCCACTAAATACATGCTTATCATCAAATCTAAACCAATACATCAAATCATTTTGTCTGAAGGAAACAGCTAACTAAAATCGGAAGCATCAATGAATTGATTTAAGCTAATTTAAAAAGCAAAATTAACGAGCCTACGTAAGAAGACTTCTGCGTATTTTGTAGTAAATTTGTAGGTAAAACTTAAAAGCCGGTAAAGTATGCAATAAACAGAGACATCATGAGAAGGATTTTAACGGAAATCATTATTAAACAAGATAAAACGACAACGAAAGAGTTATAATGAACTGTGAAACTATTTACGTCTACCGCGACGAAACGAATTTCAAGTCACAAAGAGATGAATCGGAACAAACACGAAACACAGGAAAAACTAATGAGGCCATCGATATAGCGCTTATACTGCGTAGAGAAAAAGACAAAGACTGTCATTCTGAGTATCATATTTTGCTCTTTAACTTTGTAGTTTCAACTAAGCGTAAAGCTGCTAGGAATAAGCACGGCAATAGTGCAACGGGTGGGATTTAAAACGTCGACCTTTCGGTTTTCAGTTCGCGCATTAACCGTTGTACTATTGAAGCTTTTTCACTGACATTAAAAAATGTACATTCTGAAGTTAGTAATGTAGTTGATAATAGTTGGAATAAATTAGAACTACCCACGCCATTTAAGCCGTGTTTAAAAAAAGTACCCAAAAATTATATTTGGAGATAAAAATAAACTGAAATTATAAGAAGAACTCAAAATTTAGAGGCCGATGCCCACTTGACCATTTTATTCCATCTGTACAAAGGTATAAATATGTTGCTAACGACGTGACTATAATGATTGGACAGATAACGAATATGACAAGTCCGTACGCTACGCTGAAAGCATTTACGGTTAAGATTGATATTCCGGACGATAATATCAAAATACGTGCTGTCGATATTATCTTATATTGCGTAAGGTGTTATGTGTACTGATCCGTATTATACAATTTGTATTGTACGGGTAAAAAGGATGTTCGCCATTTTGTTGTTGGTAAAAATAACAAGAAAGTTACATAGCCATAGTGACTAATGGTCGAAGGTAAATAACGTAAAATAAAACTCTTCACAGTGAAACTTAAAGTTATTACAGAGCAGTCATTAGTGCGCAATGAAATAAAGAAAAGGTATAGGTACTGGGCAATAGCTTGTGCTAATCTGACCGCAAGGGAGCGGGCGCCACCGACTTTCCCTTTTGTTATTGTGAAAGTGATGATAGCTAATGCAACAAAGCAATGGTTTGCATCCTAAGTTCACCCACTAATCAAATGCGTATTAAGTGCACACTGTAATTTTATATCGTTCAAATTGCTAAGTAGGCGTTTGCTGTTTGCGGTTGAATTTGAATTCTATGATTATCAAGTCTCTCTTTAGATTATGGTAATGTTTAAATAGTTACTGAACTTTGTTGTCTAATTGAACACAAATCTTAGGAAGAGCCAGGATATTTTAAGAATAAGACCAGGGTGGAAAACATTTTACACAACAAATAAAATTAATAGGAAAAAAATTCTATTCAATACTCAAGACAACCATAAATTAAATTAGCGAAAATTTAAATACAATGCCGAGTTCAATTTTCACAAAGGACAAGGTCAACGAAGTTTGACCTCTAAGAGACGTTTGGTAAATAGTATATAACATTATTAACTATACATAATACAGAATACGTTTAAGTATGTAAGCCAAGGACGACTGCAATTGAACATTAACGCAATACGACTGTAGAGTATAGTAAAGTAAAACAAATTAACATAGAGTCATAAAGGCTTAGCAACAAAATACTACGTGCAAAGTTTTAATGCAACTCACCTGCAGCAACAGGTTAAATGGAACGCAAATCTGTTTAGATATGTAAAATGAAAAGCCAGTGCGTTAATTACGAATGCATTTGCAAGGTACGAAGGAACGCTCGAGTAACTGCCAAGTCGGTCAATGTAATCAGCTAGTGTAAAGAGTTCGGAGATGTGTTTTCATTTGTCTTCATATATCTATTGTGTATTCAGATGACTATTTGTATATTTCACTAGAAGTGCGTAACCCCAGACTAAAAATATGCAATCCGTTCAGTCGTTGCGGTTTGATTGAGTAACAAACATCCATCCATCCATCCATACATCCAAACTTTCGCATTTATAATATTATAATAATAAAATAAATAATATTAGGATACATGAATAAATAATTGACTTTTATGCATGCCAATTGTAAGAAAACTTTATTATTTATTATCAGTACCGTGTAAAATTAGAGGAATGGCTGTTCTTAATTACATATCGCCTTATAGAGGTTACCAAATACAGGCGTGGGCACTGGTTGATGTTCCGTTCAAGGTGAATAGCGCACTATCTGTTTGTAGGAATCTAATCTAACTGTATAAGTTGATAAGTATAGCAAAAATGTTTGAACATTTTGCAAAAATAAACCAATACAGAGAATATCCTACTTATTCTAATATACCTAATATAAAAATATTTTTAAGGTGTGTCTGCTAAATGCGCAGTTGTCATTTGTGATTTCTAGACTTTTTATTTACGCGAGTTATGCTAATAATATATTTATTACTAGATGACGCCCACAACTACTTCTGCGTGAAGTTAGGTTTTAAAAATCCCTCTGGAATCCTACGTTTTTCCTGTATAAAATGTAGCCTGTCACTCTCCAGGTCCTTAAGCCTTAACTGTACTTGTGCAAAAGATCAAATGGATCCGTTGCTCTGTTGCTGAGTGGTTGTAGGACAAATCAGCAAACAAACACACCTTCGCATTTATATTAATAAGGATTAAAGAGAATCCTCAAACTTGATTCTAATAAGTTGATTAGAAACAGCAAATACCTTGTGAGAAAACGTAAAAGTAAATAAATACAATCGGAGCCAATTTAAAAAAGCTGTCATAGAGCTAAACTTTAAGTTTAGTTTCGACTTTTGTGGATTAACCATTAAAATGAACAGATGTTACGTTTCTAACAAATAATCATACGATAACTTGACCGGGTGCAGTCTCAAGGTCTCGCCATTGCGATATGAAGTAAACAAGGCGTAAAAAAACTAAGTATTCTTCGTTAAATATAGTGGACAAAGTTAACCTATAATACAATACATATACTACTACTAGCTTTTGCCCCCGCGACTTCGTCCGCGTGGAATTAGATTTTGGGGTGGAATTTTCAAAAAGTGTGACACACGTACTTCTTTATTTTTAACTGAAAGCTCAAATACCAACTTTGGTGGAAACAGCTTGAAAAATGACGGAGTTTCATATAAACTTCCATCCCCTATTTAAACCCCTTAGGGGTGGGATTTCCAATAATCCTTTCTTAGTGTGCGCCTACGTCATAAAAGGAACCAACTGTAAAAATTTCAAGTTTCTAACTTCAGTAGTTTAGGCTGTGCGTTGATATCTCAGTCAGTCAGTCAGTCAGTCAGTCAGTCAGTCAGTCAGTCAGTCAGTCAGTCAGTCAGTCAGTCAGTCAGGACTTTGAATTTTATATATATAGATTTATTTTTCCTGACAAGATACTTGACTGCGACCTCACCTAGCACTTAAATGATGGTAAGTGCTGTCTAAAATAGTAGCGGGCTATCTTGGATGGGTATGGCAGTTTTAATTTTTTTTTTAATTTATTGCTCAAAACTTAACTATTTTATCAGTCAACGCAAACCACAAGAAGGCAGAGGGTTACTATTATTATAACTGGCCATACAAAGAACATGTTAGACAAGCATTTTCACATTTGGCAGGTCATAACATCGTAGAAGTTATATTATTCCCTATGTAATCTAGAACAACTTCTTAGAGTGTGGTCAGAACTGGTACAGTAGGTACGACGCAAATTATTTTCGCTATGATAGAGCCTAGAGGTTAAAAAGTCAGCCTCATTTTTTGGGGATCATTCGACCCAGACACTAACTTTTCAGAGTTATGCGCGCTTTTAGCAATTAAATGTCACTCGCTTCAAAGGTCAAGGAAATCATTGTGAGGAAACCTGCATGCCTGAGGGTCCTCCATATTGTTCTCAAAGGTGTGTGTAGTCTGATATCCACAATTGGCTGGCGTGGTGGATTCTGGTCTGGACCCTTTTTACCCTGAGGGAGCCCCGTGTCCAATAGTGGGCCGGGTTAAGGTGATTGAACTCCTCATAAGCTGTATATATTTTTACCATTCTTTAAAGGAACAATTAAATTCACCTTTAAAGTCACGGTGTGTAGGACAGTGACTTAAATGGTGAATTTAAAAAAAAAAGCTAGCACTGAGGCGGTCAGTCCAATGTAATTTTTGCCTCTCATAATATGTGGCTATTTTCAAAAGGCAAAATTCTTGGAAGAAAGAAATTTTTACAGTAATTAGAAGAAACCTTAACAACAAGAAAATACATGCAGTAGCAAAAAAGTGTTAACTATGCTTTGTCTTAGATACCTACTAGAAAACATGTTTTTTTTACGTAATTTTTTTAAGCGAATAGTATTTTTGCTAAAGAATATTATAAGCATGTAGAGATGTTTCGTTTAAATTTTAGTTTATGACTAACAAGGTTAATATAGCTATCAAACAAATTGAGTATCAATATATAATTTGCGTGTATGTTAATGCTTGGGCTACGAATTACGACAACCTCCTTGACCGATCATTAAAGTTTCTTAATCCACACTCTAACTTGAACAACACCGGCATAATAAAATACAAGACATTCATAAATCATACGATGACCTTGCAAAAGTAATTTAATTTGTTAGCACTGCATTTACCACTGAGATATTTATTAATTTAAAAAAAAAAATATTTTAATTGGATTAGTATAAAGCAAATTACTTACTTTTTATCGAATTTTGGAACTAGTGATTGCAGTTTCTCAACTTTATAATAAATCCAAAATCTGTTTTTACTGTGGTTGTACTTTGCGAAATCTACACTTGGAAGTGGTTTTAATTTCGTCGATAGATCATATTTTATAGTTTTTTATTTAGCTTTTTGTCTTACCAGCAAAGTATTTATTAGATGTAATACAATGCTTCACTGACATTTTTTATGAATCCTTATGGAGTTCTCTGGTAAAAACAGTAAAAAATGTACGGATTATGAACTAAAGTGATGAGGATAAAAAATCAATACGCTTCTCAATCTCTTTATGCAATCAAACTTTAATTTCCCAAAGCAAAGTCAAGGTACTTCGATACAGAAAATGATTTTGTGAGAAACGTTTACCATTTTTACTCAAGAGGACAAAGATCATATTTTAAGGGGCACTCGTTTCGAAATTTCATTTCATAGAAGTATTGACTAAAGCGATGATATGGAGATCTTAACCAGTTTAAGTTGCCCTCAGAATGACTTACCCGATGAAATTTTTGATGAAACAATAGACTGCAAAGAGGGTGGCATCATTGAGGCCCAGTTCTGGCTTGATCCTGGGCAAGGCGACAGGCAGCGAGGCGGCGTCCGGCGGAGGGCCGCGCACCTCCGGCGTGGCCGCGCTCATGGCGGTCGCGCCGCGCGGCCGCGTGCCCGACGCGTGCGGAGCGATCGTGACGCCGACTCAGCACCGCGCGCTACCGCCCCACATAACACCACCGCCGGCACCAGCGGCGCTCCCGGCACGCGGCTGCAGCCGGAGCGACCCGCGCGTCCCGTCCACACGCACCGCAACCCTCGCACCGACCCGACACCCGGCGAGCCGCTGCCGCTATCGATCGCGACACCGCGCGCCTGCGCCCCGGCAACCGCCCGAACGTCGCTCTCCACCGCCCTCGCCTCAGACGTCCAGCATGAGGAACGCGAGGTAGATCACGAGAAAAAACCAGGGGCAGAAAAGGTACATGCAAATAGACATCTTTCCAAGGTTGAACGGCTTAAAAGTCTTAAACCCGAGTAAGTTTTCAGTGATGAACCGGTCTAGTACGACTCAGTTTGCACGTGGAGGTGGCGCGTGCGTCTGTCTGGCAGCGCGGCGGCACTCTGACTGGACGCGCTCGCACCGCGTGCTCAGCGCGCACCCGAACTCCACTCACCACATCCATACCTATACCCGTGCGACGTACCACGACTTAGGTATACCTTGATTTACATGCTGGGTGCGATAGCCATAACAACACAAAAGAACTCGCTTCCCAAACTTACTCTAAAACGCGCATGAGAGAGTCCAAATTTAATGATGACATCAGCGTTTATAAATATCAAAACGGAATTGGTATCTTCGTAAAATGTTAATGCACCACTGTTTCCGATGCACACATTATAGACATCGATAAAGGAAATATAGCAGGTTATAATCTAAATGTAAAAGATTGTATGTTCTTAAAATATACAAGTACCTATCCAGCCGATTAAGATTATCAGAGTCTCAATTGCTAACACTTGAAGAATACTCAAGCAAATATTTCAAGAATCAAGTCATATAAGCTCTAAGCAATACCATATCAATCATATTTGATACTAAAATATATTATACTAAAAGATAACACGGTTTCGTTATCATGATTAATCAGACAGTATTTTATTACATTAGTCAACATCAACAATGCTAAAAAAATGGCATTGTAGCAAGAAGGGCATCTATAAGTCATTCACCTGATCAATTATGTAATAAGCTTTTTAATATAAGCAAATATGGAAGCAACTAAATCGATGCGTGAGCTTCAAGATCATTTTCAGTCACGTGTTAATCCATTCACATTAAATTCCCTAAAGCAGAAACACGGTCAACGTCCGCACGGAGTGTCGAATGCCGGACTAGCGTTCCAACTAGTGATCAAGTAAAAAAAACTCTCCATCGGACTCGCGGTGAAATGACGCAAAACAGTTTTTGCTACCGCCTTAACTAGTGCTCGGAATTTTTCTAATGATGATCAATCAAAAGATTCTTCTGAAACCGATGAGTTGCTTTTTGTTACGTCAAACATTGCCGTAATCCACTTTTTAGGAGAATAAGCAAATATGAATAATCTGCGAGCATAATTATATTATCTAGGTATATTTTTAATACCTAATGATTAAACGTCAAATTCCTGAAAAATGTAGAGCTAATCTAAATTTATCTTCTGCACATTTATAATGTATCCAGCTGATACCCGCGATTTCGTCCGCGTGGATTTAGTTTTCAATAATCCCGTGGGAGCTCTGATTTTCGGGAATAAAAAGTAGCCTTCGGTTCGGCTCTTGTTCAGTTCTCGACGTGTGACTGCCCTTGGCTCCCGAGCTACCGACTCACCGCATTGTATTGCCCGCCCGCGCTATTACTTTTTTTTTTACTAGGCTTTTAAGGGTCATACCGTGAAATTAAATCGCCTATAACCTTCCTCAAAAATTGGCCTATCAAATACGAAAATATTTTTTTAAATCCGACTGGTAGTTTCAGAGATCAGCGCGTTCGAACAAACAAACAAACTCCTCCGCTTTATTATATTACTATATTCAATCAATCAATTAAGTTCCATGGGCCTTTACACATAAAATGGGATCAAACATCTTAAAAAAAAATAACTATAAAATAGATAGAGTTTATTTAGTTTAGAAGAACAGAGATTAATAACACTAATGATCGCACCGACAACAATAGCATCCAGAAAAACAACGAGGAAGTCAAACGGCATAACGCAGCAAATGTCACGAGGGGGTTTGACAGCAACGAGACTGGGCTAGACAATAAGCCAAGCAGAAAGGCAACAAGGCGATTTCTCAGAACTTCCCGACAAAGTCCTGGTTGATTTCCAGGAACGTCAACAGATGCAGCCGCATTACTCAGAACGATTAAACCGCCGAGCTATTGAAGAAAATGCATCGTATCGTTTATATATCTGAAACGTTATAATTTTTCCTCTACAAGTAGATCCGTGACATAAATTCTTACGATACTCGAGTACAGCTTGAAATATTGCGCAAAAGTTGATGTACACAAATAAGTTCGTGTGAATTGAGGTTTTTTAAAATTCTGTAAAAAGGCCGACTTTCCGGAATATGAAGTAGCTTAGATCGTTTTTTCTCTAATCTTTAGCTTTCTGCGTCAAAATCAGTTAAACCTTTCCAAGGATTAGCCCAGAAATAGGCACACTGATTAAAATGTTAAAACTTGTGATTAGGTTATGCTATCTATAAAATAAATAGTCATAATATTATGAGCTTAACAAAAAGGGAAAACACTGTCTGTAAATGTTACTTCAATTTTATATATCTGCAGATTTAAACAGTTGATGGTAAATAGTAAATACCTCCTGTAAATGTTCTTCGTAATATAATAGTTGAGTTGGTAAGTATCTAAACTATACTAATTATAAAATCGTTGTTATTGAGTGCTTAATGTTTGACTTATTATTTGGATATAGTTTACATTCTGACGTTGTTAAAAGTTGTTAAATAATAACAGTGACGACACTAAGCTCGTAAAGAAGCCTAGCTCAAATCAATTACTCACCACAGGGTGAGTAAAAATTACGTTTGTTTGGAATGGAATTACCATAGTATGTACATCAATTGCGTCAGAGATTCGCAAAACAAAGAAGAAAAACAAGAGGATTATACAGCAAAGAAAGAGTTAGTAAAATATTGTATATAGGACGTATAATAGCAGATTTAAAAACAATAAACACATGATAAATGAAATGAGTAAAATCTAATTAAATTAATTAGTTAAGTATGTAGTTTACAATTTCTAATTAATTAGTTAAGTAGTTTATAATTTCTAAGTAATCTCTGGTCTGGTCTGGTGGGAGGCTTTGGCCGTGGCTAGTTACCACCCTACCATCATAAACTTGCCGCCAAGCGATTTAGCGTTCCGGTACGATGGTGTGTAGAAAATAGATTAGGGGTATGGGTTGAATTTACACTGCCATACCCTATCCAGTTAGTCCGCTACCATCTTAGACTGCATCGTCACCATCAGGTGAGATCACAGTCAAGGCCTATCATTTCATGAAATAAAAAAAAATCGTTTTACATAACAATTAATATCTAATACAATAAATCTAAAACTTAGAAGCATTTGTACATATTATGTAGTTATTTACCTATAACACAGCATACAGCTGGTCATTATCGTGTATCTAGTAAATTATACGTTGCATCCATCACGGCGATTGGTTGGTCTTAGTTGGTGTGCATTGATGCAATATGACCCACTTGTTATTTCTATGAAATCGTTCGTTTCCAACTAGACTGCGCGGCGGTAAGCAGATTAAAATGGAAAATAAGTATTTCAAATGTACTTTCTTATCGTAAATCTAGATTTCCTATCAGTGCTATGTGGAATGCATAAAATCTTTTTATGAAACAAAAATCGTGAACTCCGTACATTTATTTATTTTAACTCGCTTTATTTTAATCTTGTCTATACAAAAATCGCTTGTCTAGACAAAAACTCGTACGATAAGATAGACTTGTTTACTATGTCCTAAAAGTTGTTAAACTATCTTGTCATTGCCAATTGGAAACGTTAACTAAACTTCATAAAGACAAGCTATTAACCAAAAGAAGAAGACGGAACAACAACAAAGGATCTGGAGCAATCCCACTTCTGAAACGAATGAAAAAGTTCCGAGTAGCACGATAGTTTTATCGATAAATATAGGTCAATTTGTATTTAAAATATCTACAAGCAAAGCGGCACGGAATATATTATAACGCAACACACTCGTATATTTCGAGCGAGAAAGCTGCTCAGTTGCATATTCGGCACACAGACCGTATTATGATATCAAGGCAGATAAAGATCAGAAGCGACAAGATTATTTAGGCCCGAGTTTATCCGCAAGGTGTTTCACTGCACGCCAGCGGTCGCTACTGTATTTACGCAAGTGTCGACATTACGCCGCTATCGGCGCACGCGCTGTTGATCTATGGCGTAAGATTCTATCATTAGGGCCGATTCAGATTTAGAGTTGATCGTGTGGCCCTTCTCGATGCTATCTTTCTTCTTTACTTCTTGCAAAAGCCGAGTAAAAATATAAATTCCTAGAGGAAATCCCGCTTTAAAGTATCTGATGGATTAGAAACTAGGGTGGTTAATATTTCGTCCTCAATATGCAGTAGAAAGGAGGAATTCTCAGGCATGCTGGTTTGCTCACAATGTTCTCTTTGGCTAAATGAATTTTTTGAATATACTCGCAGGTCTTAGATGGATGTGAATGTGTAATGATTTTATAGAAGGTAAACTTTAATCTTCAGTTTTTAAGTAACTGTTTAATTATTTTTGTATGTCAGTCATTCATTGAAAGTGCGGCATCTTCATGTTTAAGATCTTATGTTACCCACATTAAATACTTCGTTTCATCGTTAAACAAAGTGATATTTAATTGCTTATGTATAATGAAACGTACATTTCGTAATAGACTTGTTTTGTCAGTCTAACTTTTTGTTTATGATTTTCATTCAATACGAACTCGCCGTTTTCGATCAAACCGGTTCACGTACGCCGTCATTCGCGACGCTATTTCTGGCGCGAGAGTTTTCAATTAAGCTTAATATATGAACAACACAACGGCGAACGGATTTTAGATTGCAATAGACGTAAGCAGATTTATCCACATGCATATTCTTATTCTTCTTATTATAATTTATGATCGCTATAATCGAAAATTCTACATAACATGCACCAGATTTGCTCTAGGATAAAATTAACGGGACGTCACAGTCAGTGCCGATATAAGATTTATTCGTATATCATAAAACACATTCACATCTAAAATTAACAATTAATAACAAAAGTTGAAGTATTTGCATTTGTAAGCAAATTAAAAATAACCTGTCAAATGTGAGTCGGACTCGCATACAAGGGTTCCGTACCACAAGTGTATATTGAAAATTTAAAACACCCCCGACGTTGAGGGAGTTGTAAAAAAAAAATATGTAATTCGCCATGCGGCGGCCATCTTAGATTTGAAGTTTATTATAGTACTAGCTGATACCCGCGACTTCGTCCGCGTACATTTAGTTTTTTATCATCCCGCGGGAACTCTTTGATTTTCCGGGATAAAAAATAGCCTATGTCACTCTCCAGGTTCTCAACTACACACATGTAAAAAATTACGTCGATCCGAAGCTCTGTTGCAGCGGGATTGAAGGACAAACCAACAAACCAACAAACCAACAAACACACTTTCGCATTTATAATATTAGTAGGGATATAGTATTCTACTAGTCAAGCCCTTTCATTTGATACCCATATTGAGGGAATTATGAAAAAATACGTAATCCGCCATTTTGTGGCGGAGGCCATCTTGGACATGTTAATCTATAATTATATAAAAAGGCTTGTCCTGACTGACTGACTGACTGACTGACTGACTGACTGACTGACGATCAACGCACAGCCTAAACCACTGAAGTTAGAAACTTGAAATTTTGACAGTAGGTTCCTTTTATGACGTAGGCGAGCACTAAGAAAGGATTTTTCGAAATTCGCCCCCCAAGGGGGTAAAAAGGGGGGTTAAAGTTTGTATGAAACTCCGTCATTTTTCGAGTTATACTCATGAAATTCGGTATTTAGGCTTTAAATTGAAAACAAAAAAGTACGTGTTTCACAGTTTTTAAAAATTCTACCCCCTAAGGGGTTAAATAGGGGTTGAATGTTTGTATAATAGTCCTTCGTTCTTCAAGTTATTTTTCAAGTTACGTTTATGAAACTTGATATTTTGGCTCTTGATTAAAAATAAAGAATTACGTATTTTACATTTTTTTTAAATTCTCCCCCCAAGGGGGTAATCTTCTTATATATAAAAATGAATCGCTTAATGTGTTGGTAAGCGCATCACGCGTGAACGGCTGGACCGATTTCGCTAATTCTTTTTTTATTGTGTTTGTTATTGTTAGGAGAAGGTTCTTATGAAAGAAAAAATTAAGAAAATTGCGCGGAAAATTAGAAAATTTAAGAAATATTAACCACCATATTAAATTATTTCTAATGTAACCGCTTTTACAATTCAAACTTTTTTGATGTAACCTTATGGCGTTTGACATAACATTGACAGAATGCGTGCTGCCAATTTCGTCAAAGAGGATGTAAAAAAACTTAAGACAGGACAACGTCTGTCGGGTCCGCTAGTATAGTGATACAAAGGAAAAACATCACGTGGTATAAGCAAGGTTCTCTGGAAATTAGTCGGACAATAGGTATGCACTTATTACAGTGTCAGCGAATGTTGGGCAGGAATGCAATAGTTTTTGTCACGTTATCATAGGGGACCGCAGTCGGTATCGGATTACCGATACTAAATACCTGTGAACAAGTTATGTGAATTATGCACGGACGAATAGCTACGTAATATTTATACTAGCTAACGAATTCAAGTGTACAGTTATCTATTTTGTATAATAATACTACCTTTTGCCTGCGACTTGGTCCGCGTGGCGTTACGTTTTTAAACCATCCCGCGGGAACACTCTGTTTTTTAGGGCTAGAAAAATTACGTCGAGTCATTGCTCCTTTTCTCCTCCTTTTTTGGAAGTCGGTTAAAAATCTTTTTCATCTTTTGTGACTCACAAAGTCGTATTTAGTGATACTAAACTAAACGTGCGTCGTATGAAAATTTGACGCAAAAAGGACCTAAACCAAATGACTTGTCAATAGAAAAGTCCTTCATTCCTTTTTGCATAACTACTTCCAATCAACAATGTATTACAATCCAGGTACATCATACTCGTAGTATACATACTTACCTCTGCATGTAGCAATGTATTATGTACCATTTCCGCTAGGTAAAATGCTAAAGCATAATAATCCATTAACAAGGTTAAACTTTACAACTCATGTAACACAATGCGGTAACATGCATTATCACAATTTTGTCGTCAATTTCATCATTATATTACGAAAGAGGACTGTTAAATAACTTTATGCAAAAAGATGACTTTACTTAGCTTTACTTAGTTCCTTCAACTCCAAGAGATAAGGTCGGATTATTCTTAAGCTTTAACTAGAGATGCAGCATAAAACAAAATATAACATGTATATTTTGTACTAGCTATAGGTATGTATATTTTAAACTCTTTAATTTTCCGGGTTAAAAAGTAGCCTATGTCCTTCTCCAGGTCCCCAACTATACCCATGCAAAAAATCACGTCGATCCGTAGCTCTTTTGCAGCGTGATTCAAGGACAAACCGACAAACTAACATATGATAATAATATAATATTAGTAAGTAAGACAATTTGATAAGATCACAGTTCAAAAAACTCGTATCATGTCAACCAAGCTTAAACAAGTCATATCAAACATGTATCTATATGAAGTGCAAACATCTCGAGTACACACTACACACCCGTATTCCTGTATTGTCCAAAGACACTTCAGGCGGAGTGGCGACATTGGTACACAAACGTGAGTCAAGACTCGAGTTACTTCATATGCCCTAACAGAAATAGTGACGCGTATGGTGTTCCTTATCCTTAATCACACTAATATTATAACGGTGAAAGTTTGTGTGTATGTTTGGTACTCCTTCACGCCACAACAAATTAACCGATTTGGCTGGGAATGGAGATAGTTCAAACCTAGGATTAACATATAGGCTTTTTATCCCGGAAAATTCTATAGTTCCGCGCATTATCTACGCGTACGAAGTCGCGGGCGAAATATTTGAAAAGTAATATTACTTATTAGTCTACTTTTAATCTAAATACTGTTTGTGTTTGAGCGCACAACTGACATAATTTACTATTTGAAATATGTCAGTTGTATATTGACAACTGACATATTTCAAATAGTATGGGCTGCGCAAGGCGCGAATACCTACAGGGATTGCCCATAAGAACCGGCCCATCCACCGTAGGCGATTTTCTCACGCTACTGTTTATCTTTCGACGATTAAATGATAGAATGCTATGAGTCGGCGTTCCTTGTAATAACGAGTTATATTACGAACAATAAGTTCTTCGAATTCATTGCTAAAACACGCACAACACACTCTACGTGTTCCGATTATAATCTACGATATTTCCGACGATGTTCAATTTTTATATATTCAAAGGTCCATCATAGCTACCTACAATATGCCTACATATTATGCATTCAAAAAATTGTAGTTTCATCATCATCATCATCATCATCATCAACTTATGGACGTCCACTGCTGGACATAAGTCTCTTGCATGGACCTCCACAGACCTCGGTCTTGCGCCGCCTGAATCCAGCGACTCCCTGCGACTCGTTTATTCCTTACAAAAAAAAAAGATAGTAGTCGAATTGAGAACTCCTTTTAGGAAATTGACCAAAAAAGCATCAAATTCCGAAGTGCCCTAAATCATTTAATACTTGACCATAAGTATTTATCGAAGACATCCGCAACAATGAGGAATTTATGCTTGTTTGGTAGTCACATTAAAGATTCTAACCTAATTTTAATACAAGACCAAAATTAAGTAGGTAAATATATTGTATTGGAACTAACAGCAATTCTTGTACTTGCAATAGTTGTACTTGTTGCATGTACTTTGAAAAACAACGTATAAAGTCAACAACACGATAAAAATCCCCTGAGGCAAAAGTATCTACAAAGAATCTTCTTGGTCAACGAATTCCAAACTATAATAAACAAACCATAACTTTTATTTAATCAAAGTCATGCCAAACTAAAATCGGGCGCTGATAAACATTAAACCTGATAACTTTAACAATTATTGAAAAATTAACATTTATTGAGCTCACACAAATAAAAAGATACTTACAAAAGAGTAACACTAAGCTGAAATCTACAGACCGCACCCGCCACCCCACTCAGACCCAAGATAGAGCTAAAACGAGACAGAGCATATTTTTGTGGCTCGTTTCAACTCTAACCCAAGTCCAAGCCGAGCCAGACTATACATCTATGACATAAAGGTATGTATTACATAAAAGATAAAAAAAAAACATTTTTCATATTCATTGCGACTCATTGTGCATTTTAATAAGGTTCGCAACGAAAACAAAGATTTTATTAACGAATTTGGGTCAATGCCTCCTTTGTCCAGGCCGAATGTCCCCATTAAGTTATTTTTAAGGCACGTCGTCGGAATCATTATAAAACGAATTCTCAACACGACAAATCGCCGGCATTTCTTCGACACTGAAGACAGATCAGTTCTGTGAGTAAGGGCATACAACATTGTAAGAGGCTTGAACTCCGTTATTATACAAGGTCAAAATGAAATGCTTGTTTAGTTTACGACATTTTCCTGGTAATTTTGCTTATTAACAACGAAATTTTATCTGTTAGAACCTGAGCGAACACAAATTGTATTCAAGTTTGTACATTTCGCTTAGTCATTTTGTTAAACACAATAGGCATCGGAGGTTTTTACAGGAAATGTTCTTTGAAATTGAAAGTACTTTTTAAGAACAAAACAAAATTAGTTTTAGTATTAATTAATAACAGAACCAATATTAAAGTATTTTTCAATACATTAGCTCGAAAATAGATCTTTCATTATCCTCTCATTCATTAATTCATCAGTTGGTCGCACATAAAAAAAATGTATGTAAAACTTGCGCCTCAGCGGATGGTATTTTTTAACTTTCCGCATTTATATCATAAGCAACTAACTATGTTAACATAATGTCAATACGCTAAAAGTTACGCTTTCGTACATTTGAGTTTTCTTATTTTTATAATTCGTCGCTCAGAGGAAATTAGCCACATAAAAATTTTAATAGCTTTAATAATAAGATTTTCTTTAATCTTTATTAAGCGTAAAAAATTTATGCGTTACCGTTAGGACTAGGGTAAGCAATAAAAACAAGAATTACTAAAACACAACACACTCAAAATAAAAAATAAATCGATAAAAGAGAGTAATCCAAATATGAATTCATGGAACAAAAAAATAATTATTATTTGATGCTATCCTGTTCACCGAGTTCTCTCCGGAAAATGTTATGATGGATACATTATCAAGAAAGATTTTGCTTATAATAACATCCTTACTATTTTTTTTGTTCGTTGGTTTATTGGTTTGTCCTTCAATCACGCAGCAACGGAGCAACGGATTGACGTGATTTTTTGCATGGATGTAGTCAACTACACCTTGAGAGTGACATACAACACAATATGCATTTAAATAAGATTGCGATGTTTGTAACGATAAGGTTTATTGGATAGAAGCAGGCGTTACTTTGCGGAAGTCTATGATACACAAGGAAAAACTAAATATTTTCCTATAATCCGTCAAACCAGAAAAAAAGATAAGATAAGGAAGGTCAATGTGTATAACCCTTTCATCGATCATGCTTTCGCGCGTCTCTAACGGACGCCATTGAGTCACCATGTGACACTGCCAACGGGAAAACTCTCCATTAATTACTTTCAACGAAATCCACATTATAATAATTGTTTTTGGCACGAGCACTTTTAAAATGGTAACTTTCTGAGAAACTATTAGTTTTCACGAACAGAGGAACAGTGATAGCCTCTTGTGGTTTTGACTGTGATCTTCTATTCAGGGGTCGCGGGTTCGATCCCGGGCACCTCTGACTTTTTGGAGTTATATGCGGTTAAGCAATTAAATATCACATGCTTTGAGTTCCCAAAAGGTGCATGAATGCATATAAATCTCCTTTCTGTTCTTTGCAATCGCCAGAACGAATAAGGGGACACCCTATGATAAAAAAAGGTGAAAAAAAGGTGTATGAAATCTGCCGATTTGCATTGGCCCAGCGTGGACTATGGTTTCTAACCCTTCATCGAAACGCGCTCAGTAGTGAGTCGTTGATAGGTTGCTGACGATGATGACGATTTTACACCCTTAAATGTTCTCTCTGTAGGATCAATAAATGTTACGGGTATAATATGCAGTCCACGGTACCTATTTCCGATATTATCATAGTACTCTGCCTAACACTATACGCAATGTCGTATAATAATGAATGTATAATTTAATTGTGCTGTTTTGTTTCGACAAAGGTCGAACACTGAAGGTTTTAGAAATGTATCATGGAATGCCGATGGCGATAAGGCCAAGGCTGGTATTGATTCATTGTGTGGTGTAGGCAGCCTGGTTGTTATGGAGACAGTGTAAATATGTAGACAACTTGGGTATCTATTCGTTATGGTCGTCATCGCAACGTTCGAAAACAAACACCGAAAGTTCAACAAACCGTACATGAATTGCAAACGAAATATTGACTTTTTAGTTCAGCAACAATAAGTGAAAAAAATTGCAACGATCGTGTTGTAAATCGTAGGTAACCTTTAACATGCTTCTTTACTAAATAATGTAGTGTAAAGATTTGAGTACCCAAAAGGTGGGTGGTGGGTGGTGGGCTTAGTAACCTCAGCTGTTTGTCTGTCCTTTTAACACAGGGGTCTATACTCTATAGCTTTAGTCATAGTAGGTAAACCCAATACAAATAACCTTGAAACCTATCGGTACTTCTAAAGATGGTAGAGTTATGACTTTTCATAAGAGCCACACTGCCACAGGTTGGCCTACATGCAATAAATAATTAAGAATTTTTATTTCTTTTTCGAAAAATAGCATTTTATCAACGTAATTAAATATTATAGTAACAGGTACAAGTATTCGAGTACTCGTAGGGACAAGTTTCAAAGAT
The DNA here is from genome assembly GCA_933228805.2 of Hipparchia semele. Lineage (NCBI taxonomy): Eukaryota > Metazoa > Arthropoda > Insecta > Lepidoptera > Nymphalidae > Hipparchia > Hipparchia semele. The sequence continues at coordinate 14,365,985 of OW121710.1, read as the reverse complement.
AGGTAGCGCTGAAAATATTCATAGATTTTTTAAAGTGCCTATCGAATTTTCTTTTAAGTCAAAAATCGAAATGAATCATTTTTACAAAATCTGTTACATGGCACTATTCACAAACTAATCCGTGAACAAAAGGAAACCATGTAATCCGACCTATTAGTACTCCTGTCACTCTGACAGCCACGACCCAACGAACGCTTTGATCAACGGCGGTCGTGCTAAATGAGCACCTTTTTTAGTCGCTAAAATTATATTCAAAGAGGTTAATAACACGGACAAACGGGAAATTTCTAAGAATAAAAAGATAGGGATCGCCTCAAATTCCAGAGAGGGAAACAAGCGGCGTCAATGTCTTCGAGTGCGTAACTGAAAACCCGGGAGGAAGTCGTGGTTAAAATAACGCGTGGCGGTACTAATGAATTTAATTAATTATTTACTCAAGATAGCCAGACGTAAGCGGGTTGTAACATGTCACTGAATGTTATGTTCTTAATAGATAAAAGGGGAAAGCTTGTGGCGATTTATTTTCCGTTGTCCCGTTAGAATACCATATTGGAATGACGTGGATTGGCTTCCAGAACAACTTTGTTCGGTTATTAATTTTAGTTTAATAATAATTACTAGCAGTCTAGATAGAGTTACCTTAAAATAATCTGCGAGAGAGAGTTGATACAGATTTTACGAGCTCTTTTTGGCATGTGATCATATTTTTGTCATTTATAGGATTTCGTGATCTGACATAACCAGTTGGTAATGTTAATTCGCAAATTGACCCTATTTTGTCCCAATCAATACTCCATCACATTATAACATTCTAGTAGTAACAAGGGCCACCCAAACCCTTCTAGTAAGTCACACAAAAAGATCATTGTTAAACCACGGATATATGGGTATGCGGGTAGAACCTCTTCAGACAGTCTGGAAGATCGATTACGAATAAAAACTAGTAAATTGCAGCAAAATGTAACCTATGTCAGATGTTATCGTGCTATGTAACTACTCTGTGGAAGCAACATAAGATTTTAAGTTTTAAGGTCTAGTATGAAAATGTCAAATTTTAACAAAATTATCATGAAATCAGTTAAACGAATTTCTACAGGAAGATTTAATTATTGCTTGATACGAGTGATGTACAAATTACACAAATCATTGTGTCCGTATGTCCAAAAGTTCGTGAGACCCACGTTACTGCTTGGCGCGTGCTATCTACCTGTTATTTATTTGTTATATTTTGTGTGTTTATTCCGAAGTTAAGATATATTTAACTGAATACATTATAATGAAAAATAAAGTTCTTTTTTTCGTTATTATTCGTTATTAAGGTTGAGGTAAGGAGGAGCAGGAAGATTCTGATTTTGCTAAGAGTAACTCCTGTTAACCACTTAAAAAATCTAGCCTAACTAATCTAGTTTCAAATAAATGGCAACGTGTAAAGGAAATCCTTTAAGAAATTCTTGGAAATATTCGTATCGTAATGAGTTAATTTTAACACAAATGTTACGAAAACTATTCGAAGAAACGATAATACGCATATACCTACCTGTGTATGTAAAGGTATGTAAGGTTATACGTATAGGTTACTTTAAAGGGAAACTATAAAACATATTTATGGATACCGTCGATCACTTATTTCCTGCTGTATAACGCTAAAACACTTTTTTAAATTAATTAAGGTGTATATCAAGTTGCTTTTACTTTTTAACTGCCCGACATTATAAATCATCGCGCAAAAAACAATTTGCTTTGCCAAAATTAAAATAAAAAAAAAACAAAGTCGAAGCGTACGAAGGGCAATGTCTTTGTAATTTCAACCATTTTCATGATGGATTCACTTCTCCAAATAATGCTCATGTATTACGGGGGTATTACTTTAATAAATGGTTGCGGTGATTTCAAGGGCCCAGACGTTCTTGAGAGCAAATGTATTTCATATGTGTAGGGTTACCATGGGTGTTTAACTTATAAAAACATGAACAGGGCGAAACCGAGAATGCATGACCTTAGATGAAATAAATAATAACATGATAAATGAACTTAATAAAATAACATTCAAATATTAATTTGTAAAGGTAACTGAAACCTTACTGAAACCCTCTCACTGTTGGCTAAAAATGCAGTGTTGTAGCATCCTTGTGCTAAGGGGGCGAATTATATTAAGGATGTTAATATTATTATTATTAAGTGATAGTTTCAAACTCTGTATCCCATGTTGATGCAATTTTCAGTACCATTCAGAGAAATCATTCCGGAAGGTTTTTACGTATAATCCATGAATATTATAATTAGAGATTAGAGAAAATAGATAAATTGATCGGAGACATGGTCTCAACTTATGATGCCACATTAGTACATTGCAATTTGCATCCGTGCGAAGCCGGGGCAGATCGCTGGTATAGTTATATAAAAATAGGATAAGAGTGCAAGCAGACACACTTTCAAGTTGGACAACTAAATCGCAGAGTATACTATAGGCATAGTGACTAAGTATCTTATCTAGTATTAGTATACTCTGCGATTTAATTGTCAAACTTGAAATTGTAAGTCTGAGGTCCTCTAAGTCTGAACATTTAAGCAAACATGTTGGTAATGCTACACACCAAATTGCATATAACCGGTCGAAGCGGGCAGCCATAAAATTATTTCACTGCGGTGAGAAACCTCCAGGGTACATCCAGCTGTGTCCTAACTCAAATTAGCAGGTGACGTCAATTTAGAGCAGACGCCTATTATTATTTTAGGAAAATATGTATTAACGATTATTATTTACAGGTATATGTGAATGAAGAATAGTATTGTTGCTTACCAAAACAAAAAAAAAACAAAATTCATATACTTCATGCATACCAACTTGTGGCTTTTATGACAATATATCTACATAGTTCGAAAGCAGATTCTGCTAAGCTTTCTCAAATTCAAACAATAATGCAAATTATTCTTTATGATTGGCATGATATTACGGCGTAGACAGAGAAGGCCAATGATAAAAGTACCGCGGATATACATACAACCTACTGCATGCTACACTAAATGCTTTAAGATTTCACATAACATGAATATTTTGTTAGAACTGTTTTCATGTTCTGACTAAATCTAAGGAAATCTGGAATAGGATTCTACACGTAGCGCTCTGTTACCGTCAATCAGAACTTTACAAGACTTGTGTATTTCTTAGGTATATTCAATGTACTTAAACAGACTTTTACAATCTCAGCTTAAAAGCTTGAATCCGAATTCAGCGATGAAAATTAATACGAAAATTTTTAGACTTAATTCGTGGTTTACTGACATAATTGTTATAAATGCTACGAGTACGTACCACGGTAATTATTTTAGTTGGGATTGTCGATATTTCGATCCAATTGCATGGATCGTGGTCACGACGAGACTGACCACGTCTCGTCGTGACCACGGTCCATGCAATTGGATCGAAATATCGACAATCCCAACTAAAATAATTACCGTGGTACGTACTCGTAGCATTTATAACAATTAATACGAAAAGCCTACTGCGACGATTAAGTGAAGTCACTTGTAAGAATAAGACGCAAATCGGCGAGAGGTGAAACGCCGGGGGCGGGCGAGGGCATCATTAAAGGAGGGCTGACATCATCGCCGAAGTTACAGGCATTGTTGTTATGCGAGGCAACGGGCGAAAGGAGAGAGATGGGTTATCAGTACTTTATCGGTGACCGGCCAAGAATATAAAAAATATTAATCACGACGCAATTATATTGTTTCGTATTTTATTTTTTTATGCGTAACATATACCATTACATACATACCATTTCAATGTAACAAATGACTGTTTGCTACTTATTTACGGCTTATTTTCAGAACCTCCAAGTTCTGGTTGCAATCTGCACTGTTGAAGCAGTCGCAGACATCATCAGCTAGACTATACTAAGTTCCCTCTTTATTAAGTAAAATATGCACAGACTGTTTAGTCTGCTCTTGTGTCTTGTTAAGCCTGGAACCAAGAAGTTTTCTTTATATTTTATGCATTACATAATTTTCTTTCTCTTTTCTTTACATGATTTTCTTTATCTTGTTATCGTGATCACATGCACTTTGTTCTTTTAAATCTTTTTTTTTAGATATTCTCTTTTTCTATGTAACATTACAAGAATTTAACTCTACTAATGCCACTTGGTACAGGAATGTTCAATTTGAATATCAACATATGTATTATGGAAAAATTTTGAAGTTCAATGCCGCCGGTTTCGAATTGCCGCGTGCATCGATTTAATGGTCCACTGATTTCAATGCGATCGATTTCGCAAGCATTAATCAACAATTTTGGTTCATTAGTTATCTTAAAATATGGATCCGTATTGAAATAAATAAACTACATTTTTAGTTATTCAAATACTTTTTTACTGTTGGGCAGTTGGCCACTTAATAAATATAAAATAGGTTTACATAAAATCAATAATAAGTACGAGTTATTATGAAACTATGTTGAATTATGTCTTCATTAAAAGGACATTATAACTATGTATTTGTTCTAGAATTTTCTGTTGGAGGAACTTTGTGCAAACAGAACAGCAAAAAAAATATTAGATAGGTAATACATATTGTGACTATGATAGAGTGAGGGCACTTTAGCCGTAGTATTCAGAAAATCATTTCCCGCTATACTTGATACAATACAATATCATACTATACAAATTAATGATACAACTAGTTGAACTGAGTTCAAAAAAGCGTCGCGTTACTTTAACTTACTGAAACATTCTTAAGAAAATAGTAAACTTTGAAGAAAGTTTACTGATATTCTGTGACATAAATAGAGCAAAGACTGTAAACAAAAGTAGGTTAAGGATAAGAGAAACCGGCCTAAATAGCTACTACTATTACTTCTTACGTTATTCTAGCCTAAATCTTTGATTAGGTACTCATCTATAACTTAAGAAAACTATGTTCGAATACAAATTGCGATTATAAATGTTTAATAACTCTTAAACACAAGCTATTCCTTATATTGTTACGAGTACCTATGATTATAACCGTTTTAACTAGGTACATAGCAAAGTTTATTGAAGATAATGATAGCATTAATTGCTTCTTCTCAATTGACGAAAATTGATCCCACATAACTGTAACATAATATAGATTATAGATTGAAGAACCGATTGAGGTTGGTGTCCTAAATGATGGCGACACCACACCGGGAAAAGTAGGGTTGGAAAACCCTCTAGTAGGTGGATGGACGATCTAAAGTGAGTAGTTTTCAGGCAGACGCTACAGAGGGCACTAGATCTTATTTCGTGGTGATAGTTTCAAGAAACCTACATCCAGCAGTGAAGATCTATCTGTTTAGAGTATGGATATCGATTTCCGTTCATTGGTGGGTATGATCAATATGGATATGGTAATGAATCAAGGTGTTAGGTCTTTACATAACTATTAAAAAAATCTAATATATAAAAATGAATCGCTTAATGTGTTGGTAAGCGCATCACGCGTGAACGGCTGGACCGATTTCGCTAATTCTTTTTTTATTGTGTTTGTTATTGTTAGGAGAAGGTTCTTATGAAAGAAAAAATTAAGAAAATTGCGCGGAAAATTAGAAAATTTAAGAAATATTAACCACCACATTAAATTATTTCTAATGTAACCGCTTTTACAATTCAAACTTTTTTGATGTAACCTTATGGCGTTTGACATAACATTGACAGAATGCGTGCTGCCAATTTCGTCAAAGAGGATGTAAAAAAACTTAAGACAGGACAACGTCTGTCGGGTCCGCTAGTATTATTATAAATTCGTGTCCACTTATTATTCTAACAAATATGAAAGCTTCTGAGTGACAACATCTAGGTTGAGAAGTTAACTGTACTTTCGATTAGATTATTTATTGATCTTGATTTGAATCCTCCAAACAACTTAGCTATGCATGGAACGAGTTGCCATGTATATAATTTTGTTACCATAAAAGAGGTGATGTCATGATTTTTTGCCGTCAGCCCGTTAATGCGAGATGAATTGCTTTTTGTTAGCGTTCAGCACTTGGTACTTTACAAGGCTTCGTTTGCATACAAATATAGACCGCGGTAAGAGTTTTGTTTGCTCTGTACCCGTCATGTAAGGTTGCCATCTACAAAACGTATAAAGCAAAATACGATGCTTGTAATCAAAGTTCTTGGAGATATTATTTGCCTTGATAATAATCAAGAAAAGTATCCCCAACAACACTGTTCCTTCTTCAACGTTCTATCACAGACCTGCAACAAGTCGTGAGCGTTGGCATCTGTTTGGTAGGTACTCGCATGAAACGCTTTACTTCAACGCTAAGGTGTGGACGCTTCCGGCGTCCGTGTTTCCTGCTACGTATAATTTTAGAACCTTCACGGCAAGAGTTAATACGTATCTTCTTAGCAAGCACGCTCCAATCTAGACGTAATCAGTGGTTTCCCTCATTGATTGTCGTTAAACGCAAGCTTAATGTGATAGTTTGGATGTATGAATGGATGGATGAATGTTTGTAACTAATTACGCCGCAACGACTAAACCAATTTGACTTAAAGGCACAGAGATAGATTATAGCCTGGAATAACACATAGGGTACTTTTCATCGCGGAAAATAAGAGAGTTCCTACGGGAATCAATAAACTTCCATCCACGCGAAAATAAACATTCTACGATGCCAAAAATTACTACTTCCGTTGGTAATGTATTTTTTTTTCAAAAGCATTAACAGCTGTAAATTACTTTAAAATCGCTCATGAAATATTTGGCTCGTGGCAAATTCTATTCTTAGTCGCAACTAGATTAACTGGAAATTAGGAAAACACTTACAAAATTAAAATGTAACTCTATGAACCTACTTATGACAAAATCTCATGTATTCTGTATGCCATAGAGTTTACATTACTGATATGGAAGAATTGTCGAGAATTAGATAAAAAAAATTGGCAGAAAGCACGCAGGAAGATATCTGTCACTCATTTGCCTTCTGACGCTTGAGCTCTCTTTCTGGGAAATGGGAATACAGTAATAACCTAAGTCCTCTAGGTATTTCCTGATATAACAATACAATTCATGTACTGAATATGTCAGTTTTCTGAAGATAATGAACTGGGATATTGTTATAAGTATACATCCATAGTCTATATCAAACGCCACTAGCATCAAGTGTCAAGTCGTGTCGGCACTACTCTGTATCTAACCTCCATCCTCCAATATAAATGTCCGTCTCTGTCATAAATACTTAATGTGTTAATTAATTATTTTAATTATATTGTCCATCAACCAAGTAGGACTTTTTATTTACTAAAGAACCGCAATTTGACACAGATATAAAGATACAATTTATGATGATGATAATTATTCTCAAAAGAGCAAAGAACACAAAAAGTGCTAAATCGCATTATAACAGCGTTTGGATCGACGATGTCAAATATAAAACATTTAATTTAGACAAGGTTTTTATACTTGCAGGTGAACGTATTGCATGGTATAAATCAATAGGAGTGATGAAATATTGATAGCAATAAAGGATCGCCATAAAAACGGACGGCCATAAACCGACCTGTGAGTGGGTCGATATATTTTAAGGGAAACCAATAGGTAGTATTAAAACTGAAACGAAACAAACAATAAAGACCACCGCAATGAGAAGCAGTCGGAAACTACGCGGTGTTCCGTAACCACTAAAAATAATGTTACGTATTGGGGAGAATACTAAATTCCTGACTCACTAAATTAATATGATTGTTGTTTATTACGTCATTTTTGGATTCGTATTGAACAGCTGAATATGAAAATATGCTCGTTACGTTTCAAGAATTCAATAGTAACCCTAATTGAACTTTAATAATATATCAGACAGTTTACAAACGTATTTTTACCACCAACCTAGTACCTATCAAAGGTAAAATGTAGGCAAACGATTGAATACTAATTTTATGATTCAGTCATCATGACTTGCATTGTATAAATATTCAGCAAAAATGTCCATCTGTTTGTCAGTCGTCCCCGTCTTGACATAACAATATTAATCTTCAATGAGTTGCTAATGTATTACTTGGCACATACTCCCTGTTTGAGGTAAGCCGATCAGATTTCATCAACCGAATGAACAAAAAAAAAATTAAAAAAAAATAGCCGATCTACTCAAAATATACCTAAAACTTGGCGGTCAGATTTGCTGCTACAAGAATGTTAACCCGTAAGCAGTGACATTTGAAATCGTCAAGGCCAATGAAAAACAGAAATGGTTCCTTTCACCTACGAAGTTCATTGATTCGGTAAGTGCATTCAAATTGGCTCCCGGAAACGGAATTCCGTAGGAGACCCTGATATTTGACGAGACACTTGTGGCCCCCGCTGTTGTAAATATATTATGGTCCAATGGTATTGCGGGGAGACTACGATAACGTGAACGGTGGAGGAAAACGTGTCCAGCGCCCGTGACCTAGGGTTTTGTTTGCGACGCGGTGGCCGCCCGAATCAAGCAGACAGCCTGTCGCCACGAACGCCGGAAAGAGACGGAGATACAGATGAGCTCCGCGATAGAACAGGACAGCGGACCGCCATAGTGCCAATATAAAAACTTGTGCGAATTGTGGTGCATGACGTAATCCGAGAGAACAAAACACAAAGAAAAACTTTATGATCAACTACAATAGCTATTGATAATAATTTCTTAAGATATCAAGACTTATGCAATTTGCCTACATGATAACTGGATTGTTCAGCAACGAAGTTGTCAAACACCTTTTTCCAAAATACTAAAAAGAATTGTTTTTAATTGACCTTGGCGCTTTTTGGCTCAGATTTTCGATTACATTTTTGAGATCGAAGGCTGAGATCTATGTTAAGAAATCAAGTAAGTTTCGTTTATATCTTGATAAAATATTAATTATTCTATTATTTTATTCGATCAGGTCGATTGAGATAATTATGCCTAAGCGAAGTGACGAAACGATGAAAAAATATTTTCTGTATACATATATTTTTTTTTATTTGCAATGCAAAACAAATTACAGTTATGTATTGCGTAAATGGAAATGAGTTAGTTTGTGTGCCCTCAAAAATATTTAAAGGAAAGTTTCTAAAGAGTCAATTAGTGTTATCATAGTTTATGAGAAAGTTATATAATTTTTTATAAGTATTATCGTTTGCGTCATATCAGTAAAATTGTAAATATTATTGTCATAACTTCACGCACAACTTGCCTGATAAGCGATAGGTTATATTCGTTGATAGCGTGCATAATTTACGTAATTGTCACATAAAACTTAACAATCGTTAAGAACTTTAGTAAGTTTTTCAAACTGTTCCTATTTTCTTTTATGAACAGATAACCGTGAGTTATAGCCCAAAAACACGACAGTGTTTTACACACACAGTGAAAGAGCGAAGAACTCTTCGTCGCACACCACGAGCTTTACATAGTAATACAATATACATAGTAGGAGAAGTAGTAGGAACTCAATTTATGCAGAAAAGTAATGAAGTAGCATATAATTACAACTATGAAACAACGGACAACGAACATTTATATTATAATGCATGAAAATAAAAAGTTTGAGTAGGAAGGAAGGAATTACCCGCCGTAAATCCTTGACAAAATACAATTATTATTATAATAATTTTATGAAAATGTTACATTCCTTAAGGTTTTAATTTTAATTTGTAACAGTTTATTTTTCATAAACAAAACTATACTGTAAATTCTGACTTGATAAATAAAATAATGTAGAAAGAAACAAAAAAAAGTACCTGCAGTAACTTAGAAGCTACAAGAATTGCGAGTTGAATAGTGTTATATGTATAATTAAGCCTGTTAGATAATCGGATAAAAGTGAAGTATGTGCAGTGAAATCGTTAAAGTGCAATAAAAATGACGTGAGAAACACAGTTGACTTGATGGCGATGGGCGAATGGTAATCGCCTTAAGAAAACATAAATTACGATCCAAGATACAAACTAAACAAGTTACATTGTTCCGTAGTTGCTGCTTTCGACATAAAACACTCGTTATTTATGCACACTATATAGAGACTTGTTGACTAACTTACGCGAATCATGGATTAGAATTATAAATAATAAAGAAGATAAATATGAATGAATGACAGACAGATTAAAAAAATTATTATTAAGGTAGGAATCAAATGTACCGCGATAACGATAAGTGATCCAGTGTGTCGATCCTGTAAAAACTGCATCAATCATTGCTGCAGTATTAATCGTCGTGATTGGCTGAATTTATCGCGTTCTATCTGCAACAATGCATTTTAGCCAATAGCGAGTGAGTATCGGCCACTCAGAGGCGATTGCAATCGTCGCTCTGCAGCAATCATTTTTAGAGTCGCACCACCGTATTTTCTCGTGAAACTCGTTGTTTCAACCAACGTTGTTGGCCAGGATCGCCACGGACACGATCTTGTGCCTCAACCAGAAGCTGCCAGCGCAGTGATTCGGTTGAGATCCTAAGACTGCGTCTATCCTAACGTCTGTCGGTAGAAACGTGTATGTAGAAACATGGATCAATTTGCATCCCGGTGTCTTTTTAGTAAAGACTAAAGCCACTCGTGTTAAGATATCTATGCCTATTTCGTGCACATACAAAATTTTCAGAGGACGTAATTGTCAGATTAAAGAAAATAATAAAAATGGTTTATGGTACAGTGTGTGACTAGAGATCTCCAAAAACAAAGAAGCGAAAGTCTCTCGGAGCAGCCACGGAATGTTGAAAGTATGCAAAATAAGGCATTTGGAAACAAATACGTATTACATAAATTGGCAATATTCTCCATAATTGAGTTGTACACAGTGACGGTACAAATGACATCATCAAAGTTGTTTAAGGCAGTTGAAAGTGTTGATCGGTCAGATCGTTTTCCTCTTTCCATTAGAATGTAGGTGGGCATACTGGGTATATATTTTTCGATTTATGGCCGCCTACGTTTTCATTCATTCCTTATAACTAAAATTTTTGAATTTAAATTTTATAACCCTTACTATCTATCCTTGAATAGTTGAAAATTTAGAATGTATCCTGTACATCTCAGATAGCAACAATTGATTTTATTACAGATTTTTCTAATTTCTAGACGAAATTATAGATTTCACATAGTAATATTACGTCGTTTGTATAAAATGAGCAATGACATAATTTATCCTCGTGGACAATGATATCACTGGCAATGACATCATCAGTGACGAGTTCAAGTTTACTGAAAACCAGCAAATGAAGGTAAAATATACATCAGTCATGATTAATTTATATTTTTCCATTGCATATAGCAAACATAGTTTATTACTATTTAATTTATGCTGTAAATTAATTTGATTAGGTACTAAAAAATTATAAAATACATAGTATATTATTATTATATTTATCTAAAACAAAATAAATCGACGCGCCGATAAATTGATACTTTTTCAAGTAAACACTTTGCCACGGGTTTTCTGTCAGTGCGATTAACCACAAAAGATATTATAGTTAGAGTAGTTATTTAATGTTATATTGAGCATGAATTAATAATGTATCAGACTGAATCCTTACAGCAAAGCTCGAATATTGTGAATGTTAACTAGTGAAGTGTTCATTAATACCTACTTATTCCGAAACGATTCGCAGGTAGATTTTTCAATTATAGACGTTTCAATATATAGGTAGCTGGCATTGAAAACTCAACAAAGCAAAATTTCAACTAACCTAAATGTATTAAATCAAATTAATGGTGTTGTAATTATAACCAAAACATAAACTTTCAAATCCTAACATAATATTATTCGAGAGCCAAAAAAATACTTAAAAATAAAACTGGAACCGGTTTAAGAGAATGACACAAGCCCACGCGGCCCGTTTTTAGAGCACTTACATAAATCGCTGCAGCTGGGTGTTTTTATAGCGCATAAAGACTATTTTAAATTTATTTTGCGTGTTAATCTATCGAACGCGTAAGAACGAAGTCACTAAAGCTGTAAAATATTTCGCGAGATCCTAGGGAACGTGGGGCAACACAAAAATAAGATTAGCCTCAGCATAACAGCTCAGCTGAAAGATCTTTATGTCATGGAGTGCATAAATCCCTAGATGACGACGACGAGTTGCGCAATGCGGTAGAGACACGAGCGATAATTTTTCAGTAGGAAGCCACATAGCATGTGAGTCATCGTCACACTAAGTTGGATATTTTACAACAATTTAAATTCCACATAGAGATAAATCAGAAAATCTTTTATAGAGATAAAAAGACGAAAATAAAAACGTATAAAATATAAATTACGTATATGATTATTGCTATTGAAATCTAAAAATAGTTACAAATACCGATGATATCAGTGGTTACGTAAAAACAATATCAAAGGTACGATGAAAACATTGCAGAATTCTATTTCTGTCGAAAGACATAAGGCATAACTCATGTTGAATTATTTGTTATAGTTTAAAAACTAAACAATATTTCTTAAACCTTTAAAATTAAGTCCCTGGCCAAAGTAATTGTATCGATAAAAAGACGTTATTATTTAACAGCTACCCAATACCTACTACGTGATATGTAACGATTCATATCGTTATTTATAGCAGACATATGGGTAAACAGCAAAAAGGGTATGTAAACAACAACGCGTTATGTGGAACGAGCAGAAATTTAGGCTCCTTGAACTGATAAACTACATTTCGATAATTATCTAATGAATGAGCGAACGAGGTTCATTAGAACGAATCGAGGAACACAGCAACAGACCTTTGCGTAACAGTATATAGAAAATTAAGGTCGCGTAAACAACTCGCTTTAAGGATGTAGGTTATAGATTAAAGACTGTACTTAACAATACATTTGGGAACAGTACAGAAAAGATACAAGTACATATGTATAATAATTACCAATACAAGTGGAAGTAAACTAAAAAAAGGTAAAAAAAAATTATTTATTGCTGGTACAATCTCCAAAGTAATCATACTAAAAAAATTACAAAAGAATTACGTTCAATATTATTTGTAAAAATTTAATGATACAAAGTCCAAAGACGATTTGATATGCAAATTAACAATAACAATGCGTTAAGAAAATATAATCAGATATCGGTAAAGACTAACGTCTACATATTATGCTTGACGTCAATAAAACATGCACTTGATGACTTTCCGGATTAAGCTTGGCTAAGTAATTTTGATTCTCATAATGCGATAAGAGTGCACAGTTGAGCGTATCGTCACAATACTTCGCATAATATTTTGCTTTTTATTATCGTATTAATACTAGTAGGTATAGAAATATTTTTGACCATTATTTTGACATTTACTAATAAATCACGCTTTCATAAATGAACTTACGAAGCTTTAACTCTGAGTGTGAACTTTTTAAAATCTTTCCTAAGGAAATCTTTCATTTACACACACTTACAAAATAATGTTACACAATTTATTAAGGCAGTAGTACTTGTCAAAATCTTAAATATACGCAATACGTATCTCATGTTTGAACGGAAGTCAACCTGTCATATTAGTCAATCAATGTAATTACTTACAGTGACAATAACAAATAATGAAACTATCTTTAAGCAACACAATAATTCATTCACTGAAAATTTTATATATCGATTTCTTCAGAATTCCATTACATATTTAAAACTCATTTTAATTCTTAGCTTTTTCATTCGGTGGACTGAAATATTCCTGAAGAAGCATAGTCAATCATTTCCAAGTAAAATATAATGTACCTACAAGGTGTTTTCTTGCAAGTTTTTTATTGACAAGGCAAGCAAAACATTCCTATCTTGGGTAAACAGCAGCCGTGTCAATGTAAACAAAAGTAGATAACGATGATAACTGGATTCACAAAGATGGCTGCAAAGGTTTATCAAAAACGTGACCCCCGCGCGAACGTACAGGCTTTGAGGCTATCGGTGGAAGTAATGCTCAAATTGCAATAAACACATATACAATACTATAGTAATATTTATATTCATCGATGATGAAGTTTACCTATAGGTAACTAATTGGTATTCGGTACCTACAATTTGAATTCAAAGTTGACAGTTCATAATTCCTGCATTGAGAAGTTGGGACCAGAAATGTGGAACTATCTTGCAAGTAAGTTTTACGCTAACTTTCTCTATAAGTAGATTTAAAAATAGGACTTCTTATTTAAGCTGGTTAAATCCTCGACAAAGTTAAGATGTAGACCAATAACATAATTTAAAACTTATTGATTGACGCGAGCGTAAAAATATACATTCAAATCACGATTAACGAAACAATAAACGATTCACGAACTCGCATAATCAGTATCGCATGCAAAGATCGCGCAGCGATGGAAGATAGCGGTAATGAAGAACTTTTGATAGCATCACAATTCACAATCGGCTATTGTCAAGTGTCATTAACTTAGGACGTCTTTGTGAATAAAGATTTACTAGTAGTACTTTTAGTAGCAACGACTACTTATTCGTAACACGTACTTAAAAATTCCTTGATGTACATACTAGAATTGAAGTGAAATATGTAGGACGGTTGGTAAATTATGTAAAACATGTAACTCACGAACGATACTTATTTTGCTATAATCAGCCAAAGTGGAAAATCGAAATGATAAAGGCACTGCAGAAGTCGCATTAAGAAGCTCCGATGTCTGAGTGAAACGTGCGCAGTGTTTTAGTGGGATTGTGTGTTCAGAGTACGTGTTGGTTGTGTCTATTTCTTTCTTGGTTGCTTGTTCTTCCTGGGTTCCTAATGACCGGAGGATGAGCGGTGCATAACGCGTGCTACATGTTGTACCATACAGAATTTTCTAGTTAGGCGGACTCTAGCAATAGGCGGACTCTAATAAAATAATACGTCGTGCTTAGTTTATCTATCCAAAATACATCAAATATACAGTAGTTTGACAGGTAAAAAAAAACTTACTCCTATAGGAATTTGACAATTCAAAATATCATTCCAAGTAGTTTGTAAACACGACTGCTAAAACTACGTATTTGACAACCGCGACGAAAGTGAAGGTGAGCTGTTTTAAATTCCGAGCACGGTCTTCCTTGTACTTAATCTTTCGCTATTTAGTCTTTGAGAGAAAAATTAATGATATATTCACTGTTTACATACATACTTTCTTTGATAAAATCATCACATACAGTTCAACAACAAAAAATTGTGGAGACGGTGTACATTTTACAATATGCCAAAACATTATAGTATGGATTCAGGTGTCCGTTGGCACAGTGCCGAAGCGTGGCGTAAACAACCTATTTCAGATCTTGAAAGTTAATTTGATCCTCTTATTTATGTAGCCACTTCCTATAGTGGCATACGATGTGGACAAATTAAAACTGTTGTTAAACTTTACGACCAAACTAGTCTCGCAGACAAATTAACTGACGACGATATTTCTTCATTTATTTTATGATCTTTCTCCTTTGCTGGTCATTTTATTTTTAGAAACAAGATTTGAGATGTTCTTCTGCATTCAAATTTAAATATAACAACTCTTCATTATCATATCTATCATTACTTTTTTTATTTAACCAAACTCCCTTAGGTGAACTAGTACTCAATTTCTTCATTTATTTATTTTTCTTTATATTTATCCACTTCATTTACTTTATAATCTCTGTCCTATGCTGGCCACTGTATGACTACAATTAAGATTTGAGAGGTTTTGTATTTAGACATAACAAACTCATCAATAATTTTTTCTCAGTCTCTGATGAACTAGTTGTTTTAGTTAAAAAATCTAGTGAAAAGCTTGAGTAAGTAGCTGAGCTGAGCAATTGGAAGTAATATAAATAAAATTACGCCATAACAATTTCAAGGATGAAACTAACAATTTACTTCTATTGGTATTGAAATGCAAAGATCAGGCGATGATCTAACTCGTTTGCAAGTGGTTTACCACGTCTAGATCATGCATGACTAATTTAATATTTCAAGTTGTTTGTCTACTTTATCAGTTGCGGTTTTAAAAATCATACGTACGAATAATGAGGCAAATGTTTGCATTGACTCATGACTAATTCGTTGGACATTAAGTAACCATTGTCGAGGTAGATGACCGGCTGTTTGCGCACAGCGAGGGCAGGTTCATGTATTTAGAGAGATTTCAAGACCACTGTCGACAAATTTGACGTTCTCTGTACTCCAAGTATAATTATACAGATTTAGTACGTTGTCCGAAGCGACCTACTCAAGTCACGTTTAAATATTTTTTTTGATGGATTATGATTACCACGTACCTCCGCTTCAGAATAGGTGTCACCCGTTTAGAAGACATTGTCTTACCTGAAAAAGATAAAATACTTTGTTAATTTCGATACTCATATTTTAGGTTACCACAATATAAACTCACACAGTTACTATTCCAAACAGCTTTTACATAACGTAGCATACAGTTTAAAAATAAAAAATAAATCATAATTAGACTCAATTAAAATATAACGTTACTAAATGTATCTACTTAGTGTTTTATTAGGAACCATAAATAACAAAATAGTTGAAGCAGTAACTTAAATTAACTCTCATAGAGACAAAATTAGGTTTGCCAAGTACTTAGTTCAGACTTGCAAATTCAATTTACATTTCTAAATTAAATTGTGTATGTAATAAGAGCTGCTGGCGTCTAGTTATTTCAGTGACACTTAAAAAATAAACAGATAGAATATTGTAAGACCAATATAAATAGATTTAAGCCTATATTATATTTGTTTTTGAATAACTATTATGGAGCGCGACTTTAATATTATTTGTAGGTGGCACTACAAGAATCACATGTACAAGAAAATTTTCCATCATGGAAACGTGGTTGAGTATTATGCGTGTAATATATTATATCTGATATAAATGAAGTAAATAACGTTCAGGCGATTAGAAATGGAATAGGTGATATCGTCACTTAGCTAGGCTATTAAGACAAGGACTAGGTGTTTCGGTTGATAATGCTTCAGTAGATTATCTTAGTAGAAACCAATTAAAAGATAAAGAATTATTAATAAAGAAAATAACTGAAAAAAAAACCATAACAAAATAATATCAGAAATAAATTTACCGAGCACTAACTTATTATTATTAAGACTATATTAAAGGCAATATAAAAAATAAGGACAAAGTTTTAGATAAGTGTGTTTCAACAGCAAAAGCCAATTCTGAATAGGAAATTAGGATTCATTACGTGTTATTTGCGCAGCTGCGTTATAGAAATCGTCGATAAGCTACGCTTACACGAAAACACTGTTTGCCGTATCACCCAACCTATAAGGTCTCACGATAATGCGCAAAACTATCCCATTACCAAAATGGTTTCAATGACCATATCAGTTGCACGTGTAAAGAAACTGAAACCTATATTTAATTATGGTCTTTCACTATTATACACACTTTCAATTAATAAGATGCAAAACTGAACATAGCATTTAAGGGCGTTGGATTATGGACTATGGATAGAAATTTCAGAATCGCCAGTATCGAGAAGTGTTTCCACTCCTTGATAATTGTGATTCAGTTTTGACCTGTCATGGCTTAATTCAAAAGTATGTTCCGGCAACGAAAGCCAGAATCTTGAACTCTGCAACTGCTGTCACATTTCTACTACAAGATGTAGCTTTTGCGTTCATGTAAATAAAAATAAATTGTTTTATTTATAAACCCAACTGCGCAGTTAATTAAACTTCCGGGGACAAAAAGTATCCCATCCGGGACATAAAAAAATAAACTGCTTTGTTTGGTTGGTCAAGATACATTTAACGACACCTTGTGTAAATCTATTAACTTGTTTATTTGTTTTTTGGTGGTTGTGCAACAGACAACACCAAATACTCTTTTTATACATATGTACTTGCTAAGATTGTTACTACGAGTATATGATTTCAAAGACTATTACTCTTAAATACTGAAATGGTTCAGTTCGCGACGTCATGCGGTGTAACAGATTCATGAACTAACAATATCGGGATCTTTATAATATTTTCATGACGATCATTTCACCGTGCTCCCCCCACCCCGTTCGGTTCGTGTAACTGTATCACCCTTAGCTATACAACAGCGGCTTTGTGCTACAGAACCGTTACGAGTAGGCACCGTCCATCTGATATAAAACCTACTGACAGATGGTAACGGTAACCGACATCATTTCTTATGCGCTACAACGGCCTGCAGAGCCTTCTCCTATAAATATAGGATATCGAGCTAGGATGGAGCAAACGTCACGATTATTTGTAGATAATCACACTATCACACTAATCACACTAATATATTATAAAGGCGAAAGTTTGTATGTATGAGCGTGTGTATGTTTGTAACTCTTTCACGCAATAAGTACTAGACGGATTTCGCTGGGAACGGGGATACCTTATACTCAGGATTAACACAGACTACATTTTATAAAGAAAAATTAAAGAGTTCCCGCGGGAATCAAAAAATCTTAATCCACGAGGACGAAGTTAGAAAGTAAAGCAATAGTTAGATTAAATACAAGTTTTGACAAAATTGTTGATTTTGTACACAGAAATCGAAATAAAAATAAACGTGTAACGGAAGAGTTATTAACAAAACGACCAGTAAATAAAACTTTATAAAGTAACCATTCGGAATTCCGTATAATATCTCATTTTATTTATATTTCCGTAAAATATTTGCCTCAATAATGTAATTTCATATATAAAAAGCATGCTTATTGCTCGTGTCCCGCTCTCACTCAACTTTTGAATCGTAGTAGGTACAATTAAGGTTTGTGGCAATTTTTAACTATCTATTTACGAACTGGGTCAATGTCAACTGGGGTACTATGTATTTGCTAATTAGAACGGGTTTCGTAACGTGTCAGTTAGCCCACGAAGTGTATGATAGCAATTGCAACTAACATGCCAATGGAATTATATAATTACGTTTGCATATTAGATGAAAAGGGCTAAAGATGATAACAAAAGATGTGACTTAAACAACAATTGGGCAGACCTAATTTTTTACACCTTAGTTAGGAACCTAGTTTTATGTACTTCCGAAACTATCCCTTGCAAGAACTTATAAAATAATGATAATATTGCATTAATAAAATATTAATTCGACGGGATGAAAAGTATAATATAATTCAGTCCGTTCTAGTTTAATTGTGATTAAAGACAACCACAATTTTTTCTTGTTTATCACGGATATCCGCAAAGTAACGCCTGCTTCTAATATCACTTATGTATTTTATTTGAATAATCCACAAGCATACTACGAATTCACAACAGTAGTAATAAAACCATTCCATACGTACGATAATAATAAGTGATAAAACATACTCCGAAACGCATAATATTTAACCTTCATCGTACAGTTAATTAATTTATGCCTTTGTTTACAAACACACCAATATCTGTGATGACTCCACGTTACTCACAATACTCACCTATCCCAACAGTTTCATAAACAAGCTGTTATAAAAATTCGTTCTAATAGATTTTTTGATGATATGTGATTTGTCAAGTCAGATAGATTCTCTACCGACCGCTGCACTGGTCCGGAAAGCAGTAGGTATACCTACTGTGCATTTTAATACTTTTGGCTTGTCATATAAAAAACAAACTTCTAAATCTAATTATATTATAAAGGAAGTAATTTATCATCAAATAATTGGTTTGCTATTATTTTAAATTAGACGTGAAATCATACTCGCTTAAAATAAAATTTACGCACATAAATATATTTGTGCTTTTTTATTGATTAAGTATGTTCATTTACTCTTATTCTACTCTTCATATACTTTTATTCTGTTTTAAAAAGGATAGATAACTTTTTAAAATAATTAATATAATCAGACGAACATACAAAATTAACAAAATAGAGAGTTAATAGAAAAATAATCTGAAATTAATATATTTTAATGTTTTCCTTAAATTAAAATGTATGGCTTGACATCGACAGCTTCATCTATAGGGTCTTTTTCCTTCACTTTTAACTTAAAATTACCTCTTCGGCTAACAAATACTTTCGTTCTCCATACTTTACTAAAAGTGACACGTTCATCCACTTATTCTTTTCTAGGTCGCCACTTGTTACCTCGTGCCGATATCGTTTGAGAAGCTCAGAGAGCGAATCGATTTCTTGCGTCCTTCGTAGCGTCGCGCGTGTTAAGCTGCTCTTGTAGCTCCAAGTAATCGGAGAATTATGGTTTGATCAGGGCAAGGAAGAGATTTATGTTATAGTTAACCTTATTTTTAACGTTTGTTATTTGTTTGTTCTTTATTATTTGCACTAGCAATACTTATTTTTTGCTGTCCATTTATACACCAACTTTTGCTGTGCTATCATGCTGAGTTGTATCTATAGAAGCTAAAAGCTTATATTCAAAATATATAGTGGCTAAAATAGTATTTTTTAGAGGCACATTGATTGTGGCTAACCTAGTAATTTAGAGGACATTGTATATTTTTAGAGGCGAATAATGCTATTAAATAGAAGCCTGTTTAATTACATCCCTTAAAAAAATATGGGTGTATTTTAAGAGGAGCTTTAATACTCGTAATTCTGAACGCGCAGTGCGTCATTGTTGCAAAAGTCATAGCAAGTTGTCAAGCATTTTAATATTAAACATTTATTCAATAAATTAATACAAGAATAATCTAACCTTTTATCAAGATCCTATCAGAATAATGTGGCAATCATCTGACACCTTTAATGCAGGTAGTGTTTGGTGCAATGATTAAGTAATTAGGTATATTTATGAAATACATTCATCATAACAAGGGGGAATACGAAGTCTGCTATAACCTTACTACAGGATAATCACTTTCAACTTAAGACTTCATTGACTGGAGTCTTCGTGTAGATTTGCATATGACAGATAACGAAAGAATACTCCCATCAGTTAATTTTCATATTATTATATAAATCAATCTAATGACATCATGTTTTAAAGCAAAAAAACTGGTCCCAATGTTCTTTTATTTATTAAAATTTTTATCGCAATTCTGAGTGACTGATGATTATAATTAGCCACGCTTGACCTTACGTTATATGTCCACTTATATTTTTTATATTATCTCTCATTTTCAAGGCAGTTTCTTCTGCAACCGGAAATCTTTCGATTTGACCGATTTAAAACGATTAAAGTTCCGCTTTATTTTAGCAATAAGTATATAACTTTGCAGCCTTACTAATACTGACACTTTATTTGAATGAAATATTGATCTATTTGTGTTATTTAATAAATTGTGATATACTATACCTGTATTGATGATAAAATAATCTTACACTTAAAAAGTTAAACTGACTCTATCTGTATGTTTGTAACGTCATTTTCGTCAAAACGATTCGACATTTGGCAATTATAGCTTGCTATGGGGAGGGACATAAAATATTTTTCATAACGAAATTTCCACGGGATTTCAAAAACTTAAATCATGCGTAAGAAAAGGCGGGTATCGGCTTTTACTTTATATAGTTTTATGTGTAACATGTGGCAGAGCAGTATTATACTTACACTTATGTTATTTACTATATATAGTAAATCAACTTTAGTAACAAGTGACTACTGCCTACCTAGTCGTTAACGTAACAGAGATTGAACATTCTAGAATTACACAGCATTCAAAGCAATCTCGACTGTATTCCTACACAACAATGTATATTTTGATACAAAAGCGAAGCGTCCTTGGAGATCAAGTCAACAAGTCCTGTCCTTGCACGGTCGGATGCGTGGAACCTTCCCAAGGCTACTATAACAAGTGGGATATTAGTTTCAGTGTCACATGACTTTGGAACCTACTCTGAAAGCTGTTGCTAACACTTGGAACTTACATAGCTTGGAGTTTGTAGCTCTATCATCCTGATATAAATAAATAACGAAATTGCTCTAGTATTCATTAAAGAACGAGGTTTTGAAAAAAGTGAGACAAACGGATTAAATACAATTTAATGAGAGGAAAATCCTTACTAATATAATATATGCGAAAGTGTGTTTGTTTGTCCTTCAATCACGCTGCAACAGAGTAACGATTTGACGCGATTTTTTGCATGGCTACAGTAAAGGACGAAGGCACTGGCATTACCTAGTACTATATAATTTTCTATACATATTCAACCTTATGAACTAATGATTTCCGTAGATTTAGATTAAAAAATAAAGATTATTTGATACTTAACGCTGTCATGACGTAGTTTCTGATGAAATTTGTAGATTCCAGGGTTTTAAAGTTCCCTAGCCAAGTTAATTATAAATAACTCTTGGAACGTGAGTGTGGTTGTAGTTTACTTGTCATTTCTATGTGACAGGTTTGAGTGAGGTGGAGGAATAACAGATTGATTTGCCGTTCCATAATACATTTTTCGCGTCATTACCGGTCACGAGCGGCTCGAAACACGCCGTCGAGATAGTTAGGTCGTGACTGTAAACGCTCTCCGAACACCCGACAACTTTAATGAAACCGGGTATAAAAGACTTACACAGACTGGAGGCGAAAATATCTAGACGTAACACAGGCTGCCGAAAATAGGGCATCTTGAATAAAAGCAACTTGCTTCTTGCACAAAATATTAGCAAGTTTACAAGGACCTTATTACATATAGAAAGTGGTCAACTTATTGTAAGATCTTTGCATTCCATGGTCCTTGGAGTGGCTCCATTAGGTGGATCGACAACATCAGACGAGTCCCAGGGAGCCGTTGGATACACTGATGCGAGACTCAAGACCGAGGCATGTGGGAGTCAATGGATGAGAATAATCCAGAAGGAAAGAAGACCAACGACTTATACAATTTTAAGACGTAATTTTTCTTAAACCAGTCACGATGGTCTAGAACGCGGTAGCAAAATTGTCGAGTCGTGACTGATGTTTCTGCATCAGAAATGAGAATAATATTTGATGACACCATTGAAATATATTTCTACATACTTGCCTATAATGATTGTAGTGTTCCAATTTCATAATACAATAACGTTCCTTTATCAATATTAAATATGCTCAACTAGCTTTTATTCCTTTGTGTTAACGGATTAAGAATGTCCTATGTCAGTCTCTAGGTCTTCAACAAATATACCCATGCAAAATTAAAAAAATTACCTCGATCCAAAGCTATGTTGCGGCGTAATTGAACAACACATTTATTAGGTACCTATATTACAGTAAGGGTTTAAAATTATGTGATCCACCTGGGAGTGAATGAATATGAGGAACTCCTCTCCAATATATTCGTATTTTTACCTGACTACGACAAAACCAAAAAGAAGGGTTATGATTTTAGCAGTCTATGTATTATGTATGTGACTATTTACGATCATTCCACCGTAGCGAGGTATGGGTATTAGGGGTATGGGTATTAGGGGTATGGGTACACTGCCATACCCGTTGCAAGTTAGCCCGCTACCATCTTAGACTGCATCATCACTTACCATCAGGTGAGATGGCAGTCAATGACTATCTTGTCATTGAATAAAAAAAACACCAATAAACTGATCCGGTTTTGATGAATGAGATGTCAATCGATTAATTATTATGAGGGTCAGGGTGACATAGGCCATATTTAACCGACTTCCAAAAAGGAGGAGGTTATCAATTCGGCCGGTATCTTTTTTTTTTTTTTTTCTATGTATGCCCGCCGATTACTCCGAGGTTTCTGGACCGATTCACGAGATTTTTTTTTAATCGACAGAGTAAGCTTGCGAAATGGTCCCATAAAAATCTTTACCTTCAACTCCTCAAGCCTGATGCTGCAGGGGTATTTCCCTCCTAAATTATGGGACCTTAGGAACCGTCGTTTACGAATTGGTATGCTTAGCCTAAGCATATACTAGATCATGGATCTCCAGGTCCTACTCCTCAATCCTGATGCTGTAGGGTACTGCCCACTTAAATTATACGGATTTAGGGATTGCTAATCATGAATTGTTATTGTATGTAATAAGCATATACTACATCATCGAGGTCTAGGTTCTAGCTCCTGAATCCTGATGCTGCAGGGTACTGCCCACTTAAACTATGAGGATTTCGGAACTTTCGCTTGCGAATTGATATTGTTAGTATCAAGCATATTCTACATCGTGGAACTCAAATTGATATTGATATTGTTAGTATCAAGCATATTCTACATCGTGGAACTCAAGGTCCTAGCTCCTCAATACTGATGCTGCAGGGGTACTGCCTACCTAAACTATGAGGATTTTGGAGCTGTCGTTTACGAATTGATATTGTTGGTACCGAGCATATACTTCATCATAATGCTCAAGGTTCTAGCTCCTCAATCCTGATGCTGCAGAGTTGGAGGAATTACGAACTGACGCTTTCGAAATAATATTGTTGGTACCAAACATGGACTACATCATGGAGCTCCTAGTCCTAGCTCTTGTGTATTGTTAATAAGTACTGTAGGTACCAAGTGTAGAACTACATTAGTGCCGTAGCGTTGGAAGAAGGGGAGAAAGAGAGCAGGAACAAGCTACACTAAAAAGCTTAAAATAAAAATTCTTTTCAAAAAACCGACTTCAAACGCCACTACAAAGTATAAAAATAATTTTATTTTGTACACGTTTGTTGAAGTCGGGCGGGCTTAACTAGAACCGATGAAATCGATTTGCGACGCTTACCTTATGGTGACATATAAGAGACACGTTTATTGAAATCGGGCGAGCATCGCGTATCGGTTTCATCGTTTCTATTTAAGCCGCCCGACTTCAACAAACGTGTACAAAATAAAATTATTTTTATACTTTGTAGTGGCGTTTGAAGTCGGTTTTTTGAAAAGAATTTTTATTTATACGAACTAAATCCTTGTGACGTTACATCAGTTTTTAAACCCTTATTGTTGTTTGATTTTATCATGTACAAGCGCAAGCAAAGTTATTAAGTTTATCTCTTACCTCAGTAGGAACTTAATATGCGTATGCAGGCACACCTATCTAACTAACTATTATGCAATAAATAATTTTTGCACTTTGAAGTGGCCATGGCTTTTATTTTTAAATTGTATGGGCTCCGATACGACCTACTAGCATGTTGAAGGTGAAGTTACGTAATAAATAACTTTTGATAGAGTCGGTCGCCTACTTAAATTCTTCTATTATCATTCTTTAAATGAGACGTAATAAAACGTTTTATTTATTTCCGATATAACGAGTACTCCTGCCTTGTGTCGTTCGAAATGTTCTTTATTTGTTGGCGTTATGTGATTCCTATCTGCCATTTCCAGGTTAAAATTGATCTATATGATATACTAGGTACAAATATAGTCATCAGAATTCAGTACCAGAATCATTCTTATATCTAAAACAAGGATCTTCCTATTTTAACAGTAATTAATAATATAATGATTGACAATGTTCTAATAGCTCGAATAGCGTTAACCGTGGAATTAGGAAGTACCTACTTCTTGCGCCAACAAAAGCATCATAAATACGCCAATGTTGACCTCGAAAAGCCTAAATTCTCGCCACTGATTGACAGGCCGACGCGCATGATAAACTGCGAATGGCAAATCTAGAGTGAGATTTGGAGAGCGTGCAGTGAGACAAAAATTAAAAATAGCACCAACAAATATTTGAAATGAAATGAATACACCTTGTTGTACACTAATTAACCCTTTGCATAAAGAAAAATAAATGCTTCTAAGCTGGAAACAGGGAAACCTTTGCCAGTCCCGATGAGCTTCAAATTAAAAGGTGTAAATATTAGAGCGTTAATTTTATTTAAACATAATATTTTAACAGAATCCCTAAGAATGCAATGACAACTTGAAGATGGTTGAAGAAGATATACCTTCTAACATTGTATGTTTCCATTTGTGCGCTCGGACAAACTTTTACTTGTACACCAACAGATAAGTTCGCGGTTAAGGGTTGTCATATTATCGAACAAGTGCATCAGCCATAAATTAAAAACTCTGCAAATATAAATATTTAAATTGGTTGAACTTTCAGCAAACACAGCTCAGAATCATTCCAATTTAACCCGCTTTTAAATAAACCCACATCTAGGTCCAAACAAGCATTTAAACAGACAGACAGATAGATGGCTATATGAAAACTTTATATCTTTTTCCTAACCCAATTTCATACCTCTATATGGGCATTGGGCAGTGAGCTCTTCCAAAATCTCACCCCGACCCACAACAATAAGATTTATTCCGGCCATCGAACTCCACGCCAGTTGCTATGCGGCTCGTAACGGTGCCCGCTTCAAACCTATTTGAGTACAAATCGCGATTTACAAGTGCTAATTAAGTCGCTTTTAAAGAAATCGCGGACGTTAAAATTGTTCGCATTTGCATTTACTACATGGCAGATGCTCGCAACCTCGTCAGTAATAATGTGTTCGCGTATAGACCTCATAACTTACAACGGGAACTTAGCATAAGGAGTTGTGAAGGAGCGTTTAAGTTCTATGGCGAACCTGTATGCCTCAGAGTTCTACAAATTCATATTCTCAAAAAGTGTATGAAGTCTGATAATTCGCTTGACCAGCGTGGTGAACTATAGTCTAAAACCTTCTCATTCTAGAACAGACCTGTGTCCAGAGGGGCCGGCGATAGATCGAGATAAATACGCATACTATGACGGCCTAACCGCTGAATTGAGTTTGACTTTGAACACAAAACGGCAATATTCCGCCAGCGAAAATTCTTCTTATCCCGATAAAGCAAAGACTTCTCGTGGTATTTTTAAAAGAACCTAAATCAATGCGAAGTCTGTTTCTAAAATAATGTCATTCTACATAGCGGGTATGAATAAGGTCTTCTATCGAGTAAAATTTTTAATCCAAGAGCAATAGGTAACATAATCCCTATGATTGACAACAAATGACTACGCGAAGCGTAATATTAAGAACAGGTTATATTTGATTTACCTATTTCTATGATAATGATCAATTAGTAGTACACTGTAACGGTATTACATTTCAAGACTGTTATACTCGTAATACAACGTTAGTAGAGACAACTGGTTTCTCTTATATAATTATATTTAATATAAGCATCTATTTTATTTCACAGACATGATATATAAGGTCATGTAGAACCACTTGCTCGTTTGTCATTACATACAAACTCATAGTTAGGTACTGTTATCACGAATACTTACAAATTGTTGAGGTGTTAGCTTTCAAAACTAGTTTTCTAGATGAAAGATGTCTAGACTTGGAAGTCTTTGTCGAATATTTTCGACATTTTACGATTGAAAAGTTAAAAAGTGGAACTGCTCTTGCCGGTTCTTCATAGCAGAATCTGGTTTCCGATCCGGTGGTAGAGTCTTGAGTCTTGACTTTGCATAACACCTACGAGGTGGTCTACACGAAACAAATTTTGAATTTGACCTCGAATCCCAGCCGAAAAATTATTTTTGCCAAGTACATTGCACAAGTAGGGTGGGCTTTAGGCGTAGCCATTACGTAAGTAACATCGATTTCGTCGCCCCAGCGCAATTCGCGCCCACTTGGAACCCCGAGCAAGGGTGGATTGTAAACACAGTAGGTAGCTTTTATGTAGCGACAGTGTAACCACAGGTTCGCAGGGGTTGGATAATGAGCGCCGGCATTGCTTGCTACTAGCAAAACAGATGTATTTTTTAACAAAGGCAAAGCATATGTATGTACATATTTTCCACCATAGCGGTTAAACTAATGAGTCGATTTTGACGAATGAGGTGTCAATGGACTCGTTTGTTTGTTCGATTTCTTTTACCTACCATCTGTACTTAAAACTATGCTGCGGAAATCTTGCCTTTCCAATAGGAATATATTATGACATTTTTGATGTGAAAAATTATGACTAATTTTATCCAAAAATAAGTCTTAACTACATATATTCCTTTATTCAAGAGTAGGTAAACATATAAAATACCACAGGTGTAACATGTAAGCCTATGTTCAATAAAATTGTCCACTGCGTACCTACTACGTAGCAATGACCCGAAAGCATACAAAAAAGTTAGTTATCTGACACCTACGCGACGGACTGTTTCAAGTATAATGCGTACAGAAATACATGAAAAAAGTAGCCACATACTAAAAAAAATCTCGACATGCAAACTCGTTCAGTGTTCACATTTCACTTGGCAAAAAACGTTTTAAAATACCAGATACGAAAACGTACAAGTCAACAGTGCGAACTGCCGCACCGCATCCTTGCCATGACTTCCAAATGGGAGTCAATGACCTCACGCAAAACCCGCAATAAGTCCGCATTGACAGCCGCCTTCTATTCTTGGACCGTGACATAAGCACTTAGCTAAGTCCCGAAATTATGAACACAAGAACAACAAACTGCGCTAATATGGAGGCCTTTAAAATGCTGCAAATAGTTTTTTATGAAGTGGTAGGCCAGGACTTGCGCAGTCCAATGCAAATTATTTTGTTTACACTCTCTAAACTGACCTAAATTGACATCTAAATCTAGTGATATCCTTTTTCGCAGGCAGCATTGTGAAAGAGTTAGCACGAGATTTAGACCTCTTTCATTTATTGGTTGTGGAAGCAGGATCGTTCATTTGCATATGTAAATAAAATTGAACTGTCTGTTTGTGATATCAAAATAACAGCTTTTTATTAATTGTATTTGTAAGTCAATACGGTACTTTTAAACATAAAAATATTTTTTTAAATTTTTGTCTGTCTGCCTGTCTGTCCATTCATCTAGTCTGTCTGCATTTTTGTTTGATGCCGCTAATCTCGGGAACGGCTGGACCGATTTTGACGGCATTTTCACTGGTATATCTGATGTTATCGGGAATAACATAGGCCGGATTTTTGCCGACTTTCAAAAAAGGAGGAGGATTTGTGATTATCTACCTATGTATATCGATATCTCCGTGATTTCTAAACCTATTTGTGTAAATCTTTTTAATCGATACAAAAACTTTGCGAGATGCTCCCATAAAAACTTCGGGTTACAACTCCTCAATCCTGATGTTGTAGGGGTTCTGCCCACTTAAACTGTGGGGATTTAGGAACTGCAGATTGTGAAGTGAAGAAGTGGACGGAGTCACGGGAGTCCGCTAGTTAAGATTAAAATATTCTAATTGGTAGTCGGTACGCCAAATGTTTGTTTGGCATCTCAAGTATCCTATAAGTTATGATAAGCTGTCATCTGGAAAATTCAATTTGTTTAAAACATCGCCATTCCCATAGTTCTGTTGGCAACATTGTATTGATCTGTCATCGCTTCATCCTATGTCAGAATAAATGACGACTGACGGGCTGTCACGCTCTTCTGGATCGATGTCACGTGATATTTCAGTAATCGCTTAAAGCATATCCACGATTTGTATGGGTACGAGCATTTCTAGAATATTCTAAATTATACCAGTAAAGCTAGGTCTTGATATATTTGTAAATACATATATTTTAAGTTGATCCTTACAAATTGAAACTGTTAAAGGACACAGATTAATGCTTTACAATTTTATACCTATAATGAAAAAATATAATGATACGCACCTTAGCTGTTTATTTCGGTTTGTTTTATAAAAAGTTATCACTGCTTAAACTTTTTAACATTACAAGTATTAGCAGCTAGGAATATGAAGTATGTTCTTTAAAAAGTTACACCTTAGCAGCCCAATTATTTCACATCACATGATGTTAAGGCAGATGTTAAAAACTGTCATTAGTGCTTTATTTGCTTTGCCGAAATGGTAGTCATTTGTTTTAACTGATGGCATTGACATTGACGGCATGAGTGTAATAAGTCTTAGGCCTGGTAACAATTATTTAGTTTGTAAGATATCATTTAAAGTTAAGGACAAAGTAATTATCTGTAATATCGCCTACTTTACTAAAAGTAAATAAATCGAGGTTATTGAGTTGAAATACAATATACCTACAGATAACACAAACATCAAAAGCTTAAAGACGTAACAACATAAATAGCAGGCATGCGTGCACATACAAATATACAAAATAAAACTTACGACAGAACCAAATACCCATATAAAAAAGATGAATTAAATGTAGCTCCAACACCGTGATATTGCTGATTTAGTAAATACTAGCTTTGTTATCAAACTTAAAAATATGAAGTGACAATTTTTAGTCTGTAAAATGTCATTACGATCATAATTTAATAGAAAAAGATTCGAAACATAAAACAAGATGCTCAAATTATAAAATATACATATTAAATATAATAGAAATATGAAATATTAGCTATAGAAAAAGTACATGACATTACTCTTAAGGAAATTCAGGATAGCAATATAGAACAGAGTTGACAAAAATCTAAAAATTCCAAAATTGAAGAAACGAAAAGTAGTTACAAAGACGCAAAGCTAGTATTTGTTAAAAAAAAAAAACAACAACAATATAGACAAAACGTTCCTAACACGGCGCTACCTTGTATGTTGCTGCCTTTCGGAGGGCGGCGGAGAAGGAGCGCGGGAGGTCGCGTTCGAACCGCGCGTGTCCACCGCCGAAGGGCTGCCGGTGCCGCTTCCGCCCAGCGCCAACGCCAAGCCGCAGATGCTGTCGACACACCACCACGTCACCACAACCCTAGCCGACGAGCTAGCCAATCCAAACCAGTACTTACCTGCTCCAATTTCAAAATCAACACCCTATATGTGTACTATGCGTTTCAAATAAGATAATCTGTCAGACCACCATGTTGATTTAGATTTTACATTGCAGTATTTGTCAGGTTTTACAAAAAGCAGTATTACATGCGACTCTTTTAGTGCAGAATAAAAGAAAAAATTACTGCCTTTATTCTGTGTGACCAGTGGTTAATAATATTATTATAATAGTTCTATGACTAAGTAGAGTCATCACTATTTCTTAAAAATATTTAAAATCTAAAGAAATAAAACTATTACTTTATATTTTATTTGTCTATAGTGCACGTAAGCGTTATTGAAGTGAATATTTTGTACCTCTTTATAAAGAGGTGGATGATATTGCTACGGATGCGATCATCTGATTTGAAACGCTAGTACTAAATGATGATACTCGTGAAAATACTGGAGCAGATAAGGTTGCTAATATGGAACTAGGATCGATACACTATCACAAAACTAGCCTAGATAACAATGTAACGAACAACCTTAACATAGTTAACCTACATCACAGTTGAAATACACACAAAATTAATATACCTATCCCGCCAAGTTAAAATACCTTAGTATTGGATAAATAGTTACTAAAACAGCCGAGCTAAGCAGAACATTCTCAGCGGGGTGAAGATATACATAAGCAGTGATATTTAGTTAGTGGCAAGGCATTGAGGGTGTCATTGTTATTGGGTAACACAAGCAAGCAATTCATGTTTTTTAATTATTAAAAAAACATTTCTTTCATGCAAATCAAAGGTTAAAATGGTCCTGAACCTTGTATTATTAAAAGTATCTTCACTGGACACGATATCATCATATCGTGAGTTAAACATTAAAATGGTTTGCACTTGTATTTTCTATACAAAACATTGATGTTTAACGTTAACTCGTTTGACGAAGTATTCACACGAAAATTTACAGTAGAGGCGTTAACATTTATAAGATATCCATTAATTAAGATATATTGTTTCAAATAAAACAAAAACATAAGAGATTATTATTAAAGAAAAGCTTAAATGTCTTTTTAAGGCTGGTATAAATCAGTCCGCTGTAAAGTGGGCAAGGTGAATGATGATAAGTACTCCATTCACACGCCAATCAGGGGTTTACGTATAGTCGGTAAGGAAGTTCGTCTAGAAATCTGTCACGCAGCTGTCGTGGGCGAGAACTCGCAATTAGCGGTGGTCTACGTCAGAGACCAAGTCTAGAATCGAGTCAAACGTGCAAGCATGGTATGAATGGGCTATCGGTTATTAGTTATTTCCATGTCAACCGCTAATTGTTTCCTAGCGCGCCTATACGCGCATCTCTGTGTTTCAAAATAGATTTGCAATATACGTACCTATAGCATTCACAATAAAATAAGTAGTATTTTATTATTATTTTGGCAAAATTAAGGTATTAAGTCGTCCATGATTGTAGGGCATGTCTCTTCCAAGGATTGCCACAGAGCACGATTTTGGACCGTTCCTATTCGGCGGTTCCTTACAGTCAAATTTGGATGCTGCTCCGTTTTTTAACAGAATCTGTCATAAAAATGGAACTGAAATATCAATTTAAAATATTTATGTAACTTTGATTCATGACTTTATTACTTTACAAGAATTTACAGAAACGTTTTATTGTCGATTGCCAATCGTAACCGTAAACCCATATTGCTTGATCATAATAATTGGCCTCAGCAAGACTTTACTTAAATGAGTAAAGCACAACATTAAAGAAACAATAAAGTGGTAAACATAATAATACATTTCCGACAAACGGTATAAATTATGCGGCAACATAATAATAACATCGATTTATAGGAGTCCGTTGAAGTCTTAAAATGTTTATTTCGCGATACTAAAGGGTTTACTATGGTCAAACGTCGAGGTGACGTTACAATCGTAACGTCACCTCGACGGTGACGTATACAAGATCTTGAGGGCCATTTAAATCTAATAAATTGAAATGATAATAATCAGAAACTGGTGTGACTAAGTAATTACTAAAAAGTTACGAATTTTTAACCTTTTTAGACGCTAAGAACCTATCGACTATACCAAAATTGTTATAAGAAATAAACACTATACAGGCATTTAGTAAATGTCATTTCCTTTTTTCGTAAGTTGCCCTTTTGTCGATGGTAATAAACTTAAGTAATAGTCATAAAAACAATTTCCTCAAATTATAAATTTCATTCAAATTGCGGAGTGCAAAGTAAAGGAACTGTTGAAATAGCTTTGAAGTTTTATGCCAATATTTTAAATATTCTTCTATCGTGACGAAAGATATTTAAAGTCCAAAGCTTTCAAAAGGATGACCTGTCGTGACCTGTGCTTGAAGTCTTTACAAGTCACTGTACGAATCTAACAATACAGTTAAGTTAAAAAAATGAACGTTGATGAAATATGATCTGAGATAGCAATGACTTTAGGAACAGTTAAAAAGAGTGATGATGATCTACTACTTTTACGACGAAGTCAAGTGAAGAAATTAATACAAAGGGAGATATGAAATATTATATTTTTTTAAGAAAGCTCTTGATAATGATCTGAGCTGAAAAAATAATGCAATCTAAGATGGTAACTTGGAACTGCAATCTAAAGGCGATTGGGCAATTCGGGGTATTTTATTTCTTGATTGTACACTAACGAAATTGTACATTACCAAAAATCTTTATATCTAAAACAATTAAGAAATTATAAGTTTAATTATAAAGTTTACCCTTGCCGGGAATGGAACTGAAGACGGGAGGTTTCCGTCTGATAAGACCACAGCATTCACCATTGCATTAGGGAAGTTCTCAAAAGGTTGTCCAGTTGACAATAATTTTACTGCAGTTTCAATATTCCTTAAAACCAAACATTAAGAACTACGTTATACTTCAATTTGTAAAGAACACAAATCATTTAGTGCAATATCATACTAGGAAATGCCTCTACATAACCTTCAATATGATACAACTACAAGTGTCGCAGTTGACCGATGTCGTGCGACCTCGCCAATATACATGCAAATTAAGCCTTAATTACCGCAAGTAATATAAAGTTATTTACGATTCCGTGAAGGACTGCGCGATTAGCGCGTGTTTACAAACAATGTATGAAGTTTTGTGAGTTTGCTTCATAATATAGATGGCCACCTTTATTCGTTACATATCTATAACAGATGTTTAAACTGTCATGGTTACTTTAAGATTTTTCTAATAGACTGAGAATGCCCTCGAAATGATCAGCGTGGATTTGGTTTAAAAAAATGTTTCATCATATAGACTAAAATTAAACCTTTTCATCCTTTTAAAGAAGTATTTTGAAAAACTCCCTCCTTAGTGCAACACTAGGATTTGTAAAGAACACTTCTTGCAAATTAAAAATCTTCAGATTCCGTATGTCCACGGTAGTTTCTAAACTACTGAGCTGATTTTGAGAATGATGTGTTACTCGTTTCGTTATAATGGTCAGGAAAAGGTCAGGGTGACACAGGCTACATCTCAAGAACAAAATTAATATGACGGATGTTACGTCCAATTTTCCGTAGCCGGGATACTGAATAACTGGAACTAAAAAACTAAATATTCCCAGACTTGAAATGACACTGCAGTTAAATATTTGGAGCTGTACCCAAGGTGTCGCACGTAGCAAATGAATTCCCGAGCCAAGAATCAATGAAGAGTCTTGAAAAAGCAATGACACATTGCATCACAACGTTTAAACTAAATATAACACACATTTCCGGTGGGCACAAGGTCATTGGTGAAGGTTATGAAAGTGAAACGCCAATATATGCACCTAACTATAATTAAAGATCTAATCACTTGCAGACAATGGCAAGCAATCTGTCTCTACAATCGACCACACTAACAAGGTAGGCACTACATGATAATTGTTTATAATAAGAAATTAATTATTATTTTCACGCTGAGAATTACACAACCTAAAAATGAAAAGAATGTTATTAATTAAATTAGGTGACAGAAATGTGTTTATTTTATTGAGAAGTTTACTGTTTACCCAGTTAACTTTCTGGTAAAATTAAGATTGGCATCGCTTTCTTGGAAGAGGTCTAATCAAATTGGGTCAGAATTACGAATGGAAATAAGTCCAGGAGACATGAGGAAAACGCTTCGGGATTGCCCAGTTAATTGCTGAGAAGTTTCTGTGCTGTCATGATGATTGATTACTTGATAAAGTCAATTCATATAATACTCAGAACTGCAATATAGCACCGCACTGCATTATAGAGGTTACAATGGAAATGAGTCATGGAATCCATGGAACTGAGCGACATTTCATTTCACGTTAACACGCCAAACTGCCATAAACCTTCATGGCCTACAAATCCTGAAAACCCTTTTTAAATATAGCGTAGACTGAAACCATTTTATCGTTCCATAAATAATGAAAAGCCATTTCTGAGTAAATTTTTAAAGAGCTTCTTTATATAGGGAAGAAATTACTGCCGGTTTAAATTCGATTTTTAATCGAATCACAAATGGCGACTTTTTTTCACAATGAACATGTATTATTATAACAATAGTAATTATCCTTAAATAGAAAACAGAGAAAACATTGTTGCAAAATTGTGTGATGCAAAAGCTATCACAAGGTTGATAGGAATTCAGAATATTCTGGCAAATCTTCAAATTAGGAAACGACATTGCGCGATTCGAATCAAGATTGGCACCGACATTTGAAAACCGATAAATTGATTATGTCTAATTGGATAGTAACGTAGGTGTTGGTCGTAAAGTTTATTAGTGTTTACTTTCAATATATTGCACACCTACTTGTTTTTTCTAGAAACTCGCTACGAATAGAAACTTATCAAGAGTCCACGAAACTGAAACCGAACCCTAGCCCAAACCTTTTTAATTTTAGTTTTGTCAAAGTGACTTAATAATGTTATTTTGCATATCGGGCGCTTGCATCTGTTTCTTGTACATAAAAGCCAAACACAACTGCAAAGAATTCAAATGCAGTTTTAGATTTAATTTTATTTCGTCTAATTCCATGTACATCATTTATTTACAAATAAATAATCGTAAAAGCATTTTATGTACAGTATTTTTTATATCGTACCCATATTGCAAAAACCGGTTATCTGCACCAAAATTTGAGCGAAAAGTTTTTGAGTTACAAGCATTTGAAACTTTAACGACTTAAAAATTAGTTATAATGATGTCAATTTTTAAACAATAATAATTTTTATAAACAAGAAACTATTCAAGAAATGTTAAGTAGGTTAATAATTGAAAAAAACTTACTATTTTTTCAACAAAAAGAAGAAAATAACCGGTAAGGAGCTCACTTAGTTAGTTTTTCCTGAATGTAGAAAAACTCCCAAATTTTCAAATTTACCGTTCTGGTAGCTCTAATGGCATTTTTTATTTAATCACTTGTTTTGAATAGTAATAATCATCAAGACAAAAATCGTTTTAGTTCAACTTTAGCCAGTACAGGTGTAAAATAAATATCTTTAGTTGCTTTTGGCTGAAGGTAAAGAAGATTTCATTTAACTTTGTACGTACTAACTGCAGCGCCCTATGGTTTTACCCGAGGAGTTCCCGTTCCCGTGGGAAATGGGCAAGCCTACATTATTTCTTATAATCTCAGCTATCTTTAAAAGAAAGTTTCGTTGAAATCGGTCCAGCCGTTCTAGAGATTAGCTCATTTAAATAAAAAAACTATTTCGTTTTATTATATTAGAATAACTAGCTGTGCCTTGCGGTTTCACCTACATTTGTCCCGTTCCCGTAGGAATTTAGGGAAACACTATAACTGTAAACTTTCCTCTCGAATCACTCTATCTACTGATGAAAACTGAATTAAAATCCGTTGCGTAGTTTAAAAGATCTACGCGTACATAAAGAGGGCCAGACAGCGGGAATCGATTTTGTTTTATACTATGTAAAAATAACATATGCAGAGCTAAGTTCGCCCGCAAGCGTTGCTATATGGGTACCCCATTGTAGCTTTGAATCCAGGGTTAATCCCAAGAACACTGTGGAGTCCTCAGTTTTCAAAGGTTCATTATTTATCTTTAAATTTTTACTGACAGTTCTCGGGTTAGGTAATAAAAACTCAACACACTTTGTTTTTTTAGTATTTAAAAGTAGATTATTTGCCGTAAACCATTCAGAAACTTGAGATAATGCATTATTTACATCGTCAAAATTGTCTTTCATCCTATCGACTTTAAAATTCAAAGACGTATCATCAGCAAATAGTACAATATCGCAAGTATTTTGGACGAAAAGTGGTAAATCATTTATGTAGACCAAAAACATGAATGGACCTAGAATAGAACCCTGGGGTAATAGTAATGGGTGTACCATTACTGAGGCTGATCCGGATGATTTTACATCATTGACTCGTTCACTGAGTCTCTTTGGACTCGTTCACTGAGATAAGACGCAATGAGACTAAGTGCAAAATCTTTAATGCCATAGATCAACGCAGTCGAATGCCTTTGACAAATGACAGAAAATACCAATGGAACTCTGTGAGTTCTCCCATGCATCGAATATGTGTTGTAACAGCCTTGCGGCTGCATCGGTTGTTTATCGACTCTTTGTAAAACCATACTGCTCAGTGTGTAGGAGTTTATTTAAATTAAAGTGTAAAAGCAGTTGGTTGAGCATTATTTTTTTGAATATCTTGCTGAGAGTTGGCAAAATTGAAATTGGCTTGTAGTTATTCGGGTCACTTTTGCTTCCCGATTTAAAAAGCGGTATTAGCTTACTACATTTCATAAGGTCTGGAAAAGATCCAGAATCTACTGATTTATTAAAAATTAAAGCAAGATATGGCGCAATAATTTCAATTATGTTATGAATTATTTTAACTGATATCCCCCATAGATCTGCTGTTTTCTTATTTTGTAAAGATTTAAATGTTTTGACTATGTCATATGGGGTAACGTGTTCAAACCTAAATAACTTATTGTACTCAGAGACATTGCCTCTTAGAAGACGATAGGCTTCTGCCGGCGAGGAATTTAGAGAACTGGTTGTGGTAATTGGAATATTTTTGAAAAAGTTCTCAAATGTATTTACAACTTCTATATCGGAGTTAATTACATGATTATCAATTTTAAGCTCCAATTTATTATTATTATTATGCACCTTATGGTTACTCATTTCATCGCCGATGATGTCCCATGTTGTTTTAATTTTATTATCAGAATTGACAATTTTTTGTTTTATGTGAAGTGACTTTGCTTGTATGCACACATTTTCAAACAATCTAGAATAGTTTCTTACATATTCAATAAACGCGGGGGAATAATTATATTTTTTTCTGCATACAAGCCAAACAGCTTATTTCTACTTTTATAGACGCCGGCAGTTGGCCAGTCACTAAACATAAGATCTTTAGACAGTCTTTTCTCTATCACCTTAAAGATAGAGTTATATTGTGAGCTTTACAAATAAAAAACTTTTGATTTGTGAAGATGTTCAAAAACTCTCGTAGCCCAGTTATACAGTAAAAGTGAACTTAAGTTCTTTTACCTGCAATAATTTTAAGAAAATATTGAG
This sequence comes from Hipparchia semele, assembly GCA_933228805.2. NCBI lineage: Eukaryota > Metazoa > Arthropoda > Insecta > Lepidoptera > Nymphalidae > Hipparchia > Hipparchia semele. The sequence continues at coordinate 14,328,011 of OW121710.1, read as the reverse complement.
TTCATTATTCTGCAAAAGGCTACTAATGTTGTTTAGTTCGTTTTACTTTTTAGATACATCAGCAATTTCTAGTATATTAATAAAAGCTGAAACCTGTTAACGCAGGTTAATATGTATTAACAGAATAATATTGACATAATGATAAATCAAGCAACTACATTTGAAAAGTATTATAATACAATACATTGTTTTTGTGGTATAGATTTATAAATCTAAATTATTTAAATGAGTTTAGTTCTTTTTTTAAGAAGGTAATTAAATCATACCTGTAGGTAGTTGCTTTTAACTCTAGCTATCTCCGTAAAAAAGCGTCGTAGCAGATAATGGGTTTTACCAGCAGCTTCGCCGTGAGTTGACGAGTCGATTGATATATTTAACCTAATTTTGGTACAAAAATGCAGATAATCGGTTTTTGCAATAAGGGTACGATATTACCATATTTGCGATACTTGACCAGGATTCACACGTTAGCTTTATTAGAATAACTGGTTTCTTTGTGTATAGCTAATTTGTTTTAGTTTAACTTTATCCTCATAGTTTTTTAGAATGAGATTCGTTAGACCGATCTATGGGTCAGTTCGACCGGTTGTCGCTAGAAAAACGTAAATGAATTCCTTAGAACGTGGTAATGTTGCAGTCGTGAAGACTACATAATCACCATCATGGACCAGTAGCATATATGCCTGGTTTAGATTGTTAGACTGCGGATTCAGTTTGTAGGTCGACGTATACATATTATTGTTTTTATGAGTATTGTAACTAACAGTTAACAGTTAATAGATGTACCTAGTTTGCTCCTATTATTTTTGTTTTGTTACATCCATCAATAAAATCTTATAATACGTTTCGTTACAAGAGGTATGTAGTAATAAGTTTAACCCGGCAGATTACCCCCAGAAGCAGCGAATATCTATACTTATAACGATCTCTACACCTATTTATCATAATATCTCTCACTAATGAGAATCTCTCTGAATCGGGTAAGATCAATATTGTTATACCATTGGCAGCACGCATTACACTAATAAATACGACTCGAATGCTTGACAAATAATGATAAACATTAACCATATTTGCAATCTTTACGTAATAATACCTTAATAATCCTTGGTAAAGTGGGCGAGCTGTACTACCATAAAATACCAAAATGAATTATGTAAGCTCAGGTTTCTCCTTATTGCAGTTGTTATTTTTTATATTATCTTTATTTACCTATATATCCATGTAGAGGAAAAAATAACCTGTACGTATTTTTGTGCCTCTTACCCTATTTCATAATATAATAATGACAAAGTTATATGGCAGCAATCGGCTTTGCACTCTTGACCACAAGATAAGTGTGTTACTTACATTGATATAATATGTAGCAACATATTTTAAAGGTCAAAATAGACTACGACATTTTAGTGTAGAATAATGTTTAACCGAACCTTCGGCTTCTAAAAATACTTTCTTCGGTCAAAACTTCGGCTCCCTCCAGGAATCGACCCTCGGACACTAGTGTAGACTCGGTGTACACGTCGAATGTCTGTGTGAGAACAGCAATGTCTGAGCTTGCGAAATTCATTGCGACACCTCCTTTAATGGAGTGTCTTAAGAGTGAACGGAAAAGACATTAGTTACACCACGGTCTATCACATACGTGGAAAGCATTCGTGCATAGTATCTACGAATACAAAATACTGAAGTCCGATATGTAGAGACACTTGAAAAGCATGTGTTTCTACTCAAAACAAATATTTTTTCAAGCAAACGAAAAAAAACGTCTATATTCGGAGAACCATACGCGTCGCACGTGCAAAATACCATACATTTCATGGATTTTGATAAGAGTGTCACGCTGGTATGTTGATGTGGCACAGGTCCAGAACTGAAATTACCGCGGAAAATATCTACTAGAATATAAATTAATATTGGACGCGTAAACTCTATAATTTCTGACATGAACAATGATATTAAACCATCAAATTTGTGACAGATAGGGTAAAATTTACATGTTAAATAACTACCTATATTTTGAAAACATTTCCTCAGCAGATCAAAAGTTTTGAAATTATTAAATGCCTACCAATACAAGAATACCATCATAAATTAATAATAATGATTAATCGTAGTCGATAAAAATGTCAATAAACTACTACAATAAATACCTAGTAAAGTTTCAGTTCCCAGTTTTTATTTAGATTTCAACTATTCGTAATCTAATAATGTGGACTTAATATAATTGCCTTTTTCACCGACTTCCAAAAAGGAGGAGGTTATCAATTCGGCCGGTATCTTTTTTTTTTTTTTTTTAATTTTATAAGTAGGTATAACAGTCATATTTTTTTCGTCAACGCGTGGAGCAAAGCAGGTGTAAAGCTGCAAGAATCTCATAATGAAGTTCGAACTATCTGCTCTACCCCTAGCTAATCTCTATGGCCAAACGACAACAGGTGGCTCAGAATTTTAGTGAATCTGACAAGCTTCGACAGGCAAGGACGGAAAAAGTTCGAGCACACACGCTACTATTTGCATACATTTCATGATCAGGAAAACATGTTATTTTGTATCTGCCCTGTAAAGAAAATAAAAGTGTGTTATGTACTAACAGTCGGTATTTTGCGTGCTCTGGGGTTCTTACGCCTGTAAGATAAAGTAAACAAGGTATAAAGATGTCAACAGCAGCACTGCGTCGGTGTCGCACTCCTGGATAGGACATATCTGTCATGGCAACATTTCGACACAATATAATCCCGTTCATTGCTCGAGCATCTTCAAAGAACCGTATGCCACGTGGCGGTAGGTTTGTCATAGAGATAAATGAAAAGCACAAAGTAACAATGTAATCAAAGTGGAATGATGTGCAATAAGGTGAATGAATTCGTACGAAAAGTAATCGGATGAGAAAGAAACAGGTAGAGTTCTTCGAAGAAAGACTAAAACATACGAGTATAAGTACCGTTTCATATCTTAAGACATGATTTAGATAACATGGTCATCACAATGATTTTATGCAGTTCATTTTATCCTCCTGTTAGCAGTTCCCTTTTTTTATATTTATTTCTTAAAAATACGGTCTACTAAATCTGCTACGAAACTTCTCTATTTAAAATTCCGTCCGGCTACAACGTTTTCATTAACAAAATGGCCGATAATTCAGTTTTTCGACAATGTCCGAACAGTTTGCAGATTTGCTAAATTTATTCAACTTTTGGAATTGTTTATTTTCGCTCCGGCTCCAGCCTGGCGCCGAGCTCACCTTGACCGCGGTATGGGTACAACAAACCAATGAAATTTGACCTTCCATCCCTCGCTTGCTCTTATTAAAATTCGACTCGACAGGTGTAATGCTTAGAAGCTGTAAAGACCTTTTAATACTTGCTATATTAGAATTCTGTATGCATAAACAATGTTGATTCTAAGATATTATTCGTTTCTGAGTAAAACAGGAGTGTTTGTGCTACATGAGTTTTATAGTAAACAAACTGTGATTGAGAGGCAATCCAAATCTAAAATCAATAAATCGCCCTTTCCAAGAGTCAAGCAAATTGAAGCTTCAACTATTAACATCTAATTTAATGGAAATCAGAAAATTAAATCGAATCTGATTTCTTCTTGTAAAGTATGCAGCGTTCAAGATGAAGTTGGTATTTTAAGAATAATAATTTTAATATCCAGCGTATTACTAGCTGTTTTTAATAAAATTTTCGTGAATCATTGATTTTTCAAACTCTGCTAACTGCTTCTAGTATAACACTGCTGTGATTCTACTGCTGTAAATCTTTCATCTCTTTCTGCGTCATATCGCTGGTCGTCGTGTCGTATTGCCGGGTAGGTAGTGGTTCTACTTTTGAATAATAAGCTCAGCTATTATTATCAGGTGATAATGATAATAATGGAATTGACGGCTTAACGTGCATTCTGATGTAGGGAGAACATGAAAAGGCCTAATTTAAGATTCAGGCAACTGACCAAATGATGGGTCAAACATTGCTTAACTAGAGCAACTGACTGAATTACTTATGCACCGTAGAAACAACACGATAGCATCTCATTTCGAGGTTCGAGGCGAAAATTTTAACAGATCCATAAAATCCTATTTTAAATCAAGGAAATACATAACTGTAGCTGTGGTAAAGTGAAAAAATCAATATTTCATAGCAATCGGGCGCGAGTAAATTTAGTTTAGTTATAAACTAAATTAACTCGCGTTGTCTCCTATTATTATTTTATACTGGATATTATACAACGTAACTCTACAACAAAAATAGACTACATGATAACCTCGACTAAAATATATTACGACAACGCGTAAAAAGACCGTAAAGACACAAGCGAATAGGACATTACGATGTGTGTGCACTCTCATTTGCTGACACTATTTTTATTGTTAGGATCAGACTGAGACACGTGAGGAATTTAAAACAAAATCTTGGGAAAATATCAAAAGAATTTTATAAACAGCAAAGCTATCTCTATGATCCCGTAGAAAGCAGAACTACTACATTAATTGATTGAGCATGTGCCTTTTAAATATTTTCCAAATTTTTTCAGAGAATACTTATAAATGAATTTTTCTATGCGATGCTTTCACATTCCAAAGTTCGATATGAGATGTAAATGTAGCATACTGGAATCGCCTTATTTCCGTACTCAGTTGAACGTTACTTAAAGGTACCTACTATTTATTTATTTAAACAAAATATAAATTTTATATATACATTGTGGTAATTCGATAACGGTGAATCAAAAACTAAGGTACAAAACAATATGGTATGGGTACAAAACTTCACACTCTTCAGAAGGGTGAAATTGTTATTGTTAATTGTTGTTATGCTCATTAAGATATTTAATGATAATAATTAACTAAGTGACTCTTAAACTTTCCCGAGATTTTTTATTTTAAGTTGCCAAAGAACCCCACGAAGGTCTCCTATCAATAAAAAGGAAAATATAATGTTTAGAAAAATATTCTACACAACGCTTAGTTCCACAAGTCACGTCGATTTTTACTTCACTTTATAAAATTAGTTTTATGAGCAAAACGGAATTAAATTGAGAAGGAGCGTGTCCCACATTAAGACAGACAGCATCTTCGCATAATCTGGATTTAATAAATTACTCGCTAGCGTGGAATTAGAATGTTGATTGCGACGGAGCCACTCCATTCGGAAATAGTCGACAAGGACTTAGCAGAAGATATACTGAACACAATATTTTTTATCTTTCTTATTATTCGCGACAATTTTGCATAACTTAACCTAGATTTATTTTAAACATGCAAAAATAAACATAATAATTTATCAAAACGTATTTTATGAATGCCAACAAATCAGAAAAAAATTGGAAGAACAAACGGTATCTTTCAAGATGTCTTGATATAACATCTGAAATAAAAATTAATATAATAGACCGGGTTATTCACGGTCGTTACAGCGACAGTACAGTCAACACCAGATTAATGTGAACACTTGCACATATTTTATTTTACACAAGAAAACAAAACTATAGGACTAAAATATAGTATCTACTGCTCGATGACATGAGAGCAAAGGTGAAGTATTGTGTGTTTATAAAAGGCTTATACGAGGCTTAAGAGGTCACAAACGCGATGGGAGGGTCATCGTAAAACCTTTTTAGCCGACTTGAACAAAGGAGGAGGTTCTCAATTCGTCGTTTAATTTTTTATATGTTCCCTGATTACTCCATTGGAATCATCCATTATTTATCAATTTACTTTAGAAAATCCTTTTTTTTGTTTGAAAGGGCATGTCCTTCCCAGATTGTCCTATGGTCATCAGGTCTGGATACGATGATGGGATCATGGAAAAATCGAGGTAACTCTTCTAATTTTATAGGCACACTTGATATACTTTGTAGTGGCGTTTTAAGTCGGTTTTTGAAAAGATTTTTTATATTATATCTGAAGCTAACTATACTAAATTCGTCAACAGTACAATTTTGTACGCCGTGGGTGGTTAAGAATCATGCATATTGTCGGTCACTAATTCGATTGTCCACGCTGTTATAATTACTACTGTAGTTCGTAAAATATTGACTTTATTATTCTTAGGAAATTCATCACTCTCAGGACTTCTATGTTTGATTATTATACGCTCTTGCGAGTTGCCTTGCAATTGACGAAAAGAAAATAATCACCTGTTATGAAGTTCTTCACGTCTCAACGCAAAGAAGCTTAGCTCTAAAACATTTACATAACATTTTTATCTACTTAGTTTGGTGGGGGAGTTTGGTAGTATCTGGATGCGGAAAGCCGAGGACCGGTTGTGGTGGCTCTTATTACAGAAGGCCTTTGTCCAACAGTCTTTGTCTACAGTCTTTGTCAGGGTCTTTGTCCAAGGTTTCCATTTTAAGATTACACCGTCATAATCATCAAATCGTGCTTCAATAAAAATAATTTAACGTTGCTACCGAGCACCGGTGTTATCACATTGGGTTTGTTAGCTTTACAGTTTTGTATATATTAATCCTCAATTAGACTCAAGAAATTGTCATACATTTTAGAAGTAGTAATATTTTATATAAAGATCATTAAAATATCAAAACAACTTTATCTGCGGTGCTTCCATAAGAAAAGCTATGCTACGCTTATAATACTCAAAGCTAAAAACGCCTAAGAAAATTTCTTCCAGAAGCCCTTTCATTTGTACATTTTATGAAGAACACGTCGTACACAAACAATGTGTTATTATGTCCACTAACATCACGGGTAGGGTGCGTATTGTTGGTAAAGGGACACTAATGTGATTAGTAAACAAACTTGGACCAATGAAGGTCGGTCGATGAACTTTCTAACCGAGGGGGGTTTGATCGATTACTGTCCTTTCTGGTATCTGTATCTGCAACCACACTACTGGTTGAATATGCCTACAGGAATCCTGATTTGTAATTTGACTGAAAATACTTATCGTCTTATATTGATAATAATTAATCATTCATTGCTGGCTATAGTGGGAGTCTCTTGTAGAAACTCCCAAACTTCACCGTCTTGTATTGCTTGTGCGTAGATCGGAGTTTAATGGGACAATCTCGTGACTAAACACCCTTAACTAAAAGCTCACTCATAGATAATAATGATGACTTCAGCATTTCAAACTACATAATACAATATCATGCCATTAGGTCTGAACTTAGTTAAATTAAACCTACAACACATTAAACAAGAATAAGAATTTTGACAGTATCATGTGATAAAAAAATGTCTTCTAGCTTGACAAATCTGGCCTAGTTTAAGAACAAAAGGTGAAAGATGAGAATGAAAGATTTAACACGCTAAGAAAACCTTGTGTTGGATAATTTTATATAGTTAAAAAGTAATATTGTCTGCAAACTTGTCACAAGGCTGAATTATAATAAGCAAACACTTTTTATTAATGCTAGGAGTGTTTAAAGTCGAAGAAGATGTTCAATATAGAAACACTAGTACAAGTAAAAGACAAATAGACAAAGTTATTGTTCACGATGTTGTACAAGATTATTATAATATTCTCAGTCTAACTAGCAACCAAGTATTGCCTTTTACAACACTTAAAGCAAATTGCAGTCGCGATTACGGATTACAAATAGTCTTAGCAGTTATTGCTATAAAGATACAGATCTAATAGATAAAGAAACGACAGTCTGACAGCGACAGAGATAATAGTCTGTTGTGATGTAATATCATCATTACAAAAGTTTTAGCGATATATGCGAGTTCTGCAGGGCGATCAGCTAACTTTTATCGCAATCATTAAAGGACAGCGTCAATGTCAAAACATGGTTTTGGCTCCACGTAACATTGAAACAGTCCGTAAAGGATCGTTGAGGACAAAAAAATATTTTGACATTGATGCAGTATCACATCGATAAAAGTTTTGTATGAATATTGCTGAAAATTGGTACCGCGTAAGACTTTTGAAGTAAGATGTCCGTTAAGGACTACGACAAATATAACGTCAAACTGGGCTTTCATTGATACACCTCGTTAGGTGTTCTTATCGGTGACATATGTGGTATCCAAAGTCGTTTTACTACTCATATTTTTGTAAAAATATTTAATAAGCTTTATTAAATAATTTATCAAATTAACAATGCAATTAGTATTATTATATGAAGTAAGAAAATGTTAAAATCATTGAAGAATCATTTTTAGATTTACCTTTTTACACTTTCGTATGTTTGCCGTATAGGGAGGTAGGTATGTAGGTGTATGTATTACATAAGATTTATGTACCTACTCAATAATAATATGGGCCTGGGTAAATTCTGTTTGTGATACATATTATATACGTTAATGTTCAATACATAATGCATAAGCATGTGGGAACATAGTACATATTATTTACTATTTTAGTTTTCATAACCTAACTTTTGTGTTTTTATGTGTAAGAAATACCTACATAAATAAATACTGCCTATATCTATTATTTGCAGATATTAAATAACACAACACAGTAGAAAGAACCTGTAAAATAAAAGTGTAAATAAATAATAAATATTACTCTATGAACCTAGAAGAACCACAAATTAACATATTCTGCGGCACGGACACAGACTCATTCACTCTTTATTTCAACAGATAACGCAGTCAAATTTGGAAGACTACTATGGCCGTATAGATTGCTAGGTTACCATAGATATTCAAATTAGTCGGATTATAAGCTATGACCCACCACTAAAATGTCGATAGTCACGTGATTGCGACCATTGCTACAATCCTGAAAAAGCTTACGCGGTACCGGTTATATGGACTGTTTCGATATCGGTCCATAAGGATATTTTTTGATGTGAGATAAGAGACAATTGTTAGCTGATCGCCCTGCTGGTCAGGGTTATAGGCGAGCCGGTACAGTTGTCTAAACGTTCTACTTTTGCCATTTTAAGTAGGTATCAGTAGATCAAAGATTTAATTATTAAAAAAAACCCTTCACAAAATAAGCAATAACAGATACCGAAGGCGCTATGAATTACGCCTTTAGCGGTAAAGGAATTGCTAGTTAAACGATATACAACATTGACTTTACAGCTCAAGTCATGATAATATGTTGTCGATTTTCTAGACTGTATAATAGTTTCCTAATTGGCCACAGGAGTTGATATTCAAAATTTTACCCAGTGTTACAAATACCGAGTATGCAATTGAACGAACAAGTTGTTTTGCACGATTTTGACATTTAGTGGCAACTTTAACAGTGGACCGTAATTAATGTTGTCGATTTTCCGCCCACAACACCTTCACAGGTGCTCCTAAATAACATTAGTCTTGTATCGGCCCTACTCTATATCGCGGGAGTTGTAATTGACGGTTTTAAGTATCATACTCGTACTATTATTAAGTACAGCGACACTCTGTTTTCTTTTTGGATCAGCCTAGTTCAATTACTGTAATTGATGTACATAGCTTTGTGTTCTGATGGAGTACTTCATTATTTTCTCTTCTTAGTTTTAGCCTAGAATGGCAATCGATTAATTCAAAGCCCAATTTTTCTTATTGAACCTAACTCACCGCTCACAACAGAAAGCTAAAGAAGTTAAATGGCCGAATTCATACAACTATGGAATACTGCAATAATGGAAAGAATCAGACAATCGAAAGGATTTGCGATTACCACTTTGGTTGCATAAAATTTGATTAGAGACTAAGATAAACTAATGATCATAGGCTAATAACACTAATTAGGTACCAAACACGCACAGGTATTACTTGGTATTACAGACGCTTTAGCACGCATAGCTGACAGTGACACCAAACATAACGAGATCGGAACGACCGCTAACGCTAAGGTCGCAAGGGTAAGGTCGTGCATTGAACTTTCTGGTAGCTTCCGGGGAACAAATAGATGACTCATGACTGATGACTTGTCGCTATTTACCCATTAACTCGGGTCGAAGACTGCGGTTGAGGGATGTATGGGAAATGAGGGGCTATTTCCAAATTTAGGCATGTCATGTCAATGCTCTTTGAAAGTTTTCTCGTTAAATGAGGTAACTCGTTAATTTTGTACGGGAAGTTTATTTTAATTAATGGCGTCATATTGTTTTAGATATTTAAAGATTTACTGCATTCGTTTCAAATTATAATTTATTGTGCCAGGGGTGTAGAGAAAACTGCAAAAGAAAAGACGTTCGAATGAAGCTGAATGAAAACAAAGTGAAAATTTTGGATTATGCTTTAAATCTTCTTGATATCGTCGTATGTGTGGCCAAAGATAAGTTGTACACTGTACACTTTTAGAATGTCACGTTTACAGTCAGATTTAAGAGCAGAACGCGTTTGTTATTAAGACCTAAATCGAGCCTTATTCCCGTTTCTAGAATATACAAAACAAAACACGTTCGAGGTCGGTGCCTAACCGATAACATTGCGGATAATATCCGCCAATATTGTTTATCTCCCAGCTTCCCCGTCAAACATCCGCCGATGAATCACTGGAAGCAAGCGTTCAGTTACAATTTACACTAAATGTTATTATTAAGCGTTTAGTCATTTTAATCGCAGCTTGTTAATAATTACTTTGGAATTATTACTACATTTTCTACAATATCAGCCTTAACTTTTTCACTTCAATGTTGTCGATTTTTAAATAAAACCAACAATAGGCATTCGAAACGCACATACAAAAACAGCGACAATTTGTTGCCATTGAGTTTCGATGATGTGTTTATACTACGCAAACCTTTATTACGATCATCAAGCAAAAGGGCAAGACGACCGGCAATAAACAGTCGTGTTATCTCAACACGCTGTTAATTTCCCAGGTTGCAGATTAGCGAGCAGTTAAACGGTTTAACTGTTGCGCGGAACGTTTCGCGGGCGGTTGCTAAATGCGTTATTTATGCGATTCCGCATTGCGCTGTGATGGAGACCTAAAATTCGTTTTATAGTTCCGCAAAACTTTTTTTCTTTTTATGTTTGCCGTAGCACAAGAGTTAATGTTTTAAACTTTCCAAATTTGAATAATTTCCAAATAAATTTATTTGGATGAATTTTGTTTCATTGGTCACAATGCTACTGTAATATATGTAATTACAATTATTATGTTCCTAAGTCTGTTACTATTGATTCTTATCGTTAACATGTCCCTTTAATTTATTCTGATTTGTCACGGCAATTTTGGAATTTGTTACTTTTGAATCTAGCATGTAATCATGCACTTATTATTTTGTAATATCACACACACATTAATGGCCAATTTTAACATAATCTACCTTATCAGTAGTGTCAAATCAATTCATGTTTACTGAGTTTGCAATCTGTTTTATTTACCAATAGTTTACTTAATCCGTCCGTTAGACTCAAGTATACAAATTTTTTACTATAGCACTTTTATTTTACTTAATTTAGTTCATTTAGCCTAATGAGAATTGTGTAATGTGTGGCGCAATGAAATTAAATTCTAATGTTACTAAGAAAAACCTGTAGGCTTTAACTTTCATTTTACTGCCTCAGTTAGGCTGTAAATCTGCAGGATCCGCAACAAGTCGTGTTACATTTTCACCCTGTACCATTGCTACGTTAACGACTTTTCATTTGCGTGCGGCTGCGCTATATGTCTTTCTAATACATCCAGTGAGTGAGTTTAGTAATAAAGGTCCATTTATTTAGACGGCTAACGAAATTACAGGGCAATTACTGTTTGTTTCCAGTTTATAAGTAGACTTCGCGGAGTTGGGAAATATACGACCTGTATTTTCTTCCTTATGGGCTTGTGAAATGAAATGAGGTCTTTTTTGAACAGGTTCGTAATGAAGAACATCTACGAACTGGAGCGGCTATTAGAAACACTTTTTACAGACAAATTACCACGTGCTTCAGTAATATGGTGTCCTAATATACTAATAGATTATATTATAACCTTACTAATGATCGAATTCAACTTTTGCAGATTTGTCGCATCTGTAACCGTAGAATTTGTTTAATATCTTTAGTTCGCACCGATGACGTAATTTTTTTAGTGGTCTGAAAGAGCATGGTTAAAATATGAAGTCATCGCATGAAACCCGCAATAAAAATTGCATGCAATTTGTTATCGGAGACCTCTTACGATCCGGGCAGGGCAGCAACCTTTAAGTGAGTGCGAATCGAACGTTCTAGAATAATACTTTGAAATTAAACACCGCATTTGGAAAACATTGACAGCAAAAAAGGCAAATTCGAAATAACATAAAGGAAGTTAAGATAGCTAATCATTATAAGTAATAACTGAGATATCACATCACACTAATATTATAAAGGCGAAAGTGTGTGTCTGTGTGTATATGTTTTTTACTCCTTCACTCAACGACGATAAACCGATTTGGCTGAAATTTGGAATGGACATAGCTCATATCTAGGATTAACACTTAGGCTACATTTTAGCCCAGAAAATTAAAGAGTTCCCGGGGGAATTAAAAACCCTACTCCACGCGGATAAAATGCGGGCATCATCTAGTAAGGCTTTCAGCTCCTTCGGCATACGGACTCAATTTAGATTTCGACTCGATTACTTTCAAATGTCAGTGATAATAATGAAGACCTAAACGTGCTTTCGAACAGAGCAAGGAAGGCCTTTGGACCTAAGTCCGTCGACCGTCACACAATCAATTGCAGACTTGGGTAAACGTTGCTTCATACCTATGCACAAACAATTAAAATGTAATGTCACAACTAGACCACCCACAATAAAACATACAATTTTAATACTCCTATTTTAAATGTATCAGGGATCAGACATTAGATTATGCATACAGGCACTAGATGCAAAACATATTCTCCGACATCCGGCCTAGTATGTCGGCACGAGACAGCACAATAGATCATGTTAACACCTAGTATCGCGACATTTATAGGCTCTTCTATCATCACATCGTTTACTCGACGATTTATATCGAAACGATTGCCGACGTGGTTACATTATTGCTGTCTGAGATCATATTTTTTAATATAATACTTTTTTACTTTTTCTAACATAACTTATCATTTTCAAGTATAATATAAAGACCATTGCCGTTCGCATTTAAAGGCGGTCACTGAAAATCAGCGTTGGTACACCTGGCACCTACAGAACTTGGCGGCATCGCCAATTTTAAGTCTATGGGGCTGGCAGCCCCAACACAAGCTGAGTGACTCTACCCGTCGGTAGCGTTGCATTGCTGTACAAAGTAACGATATCTAATACCTACAATAGCTGTGTTTTTAAATTTTGATTTATTTTGTACATTTTTGTATTTATAAAAATGTAAAAAATATGTTAAACCTTACACTTGTGGAAGTTATTTAGCAGTCAAAAAGATTGCCTGTGTCGCTCCTACTTCTACTTTTGCCTATTTTCTAGATTGCGTGTACTCGTAAGAGATCGCATTTTAGTTATAACTTATAAGGAGGTCTATTTTATCTATGATTTATTTTTTTGTGTAGGTATGGGACATATATTGATTCTATTTTATTTCATTTTATATTTATCGTCTTCGCACACTATACCCTAGTAGACAAAGCTTACGTGAAAAGGTATGAAAATGTTTTATATAGTCCGATAGTTTTAGGAAAGTCCTTAATTTTTGTTCGTGCACGTCCAGCCAGCTATTGAAGGATAGCATGGTTCTTAACTGCAATGAAGAACAACCTGAGAACTAATTAATCAAAGGCAAATGACGCATGTACACATGTGCGAAGGAAAACGCAATACAATTAATTTTAATTTAGCGGATCATCCGATCGGCGATGGTGATTCACGGATGTTGCTCTCGATCTTGTCATATGTGGGGTAGCTGATGCATCACCACTTTTATCAGCATTAATTGGAACATGGAAGATTTATCACTGGTACACAAATATTTGATTATTGATGTAGTAAGGTTTGAGGCAAGATGATTAGGTGAACGTTATTGAGGTTGAAGTTGGCAAATATTGTTATAGCTTCAATATTTTAGGCCAATGTTTATTTTCGCCCCGCCCTGTTTATGAAAATAGCCTACTTACTATACGAAATTGAGTAATAGATATACAACAGAGGCAGCGGGAAGTGACTGGATTAGGAAGGAAAGGTGAGGTGGAACGCTTTCTTCAAAGCAAGTACAGCTGTAGACAGATGCAGGCCGATAATGAAGTAATGATTTGTGTTGCGATGTAAATTATTGTAATCTTACTAAGCTATTTTTAAAAACCTAATCTAATATTAATTAATATTATAAAAGCGAAAGAGTGTTTATTTGTTGCTTTTCCTTCAATAACGGTGATCTGTCAATTTTAGAATTTAGTTTAGAAATAATTTACAACAAGATTTACTAATCTAATTGATCTATTGTAAATGAATTTACTAGAAGTAACCACCGATACAACCCAGACGATGCAGCAAGATGTCATTTGACGTTTAAGAATTTCTTACAGGACCAACGAAATCCAAAATTTTTATTGGTATGAATGACAAATTATGGCTCTGCCGTTGGTTCAACAAGTACACCGTACACGTGAGTCTTGACACATGTGATATACAGTCATCGTATAAGTAGATACGAGGAAATAGTGGGATTAGCGATCACAATAGTCAGATAATCCATTTCCGCCTGGTAACTGTCTGGCCGTGCATTGAACAGGTTCCGCGATCGCGTGATATGGGCTGAATTATGTCTTAGTTACTTGATAAACTTCGCAATATTAACTTATAGCTTGTTTACCTTGCATGGTTGAGTGACAGATTCAATGATTTTGATTAAATATTTACGTGAATATTAGAATCAAATGTTTTGTACATACATATTTCCGGCAACTATTAATGGGCTCTTCTTATTTGAAAGGCTACGCGGAGCGAAAGGCGAGCTCCAGGAACAAAAAAAAAACCAGCAAAATTAAGGGATTTCCCAATGTTCAACAAAAAAATATTTTTAAATTTCATCCTTAACTAGTGTCGGATTCGTGTTTATAATAATAAACAGATTAGACTTTTTGAAATGATAAAGATATTGTTCTTTTAATTATTAAGTTTAATTATATCGATATTTGACAGCTTTAAGGGATTCTTGGAACGGCATTCCGAACCTGTGGTAAATTCATTTGACGATTCGAATTGAAAAAGTTTATTTGAATAAAAAATTATTCTATTCTATTCTAAAAAATGAAACGCGTACTCTTCATACATTTATTAGGTCATTAACTTACGATGTAAGGCATAATCTTAAACCCAAACAATGCTGTGGTAAACAAAAACGTTTAATCTTGATATACACAAACAGAATATCAAAAGCAAAGGCTAATCGAGAGCAAAGGAAGGACAACAAGTTTACGCAACAATAGGTATTGTCAGCGAACACCATGATATTACTCATGCTGCTCTACATTCGCTATGACCAATAAAATGCAACCTATTATTATCTTGTACTGCTATTTTCATATCTACAAAGGAATTAATCATACTCCGACGGTCTTGTCTCTATCAAAATTATCTTTTGGAGTTGCTATTTATTTTACTTTTTGTGTAGTAATTCTGATATTGGATTGGATTATTGCAAATTCTCACTTCTTGTGTGAAATCGTATACCTTTCTGAATTTTATGATAGTTCGACACGGACTCTACAGGTTCCTTAAGATAGTTCTCATAACAAATCACGGTCAACTGAGATATATTTTTACTCTTATTTTAAAAGCTTCGGGATTTCATTAATGTATGGTCTTTTGAAAAAGGAAAACAAACTCTTTGAAGTTCACTTAGGTATGTATGTCTAGAAATGTTATTAATATTTGCAACAACATAAAACTAAAAGGCCAATGGGCAGGCATGTGCAACATGGGAGTTTTCCTAGGCCCTATCAATCACCATAATAGCGGCAATTTACATTTGACACGCAAAGACGCATTGCTTTGATGTTAAGTGGTATTTTGCAACTGCATGTAATAACTAGCGCGTGCGCGTTTGACTGCAGAATGTAGATATAGCCTTCGTTACCTTTAGGTAATGTTTTGCTATGCAAATATTAGGTCGAACGTGCGGGCGAAATTAATCGGCCTTATAATATGGTAGCGTTGAGACTTGAGAGATTTTACGATCCCAGGCTTGAGGATAAAATATATTATGTACCAGGTACCCATTAGTGCTAAAGTAAGGCTTGTTATTCGTATACATATTTTAAAACTTGTTTCAACCACTTGCGTAATTTTTCCTGACAGTTTTTTTTGCCGTATTATGAAAGTTAAGTAAAGTAATTCCGAGAATCTAGTGTTACTTTTCAAGTTAACGTAGATGATCTGCCATTAAGTAAGCAGATAATTATGAAAATTGGCGATTTCCCAAAAGTAAATTGTCACACTAGATAAATCACAAAACGCACAATTAACATTGCCTTATAAAATTCAGTCCAGTGCTTTGGAACAGCTCAAATTCGTTGATAGATCAGTCAGTCATTCACCTTTTCCTTTTATATATTTAGAGTATGGTTTTAAGAACACTAGACGACTTTCCGGTGCGGGATGTCCGTGGAAGATTCTCAGCAGACTCAATTTGAGAATTTTTAATTTATTTAAATTACGAACAGTCAAAAGTAGGCTAGATTGGAGAGATCGTATGCAAGCGCTGCGTTACCATCGAATTGATAAAATCTACAAAGTCTGGGTGTGAAAGACGAGTGTAAAGTTGAAATTAATTGAGCAAAAGCACATTAGCAAATTCCCAGTCGGGCAGTTTTCATATCACATTTTCCTTCCACCTTCAATTATTCCAATAAATATGTTTGTTTGATCGGTTCAAAATAAAATAAATATAAAAACTGTTATAATCTAGGCTGCTAGTCTTCAAGGCTTCAACAAGAACGGTCACCAGTGCAGTTTTTATATATTATTTTTCCAACAAGTTTCATAGTGCCTAGATAAGAAGTTTACGTATTGCAACAAGTTTAAGGTGACCCAGATTTCAAACCGCGATACGTTCTTACTTTCATAAGCTTCAAGCACAAGGCCTTGTAGAGGCGTTGCTGATAATATATTTTGCTATCTAACGTCTGTACTATTTACTTAGTGTTATTCTAAATTATTATTATCGCGACACTGATGTGTAGGTCGATAAGGTATGTTGTAGTAGGTAGGAGAAGGGAAGGGTAAGTGGGAGCTACGAAAATAGTATAGGTATCATCGAGTCGTGAAGCTGAAACAGTGGGCGGGGCACCATTTCTGGACGATTTTAGGGGAATCGTTGAGCAAGCGGTTGAAGATCGTGTTCTGTGACGATCCTTGCAATAGACCTGTGTATGTCCAGCTAAGGATGTCCATAGTTGAGTCAAGGAGGAAAAAGCGCATCTATAAGAGCATCTAATTTATCTAAGACTTTAATATTAGTGTGAATAGCGAGCAGGCGGGACACCTGATCGTCGGAGGTTACTACCGCCGGCGCGGCGTATCAAACATAAGCGGCAGTTATAGCATATGCAGTTGCATATTACAGTATTAGCAGTTCGCTAATGAAACTGTAAAACTTCGTGATTTCGATGGAACACCGCAAGTGGAAGTGCAAGACTAAAATTACCTAGAACACTAACAGTCGAGGTAAACGAGGTACAAGAAACAACCAGATAAAAAGTTATATTACATGGTCAACGCAGTTTTATGGCTTTTAACGCTGACGTGGGCACACAACAATAGCAGAAAACAGCCGCTTAAAGGAGCCAGTCTGCCCTCTCCCTAAAGTGGAAATGGGCGGGGCACAGATGATGGTCGTTGGAATCCCAAAATGCTAGAGTGGCGACCCTGCATCGCGATGCCCAGTGTTGACACACCCTAGGTAGATCGACGACATCAAATGAGTCGCACGGTGCCGCTAGATGCAGGCAACACAAGATCGAGGCCTGTGGAAGTCCATGCAAGAGACGATTATTGAGAGAGTGGATATCTATCAGTTAATAAAGAAGAAGATATGGTTAATTTAAAGGTGAATGAATTAGAGCAGTAATTTGCATTGTATGTAATAAAACTTAGTGATTTTTTTCGATAAGAGTGCGTGTAATAAAAGCATTCGTAATACAACGCAACGAGTGCGTATTACGTTAGCTGACGCAAGTGTTCGCGGAGCCGCATTATTCCGGGTTATTATTTAATATTAAACAAATTGCCTATAATTTGTCAATAGTCATGGACGGATAGCAACTTTGATTATCATCAGTTTGCACTGGACTGATCCTCTGACAGTATTCAATAATTATTATTATAGGATTGAGGAATAAAGCTGTGTACTGGAACTTTAGGGAAATTTAAGACTGCAACTTTTTAATACCGTGTATTTTCTTCTTTAAACTACCGCGATGAAAGAAAAAACGTTCTATAGTTTTTGACATTAAGCTATTTTATTTTATTATAATTTTTGATGCTCAGACTGGCACACTCGTTTTACGTCGATCCTTGAGCACTCGAATTCGTAAGCCAACCTCGTCCAGTAGAACATTATTTTTCTTTAAAAAAAACTAACTGTAAATTGCTCTCTGTAAAAACTCTCACTTTGAACAGACGCAAGATAGAACGAGACTTTGTATGAGGACATATTTGTATCTCGTTTTAAC
Source organism: Hipparchia semele (assembly GCA_933228805.2). Classification (NCBI taxonomy): domain Eukaryota; kingdom Metazoa; phylum Arthropoda; class Insecta; order Lepidoptera; family Nymphalidae; genus Hipparchia; species Hipparchia semele. Next base: position 14,309,515 of record OW121710.1, on the reverse strand, counting down.
TCAGTCCATGTCGGAGCCAAGTCAGATCCCTGTCTCTACTATAGTAGCCGAAACAGATTCTTCAGTTATGAAAAACTACCAGAGCCCTCTAGTTAACATGTAAAGAATTATTGAACAAATAGAGTGCTGCTATCTAGAGGCAATTTTATGAACGACTATGTGGACAAAAACTAGTGTGTAGATTTCAAGTGATACTGATAGATGGCGCTTCAATCTAATTAATTTATTATTTTGTCTGTTTTAATAATTAAAAAAATTGTATTTTCGAAACACTGCATAATATATGCAATAATAATCAAATTAAAATTTTAGCTAATTGTTTTTTTTTATTGAAATTTATCTCATGGGTCCAGGGTAATACAGTAACTGATTACAATTAAAACGTAAGAGAAATAATTTTAAAGTTATTAATTTACAAAATCAAGTAATTATTGAAGACAGTGAATAGTATTCCTTATTTAGAAAAACAAAAAGAACCGCCCGAACAGGGACTTGAACCCTGGACCCTTGGATTAAAAGTCCAATGCTCTACCGACTGAGCTATCCGGGCCGATGATGAAGATGAAGTAAAAATGAAACCTATTTAGCGAAAAAACCTTTTTGTTTACAAATACTACAAATTCATAATTATTTAAAAATAAGGAAACAAAAAATTGCCAAGGATACAAATATGAATATTTCTTTGGAAATATGTTTAATAATATAATAATATAATATTTTATAAACCTGCTTTTCGCGTGTATAATTCAGATAAAACTCACTGTGATGATAAGAAATAAGAATAAAACTACATAAAATTAATTCGGAACAATTATGATAACTGCTAAGCCACAACCAACGCCATCTATATTGGATGTTGTAATTAGTGCTATCGCTACTCGACGACAGATGGCGCTAATTGATTATTATAGATTTCAAATTATTTTCATAGTGAACTAAACGCAGATAGTCGATTGTACACTATTTTATTATTAGATGGAAAAAACGAGCACAAGTGAACATAACTGAGTTTAGAAGGATCAGGATAGATAGAACATTGAAGACAGCACATAAGTAATATAAAATATGTAATGACTGTCTGATGGCAAAAAGTTAATGGTAGCCTTGCCATGAAGCATGTAGAACTTCAAACCCTGAGTCTGCCGCTCTCTTGGACTTCTTGGCGGGAACTTCGCTAAAAGTAAAGTTTTCGCTACACCATTCAAAAAACTCAATTACCTTTATTGAGAAAAAGGGGTTTATAAATGGTGTTTCGATATGGATAGAATAGAATCAACAATTAGGATATAAATATAAACAAAAGAAAAATAAAAAGTAGTTAATTATATCATAGATGTAGAGAAAATGAAACTGGTTTGGTAACCGCGATAGTAAAATAAGATAGGTAGGCGATATCAATTTAAATGGAAAACTGTATCAAATATTTTAGATTCACACATATTTTAGAGTCGATGATATTTTACTATTTCTTACAATTCCAAATGAATTTTCACGATACTTATCTGATGTTTTATGTTCTTTGAAAAATATTATGAGCAGATAGAAATATCATGGACTCGCATTAAAACTGAAAATCGTAAATATACTAAATAGTATCGACACAAAAATATTCAAACGAAGTCATCCATTATATCAATAGTTTAGCGTGTGACATAAAGGTGACATATAATATCAATTAGCACAGAGAACGATGTTACTCCGTAATTAGAACAGTAACGCCTCTGTACTAATAAGGAAGAAAATAAACAATATTAAAATAAATCAAAGCAAAATTTGCCGCTTACTGACGAACTCGTGTTCAACAACTTCTGAATTAACCACAAAAAAATTCCAACAATTTGAACCATAACAGCACGTGCATTTCGCTTTCAAAATGAAAAATCTGTGTTAGAGCGATTTTTTTTAATCATTGCAAATTTTTTTCGTTTCCTCATTTATGTTTATTAATATTTCTCAAGCGGTGAGGATGGTAAATATAAATTGTGAGCATAAATGTTTGTATTGTTGTGAAACGTTTTGCAATCAATGCAGCATTGGGTTTGCAATATAAATAAACACTACGGAGACAATAATTACCTACTTACATTTGATATTATCATTTAAGTTTCTGATACACTAAGGTCCCATGTTGCCATCGATTTTGACTCTTATTAGTCAATCTTATATACCTACATCGAAATAATCTCAAATTAATAGTAAATTAATCGACCGCTGCTAAGACTGGTTGGTGCCTGGCTGTCTCGCTTTCTCAAAGAGAATTTCATTTCACGAGATAACCAACTATTTCCGAAACATCAAGTATCCCAGCAAACCAGCTCAGCTTAAATTGCATCAAAAATGGAAGCGTACCAGATTTTCCAATGACCCTTAATATAAGCAGTAAAATAACTAATACATAATTAATTATTCTACGTGCTATTGACTAGAATTCGATATATCGAATTCGAAGTCGTTTAAACATTTCGATTCGATTCGTCAGTAAGCGTCACTAGGCTCGAGACTCACTCCGTGCTTCGCAGACAGTCATAGTACCTGTAACAAGCAAGGTTGTGCATTTATTAGTATATGTGTAATACATTTTATTTAGCGATGAGTAGTGGTGGTTGTTATGGTCTCAGTACTAATGTACTTGGAATGTTTGTTTACGGAGAGTCAACTGAAGCTAAGTGCTTCAAAAAATCGGTAATTCGGTACACCGCATGTTATACATTGCGAATTCCGATGTAAGGCGCAAGGCCTACTATCTAAACAGCGCCGTTTTTTAATAATAACAACTTAAACTCAGCTTTATTTACTTTGACATCAGACGGGTTAAAAACGCTTTGCACCCGCGCTTCAGCCATGTGCCATCTTTTATATAGTGGTCCTTGCGGACATTATTATTTTAAAGCTTTCTGTTCAACCAAAATATTAGCACCATTTGCATTTTCTCTACCAAAAAATAAATGCATTTTTTTACTACCTAAAAGCATTTTTTTGGAACGTCTTTTGCACAAAACAACCGCTTAGTATGGTGTAATACGGAATAACAAACTGTAAATGGCCTCTACCCCACAAAGGAAGGGGCATAAGATGTTACCTAACACCAATCCATGAATTTCAGTTTTATTTTGCTATAAGTATTACAACTAGTGTTGTTAAAGCTTACGATCAGCTTTGAAACTGCTAAATAAAGCTATAAAGGTATACTTTATCAACCAAATGAAGCTTCGAATGGAAATATTTAAAAGCACTTTTTCAGGTTCTATGTGCTCTAATACTAACCCTAATAGGCATATACATAGTTACATAGTAAATACGCTTGTAGAGCCGTGCCAACACCATTGCGCCGTGCCTTTTAGCATTTAATCAAAAAACGGCCGTTCCACCTGAATTCTAAAAAGCTCAAATTGCTATTTCTGGCTGTGAGGCCGGGGTCTTATTAGATTTAGCCGCATTTTTTTTAGACTTCTAGCAAATCCCCATAATCAATGTCAGACGGAAGCCTAAAATGGTGCCTAATTAAATTATAACAAATCACCTAGGCTTGACCGTTTTTCCATTAACACGTCATGCCATACTGTCCTTTACCTTGACTCTTCTTTCTGTTGTGATAAACCAATCGGCTTCGATAAAGTATCATACTTTTATCAACAAGCTTTTTTTCGCAGAAAGTGTACAAGTGATATCGAAAAACTATCGAAAAAATCTAAATTCGGAACCTATCGAAAAAATTTAAAAGTTTTACAACAGTTTTTTGATTAATCGCCCAACGCTAGTGGACACATAAACCTATCAAACCTTTAACCTTGTATTTGATATGATATATCAGAATACAAAGGAAGGGTACGAGTATTGCGATATTCAACCCTGAAGAAGGTAATATCGAATACCACGCGAGCACAACCCAGATCGACCGCCAATTAATTATCATAAATCTAGTAATTATATGAAATTAACGATTTTAAACTGATATGTTCGTGGTTTCACGACGTAATTATAAATTATTTTCGGGTGGCCTACATACCGCTGTTGTTTGATTTGCTGATTCTTTTGATACAAATATTTGTCACAGACCAAAAGAAATGTACGCATAGACGGTAACCGACCATACTGGATGAATAGAAGCAGGAGTTACTACGCGGAATTCCGTCACCATAAAAGGAGCATCTGAATTTTTTAGCTATAATCCCCCAAACCAGAAAAAAAAACGTGCTGCTTGCGCTGTCGGTATACTGCAGTATTAGAGCACTCGCAGACCTACAATTATTTAAAGTTGGACAACTAAATTGCAGAGTATACTAATAGGCATAGTTACTTATGGTAGCCCGCACATCTTGTCCAACTAAATCGTCGATCATTTATTTTTCAAAATAGTTTTTCGATCATTTCTTTTTCAAATTCGATCGCACACGATCTGTCAGACTTCTTAGAATGTTATCGCCCACCGTTATTTTCCGAAAATGCATCAGTAAGACTCGTTGCAATTTACATAAACATTCGTGCGAAATTATTTAATTAACACCGCCTCGTAAGTATTTCCATATCTCAACATGCCTGTATGTTATCTTGATTTTTTTTACATAAAGATTAATGTAGGAAGCATTTAAAATTGACCTACTATTTATACCTATATATTTACGTACTGTATATAAGTAGGTATACTATAGTGACTTATGACAAAAAAAAAGGCGCAAATGTATTCCTTTCAAGGGCTTGAGTTCAATTCTTGGCTGGATCCTTATGGATGTTGTGATTAGACAAATCACTAAAGTTAGAAAAAGTCAACTCTGCCGTCCACAAGCTATAATGCCGTTAACTACCAAAATTATATTTCCTAATATAAACCCAAAAGCATTTAAATTGGGGTTTATATTAGGAAATATAATTTTGGTAGTTAACGGCATTATAGCTTGTGGACGGCAGAACTGGGACGGTATATATATATATATATATATATATATATATACATTAATTGACATCCTATTTGTAGTTTAATCGATACATAAAAAGTAGTACTTAATCAAACTTAAAACAAAAAAATGGTTAGCAATCGTGAAATAGGCCTCGAGAGTTTATACTTATATGTATATATTATACATATACCTTAATATGTACAAACTTCATGAAAAAAGACTAAAGTGAATGAGTAAAAGATAAATTGATTGGACCTTGACATTGGTAAAGATACATGTCTAATATATCATTAATAGAGTATTTGAACTATGTGACATATATAGAACTGTAATTAAACGCGGTAGATATAATAATTATAGTGTAGATTATTAACTATCAGAATATTTTAATAGCTACTCAATACAAAGGCGTAATTCGTTATTATCAGCTTTGAATGACCTAAATGTTATTATTGTCTAAGTAATATTTATTAGATTAAGTATGGAACATTTGTGTATCGCGTGGTTTTTCACGGCGGAAATAGTTAAGGCTGAAGGCACACTGCTGCAGGATCGAAGAAAAGCTATTTTGTCTAAAATTTTAAGAGGTTTCCTGAACCTTGTATGTTCTTTATAAACGTCCACAGCTGGACAAAGGTTTTTTGCATGAACTTCCAATCCTCGGTCTTTCGACGCCTGTATCCAGCGACTCCATGCGAGTCGTCTATAATAGTATAATTAGTAAAAAGAAAAATTATATATATATTTCGCTCTGTAAAGTTGTTACTTTAAGTAGCCTAGTATGCAAGTATAAATATACAAAACAAAAACATCGACGGCGTTAATTGGAATCGACATGTATTATCAACGTATGTAAGAAATATTATGAATTGAAATAATTAATTGTTTTGTTTGAAGCACTACCCAATGTATAGACAGCCCAAGCGCGATGTAGTTAATGCATTATGAATGGAACATGCATTTTATTGGCATGCAATGTGAATGAACCGTGCGGCTTACGTTATTACAAGGAGCCAACACTTATATGTGAAGGAAATCAACTATAAACTTGAGAATACAAAATATTAGCTTGCACTCACCGGCTTCGCTGGTCGGATTTATGTAAGATATTTTAAGTATAGATAAGTGAAATGGATAAATATTTTTTCTGACTTTAATTTTTAAAGTTTAGGAAGTTGGTTTTTGTTATAATTTTACCACAAACAAACACACTTCCAAACTGCGCCTAGCGACCCGTAACGCCCAGACAGACGGTCAGGCACACTTCTAAGTGGTCACCTCAGCAAATATGTCTGTCGTTTGTAGACTAATCAATATGCTTTTAGACAGACAAACATTTTACCGTATTACATTACACTAAAACGCGCCACACTCGCTCACTTATAATGGCGCAATTTGTATTGGATTTCTACGAGTAGGTACGTATCGAAGTAATACCAACTTCAATAGGCCTGTTATCTCTCTGTCGGGAGGAACTGATAAGCGACAAACTCGGAAGTTAAACCCGGAATCATTTTTTAAGTTACATTGTTTCGGATGCTCATGTATTGACTAAAATTATCAAAACTTTACTTTGAACAAATCAACGAAAGTTATATGATTAATTATTTATTTATTATTTCTAAAGCTCTGAATTGGATCGCACTTAGACTGAGTTAAATCCTGTCATAAGGAGGTGGGTTGATAAGGCAACAAAATCCGCCCCTCATACACTCGAAAAAAAAAGTTCCAGATTTCGACAAATTGTAAATGTATTTATATACTTGAAGATATAAACTTTATTTTAATATAAAGTTTAGGTGATAAAAAAAATAGTAAGTTACAGAAAATATTACCCAAAAAGAGAGTGTTTCTTTTACTTTTCTTACATTTTCATACATTTTAGTCGTTTTTTAAGCTTTGATTTAATATTTTAGAATGAGGCGCTAAATACATTTACAATTTGTCGGAATCTGGAATTTTTTTTTCGAGTGTATGAGGGGCGGATTTTGGGCCTTATCAACCCACATCCTTTTGACTCGTTTTACGTTGTAGTGTTTTGAATCAGAGTAGAGTGAGAGTATGATCAATATATCTCAGCATAGAATCAAAATGTTAGATAGTGAATTCGCAGAAGAAGCGAAAAATAACCCTTAACTACTCACAAAGAAGCTGACACAACTTAAAAATCTAAAAATAGACAAAATTTATAGTACATAGTTTTAAGAATTTTTATGAGCAGGTTAACATAATACCAAATTATACAGTTTACTCCTAGAATGTTAGCAAGAATACCTCTGTAAAGTGTAAACACATGGTGCAAAAAGCACTTGCTAAATCTGCATGTAACCTAAAAAGCAAATGTCAACACTCAACAATAAATCATTCTCACGTTTCGCGGAGATTTTCGATATTTCATTGAATGTGTTTGATTATTCACAAAAGCTGAGCGCACATTCATTGGTATACAGGCCAAAGCTTTTTGTTAGGCCCCCATTTATCAAAATAATCTATAATGAAACTGAACTTAACGGACCAAACGTATATCCTATTGTCGTACCTACACTCATCACAAACATTCGAACACACAGAACTTGCGATGGAAGCCTTATTTTATGCGATGGCAAGATAGTCCTTGACTGCGATCTCACCTGACAGTCAGTGATGATGCAGTCTAAAATTGTAGCGGACTAACTTGGAAGGGATATAGCAGTGTATATTCAACCCGTACACCCCTAATCGGTTTCTACACGCCATCGTGCCGGAACGCTAAATCGTTTGGCGGCACTTTTTTGTTAAGACTTTCAGGTGCCTGGTAGATGGAGGAATGCAGCGTTCCGGAACGATGGATGCCATTGAGATGCATGGTTTTTACATCCAGGTGTAAAGCGTTAACCTGCCAACGTTAAAAAGATCACAGTAATTAAATCCGCAATCCATTTAAATATTGAGGAAGTAAGTATACCTACTTTGTATATATTTTAAAGTGTTGAATGCAACATTTAAAAGCTCGTAAAATGAGAATGATTTATTACCCGAATGCAGAGATTTGTACATTTAGTTCAGTAGGTAGTATTTATTTATGCATGTACAGTGCGTGCGTTAATATAGTGAACTTTTGAATACCTGATAGCCTGATAGGTTATTTGTGTTATATAGGGCCAAAGAAATTTTTTGTTTCCCGAGGGCGTTATTTTGAATTCGGAGCGAAGTGAAGGATTCTAAAGTAGAATCCTGAGCGTAGCTTGTGTTATGAGTGGGCACGACAATACGAATGTAACGCGTGGGAACCGAACCTGCAACTTTTCAGTTTTAGTATCCACGTTTAACCGTTGGACGATTGAGGCTTTGATTAAACACAGTGTAAGTCATCGGACTCTTCTCTTGCCTAGAATAAATAAGTGCCTTTTACAGATAAATTACGTCCCCCGTAGGTTGAGATACCCTTTCAACCCACGCGAGCACTCTGGTGTGGCAGGCCCCGCAGGGTTTCACAAATAGCACTGCTGATCACGAAACTACAAATAAATAACAATAGCAAACGCTTTGCTTATCTATTATTATTTATACTGCTATTACATTAATTTATATTGAACTAGGTTTTGCCCGCGACTTCGTCTTCTTCGGTTGATACTTAGAGCGCGCTTTACATACAGTAGCGAGTTAAAATGTCGTGGGTTCATTATGTTTGATTTTCATTTAATTCTATTAATATATATATAGCTACTCGTGCTGATTCACTGACTGATTGACTGACTCATTGATCACCTCTCCTGTAAAATTTTGTATGGAAAATTTTTTTTTCACTCACAGTTTCGTGTAGATGACAAAAATTCATTCGGAACAAAAATATGGAGAGAGCTGATGATTGAGGATTTCGGAGACGGGTGAGGAGCACCGGCCAGGGTATCGAAGATAGGTGGGGGGTGTTCAACCAAATGTCACTCGAAACTTCATCCAATTGGCAGAAAGCTGAAAAAAACCTCCAAAATGGCGGATTCAAGATGGCGGCCATACAAATTTCGTCGGTGTCTATCTCGAAGACTATAAAAGATGGAAGAGTGGTTTCTTGGAAAAAGATGATCAAGACCCGAAGGTCTACTTGATGAATAGAAAAAAAATTCAAGATGGCGGAATTAAATTTTTTCCATACAAAATATATGCAAGACTTTATACTGTACCTTTTCAAAATTTCTGATGGTTTCGTATAGAGGACAAAAATTCATTTGGAGGAAAATTATGGAGAGAGCTGATGGTTGAGGATTTCGGAGACGGGTGAGGATCACGGCCAGGATATCGAAGATAGGTGGGGAGTGTTCAAACAAAAGTCACTCGAAACTTCATCCAATTGGCAGGGAGCTGAAAAAAAAATCAAAATGGAGGATACAAGATGGCTGGCGGCGCGGGACGGCTAGAAACTAGATTGTTTGGTTTCGATGTGGACTGTATAATTTTCGCGGGGTTTGCTCAAATCCGACTGGGTTGGGTTTGGGCCGCGGAGTTATGGGAGTGTCTATAGGAAAAGGGTAAAGGCACTGACCTGAATCCTTAGGAGCGGCGCCGCGATACTTCAGCGAGCCGCGCGTACATTCATGGATACTTTTCGATGCTTCACTCTTCCTTTCTCACTTCTTCGACTGACGAAAACCAAGAAGGCAAGTTTGTTGGCAAGTCCAGATCAACACTGAATCACTAGGAGCGGCGCGGCGATGCACCAGCTTTAGCGGCGCGTTTACGTTAATTGACGGTCATCGATGCACTGACACTTCTTCAGGCCAGGGGGGGTCGGTATTAGGTAGGAAATTTTGACAGGATGGTCGGATTCGAGCGGTTAAACGAAAACTATTCGCGCTTCGGCGCGACCATGTCCCCGGGCTTGAAGGGCTACCTTCAAAGAAACTACGACGCGGAGAGTTTAAACGAAATTATTTATTGACTTAAGTATAATAAGCTAACCTAACTAAATAAGAATCCTAACCTAAGCAGATGAGTTGAAGTTAAACTAATTACTGTTTAGGTAAGGGACAAAGACGCACTACAGGACGTAGATAGGTACCTGTAGCAGTACGAACGCGGACAACACGCGTGACACCATTCGATCCAGGAAAAACTTCCTCGACTAGCCCTAACGGCCAGTGAAGAGGCGGTGCATTATCGACGGTAATTATTACCACATCTCCCTTAGCGATCGGATTGGTTGGCGTGTTCCATTTGTTTCGAGTCTGTAGCGTATGTAAATAATCAGCCTTCCATCGTTTCCAGAATGACTGAACAAGTTTATCAATAAGTTCTTGACGCGAGAGCAAATGTAACGGACCATCTTCTATCTCCCTAGCCGGAAGATATTTTAAGGGGGTGAGAGTGAGAAAATGAGCCGGTGTCAACGCGAGAGGTTCCGATGGATCATTAGATAGCGTGCGGCACAATGGACGGGAGTTCATTACTGCCTCGATCTGAGCAAGCACAGTATTGAACTCTTCCAAGGAAAGAATTTGGTCGCCTATCACGCGATATAGATGAGTTTTGAGGCTCTTAATGTTGGCCTCCCAATTACCGCCAAAATGGCAAGCAGTTGGAACATTAAGTGACCACTCGATGCGATTTTCGGCTAGTATGTGACCAAATTCAGACCTGAAGTGTTTGGACGCTAAAAATTCGTGCAATTCCGAAAGCGTGCGCTTGGCGCAAACATAATTTGACGCATTGTCGGAATGAACGCGAGCGACAAAACCGCGGCGGGATAAAAAACGCTTAAACGCCCCGAGGAAACTATCTGTACTTAAGTCGCTGGCAACTTCTATGTGTACAGCGCGAGTGGTTAAGCACACGAAAAGACAAACGTATGCCTTCATTGATCGAATTCCACGACCGCGAGAAACAGTCACCTTAAAAGGCCCTGCGTAATCAGTGCCAGTGTGTATAAACGGTTTCACGGCCGGCGTAACTCGACAGGAGCGGTGATCTGCCATTTCTGGAAAGTTTGGTTTAGCGCGGAGTCTAAAGCAGGGTAGACATTTGTGTACCCGGCTTCGAATTAAATTACGAGCGGAAAGAATCCAATACCTCTGACGGAGTATGGACATCAATAAATCTGGACCTGCATGACAATTGACTTTATGATGATAGTCAACTAAAAGATTTAATATATGATCCTTTCGAGGAAGTATAATCGGATGTTTTGTATCGAAACTTATATCGGCGTTTCTCAGACGACCTCCGACTCTAATGATGCCGTCCTGAAGGAAAGGTTTGAGACGTTGAAACATTGGACTACAACGTTTACCTGCTTGTAAATTAACAATCTCGTTCGCGAAGTGAAAGCGCTGAAGTTCACGCAATATTAAACTTTCAGCGTAATCCAGATCCGATGCAATCACCGTATCACGACGCGGTAGTAGCTTAGCGAAGCGGCAAACGAAAACCACACAACGTATGAATTTCGACCATGACGAAAAGCGATCAGCTAGCGAAATTATTAAATTTCTTTCACTGCTTTCTGCAGTGAGCAAAACGTGTTTCTTTTCCTCTGGAGGCTGTGACACGGTGGAAGGATTGAAAGCGGTAACAGGCCAAAGATTTGAATCTAACTCAAGCCATTTAGGACCAGAGAACCAAAGCGGGTGATCAGTTATTTGTGCGGGGGTAAGACCTCGCGACAAACAATCAGCGGGATTTTCCGTGCCTTGCACATGGAAAAAAGTTTGAGCGGGAAATTCATTTTGAATTTTGGTGACCCGATTGGCCACAAAAGTGTCCCAACGATGAGGTGAGGAGTATACCCAACACAACGCCACCGTTGAGTCTGAAAAGGCGAGAACTCGGTCAATAACAAGGCGGTTATGGCAGGCTTCAATGACCTTGGTCATTAAGCTGCTCAGCAACAGAATGGCACAAAGCTCCAACCTCGCAAGCGTTATAGTCTTGCGAGGCGAGACTTTGGATTTAGCTGTTATTAAAAAGACTGCGTTTTTGCGAATACCTCTGCTGTCTTTCACGTGGAAGTAAATTACTCCTCCGTAAGCCTTTTCGCTCGCATCTGCAAACCCCACGATCGTAATGATATCGCCGGTCGAGATGCCTACGTGCCGTGGAATTTTCAATTCGCTGAGCAAAGGTAGTTCTCTTTTGAAACAAGACCACTGATCAGCAATGTGACCAGGGGGCACATCGTCCCAATCACATTCACACAACCAGAGTTGTTTAATGAGAAGCTTTGCATATAAGACGACGGGAGCAACGAAACCCATGACGTCCCATATCCTAGCGACACATGACAAAATGGTACGTTTTGTACAAGATTCAGCGGGAACACTAATTTTGAGACCGAAATAGTCTGTTGCGGGAGACCAACATAGGCCGAGCACCTTATGTGGCTCAGAGTCCTCAAACTCTTTAATCGCGGAAAGTCGATGCGACAGCGGAATCGAATTTAACACCTTTTGTGAGTTGCTTGTCCATTTCACCAGGTCGAACTGACCAGCTTTCATCAGAGCAATCACTTCGGCAGCGGTGGAGATAGCATCGTCTTCATTGTCAATGCTATAGACAAAGTCATCCATGTATAGACCTATATCTAAAGTTTCTTTAGCGCGCGGGTAAGAAGCACCTTCGTCTGAAAGAAGCTGCTTCACTGTACGAAGAGCATGAAATGGACTTGACTTAAGCCCGAAACAAACGCGGTTAAATTCATAGACCCTTAAGGGTTCTTGCGGAGAAAAGCGGTATAAAATGCGTTGGAATCTGCGATCACATGGACGAACTCCAATACAAAGAAACATCTGACGAATGTCAGCTGAAAGAGCGGTACGATATAAGCGAAAATTAACAATAATATTGAATAGATTCCCTTGTAGATTCTGACCGCCATACAGAAGGTCATTGAGGGAAACTTGAGTGGTTGTCTTGGAACTGGCGTCCAGGACAACGCGCAACTTAGAAGTCAACTTGTCATCTCGTATGACCCCATGGTGCGAAATCGTATACGAGGGCAAGCTCTGCGTTGCCTCCGTGTCCGGGGGTGCGGGAGAGATATAACCTTTGTCTAGGTATTCGGTAATGACGTTGTCGTAGGCCTCCTTAAGCTTAGGTGACGCTAACATTTTACGCTCTAAGCAAAGGAAGCGAGTTTTAGCCTTTTTAAAAGAATCGCCTAACGACAATACATCACCCTTAAATGGAAGTGCGACTACATATCGTCCGTCTGCCTCACGGGTAGTCGTGCTGCTATAAATTTCTTCACACGCCGTGTCATCTGGACTTAATTGTTTCGGTGCGTTCACCTCTTCTATTTGCCAGAATTTTCGCACAGCATCATCTAGCGGATCTGTAGCACAACAATATGATACCGTGGCGAAGCTGTTAACACGTACAGGAGCAGAACCAACGATAACATAGCCCAACACCGTTTCTAGGGCTAGCGGTGAGGTACAATTCGATTGACCTTGAACCTTGCGAGATAATAGGAGATGCGGAAAGATTGAAGCTCCAATCAGCAGATCAATGTCTCCTGGAGTGGAGTAAGTGTCGTCAGCCAAAGGTAAGTTATTGAAATTTATCAAACTCGAAATATCTATCGGGACTGTGGGCAAGAGTTCCGTTACCTTGTCTACCACGAGCGAGTCCATGTTAAAACAAACGCTGAGATCAAACCTAGAGAAAAATCTAATAGAAACTGCGCCTTGGATCGGTTTGGTTGTACCTCCAATCCCTTTAACTACAGAACAGTTTGGATTCTGGTTTGTCTTTAAACCTAAGCGTTGACATAAATCCCGACTGACGAAGTTACTCTGTGAAGCACTGTCCAATAATGCGCGCGCAGAGTACTCCTTGCCTTTGGCGTCGAAAACTATAACGCGTGCGGTAGCGAGCAGCACCGTAGTCGGTGCACGAGAAACATTACAACTCGATAAGGAACAAAGCGATACTTCCTTGGAGTGCGCGGGTGAACCTGAAGGTTTCGAGTTACTAGTGCCGGTAGTGCTGATAGAAGCAGGAGGCTGCTCAACAACACCGGGCATCTTCTGCGAAGAAGCATCACTAGAAGCCGCACTCGAAGTTGCGGAATTTGCGGTTGCGGAATGCCTGTGGAGCATACTATGATGAGGTAACGAGCACCAGCGGCACCTTGACTTGCTAGAACAAGTGGCCAACCGGTGGTTTCCAGTGCAATTTATACAAAGATTATTCGCCTTAACAAACTTGAAACGATCTTCAACGGACATCTTATGAAAGGCGGAACAATTATATAAATGTTCGTGTTGTGAGTTACAAAGAGAACACAAAGACTGTGCAGACGTAGTCGCGGTACTAGTATAGGTATGCGTCGGCTTGGGTGGTTTGTGAGGCTTAGATGCCGTATCCACCTTCCGCTCAGCACTTTTCGGAACTTCTTGTTTCCCGGAAGTGCGTTGCAGTACCTTAATATGTTCGCGAATGAAAGCAACGAAATCGTCATACAAGGGTATCTCACAACTATGTTTATTCAACTCGAACAGGCGAACAGTCTCCGGATCTAACTTCTTTTGAGCGAGGTATAAAAATATGAAGTCAGCCAGATTACTCAAATTTAAATTTTTAAGCGCGGCGATCGACGATGCAAAAGTGTCCAAAAAATTTTCAAGGTTGGTCGGAGTCGCGTTTGACATCGCCTTAATGTTATAAATTTGATCCATATACGACGTAGCCAAATAGCGTTTATCTTCAAATTTATCTACTAACGTTTTAAAAATTAATTCGTAGTTTTCTGCGCACGGTGTAATACCGGCACAAGCTAATTTCGCCTTTCCCGACAGCTTACCTAAGAGATAATAAAGTTTTTCGGCATCCGTAAGGGACTTATTTTCGTGTATAACAGTTTTAAAGTTAGCGTAGAAGAGACTCCACGATTTTAAATCGTATCCATCGAAAGACACTAATTGAATCGGGGGCAAATAAGGTTTAAGTCTTCGCGGCTCATTCTCATTCTCAACCTTATTATCATCGGCGTACTGCGAGACTAAGCGCTTGATACGACCGTATAGGCGTTCGAACGATAACAAACATTTGAACTCCGGCTTCGCTTTCGGGTTCAGTGCTAATAAACGATTATTATAATCCTCCACTATTTTACTGAATTCAGAGCGTAACGTATCGACATTACTACTTGCGTCGAGAAATTCTTCCCGGACCGACGGGTTAACGCCTATGTTTTTCGATAAATCGAATGTTTCTTGTAGATACTCAAATATCGAATTGCGTCTCTGTTCTAATAGAATTAATTGTATATCTGCGGTATCTTCAGTCTTCGTCATTTTGAATATAAACTAGATTCAAAAATGTCGAGACTAAGTTCCTAATACACGAATGAAACTTCGATTCGGCGTATAAGTATTTAAAGTTATGAATTTCAGCAAAAAGTGAAAGGGAGCGAGCGGGCGGTCACGGCCGCGATGAAGGTCACGCACACCGCTGTAATCTAAGATACAAGTACTTGCAACTATGCACCGATGGCCAAGCGAATACGTTTATGACGCGTAGGTAATTACACAAAATAATTACTTAAAATAACTACTAATAAACTAATATTTCGATTAATATCTATACTGGGATAGATCGGGATGCGATATACGATTAGGATTACGATAAATAAGTAACGTATGACCTATCTATCACCTATATGAGCTATATGTAGGTACCTAGTTAATACCTAAATGAACCCTATTTCCTAAGCAATGCGGGACGAACGATAATAATTCGCTTAGGGAACAAGATTTTAGGACGCGGGAAAACAATTACCTACTTGGAAATTGTAAAACTATCGAGAAAATTAGCGGTAAAATCCGGCTCGATTGGAACCAAAAAAAATATGGCGGCGCGGGACGGCTAGAAACTAGATTGTTTGGTTTCGATGTGGACTGTATAATTTTCGCGGGGTTTGCTCAAATCCGACTGGGTTGGGTTTGGGCCGCGGAGTTATGGGAGTGTCTATAGGAAAAGGGTAAAGGCACTGACCTGAATCCTTAGGAGCGGCGCCGCGATACTTCAGCGAGCCGCGCGTACATTCATGGATACTTTTCGATGCTTCACTCTTCCTTTCTCACTTCTTCGACTGACGAAAACCAAGAAGGCAAGTTTGTTGGCAAGTCCAGATCAACACTGAATCACTAGGAGCGGCGCGGCGATGCACCAGCTTTAGCGGCGCGTTTACGTTAATTGACGGTCATCGATGCACTGACACTTCTTCAGGCCAGGGGGGGTCGGTATTAGGTAGGAAATTTTGACAGGATGGTCGGATTCGAGCGGTTAAACGAAAACTATTCGCGCTTCGGCGCGACCAATGGCTACCATACAAATTTCGTCGGGGTCTATCTCGGAGACTATAAAAGGTGGAAGAGTGGTTTCTTGGAAAAAGATGATCAGGATGGGAAGGTCTACTTGATGAATAGAAAAAAATTAAAGATGGCGGAATTTATGTTTTTCATACAAAATATATGCAAGACTTTCCTTTCCGAAAGTTCTTTTGGTTTTGTATAGAGAATAAAAATTCATTCGGAGGAAAAATATGGAGGGAGCTGATGGTTGAGGATTTCGGAGACGGGTGAGGAGCACGGTCAGGGTATTGAAGATAGGTTTAGGGTGCTCAAACAAAAATCACTCGAAACCTCATCCAATTGGCAGGGAGCTGAAAAAAAATTCAAAATGGCGGATTCAAGATGGCGGCCATACAAATTTCGTTGGTGTCTTAGAGAGTGTACACGATGGAATAGTGGTTTTTGGAAAAAGATGATGAAGACCCCAAGGTCTACTTGGTGGACAGAAAACCGCGGTTCGCTTTAGCGAGCCGCGCACCCACGCGCCCTACTAGTCGATTATATACCTACTCCTAGTTCCCATCTTTGGACCACCACCGTTTAACGACCGTCTTAGCGCAGTGGTGAGCGTTGTTGTCTTATAATTTCAAAGCCTCGGGTTCGGTTCCCGGCGGGGGCAATTTGGGAAATTACAATTTCTTCATTCTTACAAGGCTTTGGCCGTGGCTAGTTACATTTAGGCGTTCTGGTATGATTGCGTCAAGAAATCGAAGAAGTTTACTGCCATAATTCTTATAAAATAAGACCACTACAATCAGACAGCTTTGTCACTTAAAATCAAAAGAAAAACAATTGCCTAAGAATTCCCACACACCTACGTATCGACATTTTATTTTAGTGACAATCCACCTTAGCTTCAATTTCAACCTTCCTCGTTATTAATTATTCAAAAATGCGTAATAAAAATACAACGCACATTTTGAGCAGCACGTGGACATTCTAATTAAGGAGGCTAATATGAAAAATTCTAAGGTTAATTCGAAAGAAATGTAAATCATGGGTTAATTATAGCACGAATATGACTTTCACTTTGCTAATATGCGAACGCAATTATAATATCATTATGTAATTCACTAATCACAGCGAGAGATATTCAGTCGAGATTGAGAAACGTATTACAAGGACGTCGCGTACGTAGAACTACGTATCAAATGAATAAAATAATCGTGTACGAAATAATATAAAAGTTAAAATTCTTTTTACAACCGACTTCAAACGCCACTACAAAGTATATCAATTGTGCCTATAAAATTTGAAGAGTTCCCTCGATTTCTTCAAGATCCCATCCCTGATGACCATTGTCCCATTGGACTTCTTGGGAAGTAGGGATACCCTTTCAAATAAAAAAAGAATTTTCCAAATCGGTCAAGGCGTCTTCGAGTAATTGGGGAACATACATAAAAAAAAGATTCCGACGAGAACCTCCTCCTTTTATGGAAGTCGGTTAAAATGAGAGCAGCTTCGAGATGTCTATGCGTCCAAAATCCCTGGGTCCAAGACAAAAAGTCTTCGAATATTGCGTGTTGCTAGATTACCATAGGTAATCGAGTCGCGAAGCAAAAGCGGGCCACAATCTTTGAAGAACCGATGGTCATTGGGGTTCTTCATTCTTTATTCACAAACAAAAATCACAATATGATATGAGGTATACATGGGGTTTTTCTTTGTTTTCCAAGTTACTAGAGTGGTGACATCGCACTGGAAAGCGCAGACTACCAGGTCAATCGACGATATCAGGCATGTGGAAATCCATACATGAGACAAGCAGACATGGCGAGCAAAGAAATACAAAAAACTAAAATTCTATGATCTATGTTACCGAAATCGATAGCACGCGCTTGAGTAAAATTATTCACCAGAAGCAGCATTTAGTAATAACATAATATGTAGTTATAAAAAAGTAACTAATTTAAATTCAGAACAACGACAAAAGTTAATTTTATGAGAAAATAGTATAATAAAATATGAAAAACGTTAAGGCTATAAAAGACGACAAGATGTTAGGTTCAGGCTAAAGGGTGTTAATGATTATGCAAATCACGTTAACATTTCTATTACTGAATATGAAAGCACCAGCATAAACGAAACCGTAGGTAAGTGAACTTACAATAGAAGCCGCGAATTAGGTATCGTTATCAGAAGCGGATGTTCCATTAGATGCACATATTCAATTGAGAGTTGCATCGTCCAAGCTGTTCGATATAACTAGGTCGTAATATTAGGGTCGCACGTAAAGGGATCAAGGTCTCGGACCGTGAGAATATTACTATTATTTTAGAAACCATAACCTAAAAAAATGTTTTTAAGTTATTCTTTCTAGCCCCTAGTTGCGTGATTTGTGTGTGAACAAAGGTAGAAACTTTTTTAGAAGTAAAACTGTTAAAAGCATTTAGAAGTAGGTACAATATTGAGTCCGTGGTTATTGATGTAATTTTGATTGGCAAGATATGAAATAAAGTTTAGCTTTATTGTATGACTACTGCGTCTAGTTTATTAGTATCACTTATTACTTCCTATTTATATGGCTTATACCGACGTTTATTCAGATGCGTGTTTATGCGTGAAACGTTAGTTTGATGCAGTTTTTTAGGATACTTGAAAAAACTACTACGCCGAATTTATTGCAGTTTTATGCTTTAAGTATTCACTTCCGGGCAATTTCTTAGATATTATGTTTTGCAGTCATTAAATAAAGAAATAAAATCAATTGAATTGCAAGAAAGCAAATAACCGGTCAAATGCGAGCCGGACTCGCATACGAAGGGTTCTGTACGCCAAAAAAAACCACGTTTCTAGTAGTATTCTTTAATTTTTAATTTATTTTTAGCACCAACAGAAATCACATTCTCTGACAATTTCAGCTCTATCTATTACAGATCATGAGATAGTCCGCTGACAGACAGACAGACATACAGACGGACGGACAGACGAACAGCGGAGGCTTAGTAATATGGTCCCGTTGGTTACCCTTCGGGTACCTACGGAAGCCTAAAAAATATGAGTTGAAACCACAGAATATAATACAAAGTATGTACATATGTTTTGTGCTTGAAACTGAACTGACATTTTCGCGCGCAGTTTACTCTCTTATAAGGAACTTGCAACTGGATGTTTTATGAATATAACAATTATGTAAAGGTAAGTTTTTTAGCTTACGCTGTTCACCTGCGCATTTTACATACACAGGTGAGCATATGCAAAGGCGTACATAAGGTATGTTACCATCACAACTCATCGACGGTCCACACAACTGGGCACGAGTCTCCTCTAACTTTCCGGAGTCATTATAAGCAACAAAAATATGACTTCCTTTTACTTTGAAGGAAACAATAGGGTGGAAATCTGCCTGACAGTTCTCTATAATGTCCTCAAAGGTGTGTGAAGTCTGCCAATCCCCAGTGGACTATGACCCTTCTCATTCTGTTATATGGTTGCATTTTAGTCTGAAGAAAAACAAAATACCAATTAGAATATTTACAGCATGAAATACAGGAAGCAATTGCTCACACCTGCAGTCGGCAATCCTTTTGTCACGCAACCTCTATCAGGTAACCTCTATTGGGTAATGTTCAATCAATTAATGTTTTTTGCTCGTACCCGCTTCCGAAGCATCGTAAAAGAACTGGTTGCCGACAATTTCGGTTTAAAGGAAGTTGCATGCTTAGAAATTAAATGCCATCCTTAAAAAATTAAGGAAGTGGATTATGAATAGGTATTCTTAGCTTTTTTAGTTTATCAGCGGAGTATGTAATTAGGAATAATTACTCAAAGTAACAGTGAGCTTTGTTTTAAATTAAACCGACACCGGTAATCAGCTACACTACAAAATGGAATTACGCATTTTTCCACTAGGTCTTGAATTAGCGTGTGTAGACACTCGTATATCAGCCGTATTAATTTTCAAGTAAATTGTGACTTTTCCACTAAAATATGCAATGACTATCGTTACTAACCAAATCGCTGCCTTGTCATAAGCTTTCAGGTCAACTACCTAACTAACGATGTAAATCTCGACATTTATCTCAATATTATACCTACTTATCATTCAGGTAAGCTAAATGGGGTATTGTGGATAAAAATTGTGTTCAATAATGAACACTACAAAACAGATTCTGTATAATATTACATGTACGCGAATAAAATACATTTAAATAAAATACGACTAAATAAATAAAATATAGACACTAAACTTCGTGGGAATATTCAAAATATATTTATTTAAAAACCTATACGCCATATAATTAACACTTATTAATGGTAATTTAGATTCTCGGTCTTCCAAATTTTTTAAAATATTCGTGTGGTTCTTTAAAGACAATAATACCTACCACTCTACATTAAGTGCAAATTATTTTTTTTATATTTTTATCCCTATAATAAATGTTATATCAGAGGCATAGATTTCTACCGCCGCATTGTATAATAATTACTGACACTGAAATAGTATGATCTTTTAAAATATAAAATGATAATCTGACTTATTAGCGCCACTGCATTATGCAATAGATTAAAATTCCCTAAAACAGATAATATGTATATATGATAAATTCTTATATCTTTATTCAATCAAAAAACATAAAGATTATAAATATTTATCTTTACTATTATATAACACAGATAGAAGGAAACTGAGGATATCGATGAGAAAAAAAATAATATATATATATATATATAACATAACTGAAACAGGTCTCTTAAGCTCCGCTAATAGGGTCTTGAAAATAGTCCATTGTACTTCACACTTTGTAGAAAAGGCTAACTAACATTTTATAGGCTTTTACTTTAACCACGTGTTGTTCTCGCTCAATTTATCTTCGTGTATCTCAAGTATGGCTCGAGCAACTTATTTTATACGATACGACGATATATATATTTTTTTTTTCAATAAAACCTAACTGCCTACTAATTTTTTGCATTTTCCCTATATCGGTAATTTTTAATATACATATTTTTTGGGTATCTTTGGATATAGATAATAGACGAATATTTACTCGCAAGCATAATATATAATTTAAATTCACTAAAATTCGATCTTCTAAAAACGAAAAAGCTTTTTCCAGCCATTGTTTTACTTTTTACTTACACGAATGTATGGCGAGATGGAGCAATTCATCGGTTTTGACTTGTTTCCTGGTTTGAGTTTGAAATTCAAGTTTCGCTACGTAAACGGGATACGGTTGAGAGAACTGGTGATTTTCAACTTTTTAACTCGTTAATGCGCACGCCACTTCAGAGCTCAGAGGTGAATTCAGGTTTTTTGCTAAAAAAAACATTCAGCTAACTAATAAGCCCCCGCTTTTTACTGAGTTCAGTTATTTTGCGATGCATATTTTGAAAAGTCAATGAACTTTGGGTAACTCTATTTGCAACTGACGTCACTCACAAAAGGTTAAGATTGTGAGATCGCAATCCAGTGCTACCTCGTTATAGACAAAAAGTAGAAGTAATTCTGTTCGATTATAAAAGCGACCATTCCATTCAAACCATTTTTGTTGACCTTCCATTATAGTTAGGCTCGTGCATCTACAGTTAACGAACTGTAGATGCATGAGCCTAACAACTGAAACAAAAACCGACTTTTTTCCAAAAGAAAACAGTTGAATAAATTCTATAAATTTTGCATACTAAGAACCGATTTCATCAACGTATGCGAGCTTTTTGATATTTTGGCAGGTTTTCAATACAAAAACTGTCAGAACGACCAATTTATTCTTAGGGTAAACGTCACTCGAGGTTGGTGAAATCGGCACTTAATAAGTAAACTAGAAATCAAACCGAATTACGACATTCGTTGTACTCGTAAGATCTTAAGTTTTACAACAAACAAAATTGGAAAAACACCAAAAGTGAACGAACAAGTTACAACCACCACATATCTACGACTACCACAGTTAGGGTCCTCGCGCACTAGGCAGCCATGACCATGACTAATTGCTGTCGTGGTCCTTGGTTGCACAAGTCTAAAGCTAAAACGAACACTCACAGCAAAGTTAACACAGTATAATGGGATATAATAGGCCGCAGCATCCTGGTAGAGTATTACAACCATAAGTTCTCAGCGGCCGCACGATGTGTTGTGATTACACGTTGCCACGATTTTTTTTTAAATCTTTATTTTGTGCCGGAGTTTTATGAATTTGTGATTATGTTGCCCCCGTAAAACAAATAATTTTGTGTCCTTTACTAAGACTGTTCTCTTCAGCGTGGGTAACTCTATTTGCAACTGACGTCACTCACAAAAGGTTAAGATTGTGAGATCGCAATCCAGTGCTACCTCGTTATAGACAAAAAGTAGAAGTAATTCTGTTCGATTATAAAAGCGACCATTCCATTCAAACCATTTTTGTTGACCTTCCATTATAGTTAGGCTCGTGCATCTACAGTTAACGAACTGTAGATGCATGAGCCTAACAACTGAAACAAAAACCGACTTTTTTCCAAAAGAAAACAGTTGAATAAATTCTATAAATTTTGCATACTAAGAACCGATTTCATCAACGTATGCGAGCTTTTTGATATTTTGGCAGGTTTTCAATACAAAAACTGTCAGAACGACCAATTTATTCTTAGGGTAAACGTCACTCGAGGTTGGTGAAATCGGCACTTAATAAGTAAACTAGAAATCAAACCGAATTACGACATTCGTTGTACTCGTAAGATCTTAAGTTTTACAACAAACAAAATTGGAAAAACACCAAAAGTGAACGAACAAGTTACAACCACCACATATCTACGACTACCACAGTTAGGGTCCTCGCGCACTAGGCAGCCATGACCATGACTAATTGCTGTCGTGGTCCTTGGTTGCACAAGTCTAAAGCTAAAACGAACGCTCACAGCAAAGTTAACACAGTATAATGGGATATAATAGGCCGCAGCATCCTGGTAGAGTATTACAACCATAAGTTCTCAGCGGCCGCACGATGTGTTGTGATTACACGTTGCCACGATTTTTTTTTTAAATCTTTATTTTGTGCCGGAGTTTTATGAATTTGTGATTATGTTGCCCCCGTAAAACAAATAATTTTGTGTCCTTTACTGTTCTCTTCAGCGTAAACTAAACTTCTGTGACCAAGGTAGAGGACTGCGACGTCGCTCGACCAGTTCAGGTCATGGCCACTGAGTACGCGAGGGCCCTTATAAATATAATCTAACAGATCTAATAGCAAATATAACTCGGATAATTTAAATAGCAGCAACACGCAGATGCAGTTCGCAGCGTGCCAAGATGATAGGCGCACTATTCAAAATCAGTAATCTAACATTGCTATTCCGTTGCATAAACAGCAGTTTATTAAAGGGTTTGAGTACACGCAAGGTAGATAACATCAAGCGAACACAATTAACAAGTCTGTTGGAAGAACGAGCGGGTATGAGAACATCCATAGATCTTATCAGTGTATTAACAGATTCAATACCGGTATCAGATGATCCGATATCCGATATACGAAAAACGCAATTAACGTAAACTTGTATTCGATCTGTTTCGGACAGTTGCTCCCTCTCTTTCTTCTTCTCTCTGCGTTGTCTCCCTCATTGCTAGAGGCTGTGCTGTAACCACTTGAATAATAATTTAATGGTCGGAGTTTTCTTGGGATAGAAATGAGATGGAGTCCCAGATGTTTCCGCATTCAGTTTATACGTCACAGTATCTGATCGAAAAATGTAGAAAGTGGCTCAAAAGCCAATAAAGGTCAAACCGTAAAGCCTTTTAAAACGCTTAGTCAGTCGTCTACTGAGTCACTATTCACTAGTAAGTACCGGAATATTTCGTATTGGTCGGTTAATTAGCAGAAACGTCACGTCCAAGCGCCATCAAGACGCCACTGTCACAGAGTTATAGGATAAAACGAGCGTGCGACCAATGCCAAGTTTTTTCACTCGTGGCACACGCAAATGGGCGTGTAGGACTGTGAAACGTCATGAAGCACGACTGTGACCACGTGTTGCGTTGTAGATTTATGAGATACTAGCTGATTAGCTGATGCCCGCGACTTCGTCCGCGTGGATTACGGTTTTTTTAATTCGAGCGGGAACTCTTTAATTTTCCGGGATAAAAAGTAGCCCATGTGTTATTCGAGACTATAATTTCCCTTCTTGCCTTCCAGCCAAATTGGTTCAGTCGTTGCGAGGTGATTGAGTAACAAACATCCATCCATCCATACATCCAAATTTTTGCATTTATAATATTATAGTAGGATTAAGCCATCTACTGATATTCCTAAGCGAACGTATAATTTTCCTATTCTATTCCCAACGAAACAATAGTTAGTAAAAATCGAGTGATTAACATTATTTATTCTTTGTATGAGTGATAGATTTGCGATTGTTTCAATCTTAACCTTAAATGTATGTAAATTATTATCAACTAAACAAAACTCTAAAGAAAGAGTCGCCAGGTATGAATAACTTAGTGCCACTTTCTATGAAAAACTAATCTTATTCTAAAAAAACTTAACTAGTCGTATTCTAAAAAATGTGGTCATATTTTTCCAAGGAAAGTAAAGGAAGAAGTTTCTTTTAAACATCTCTGCACGTGCCAAATGGGTCAAACGTCTTGCCGCACTGTCGCTCTGTCAAGGAGCACTAGCATAGCAATATGAAATAATTAAAATAAATTAAAGATTTAACATTTAAATTTGATTCATTTAAAAATATGAGTAATTAATGTAAAAAAAAGTGAATTAAGGCTTCGTGCAGTTAGTATATTACATGGGATTGTATAGAGCAGCTGAACTATTTTGAAAATCTAGAAATCATAACAATTATCAAGATATCATACTGTACACTAGAATTCAGGTAATATGTCATACATAGTTGGATATGTATTACTTTGATTATTTCCTAATTTAAAAATTAAAACTTGATAGGGAAAATATAATGAACAGTTATATTATTTTGAAAGGGTATACTTCCCAGGTGGTCCCATTTCATTAAGTCAGGATCTGAAGATGAGGTCCTGGAGAAATTGAGAGACTTCTTCAAATTTTATAGGCACAATTGTATTAATAATGCAAATATACTTTGTAGTGGCGTTTGAAGTCGGTTTTGTAAAAAGAATTTCTACGTTTATATTATTATCAATAAAATTAATTATTCCTATTTTTCTTCATTATCGTCATATAATTATAGGAAATGTTAGTAACAAAAGCAGTTTCCTGCTTAAAACGTATAGTTATCTCTGAACTTGATACTAATGGGAGGGCAAAGTTTACCTTGCACTAAGTTACAGTGTACGAGACAGAGTAAATGGTTTAGCCAATTATAAAGAAGGTAACTCATTACACGAAACATGAACCAACAAGGAAATGGAAGTTACATGAGAAATGTCGAAAGTAAATCGGAAACCCAATATAGATATAATAGGAAACGAGAGGCAAACGTATCAAAAATAGAAGATCACTATTTGCTATTGTATATTAAACAGATGAAGAAAGAATTCTTACTATAACTGAAAATATTCGATAAGGAACTTTTTACTTTGTTAAACCGATAATAATAGATAAAACGAAAAGAAAAGATGTGATTTATTAGATTCTGCACGTTTGTAAGTTTATCGTATATCAATTTTATTGTAACTTTCAACAGAATATATGAAATAACCGAGTGTATGAAAGTAATATCGAAGCTCAATAAAATCTATTTATAAGAAAAGTTCATATTACATAACCTTGAGCACATAACACAAATAAGATCGATAAGATTTCTTCGGTTTGCGGTTTTCGTGGACAAAATTAAGCGTACAAGACTCTTGTAAATATAAAATGAGATGTTTATAAAAACAATTAGCAAATAGGTGAAACCACAAACGATGCCAAGTATTTCCACAATCGACATAATAAATCCATTTTTCAGTCAAATGTTTCTGACCGACCAATGAGACAATCGAATTCTTTGGCATCATTTGGCACAGCGTAGCTTGAAGTAACTGAGGCAATATTACTTACAAAATGCGTATACAACACTCACGTAAGGTCTACTCGTGTTCTGCTTTTGCCGCAGCATTCAAAGTACTTATAGTCTATACCGACTCGTTGGTGACTAGTGAAGATTGGCCGCTGAGGCCGGATTCGGTCGAGGTGACATCAGTCAATATGAGCTAGTGGACGAAAGCAGACATAGGTCAGACCAAACACAATGACCGGACAAGAAGTGGGTTAATTGAAGACAACAGCCACCGCCGCCGGCCAGTGCAGAGATCCGCTCTCAATTATTATAAACAGTGTCGGTAATAAACTGTTTATTATGAGTGATGTCGAGTAAGAGTATAGATTCGGAAGAATCTTTTCTTTTATTGATAAAATCTACAAACACTTGCTTGTTAACTATCCTTACTAAAATATTATAATTAATGCGAAAGTATATTTGTTTGTTGGTCGACGTAATTTTTTGCATGGTTAACCTAGTTAAGGACTTGGGAGAGTGACATAGGTGTTTTATACCGGAAAACACGGTTCACGCGGGATTTTCAAAACTATCAAAATATAGTTAAGTTATAAAGCCTTGTAACACAGTGTAGCCACTTAATAGAAGGTTCCAGCCACTGTTTTGTAACTGAATACGGATAATTTTTTTATTGATTTTGGGCGTCTTTGGGGTCTTCGGAGAAACCGAATAGTTATTGTTTTTTTGCGAATCAAACAAGTTCATCAATAATTTTAAATAGAAAAAAAAAAGGTTCGCGAAGCTTTCTCCGATAGCCGGCGGAGTTTGTATAATACTTAGGTATCTGCAGTGCGACACCATCTCACATCGATTTCCTAGACGTCTGGAAATAGGCTGGTTCCTTGATACGAACAAATTGGGGAACAACTCTTAATTTATTTGACGACTGGCTGAGATTATTATTTAATTTATGATATTAGGTCTAGTGGTTAGGATTGCGGTCCTCTATTCGCAGGGTCGGTGGTTCGAACCTGCTGTGACTATTCCAAGTGCGTTTAAGCAATGAAATATCACATGCTTAAACGGTAAAGGAAAACATTGTGGGGAAACTTGCCCGCCTGAGAGTTCTCCATAATGTTCTGAAAGGTCGAATTGGGCCAGCGTGGTCCTATAAACCCATCTTTGGGGATATGCGCTCAGTAGTGAGCCGTTGATGGGGTAATGATGACGAGCTATTTAAAGTGAATGTTAATTCTAAAATGACTCATGCATTCCTGAACAATACAACAAAAGAGATATTTTTGTATGGCATCAAGAACTGTGGGTATTAAAAATGTTGATAGCATAATACGATAGCTCTGGGGCACTGACGGTTGACAGCCATTTTCAATTATAATGCAAAACCTCAATGCGCCGGACAATACGCTGTAAGCACAATAAGCTAACGTAATGTGAGGTAAATGGTACATCGTTTCCTGGATTAAAGAACATTATGCGAATACTAAGCAAAGTTTGTCACATGGACCCTCCAAATACATTAACCCAGGAATGCCCGAATTATTTTTTTTTCACTTTCATTGTTTTTTTTTCTTTAAAACTACTTGGAAGGGGATCCGAAAATGATAAAAACAATAAAATATTTTAAAAACATATTTGAAGTATGAAAAATAAAGCGTGTCCATATGGACACGCTGGGCAGTTACAGTATCAGAAAATACAACTACTAGGTGAAAATCTAATGAGTACTAAACTTGATTTTAGACAAGAATTAGGCATAATGACATTGTAATACTTCTTTGTATGCTATGCTTCGAAGCATGCAATACTTAATCTCAAACTACACTTCATAAGTCCTGTTTTACCAGCTAAATGTTTGGCTTTTCCGTAAGAAGCCAAGAATCGTTTCTTATTTTTCCGACTTTTCAGTAAAGTTATAAACTCAGTCAAATCTCCATGCATCGGTAGTGAAGAGGCAGTACCTCTGTCTTCCTGAATCTCTTTGTGGGGTATCTTGGACTTATTGAAATAAGACAGAATAATTTCCAAGTGGAAATCAAGCTGGAATTTTACCACTCCAGATATTTCTTTTATTTCCCAGGCACAATGAATATCCAGCATCCATGTCATAAGTGACCAGTGCTGATTATTTTAGTGCTTTATTTATTTTGTTCATTGTAAAATTTTGGATTGCATTTCCAGGTTGTAGTAAATAAGATTTTTAGTATGGAAATAGCTCCAGTTCCCCACGAATCTACGTCTTAGCTTCTATATTCAGGTGATGAACGACTTTCATGACCTTCTTGATCAACATACAAAATATCTTAGACTTCATTAAGTGTCCAGTTGCCTCTTAACTGGTTGATATCAAATAATTTGGTCAGATGTAATTTATGTGTAAAAAGCTATTGCAAGTGCCCAGCGTGTCCATATGGACACGCTAACTTTATCGCGATAAAAAGTAATCAAAATAAAGATTTATCCATTGCTTCACTCTATAAAAACATAGGTAAATAATGACTAAATAGTTTACAATACAAAAATTCCTTCCAGAATACATAAATATGGATCAATTTTACTCTTTCTCTTCTCGAATCCACTTTTTTTGCAAATTCACAACTTGTGAAAAAACAAACTCAATTTTCTTTAAGATCACTCCCACTTTTTGCCCCAATTTTTACATATTATAACAGGTTATACCTTAGGCTACCCGAATGTCATTAACTCTTTCTTTTATATAAACAAAATGTTGTCATAATCGGCAAATAATTTTACTACTATAAACGTGTCCATATGGACACGCTGGGCATTACTGGGTTAAGTAATTATGATTAAGGCGCATTAGGCATAGTGGCATGAATGCCTTTTTAACCTCTATCCTCCAAATATGGCCTAAGGTTGATAGCTGGGTTTAAATGAGTCTCTGAATCTTATACATAACCCGATCCTTCACCAAATAGGTTGGTGATATTGTTAAATATGAAAACAACCCTAACTAATCCTTACTCATCAATGTGATTTTTTACATGGGTTGTTCAGAATGGAGAGTGACAATCCCGGAAAAACAGTGACTTCCAGAGGGTTTTTTAAAAACCTAATTTCACGCAGACCAAGTCGCGGATAAAAGCTAGCCAGTCAAATTAATAAAGGTGAACTAAAGTTAAACAAATATTGATGTGCAAAATAACACATGTGTCTCGCATAATGTGTCTAAACTTACAAAATAACACATGTCTTTACTCATTTTGAACACCCACGCAACACAAGACGAAACCAGAACAAAGTTCATTGACATAAATAGTGTAACCCATTCATCAAAATCACAGTTAGTTTCGTAGTAAGCCGGGGCGATCGTCAGAAACAATGGTGGACGAGTGACAGGCGGCGAAGACTTCATTAGGAAAAAATCTATTAGGTCAGTGGGCAGTTCGCTTTAATTTCTATCAACGCTTTGGGAGTTAGGTCACCTAAGCTTTTGAATTCACTAGGATATTTCACGAATCGGTAGGAAGGGTTAAATGAAGATTTATGAGAAACCGGTCGATGACAACAATCGCATTAACAGATTTATGGACTTGCTAATGCCTGTTATTTTATTTTATAGCCGCTTTGTTGACTTGAGCCAATATAACTCTATGGGTTTTATAAATTGATTTTTTGGTTCAGTTTTAACTCATATTTACTTTAAACACTTACTACCACTATGAAGGTAAATTTTTCTTCAAACTCTCTGGGTCATATACGAAAATATTAAAAATACTGATCATCTTTCACAAAACTGACGTATTGCAACTAGCTATTAGTCTTAAAATAGTGACTGTTACGAACCCTGTGACAGTAACTCAACCAACAAATAAGAAACGAGAAGATGTACATACTTCATCTGTCGTGCGATTCTCTAAAATGATTGTTGCAGTGTGACGATTGCAATCGCCTCTGATTGGCCGATACTCACTCTCGGATGAGACTGTTCAATGATAGATACAGCTTTTACGTAATCGGCCTTCCGTGTGTCCCTAATATGTCTGGTCGAAACACCTAAAACCAACTTAGCAGTAAGTTCATATACATATATGAACTTACAGTTAACATACGTTATGATAACGATGGCGCAGCAGGAAGGCATTGTGGCCAACTGTTCCGGGAAGTGACCGCAGACGAGGCGCAGACAAGAATGACGTCACCGAACAACCAGCCAATTGGGGCAGCGGGTTTCAGGCAGTTCGTTCACTCGTTAAACGTTTAGGACTGTAGGTATGTAGGTAGTAGGTACACGAGATTGTCAATGTGAAGTTTTTCATTCGTATACCTAATACTATAAAATCTTTTGGAAATCTCTTGCTAATATTAGAACTTGTTAGTATAGTATACTTTTGAAATGCTAAAGATTAAACAAAATCAGATACTTTATATCTAAGTAACAGTAGGTACATTAAATTAGTATAATAAAAATATTACTAGTAATCTTAACAGAAATGAATATCTTTTGTTTGAAGTAGCATGTATAAGTAAACAAAATTTTCAACGTTTTTAAAATCTATTTCTTCTTTGAACATGCTTTGTGTATCACTACATAGTATAAAACAAAGTCGCTTTCTCTGTCCCTATGTACGCTTAAATCTTTAAAACTACGCAACGGATTTTATGCGGTTTTTTTAATAGATAAAGTGATTGAAGAGGAAGGTTTATATATGTATCATAACATCCATTAACAGTGAATGACATAGGCTATATATTTTTCAACACACTTGCTCATAAAATGGCTCCCGGTTCACCGCAATTAGGCACACAATGACACCTTTAACTCAAACTGTGACTTTTGATTACTATTATTCACAATGTGAGTTATAGAATTATTTTTTTTAATTTTATTGGTTGAGTTGCTTTGTTCTTAAAAAAGTTTCTATTACAAAAAAGATCCTACCTATTGCCAAGATACCTATTGCTTGTTCATTTCATACAACTTCGTATTTAAATAGATAATTTCAACTTGTACGTGTTTAATAAATAAAACTGTCACTCAAATATAACTTTTGTTTTTTCTGTAATAAAGAAAACTGGAAATTCCCCATTTTGTACGTGGCTATAAGAGAAAAGCCAAAAAAAAAGGTACCTCATTCTTTTAGTCTATGGCCATTAAAGGTGCGCGCGCATTCCGGAAAACTGATTAAATCAAATAAACACCTGAATAGGCTGTATGGTCGTTGATCTTTGCCTGCCCTCAAGAGCATCTCAAGAGGGCGAACAAAAGAACAACATTAATTTTTCCCGCCATTGCAAAAAAAATTTTCACAACTCGTTTTCACTGTTTTGTACCATAATGTACTATTTTAGTATTATTTTCTTCACAAGTGTGTTGAAAAACGTCGTATGATACACGTGTATATTGATGATTACCGTCCTCGGCTACCTTAAGACCCTCACCTAACGGCTCGGGTCTCAATAGCGCCTCAGCGGTAATCACCAACTTTGACACTTGTACCATAATGTACTATTATACCCGTGCGAAGCCGGAGCGGGCCGCTAGTTTATTATATTATACTGTTTCTGTAGTATTAATAGAGTGAACAAAATTTTTAACATTTTTAAGTAAACGCGGAAAAGTTCTCGAATAAAATACTTGAAATTCCTCCAGTGATGGTTTTTATGAGTGCCATTTATAATGTAAACGGCCTTGAAGAGAAGAAACTTATACAATAACACCACTGTAACATGCCACAGAGACGAGTGGTCGCCAAGGCCGCGGAGTCAATGAACAGCATAGGACGCAACCTGTCTGGGCAGCCAGAACATAATATGATTAATAATTACGGCGACACCACACAAAAGAACCTTCGAAGGCCCTAGTACGCATGCGATATCATCTAAAGAATATCAAAGAACTGTAGCTTGACTGTGCGAAAAAACCCAATAGAGTTCAAAACGTCTGGGAAAATTTAAAAGTTGCCGTTTTGAAACGATTTGTATGGCGAACCGCCATCGAAAATAAACATAAGTATTACTAAGTACTCAAATGTAAAAAAAAAATATACAAAGCATCTATTCATGGTATAAAAGATAAGGCAGACTCTTTAGATATATCTTTAAAGATATTGCACATTCACTTGAAAAATTAGCTTATTAGCATAACGTCATTACGACTTACAGGGAACAGACTTGGAAATGCTTCCGAAAGCCGTAGAGCTGAGACATTTGTACAATTTATAACATTTGTCAATAGAATACAATAGAAAAGTTTTTTTTATTCAAATAAACTTTTACTTTGGTATTGAATCGTTAAGTGAATCCACCACTGCAGTTCGGACTTCGGTATACCATACCGTTCCAACCGAGAATGAACAAGCAAGAAACGAAAACTAAATAGATTTCTTTTTAATAGATTAAACAAGGTGAAGTCTAAAATTAAGCAAGGAATTTTATTATAGAACGTCACACTCATTCCTACAATTTCGTAACATGAAGATCCATTCCCAGAAGATTGTTGACATAACAAAAGTGTGTCCCGAGTGACCCAGCTCGTGAAGAATTCGCAGCGATGGCACGGCATCCAGGTACACTAGCACCGAGCCCACGCGGAGAATGTGTTTTCAACTATTTATAAACCCGTGACAGCTTTTGTGAGAGCCGACGGAGCTTTAGCTTTGTGCCTCACATTACTATCTCGATATATTCATGATTGATGTATTTAATAGTTTAGAAAATCGCCTTACAAATGACGCATGAACCGTTCCGCCGCAGTTCTAGGGAAAGACATCAATCTGACGAATTTGAAAATTGAATTTGAGGATCGTGTGGTCTAGCACGTGACAGCGCCGATCACGCTGGTTAAGGAAAGTTAGGTATATCTGGTTGGTAACTGGATGCGTGACCGACGTTGGGTGTTCTTTGTTTTGTTGACAGCTTAACGTGCTCTTCAAGTAACCGTGCCTCGGAGAGCTATTATATCATTTGAAAAAGAACTGTTAAAACTAAGAGTCGAAATCTCGTTCCCTAAGGACCAATTTCAACATCTTTAAATAAGTCTTATGCGAGCGTAAAGATATTTTGACAGATTTTCTATACAACTGTCGGAACACCCAATTTAGTCCTCAATTAAACTTCACTCGACATTGGCGAAATCGACCCTTAGTAGATTGGTATGCGGAAGGATCTGGTAACCACCGTATTATTTTCCCGATAAAACTCCTACCATTATATGAATAATGGACAAGGGTCACGACTTTCAGCGGCCAATTGCAGACGACGCAGAGAAAAAGAGATAGAGAAGATTAAAAGATAAGTTAAGATATCAGACCTGTAGAAGCTTTTAGAAAGTATAAATACTAAAGTATTTTCACTAAGGCTAACTTAGTCACAGCGTGAGTCGCAATGAGATATGATTAACCGCATATTTCCGTAGGCGTATTGGGCTGTATACATGTTTCCAGACATGGAAACTGAACGTTCCAGAACTTCTTTGTTGGCAAAGGGTCGATGCACCTCGTTTCTATGTGCTACTAACATATTTTACTCGTCCCTCTTGTATTGTTTGTCACGTAGTATGTTTTCGCAATATTAAAGAAATTTTATTGTTATAGCGTAGCATAGCGTACAATACCTATTGTCAATGGTGTTAAAAAATGTTGAGGTTCTTACAGAAAACCAAGATACTTTTTAGGCTTTCGTACCCGAAGGGTGCCAACGGGACCCTATTACTAAGCCTCCGTCTGTCCGTCCGTCCGTCTGTCAAGTCTCAAGAACCATAATAGGCAGATACTCGAAATATTGTACATAGGCACAGAATGTGTATTTCTATAACAACAAACAATAAAAAAAGTTAAAAATTAAAGAGGGGTCTCTATAAAACCATATGTTGTTTTTTCTCAATCTTAACTCGATTCGCACTTGACCGGTTTTTTGCCACCTACTTTTGCATGATATTTGAAATTGGACAGAAGATTAATGCTGGATTTTACCAATGACTCCTTAACGATTCCCTCAGCAAGGAGCGCCTAGCGTAAGACGTCAACTAAATCTAGATAATATCAGCCGTATCTAATGCTTAAGTATCCCTTAAATGTTGGTGCAGTTGCCAAATCGTTAAGTGTCTAGCAGAGCTTAGGTGTTTCGTAAAATTGAGGGTTTGTCGGTGAAATCAACATAATTATATTAATTAAAGTGATCCAGGCTGTAAGCCTGGATCATGGGCCAGAGTTATAATATATTTTCGTTGTTTACTTGAAAAAAAAAATCACGGAAGTTCTTATACTTTTTTACTTCAAGATAAATTAAATATGAAATCTGCCAGCCTCTTATAACTTTAATAAAGACAGGCAACAAGACTACATTTATTTATGAATTAAGAACGTACTTGGCTCGTTAATTTCAATATAATAGCCAACTGCACGGCACGCTATGCGCTCAACAGTTTCTTATAACGTTAACCAGTTAACGATGTAGATCTTTGAATGGTGCGGCCGCTTTAAGCTAACAATATTGGAAAGTGGAAGGTGTTGGCACTAGTGTTTCTGGCTCACATTGAGCTAAAAGGCAAAGCCTTTTCACAAATCGCTCACACAAAACTTCTTAAGCCTTAAATACGTACATAACTAGGAAAATGCTATTCACAACAAACTATAAATTAAGAAAAATAAAACCAACTTCAATGTACTGAAATAAATAACTGAAAAGGTGAAAGTGTCTATATCTTGAAAACTACTGAACAGATTTTGATGAAATCTTTATTGTTCCCTAAGTTGAAGTAAATTTAAGCAAATAAAAAAGAATGAATGGATGAAAATATCAAAATAATCCTTCAACTAACTCTGTAGGTATAGAAATAAAAGTAGAATGAAAAGTATTACAAGCAAAATAGCCTATTAGCCAGATGGCGAATGATTTCCTACGAGAAGTCGCTTGTAACTAATGAATGGAAACGGCACAGGATATGGGTATAGTGGTTGCGGAAGGAGAGGGGACCCTGCGCCGAAAGACGCACGAAACTGAGCCGTGATGTATGAACATGGAAGATTAATGACCATAACAGTATGTTCAATCGCTCCCAATCTGTATCTTAACGACAATTTACCACTTGAATTCGTCCTTAGTAATACTGTAAATGCAAATGTGTGCTTGTTTCTTGGTTTATCCTTTAATCAAGAAGGGCTAAAGTAAAGTTCGACGTGATTTTTGCATGGGTATACTCGTAGATGAGGTGAGCATGGGCAGGAGACAAAAATTGTATCCCCGTTTTACATTACAAGAGTGGCATTTATTTATTTACAAGATTAAATAAAAGAATAAGCTACATATTTTAATAACGTGAATTTACATTCCAAATTATTCTGAATTACTATTCAGAAGTCCTTAAAACAAGCGGGTTTATTCCGTACAAACAAACCCTTTTAAGTATGCGCAGGCTAGATTCAAAGCTGAAATCCTTTGGACATAAAAAACATAATATTATTAGCGAGTACAGTCAGCTTCAAAAAAAATTTTTTTTAAGCCAAATGCAGCAGCTTTAAGAAATTCGAGCAAATGCATTCATTTGTAAAATAAATGATATTTTTTTCCTAGACTTTATATAGGGTTATTTATTTTAATAGTTAATTATTACCTAATTAACCATCTGGTAGGCAGGACATGTGCTTTAATTCAACGTTTCTTAAACGAACCCTTAAGGTGTAGAACGCTCTCCAGCGTATGTTTCCTGCCTTGAGTTCCTTTAACACGAGAGTAAAAAGCATCTTCTAGGCAAGCGGGCTCCAATCTTGACCCCATTATTGCTTTCCATCAGGAATCATGATTGTTTTCAAGTACCAACGCATCTTGCAATAACGAGAAAAATCTGTAAACAGACTACATTTTTTTAATATTTCGTCTTATTGATTTTTTTCGTTTTATATCAAACGTAGCCTATGTCATCAGGAACATAAAAACGAATCGATCGACACCTCATTCGCTCGCTCAGGAGTTTACCTAGCTTCGAACATAAGTTAATAGAAACATACATACGATATAGACTGCGAAAATATTAATTCCTTCTTTTTGACTTTGCTGTAGTTGGGTAAAGAATGAAACATAAAGATGTAGTCGGTATCTTTAACGTCTTAAATCTAATGCCGACTGTACTACACAGTGACGTTTTCTCTAAATTCGCAATGTTTATACAGATATAGGTCTGGCATGATGCCAATTGTTCTTTTAATCGGTCTAATTCATTCAGAAATTGTTTTATTGCCCTGTGAGTGCGGATAGACAGGCGCGACCTCTAGAAGGTCACGGCACTATATTTCGAGGAAAGATAATGCCGTGTCTTTGGCGTGACGCGATTTCTTAGGAAATTCAAATCATGGTTATTATTTATTAGACCGTAATAACTTCCGGAGTTTTAGTGCAATCGTCAGTCTTTACTTGACTTAGATTTAAAATGTCGGATACACAAAACATTTTATAGGATTAAACTAGCAGAGGAAGTCTGGACCTTACAAATTATGTCTCCATCTTTTTATCTAAAGCTAAATGCTCCGTAGACCTTTAGATCACATTGATCACAATAAAAGAACTAAAGGCCTGAGAGGTCTCTTTAATGTTCTTAAAGGTGTGTGAAGTCTACCAATCTGCGTGTACTATAATTATGTCCTATAACCCTTCTCATTCCAATAGTAAGCCGGCAATGGGACTATAGGTACCTACTATAGTTAAATAATTCACTCCGAGCGTAGAGTATCAAAAGCAAAGAAGAATGACGGAACATTCACACAAATTAAAATGCCCCTTAATCTAAAATTGCTGCTCTGCAACTTGCAGGTGAGATAATAACTAATTAATTTAACAATAAAAAATGCAAAGCATGCAGATCAATGGACTTTAATTGCGCATGAGGAATTGCGCAACAGACAATTGATACTTAATCTCCATAGATTCAATACTATTCATACTAAGTAACTTAATATTCTTACGCAAAATGTTACGTGTTTTGCCTAGTTTACACACACAACATGACAAATGACTAATTCCTGTGCCATGTGTACGTATACATAGTATCACTACATCTATAAAACATTCCATCTAAACTTGTTTTGTATGTTTTATAAATATACGCCTCATAATATAATTTCATGCATAAATATGTTGTTGGGAAAATGGTAAGTATGACTTAATTTATAAATTATGATAAATGATAAATATTTTAGATCCAATAGATTGTAAGGCGGATATAAAGAATATTATTTTGTAGAAATCTATGCAATCAAGAAAAGCAACTATGTACCTACTTAAAACGTTTAAATTTTCCTACCCTTCATAGATGCTCTATAAAAAGTGTTGATGTCCCGAAATTTTCCTTTACATGTCGCTTCTTACATGAAAGTCTATATTGTTACAGATAGATATCATTTAATGGGACTACTGAGTATTATATTCACAAGACGTAGTCAAATTTCTAAAGCGAAAGTTAAACAACTGAAAGCACTAAAGAAACTGAAGGTTATAAAATCGAAAGCATGCAACAAATCAGTTTAATAGTCGTAAAGACGAATTATCTGCTATTCATCACTTCTAAGAAGCATACCAACGAGGTTGCAAAACAAGACTTAAACAAATTAAGAACATTTTTAGTTCAGAATTATTTTTTACTTGTGAGTGATACCAAAGAGCTTCTTTTTAGTTAGAAAAGATTTTAAATGCTTCCAGCATGAGCTTTGAGCTACAATTAGTTTCTTTCGTTTTCTTTTTTAACTTATCAAGCCACCAAGGCATATAATTAGGCAAGCTGGATCTTAGTAATAGTTACAATTTAACTGTTCTTTACATGTTTGCGACACATTTAATTTTTATCTTACAGTGCTAAATTCAACTATCAAAATTAATTTCACTTGTCACTTAAAATTAATATTAATTTAAAAAGTTAGTAAATTCATTTGAATAAGTGAACGATAAAATCAACAAAGCTTTTAAATTTTTTGTAAAATTCCTAGTTTGGCCATGTGGGGAAAAGATGCACCTATTTTGATGGGACTTCAAGAGATAACTAGTACAGCTTCTTCTTTACTTCCTGAGTTAAAAAAATCTATTAGACACTAAAATAAGGGACCGATATAGACTATTAATTTTTATCCCGAGATTTAGCGGGCACCAGCTAGCATTAAAAATAAAAAATAAAGTCGTGTAGTTTCGGCACCGTCAAATTGTGTATTTATTAAAGACTGCAGGCATTGTACCGATCCTGTTAAGAGATTTCGACATCACAAAGAAGACCATTGCATTTATAATGAGCGTGTGGTAGGTCGGATAGCTTTAAATCATCTGAGGGCACATGCCGAGAGTTGACTCAGTTATTTATTGCTTTTCCTCCGCACCCACAAAGATGGGTATTCAATATTGCATGATCAAACGCATTTACAACGATAACAAAGTTAAATGTCGTCCTACTGAATCTAATAAAAAATGTTAAGCTTCAGAATGGCACTAATGAACGTCAAGTGACATTTCAGAACAAGTAGCAGTTTATATTAAGATTCGTTAGGATACTCGAATGACAATCAGAATGCATGATGATGAATATGTATAGTAAATATAATGAGATGTGTCGCTCATTTAATACGAGTTACGACGCGGTGCTAAAATAGATAAGGGTGTTACGAAATAAAAACTACTACGCAGAAGTGGAAGGGTTTTAATCAGTGTTGTTAATGATCATGCGTGCGCCAGCGCAGCGCCACTGACCTCAGCGCGGACGAGATAAAGGCTATTTTAAGCGACGGCGATAAATACAAACACGTCGAATGTTGAAGATACAGCATTGAAGTCGCCGGAAGACTTCCATCGGGACTTGTCAAAATCGTTTGATGAAGCCTCCGGCACCTACGACGCTCTTATACATCGCTTTGTTTTTTTCATTCCTGTTAAACAAAGTACCTACCAATACCAGCAGATACGCTGTGATAACTGATAGTGCAAAACTGTTGTAGTTAGCTCCTCGACATACGCACAGAAGATTGGTAATACGAAGGTTTAAGCTTCTGCCAAGAGTTATTAATTAATTATACAGATAAGTATAGTAAGTACAATAATTCACATGATATACCTAATATTCCGCTATAAAAGTCGATCATAATCAATTTATTGATTTTGGCAAAAATACAAAAGTTTTACTGCCACTAAGATTCCCAACATTAATTTCGATTCTCGCAGCTGTCGATCGTTACGTTTTCCTAATGCATTTACAAAAGTGTATAAAACTATTTAATTCGATCAGAATATATCAAAACGATAGATAAATACGGATTTATGTTTAGCATAGTAACAAAAGTTGCTTTTTGTTACTTGTTTTAACAATTGTAGAAGTGAACGTCATGTTATAAAAATAAATCAAATCCCACTAATGGCCGCGTGCCGTTTCTCTGATTGAGAAGTAGTTATTAATCAATAAACCAGTGTAAATAAGTAAATCACTACATATATACAAGACATGTTGCACTAAACACACAATCTGCTAATAACTCTTCGCGACATCGACTAAGAGAGAGGAAACGATGGCTGTTACGGAAATCACAATCTTAAGGGAACGGGAAAGATGCAGTTTTTGAGCTGCATTGTGTCGCTAGACAAGTCAGTGAAAGCCCGTTTGATCTCTAACTTTATGAGAATGTAATTTTACATGTTCTGCAAAGCTATTTAATGATATAGAGATATTGTTTCTGATCTTCATAAAATTCAGATTGTTGAAAAGATATGGCTCTTAAGTCTAAACGATGCACAATGCAGTTTACATCAATATTTAGTGACTACGTTCAGTACAGCTAGAGATTATTTTTGATGGTTTTAATTTGGACTTGAAACTAACAACCCTTTTATTAAAAACTAGCTGTTGTACGTGGAGTTAGATTTTTAAAATACCGGGGGGAACCCTTTGTTTGTCCGTGTAAAAGATAGCTTACGTCACTCTCTAATTTCTCAACTACACCCATGCAAAAATCACGTCGATCCGTTGTTAGGTGATTGAAGGATAAACCAACAAACCATAGACCAAAAACATCATCAACGACATTAGGAACAACTTAAATTATATTAGCAAATGAACGAGGATAACAAATCAGTAAAAAGTTTCAGTAAGTAAGTTTAATTAAGCTATTGCACTTAGAGTGCGCTGAAGCTGCGTCTGCGGCGAGTTACAAAGTTTAATCCCATTAGAAAGTCATAGATTCGGCTGAGAGGGCGACGACCGGCACAGTTCATGAGACCCGCCCTGTAATTGCGGAACGTGTTATACCGTGTACAACTATAATAATAATTGATATTGCACTTTACATAACTAGATGGTGATAGGTACGTTTAATTTATTATCGTTTTTTACCACCAAGGTGCAGTAACTACTAAAAAGAATATTTTCTTCATGTTACAAAGTACTTGCGTACCTATATTTTAAGAGATCAAGAGCCAATTTCACCAAAGCCGAGTTAAGTTTAACTGAGGCATTCGTGAATTAGTCATTCTGACAATTTTTGTATTGAAAGTCTGCCAAAACATCCAATTCAACTAGAAACATTAACAACGCTTAATTAATTTAACTAGCACTAAGTAGTGAAAAGCAAAAAAAAAATTTCATTTCAAAAGCTGGAAAGATTAAATTAAGGAATTGAATGTTAATGCAAAAGAGGAAAACATTGTAGCGAAACTGTTGATAAAGACACCGAAAACATCCATTTTACAGGGAATAAAAAAATAAGATTATTTATAAGCTAATATTTATGAGGTCTGCGACAGTCAAAGAACGATAATCCAAGATAAATGACCTGTCAGATAGACGTCGACGCGGGACAAAAAATTCGGACAGGAAATTACAGTTGACTTTGCGCTATACAAGAACAATGGAGGCGCGGCGAGAGTGAATCCACTTTTTCTATTGCTTTTTTTTTCGTTGAAGAACAGTAGAGTTGACCTATATTAAATTGTTTTTTTTTTTTTTAGAGAAAATATGGAGGCAAAGAGACTGCCGAATCCACCTTGCAGCGTTCGGTAATCTTCCGAGATGTCTTCCGGTCCAAAATCCCTCAGTGTTTGAAGACCAGTCCTCGAACAGTGCGTGTTGCCAGGGATGACTTATGGACGGACGACATCAGACTTGTCGCTGGATATAAGCGGCGCAAGGTCTGTAGAAGTCTATGCAACAGACCTTTGTTCGGCAGTGGAGGACATCAGGTTGATAAAGAAGAAGAAAATACTACAGTGTTTTAAGAATTTTCAAATGGCAGGTGAGATTGTGGTCAAGCTCAATGAAACAATAAAAAATATGTTAAAGTGTTAGTGACGTGACATGACATATTAAATACAAACTCGTTGGAGTGAATGTTGCCAATCATTATGGGCAACCAAATTGGTAATTGCCGTGTTAGCAGGATACAAACAAATCGCTCATTTACTTACTAAATACAACAATGTTGTACTCGTATCACGAAAAAGTGATGGTGATTTTAATTACTATCTATAATACTAATTTAATACTTTCAAGTTAGAGAATTAATTTTTTAAAGAATTACAAATTAACTTACCTACAGAGTAAACAATAATAATTTTACCTACTTTATGAAAACTACATTAACCAACTTAAATGCTATAAAGGTTTCTAGATCGTTATGTACTTTACCTACTTCAAAATTTACTCCTAAGAGCAACTCCACTTATTTTCAAAATTTAAATTTCAATGTAGTTTTAAAAACACAACATTTGCAATCGAGAAGGCTTAACGCTCGTTTTTGTGTGACTGTATGAGCAATTGGAAGCAATGCATATTAAGACCTGAATTGTAATGCATTGAGTCAGACACTCCCTCGATCGGTGCATTAACATA
The DNA here is from genome assembly GCA_933228805.2 of Hipparchia semele. Classification (NCBI taxonomy): domain Eukaryota; kingdom Metazoa; phylum Arthropoda; class Insecta; order Lepidoptera; family Nymphalidae; genus Hipparchia; species Hipparchia semele. Next base: position 14,267,582 of record OW121710.1, on the reverse strand, counting down.
GAATTAGTAAGTGGTTCTTAGTTGTTAAATTAGAATCCATGAATAAAATCAAACTGTAACCTTTAAAAGAAAAGAAAAAGTATGATTTGTTTATGTTTTTAGAACGCTCGCGTGTAAAATGTATCTTTTGCAGATTCGTAAGTTCTTCGTAGATTGATAATTTGATTGACACTTTTTTTAAAGAATTGATATGCAGATAGGTTTACAATTTCCGTCAGCATTTTTCAAACTTTTTGAATCGATTAAGTTGTAAAACATAAACCGGTGAGCGAGGAAAGAGCAACGGTACGCGTGGTACTACCTGGTGCGGTACAGTGGCCTTGACTTGTTCATGTACAAATCAAAATAATCGATAGGAGCTCCGGGTTTATAAAAATAGGGGTTGCGCGAGATTAATACGATCAAGTTGAAGGTTTTTAAAAATTACCAAAAGCTCCAACACCCTTATTTACGGGGCGAAGTCTAGGATATCTAAGGACACTCAACTTCCTTGAGATTCTTGCTCAATCAAAACAATATAGCCATCGTCTTCACAAGTTTATAGCTCTGTCTCAGATTGATCATTCAACAATCTCCTGCTCCAAAAGTTCTCAAAATATTTTGGATTTAGTGGCAAGGGCATCTGCTCTTTCCGGGTATCAAAAATATGAGGCGCCCAAAAAATATCGCGCCCTTTGATGAAAAGTCTCAGAAATACGAAGTAACAGAAACCAACATCGTTTATTTGCTACACTTACTACGGTTACTTAATACACTTGGAATATCAATTTCGAGACATTTCCTGTTTAATATGCTTTGAAATGAAGATCACAAAAAAATACTTCAACAGACTTCTTTAATAAGAGCTAAAGTTGCATCCGCCAGCAGCTCATACAAAACTTCATTGATTGCAGATAAGAACATAACTCATCGAACAACTACTGGGATAACAAGGTGCGCCATCTCAATGTACGATAAGGTCGCAGATGGTTAACATCTGGCCATATTCAAGAGAATATGACACGTCATCTGCATCATCACACGACAATCCGATGAATAAAGCTTTTATAAAATGTTATTTACTCTCTCGGTAACTGCGCATCCAAAATTGTTTTATAATGACTGAAATTCTCAATCATGGCGAAAGAATCTGTGTCCAGTTAACAAGTTTAAACCTTTTGCGAACTGAATTGAAATTCTCAAGCAAGGTATACCTTAATTAAATTTCGGTGACTGTGGCTACTTAAAATTTAATAGTAACTAGTAATTTTACCAAAGAATATTTAAGTCTCCCCAAATCTGAGATAAACTTGAATTTCATACACACTTAATTTTGCTTGAGTTTAGTAAATACCTAGATGTAGAATAGTGAATTCGTGATTTATTTTTTCTGTTTTATTGTTTCTTGGCAGCAACAAATTTTAAACCTCGATTTGGCTCCCCACTACATTCGCAAAGTGATAACAATTATAACAAAACTACGACTGTATGGAAACTGAACTTTACGAGAGAATCTTAAATAAATTCTTTGAGTCCAAGAATGAGCTCCTAGACTAACAAATTACTGTTATCTTATCTGAATAATAGGTAACTACTCAGAAATAAACTTTCATAACTACAAGAGAAAATCAATATCGCCTATCGGAACGCGTTATGTTTATGGAAATTCTGTAATGATGCCAAAAGCTTATCAATTTAATGCAACCCTTTTGCGAAGTCCAAATTCAAATATCCACATATCAAAGAACCGTTACGTAAGCAACCTAAAACTCTGAAAACGCTTCTTTCTAGCTTTTAGTTAGGTTTTTAAAAATCTCGCAGGAACTCTTGTATTTTTCCAGAATAAAAGGTTTGTTCACTTTCCCATTGTTCATCTTCCATCGTCCATGCAAAAAAATGATTTTTTGCATTGTCCGTTGCTGCGTGATTGAAGGACAACACTTTTTTACGTTACAATTCGATCTATGAGAGTAACAGAGTCTGGCAGACAGACAGGCTACACGAGCAACAATTACAACTAACTGAAAAAAATAGACACCAACAGAGAAACTGACTACTTTCTTTTTGCCGAGAATAATATCGTGTCAGATTTAGGCTTGCCCGAAGTGCGAGACGACAATGAATGAGATTGCTGTCTGGTGCCAATGAACTTCGTCGATCGCCGGGAAAGCAAGCCGCAGTCTACTACTGGGTCATTCCGATATTGCCGCGGAGAAAATATTAAATACTCGCATTCACGTTATTACGAGGTGATGGCCTAGTCATTAGACCATAACCGCGTAATAAACCACCACTAGGCCCTAAGGATTAAGGCTTCGGCCTCATTTTAGGTGGGTCCCAGACCCAATCACGATCGAGATGGATCCTATCGCGGCGGTCAAGTTTGCCATCAAGTTTTAATGATTCAAAAAAAAGGATTGATACCTGAGAAGACAGTATCGATACTTTTGGTTCGGTACCTAGGAAAGCTCCCGAAAGCTGTACCACTCCATCGAGAGAGATAACGATATACATCAGAAAGAGAATAGTATAGACTATAGTCTGCTTAATAACGATACTTTCCCAATTACTCGATACTTTTATCTCTTCACACGTCAGACAGTGGATTAAACTAGTGATGTCACGAATGTTGGATTTTTCACATTCGCAAATGCGAATACTCTCACGCGTCGTACGTCTTAACTCGTATGTCAAATAATTCGCAAATATTCGCGAATGTGAATATTCGTTGCATCACTAAATCTAAACCATTCTCATTCGAAAGACGAGAAGTAGGCCGGCGATGGTTTGAGATGAATGAACGATGCATTACGGACATTTACCTAATTGTGTTACATCCTTAAATTGTCATTTTTTAAATAGACACATAGTTTTATTATTGGATATGTATTTTAGTCATACTGCATAGTGCATACTGTATTGTTTTAGAAATAAATGCTACGTTCATGAACACATATTCTTCCCACGCACATCAGTATGATATATGTGAGAACAGAATACAGAATACATCGTAGTGAGCTGGATGGATTTGATGGATTCGGACACGTTCGGAGATAATATTTACTAATTGCAACGTTTAAAATATCTACGTACAGGGTGTCCGAAAACTCAACGGCTCGAGCAGGGAACAGGGGTAAAAATATATTGGGATTATATAAGGAAATATCGACGTGACCTTAATCCTTTATAATTTTAAATATCGTTTGTAATAAAAAACGCAATTTAGGTAAAAACGTCGCTTACGATAAGTCGGCGGTCATGGGTCGATCTGTTGGACATCTTGTATATACAAATTTCATGGCGATCGTGCGGGAAGGAGAGCTGAAAAGCCGCTCATTAAGACTGGCAGTGTGCCACAGCTAGGATGTATCCGGCAAGCGCCGCGCGCCGGCGGCTGTCGATTCGTTCTGGCGACGCCTGAATGCAAGTTGATGGCACAGCGGACGCGGCCGCACCATGCGTCATCTTAATACACAAGAACGTCATTTCTATGGTTTCAACGTCAACTTCACTCAAAGCAAACACAAACGTAGCTCAGGAATCCTAAATTAAACCTCTGTATCTTTAGATCTATTAAACCGCAGCGAACCTAATGCATCTTCTTACGGTGAGTTGTATATCAGATGGTTAAAGTAAGGTTACGGTTAAAGTTTTTACCACTAAAAAAGGCAATTTTTGGGTTGAACAAGTTAAAAGTTCCTTAACTTTTTACCTAAATTTGACGCTCCACCTTAACCTACCTAATTCACACTATAATTATTTATCGTTAAGTAACGTTATTTTCATAGTTTTTTATAACAACAAAATAGATAACGTTAATCTGGTATGAGAACAATATCAGCAAATTAACATTAAGTATCGTTATTGTATTTTTGTCTCACTTCTCAGGCTCACCGTCAACACAAAATAGGTCTCCACAAAATAAGAACAATTTGAACTCCAAGGGTCCGGTAAAGAGAAATCATGACCAGCTTTAGAATTTCTCTCAATGCTATATAGCTTTGCAACTTGAGTGCTTTTCAATCGTATAAATTTCTACATCGATATGAAACTAGAACTGGACTGCGTCCGCAGCTTATCAGCAACCTACGCTTTCCACTTTACTATACCTATACTGCAACGACAATAATATTACGCTTCGTGTTTATTACTACCTCCCTAGCCATATTACAAACTTGTCGTCTCTTTCTACAATCGCTCACGCTAAAGCAGGGCTCCCAAAGTTTTTTATCACGTTTCCCTTCTGAACGGATAGGACGTGCGATAACAAAAACTTTGGGAGCCCCTGCTTTAGCGTGAACGATCATAGAAAGAGACGAAACGTTCGTAATATGTCTAGGGCGGCAGGTCCTAAGACTTTATTTAGCGCGTTTAGACGCACCAGAAAACCTTTAAAGTCAAACAAGCCCTAACGAACTTAAAGACATACTCGTTCTTTTTGAAAAACTCTTTGAACACTTGGCTTTTGAACTTCTTAATATCATTAAAAATGGAATATTTGTTCGAGCATTATCAAAATCATTGAAATAGAACTCGAAAATGGACTATGACCAGAATTGCAAATGCAAAAGATAGTAAAAAATATAGTTAAAATTTAGCATCTGACGACATTCAATTTGATAAGAACATATATAGAGGATTGAAATTTCGCAAACAGGGCTTTCAAAACCAAATCAATGACTGGATATATCTATTTCAAACATTGGGAAACTCGTTTTATTCCAAAACGTAAGCCCGCATTGAAAGACAGTGCAAACCCAGGATTCTTCTATTTGCAATGAAATGAAGCATTCAAACCGATCTCACGTCTTCCAACATATTCCCAACCTGACTTTACTAGAGCATCAGTGCATAGAATAGAAAAGCTTATTTATTCAAATAAACTTTTACAAATAACTTTTGAGTCGTATATATATATAACCTATAATATACATAACATATCGTTAAAATCGAATAAACCACCACTATTGAACCAGTTTACAAACACGGAAATACTAAGTGTCAACTACAATACAAATCATCGAATGGTTAGAGCAGCCATTTATGACAAAAAACCAAAACAAGGACGCAAACATATAGCAAAACCAATACAGATATTGAACTTACCTATACCCGTGGATAAATTAGTCGAATTACAAACGGCCCTGACTAAAGTTCAAAACCAGAATTCGGTGCAAGACAAATATGATAAACTAGAACATGAATTACAGCAAATAAATAACAAAATAGCGTCGTCCAGCAAAATCAAAGATAAAATAGGGATAAAGGCCAAAACTCTGATAGAAGAACGGAAGAACATGTTACTTGACAGAAAAAATAAACATAAAGAAATAGTGCATATAAGCAAAAAGATAAAGGAAGAAATAAGAGAACACAGGAAAACAAATATGACGAAAACTTTCAAGTATCATATAGAAAAAACTGGCGGCATAAAAAAAGGCCTCAAAGAATTAAGAGAAAAAATGACTTGGATACCAAATGTTGTTGATAAAAAATTACGAACGGCAGAAAGACCTGAAATAATGAAAGTAGCAACTAAGTTCTATCGCGATTTATATACAGATGAAAACGACACCAACCAATTTTCAAACGACTTCCAACAAGATCCAAAAAATGAAGACACTGTACCGGAAATTTTAGAAAGCGAAATAAGATATGCTATAAGTACTCAAAAAAATGACAAAGCTCCCGGCGAAGATGGAATTAAAAACGAATTACTAAAAGGTACCTTGGAAGCTACCATTAAAGTACTAAGAGACCTTTTCAACTTGATACTTACCAGTGAAACTATACCAGCGCAATGGACCAAATCAACAATCATTCTATTACATAAAAAAGGGGACAAATCACTAATTGAAAATTATAGACCTATCAGTTTACTTTCTAATCTTTATAAGGTATTTGCTAAAATTATTTTGAACAGAATTACATTAATTTTGGACGAAAACCAACCTAGAGAACAGGCTGGGTTCCGCAGCAACTTTTCGACAGTAGACCACATACACGTTGTCAAACAACTACTTGAGAAATGCAAAGAATATAATAAAAACTATTACTTAGGCTTCGTCGATTACAATAAAGCATTTGATTCCTTAAAACACAAAGCTATCTGGGAGTCACTAATGAATCAAGGTGTCCACTGCAAATACATTAACCTAATAAAAAACATTTACAAAAACAGTATGTCGAGAGTGCGCCTGGAGAGAACAGGGGAATGGTTCAAGATAAACAAAGGTGTTAGACAAGGCGACCCACTCTCGCCTAAACTATTTTCAGCTACACTAGAGACCGTCTTCAGAAACTTGCGCTGGGAAGCTCTTGGTATTAATATAAATGGCATCAAACTCAACCACTTAAGATTCGCTGACGATCTAGTAATTTTTGCGGAGGATGCTAAGACTCTAGAAACAATGTTACAACAACTAGCCGATGAAAGTAAAAAAGTGGGTCTTACCATGAACATAACAAAAACAAAAATTATGAGTAATGCAAACAAAGAAAAAGTATATTATGTTAACGAATTAGAAATAGACTATGTCGACGAATATGTTTATTTAGGTCAGATAATTTCACCGAATGATCAAACAAGCAAGGAAGTGGATAGACGTGTCTGTAACACGTGGAAACGATTTTGGGCCCTTAAGGACATAATGAAGAATAGAGATATTCCAATGGCTGCCAAGAGTAAAATACATGATACCTGTATATTACCATGCATGACCTATGGATGTCAAACATGGGCTCTGACAAAAAGAAACATGCAAAAACTAGAAACATGCCAACACGGAATTGAAAGAAGTATTTTACATATTAAGAAGAGAGACAGACATAGACTAGTCAATATAAGAGCGAAAACAAAAATTTACGATGTTAAGAAGAAAATAAAAGAACAGAAATGGCGATGGGCTGGCCACACTGTAAGAAACAAGATTGTGAAGTGGACTAACGATGTGATGGATTGGTACCCAAAGGATGGAAAACGTAATAGAGGACGGCAACATCTCAGATGGGCAGATGACATTAAGTCTATTGCAGGGACTACATGGCTGAGAAAGGCCAGAGATAGAAATGTTTGGAAAGGGCTGGAGGAGGCCTATGTCGAGGCGACACACTGAGTAAAACGGTCACCGACTTATGTTTGAAAATAATAAATAATTAGTAATAATTATTGTAAATGAAAAACTCAGTTAATAAAGGCTTATTATTATTATTATTATTATTATATTGAACCAGTGTTCAGAATGCCGTTCCAACCGAGCACACAAACTTTACCTTACTGATCAGGAATATAATACTGATATGACTAAGAACGGTTTTTTAAAAATTCAGTACTCCTATGGGGGTAAATAGAGGTTTGAAAAATCGAATTTAACGTGAGCGAAGCCGCGGGCAAAAGCTAATATACCCAACAAGTCATGGCGGTACTTCAGCGGTTTCAAGGTGAAAGTTTGCAAAAGGTCTTAAAAATATTTTCAACTGGATCGTAAGCAAACTTCTGTGAATACCCTAACAAACTTTATAGGACGTAGTTCAAAAGCTATGTGAAGTGTGTCGCTCAAATATGCTAAACAGACGAATTTAGTTCCGCACGCAAAATTAAACATAAAAAATCCTTGACTCAATATAGTTACATAAAAATAAATGATCGTTATTCACGTCACGCAATCGTTAACTCTTCCTCGAGATAACATTTTCGCATTATTATGCAGTTGTTGAGTATATTTAAAACTGCAGTCGGGAGAATTTATTTATTCGCTCGCACAAGAGTTCAAACAAAGATAAAGGATATTATTAGAAACATCGTGGTTGCGGAGGTCAATAAAACGCGCCGCAGTTTCCAATGCCTCTTTATACTGATTATAAACATCTACACACAAGCAAACTTCCAATTCAAATAAGAATAATAATGTCCTTCCGACCGAATTTGGCCACGGCAGTCAATCTACGAAGAGATAACCCATTGAGCGCGGGCGATATTGTAGTGCACAAATGTGTGCGCGAATACATTTACAATTTATAAACCTTTTATTCCTTCACTCTCATAGTTCGATGGGATGGAAATACGAAATGACCAAGGAGAGATTAAGCGGCGGATCAACGGTTTTACGTGTTCTTTGAGGCTCGGGAATCATACACCACCAACTTAGATTTTTTTGAAAGAAAATTGGACGATGCACTTTGGTGCAAAAAGAGACTAGAATTTAAAAATAATTGGATCTATTTGAATTTTCAGTTGATATATTTTTTTAAAGAAGTCGGGAGTTACGTTAGTAATTTTAATAGCTAGGAGTTGGAAGTTGGTACGTGTGTAGATGCCCAATACTCATTACGACCGCATTATTATTGGATTAATGAACCTTTAGTTTATATTCTTGGCGTAAGTGCCGCATGATGATAGCACACATTACGTTATTGTGTAAACTTCTCAGTCTATTTTTAAGCTGTAATTAATAAAAGCGCCTTGTGTAAAAGTTTTTTTATAGCATTTCTTCTTAAGAAAGTAACTACATATTTAGTGTACACAATGCAGTTACAAGGAGTTATGGATATTTTTTTTTTTTTTTATATTATACATTTTAGATTTTTCATATTTCAGTAAGTGCTAAAATAAAGATACCTACCCGACGGGGATAATGGCTGATAATAATTGGTTTACATTATCAGTTAACGCACCACGATATCGATTTATTGGAATTTATCACATCACGATTAGTTTGATCTCGAGTTTCAACACCAGTGCAACATAATATTAGTACAGTAGATTAGTCTAATGAAAATTTAATTTCGTGTATGCATACATACCTCACGTCCTACTGTGCGTTGTATGCAATATGGATATGAGTAGTGATAGCCTATTGGTTAGGACTGCGGTCTCGGGGGTCGCGGGTTCGATCCCGGGCTCGCACCTTGACTTTTCGGAGTTATGTGCATTTAAACAATTAAATATCACATATTTCAACGGTTAAGGAAACCATTGTGAGGAGCCCTGCACGCTGAGAGTTCCCCATAATGTCTCAAAGACGTGTGGAGTCTCCAATTTGAACCCTAAAACTGGCTAGTTTTAGGGTTCAAATTGGAGACTCCACACGTCTAGAACTAACCTCAGTAGTGAGCTGTTGTTGGTTTTTTGATGATGATGATGGCTGTAATTTGTGCCTATTAATACTTTAACAAATTTGAATCATTTTTGCGATTTAAAAAAAATGATTCACTGAAAAATTACTTAAAAATTATTGCGGTTTACGCCGAGAGCTGAAGTTTGTAGCGCATCTCCATATGAGAATAGCAGACTTACACATACCTGCTTAACGTTAATTTGAAAGTCAAACTCGGGTCACTTTTAATTTTAAATATGTACATACTTAGTTAATCCCGCATCACTGATCCAGCAAAACTAATGCTGGATCCCGAAAAGCGGGATTGGATTCCCTAGTTACAACAAACTTAATCTAGTTTTGCGTAGGCGACCATAATTTTTTTTTTTTTACTTACGAACTGTTATTTAAACTCTTTCATAAAATTTAATTCAATGAATACTGCATAAATAGTAATATTGTTCTTAGTTTGATAAAATTAATCAATTAAAAATTAATACCTAAGTAATTTAAATCACGTACTCGTAGGTAATGTGAAAACGAATTCATCTATATTATTTATATAATATCTCATTCTCAAAGTTTAACAAAGCAAAGGCCGTAAATAACAAAAAACCGGCGCAAGGTAGAAGGTCGAAACTACATAATTAGCGTAAAATATTCTCGTTACGCACAAGATATCCTGCAGCTCATTGAGTTAACCAGTTATCTATCACACCGAATCATATTAAGCACCTATAATAGAAGGGCACTATGTATACGCTTATGTTTGTGGAAATTGGTAACCCTAGAACTACAGCAGATAGATATAAATAAATACAACGCAATATTACTTCTATTGACTTCAAACAAAGATGTGGTTCCATGTTGGTACATATGTACATTGTACATAATAGGAAAACATCAGTAGTGTTTTTATCTATTCCGATAACACTGTTTAGTTTCGGATGGAACTAAAAGGACAATAAATTATAAACCGTTCCTAGTTTACTATCGGAAAATTTAATGCAGTCTATAACTTTTAACTACTGTATAATAATTTAAAATTATCTCAATATGAAATCGTGGTCATGGCCATGCATCAATTTAATTATAACGATTCCAATGACAATAACTGCGTAATTTGTTTAAGCGACATCAACAAACGGAGGAAGGAGTTCTTTCAGAGGAGTTTCAATTCGTTGTGTTCTTTAAAATTTTAGGGTAATTTCTAATCCACGGGAACATAATGATAGTCAGTCCATCACCAGCCTATCATCAGTCTGAAAACTGGGCACAGGTTTCTTCTCTCGGAATCAGAAGATTTCAGGCCTGAGTCGAATCCATCACCAGCCCATCACCAGTCCGAAAACTGGGCACAGGTCTCTCCTCTCAGAATTAGAAGATTTCAGGCCTGAGGTGAATCCATCACTCTCTCAAGATCGAATTAACTAATTTCGTAAACCTTTGAGAACACTATGGAAGATATGAACCGCAAAAGCCTTAACCATTAGATTAATACCGCTGCAACCGTATTAAAAATCGTGCTTTTAAGATCTTGATAGTAAGACACCGGAAACTTATTAACTACATAAAACATAATTATCTAAATATATAAAAGGCAAAGGTGACTGACTGACTGACTGACTGATCTATCAACGCACAGCTCTAACCACTGGACCGATCGAGCTGAAATTTGGTATACAGGTAGCTGTTAGGACGTAGACATTCGCTAAGAAAGGATTTTGGAAAATTTCAACCCCAAGAGGGTTAAATAGGGGGTTAAAAAATCGAACCTAAAGTGAGCGAAGCCGCGGGTTAAAGCTATAGAGTATATGTGTGTACGCAAACTCAAGTGAACTCTTTATTCCCTCACTCATGCTCCGATGAGACAGCAATCAGACACAACAGGGGAGAGATCAGGCGCAGAACCAGAGATAACAGAAGCAACGCAGAACCGACAGCTTACTTGTGCTCCGTAACATCGTCGACTTCCCAATTCCGGGCTACTAATGAGGAATTCTTCTTGATCTTGAATCTTGTTGATCGCAGACCGTAATTAAAAAAATACAATGATATTATTTTGTGCGTCATAGATTTAACGATGGTTTTATGTGTTTGGGTAAGCACCCATACACACACACAGATTTTTAGTTGGCGTAAGCAGCTAATATCTTTGATTTAGACGCAAAATTGTAAACTTCAAATTCCCCATTCTCCACTTCAGAGATCTTGATACAGCTTTTAGAGCACATCACGGAGAAGGATCTAAAATAGTAACGACGATGTATCATCATTAGGCAGTCTGTACCAGACTGGTCTCAAAGTACTTTTTACAGTTTTACTTTTTAATACAAAATAATGTTATCAGTGAACCGATCGTTTTTTTTTAATACCACTCAGACATTGAAAATGGTCATTCATTCGAAAAAAGTGTGTTGGTTTTGCACGTCAATCGTCGGTAGATTTTTTCAATCACCGGGTGTCCTTGCTAGTGCCAACCGTGCCACGCACCAAATAAACAGAGCTCGTTTAAAAACAAACATTGAATAGGCAGAAGCTATTTTAATTCGATATTATAATTTATACCAGCCTACCTACCTGTTATTCGTTATTTTTGCTTGCGGCTCTATAAAATCAAAGACCTATAATATAAATGTATGTATTACATATAAGTTCAAAATCCGTAGAATCAGTCAACATAGACGCTTCGGAACTCACTTCTACAAATTAACCAAGGCTAATCTGTATAAATTCTAATAAAGAAAAAATTATGTAGACCAACTTGCGGCTCTTACGATAAGTCAGGACTCTACCACCGGTTCCGAAAGTAGATTTACACTCTTGTGGGCAGAATAAAAAGCCGAATGAATGCATTCGCGCAACTTATTCATTGATTAACTTTAATCCATTGTGTAATGAATGGCTAATGAACGAAATAATAAAAGTAAAATATTACCAGTTACAACCAGCTATCGAGATTCATAACTCTATATTTTTATAACTAGGCATAATAAAATACATAGTTATAGCTAGTATTTTTAAAAGATTTTTAAGCAAATACACAGACATATTCAAACTACTTAATTTCATACTGCTTAGAGAAAAGAAGCTAACACACACCTATATAATATATAGCTACATATTATGAAAATTGATGTAAAACGAAACCATCTCTATATTTCAAACATACGTCTGTAACTAGTTCAACTTTCTGCATCCAAATAGAGTCACACAATATAACATTGCAATTAGTCACACAATATAACATTGCAATTTGCAATACGATATTTAACCGCTATATTTAATGAACGGTAACGATTAAAAAAATTACACGCCAACTTTCATTAGATAATCTCATTAATTCGATAATCTGTTACAAAGCATCGTTACTTAGAAAATACAAATTGAATAGCTGCTATAGCAGTAACACATTCTTGAGGCTTTGTAAGAGTGACTGCTCTCACAAAGACTCAAACAATTCATTCATTTCTTTCTCGTTCATCTCAACCCTTCGTCGGCGCGTTACAGCGCACAGATCTCCTCTTGAATGACAAGGAATTAGGCCATAGTTTACCACGCAGGCATGCAAGTTTCCTCACAATATTTTCCTTCGAATTTAAAGCAAGTGATATTTAATCGCTTATACGCGTACGAGTCCCAGCCTCCCCTCTACCTCGAACTTTTCGTTTTATGTCCGTCAAGTTATGTGCGTTTGGCGTTTTATCGGTTAAGGAAAACATCATGTTTTCTTTTTGCCTGAAAGTTTCCTATAATCTTCTCAAAGACTGCCAATCCGCACTTGGGCAACGTGGTGGGTGCAATGCCCTGAAGCGTCGTTCTGAGAGGAAACCCGTGCCCAGAATGGGCAAGCGATGTAAGCTTATCGTTTATTTATTATATATCTAAGTTGCTAATATATATTATATACTTGCATGATAGTGCCGATGAGTAGAAAGTATGACGTACAGTGACTCAAAACTCTAACTCAGAGTATCTACGTGATACACAAGGAAGCACCCACCAATATGGAACACTAGTTGAATCAGGCTTTGGTGTGTAACATTATCGTCCAAAATTAACCACAAAATTTAGAGCACGCATTAGTAATACTATATTATTTAGCGAACGGTTAAATCGTGAGCGCTTTATTTGACAGCACTTTACCGCGATCGGAGAGCATCGGTATTTCGTGCATCCAACTACTTTCACCAATACAAGCATGCCAATACACTGCATTGGCTGCTAGAGACAAACGCGGCTAACTCTATTACTGGATAGGTACTATACCTACTATAATTTTACCTAAATTTTTTAATCACTTACCTACAGTTGAGAGTTAATTTTAGTAAACTGCTTTAATTGATCATCATTCATCAAATAATAATCTACAACTAGCTTTTGCCCGCAGCTTCGTTCGCGTGGATTTAGGTTTTATAATCTCGCTGAAGGCGTGTTTTTTTTTTTTTATAAAAATCTAGATGTCACTCTCCAAGTCTTCAACGGCTAAACCCTTGTAAAAAAACTTGTCGATTCGTTGCTTCATTCAAGCGTGATTGAAGGATAAACCAAGAAACAAACGCAATTTCGCATTTGAAATATAAAGAAGAGTTTATAGAAATTATAATATTTGATACCTGTTGCAAAATAAAAATTTTAAAAGCAGCAAGCAAACGTGATACGAATTTTATCATGTTAACTGTCTGCGAGTGAACCTCGAATATTTTTCCACCAAAGACGACAACATGTTTTCATTTAATTGCTTCAGTGCACGCGCCAATGCCATACGACTGTAAGCCATTGCGGTTCCATGAATGGGGAGTACAAAAACAAGTTTAGACAATAGGTCATTCGAAAAAACTGAAACAAATCGAAATAAACTGATACTGAAAGATATAACAATACTAGAGCTGTGTCGATGTCTACGATTTTATCTCCAAACAAGATTTTTGGGTTTTAATTCAAATTGTACAACCTCACCAGGTAACGTTAGAACAAGGGTAATAAAATAGTTATAAGAAACAAATACGTAAATGACTGCATTTACGTATTTGTTTCTTATAACTATTGAAACCTCTATCACTAATGCTGACTCAGCTCAGACTCAAGATAGAGGTTCAAACGAGATACAAATATAATCTAATAAATCTGTCTCGTTTTAAATCTGTCTTCAGTATGAGCTGAGTGAGAGCGCAGTCTTTACCAGACAATCCTATAGTATAATATTTTAGAAGTTAAAAACTTAATCACGCTAATGGAACTTACTATTTGACTTCAAATTAATATCACATGAAACGCCGATTGAGGAAGGCATTTGACGCTACGTCGACTAGGCTGTAAGCTATGCCTAAATCAGTAACATTTGAGAGTTTACATTACGATATGTTGATAGGAGTGGTCAAATAACGACGATGAACAACGTCCACAGCATACAAGAGCCAGTCAACCGATGATTTCTAATACGCCCGACTAATCGTCCGATTATAAGATTGCATGTAAATTGTAATGCATACGAGACCGATCATAAGCGAATGGCAATCTCAAATTACACGGCCTTCCGCTCTCGATTCGATTACAAATGACGCCAGTGACGTTGCGCTGGCGCCAGCCCTTAAGCATTGACGGTATGCCTGGGGAATGCTCGAAGAGCTCATTAGAATTGTAATTATGTCGACAACGAAGATTGGAGACAATACTGAGGTACATCTGCTGTTAAAGTATGGCGCAAGGACCTTTTAATTACGTGGAATACTTATAAGTCGTATTAACAAACGATCCAATTTGGTTGCTGTTGGTTTTTACAAAAATATATAGTTATAGAAATATTAATATATCTAAATAGACAGGGGCGTCACTATGAGTGTATACCTCTCTAACGATTTTATCGGAATTCAAAACATAAAAATCCGTTTTGTGTGAAGAAGACAATGGATAGTGATATATAGGTACCTATATTTCTTTTTAATCGGAAATAGGATTGCGCTTGACGACAATCAATACTGGATAGCACTGATGAGGTCTAGGTTGGAGCGCGCTTGCCTAGAAGGCACTCAAATTATAGGTGGCAGGAAACACGGATGCTGGAAGAGTGTTTCACATCTTAGCGGTTCTTATCAGAAACGTTGAATTAAAACGTTTCGTTCGAGTAGGTTGGATTTATAAGGATGCCAAAGTTCACAACGACGTTCACGTTCATGACTTCTCGCAGTTCTGTGGTAAAAAGTGTAGTATATGGTCGAAAATGAGAAGCGCTTAGTCTTAATTCCTGATTTATATATACTAAGGATTTGTAAATAAGAAACACGCGTTAAACCTACCCTAGTCATAGAAAAAGTTGCTGAAAAAAACAGCGTACTAAGAAATTTCTTCAGCTTTTCTTTTTGTCACCTTAAATCTCTGCGAATTACTGCATACCAAATGAGTAGTATGCGTGGAAAAAGCATCTTAATCAAAGCAGGTTGGTGCCGTTAGTGACGTCATTATATTTCCTACGCACATAAGACAAGCTTTGCATCCGCTCGCAACGCGTCGATGCGCATTTCAGTTGACGCTTTTATAGCTTAGTCAAAGAGCCAAAGATAGCATTATGGCGTGGTAGATACATGCCACCTCATCAAATGAACCTGATTCACTAACACTTTAGCTTTTTAATAAGCTTAAGATGGATGGATGTTTGTTACTCTTTCACGTAAAAACTACTGAACCGATTTGGCTGAAATTTGTCATAGAGATAGATTATAGTGTGGAATAACACAGGCAACTTTTTATCCCGGAAAATAAGAGAGTTCCCGCGGGAATTAGAAAACCTTAATCCACGCGAACGAAGTTGCGGGCATCAACTAGTTATTCAATAAAATAATTCACAAAAACGACGCAGAGAAACAGACAAGTTCGTAGAAAAAATGTTATTTAAAATTACTACCACTATTTATCTAATTTGTGAGTAACTAGCTAATGCCCGCGACTTCGTGCGCGTGGAGTGAGGGTTTTTAATTCCCGCGGAAACTCTCTTATTTTTCGGGATAAAAAGTAGCCTAAGTGTTATTCAAAACTATAATGTATCTCTGTGTCAAATTTCAGCCACATAGTTTCAACCGTTGGGGCGTGATTGACAAAAAAAAAATCTATACATCCATCTTTTTTTTAATTATTCGATGACAAGATAGCCCTTGACTGCGACCTTTGGTAGCGGGCTAACTTGGAAGGGGTACAGCAGTGTAAATTCAACCCATACCCCTAATCGGTTTCTATACGCCATCGTGCTGGAAAGCTAAATCACTTGGCGGCACGTCTTTGACGGTAGGGTGGTATCTAGCCACGGCCAAAGCCTCCCAATAGGAATCTACCTATCCATACATCCAAACTGTCGTATTTATAATATTAGTAGGATTTTTAAATAATGCACATTATGTACAGACAGTATTCTCATTTGTTAGACAGACGTACATTAACGAGCTATTTCTAGGCTGCGAAAAGGAGACTAGTTAAGAGACGTTCGATTTTAAGAAAGCGGGCCTGTTGATGAATGCAAAAAACGGGCCAGTCACTTTTTTAGCCAGCCCGTGACTCGGATGCGTTGCGCGTTAGTCATCCTATAGGGTTCCCACCCAAACTTCAAGAAACAAGAAAATAGTTTAAAAACTGTACCGACTACGGAAAATTGGATATAAAATCCGCTATATTATTTTTGTTCAAGTAAAATGTAGCCTACGTCACCCGGACTATAGTAACGAATCGATTAACACCTTATTCATTAAAATCGGCTCAGTACTAGGCAAGCGCGCTTCAACCTAGACCTCATCAATGCATTCCATCATTGATTGTCGTCAAGCGCAAGCCTATCTCATAATAAAAAAAAACTTTAGGCGCCACGGTGAAACATTCGTAGTCACGCATATAATTACATATATGCATACTAAGTATGTATGCATATATGTAGTTATATGTTACTGTTAAAATCATAACACTTCCTTTAGCTTCACCGCGCGTAGTCGGGTAAAAAGTGTTAACAAATGAATGAGTAGATGAACTGAATAGCGAAGTGGAGAATAGTGAGCGACGCGCGACGTTCGATAAGCAGAAGCGAGCTTCTGTTTAATATTTATAAGGATAAAAGTTTTGAACTATACCTCTGAAAATTAAAATGGCGTCACTACGTTTTAACTGTCTGTTTAAGTAAAAATATAATAAATAGCATCGAAGAAAGCAAATCGGATTCGTACAAAACAAAACAGTAAAAAAAACAGTCTATACCTAATATTTTTCCTTAACAATCTTAGTGCCGATTTCACCAACGTCAAGTGACGTTTAACCGAGTTTAGCGATCTGACAGTTTTTGTATCGAAAATACTGTCTAAATATGAAATTTATGCTCGGATAAGACTTATTTTATGTTGGTAAAATCGGCCCTTAAAAGGTAAATAAGGTTTCTTGCAAAAAGACGTAAGCGACGCGCTTACGACACATGGGAAATTTTTACTGCACTGACATTGAAACCGTGCTACAATTTAATAACAACTTAACCTTAGAAGTAACTTAAAAAAAGTTGTAAGCGCCGTAAGTAACTTAAAAGTAGTCGATTACACGTTTGTTGAAACTTTTTCTGCGTTTTACCTTTTACGACAGCTAAGTAAAAGTAGAATTTATTGTAACTATTATCTTTCAAGAGCAAAATGGCAACCCTACTGAGCGGCATACCGGCGGGCACCATATTCCGTACGTGTCAACTACCTATTTATGTCGTAGGACGAAGCGCAAATAAACAGCATCAAAGGGAGGCAGTTCGGATTCCGCGCAGTGGTGTACTGGCCTCAGTCGAACACAACTAAAACGACCGCCATTGTCTACGGATAGAGCTATTTTCGCAAATAGATATGACCTAAGCCCTAAGTTAGTTCTCAAGCGCCCTGTACCAGTAAAGTTGCATAGAGATTTAGCGTTCCGGTGCAATTATACGCTTGAAACCGAAAAGGGTTCAATAAACCGTTCAAGTTCAAAGGACTGCTAGGTTGCAGCAGAACTGACGTAACTGGATCGCAATGGACAAGCGAGCGGAAACTAAGGGTGAAAATATGCCAGAGATGCCTCACTGCGATACCTCGCGGTCGCGGTTTAGCTCGCTACCTCGATGCCACCTCCATGTAAAACAAATGTATGCAAACAGACGAGCGCGAACATGCCGAGAAACATCGATGTGAACCGCGATGTATCGCAGTGAGGTATCCTTCGGCATGTTCGCGCTCGTCTGTTTGCATACATTTGTTTTACATGGAGGTGGCATCGAGGTAGCGAGCTAAACCGCGACCGCGAGGTATCGCAGTGAGGCATCCTTGGCTTGTTCGCGCCCTAAGTAGCGCAATGGTGGCGCGGACTCAAAACGGTCGACAGTTCAAATCTCATCCATTGTACTATTGTCGTGTCCTGTCCTAACACAAATTTACGCGTATTTGGCGGAGGAAGAGGATTATTAGCGATGTTGAACATGAGTAATCACTCATGTTCAACATCGCTAATAACAGTTTCTCAAATGTCAGCCGCAACAGAACTGCAAGTTCAATTTCGCAATCAGTTTCCAGTCCATCTTACTAAGTGAATTCTAGGGGATATACATGATATGATTAATATTGAGTATATAGCATACCCCTAAGAGGTAAATGCACTTCCATCCTAGAGTGCATCAATTCTCATTAAGTGAGACTGTAGTGAAGTGCTAAATTGTCTTTGTAATTATCTCAAAATTAGACTAATATTCTCATCTGAAAAGTGGACACTCCTTAAGTTTTCTTTTGAAGGCGAGTCAAAAAAAACCTAAAGCTGATTAAAAGATTAGCCCAGTCCATTGGACGACAGAACGTGTAAATGATCATAGTTTAGTTTGAACATAAAATATAGACAGTTATGAGAAGTCTCCTCAAGCATTTTTATATTGTATCTACCATTTACCATTTATCATATTTTTGGAAATCAACAAAGCACAGACACAAATATTATGTAGTTATATTTTCTTTAATAGGTAAATACTGAAATAAACTTTCTTTTATTCTTCTGTGAATATTCTTTAAAAATAATAAAAGTAAAATATAAAAGCAAATTGTAATTGAGTACTTGTAAACAAAACTATTTCATGCAAGCAATCCTATGGTAGAACAACCAAGTTTGTCACAGATAAAGATGAATTCGCAATCAAGTAAATAACAATTAGTTACCTATTGACTAGTAATTTCACTTATTTGTGTTAGATTCATAAGTTGTGATAAAGCTCGAGCCCAAATTTTTGCAGTGAGAACTCTGTTCCACTATATGCAATATACATCCTTAGTTAGAAAATTTTAACAAACTCATTAAAGCAGCTTGAAACCATTTATATGTAATAATAATAAATAATAACTATTTATTGATCTATATAGAATAGATTAAATTTCTCTATGAAACATGCCAATGCCAATCAAAATAACAACAAAAACAGTAGGTATATCCATTCAAATCTAAGAATATAAAAAAGACCAGTAAAAAGTTGGCTTAATGATAAACCAACTTTTTGCTGTTGATAATAAAACTCTCACTTTTCCAGACATCCCCTACTGTGCTACTAACACAACATAAACTTTAGTTATTTAATAGAAAAGTACTTAACTTTTTGAAATGCAAACAATCCAGCACAAACAAAATACTGGGATGGTCATAGTATTGATATTACTAAGTTAACTCTTTTATAGCAAATGTAGATTAGATTCAATAAGTCCAATGGCTTGGAATTTAATCAGTGCATAAAAACATTAAGTACCACAAATGCAAGTTTATCTTATCTTAAAATGGGTTGTAGCTTATAATAATTGCCTTTTTTATCAACAAAATCTTCAGATACTTGGCGCCAAGTGAAGTTGACTCACCTTTCATCCTCGGGAGGCGGTGCAGCCTGCACCTCGTCCTTGCCGTCACTGGTGTCACCAGCCTGCAGACCATCAGAGGCTTCCGGAGCACCACTATCACACGCACTCACATTCACATTGCTCACCACTCCGCCACTGATTGCATGAGACACCACTCCACTCACTGGGCTACCGAAGCCCTGACTGTCATGTCCCGGCTGCACTGTGCTGTTCGCATAAGCAGTGGAGCTGACCGGCATTGACACAACCGGAGAGTTAGTCCCCGACACTGTAGCCTCTACTGGTGCCACACTGCTCTGTGACATCACTGGCACCACTCCACCATACCCCAGAGCCATACTAGTCTGGGATGGCACGACGTTCGCGTGGACACCTCCACCCATTCCAACAGGCATACTTTGCTGCATAGACATGGGAATATTCTGATGAGTCATGGGCACCTGTGCCACTGGCTGGTTAGGAACATATTGCACTCCTCCCATCTGCCCCTGACCGCTCACTTGCTGTTGCATCATATTCTGTGGCTGGGCCATGTGTGTCTGCATCTGCTGACCAACATTAGGTGGCTGGATGTATATGGGGTCTGAGGCAGGCATTTGCATACTCTGCTGATTCCCATCTAAAGTCATCTGCATATTCTGAGGGGCAGCTGTCATCATTTGGATGTTTGCTTGCTGCATGTTTCCTTGCTGTGGAGCCATGGTATGCACGGCTGCCTGCTGCTGCCCGCCCATCTGCAAGTTGGCTGGCAATGTTGAACCTTGAGGTTGAGTAGCCATAGGCTGAAGATTAGTAGGGAGAGTTGCACCTTGTTGCGATGTTACAATACTAGTCAGCACCTCTTGGGGCAAAGTCTGGCCCTGCTGTGACAACTGAGATTGCTGCGTGTGATACTGAGGAACATTATGTTGAGTTTGAACCATTGGCTGCTGTGATGACGGAATGGTAGCACTGATCATTGACTGGGGATTAGGCTGCTGATTAACTGCTTGGTTGTACTGCGGCTGAGAGACAGCCATACCTTGCTGTTGCATTTGAGGATGCATTCCTGGTACCACAGTCTGCTGCGCCTGAGATGGCATCTGGTGCATTTGTGTTTGCATCTGAGAAATCTGTTGATTAGCAGCAGTTAACTGAGTGGGTATCTGCATTTGTTGTATGTGATTTGGCATTTGTTGATTCTGCAACGCCTGCATTTGGGCCTGACTAGACAAATGTTGGAGTTGAGCTTGTTGGGTGCCCATAGCTTGTTGGCTCTGGAGATGATGACTTTGGCCCATGTTAGGAATCTGTGCCTGTTGCATCTGATGGATTTGCTGCGGGTTGGGTTGGCCTTGCATAGGTTGCATTTGAATTTGTTGCATTTGCGGTTGCTGACCAGTCACTTGGGTCAGTTGTCCCTGGTTGGGTATGCCTTGCATCTGTGGCATTTGTTGCTGTAACTGCATGTTAGTAAGTTGAGCCTGCGGCAAATGTTGGCCCATCTGTTGCATTTGCTGGTTAGGAATTTGCTGCATCTGCTGTGGTATTTGTTGATGCATTGGTAACTGTTGCATGGTGATACCTTGGGACTGTGCAATTACTTGTTGAAGCTGGTGTTGAGGAAAACTCTGTGGGATCTGCTGAACTTGCTGTGGCTGATTAGGCTGAGGATGACTCTGCGTAGCGTTCTGCATTTGAATATGTGTCATGCTCTGTGGGTGTTGTTGACCCACTGCCTGGTTAGCTTGCATGTTCTGTTTTGGCATTTGCTGCGGCATCTCTAAAGGGGGAGACTGCACAGACACTGATTGATTAACGGGCATTTGTTGTTGGACTATATTTATAGGTTGGGTCAAAGATTGTCCTGGGGAAGCCATAGGAAATTGTTTCTGAACACCTTGATCCATTTGTTGTACAACACTCACTTGATCTTTAGGCCCTATATTGGACAAATCATTACACATAACATCATCATGCTGAATATCGTTCATGACCACTCCACTGTCAGGGGCCTGCAACGTGTTAGTTTCTGTAACATCCAAGTTGTTGTTGAGGGTGATCGGAGCATTCTGCTGCGTTGTATGATCGAGATAATCCATACACATCCACCTGCCACGGCGGAAAGGCTCAGTGCTTTCAATTTTAACAACTTTGAATCTTTCATTCCTAACATGTTCTTGTATCTCCTTCATACCTTCCTGCGGCTTGGAGTTGCCGATGAGGTTGATGATGCTGCCCGTGCCGGCGTTCGTAACGCTGACGTGCATGTCACTCGCCTCGGCACTATTGTTGGGCACCGCTGCCCCCGGCTGGGCGTTGGCGTCGGGCTGGCCGACGATCGCGAGCCCGTACTGCGAGCTAGTCGGGATGACGGGGGCGCAGCCTAGCGAAGCACTCGACGCGTTGTAGAACACGTCGTCTTTCGAGAAGGTGTCCTCCGAGTAGCTCGGCGTTTCATTCTCTATATCGGTCACCCTCGAGATGTCGTCGGTGTGAGATTCGTCTAGATCGTCCGCAGAGTCCTCGCCTGCATCAGTGCTCACCCGCGAGCCAACAGTCACACTGGTGATCTGAAAGGAAGATATTTTCCTTGGGTTATGGGCGGATTGAAGACTCGTCGGGTGAGTCACTCCCTTCTCCGACTCGTTCAGTCGAAGAGATTCACTCGTAGTGCGATGAACGACGTTGTTATACTTGTTTTTTTCACTAGTTTTATGTGACTTTTGAATCAGATTGTCAGCCATTATGCCGTCTGACTCGAATGACTATCTAAAGAAAATTTCACTGTTTATTGGCCTCAGAGACATTTGACAGACTTTTCAATCACAAATATGTATGTAATAGAAAACCATTGTACACTCACAATTTCACAAACACAGTAATTTAGCTATTAAAGTTCTTAAAATTCATTAGTAAACACACACAGATGTGAACATCTTTCAGACGGCAGCAACATGGCGGCCATTTATGCGCAATGCATTATGGTTGACAATTTGCAGTAGACTATAGATTAATAGAGTATAGAGTGTAGACCATTTTTAGATCAGTTACTGCAGAGGACACGATAGATGTCACTAGGTATCTACTTATTTTTAATGTTTTTATCAAAATATAATAATATTATATTAACCTTAATGCTTGTTTTATGCAACAAATAAGTTTTATTTTAATAGTTTCTGTTTTTATTCAATACAGTAAGATTTAATTTAATATGTAAAAACGGGCAAGGCATGTTTCTTGATCGGGGCTTAACGTTAGTCGTTATAGTTATCGTTATTTACAAATCGATACCTTAATAACGGTATTGTTTCTTAGGTACCGTTACGGGTAACATTACCACTTCGAGAAAATACAGGAAATAAAACAGAAAACCTTCCCAGAAAACCATTAAGTACATAGATACTTAACAGTATTATAACGCTATTCATACTAAACTTAAATACTAACAACTCGTTTATATTGTTGATGTAACATGTTACCGTTACCGGCTGTTGATAATAATAATGTTAGATCCAAAATGATCATTATTATCTTCTCATTTGACTTGACGCCGTTTTGTAATAGTTTTCAGTTCCATCATATTATTTTCATTATTACCGCAAAATAACGATAGTAAAATTAGCTGTACTTTTTAGATAAAGTTTAGTAAAGAAGGAATATCGCTAAAGTACCGTTGAATAAGATTACCATTAGGTACTTTAATTTTAACTTATAAACGTTAATGGTATCGTGTCGTTGGAAGTAACGTTACCAAATATAACGGTATTATCGCTAGGACTGTTTGTTTGTTGTATAACGAGTCGCCCAAACATTGCACCTCGTTGCACAAAGATTGGGAAAAAATGCAAAGTCTAGAACATTATAATCATTTTACATGGTAGATTTTTATATAATTTCAACAATCTGAAACAAACTAAAAAACAAAAACGTACCTATAGGATTTGGTAACAAAGATTCCAAAGATTACTTACTTAAGTACATAATTTTTTAGGTAAATACATAGTAGGCAGTAGGTATAATATTGTGTATGGTATAATATTACATACTCTCAGAAGTTAAAACTATTTAATATAATCATATTATACAACGAATAAGCATCAAGAATAAGAAAAAATTCTAAATTAAATATTAAATCAATCATTACATTTATTTTAAATAAAAAAATAAATATTTATAAATTAATTATACAACAGTGCGTACTCTATAACGAGACATCTTGTCTATGGTCACCTAAACATCTTATTAGTTCTGCTACTCGTTAATAGATGGCGCTTGATCCAGACGGTTTGTAGGTTTTTATATAGACTGACGCTGACCAGTAGAGGGCTTTATGCTTTTACTTTGAAATAAAAACGTAAAATTCTGTAAGTAGGTACTTTTATTAAATCGGAATGCAACCTATACACACACGTATACACATATATACGTATTTGATCCTGTACCTTGCAGTACAGTTAAGTTAAGCTTTACTATATATATATAATATCTTAATTTCTTAAATCTTAAATTCCTTATAAAATATGCATAAATCATTTATTGCTTAATGGTTTCTTGCAGTATAGTGTGGTTCCTTGTGGTTCCCATTCCCAGATCCTTTCGCATACAAGTCATCGAAAAGTATGAGATTTCGATTCATCAAATCTTACCGTGAAACTCCCAAGCACGGAAGAAACCAAAAGGGCTCATTTAGACCACCAAGGTCAGGCACCCATCCAAAAACTGGCTTGGGTCAAACTTGCTTAACCATCACAAGCGACTGATACGCACAAAACGTACCTACCTATATAATTTCTAAATAATCTGTGTAGGTACCTACTAGAAATTCACTTCGAGTTGGCCATCGTCGACTGTTACAATAATGATACAACAATGACGTCATAGACATAAGTTAGTACCGTTTTCAAAAAATAATAATAGTATTTTTTATGGTGACCACGACTGTAACGGTTTTTATGTTGCGTGATCGATAATTTCTTAGTTTTCTCCTCTTCAAAGGTGCCAATAAATAGTCTGCGCTATGAAAAACTTTTCTTTTTACAATCATCATCATTGAAAAATAGTAACAAAACAACAAAAAAGTAACAAATTAAACTTAACAAAAAAAAATTAAAACGTAAAGATAACAAAAAATTCACGATGTCACAATCGCATGTTTGACTTGAGGCGCGGTGCAGAGATGTGCGACGGGAGGTAACAGCCACTTCGAAGTGAAATTGTATTTTTTCACGGCTCAAATTTTTTCAAATGGCTCTTACTATAATAGGTTCACTTCGAGTTGGCCATCTCATAAAAAAAAAATGGCCGGTACATCTTATAAAAACTTGACTCTCTGACAGAAGGTTCTACACGGCAAACGGACCAAACTATTCTTGGAAACTACTGTTGCATACGGAGATAAGTAGGTACTTGCGCTTATAGTTACATGTTTCAGTGGACATACCTACGTGGTAGGGTATATTTCCTATTCATTTAAAATAATGCATGTACCTATTAAAATAATAAGTACATAAACATATTATTTATAATTATATGTTAATATATATAATACATATATTTAAGAGCAATATCCATTTTCCAAATAGGGTACCTAAAAACTACCTATTTATTTTTCGAAGAAGTTAGTAAGTTCCTGTAATATGTAAGTAGGTATGATATACTAGTAATTGCAACTTACGACAAAGAACAGCAAGGACGTCGTGGCCTGTGGGCTATTTCGCGACGATCGGCTTCATCTTGGGAACTAAGATCAAACCAGAAGCGCCCCGACCTCAGCAATTATCCGCAAGGTCTTCAGATCACCAGTCGATTTAGCCATCCCCACCAATCGCTGTGACACTTCTTAAACGAAGATAATTTGCTATTATTTGTAAATTGGCGTCCCGCGACGTCCGCTCCTGCCTGTCCGCTTCGCAGTCGCTCGGGAGCGCGGGTCCCTCCTGGCTTCCCTCTGCCACCGGCACGACGTAATCCCTAAATAAATAATCGTCACGTCGACGACAACCTCTGCCGCCGATCCGTGCGCCAGTCGATAAGATATATCTAGAGCACATACACTGAAACTTAGTTATGAAAATGTGATTGCTCGCGAATGAGAAATGGCAAGATCGTTAGACGATATCCCGAAAAAGTACACCGACGAAGATAACACTATGGACGAAGATAGCGAAGACCCTCCGGGATGCTTCCGCAGGATGGTGGCTTCGTTACGGATCAATCCGAATCTTGTTATGTTAAAAGTGACTCTATTTGTGATGTACGGAGCGACGGCGTCTCTGTTGCCGTATTTGACGATTCATATGCAGAGTATAGGACTAACGGTGCCCGAAATCTCTTTTGTGTATTTAGCTTTACCTTTTACTACATTTTTAAGTCCGCCTATAACAGGTAAGCCCTTTGTCTTTTATGGGATGTGCCGGAGATGTAGCCAGTATTGAGATTTTTGTATTGATTATAGGATTTCTAGTCGATCGTTTTGGAGAATACAAGCCAGTAGTAATAACCGCACTCATTTTGAACGCGGCTTTTCATCATTCCCTGCTCCTGATTCCGCATCAAGAAACGCCTGGAGTGATGCCATCTGCTTATGTTATGCGCCATCCAATCAAGAGAAGCGTTGAGGTAACGATTGCAATGGATAAACAGTTTATTTTTCAACGAGTCGTCCCTCGTTACGTAGTTACGGACTTAGCTCCTGTCCTCTAAGAATTTGAGCAAATCGACCTCATCCGGTCTCAGGTCAGATTAACAAGTCTCGTTATCCAACAACTCCGAGCTATTTAAGATAATAAAGCGAAAAAGCTTAATTTATGCACAGTAACAGCTAGGTAGGTATGAACTCATCACATATACTATATAATTTTACATTTTAATTGCGCCATAATTATTTTAACATAAATATTCAATAAATTAGACTTTACAAAACACAGTGTAAATTCATTGGTGTATTATAGATATGGTGGAGCCCATGTCCTAGCAGAGAATGCCCTGACGAAGATGAACAGGTTGATTTCGTTCTCGATCGATGCATAGATCATTGCATGTTATCAAGACCAACTGAACGACCGGAGGTTGATCCAGCTGACGATAAAGATGATCTAGACTTCCATATAGAGCACAAATTTCATCCACCACGTCTTACCAACGCAAGGTTCCGTATTAATCATTATTCCTTTTTACGTCAATGTACATAAGTAATAAATTATGTTAATTTTCTTGTAAACATTTGAAAATGAATCTCGAAATTAATTTTCTTACTGCTAAGCCTTCTTCTAAGCTTATGAGTTCGGCGTACAGATAACGATTTGGTAAACCAAACCAAACACAGTACAGTCATCATATAAGCGCTTATACGCGTACTATAGCTTTGTTTTAAATAATAATGTTCAACTTCTTTATTATAGATATTTCAAGCCAATTTTAATGTAAAATTTTGTTTCAAGTTTTCTCAATATGACTGATGACGATGAAGAATTTAACGATGCAGCATTCTTTTTAATAGAAGTACATGACGACCTGGGTGAACCAAAAGAACAACTTGGGATTGAAATGGAAAGGGTTTGTATTTGATTATTTTATAAATATTTTTGAGAATGTATCATAAGTTACAGGGCTTGCTTTCTTACAGGATGACAATGATACTGTAACAGATTTTCGATCAAGGTTTGGCGAGAAACTTCTGCTTGCCCAAGGTGTGAATATAACTGCTCTAGATAAGGAAGATCTAAGGTGTGGTGGTCTTGTTATGCTGCATAATATGACGAAACTCTCGCAACAACGATTAGAATCATTATCAGCTGACTGCATGGTTCAAAAATGTGATTTCAGGTAACTCTCTCTCTTCAATTTCTCCTTAATTAATTAAATTAACTTTCAAAGGATGAATGATGATGCAATTGAATTTATTTTAAAAACAATGAATATTTTGCAGAAAGGGAGGTCCGGACATATGCCCTCCTGATTACAAGGAGAGCGATGATAAAACGTTTTACATTTATTTCTTTTTACGCTTCATGGGAACTATCATGCTATCTGCCGGTGTAACTATTATGGATCCTATAGCATTAACAATGATACAAAAGTATGGAGGAGACTTTGGTAGAGAAAGGCTATTTTCTAGCATTGGGATGGCAATTTTTTCTCCTATCACTGGCATGCTCATAGATATGAGGAGTAAACAAGTTGGTATGTAGTGGCATTTAGTAATCGTTATCTTCAATGTCAATAAGCAGTTGCTAATGTTTACATCGGTTTGTTGCAGGCTACACAGACTATTCAGCAGCTTTCTATACATATGACGTCTTACTCCTGATATCAGCAGTTACTGTTGCTGTAATGCCCCTCGGAGCAAAACTGCCAGCTGATAATTTATTACACGATTTAGTGAACATAATCAAAATGCCTCATATTATCATTTTCATATTCTTCCTTTTTGCTCTAGGAAATTTTTGGGGTTTCATTGAATCATACTTATTTTTGTATTTGAAAGAATTAGGTGCTCCGAATTTCCTGCTAGGTAAGAATATCGTATACATAAGTATATTTAATAAAATAAGTAAATGTTTTTATATAAAACACATTGTTGACAATTTCATTATTATCATTGTTGATATTTATTTTTCAATCAATTCTTGTTATTCCACTCGAAACAAACGTAATAGATACATTCTGCAGAATTCTAATAAAAAAAAAAAAACAAAAGTACTGAGTGAGACATAACCGTTTACAATGGAGAAGCTTGTTAAATGATCATTATGGAAGGCGATTATAATGTATATTAACTCAAGTACATATATCCAGGAATAACCGTGACCGTGGGCACACTGAGCAGCATCCCGTTCCTCTACGGCGCAGACGCTATCACGTCCCGCATTGGGCACGTCAACGTCATCATCGTAGCGTTCTTCTCTCACGCGGCGAGGCTTGTTGGGTATTCCTTTATAGAGTGAGTCCATAGAGTTTTTGTCTCTTTTCATATCAGGTCCACTTTTGTAACTTTAGTTACACTTACACTAGGTACTCTTAACGTCCAATATGTGACTACGTTTCGTTGACTGTCCTAATGGTGCTGTTATTGTCTATCACTGAGATAGAGTGCTTATAATGTAATCTCTGCTGTCCAACTATACGAAATAAATTGATTGTGAGTTTGACACTTTTAATTGTTGAATAATTTGGACAAATTATAGGGATCATTTTTGTCTTAATTTCATTCTTTTTTTATCTGGACGTTAACATTTAAGAAAAAATAACACATTTTCAATAGAAATTTTCTTAACCATAGAAACCTTAACAAGTGTATCTAATAATATTGAATGGTATAACATTAAACAATTACATAAATCGCAGTCTGCAAAATGCCAAATAGTTATGACAAAACAATGGTATGCTTATCAGATAAGGATTGACGATGTAAATTGTCATAACCTGTGGTTGTATCATGGAGTGCAAACAGTCAGAAACTAATAAAGTGTACGTGAATTCACAGTAATAGTAAATAATAAGACAATACAGTTGTAGGTGCTAATAGTCAAAGAAAAGTTACATGAAAATTCTTACTCATTTTACGAATACATTCGCTGAAAAACTTCCATTTAGAGAAATGCAGTGTAACACCATCAGTAATTTCCAAAAAATATTTCTTCTAACAATGCGTTAGTTGTCTAATATTTTCCAATAAGAATAAATGATAATGAACGCGGTGATAAGCCATTTTAGTAAGCCTTTAAAGGCTAATTACGCAGTATTGTCGCGTTAGTACGACGAGTTCACAGAAAAGTATTAAAAAATGACCTACTGTGCTGTGTAAGTATGTATATCACAATAACCATCGAAGACGACAATTCAATTTCAGTACAAGTACAGAAAATGATTACATGACAGTGGCACTCACACATTCATTGGTTGTTTTGACCCTACGTTTGAAGCGAAACTTTGTTGAAACTTCTGTTCTCAGTGTTATAGTTCGATGGATTCAAATGAGTAATTTTTTTATAATGCAGTAACATTTTTTTCAGCTCTTACTTGATCTTATTTGTGCCATTTTGTCCTTTTCAATTAAAATTCCATTGACCGAGGTAAAGTAGGTATTTGCGACAATAAAGCATTGTCAAGTTTATGAACACAACGATCTAGTGTAGGTGTTACTTCCAATTCTACAATACTGCATGTATCGTGATTATCAAGTCATTGCGGTATCTATGTGGCTGTATTAAGGATCACTTTTCTAGTTACGTATTTATCGTTACTTATTTTCTGTCTTCTGTATTCTTTATCAACAGATAATCCTCAGTAAATATTATAATAATAGAGACATTATTGTTTTCATCTTTAAATATCTTTCTTATCTCAATAGGTCCTAATCTATTTTAAGAACTGATTATATTTTCTAATCATTTAAATTTGTTTTTAACCGACTTCCAAAAAAGGAGGAGGTTCTCAATTCGTCGGGATCTTTTTTTTATTTTTTATGTATGTTCCCCGATTATTCAAAGATGCCTGGACTGATTTGGAAAATTCTATTTTTGTTTGAAAGGGTATACTTCCCGGTGGTCCCATTGTCATCAGGTCGCATCTGATGATGGGATCCTGGAGAAATCGAGTGAACCCTTCAAATATAGGCACCGATAATATACTTTAATCATCATCTAAAGCATCTAAATTCTATCCTAAGAGTCTCAAGTATGGCTTACATAAAAAAAAATGTTTGAAAATATACGCTGAAGGATGTAGTTTAAGGATGTAGTAGTGCATAGTTATTAGATAAAGAATATTCCAACATTAGGTTATGGACGGGATCACACCTCTCAGCGATGAGGATAACGCCGCTTAGAGGAGTTGTAAGATTTATTGTTATTTTGCTTTTTAGAAACTCCTGGTGGTGCTTTCCTTTCGAAGCCATGGAATCGTTATCTGTACACTTGATGTGGGTTGCAGCCGCGACGTATTGTGCGATGTTAGCTCCGAAGAATCTGTTAGCGACGCTGATTGGTGTTCTTGGAATGGCACATTTCAGCTTAGGTAACTAATGTATATAATCATTACAGTCTAGGGCCCGAAGATCAAAAGAATACTAAGGATTTCGTGATCCATAGTTAAAAATAATCGAAGGTCCTAAGTCTTTCGTACGTGCCTTTTCACTGGGGATGCACTTACGAGTATCTTATCCACTTCCACTATAACTTAAGCCTCAATAGCCCAACCGTTAAAGGTGTGGACTGAAAAACTGAAAGGTCGCAGGTTCGAACCCCACTGTTGCACAATTGTCGTACCCATTCCTAGCTCCTAAATGGAAAGTTAGCTTTATTTAGTGCAACAAATTATTGGTTCCTAAAACCTTTACCTTAATTTTCCTAGGAAGGGGCAGTGGCAGTTTCGGCGGAGGCCTTCTCATTGCTTCCTTGGGTACGAGGGAGGCTTTTCGCTACATGGGGCTGATCGCTTTCCTAGGCGGCGTGCTGTACGGCCTTCTGCACTATTTTTGGCTCAGAAAAACGACTATGACCAGAATTCGTGATGCTATTGATCCCGACACGGGTATGTATTGTTTCCTTTTCCTTTTTTATTTGTTTTAAATTGTGTGGATTGTTTTGTGTGGCTTTTGTCTAATTTATGTTCTTTGTTGTCGAGCTTTCTTAAATTGTAATACATATACAATCAATGATGTAAATCACGAGGTTGAAGCGCGCTGAAACTTTGAACTGAAAATTGTCCTACAAGGATTTTTTACTGTTGTATTTTAGTAACGATCAGCATCAAATCATTATCTACCTATTCAAGTTGCACATTCAGTTGTAGACGTGCAAATTAAAATTATTTTATGACTTACTTATCTAGGTGCTTGCGTAAAGTAAAAAAAAAGTTTTCTGCCTACGGAAGCGAGCCTAAAGAAAAAGAAAATTATGAACTTTCCTTATCTAGGTTCCAGCCATGAAAGAAAGTTTCCCGTGACAATGTCAGTACTTTCATGATAAACTGCTGGTATTCATAATCTATCCGACCCAAAAACTTTAGATTTAAAGTTGAAAAATTAGAGATATGTAGTAACGTACCTACCTACTAAAGAGTAAAACAGATTTCAATCGCAATCAAGTGGATTGATTTTATTTAGATGGATTAAATCAACCTTTTTGGATGAATTAAGTTTTAAGAGCTAACGACTGAAAGTTGTGTTCGGAAATTACAGAAAGTGGGGAAGGTGACAAACTCAATGGCGAACCATTGCGCAAGGACGCAGAGACAATGGTGTCACTGGAGAGGCTACACATAATCACTCGCTTCAATCCACTCGGCTCTTTGCATTCCCTGTCGAGAACCTCAAGGGCCAGGGTAAGTAGAAGATTACAGTTTATTCCTATCTTGCATAAAGTATTCGATGGATCCGTCTTCAATGCGTAAAAGAGACGCAGTTATGGGTTGTCTCTTTCAGCGTATGCAATATTTTTAGCGCCGACTACCGGCAAACAAAGAAACTTGTGGGTGACGAAAGTTATCCATTTTGTTTTTCAGAATTTTTTTTTTACTTCGTAAATGTAGTTTGTGAGTTTAAGTTAATGTGGTACATTGCAGCATTGAAACGGAGATGATCTTTATTCTCTGTCCCTTTCGGTTAGGTATACGTGGTCACAGGTTCTATGGATGTGTACTTACAAAAATACCTGGGGGCTGATTCTGTAACTCAGTGCCTATCAACGACGATAGGCTTTTTTTATCCATTGAAGGTTTGAAGAGAAATGTCATTTACTATTTCATAGTAAACCTTCAATGGATAAAAAATATATGTTAGTGGCTTTCATTTTTTGACAGGCACTGAGTTACAGGTTCAGGGGGCTGATCATTCTATAATTTTTTCGGCCACCGCATTGCTGCCCCCGTTGCATTTGCTCCATTGTTAATCTTTATTTCCAACTGCCCGATTGATTTTGCCAATTCGGAGGCTGTCGTGATAACAACTGGGGGCGGACGGAAACACTTGTAATATGTATTTACGGTGTGGGGGCCAATAGGTCGCAAAATATCTACGAATGTGGGGGCTGATGGGAAATAAGTTAACAATACGTATGAATAATAATAAGAAGTGAAATAAAATTCACTTTTAAATTAGCCAAGAAAATTCATTTAAATAGAATTTGCTTATTTTAGGATTTGTAATATTAAAAGAATCTTAGATGCGCCATCTAGTGGCAACAGGCAATCCTAAACGGTTTCAGTTTGAAAAATGTATTGCCGTCCAGAATTAGATGGGGCTGTAGAGCTAAATACTTAAAGCAATTTCTTTTTGTTGGCAGAAAAACTAAAATTAGTTAAATATTTTTCAATATACATTTGTTCGTAAGCTTTGCCACTGTCAAAACTATTAACTACGGGTTTAGGCACGCAGAGATATTTTGAGATTGAATAGAAGAAGTATGTATGATTTTGCATTTTCAGCTTTCCCAAGGCGACATCAACGAGCTATGCCGCAGCCGTAGCGGCAGCAACAGCCAACGCCGCTGCAGCAACATCGAAATATCCCCCAAATCGCGGCAGGGTTCCACCTCCAAGGTTGACCTGCTTCGATCCGCGCTGGAAATCACTCACCAGCAGGCCAAAGGGCACATATCCAACCCCGTGCTGTCCAGTCAAACTAGACCAGCGTACAAGGTACATAAAATATTACCTAAGAATCTTTTAAAGACTAACTACTTACCTATTTCGGATATAAGCAGGCGTTACTTTGCGAAAGTGCATGATAAACAAAGAACAACTTATATTTTCTACATTCAAACCAGTAAAATCGATATCCTCCGCTACTAGATATGCAGGAAAACTAAGTAAATAAGTAGAACATTCGACTTGCGAAAACCACACAAGCCCTTTAACTTAAATAAACTCAACGCACGTTTCGCTCAAAGACCGGAGCATAATTCAGTGATAGCAATACCAATTTCTTGTAAATACTATCCACTAGTTGATGCCCACGCCTTCGCTTTTAAAATCCCGCGGGAACTCTTTAATTTTCCGGGATAAAAGTTGCCTATATCGCTCTCCCGGTTCTAAACTATACCCATGCAAAGTCGCTTTTTTGCGGCGTGATTGATGAACAAATCAACAAACAAACACATTTTCGCATTTATAATATTAGTAAGGATTAGGAATATTAGGACTAAGGAAGTTAGTTGGAAGGAAAAGTGGAGTTCAAAATACTTGCCTTAAGAGGGTACTCTAGTGGGCATTTCTCCATACAAACGTATTCTGCTGTTTTCTTCGTGGATAATGCCTCTAGAGCAATGATTTTTTTCCAAAAAATCTAGGTCTAATTAATACGTGCCTCTATGTTTTTCTTTTTTCCAAAACATTATCATTAAAAAAAATATGACAATCCAAAAACCCCAAAAAAACCCTCGATTTTACCGCCATGTTCAAACGACTATCAGACAAATTTGATAAGTTTTTAACAAAAAAGAAAAACATAGAAGCATAGATATACTCTTCCTCTAAATTTTGATATAAGAATATTTGAGATTTGTCCAGTTTTGAAGAAGGAAACAGCAGAATACGAAACGTCTTTTGGTCAAGGTTTTTGTAGGTAAAAATCAGCCCGAGCTGCAGTTGTCCCTTTCGTACTTTACGGGGGTAGGGTGGAGGTGAGGGAGGGTAAGGCTTACATGTACACTAATAGGGAAGTGACAATTGTCGATATTTTTATCGATACTCTAGTGATGTACTCTGATGTCGATATTTACACTATACAATGATTATTTTATTTATTACTAGCGGACACCCGTGACTTCATCCGCGTTCCTAAATCACCACAGTTTAGGTTGGCAGAACCCCTTCAGCATCAGGATTAAGGAGTTGGATCCTAGAATTTAACGATGTCTTTATTTGGTCCCTACAATAACTATTCATAATAATCAACAATTCCTAAATCCCCACAGTTTAGGGAAGCAGTACCCCTGCAGAATCAGAATTGAAGAGTTGGAACCCGAAGTTATGGGACCATCTCGCAAAGTTTTTGTGTCGATTAAAAAAAGATTCACGCAAATCGGTTAAGAAATCACGGAGATATCGATATACAGAGGTAGAAAAACACAATTCCTCCTCCTTTTTCGAAAGTCTGTTAAAAAAGTAGCCTATACGATGCCCGATTATATCAGCTATCTACCAGTGAAAGTCCCGTCAAAATCGGTTCAGCCAGTCCCGAGATTAGTGGCAACAAACAGACAGACAGACAACAATATAAGTACCGTATTTACTTTCGTATGCAGTTAGTAAATAGCGGCCAAGTGCGAGTCGGACTCACCCATGAAGGGTTCCGTAGCAGCAATTGCGGTTTACGATTTATGACGTATTAAAAAAAACTACTTACTCGATCTCGTTCTAACTAATTTTCGGTGGAAGTTTGCATGGTAATGTACCTACATCATATATTTTTTTTACTTTTATCATTCTGTTATTTTAGAAATTACAGGGGGGGACACACATTTTACCACTTTGGAAGTGTCTCTCGCGCAAACTATTCAGTTCAGAAAAAAATGATATCACCCTACAGGATTGAGGAGGATGACCTGGAGCTCTATGATCTAGTAGCAAGCATACCAATTCGTAAACGACAGTTCCTAAAGCTTTTAGGGAGAAAGTACCCCTGCAGCATCAGGTTTGAGGAGTTGAAGGTAAAAATTTTTAAGGGCCCATTAAAAAAAAATCACGTGAATCGGTCCAGAAACCCCGGAGTAATCGGTGGACATACCTACATAGAAAAAAAAAAGATACCGACCGAATTGATAACCTCCTCCTTTTTGAAGGTCGGTTCAAAATAGGGCTATCCATTATAGTTTACGATAGTGTGTTATGCCAGCTTAAAATGAGCCGTACATTCAAAGTTTCCTGTACGTAACGGGGTTCAAGTTATTTGGACCTATTACTGAGCATTGTGAAGTCTATAATTTCTGAACTACTAAACTGACGACCTTGAAATAATTACAGAACAATTATTGCAGTATGTTCTTTCTAATAAAAAATTAATGAATGAAATCGGAGTACACGTTAATGAATTACAATGAAATACACATTTTCACTTTCATCCCCTCTCCCAAGGGAACCGTGCTGAATTTCGGGATAAAAAGTATCCTATATTTTACCTCGTAGTATGAACTTAAATCATGTTACGTTTCATTTAAATCCGTTCAGTAGTTTCAGTGTGATGCGCGGCCAAGATACAGACGAAAAATTAAAAAAAAAAATTGTTTTGGGCTCAGTATCAATAGTAAAGCATCATCCGATTCAAAGTTTCAAAATATATTTATTCACCCGCAGGCGGCCGGCGCGGCGGGTGAATGTTACGGGCATGGGAGGGGCGAGGGCTCGCGCACACAAATACACTACTCGTACACATGGATAACTCCTGTTGGTCGGGCGCAGCGCGACGGCGATATTTTCTTCAAATACCTATTTTTCAAATTCCTTGGGACTAGAGTACCGTCTTAATGCATCACGTGGGACTTTAATCGTCGACCTCTTCAGTATCCAACCTGCTCCTTGACTATTGCTCTTGAATTTTATCAACACATTTTTCCTGTTTATCTATTACGTTCACTATGTGTATAAATGTATATATTATGGTTCACTTCATGTTTTTGTGTATCAGTTGAAGGTGGGTATTTTTAATTAAATATTTTCAAAGTTAATCACACTACAAATAACAAGTGCGTCGCTACCATGTAATATAATCTCGTCTTAGTGCTAATTTATTGCACTGATTTATTGTTCACACTATTCTTAGTTCCTTACATTGAATAAGTACCTAAGTATCTGATAAAATTTTAGAGGATATACTTAGTATGGGGTAAACTAGCTGCGCTAAATTATCAAAGGTGTTATTTTCAAATGTGCAACTACGATGTATCTGCGCAAATGTATTTTATTAGTTACGTACTTGGTAAGTGCACAAAATCCTACGACAAATGCATCCACTAATGCCTCAGTTAGGTATTAGATTGAATTAAATGTTACGAAAACACGGACAGACAGACGGACTAGACGAATTTATAAAAGTTTCCTTTTTACTACAGATTCCTAAAAACAATAATCACAGTTGACTCTAAGCCAGGGTCTCAAAAGTATGAACAGTCCAACACAGTGTTTTTGAAATAAAATTTCCCTGAACTTTGAAAAAGATATATTTCATTAATTTTAATTTCTTTTCATACCAGCTAGCAAACAGCGCACCAAAGTTGACGCAACGCAACAACATTTCGCAACCAGCGCTCTCAGAATACGATAGACGTCGGGACTCCATACCAGAGGAAGCTGAAGAAGACCGTTTAGCACCCACACAGAAGCCGGGCAAGACCAAGAGTGACCATCTACCACCTCCACCTACGTATGATGAAGCAACTAGGGAAAAGCGGAAAAGTTGGCATTCCGATGACAGCACACCCACTTAAATATTTGAAAAAGAAAACCTGATAAGAAGAAAACAGTACTTTACCAGTATTAGTACTTACTGCGCCTCGAGTGTAAGGTTTTCGAAACGAAAAATATTTTGTTTTTTATTTCAAATGGTCACTTTGATGTTACTCTAGCAGTACCTATAAATATTGGTATACCTTTATAGTGGTTACCGTTTTACCAGCGGGAAAGTTTGGGTTGTCGTTGAAGTAATTTATATATGTTTTGAAACTTTTGCTTGACTGTGTGGAGGTTCCTGACCACAATGTGGGAACCCATTTCAGTGTCTTTTTAAGATTCTTTTTAAAATTTATTTAACATTTAAAAAATGATGATAATAATATACCTACATAAATTAGAGATATTATTGTATAATATATTACTAGCATAAGCTAATATTACTACTGTTTGCGTTTTCATAGAAAAAATTACGATCGGGGCTCAGGTACTAGGTAAGTGTCTTGAATAACATGTACTGAAATAGGTAATCTCTATTGTAATTTGTATCGAATAGTTGATGATATAAGAGAACGTGATCAAATATTATGAAATTTTATATTTAATGTGAAATAGTTACCACCACTCAAAATTCTGATGTTGCAATTTTGGCCACAATTCAAATGATAATCAATATTTGATGACTTTACCCTGATAATTTTTACTAAGCCCATCGATTTTTTGTTTTGATTCTTGTAGGTACTATTTAACAAAATTGTTAAGGTAAAAAAAGGAGTGAATAATAAATATTTGTACGCACAAGATCTAAGCGAACTTAAAGAGACTTTAATTTAAATTTTTCTTTTTATGGTTGCATTTATTGAACACAATATACGCGCGTGCGTTTCTTTGATAGTGGATTTAGTGATGATAGTTGTAGTTTGTGGGATAGCAACAGCTAACCCAGAAACTACAACAATCCCTCAGGAAATTTCAACCGAGCGTTCTGATCTATCAGATTTCGCATACAAAAACTTTCAAAAATATCTGCAAAAATCAAAAGTAGTACATATAATAGTGATAGTTATCATTCAATTCTTGTAATAATATCTTGACCACATGTCTAAAACGGACACTTCATCTAAAGTAGGTTCATTTTAGAGAAAGTTTTAGATTAAAGAAAGAAAACAAACAATGATGAACTGTCTACTTTCTTCTAATCTAGCCTCCAAGTGGAATTCTGTCTGACTTCAAAAGTAATTCATTAAAAGAACTTTCTGTACTGCTCAAATCGGTCATGTAAGAAGATATACGTTCAATTAAATAAATATTTTAATAAATGCACTAACAACATAGTAAACTTATAAATACTGGATGGCATTTTTATTCAGGACTATGGGGTTGCTGATCAATCCTCTTTGGGACAGTTCTTCTGATCCGTCCGCATGAAATACGCGCGGTTGATGTTGTTCTTATCAGCTGCTGTATACGCTTTCTCTAAGACCTCCAACGGTGGGTTCCTTTCCCTTGTGAGGATCCAAGAATTTCCTGAAAAAATTAACAAAAATCTTTACGGACTGCGTATTCAGTATTTACAAATAGGTTAACTACACTGGTGCGCTTTCATTAAACGCATTAATGAAAGCACACATGCACATGCATTAAATGCACATGCATGCACATGCATTAAACGCTTGCGTTTATTAGTCAGACGTATGCTAGTGCGCACGCTTTATGTTCGCTAGCACTAGCTCATGATGACTGGCAAACATCAGAGCATTGTTAGACGCATGCATTTACTAGCCTAGACGTATGCTTGTGCGCATACCTCATGTACGCTGGCTGGCATAGCCAGGCCTGGGCATAGCATAATATGTTGATTGGCATACGTCAGCGCATAGGTAGGTACAAGCTCTATTGCATGCGTTGCTTCGGCAGCTTACATGACGCATAACTGAACGCAAGTTATTTCAACTTGCGCAGAGATATGGGCAGTTGAAAGCGCACCAATGTACATAGTTAGACCAATTGGTGCTGTTCTAATAAAAGTGAGTATTACATCAAAATCAGGTTAAATCCAAGATGTAAAATCTTTGACTGAATCCTATGACTACTTATAGATATAACAATTTATTTATTCTATTATAACTTATAGATTGCATCATCATTTTTTCTATAGCGAGATCAATGGAAAAAATATTAGGTTAGTAACTCGTATTGCTGACCAAACAGGTCAATTATTTGGGGATTACCACAGCATAAAAGGTACCTATTAAATATGAGATAGGAAAATTATGCCAATATCTGCGGCTGAGCTTTTCGATTGCAGAAAATAATTGCTACAGTTTTAATTGTGATGATTGGCTTTTGTGGCCTTTCTACTGCAACAGTCTAAGCATATTCTGCAACGTAGCAGCGCAGCGGATCGACGTGATTTTTTGACCTGGAGAGTGACACACTTTTTATGCCGTAAAAATAAGGATCTCGCCGAATTTTTAAAAAAACCAAATACCACGGGGATGGAGTCACAGGCAATTGCCAATGTTTTATAATAAAATTAATAGCAAACTATTAAAGTATTCATCTAGGAGCTTACGTTTGCAAGCTGCATAAATTCAATGAGAAATTACTAGTTTCCACCATTACCTTTGATACCTCCTGCAGATTTTTAAAAACCAAAATCCATGTCTGATGCAATCGCGGTCAAAAGCTAGTTTAGTATAAAATTGCACTTTATAAACAATGTTGTAATGAATCTGAAGACATTAAAGCTGATTAAAGCCACTATTCTAGTTTCTTCTAACTGGATACTAGTTTATGTGTTAGAGAAAATCTGAAGGTACCTACTTTCATTTGAAGAATTTTACTCATAACATCATTATAAGATCGTCATTTAAGAAAGTGTACCTACGTTAGCATCTATCGTGCGAGTAGTTATTACAACATCTAATATAGGAGACCAGGTTTTGGTCAGAGAGCAATCTTTGTACGTAGGCACCTATTGGATTTATCTTTTTTATTCAATTTGATAGCAATACTGGTCTCCTATATTAAAAAAAAAGACATTTTTCACTAAGTCTGCACATAGGTAGGTACTAAACAAAGGGAATTGGGAGATCTTATAGAAAATGGTAGCCTTTTGGTTTTGATAGAAGTGGTAGTAGATAAAGTAAAGGTCCAAGTACAAACTTGTATGAAAGATTCCGAAGTCATAGCAGCTCCAAACCAGGCCGAAGCTGTCGTAGTCCGTGTCGACCACCCAGTAGGGAGCTGCAACGTTGACAGGTAGCGACGGGAACCGGACAGTCAGCTTGGCCTCATCTGATCGACTCACTTGCATCGCTTCTCCTTCTATCTCGGACTTCATACCCGTACTGGAAACAAAATTTAGCGCGGATAATTAGGTAGATTTTAGACTTTTTTATTGCAGGTTTTGTGTAAATTGGCTGAACTATGATGATAAAATATTTTCTCGATTAAGTCTTGAAGAAAACAACTCCATGAGAGATTAATCCGTACAAGCAAAGTACAAAGAGACAGACACAATAAAATAAAATTTTAAAATTGTATGTTGGGTTAAACTATCGTTCTATTACTTAATAATTCTTCTATATAAACGTCTCGCAGGGAACTCGCTCCCTAAGGAAATTTATTAAGAAAATCATTTAAGTACCTACAAAATGAGGCAGTTATTTGATCAAGGACAGATACTTCAATTTTATTTATTTGTATACATAAAGATAAAAGCTGTAGTACTTACAAAGTGCTTATCTGTTTGTTTCGGACGCTGATCACCCCGTTGTCCTTGAGGCCGTAGGTGGCAGTGATACACTTTCCTCCGAACTCGAATGCAGCGAAATATTTCTCGGCTTCATACCATTTTCCTAAGTACTGTAACCGTACAATACATTATCATCATCATTAGGCAATCGTATTTAATGCAATTTAATATTAATTGTACAAAAAGGGGACATAAAATCATAATTGGACGCACATAGGCAATAACGTTTCAATCCACAAATCTTTGTCAAATTATATACATACATACTAATGTAAAGGAATAAAGTTAACTTTTCAATCGATAAGTTGCGTGGGTTGACTCTTTATTGCATATGTGCTTCCAATTATATATACTTATACGACTTTTTCCAATACATAGTAGGTTCATCACCAATTTTTAGTCTACATCTAATAACTTAACCGTTAAAATTTTCTGGTTTTTACAAGATAGACTAAATTAGGTAAGTACATAATATATGAGTTATGTTATGCTACTACTTTTGTCAAGTTTATTTTTTGAGTTCATTTTATTTCACTAAGCTACTTAACTGAGCGCTTATATTTTTCTACACGTTTATCCGTATAAATGTGGATATTTTTTTAAAATAATTTTAGGTCACACATGCTATAAAATAGTGTGGTACTATACTCATGACTTAAATAAAGAAAACCATTAACGTGTCTACTTTGCTTATTAATGGACTATTTTATGACACACGTACCTATTGTGTGTCTTTATTACCAGTCGGTGCAAGGAGCTAGGAAGGGAACTAAATAGTGGTTTTAAAACATTGAGCTTTGATTTCTATGAACATCATATCATTGTACTTACTCTGCTTGCATCGAAATCCGTCATGACAGCAACATCCGGGCATGCTCCAGGGAACACTAGCTGAGCTCTGCATAGCTTTAAGGTAAAGAACCCGCAGAGGAATACAGCTATCGCTCGTAGTACAGACATCTAGAACGAATAAGCAATAGTTACATGGTACAACTATATATAGAGGCTCTTGATACTCTTATTGTCGCAGTTTTAGTGTTGTGTTTCGAATTTAGAAAAACAGTCTATTGAAAAATATTTTCCTTCAAAAGTTTTATTCGTAATACGTGTGGATTTCTCAATAAAGTAATAAATAATATTATATCTAAATGTTTTGATATAAAAGTGGTAACCTTTGTAGCTATCATTTCACTTATTAAAGAAATTGAATTAATTTACTCAAAAATTTCCATCAGCCCCCACCTGAACAAAATTCATCCCATCAGCCCCCAGTAATTAATTAATTATTACAAGTGTGCCCACTTGAGTAAGTTCTGTCCGATCGACCCACATCAATGATATTTAATATTTATACATAATATAAACATTTAAACAAAGAAATGTTTTATTATTGAGGACAATAATGTGCTGGCAGATAGAATTAACCCCGTTTCTAATATACGTAATAAGTATTTCTTTTGTTTTTGTGGAAAACAAGCACATATAATTAGGTACATTGTTTTGTGCGATCAAGGATAATTTTATCGATTGATTTCGACCATGGTCGAAATAATACAGAACATACAACACATATTTGTAGGTACCTACTTGATAAGGAAGCTCTCATCTAATAAATTGTGCTGAATTACAATGACAAGAGTTAGATATTTTCCAGAAAGTGCGGGTACAATTACGCATTGCATGTGATAATTCGACATTACACCTAACATAGTCAAATCGTTTACGTACGGCGACGCTCTTATCACTAGGTAGGTATATTAATTCAACCTTTGCTAGTAAGTGCTAATTGAATGAATTGCTAAGTATTTATTTGGAAAATAAACAAAAAACTCTATAGCTAGACAATATAAAATTATTCTTGATAGTTAGTATTATTTATTTTTTGTAAATTTTCAATGACAGATTCAGATGGCAATTACTATAATTGATTTAAAAGTATATTGAAAATATTATGTGATTTCAAAATTTTGAACCAAAGTAGGTAAATATTAAAGCCGCATTAAAACAATTTTTTCATTTATTGATCATACAGGTTTGATCGTGAAAATAAATAAAAATCAAACTATGTTTGTATGAGGCCTGCTCGCGGTACTCAATAAACAAAAAAATCAATTTCATATCCACTGATATGAAACATATATTATATTCGTTTTTTACAGCATGGCTGTTTTTGGCTTTTCGTATCAGTTGTAAGTAGGTACATATTTATTTTTATTAAAAAATACATTGAATTTTCTTAAAAAGTGTATAGGCGTGTATTTTTATCATTTAATTACTTACTTACCTATTAATGGATAACCTCCATTTAAAGATTATTTATCAAGGCTAAAGGTCAAGAAGAATTTAATTTAACTTTAAAATAGGTACATATTTACATAAAGTTTATAAACAATAACCTGTATAATTAGCCTATTCTGCTTGATCTAATTATTTATTACTGAACAATACGCAGGTAAGTAGATATAGGTACCTAAGCCACGCGTCATGCGACATTGGAATGGTGCCAAGAATATAGGCTGCATTTCGGTGCTGATTATTATACAAGCAGTAGCTAAAGGTTAAGAGAATTAAGTTTCAGAACAGAACTAAAGCAACAATTTTGTTTATAAATACATATAATATAGTGAGCGTTTTCAAGTGCTCACAAATCACTTCCTAGCCTTGAAAAGCGACCTTCACGCGTATGTTTTTGTGAGGTTCAGTCGACTTCTGACATCATAATATTGGCGGTCACTCGTAAATCCTAATACAAACACAGACAGTTATAAATATCGATAATAAATCAATATTTGTTAAAGTTTTACGTTAAAGTCGACATTTAAAACACATCCATGTGCGATTGTCTAATAATGATTGCATCAGCGTGACAATCGTCATCTTCTCTGATTGGCTAAATAATGGCGTACTTCCTGCATTAATGGCATTTTAACCAATAGCAAGAGAGTATCAGCCATTCAGAGGTAGGTTGACCTAATTGCGAACATCACACCGATGCATCATGAATTTACGTAAATCGTCGTCAAACAAAAAGGCAAAGAAAACAATGTGTGGATTAGATTTTAATAGAAATTGGGACACGCTTAATTAACATTCAATAATATTGCTTCGTGTGTCGTGTGTATTCTTTTGAGGAACGACCGTACGAGTAGGTATAATATTTTGGAAATTTCAACATACGAGTAGGTTCAACAATAGGATGTCGTCAGAGATTTAAATTTATGGATCACTCAAGTGTATTAAAATTAAATGTCACTCATTATTCTTGATGTTACAGAGCCATCTTTTCTCTTTTCCACTGACTTAGTAGTTACAAGGTCCGGTGATTGTTACGGTACTTCGAACGGTATTCTCAGCTATTCGAGATGTATTCAAGGCATCAGTTCCCGTATGCTCCAAGTCATAGAATGCAACGACAGAATTTTTTTCTATTCACAGCC
The DNA here is from genome assembly GCA_933228805.2 of Hipparchia semele. Lineage (NCBI taxonomy): Eukaryota > Metazoa > Arthropoda > Insecta > Lepidoptera > Nymphalidae > Hipparchia > Hipparchia semele. Next base: position 14,223,076 of record OW121710.1, on the reverse strand, counting down.
AATGGTGATACCGACATCGGTCTTCTTTTAAATCCTACGGAGTTCTAATCTTATCAATTGCATTAACGGTAAAAAACTACGATAAAATCTGCATGCCTGAAAGTTCTTCATAATTTTCTCTAAAGGTTGTAAAGTCTGTTAATCTGCACTTGGCCAGCCTGGTGGATTATAGCCATATCCTTATCTTTCGACAGGATACCAGTGTCCAGTTTTGGGCCGGGTGATCGAGATGACGATGAATGAATTTAATGTCTCTTGGTTTTTCGAAATATGTTCTCGGCCCATTTTAACTTCAGTTCTTTGGATCTTGGACGAATTTTGTCATTTCTAATTTTATCGCATGGATGCTATAGCAACACTTTGAATTCAATAAGTTTTGTCCAAAATCTTTGTTAGTTTTTATTTTAAGTATCAGTATGTTGTTAATTATACTTAAATAAGTATACAACACTACAACAAACATTGTGACAATACAACAAATGTTGTATTTTTATTGCTAAGTTTATTTTCTATGAAAGATGCTGATTCTTGTCATTTGAACTGATCATATAGTTCATGAGCGTCTTAAGTACTCGTTACACAGTTATAGTGCCTATACATTATTTATCATACTATTTGCCTACTTTTAGAGTTTGCTGTTCTATACTCGTAAAATACAAGATATGGAACCGCTGATAATTCGACAAAACACTTAGCCATTGTACATATTTGCTAAAGGGTGACAAATCTAGGTGTGAAAAACAAAGTAGATAATGTCTATCTACTAGAAAAAAAAGGAATGACTCAAGAGGTGGTGTAGATTAGGATATTGTATATCAGTGAATGAACGTTAACGGTTGCACACTTCAAGCGAATTTGAAATTTTAATTAGGCATTATCTACCTACTTTAAAAATTCACAAAAATAAACCTAAATAGTAACTAAATAATTTATAAATAAACTGAAATCTAAATTAAAACTAAAAGCTGTGATTCCTTTAGAGCATTCCTGTATAAGCATGGAGGAGGATTTGTTATAAGTAATATTAACATTTTGATTGAAATTCTTTTCTAACTATATCAAAGGTTTTATAAATAAATTACTTCTAATTTAAATTATCTAACTTATGAAATCAACTTATTCAAGGCACTATGCTAATTGTTTATATCACGTAACCTCGTTCAAAAATTCTTTTATAGAATTTAGATCAGTTAGGTAAACCTTTCGATACAATCACCTATGTAAAAATTTTGTTGCACACATCTCAAAATCAATCAAGAACAGTGCCATAGTTAAAAATATAGTACTGTCCTCACGAAAAAGATTTAATTTTTATAATTTTCCCTGTGGAAAAGGCGAACATTACTATTTACTATTTAGAACTCTCGATTTAGTTAACTTTAGTCGTTGTGAACTGATGGTCTTTGAGTCCTTGGATCCTGAAGGGGAACATAGGATACTATTTAGTTTCCCATGGAGAGTCCATGATGGAGTAAAAAGACCTATATTCAGGTGGAGTTCACCAACTTATTTAGTAGTCTTTTTCTCCTTATTTATCAACCAAAAGGAGTCTATAACTGGATAAAGGTCTCTTGTATGAACTTCCACAGGCATCGGAATCGCGCCGCCTGTATCCAGCGGCACCCTGCGATTCGACTAATATCGTTTGCCCAACTAGTGGAGGGTCAGCGAAAACTACGCTTTCTGATATGGGGCTGCCACACCAGCACCGTGAGACACCATCAGTTTCAATCTTGATTTAAAAAATTTCATAGGCTTAGCATGTATAGAATAAGTATGGTAGGGTAAGATCACTATTGATTACCATTATTAAAGGGTAGGTATTCTTATGACAAATTTTTTATGGGAACAATCTGATATCCAGCTGCCCACAAGATAGTGTAATAACCTATATATAGTATAATTAGGTACATTGTATTAGCTATATAATAATATTGTAACATTCTGTTTTGAAAAGAGCAATAATATGTAATTGCTGAGTTTTTTGCCGGCTCTTCTCAGCTAAATCATACTTTCCGATCAGGTGGTAGAGTCGTTACTTTTCATAAGTCACACATTGGCCGACATAAAATAAATAATTTTGGATTTGGATTACTTGTCTGCCCATTTAGTTATTGAGTACGTTAATAAAAAGGAAAAAATATTTAAAATAAATTAATTTTTATTCCCTACTTTTATTCATAGACAAAACTTAGTAAGAACTACTTACAATGAAAATTATCCGATTTCTAGTACGTGAAACTTTATCTGCAGCGACGATATTTACACGTATGTAGACGTAAAGAGGAGGCGTAGAGCGTTCTAACCACTGGCCGCGAGCTCACTGGCCGGCTCTGCAGTGTCTAGCACCTACGCACGCGGCTCGCAGTTAGGTATTGTTTTGATCCTATTAGATACTATTATCTATTCTGTTCTGTTAGCTCCATTAGGTACATTAACAGTAGATGTTGCCCGCGACTCCGTCCGCATGAATTTACGTTTTTATAAGTTTTCGTAAGAATTTTCTTTGATTTCCCGGGATTAAAGTATCTTATGTTCGTCTCCGGAATGCAAGGTGTCTCAGTGCTTACGAAGATCGATTCAGCGGTTAGCGATAATTACATAATTTATCAAAATTTTGGAGATAAAAAGTGAATTTAATTATGCTCATCCTTACCTACTCCTTACTTATCCTTCCTTATTTAACATTTTTTCTCGCTTATTTATTAAAAGTTAAAAATTTATTTACTTTAGAACTCCCATCGCCCCCTAACATTTTTATTACAGAGTGTCCCCACTTGAATAATAATATGCTGTCCCATCGGCCCCAAAAATTCGGTTTGGGGAAGTTGGGAACAATTCTAAGAAATGTTAAATATAAAAAAACACACTCTGATAACGCCTGAGTGCCAAGATTCAATTTAGAAAATGTTATTATTTCTAATTTATACTTACCTACCTGCGCTAACCTGGAATCGAACAGCTTGCAAGTTGAAGTGGCTTGCAAGTCTAGGTACCTACCTACGCTGTACAGTGTACTTCGATGATGCGTGAAGTCGTCTGCTAAGAAGGTGACCGACTTTGGAAATTATTCACTCATTGTTCAATAAGAAATGCGTGTTGAATGTTAAAAGCAAGCTCCATGGATTTGTCTAGAATCGTGACCGTTTGAAGGAGGCAAGGAGACAGTCAATACATTTTGATGTTGTGAAAGAAGTTCAAGTCTCTTAGACCTCAACGCGATTTAAAAAACCCGCGGCTTTTAGCATCACGAGTCCTCTGACCTTTGTTTTGCAATGAAGTTGAGTCCGTCGCTCAAATAGGAGAGTCAAATCCAAAAGCATCATAAATATTATTATGTCTTTAATGTGAGTGAAACTTAAGCATTTCACTACTCTGGAAGCTAGTAGGTAGTATTTTATTTTAGATCTGTTAACATTGCTAAATTATTAGGTATCTACGCTAATCTGATTACGGGAAAAGATTAAAAATTATTAATTTTCTTTTCATCTCTAGGACTCATCGCAAACTTTAATGGGACTACTCTCAGGACAAAAAGGGTACCTACCTACAACTCTATCGGTTGTAATCTGTAGACCTAGTTAAGGTTGGTTGTATGTGTTAACAGTATTTGTGATCGACTAATCTCGAAACTGATTGCCTATTGGGTTTAAAAGAGTTGTGGTATCATAGTGAAAAGTCGGTATAGTAAAATAATAGAGTTATTAGATACCTACCTACTTAGTAGTAGTAGGCACTTTATACCTCCTACTTCCATGGTTACTTACAGCATAATTATTTTAAGCGCTAGGGCCAAAATCTGTCACTAAGTAATAACTTGGGTAAAATAGGATAATTTAGGTATAACATGGTAACAGTCATGGCTTCAATATTTTTCGTGCTAGTTGCAGTAAGTTTTTATAAGCAAGCGCCATCTGTTCTAAGTCAAGTAAACCTGAATATCAGCTACTTACATTCATGAACTTCTATGCAACCGTGTGTAGATGGCGTTATGCCTTTGAAAAAATCTAAATCCATGTAGTTGTGTAAAAAAAGTTAATACAAAACTGTTAGCCTAAAATAAAAATAAATTGGTTTAGGAAATTGTTTAAAGCTAATACAGACTAAGATTTGAACTCAGTATTCTCAGTAAAGTGGGTAGCACAATTTCAGCATGTCATTCGACTGGGAGCGTGGCGTCTCCTGTAATCCGGCTACTCGGAGGTCGGGTTCGGAGGATGGTTTGAGGTCGGGAGTCCTGGTGCTGTGTGGCCCATGTTGACCGGACGTCCACACTAAGCCTGGTATTAATATGGACCCCCCGGAGGAGTCTGGGGGGTGCAGGTTAACTAAGGAGGGGCGAACCGGGCCAGGGGGGAAACCCAGCAGCCAAAAGTCCCCGTATCGGGCAGTAGTGGGATAGCGGCCGGGAGTGGGTGCCCAGTAACAGCCCGACCAATACAATCAGACCCGATCCTTTTGTTACCCGACGTAATTAATTTTATATTACTTACCTAATTCCTCGCTTTTCATTGCAGCTTTGACAGTTATAACTCTTACTTATTGTTTTCTTATAAATTAATATTTATGTTGGCCTTACATTCGATTTTATTATTTAAGTATCCCGCTCCCCCAATATCCTGTACCTTTTACCTCAATTTTCTCCTATCACATCCTTGCTTCAACCCTGCACACTGCACAGGCATTATGTTCTACATTGTCATTTAACACACCCCAGATACACAGACAGGCACGCAACTCAAAGCACCCAGTTACACGTCAACGCCGAACACTGGGCGGCGTCAAATAACCCGGAATACGCGGGCTTGTTCGTGTCGGCTAGCAGGAGCCGGAAGGAATTAAATACCCTTCTAAAGTCTGCGTGTAGCGCCTTGGGAAAGCGTTACTACTATTTCTCCCAACCCCCCCTTTTTATATGAAAATATGGATTATGAGGATACTGTTGTGCCATGCGTTCCGGTTAGCGCCCGGCGCTCACGGGTAACCGGGCCTGTGAGTGAGAAATTGGTTACCGAAGACTGTGAGGTAGCGGGCAACCAGGCTACCCCATCAGTGAAGAATGCTACTGGCCAAAATAATTTACTACCCGAAAGCAGGCAAACAAAGCAGCGGGTACCCATCAACACAATAACATCAGCTATACCCGGTCACTTGAACAGAGAAAGGTCATCATCTCTTGGAGACATCACCTATGTAACTTCTGGTCAAGCTGAGGGTGGCAATCCTTCGCCTACATTAGTGCGTGAATCACAAAGAAATAAGAATATGGTGCAGCAAACATTCCACAAAAGCATGTTTATAAATAAGGAAAGGATAAAACAACCAGTCAGTTCACCCAGCACAACTCCATGCGACGTAAGCCCTACAGAGGAAACACCAATAAGGGCAGAAGAAACTGCAAAGAGCGAATGGCAAAATGATAAAGTCCCTAACAACCGGAAAAGGAAAGCTACTAGTCCCAACCTGAATGAAAATGTCAAGAAAACAACTTTCCAAATTCCCACACATAATAGGTATGACCTACTTGACAATGAACAGACTGAGAAAGAGGCTGCAAAAGAATACATCCCTAAACCAGAACCCATCTTTATTACTGGAGTTATAGACATAATCACACTCAGAGAGGAACTATCTAAATTTGTCAACAACAATATGTACATTATAACAACCTTGAAAACTGGACACATTGTAAAATTAATGCCCAAAGACATTGAAACTTACAAAATTATCAGAGAAAACCTTATAGCCAAAAATATTAATCACTACACCTATAAACTGAAAAGTGAACGGGCATATAGAGTAGTTTTGAGAGGATTACATGCATCTGAAGACACCGAAATAATCAAAAAAGAACTTGAAGAGCTAGGTCATGATACCAGGCAAATAATTAACGTTAAACATAGAACAACTAAAGCACCGTTACCTATCTTCTATGTAGATCTAGAACCAAAATTTAACAACAAAGATATTTTCAATATCAGACAACTTAATTACACAAAAGTATCTTTTGAAGCTCCATACAAGAAAAAAGAAGTCATTCAATGCAAACGATGTCAGCGTTTTGGGCATACAAAAAATCAGTGCTTCCGGCCATTTAGATGCGTCAAATGCGCCGGAGAACATCCCACGTCATCGTGCACAAAAAGTCCAGACACGGAGGCAACTTGTGTTAACTGCTCGGAGAAACATCCGGCTAGCTATAGAGGTTGTAACAAATACAAGCAGTACAAAGAAAAGATCCTAAAACCAGGACCAAAGCAGAAACATAGCATACCTACCCAAAAAAACCCAGTTAATAAGGAGGCAAAAGAACCAAAAACTTATAAAACGTATAAAAAGCACGAATATACATCAAATAGGACGTACGCTGATGTTACAGGTACTCCTTACAATACAAGGTCTGCAGAATCCACTGCAGAACCAAACAGCATGACTGAGATGATGGAAATCATGCTCAACAAATTTCAATTAATCATGAGTAACATGATAGACAAAATGATGGACCGAATGGTTCAGCTTATTACAACGATTGTTTCACCAAAATAAGTTATACAAACCTAAGGATAGTAACATGGAACGCCAATGGTCTAAAAGAGCGACAATTAGACCTGGAAATATTTCTAAATAGCGAAAGGATCGATATCGCTTTAATATCCGAAACTAGGTTCACAGCTAAATCTCACATAGCAATACAAAACTATAATATCTATTTAACAAATCATCCATCAGGTAACTCCCATGGGGGAACTGCTATAATTATTAAGAAAAATATAAAGCATTATCTTATACAACCAATATGCACGGATAAAATTCAAGCCACTTCGATAAAAATTATAGACAACAAAATTGAAACTACACTATCGGCAGTGTACTGCCCACCAAGGCACACAATCACATCAAATGATTTTAGTGAATACTTTCTTCACCTTGGCGCTAGATTCATTAGCGGAGGTGACTGGAACGCAAAACATACCAGCTGGGGATCAAGGCTAATAAGTCCCCGAGGCAGACAACTATTCAATGCTATTAACGGCCTTCAGCTACAATACGCATCCCAAGGTGAACCAACCTATTGGCCCACAGATCGAAATAAAATACCTGACTTACTGGACTTCTATATCACAAAAAATGTAAACCACAGCAATATGAGTGTTGAATCATGTATCGACTTAAATTCTGACCATACACCAGTAATATTAAATATTAACAGTAAGCCAGCTCAAGTTGTCTTCCCTAATAGACTATATAATAGAAAAACAAATTGGGAACAGTTTAGTTCCCTCCTAGAAAGAGTCACTGATCTAAAAGTACCTTTGAAATCACCAGAGCAGATTGATATGGCAATAGAAATGTTTTACAAAGTCATCCATAGCACACTACAAGATTCAACTCCAATAACCAGCACTAGACCTACGAAACAGCATTCTTATCCAAAATTCATTAAAGACAAAGTCCAAGAACGACGGCACTTACGAAAAATATGGCATAGTACCAGATACCCATCAGATAAGAAGGAATTCAATAGAGTTTCCAAAGAATTGACAATACTTATAAACAATATGCAAAATTCAAAGCTCCAAAATTATATCTCAAAATTAACGCCTACACAGGACACAAACTATTCTTTATGGAAAACCACATCAAAAATGAATAGGCCAAACAGTCACATACCGCCCATAAAAAAGCCAAATAACGAGTGGGCTAGATCTGACAAAGATAAAGCTACAGCGTTTGCATTACATCTAAGTAAAGTATTTCAGCCATTACCTAGTGTAAGAACTGAACAAGATAATGCCGTAAGAGAATATCTGGAGTCAGCTTCACAAATGTGCTTACCATTAAAATGTGTTACACCACAAGAACTCAAAAAAGAAATTAAAAGCTTACAGGAAGGTAAATCAGCTGGTTATGATCTTGTTGACGCCACAATACTCAAACACATTCCTAAAAAGAGCATCTTGTTCTTAACATATGTTTTCAATGCATGTTTGAGATTATCCTACTTTCCAAGTCAATTTAAAATAGCACAGGTAGTCATGCTCCCAAAACCTGGAAAACCACCCAACGAAGTTGAGTCGTACAGACCCATTAGTATACTCCCCGTTTTATCAAAGCTACTAGAAAAAATCCTTCTAAGTAGAATGAAACCACACCTCACACAATGCATACCTAGCCATCAGTTCGGTTTCAGAGAAGGTCATGGCACGATTGAACAAGTGCACAGACTAACAGACATCATAAGCCGCACCTTGGAGAGTAAAAAATATTGTTCAGCTGTGTTCCTCGACATAAGTCAAGCGTTCGACAAAGTGTGGCATGAGGGCTTATTGTACAAAGTGAAGAAGACCTTACCACACTCATTCTTTGCCATACTGAAATCTTTTCTGAGCCAAAGATGCTTTGAAGTGAAGTTCAAAGGCGAATATTCGGGATTATACGAAATCTTATCGGGAGTTCCGCAAGGAAGCATACTAGGCCCAATCTTATACCTGATCTTTACTGCAGATCTGCCTGAAAATAATAATACCGTTACTGCTACATATGCTGATGATACCGCACTATTGTCAGTACATGACGATCCTGTCACAGCAACCGCTTACCTGCAAAAACAATTGGTTGATGTTGAAGAGTGGCTGCATACATGGAGAATACGAGCTAACCAGAGTAAATCTTCTCATGTAACGTTTACCCTGAGAAAAGAAACGTGCCCAACTGTTACTTTGAACAATGAAACGATACCACAAGCTGATTCTGCCAAATACCTAGGGATGCACTTGGACAGACGACTGACTTGGAAAAAGCACATATGGACAAAGCGTAAACAGCTGGATACCAAAGTGAGAAACTTAACATGGCTCATAGGAAAACATTCGCAGCTATCACCAACTAGCAAGATCACTGTGTACAAAGCTATTCTAAAACCGATTTGGACATACGGCATCCAATTGTGGGGTACAGCCAGCAACAGTAATGTCGAAATACTGGAGAGATTTCAAAGTAAGACCTTAAGGAACATGCTAAATATACCATGGTACATTAGCAACAAATACATCCACCAAGATCTACAGATGAAGACAGTAAAACAGGAAATCGTGTACATAAGCAAGCGGTATCAAACCAGACTCTCAGGACATTCAAATATACTAGCTTCGCAACTGAAGGGAACTGGAAGCTTACAGTTCACTAGATTAAAACGAAAAAGTGTGTTTATCTAATTAACTAGTGACACCGACAATATGATGCGAGTGAAACGTCAATGGACAATTTGCTCCAAGCTCAAGCCAAATTCAGATCGTTATCAGCCACCAGAACGGCTTATTGTTTTCAACAAAACAGATCGCCGCGTCACAGAAATGATAAAAGAGAAAAAAAAAAAAAAAAAATTATTTAAGTATGTATTGAAGAATTCTTGAGTTCGATCCTTTTCTTTTTGATAAGTTTTGATGCAAATAAAATTTTAAATAAAATGTATCAATACAGGATAATGAGTGGAAAAACAGTTAAGTATGCACAAATCACATTAAGTATACAATGTAAGAAAAAGTCAATTATAATTTTAAAAATTTATTCACTCCAACGTTTGCAAAAATGTCTATCAATTCCATTGACTATTTACGTATCTAATACTAAAGTGGCTTAAAAATATCATCACGCATCTCATTCAAGACGTATTTGGTACAATAGCCCAACATACTTAGACACAAATCAAATAGCCATTTAGACGAGGGAACACGCATATTGCTAAACCCAGGACCACAGTTTTGCATTTACGACAAGCAACGTGTTATTTTGCACCTTACTACCGCATACGTTGATGTAATCACGGCATATCGTACCCAATACTTCATTATCGCTGTGGCCCCGGGGTTAGTTATGCGTATTCACTTATTGAGTTTTTTCCGCTGGCATTTTCTCCATTTCGGATTTCTCGGGTTTTTCCATTTTCATTTCTTCCGGTTTTTCGATTTTCATCTTATCCTTCTCGTCCTTCCTTTCGGGCATTTCCGGGATCTCCATTGGCTTGGCCTCGTCAGATATCTCGGCAGCAGCTGAACGTTCTTGTAGGTTAACGGGTCTGATAGGGTCTTCGATCTTCTGTAAAAAAAGTGACGCCATTAATGTGATGGTTATTTATTCCAGTTTTAGAAATAAAAAGGGCTTGAAGATGGGCTTTTTTAACCCCTGGCGGAAAAAGAGGGGCGTTATAAGTCTGACGTGTATATTTGTGTACGAGTATCTATCTATATTCGATGATAAACTCTCCACTTCCCTAAATCAATTCAATCATAAGACTTTATAACTAGTGGTTCGCCCCGAACTGAGACCTCGCGATATCCCATAATTCCTAAAAGTTTTAATTATATATTGTAATAATTAACTTTTAACATTAGACGCAATAAAAAAAAATAGTTGACATAAAACTGTTTTACTGACACAGCGCCATCTATTAGCATTATAGTGAAGCTATTAGCTTCACAATAATGCTAATATATGGCGCATTAAAATTAAATAATTTCGTTTCTTTATAACATTTATCTAATTTTAGTATTTGTTGTTCAAGTACAGGATATAACTGAATTTTCAACCAAGTTTCACGTTCTAATATTCAGTAATTCAGAAGTTATAGGGCTCTGACAGACATTTAGACGGACACACTTCTCTGTCTAGTAGGCAAGCGCCCTAGTTGACTCAGAGAACTCGCTTCGCTCGTTCAAAAATATAGCAACTTCTACCTGATGCCCGCGACGTCGTCTATGTGTGGATTTAGCTTTTAAAAATCCAAAATAAAAATATGTGTGTTTTGCCTATATGACTCTACGGGTCTTCAACTATATCCATGTTAAATATCATTATGATTTGCAGCTCTCTTGCGGCTCTCTTGAAGGACAGCAACAAACAAACACACTTTCGCATTTATAGTATTAGTAATAATAGTAAGGAGCTTACTTCCTTTACCACAACAGGCTTGATCTTCTCTTCAACTGCAATAGCGTCAGCGCCAGCAATAGGAGCGTTCTTGGCGTCGATGATATCTTCAGTCCGCACGCTCAAGGGGTCCGCAGCCGGGCTGGGCAGCACGTTGCAATCGGCCTGGTTGGTCTTCACGAAGAAGGTCCTGGAGATGTGGTAGCGGTCGAGTACCCCGTATGCATACTGCATTACCAAGGGCGGGGCGAGCCTGTCTCTCGTTAAGATCCAGGCGTTTTCTGAAAAAAGAAACCTATTTAGGCACTTGCATGTCCTTAACATGGGAATAACAAATCGATTGAATCCTTCAAAATAGATAGATAGATAGATAGATAATGTCTTTTATTTTCCCACGAAACAATTACAGAAATTCGCTTAGGTAAGTAAATCTAAAAAATTCAAACAATATAAGTGGCCATGGAAAAATAAGACACCCCACTCAGCACAAAACCCAAGTGTCCACAGACGTGATTCCGTAACCTAATCAAATAAACTACATTAAATAAACCATAAATAGGCTCACTTCACTCATTAAATACAAAAGGGCCATAAATAAAAAAAAATCTTTTTTTAGGTACAGGACTATTAAAAGAAAACTAAAAAGATAATTTTATAAAATAAAAAAAGAAAGAAGAATAAGAATATGCAGTATTTTGTACTGCATCTATGAGTAAAATTATCGGATTATCAAATCCGATATTTAATATGTGATACCTATGAAATAAGTGTGTAATCCTATTTTTAAATTTTTTTGACTCAGGAAGTGTACTGGGGCACGTTTTCGTGGACTGAACTATCTATTGACTTTTCCGAGTCGTATGAGCAATTAAATATCACATGCTTCTTGGTCGGAAGGACAACATAGCAAAACTTGTTATTTTTGTAAGAAAACTCAAGCATTTTCTATGAATGCCAGTGGCACTTACGGAGATGCACTGGTCCGATTCCGCTGCAAGACCACATGACGGCGTAGTTGTCGTAATCAGTGTCGAGGATGCTGTACTCGTTGTCGTAAGAGTTGGGCAGCGTGGAGTACTTGATGATCAAGCGGCCCTCGCCCTCCCTTCCGATCATTTGCAGCGAACCGCCCATTACCCGCTTCATTCCGGTTCTAGAATTTATGTAACAGGTATCATGAATAAAATACAGTAAAAATATGTACATAACTACTGGGGCCCAAGTCTGCTATTGCAATTGTAGTTCAATTGTCTTTCAATGACATCCCAATTACTACTTTTAGCAATTTTGGTAGTCTACTAATTCAATGGCGTCACAATTGTTTTCCGATGGTTTGCCACTGACACATCTAGCTTTGAATCTAGCTTAAATAAACGTTTTTAATATGTAGTTTTTTTTTTAAACTCATTTCGGCAAACGCTTTTTAAGCTAATGGCAATACCGAGGTATCATTGAATTACAATCCAATTATAGGAAATCGAACGACCATTGTGCATTTAGTAGACTACGAAATTTTGAACCAATGATAATTGAATTGTAGTTGTATTGCGGCTCAATGACAATGACATGTAAAATAGCAGACTTGGGGCCCTGATAGGTACTTAACTTGATTCTTTAAAGTAAATTTAAAAAAACGTGGGCAGTTATGGGGACTGCCGACAGAAAACACGTCATTAGCGTCATTAGCATGTCGATAAGCGAACCCATAAGATTTTTACCTACCGAAAACTGCTCAATGCGCCAAAAGTAATTTTCACTTCAAAAAAGCGATGAAAAGCGATATGGCATCAATCTAATCGAAACTATTCTTAATTTAAAAAAAATATATATTCTATAGTAGGTATAATATGAAGTCAACAAATTTTTTTTGCCAAATAATTTGGCTCCCGTCTTTCCGCCATTTCTAAAATTGCTGTGCCTAGAACGGAGTTCCTGAACACAGATTTGATTTAATTAATTTGTAACATAAAATAAATTAATAACATGCAATTAATAACAACTATTTAGTAACATGTAACGTATGAAATGCAACTAATACATGACTTATGACTTAAAATGTAATCCTTACAAGGCATTAGTGATCTCATTGTTGACAAGTATCCTTCCTTCGGGAGTGCTCTCGTATTTCGTGGTGACACAGCGCGACCCGAGCTCAGAGACCGTGAAGAAACGCTCAGCCTCGTACCACGTGCCGAGGAATCGGTTCACGTTGAAGTTTGCCATCGGCTACAAAAACGAATGGAATCGGATAAAAATAAATAAAAATTCTTTTTAAAAAATCGCCTGCAAATGCCACACAAAGAATAAAATAATTTTGGTTTCTACACGTGTGGTGAACTTAGCTTATTAGGGTAGCTGCATGGGATCAATTTATACATTCTCTGACCGTGAGCGATTTGCTCTTATTCATTGAGGAGTTCCGTCCTCCATCTCCGAAGATATTCATCAGATCTTCACCTTTAACTAGGACCAATCTAACGATACTTTCTTTCAAAAAAAAAAAAAATTGAAAATTGGTTTGCGGAAAAACATCGCAACAAAATATATGCGCGTCGAACTGAGAACCTCTTTCTTTTTTTAAAGTCGTTTAATAACTAAATAAGAACAAAGGAGTGAAAACATTTATATTTACGTAGCTGATGCCCGCATGGATTTAGTTTTTTTAAATTCCCGCGGAAATTCTTGATTTTCCGGGATAAAAAGTAGAACATGTGCATCGTTGCTGCGTGATTCAAGGAAAAACCAACAAACAAACACTTTCACATTTATAATACGTAATTAAAATAGAACAGAATAGAAATAAAATAGAATATTGGAACGAAGTTCCTTATCGCGCGTTGTGAAAGGGGGCTAGACGGAAAAAATTCTTACGAAAAGTTGTCACGACACTTTTTGCTATAGTAAGCTATTGTAAGCTGTGCGGCGTCGCATGTTTCTCTGTCTGTCTCTCTCTCTCTCTTATAGAAAGCAAGCCAGATATTTTCATTTCTATTTCGCATTGAACTTCGTTCCATCCGGGTGTCCCTTGACACCTCTCAAGTTTTTATTTTGTATTCAAATAAACTTTTACAAAGTGCTTTCGAATTATTAAGGAAGTAAGGTTTAAAAGTGAAAATATGAACTGTATGACGACAAAGGATGAGTCGATGGAAACTGAAAGTTAAATGAACGTACTCGTATCTACCAGTTCCAATGTCATCAACCCGACAACCGGTTGTAGGCTCTAGTTATGGCAACGCACTTACATAAGTAAAAGTGCAAGTCCTGATACATACTCGTAGTTTAAGGTCAAGAGTGGGCTACTAATATTATAATCATGTTCAAATATGTTACTGTTTCTTTTGCTTGAAAATATATTTCCGTTATTCATTTATATACTAGCTTTTGCTCGCGGCTTTGCTCACGTTAACTTCGATTTTTCAAACCCCTATTTTACCCCCTTAGGGGTTGAATTTTTAAAAATCCTTCCTTAGTGTACAACTACGTCATAATAGGAACCAACTGTAAAAATTTCAAGTTTCTAACTTCAGTAGTTTAGGCTATGCATTGATATCTCAGTCAGTCAGTCAGTCAGTCAGGACTTTGAATTTTATATAAGTATATAGATTTTTATGTAAGTTTGATTAGGTATTCAGCGGGGTGACGTAGTCAGGTTATGGGCACATATTTTCCTTGTTTCTCTTCGATGTTTAAGATTTTGTTTAGCTATTCTTCTTGTAATATGAATAAAAAATAGATTCTCATTCGTTTATCAACAAAAAATGTTTACAAAATGTTTACCTATTCCAGTTTGGTGTATGTAGTTGTAGGTAGATAGATACCTACATGGTGTAAACATGTACTCGTTCGAAGTTTTCCTTACACCACATAATCATCGACATTAGGTACCTATATTGGTAGGTAGGTATATTATTGCTTAGTTAATAGCTTCTATAGATCTACTTGTTTGTATCACTTGGCAATACAAAGTAACTAACCATGAAGTAGGTCTGTAAAACAGGAGTATAGGAAAATCTGTTATCGTGAAGTACTGTAGAAAATAACTCTATTTTCTTTAGGTATCTGTTTCAGTAACTTCACCAATTTTTCAACAAATTCAAGAACTATCTTGCAGTAATATATTTTATTTATTTTATAAATAAATTTTCATTTCATTTCAGTATAAAGCTGATTAAACCAATAATAAGATGTAAAAAAACTTATAAAAAACTCAAAAAAATAAGACTTAAATCGTGTTAAAACTATTCCGGAGAAAAAATTTAGAGCGCTATATATTTTCCAATCTTGCCAATTTGTGTTTCATTTTGTGTAGCTACGACAAAATATGAGACAAAATATGAGCATCGATTGATAAATAAATTATGAATGTCTAAGAAATAATTTAATAAGATAGTAATTACGACAATATTGCAACGGGGATTAAACCTTCGACCTTTCGGTTTTCGGTCCATACCTAAAACCTTGGGGCTATTGAGTTTAATTATTGGAACAGATTTATGGAAAGCTCACCTGATAGTCAGGACACCATCCTAGCGAGGGGATCTGCGCAGACGCAGTCGCGACCAGGAGCAGTGCCGAGAGCCTCAACATCTTGGAGATCACGCAGGAGCAAGGGCAATGACGGGAATGGAGCCCCACGTCCCGATTCTTGCTTTTAAACCCTTCCCGTGAACCGGTCTAGAGGGCTCTAATGTAATTCTAGGTTGATTTATATTATCCCAACGTTGATATTGGAAGCCAAAGATATACTGTAACAGTGGTCTAATCGCACGGCAATTGCGAGGCAAGGGCAGTGGATTGTATGCAACGCACGTCTCGCTCGGAGTATTCATGAGTGTAAGAAAAAAAATGTAGACGAAAAAATCATCAAATATTCCGAATTTAAAGTGAAAATTCCAAATTGTACGATGTGCTACTTTATACGCTACAATCAGCAAATTAAAGAAATGCAAATAAAAATTCCACTCTTGGTTTGGGGGTCGTGCATGTAGTCATTCGATTGAAAATAATCCGTTTAAAATTGAAATCGAACACGTTCGAGCCCCGTTAAGCCCGTTACTGTATTTTCTACCTACCCTTAGTACAAGATTGATTTAGGGGGCAAAGAGGACCGCTCAAAGTTTGATCAAAGATTTATCATATTTTATTGATGAAAAAAAAACATTACATTTTAAACTGTTAAATGAATAGGTTTCTTTACACACTCGCTATTTAGACTTTGAAAAAGATTACTTGGGCTTTTCGGCGTCACAGTTCTAAGGAGTAGTGTATCTAGGTTAATTTATAATATGCCGTAATGAATTTTGCAACGAGGCTGGTTATGCTCATATGGTGGTAATTACGGCATTGTCCTTTTTGCGCGGCCGTAGACGGGATGTCGTTGTTTCATCGTTCAGTTTTTGTTTACCTGTCTAAGAATAGGGCATCGGGCTTTTTGTTTGTATAAGAATGTTGAACCGAGAATTTTCCCTGGTATAGTAATATTATGTTCAGTTTTACTTTCTTATACGACTTATTTTTACCCGCGAGTTAGGGTTTTTAAATATCCTGTGGGAGCTTTTGTTTATAGCCTATATCACTCTTCATCGATCCTTTGCCATCTGTGTCCATCTGATATATTCTTGAGGTTGAACCGCTGCTTGAAACGATCTCGTTTCTGAGTTGCTGAGGCGCAAACTTAACTTATGTACCTACCTACGTCTATTTTTTATTGTACCTTAACTAACATGACGAATCCAAAATGGAAGATATGGTGATCCAAAATTAAAAACACCAAGAAAAGGAATAAAATTTTGACCAAGTAAATGTAATGACTTAAAATATTTGATGAAAGGGTCTTCTGCGGATATTCGGATTTTCACTTGTTGGTACGGAGATAATTAAAGAAATGCATTATTTTTATAATTTTCCTTCAAGTATGCTAAACGTGCCTATGAGAACCACATGAGATTAATTCATCTTTTAAGTATAATAAGTAGTTTTGGAAATCAACGTGCATTCTTAAAAATGCTTTTTTTTTTTGATTGAATAAAAAATTCAACATAAATTGCAATTCAGTTGGATGTTTCAAGTTGGCCTACATGAAATAAATAATTTTGACTTTGAATTAGGTAAGTACTAGGTATTTTAGGGCTGAGATGCGCGCCACGCGAAAGTTTAGTTAGTTAATCTCTATAGAGATTCATATAGTATTTAATATTTGGTTTTTGTACAAAACTATTAATATTGCATCAACTAAAGAAAAACTTCTGAAAGAATATGGAGACATTCATTGTGCTCAAAGAGTAAATAATAAGAGAGTAAGTAAAGTTTCGGAATGTTCCCATGCAGGCCCATAGATCGCTGCAAAAAGCCATCCGAGCCATCTGCCTTTACCGGTTTCATTCCTGGCGTCCTTTTTATTTTCTATCTTTCCTCTCTATTTTTAAACTTTAGAGTGTGCACACATCGTAATGATCACAAGTAATGATTCAAGAAAAAAGCCAGCGAAAGGCATCAAAACTTTGAGCAACAAAAGCATACACGCACGAGACATCCTCCTCCTACTGATATTAAAGGCGAAAGTATGTGTGTGTGTGTGTATGTTGGTTACTGTTACACGCAAAAACTACCTAATAAAAGCAACGTTATAATTGCGACAGCAGCATGTATACATATTTTTTCAATGTACCTATGTAAAATTGTAATTGTTGAATCGTCTAGTTAGTACCTACTTAATATACACGGTGTTATTTTATTCCCCGTAAACCCTGAAGGAGGTGAATGTGCTCATGAAACTGAACAACTTTCCCCAAAGAACATAGGTCGAAATATGAAAAAAAATTTTGGACCTCCCATATTAAATCAATCAGCTAATCGTCAATTTTGTATGGAGAACCCAATTTTTTTTTTTCATATTTCGAGCCATGTTCCTTGGGGAAAGTTGTTCAGTTTCATGAGCAGAGCACATTCACCTCCTTCAGGGTTTACGGGGAATAAAATATGTAGCACCGTGTATAATTTTGCCTTTATATCGTCGTTTGTGTGTAAGGGTTGTTTAGTTGTTTACTTAACTTTTTTTGTTAAGCTTATTACACTTTTGCGCTATGATGGTTTTATGTTGCTGGAGATATTTTAATAGGAGAGGCGTATTATGTACTTTAATACACCATAATACATAATTATATTATGTATCTTCATCACATTAAGCTAGAGTATGTGGATAACAATAACAATTTAACGTTAAAGTTTAAATAACAACAAACAAAAAGTTTAAAAATCCGACTCTGGAAAATTGGATGTAGGTACATTGTACATAGCATCCGTTAGATTTTCTTTCTATTATAATTTACTAGCTGAGGCCCGCGACTTCCTCCTCGTAGAGTTAGTTTTTAAGATCCCGCGGGAACTCTTTGATTTTCCGGAATAAAAAGTCTATGTCACTCTCCAGGTCCTCAGCTATACTCATGCAAAAAATCAAGTCGATCCGTTGCAGCGTGATTGAAGGACAAGCCAAAAAACTAACAAATCAACAGACCAAACAACAAAGAAATCAGCCGGGAACGAACCCGGGTTCCCTGCAGACAGATAGCGATAAACTCTGCGCCAAGCATTGAATTCTTATGTACGCGTCAAGGAAGTAATCAGATCTACTCTAAATCGGTTTCAAAAAGTATTTATTTTGGTTACTTTGGTAACCGAAAATCGAACCAAAGACCTGTCTGGGCTAACGCGTTTATGATTTCAAGAGATGAATATTAGGCGATATTAGGCGTTCTTTGGGTAATATCCTTTTAAGGATAAAAGGATCATATTAGTTTTTCATATGTAAGAGTGGAAAGATACTTTGCTAAACTAAACTAAATTGACAGGACAGGACTATAAAAAAAATATAACTTTACTTTTCAATGTTCCTTTTAGAAAAGAATAGTAATACATAGAGCAGTAAACTAAGTTTAGTTTAGACGTTTCCTATTGCCACTAACTAGTTAAGTATTGAACTGACTTGAGATTTAATTTTTTTATAACTAGCTTTTGCCCGTTGCTTCGCTCAGGTTAAGAACGATTTTTTACGAATCCCCATTTACCCAACCCTTAGAGGTTGAATGTTCAAAAATCCTTTCTTAGCTTATCCTTGCATACGTCATAATAGCTATCTGTGTGCCTTTCAGCCGATTCATCCAGTTATTTGAGCTGTGCATTGATAGATCAGTCAGTTAGTCATCTTTCCTTTTATATACATATTTAGATTCAGATTTTTTTCTGTATTCTTTATTCTGCTTATTTCTTTCGTAATTCTTTTTATTATAATTATATTCCTGTAAATGTTCCTCTCAATATAATTATAATCTACAAGTGTGAAGTGCCTGCCAAAGAAACATTAGCAATTAATGTTCCACTGTTATTTGCCGTGAGAATAGTTTAGTAAAAAAATGCTCAGATATTATTTACTTTTAGAAACAATTTATTATTACTTACCTTAAATAATTTATGTTGGAATATGAGTAACTAAAAAGGGGGGGGGGGGTCTTAATGACTAAGCTTCTACACTTTTTAAAAGCAAAATTAATTAGGCATGTAAAGTTACTTACATTTGTAGGTATAACTTACATTAGCTTTGGAACTTAGTTTAGGAGGAAGACTAAAAAGGTTAATTTTATCTTTTCCTTTTTAGTTGCAAATCGTCGGTTAAATTTTTTTGTTAAAAACTTATTTATAATTTTCAATTTTTGTGGCTAATTCTACTTTGAGGCGTGTTTGACGCCTTATACTTTTTAGAAAATATGCCTACAATTGAAAAGAGCAAGTTTTCACAAGCCTTTATTTTATGTGCTTCTAGTTTACCTGGATTTAACTTTCATTAATAAACTGTATCTATAGTAAATATAGGTTTTTCTAGTTAGTGTTGTTCATATTTATCATTATCGTACTTAAATTCAAATTGATTTATTTCATGTAGGCTAACCTCTTATGAAAAGTCAAAGACTATTATGAAAAGTCACCGGTTATAGATAAAAGATATTGAGTAAGTAGTAGACAGTGTTATGACCTTTCGAAGCCTTTCGGTATGCCTATGTCTATCAAAGATCCTCAAGAATTTCTTTTTATTTCAATATATTAATTAATCTATAGGGACTGAAGAAAACAACGACGGCTTGTGTAACTAAAATATTCTCGTTATTTAATTTACTAGGGTAAGAACACATTTTTACAGAATGTTAATAAACTAAACAATATCTACAAAAAAATTGTACACTATGTGAAAACTTAAAAAATACTTTTTTTTTAATTTACAATTATTAACAGAGAAAACCAATATTCAAGTTCAACAAGATTAAGTTATGCATTTTTCTGCATGAGCTTACAAACTAGGTATTTACATCAATAGCCAAAGTCGACATACCACTTTTTGCGACGAAATCGTGTGATTTTGATTTCCAGAAGACGTATGGACTGTGTTAGCAAAATAAATATATAATTATATTTTTTGTACTCATTTATCCTCTAAAATGTCTGAGAACTTTTTATTGCAAGCCATGAAAAAATATGAATCCGTCGAATCCTTCACCTGGTTGGTGACATTCCCAATGCGCTATATCGAAAAATACATGTAATATAATCGGGTACTTCACACGATTTTGGTACAAAAAGTAGTATGTATCATTTAATACGTTTAGGTCCTCCTCTATTTTGTACAGATTTTGCTCCAACACAAATGTTGATTGATAAATTGCTTTGGCTTACTTAGCTAAGCGCGTACTGGTAAATGATGGTCGTTTACCAAATTACCCATATTCAAGTGTCTATAAAGGCTTGCAAAAAGTAAAATAATATTAGGTCAACTATATATCTTTAGAGAAGTTTTATATTTCAAATTAACTAAAATTTAGGATCAAATTGTCATGGCTGCTAGTGTAAACAATGCGTCGAGTGCCCGAATTCGGGTGAAGTAGTTTGGTTACCCAAATAAAGTTCTTTGGCACTTATGATTGGCTGTAGATGGAGCACTTTGAAGCCTGTACAAAATGGTGGATGCCCTAAAATTATAATAAAGATTTTCAATCGGAATCTTCTCATTTGCAAATGTAAATGGACGAATGCTTCATTTATTTCGAGATAAAGTTTTTGTGGATTAAGGTTTATTGCTTCTAAAATAGGATTTTTAGAGAAGGTATTGTTCTGCATGTCTATATTTCGCTAGTCAAAAGAAAGTCGTCTCTTCATCTGTCATCTATTACATTTCTTCTTCTTCTTTTGTTACACTCTGGTTCTGTGACACTTGTCACTTTGACAGTTTTGCATTAAGTTTCCCGCCATGTTAGAAAGTATATGAAAAGCTAAATTAAATAGCACATTATGTGTATTCAATCAATTGCAAGTCTGTCTGTATCAAATAAAAGAAGCATTCGACTGATATAAATATCTTATAATGTACAAGTTGCATTGTTAAGGCATCTCTCCGACACGCGGGTAGAGTATCACAACAATCTTATTTCTATATAGAAAAAAAAATTAGAAGTATTCAAATGACAGTAAAAAATATAGAAAGTTTGTTCGAGTAGACGTTATACGTATCAACGGCAGCGATTGGTTTATGGACGATTTTGTCATGCATCACTTAGATCTAACTATTTACAAATAACTTTAATAAAAAATGGAAAACGCGATGGAAGACAGCGTTCTCTTTGCGCCCTACACAATAAAAACAATCATTTATCACATACATAGCCTAACCAATCAAAATCACAATGCTTAAGATTAAGTTGTTCCCCAATTACAAAAATACGTCAATAAAAACAAAACACGTAAAATAAAAATATCAGGTATAACGATAGGTAACGTTCAAAAGGAAATCGTTAAAGCGGTTCGACAACTCTGTCAACATTACTCTAAGTTTTGAACAATTTTCTGGTAACTAAAGTTTTATTGAAGTACAAAGACTCGTTGCAAATATTGCCCGAAACTAAATAAAATTGATAATAACAAAACTGTACCTAACTTTTGTAGAAAATGAGTATTACGAAAACGACGTTTAGGTACTACTTATTGCTTCATAAGTCATAACGTAATACAAATTACGTATTAAACTCGAACCTTCACCAAAATATAAGACAATTTACAGCTTTTGGTTTAAATTAAAGCAGCGAATCACTTTTGGTTTTCGGTTTTAACATTGCATAGAACGAAAAAGAATGACAGTTTATAACTTTAAGAAACAGTCCAACCATACAGTTTAACTAAGATATCGGTTTAAAAATAACTGGCCACAATACTAGTGTGCTCTAAAGAAAGCTTTATAGATTTAAACAAAGCCTAAAGTAAAGATAAGACGACAAACCATTTTAATTTGAACATACTGTCGAGACGACAATCAATTAATACTAAGATAGGTAAAAAATTCAAAAAATAGTAATTAAGCTTGTTTAATAGCTTTTAGTGGAATTACGAAAGTGTCTGTAGAAGAGAAAATTAAGAAATCTATTATATACAGTCGTGAGATTATTAAATTGGTACCTACATACGTTAAGTTTAACATCGAAATCTTTTCAGGTCCCTATAATTTCTCTTAATTGTATTACACCAAAACAACATCAATGCTTTACAAATCTTTGGTGTTCATCCACTTTGAAAATAAATCGGCACGAACAATATGAAGGCATAGTCAAATTTAATATTACGAACACATTCTTTCTAACTTTAGAAGTTACGTAAGTAATAAAAACTAATAATGAGATTTTAAACGTCCGAAAAGCTGCGAAACCTTCAAAAGTCAGTTAACATATTGGAACAAAGTAACAGTTATAATTTCTATGAATTTAGTCTGATTAAGTATGAAAGTAAACTGATTATAGAGAGCAGTTAATATTTCGAAGCACACGATGGTAAGACTACTTAAACCTTAAATTTCGTAAAACACCAATAATTGATTTGTGATTTACAGATAAATATTTGTAAGTTCTATAATTACTGGTAAATAGATAATCGTATGAGTATATTTCGGTATTCGTAGTGAATGAACAACTCAATGATTTGTTTAATAATTCTAAGTTCCAATTCTGACTAGAGACATTGACTGTATACTTGTGTTTTTGTTGAATGTATATAGTCAATGCTGCAAAACCGCGTCACCGGTAGTTTCGTCAAACTCAGATTTAAATTAGGAGGTAGTTTACGTGACGTCCCTATAGTAAAGGCTGTACAAACTTCGCAACTTTTCGTAGACAATCGCATCTATTTTCTATGCTTAAGGAATTAATGTGTCGGTGGCTTTTAAATAATATTTATGCTAATGAAATACATTTTCAAATAAATACTATCTCGGAAGGAATTGGTCCCGGATTATAATTTTTAAACAAATTATAAATATTTGGACCCATTCGGCATGTGATTTTTAAATTATAAATTTACATCACACCCGCAGTGAACTTCTTCTGCGAATGTCTTACTATTAGTATCGCTCTGCGATAATGTACTTATTACAACTAACACTTATATTAAACCTTTTAAAACACATATCACAATTGAGCTCTCGAAACGAGAGAATTTTCAGAGTCCAATAAAACGCGTACATGCGCGTCACAAAGGCGGGCGTCATTCGTGTAAGTTTTTACTGAGAAGGAGACTATTGTGCGGTCCTGAAAGATGTCGAATAAGTTCCGGTAGGGCTTCAAATGTTAACTGGCAGAAACAACAGTTGAATCTTCCTGGTGTGTTAGTTCGTCCATCGTTTTCGCTAGAAGATATTACGTTTCGATGTACCGAACATAAATGTTTTAGTAGATGTGCTTTCTGTTTGAACATAGCGACGCAAAGTCGACACGCGAATGGCTTTTCTCCGGTGTGAACTCGAAGATGTGTTTTGAGATTCCATGACATACCAAATTGTTTTCCGCAATATTCACAGCGATATTCTCGGACGGGTGCCTGTTTACTCGAACCCTGTTCGTGATCTGTCGTTGGTGCTTCGTCGCCGCCCATTGTTGGCTGACAAAGCCAAGGGCCCCACGATCCCGCACTCGGAGGTCGGTATTTAAGAGCATCGTCGTGGGCCGTAGCTGGAGGTGTGGCACTTCTTTCTGGTAAATACGGAGGTGCTGAAGCGCTCAACTGATGTAACGCACCGAGCCGAGCTACTCCAGCAGCAACACCGGGTCCTTGAGCGTATCGCAAATGCGCCATTTCTTCCAAGTAACTTGGAGGGAAAGACACGAATGGGGGATTCTGTGATGGGGAGTTGTGAAAGCCGGGTCGTCTTTTTCTATGAGGTGTTACAACATAATTTTCAGGTGAAGTCTGAACAAGAGCCATTAGTTCACTATCGGGTGGTTTGAGATGTCCGTAATCTTCAAATTTTACGGTTCTCAAATCAAGTTCAGGCGGTTCCAGATAATGCGATTTCCTTTTTGTTCGTTCAATAGTTCTACCTAACCGATCGCTCAGTAATTGTCTTCTGTAAACTGTTTCTTGTGGTGGATCCTCTTGACTTGAAGACGTAGATCGTCTTCTTTCAACGTTCTGCGAAATAAAAAAAGAGAAGTTAGATTTAAACGTTAAGATTAGTTATTTACAAAGTGTATCTTTATTATATTACCTTAGCAGCTACTGTTTCAACATCTAAATCTTGTGAGTCATCGTGTTCACTACTCGTGTTTTCTGAATTTCTTGCTAAGGATAAATTAACAGGATTTGATGAGCTCCGTCTCCGCGATGAAACTCGACCACATTCTTTATCCCTCTTCTCACCATCTGCATCATCTTCTTCTCTTTCATCATTACTGCTTGTATACATGTTTTCTTTTTTTATACTTAATGATTCTGAATCTCTTTCCTTATCTTTACTATAACCAGCTCCAGGTGTTACTCTTTCGCTTTCCGAATGTGATGATCCTGATGGTGCATCGTGTTTACTACTTTCATTACTGTTGATGTCTGTTTTAAGATTTTTATTTTTTAAACGTTCACAAGATCTATTTCTCTCTTCCGCTTGTTGCCTTTCTTTAGTTGACTTCCATACGTCTGATTTTATTTCTAGCAATTCAAACAGTTCTTGCATATCATCAATTTCTCCAGACTGGAATTAAGAAATAAAAATTGAGTACAAATTTACTTAAGTACAAGTATGATATAAATTGATATTAGGTATTTATAAAGAAATCATAGGTATAGCTGAATATAGTTTAACTGACCTCGATATACGCTTGGCCGCTATATAAGAAAACAAGAAGATGTCTCATGAGAGTGCTGCTAATACCGGACATGTGGATTGTGACTGGATTTTCAACTGATGGTGTATCGTCAAGGATTTTTCTGAAACATATGAGCAAACAATTAAATTAAATAGTAGTTCTAGTAGATATTCAGTTTAAAATATTTTAATTCTTTTTCCGATCTTGTCTAAGGGTTTCGTTGATCATTAAATCAACTAATTTGTATAAAAATAAACCAAAATCGCTGGTTGATCATCTATTGAATTAGCAAAGTTGATAATTTCTAAATCGGTTTTATTTGCCAAATAGGATTATTAATAGCTAAGAAGTAGTTTAGTTTTGTCAAACTTTTTATAAATAAAGAGCTTTTGCCCGCGCTTTGCCCGCGTTCATTTTTCCGGAATAAAAAGCTGACAATGACACTTCAGGTAGTCAATTATACCTATGCAAAAAATACGCCGATCTGTTGGTCTGTTAATTACTGCATGAATGAAGGATAAATCAAAAAACAAATACACTTTCGCACTTTTTTATAATATTAGTAAGGATGAAATAAAGTAGAGGGAATTGTTGATGTTGAATATTACCTGATTAAGGGGCTAGCAGCAGCCATGACAATGCGGTGCGCGGCGAGGGGCACGGCGTCGTCACATACCAACACCAGGTCGGAGTAGCGAGCGCCGCGCCACGCCGCCCCCACCTCGTTCAGGATGCAGGCGTGGTGCTTGCCGTATGTGAGCGTCAGCAGGCCCTCGCCCATCATTCCAGCACTGCAGAAAAAACAAAACAACATAAAGTATAGAAAGATAAACACAAAATTGCATAGTTTGAACTACCTTAAATATTTGGAGAAGAACATCGTAAAGGATAGTCAAAAGGAGACGAGTGTTTTTATTGCTGACTTTGGCAATAAAAATGTAAAAACGCATGTTCATCTATCAGTAGGTTCTGAATAAATGTTGAGATCCGCAACTGGCGTGCCTCTTTCCGCTCGTTTTCAATTCAAACTGAATTGCAGATTCGTGAGATTAAACATTTTCTAACACGATACTTTGTGTACTAATAAGTGAAATCATACAAATCTGAGGCTCGCCATAACGTTTTCGGTTCATTAGTCTCGATCTATGTCAGACTGAAAACGGCCGATGTAAAGGAAGACAAGGTTGCAATCAGTGAACTGTTAAGCGATAAACGTTTCAATATCAGCGCTAGTGGTTAGCTTGAAATTGAATCGCTTCAGGAACGTGATTTGTGGAGATGCGATACAATGGCCATTGAAAAAGGATTACCCAATCGAATAGAAAGGTCAATAGGTGAGACGAATTTAAATGAACTAAGTTAATGCGCTCTTTTGGTTGAAGTCTTGGTAGCAAGTGCTAGAAAGTTTGTCGCAAGAAAACCTTGGCCCGATAACGCATCGCAACGAGTTATTAGCGTTATAATGCAAGATCGTTTAAAAGACGATCAACAAGTGCTTCTTAGCATTATATGTAGCAAGAATAAAGTCAAAAGCATTGTTGTTAGCAACCGTTTCTCCATTGTTGCATGGTTTTACTTAAAAGTTATATATAATTACAAGATTGGAAGCTACAACGGCAGCATTCAGACCTTGTTCAGATTGAATATTTCTTTACGTGCTGATGTGATGTTTGGTTTATATTTTTTATTCCCTACTAATATTATAATTAATGTGAATGGATGCTCGTTTGTTCTTCAATCATATCATACAGTAACGGAGTAATAGATTGACGTAACTTTTCAAATGAAATGTGGGCTACTTTTATTTTGGAAAACAGATAGGCTCAAGCGGAATTTTTTAAAACTCCATGCTGACAAAGTTGCGAGTAAACTATGTAGTAGTATCATGAATCTTGAGGCTTTGAATCTATATTTGAACTGAATATCTTAGCTAATATTTATTTTAACTTTTGCCTTTGAATAATTTTTGCTCTCACATTGTCAAAATAATTTTATGAAAATAAAGTATAATATTGAAGGATATGAGCGATTTAATCAGTTCCCTGGATGTACCCAAATGTACCTATGCAAGTGTTTGTTTATAAATATGCAAATTAGTTGATGCAATTAGCATACTATGCAAATGATTAACACTAATTGAATTGCATGCTAATCAGTATCGTAAAGAAATCAATGCAGAACAAAGAACAATTTCTTTTATAGCATGTGATCTCATCAAATGAAGAAATATCTTGTTTATAGAAATATCTTTACGGAGAAAATAAAATGTTACCATCTATTTAGGCAAGAATGGAAAGACTGATGTTAAGATTTATTATTATTTACTTATTAATAATATTATTTATCGCATTCGAAAATAGTTTCATTCATTCAATCTTTTTTATACGTATGTGTTGCTAGTTGCTACGAGTATTTATTATAATATTATGTAAGTATGTTTTTATGCTAAATTGTTTCTTAGTTGTAAGAATTGATTTGTCATTGACATTAACACGGCGTTGGAAAGGAAAAATATGAATATTTTTGTAAATTATCGAGGCTCTTGTTTCAACATTGTAACTCTACCTAAACATTTAACACATCTAAATATATTCGAGAAAGATCTGAAATCTATTTATTAAATCTAGGAATGTAGTCCTTTTAGTCCTGAAATACTCGAAGATTTCAGTTTTGAGACGATGAAAATGCTTAAGTACCACCATCACCGCTTCAAAGAAAAATATTATTTTTGATTGAAGCCATGGCGCCAGGGCATACGCTATATCCAGTGAAGGGATAACAGGTCGAAAAGCGGCAGAGTGGTAACTCTACTCGTTCTATTAAACGGCTTTTAGAAGACGGCAACTTCTTCATGTAGCAAGGCGAAATACCGTCCCAGAAAGTAGAGAAACGTTCTTCAAGAATGAACCTGACTTCGCGACCCGAAGGCACCGATGCGAACTTATGAGATCGGACAGCGAGGCGTGGCAAAATATCTTTCCAGAAAGTAGAGAAATGTTCTTAAAGAATGAACCTAACCTCGCGAGCCTCTGAATATATGCGCTGGGAATGGTCAATGAAGATGTTTTATTGGGTAAAAAAACCCCACATAAACCGATTTTCCACGAAAAGTCGCGTATCCATGAAGATTTCGACGGAATACTGTGCGATAAAGAAGCTAAGAAAGGTTTAACGTGAAAACAACGTGATATTTTCAGGGAGTCGCTTGCGCAGCGGTGCGCGTCAGGCTCGCCTGTTTTTGTCCATGTGAAACGAGACGTGTCGGTTAAAACTTCATATAGGTACCTAATACTATACATACATAATAATTTATATTGTAACTGTGGGGTTGATTTCAATTAGGTATACTTCACAACGAATAAGAAATAATAGATTTATTCAATTCAGATCATGGTAGTAATAATAGGTAATCTATATTAAATCTTAAAATTCATCGAGTTCAACAAGTAACCGATGCTGACAGCATTTCCCTTTGAATGGCAGTATTAATTATTATATTAGCGTTTTACGGTGTTTTTTGTCACCCATTTCGTCAGTTATTATAATAATATCACCTAGTTGATAGTTTCATCAGAATTTAGATATTCTAAAAAAATATATATATCGATTTGTGAATAAGTCAATTGATTAATGCTAAGTGGAATAGCATGTAGCACCTAGTCTTTGCATTATTGCGATGAAAGGGGAACTATTTCTATATATCTTTCATTACATCTTCGATTACCTTTTGTAGCTACAACCTCAGGTTAATGGGGATTTTCAAATGAAATTAACTCCACTAGTTAATCACACCTCGTATATTTTACATTTTTAAAATTATAATTGTTGCACACCGTAAACAACCCGCCCGTCCGCCATCTTTTTACGCAGTCCCTGCCCGCAATCATGGATGTATCTTATAATTATAATATTATATATTTTTAAATAATTAATTTACGTTATTATAAATTCTATAATTATTGACCGATTAATTTATAAGGCATACTTAAATTCGCAAGTTGAAAAATAGTAATCATATAATAATAAAGATCTATAATTGACCTCTAATAAAATAAGTGGGCTTACACTTTTCATTAGAATTACTTAACAAAATCGCATGCTCTCTAGCGCGTAGTATGTTCATTATTACGTGTTCTCTCCAATTTAACGAGTTAGTTGTCATCGTCGCCGCTAGATGGCGTTACGTGTTTTCAGACACGCTAAAAGTTAGCTCTACAGGTATAAAAAATAACGTATCGATGAAAGGAATGAAATTCAATTATTGCCTTCAGTGCTTTTTACGCAACCTTTCGTACTAGCGTAGGAGCGTTTGACCTCGCCGTTTCACTTTCACCGGTGCCTTGATTAACAGATTTCCGGAAACATTTACATACAGTTTTCGTTATTATTAATAATTAAACACCTTTCGCCTGTTAATTATTATCAAGTGAAGGTAATACGGTAATACATTACTGTTAATGGATTTTTAAGATATAAAAATATTAGGTTTTACGGTAATGTTTCGGTAGCTACTTATTTTTGGATTCATATTATTATGTGGTGAATAAATTGTTTAAATATTTCTAACTGCCTCATTTGTACAATATTTGAAGATTCCTTTAGTGAAGGCTAAACTAGGAATAAATAATAGAAATGACGGGGAAAAGGCAAGATCAAGATACATAATATTATAAAGCATATTATAGATAGGTGAAAGAGTAGGTATAATATCTTCGAAGACAACCTTACAATCTTCGAAAAAAAAGTTACAACAAAAAAACATGGCATAGAACTACTTCTATGATTATTTATTTTCTGTGACGATATTAACCTAAAATTAGATAATTCAGAAATTCAGATATTTATAGTAATATTTCGTCTAGATAATCGTCTTAATTAATAAACAATATATAATTACCTAAGCCAAACTCCAGGTGCAGGCCATGTTAAGTATATTGATAAAATTATTATAAACTCGATTGACATGGATATAATTGCCACTTTGATTGACGTTAACAAATTGGACAATTAAATTCAAATTATTAAAGTCGAAGACTGATGACGATGAGATGTCCATAAAAATGGTTAGGATACTGAAGTTGAAGTAAAAGTACAAATGGTTGAGGAAAGTTTAAAAACAAATTGTAAGAAAGGAGCTTTTGCCCGCGGCCTTTTCGGAGTTCAGGTTTCAGGTTTTTTTTTAAATATGTAAACTTGTGCAATGCAAACAATTGCAACTGTGTTTTTAGTGCAGTGTGTTTACGTATACGGATACATGCTACAAATTAAAATCGGTTGTACTGAATTTTTGACTTAAAATCAACACAGTTAAGGTTCATAGCCCTAGTGTTATTGTCGCTTCTTAACATTTCACGGTCCATCTCGTGGAGCTCATCATGATGTTTGATAGCTACTATCATCCTAAAACATCTAAATACATTCATTAATTAATCCGTTGATTAAAGGACATACCTACCAATAACACACAATGTACAAGTAATGCACAATGGTCAATGGTACATTATTTAAAAACCTGACACCTCAATTATAACTAACACGCGGGCAAAAGTGCCTTCTTAATAAAATGATAAGTAAAAAATATCTTTAAAATATTCTCAGCCGCAAAAACTTGAAATAGCCGAATGAAGACAAAAAAATCAATTCACTCTTAATTATTATTATAATCACCTCGAAGCAACTTGAAAATACCAATTAAAACGTATTTTACACAAAAGTATAAAAATCATGAGAAAAGAATGGACCGTAATTAATTTTAACTTGGTCCATGTGAGAAAATTTTTCATTTATGCATTACCCGCGACTTTATTCATGTTAAATGACAATATTATATTCTCATGCACTTAATAAACCTTATCTGTCTTATATTCTAGTGATTTTGAAAATACACAAAGACGTTTAGAATTTATAAGGGGTATTGCTATAAACTTTAAACTCTTTAGTGGTTCTAACAAATGTTGGAGTCCCAAGGTGCTGAGATGGTAACCCCACTCCAGAAAGACGCAGGTCTTTCTGGAGTGGGGTTACCATCTTGGTAAACCTGTAACCTCTTATGGGTTGTGGGTTGTGGTTGAATCTTAGAGTGCTGTTGGAAACACACATGAGAAAAGAAATATAAAAAAAATTCAATCGAAAGAAAAATACAAGAGTTAAATAAATAAGTAATGATGCTATTAACAATGGAGTTACATTGGTTACAATTACGAGCTTAATAAAAATTGCATAGTTACTAATAAGCAATCAAATGCTTATTCTAAAGTCGGAATAGAATTAAATAGAAGTAAACAGGAAGTAAATACTAGATAATCCCTTATGTTAACAAGGGGCAATAAAAATGTCTCAATACCAGAATCAAGTGTAGAATTCAAGGTCGGATCATAAAAGAAATACACTTGTTACATAATTCTGCCCACACTAATTAAACACGTACCAACCTACAATGGTCAAGACACATTATTGCTCATTAAGCTCTATGCACACTGCACTTTAGCGGTAAGAGCATAATTTTAAAGAATAAAAACAATTTGCTCGATAAATAAAATTCTGGAAGCAAAGGTTGGGTTAAATGGTCAAACTAAAGATTATTATTTATTTAGTAAAGGACGAAGTAAAGAAAGACTTGAGTGTACTCCAAGTCAATATAAGCCAATGTAACTAGCTGTAAATAGGTCAAGATCGGAAAGAATAATGTCTATTAGTCAGAGCAATCGAATTTATACCATCTATAACTATATGTTTCGAATTGTTATGTTATAGACATCAACATCTAGAGTTTCATCAATCCTTCCATTTTTTTTCCAGATTTGGTGCAAAAGGAAATGAAAGTGATCTTTACAACCAAGATACCAGAAACGTTTATTTAGTGAAGCGAAGAAGATGAACAAAGTGCAACCTTGGAAAAATATAAAAGCATTTAGCAGTTAAATTTGTTTTGTAGCAAAGAAGCAACGTTCCGGTATATTAGTCAAATGCTTTAAGGATTCCACTTACAAAACGATTAAAAGTGCCTATAAAATATGCCCCATAACTCTTTCAGTTGAAGACGCTACCTCATCCATGATATACTGTATTGTATCTTATGGAAGATGCCCTTCATGCTCTTCATGG
Organism: Hipparchia semele; assembly: GCA_933228805.2. NCBI lineage: Eukaryota > Metazoa > Arthropoda > Insecta > Lepidoptera > Nymphalidae > Hipparchia > Hipparchia semele. The sequence goes on along the minus strand of OW121710.1, from coordinate 14,190,881 downwards.
TAGAGTATGTTTCAAGCTAAGTAATGTGTATTTTTTATACTCATCAAAAGAACATTGAACTTTATTCTCTTTACCCGATGTACAAACAGGAGATTTACTTAGCACAAGAAGGCATACTTGATATACATTGTGAAGTAGAGGTAATGTTCAAAAGTTAAAATTTTAGGATATTTTAGAAAAGACGCACTGTAGCTGCGAGCTACGTTTCGACTTTGCCAATATCCCTTGAGAATAGCTTTTTTAGATTTTGTTCCTAATATCATTTTTTGTAATAATTATGTTTTTTAAATATGGAATTTATGTACGAGCCCTTATGAGCATTCCGTTGTACCTAAAGGTGTTTTACTACTCATTACTTTAAACGGATGGATCGTTTATACGTGAACAGTAGCGCCGTATAATTGAAGATAATTACTATTGATTTAAATTGACAAGTCAATGTTAACATGAATCAATATACCACTGAATCTGTTTGAAGGTTTGGTAATGAATCAATCGATGGCACGCGGTTAATTTTACTCTAATTATGCATTGGCATATACCGACTTGGCTGTTCTTATTTTTTTTTTAATCACTAAACAACCGTAATAGGTGATTTAACAATTATGCCTTTGATGGTTTGTCAATTAAGTTAGCCTTGCTATAGTTTTTTTTACGTTGATAAGTATTCAAAGTGTTGGTATTTTAATGAGCGTAACTGTTTCTATTTCTTACAAACGAGTTGATTTTGTATTCTTATCTGAATTTCAAACAGCATTCATCAGCGTCAGATAATAATTATTTTATTTAAAATGGGAAGTTCAGATTTGCTTTGATCTCTACTAAATATACTTACCTTCAATCACGCAGCAACGGAGCGACTTGATTTTTTTATGTATGGATTTAGTGTGACATAGGTTAGTTTTTATCTCGGAAAAGCAAACTTTACCCGCGGGATTTTTAAGAAATCTAGTAATATTGTCTGTCTGATTGCCTGCCCGTTAGGTAGCTTAAGATTAAAAAAATCAAAAGAGTTAACACGCGGTTATTAAAAATCTAAATTCACGCGGACGTAGTCGCGAGCTATCAGTTTACTAATAATAAAACTGAAAAGAAAACAGATAAATCAAGAAATGCCTTTTATTACTTATATTGGTATTCGGTATGAATGGCTGGCGCGCGATCCGCATATTTTCATGGAAGGGATGGTCTTCGCGGTATTGTATGGTAAAACCTTGGCAAATAGTCGTCAGGAATTTCTAGACATGCTTAATTGTGTTACTAATAACTATAACAAGCGTTTGCTTCTTCGAATTTACTATTTAACATAGAGGAAAAAAAGCAGAAACTAGTGGAAAGATTTGCGAAATACTTGTATATCGTAATTTAAAAATAAAAATAATATCTGTTCCTTTAGGCTACAGCTTAATAGACTTCATGGAAAAATTTGTACTAATTAGGGACTTATCGCCTGTGAATATCCATCTGAATAGTAATATTCAGATGGATATATTACAGGATATTAGTAAAATCCAGGAGTGGACTGCAATCGCGAGTGCAGCAAATTTTTTCGCGAAGAACAAACGAAAGGATAAAAATCTGACTTGCGAAAATTCGCTAGCCGGAGAGGCACTCAATGAAGAATAAAATTCCAAAAAAATTGGTAGATGAAACGTTGGTGGAAGCCAAGAGCGAGCGCTGCCAGTACAAGTAGCTGAAATGACAGTAACAATTAATTGGTCATGTCGCAGGAAATAGCGAGCAACTGGCTGAACAAACGTTTGCGACACGGCGTTGGCGTTGAGCAAGCTATGAAATTGTAGCCGTTGGCCTAGTGGAGCGTAAGATTGGAAAAAAAAACCGCCACTTTCCTCGACATTGCTAAATTTCTTACGAAAAAGACGTGCGGACGGACAGCGTCGATGTTCCAACCGCGTTTCTACAATATTACATTGATTATAAATAATTTCCTTTAACGGAAATGAAATCGACTTCTTTAATATTTAAATAAATCAACTGCATGAAATTTTCGTTTCGGGTCCATTTTGTGGTTTATCGAAACAAAAGAGAAAATCACTCCAATAGGTTTTATAGAAATCTTATCATTGTTACACAACACAAAGTGTTAATTGAAATGTGAACTAATAAAGTTTTCTGAAAATATTGCAACAAAAGTAACCTTAAGTTATTATTTGAGGTTAATTTTTTTGGGCAATGGAAAGAGCTGTATTAAGAGATATTCTACGTGATCATATTGGAATATAGGGGATGGGTAGAAGAATAAAAGACGCTGACATATAAACGAATGTTCGAAAGTCGAAGAATCGATAGATGTTAGAGTCCTAAGGCGCTAGTTACCCTAGTGGGTGGAAAGCAAAGTACCCGTACTGGGTTGAAAGTCCTTATAAGAATTTTTCCCATTGTGGACATCTATTGGTTGACAATGACTAAAGTTAGAACCGTACAGGTCAGGTCACTCGGTGCCGAAAATACTGACTTCATTTGCGCACTGAATAGCTAGACTGCGCAAAAGACTAGTAAGGTATGTGCAGCTAGTGTTTATTGTTATATTATTCATAAAAGATTAAAATAAAACGAAATCTCATCAACGGATGTTGGAATTAATCCTACGCTATGTGTCACAATTTTGCAACGATGTTTATAGATACATAAAAATATGTCAATGAGAGTGCATATCGTTTTATGTTCAGCCGTTTTTATTTATAGCAATAAAACTGGTCCGCATTTGCTTATTTAGGTTGCTAGTGTTATTTAGCATTTCGCTATTGAGCTGCGAGTTGATTTAAGACCATCTTAAATTCGAGTCAGATACTCGTTAGCGTTCTGTTGTCTGTCGGTTTAACGCAACCGTCCGCGAAGCAATAAATTAGGCCACTAAGAATGTGGCAAACAATTAAATTGTCTCGTATCTACATCTTAGCATGCTCCGATGAGTAAGTATGCGAGGTTAGCTGTCAAACTGCAGAAAATCCCACAAGCATTTACATGCCAGAGGCATTTTCATGCTCCATTTGCTGGACTTTAATGATCGGTTAAATTGAATTGTCCGTTTTCATTTCAACGCTCGCTCAGAGGCTCTGTGATATTTGCGATACAATCGCTTGAGAATTTCACGCTTGTCTCTAATGAAACGATACCTCCGCGAACGTCGAACGACGAAGTAATAAAAATAATTAACAAGGAAGAGTTTCGAGGCGTGAGATCGCGAGTAATAATTCCGGTAACATTACTTCAATGACGATTGTGCGCAGTACTTAGCAACAGGCCAGACCCCTTTACAAAAATCTAACAGCCGTGCAAAGTATGACAGAAAATGATAGTGATGTAAGTCGATAGTTGTCAAACAGGAAATCGCGGGGCGCGCGTGGCGAGCGATACGCCGCACACGCTTTGTGCCGGCGGCCTTCGGACGAAATGTTTAGTAGCAGTACCGACTGCGCTGAATCGCACCACATACAAACCATTATGTAATGCCAACTCCACAACAAATGCCAGTTCATTCATAAGAGCCACGGCCAATTTAGCAATCTGCGGCGCATCATCGGCGCTCTTGTTTAGATATCTATAACAATAATTAACTTCTATAAATATTTCCGTATCATTTCGCGCGCGTTATTCATTTTGTTTACTACGAGCTACAGACCCGCATGTATCTACTTTTGGGAAGCGATAACGTAATCGGCGATAATTTCTTTACGTAGCAAAACAAGGAACTGTCTATGTACATGATATGCTAATCAATGTCGACAAAAGTCGAGTGAGATCATTGTCATTATGATAATTTTTTTCGTGTTTACTGGCCCTGATCTGCGTAGTATAATAAAAAACAACTCTCAAATTATAAATAAGTGATAATAATTAATTCCGACATCAGCTAACATTATCAAATAGTATTTTTTCACTTGTCCTCTGCAATTATTGTTTGGTAAATTATTATTGTGACAAAATGTTTGTTGACTCGATGATCCATAGGATGGACCGAAGGGGTGCACTGATATGCAAAATAATATTGGGAGAATTTCATTGTTGCATTAGACTAAACTGTAAGGGCGTGGCATCTAAACAAAGTAAAGCGATGTTCACATGCAAACAAAGAGCTTATTGACTGACACTTAGCAGCTGCACTGCCATGTTCCAGTAGTGTATGCGTACCACATTACATACCACATAATCTGAATTGTATTCAAATAAGCGCATACTTCCATGTACCGAGACTTGTTAGATGAGGCCATGCCCAAAGCGAGCTCGTTGGCAACTGACAAATGGTTTTATTTATAAATGCCACCGTACCCTTGTGAGAGTCTTCAGCTGAAAGCGCGAATGAGTTTTACCTTCGAAGATGCTAAAATAGCTTCCACAGTTACACTCTCACCTTGCGTTTGATTGACGATTGATCCCTTGTGCCAGATACTTGTTAAATGACAACGCCAACAATTGTAGCAGCTCTTTGGACAAGTACTAGAGAATTATGGTCCTGTTATTGGCTTTCGACAATTTAATGGGCTTTTAGATTGTTAAACCAATGACTTGTCCGCCCTTTTGCCTTTTACATTTTATTTTATCACTTTAACATAACATAAAATAAGTAAATGAACAGTTTAATATGCAACATGTCCAATAAATAAATTCATTGCATGTAAGAGTGTTGTTGTTTGTTTTGAAATGGGGACACAAATTTCTTATTTATACAAATATGGAGCCAAGGACCGAAATTGTAACAGCTGTAGGCTCATTGCTTATTTCTATATTTTCGCAACGTTCCAGGCTCGGAAACAAATCGACTTCGTGTTCGACATTTCGCGATCTTCGTGGCAGTTAGATGACTATTTATAAAGAACGTGTCTAAGAAAAGGTCGGTTTTGATTGTCGACCGTCATTTGAATATCACTTGTGTTATTACAGCAAATTATGATAAATTAAGTCCTTTACACACAGGCGGTTCTCACGGTGCGAAATTATTTGACCTTGAAACGATTAGGTGCTTTGAACCAACACAATAACGTTTATGTCATATTATATGATATTCCAATACCCAAAAACTTATTCGCTCGTCTCGCCTTCTGAGTTTACAATGAACCTACCATCGACTTATGTCAATATGAATAGTACCTATACATCGTAAGCTGACAATTAAACTTAATTGTAAAACTATAGGTAATTAATTAGCTCTTACTAACTTTAATGTCTGACAATATTATTTTGAAAGCAATAGAATGAGTAAAATTTTGCAGTGAATGTACAAAATAAGATGTCACCAAAATCTGATAAAGTCGATTAGAAATAACTGCTTCCGTTTACTGAACTGCTCTCTTAATGAGACGAGGTGAACCAGCGACGACCAAGGTCCGTTTTGAAATAGGATGGCACTTGACCTTCAGGATGAAAGTCAACAGAGTTGCGCAACAGATCTACGCGGTCGCCACACCACTCAATGCTAATAACCGACTGCGAGACGCATCGGAACCTGATCATGACCCAGATAGCACGTTCAAGGATTTCACATATTTGGAAGGCGATGATTTCAAAACTGCTAGAATTTTTAAGGCGTGTTTTGTTAGCGGCGTCAAGGTGAAACATTATAGAACTGTTAGTTCTTACATTATTCAGTACGTTTCCCAACTACCACTAGAAAAAAGATGGCGACGCTTTTCTTGCTCGAATATGGGTCGTAAAGGATAAGTGAAACATCAATTGTGAATCATCACTGTCCAATCATCCGCATTCCGTTTAAGTCAGTTTCTTAGAACTTTTTCTCTCGACCGCCTTATATGGCTGAATTATAAGTCATGTCACTCATGCATCTTGATAATGTAAAATGGATACTTCATTTTTATGGCGGGCGTGGGACCAAACTAGATTTTTCACTACGCCTTTCTACTTGTCTTGTCGTATATGAACGCACACATGTAGCTCGCACGTGTTCGCGCGTGTGTGGGTGTGCGCACACACGGATGCGTGCGCGCATGTGGGGGAGGGGAGGGGGCGTGCGTAGATCCGCGCGTTGCACAGGAGGGGGAGGTAGGGCCGGCGAGTGGCTCGCGGTTTTGTAAGAGCGTTTTATTTCAAGGTCACTCGAGCAGTTTTTAGAAAGTTACCTCACTTATACTCGGTGTTAGATAAAATTTAGTATTACATATACATCATTTTACTAGCTCTAAAATAGTACTTTTGCTTTTGATTTATGACAAGCAAAAATACGTACTTACCTACTCTACAAAAACGCTAGAATATTAAACTTCATTTATTATTAGTATGTTTCATTATTTGCACATAATGACAAATTATTTATTATATACTTAAGTAATATTTTAAATTTACTCAACCTAATCACACGGTCGTAAAATATAGATGTACAAGCTCCCTTCTTCCATTTTATTCCTTGTAGGCAGTAACCTACTAATAAGATAGGTATTAAAAAGTTTTTTTTAGTATTAGACATGCAAACCAAGATTAATATTCTCCATTTCTATTTAGTTTCCGGTTCCACTGACGGTTTAGTATTGAAAAAGTGTCCTATCGCTAAAATAGAGCGCATACAGTTTCTATTCTTTTTTTTAAAATAATATTAGCCAACCCGAAGTTGACTAATATCCTCCTATCCCCCCCAAATAAGCGGAAAACCTGTGTTAGGAGTGGGTAAGACAATAGTGCAACGGGTGGGATTCGAACCTCCGACCTTACAGTTTTTAGTCTGCACCTTTAACCGTTGGACTATTGAGGCTTAATTCTGGGCCCTAACTGGACTAAAGTTTCCAATAAAAACGTGAAACAGGAGTTTGCCAAAACTGTAAGAAGTCAAACCACGAAGTTTGAAGAACTCTCGAATCATCTTTTAGCTACTCGTAAATGATGGACTGACGTCATTTTCACTTTAGTTTCTTGAAAAGCTGCCTCCTCTCTACTCTGGAACTTGTGAAACTTCATAATATCTCTCGTTTCGTCACACCGGCCGCCATATAAGCCGAGTTGATCTTCTCTCGCTCTTCAAAATGATGAAATTTAGTCGACTGCCATTTGGTGCTTGCGCAACGGCGTTCACGCTAAATTTTGCTGACAGAGAAAGTATACGAAAGGCCTTACGTAATATGACCACGTAACTGCTGTAGCGAGTCGGTTTTGATTTCCTTGCTTTTACGTTCATCACTGTTACGTGAATTTTTCGGGCGAATCTTGTAAGTAAAGAAATATTAATAGTTCTTCGAAGGTATTAAACAGTTAGTCCTCCTACTAAAATTATAATGCGAAAGTGCTTTTGTTTGTTGGTTTTTCCTTCAATCGGAGCAATGTATCAACGTGCTTTCTTGAGTGGGAATATTGAGGACCTGACCCTTGAGTAGTGTCCAAAAATTTGCCCTGTTTACAAAATAGTGGATAAGTGGAGCTATCACTTTGCATACATAATACCAATTTTGAAACTATCCATAGGCAAAATGGCGCCTCCGGTGCCTATGGGTCAAATACTACGTGAAGCCGTGAAAAGTTAAGCCACGAATATTGAGGTTTTTGGGAAGTATATTATTTTGTAAGTTTTTAGGTCTGTATTAATAATTTTCTAAAATTATTATGAAAGTTACCTACTTATCGTCACGAACACTCTGAATATTACATAATTATAATGAATATGTTATGAATTTTATTTTACTATTGCAACTCATTAGCTATTTTTTGCTAAAGTCGAAATCCATAATACATAATTTTATTATGTATTATGTTTTTAAAAATACTGATCTGATTACTGAATAAATGTGTTTTCTTTCTTGATTACATTAAGTAAGCCATTTCTAATAGGTACCTACATAGTAGAACAACAATAAAATAACCTAAGAAAATCAATGGGTATTTTTAGTATGACGTGGTATGACGTAGATATAAAAACGTCGATGGTAATAAATTAAACCAGAGAGTTGTAGTATTATTAGAGTCAGTGATATCCCACAAAATGGCCTAAGCGGCCCGACTAATGTAAAAATTGGAGCTGCTAGAACTACCTTTTCTTTATCTGCATTGGCAAATAAAGAAAAGGTACCTACAACGGTAAGGTTTTGAACATAATTCTAACATTTCAAAATTAATATAACTTTTATGGTAATTTTAACAGTAAAAGAAAAAATGTTCAAAATATTTGGGAAATTGGTTGCACTTTTGACGACTAGCATAAAAGTTGTCATTTCACATTTACATAGTTGTAGTTGTGCGATTATCTAAAAATGATTGCTACAGTGTGACGATTGCAATCGCTTCTGATTGGCCGATACAACTCGCTGTTGGCTAAAATGCATTGTGACAAAAAGAACGCGATAAATTATTCAGCTAATCACCACAATTGAGACTAGCAACGATTGACGCTGTTTTTACAGAATTGGCCTGCGGTTGTCTGAGATTATGGCATTCTATAACTATGCATTTTAGCCAAGTGTGAGCCAACAAAAGTTTATAATAGAAATAAACAATATATTAAAATGTACAATAATATATTATATTGTATATTTTATGGACAAACTTGGGCGCTAGGCCGGCAGATATGGTTCCTCTAGTAATACGACATCTCTCCGTTCACATCTAATAACAGGTAAATAACATTCTATAGGAGATGTAAAGTTCAACGGAAAATCTCTCACTTACATTGAAATGACGGGCATGTGTAAATGGAGGCACTTTGAGGAAAACATTAGGTATTTTTTACAACAAAACGTGACTTGTCCGTGTTAGAGGGCACGGAACATTTTCCATTAGGTACAAGTTTTCTTTAGAATCCTAGATTATGCGCCATGATTTGGACCCTTCGGATTTATTTAAAATTAAAAATCAGCTGCACCATATATATATGCATATGCATAGTTTTATATTAATAAAGACTTATATTATTATAGTTAACTAAAATCAAGTTACCTAAAAAAATTTTGGAAGTACTTTGGTAGATTAGTATGCCCAAATAAACAGCCAAAAAGTTAAGCTATTGCACAGCTTCTATCGCGGGCCTTGAGCGTGGAGACCGAATCCAGAAATTCCGTAACGAAAATAACCTGACACGGGACTCCTCTCACCGCTAGATGGCGTTGATAAAAAATGCTATGCAATAGCTTTACCGCGGCAGTCCCCGAGTGCCACACGTCTTTTTTTTTTAAATTTATAGATATAGATATTTTACTTTAAATTATACCTACACACTAAACGTAACGAAAATATTTCTTACTGGATATGCCACCATTTTAATACTTGACATCTCTTTCATCGTGATCGGTAAAAAATATAATGAATGCGGAAAACGAGAAGAAAAGATTACACGAGGCGATGTTATAAGTCAGACCAACAATCTGTGCACTAATTTCCGTGTTATCAGCGGAGTCAAATATTCAAATAAAACTTGTTGGGAGCGAGAGATAAGGCAATTTGTATTACGTTGATTCACAGCTCTGAGAGGCTTCCGTGAGTTTTTACGTTCTATGACACTTGTATTAGTGATTGATATCCACTGATATTATAAAGAAAGTGTGTTTGTTTCTTGGTTTGTCCCTCAATCACGCCGCAACAGAGCTACGGATCGATGTGATGTCTTGCAAGATCACGGAACAGTTGAATACTATCGGCCAAATCCGAATTTAGGATAAACAGCTATTCTTAAACTCATACATTTCTTATCATTTGATATCAGAGGACATAAAAGGGTGTCGAGTATTAATGAGCTATATCACTTACGAATGAGGAATCGCTTCGTGGTCTTGTACTCGAAATTGGTTTCGCTACGGATTTCGGCGGCTCGCTTCGCTTGCCACCTCCCTCTGAAGTTCACTCGGTCCTATAGATTTATTTCATTCATGACCTCTTTGTAAGCTTTTCTTTTCGCGCTTTACAAAAACACTCTTAGGGACAGGACTCTTAGGGACTCTTAGTAGGACAGACAAGACTTCATGATTTTCGGGTGCTTGGATTTTGTTTTTAATTAGGCTCGGCCAAAATGAAACCCCGATTTTACGATATAAGGCGATGAACAGGGATTTCATTAAGTATTATTTTAATTCTTGAGAGGAACTTATAAATATTAGATAAGTGATGAAAATACAAAATAATACTATAATAAGAATCGTTATTATGCAGCTGCTTTGTTAGATACGCATCAGGTCTTATGAGAAAATTGTCTTTTTCCTTTATTGCAGTTAGCGGTTGGGAAATTTAAAGCCTTGAGCGAAATAAAATTCTCATTTTATTGTACAGTAGTTTTCAACTGTGTCTTGTTGGTTTGTTATTTTATATTATAACTTGCTTTTGCCTGCGGCTTCGCTCACATCAAGTTCGATTTTCAATCCCCTATTTCACCCGTTTAGGGGTTGGTTTTTCAAAAATCTTTTCTTAGCGGATGTCTACGTCATGATAGCTGTCTATATGCAAAATTTCAGCTTGATCCGCCTAGTGGTTTGAGCTGTGCGTTGATATATCAATCAGTCCCCTTTTTCTTTTATATAACTACTAGCTTTAACCCGCGGCTTCGCTCACGTTAGGTTCGATTTTTAACCCCCTATTTAACCCTCTTGGAGTTGAAATTTTCCAAAATCCTTTCTTAGCGGATGTCTACGTCCTAACAGCTACCTGTTTACCAAATTTCAGCTCGATCGGTCCAGTGGTTAGAGCTGTGTGTTGATAGATCAGTCAGTCAGTCAGTCAGTCAGTCAGTCAGTCAGTCAGTCAGTCAGTCAGTCACCTTTGCCTTTTATATATTTAGATTTAGATAAAATGCACTATTATTTTATTTAAATCTAACTTTCAGCCAACACTATTCCTTAAGCTTTAGAGATCTAGCAGAATTTTGCGTGTGCAAATCACTCGGAAATATTACAATATTTCCTTAGGGGACCTTTGGGAGCATTTGAGGGTGTCTTAAAATGATTAAACACCGATATCTCACAATATGGCTTGTTCTCTTTAAACTAAACTTAATTGAAACGGATAAATCTAGTCCTTTTCCATTAAAGAGCATTATGATAGAGAAAACATGAGATTAAGACCTTTCAATTCGATGTAAAGATGTGAATAACAGAATCAGCCACTGGTTTCAAAATCAGAATTTGCGGAAATGGTTATTTATTGGTTCCGACTTAAAGTGAGTCAGCACTGTTTTTGTTTACGTTTCTTCAGATGTTTTTCAGAACTCCTGCATAGATTAGGAATATTCGTGTTCAAGATAAAAATGTATTTTTCATTCATGACTAGGTCTAGACTGTAGGTATATTACGATTAAAGCCGGAATTATTTAAAAAAAATTAACATTCTTAGTAAAAATTTTTGTTATTACAAATTTTCAAATGTTAATTATTCTTTATTATGATTCACTATTTTATTCTTTTGAAATAAAACGCTCACTTACTTGTAGCATTAAAGATTTTATCGTATATCGGTTCATTGATTTATATTCGAAAATTTAGACCTTGAAACAAACCCAATATAATTTTTCAGATATCGTAGTAGGTAGTACCATAGATTACAAACTTTTATTAATTGTTTATAATATACAATTATAGTACATGCTGTATCTACTTCCCTTTCATTGTAATAGTTGTAGGAAAAATCAAGTTATATCGTAACAATTTATAGTAGGCATAAAAATACACACTATGAAATAGATAACTTAGCGATGTGTCGTTATTATTTATTGTACCTACAATACAAAAAGTTAATAAAAACAAACGACTGCGATAGGCGCGAGTATTTCCATACAGTTTATAATAATATTTTATTATTTAACTTAAATATATGGTCGCAACTCACAAGAGATTTATAATAAGGAAATCTATAAGTAACTTGTACCATTAATCAACACCATGTGTCTTGCAATATGTATGGAACATTCTTGTAAAAGGGATTTAAGTGTGTTCTAATAATATGGTGTTTGTTCTATACATTATGTACTTTGTTAAGTGTTATTCATTAATGTATGGAAGATTTTCTTGTGAACACGATCTAAATAATAAATTATACCTACTAGCTTTTACCCGCGGCATCGCTCCCGCCGTCTAGGGTTTTTCCTATTTCTTTTTTTTAAATTTTTAAACCATCCCTGTATTAGAGCGAACTAAACAAAACAAATTCAAATCGGTCTAGCCGTTTTCGAATTTAAGCCAGACTAACTAACAGCAATTGATTTTTATAGAAAGATTTATGGGTACAGATTATTATTTTTTACATAATCCCCGATGATATGTACATTATGTGCATGTCCTTCTAAATTAATAGTTATTGTTACAGAAATAAAAATTACTTATTAAGTACCGAACTTCTCAATTACTAGATATGAAATACAAAATCTACTACTAGTTTAGTTATGAAATGCAGCTGTGAAATGCAGTATCTAAAACCTATCGTTTTTCATTTTATAATGTTTACATATTTTATTTTTATCATAAATCTAATTTATTAGTTAAAAACGTTTAGAAATTAAATCCTGGGTGTATAAATCATAAAACATAGCAAACACTAGAGCTCGTACAAACAGTAATACGAAGAAAATTCGAACCGCTTATTGCGTATTACGTCTAAATTGGTTGATGAGGCAACGTCATTCTTTCACCAAAATGGTGCCTCTAGTATTGAATCACGTTTTCTGACTCATTTTAGGAGCGTATAAGGTTCTCTTTGGCTATGTTTTTGTATGAATTACGCTGCAGTAAATCTACGGCGAGCGTATTGAAATTAAATGGTCCTAGAATGAAACTGCCCTCGACATCTCCATACGGGTTTGAGTTGAGCTCATATTATATTTGTGTCTATCCTTATTAATATATGCGAAAGTGTTTGTTGGTTTGTCCTTCAATAACGCTGCAACAGAACGAGATCGACGTGATTTTTTGCATGGGTATATAGTTGAGTGACATAGGTTTTTTATCAAAGAAAATCAAAGAGAGGATTTTAAAAACCAAATCCACGCGGACGAAGTCGCAGGATTCAGCTAGTTGTATATAAATTTTGTGTCGACCAAAGATTAGCTGAAAGCCTTTAAATCTTTGGTACGGCTGAAGCGATTTTACCGAACCGACGATGTAGAGGTTCAAAATTTAAATTTAAATTCAAAAATACGTAGATATTGAACAAAATGCCTAGATGGGTTTATCTGCCGAAAAATGCCTAGATATTGGATGAAATACAATTGGGTTATCTATCAAGAAATCTTCAGTACTAGCCCAGAGAGTATGGAAATTGGCAGTTCGTCACCGCAATGCTTCGCAGAGTGTATGTCGTCGGTCCTATGCCTCTCTTTGGTCGTGTCGGATTACCGTCCCATTGCACTATGAGAGTGAGGGAATAGATACCGCTCCTATGTTTGCGCACACACATTTGCACTACTGGCATTATGTTTAGTGTGTGTACTGATAAAAACTGAACTCACTAATAAGATATACTGTTCAAAGATAAGTCTTCAGGTATTGTGGTATTGGCGATGTTAAGACACAACGAACTTGTCATTCTGTATTAACATCATTAAATGTTTCAAAGTCACAATCTCAACTTTATGTATTAAATAATGAATAATTTATTTTTGAAGTAATTTTATAGACTTTTATTGATTTTATCGATAAAATTCATAGTTAATTAACTGTGATTAACTATGAATTTTATCGCTGAGCTATTCTAAAAGTATTTGAAGGTTTTTGTATTATTATTTTTTTATTAGTAGATGAAGAATGAAGATATACAGTTGTAGCAGCAAGACATGCCTAACCACTAACTATAAAAATAAAGGTTAAATTTTATATTCATATTAAATAAAAAATTAAATGTTATTATGAATCTCTTTACGAGATTTTTTTCTCACGCACCAGGAAGATGAAATCAAAGTAGGTATAGTTAATAAGGCAAAGATATTTAAATTTAATGTTTATTGCAGTTCATATACCTACGAAGTTGTTCCGGCAACACTTCTATTTTTTTTGGGTTTCTAAGTAGAACAAGTATAACAACCAACCTTATAGTAGCGTTCAGTGATTCTGTTTAGCCATTCATTTATTGTTTTGTACGTCATATGTAGCCATTTTATTCAGAAACGTTTAAAGTTTTTAATGTTTTTAGCACAATTTCGCTATGGTAACCGTGTCTTGTGCCTCCAAGCGATTTGACGTTCCGGTACGGTAGCGTATAGAAGGGATCGGTTTAATTAAAACTACCATACCCCCTTCCAAGTTAGTCCGCTACCATCTTATCGTTATTTACAATCAGTGAGATCTCAGTTAAGGGCTATCTCTTCTTTATCTTGGCATGCATAAAAGAAATAGAAAATACATATAATTTTGTCCAATGCTGCTAGTTTACGAGAAGAAGCTATGTTACTATTAATTTAACTACGGAACCATGCGTGTTCTGACGCGCACTTGACTAATATTACTTACTCATGTAACATGTCTAGAGGTTGTAAGTAGAAATGTAGAGATTTCCCGTCGAGCCATAACATTATATTACAGAAGATTAGAATCGACTTTCTAATACCTCAAACTTCCTAAACTATTAACAAAAACGATCTTCAACACGGAAATATAGATCTGTTACTTTCTTAACTCTAAAATCTATATTATTATTATCATTAAATGCTTTCTCAACAAGAAAGTTAATACGTAATGCCGGAAAAAAAGGAAAGTAAACACACTAATCGTTTTAACTAATTGCCAACAATGAGTGTAATTGCGTAAACATGTGTTGCAATACGAGTTCTGGCGCCGAGCAAAATTCATACAATTTAGGGTTGCTAATTATTTATTATTTTAGACCTTAGATTCATCGGCTTAATATTTCCTCCGATATTCAGCCTTTTGGACATTTCCACTTCTCGCTCGCCACGCGGTTCGACTTTCTTGACGTCCGAGATTGAAGAGTTTTAAAGTTGTTACTTTATATTACTTTATAAGAACCATGTTTGATATTTGGGGTTCTTGTACTGAGATTGATTAAGACATTAGATAAGACATACATTTTACTTGCAGGTTAGACATAGTAGTGACGTTAGACTTTTGACATAACAGCAACTAATATTAAATCCTACTAAACTAATATTATAAATCCGAAAGTTTGGATGTATGGATAAATGGACGGATGTTTGTTACTCAATCACGCCGCAACGACTGCACCGATTTGACTGAAAAGCAAGACTGAAAGGAAAGATAGATTATTTATTTATACCTAGTCTGGAATAACACATAGGCTACTTAAAAAAAAATCAGAGTATACCGGATATGCGACAGCCCTACCAAAGTTGGTCTAGTTACTGGATAGATAAGGTCCGACATAAATTCGTATTGGACTTTACGTTCAGATAATCTCATTTGATTCTCATAAAGCATTTTTGACAGTGTATTCTTATAGCCTTTATATGAATAAAGGTTTATGTTACGCAGATATTACCTGCGTGATATTAAGTGGATAACATCTAACTATAACGCTTAGCAGTGATAAGCCATTTTTAGTAAGTCGCGTCATAACGAGTTCGCTGAAAGTTATAAAAAATGACCTAAACAATAACCATCAAACACGTAATTATCAGTACCTGTACAGAAATTGCACTCATTGGTAGTTTTAAGCCTACGATTGGAGCGAAATTTTGTTTTTTTGTTTTTTGAAACTTCTGTTCTATGCGTTATAGTTCGATGGAGGAAAAGTCTTTCTAAAAACTTATATATTCTGTTAAATATTTATGTAGGTTATTTAATCAACTCTACCTATCGTCATTGTTTGGACCACCATGCTAGCCGTTAGCTGAACCTCCTTTATTAAGAAACTTTTGGAGAATGCTGGTTCACTCAAGATGTTTTCCTTCAAAGAAAGTCTTCCCTTTTGTTTTCTTTTTGGGGTTGTATAGGCTAACACCCACTGCATAATACGAATAAATACCTAATTGTATTATTACATAATACAATGTAGGACCAAAATATGATCGAATGACCCTATCACCTTACGAAGATAAACGAAATAATGTAGTGAATTTCATAAGTACAATATATCTACCTATCTACCTCCTCACGAGAAATATGGCACAACAAGTAGGTATTTATTAAATTGTAAGCAAACAATCACAATCATAAACCGCATGAACGATTGCGATAATGTACGTCAGCGGAAAGTGTGTGAGAGTGAGGTGTCTTGCGTAATTTCTCATTACGATATACCTACGACGGCTTATCAAATTTTTCAGTCATAATAGTAACTGACCTACCCGTACACTGACATTTCGCTAAAAATATCGCGCCTCGAAACGTGCGCTTTCGTTCACGACTCTGTTTCAGCACTAGGGCTCTCGCGTATGTGTTCAGCACGCACACTTCTGTATTCGCTAGGTTTACGCCGTGCTTACACGCTCGTGCGTCGAATGCGATACACTGCTTGCGGGAAACAGCTTTTGTGTGTGCGTTTACACACACGCACCCTCGCCCTACTCCGGATGTGAACGCAGATTTGTAAGCCTGTGAATGTGCTAGACCAAATTGATAGCTACGTTTTCCACATTGTGCAACTGTGTGCCGCTAGTGCGCGTGTATACGTTATTGTTTAGAAGCCTTGAGGCATTTAACTTATTTTACAGCCAACATTCGAATTGCCTATAAAGCAAAACAATCAGTATTTACGTTTACATTAAGTTGGATAGTATAATTTACGAGTCGTATATATTAATTTATATTAGTGGTCAAGGTGACGAAGGTCATAAATAGATGGAACATAAAACACAAATGTGTACAAATAAGTATAATAATTATAAGTATACTAACATCTAACTATTGCGACACAACTCCTCGAAATTAGGACAGAACGAAACTGGCGTTTACGATAAACCTAAAGTAGGAAGGGCCGACCCAGTAGTTATCAAATAATATTTTTTAGATGATTTAATCATCAAAAAAAAGTTTTACATACCTACACAAGGGTAACATCGTAATAAAACGAATAGATTAAAACCTGACCTTTAAGTTGAGGTCATTATAATAGTAGAGCTATAATATCATAAATCTGATATTTTCGGCTCGATTTATTGACTCGACGGCCTTAGGAAAGTTAACCAATTTCGTACGAAAGCGGAAGGCATTAGAAATACTCGGGATATTAAAAGCGAAGGTGAACCGGTAAGATCGGAGAGGATGCGTGAACCCTAATTGAATCAGGGGTAGGTGTGTGTGCGTGATCGTTTGAAATCGAAGACGCCCGTGTGCGTGCTGCGTGCGCGCATAATAGCCGATAACAATAAACTATTTCCGAAGTGACCCAGTTCGGACGTCCTTCAGTAATTGGTGCCGCAAGGAACAAGAAAGGGCTGCGAGCTTTGAGTTATGGACCATAGAGATGCTACGCTACTATACCATTTGACAAATGCTAGGTAGGTATAGTAGCATAAATCAGGTGGTAGCGTTTTTAAACATAAAAACGGTACCACCTGAGTTATGCTCGTTCTCTCGTTGACATTTTATTATATTGTATAATATTCACACACCAACCCTGGTAAAATGTATAAAGGTTCGATTTTCCGTATTCCATCGCATTGTACCTACCTATATTATGGTGAATAAAATATAATCTATCTATTTCATAAATGTAAATGTGTCTATGTATGTGTGTACATAGATATGTGTTAACTTTTCACGGCTAAACCGGTGAAGCAATTTTGATGAAGATTCTGGAGATGGACGGATATTTTAATAACGGATACTTTTTATTCCTGAATCAGTCGCGTTCCTGAATCAGTTAAGTCTTAAACAAATTTGGCATCAGCCTGCCAAATTTGTTTAAGTAATGGTGATAGGTATTATATTTATCTCTTTTACTCTTATTTCAATACCATAAAAGATATAGGAGTATGACAAAAATAGCGATATGATAGGTGCTTCAGCTTACCAATGGAGTTGAGGCCGTTTTGCGGGACATTGCCATCTCTAGTTTAATAAGACATCTCTCTGGTTGGGAGTAATTTTGACAGGAGTATTAATTTTTATTGTTATTTCACAATGGGACGGAGTGAGCTAAGTGCGGGCCGGCAATAAGGCTTTATGACCTTTTCGGGCTTGTATAAATGGTTTTTGATCTCTCCCGGCGATGTTAACATAAAAAGGCGAAATTGCTTTTATTTTTGTACTATAAACTATAAAAATTTACATAATAATAACCACGCTAATATACAAGTGCTTTACATCAGTATGCCTTGGAAGCCACAAAATATAATCTATCTTCATGTCAACATTTCAAATTTCAGCCAAATTTACACACACACACACACACACACACACACACATGCAAACACACACACACACACACACACACACACACACACACAAACTTTCACCATTATAATATTAGTGTGATTATATTTTGAGCAAAGGCAATTTTGCTTGAAAGGAAATGTCTTTTCGTTTCTTCTGACTAGAGTGATATATATGTACTTATAGCATTTTTATTTTACGGGTTATATTATTTTGTTTACACACGCGGGCCGTCCACTACCAATCCTATCTTGACATATTTTAATTACCATTATAATATTGAATTTTAATCCGTAGCTGTAGGAGGCCATATAGTCCAGTCATTTCGTCCGAAAAAAAGGCAAATAAAAGAAAATGAATTTGCGCTTCTAATTTTTTAATATGTTGTAGGGGATACCTAGAAAAGCTTAACTTGAGATTGTCGACCAAGCTTTCCTAGGAGCTTTCGCCGCCATGTTGAAAAAAGGGGTAAAATTTGTTTTTCGGCAATAACTCGGCTATCCGATGAGATTTCGAAAATTTTTGTAGGACACTTTTTGTAGCTTTCTTTGTGCTCTACAATAACGTCTGAATCATTTTTAGCGTATCATGCATCGTTATCGAGATATCGATCGATAAAGTCAAAAATTTAGGACACAATTTTTGTTTTTTGCTTTTTTTTTTCTTTGGGTCTTAATAAATATGAAAAATTGTGGAATTCAAACTTGTAGAGCATATTCAGACCTACAATTTCCTTCTTGGATTTTTTTATGTTGGACAAAAATTACGATCTCCAGCGCGCCGCAAAGTCGGTGAATCCACGCTCAGCGTCGAGCGCGCTCAAGTTAGTATATCGTATCGTGTTGAGTTTTGAAAAGCGGGAATCAGTTGCTCCGTTATTTGCATGCACTGCAGTGGACAAACATGCAGTAACGTCGCCAGAGTCGACATTTTGCTTGACGACGACGACGATGTCTGTAACGATGATGATGACGATGCTCTCATCGAATCAGCATCATTTCCAACGTTTCAACAGACACAACAACTCGAAGAGTTTACGGAGGACGAAGATCATCAGCCTGGACCATCCAAGCGAAAAAAGACATGAAAAAAGTCCATCGTTCGTGTCTCGAGTGCAGAAAAAAATATTTTTCTTTCCGTTTATTTTGTTTTCTTTATTTTGTATTGTAAAAAAATAATATTTTTTACTGCACAAACAAATTATTTGTTTAATAAATTACTATTGTGTGATCCTTAATTTGTTGCTCTATGTACTTATTTTTTATCCCATCAATTTCCTGAACAATTTCCCATTCGATTCGACATCCAGACACAACCGAGCGAGCAGCTCGCTCGACGCTGAGTGTGGATTCACCGACTTTGCGGCGCGCTGGAGATCGTCATTTTTGTCCAACATAAAAAAATCCAAGAAGGAAATTGTAGGTCTGAATATGCTCTACAAGTTTGAATTCCACAATTTTTCATATTTATTAAGACCCAAAGAAAAAAAAAGCAAAAAACAAAAATTGTGTCCTAAATTTTTGACTTTATCGATCGATATCTCGATAACGATGCATGATACGCTAAAAATGATTCAGACGTTATTGTAGAGCACAAAGAAAGCTACAAAAAGTGTCCTACAAAAATTTTCGAAATCTCATCGGATAGCCGAGTTATTGCCGAAAAACAAATTTTACCCCTTTTTTCAACATGGCGGCGAAAGCTCCTAGGAAAGCTTGGTCGACAATCTCAAGTTAAGCTTTTCTAGGTATCCCCTACAACATATTAAAAAATTAGAAGCGCAAATTCATTTTCTTTTTTGAATGTACGTAATGACTGGACTAATAGCAGTTTTTGCGTAGGTCCATCTTACTTAAAGTTCAAATTGATGAATCGATAAATTGGATCGTTAGTTATTTATTGATATAAAATTGTTTATTTGAAATCAGCCTCGAGGAGAAGCGCGATTTCTCAATAGATTTTTGTGAAGCTACATATTATTTACGTTTATTTATACTAGCGATCCACCCCCACTTCGACGGGTGCAATTGACTAATGAAAAAATTTTGTTTTTCATACAAAATTGCCATCCCCGACATTACTGGCGGATTTTCCGAAAATTTTCTTTCATACAAACCTTGTCCTGTGCAACCATCAAATAGGTAATTATGTCATTTTAGATCGATTTAGGGAGCCACAATGGATATTTTTTCGCCTTTGACCTGCAACAAGTTCATGATGAACTCATATGGGCGGTCAGGAGAACTCAAAATTTGACAGAACATATTTTTCGTGTAAATATACCCTTAACACTGTGTGGCGACTCTATGCAAGGAATATATGCTATATATAGAAGACTAGCTTTAACCCGCGGCTTCGCTCACGTTAGGTTCGATTTTTTAACCCCCTATTTAACCCTCTTGGGGTTGAAATTTTCCAAAATCTTTTCTTAGCGGATGTCTACGTCCTAACAGCTACCTGTATACCAAATTTCAGCCCGATCGGTCCAGTGGTTAGAGCTGTGCGTTGATAGATCAGTCAGTCAGTCAGTCAGTCAGTCAGTCAGTCAGTCAGTCAGTCAGTCACCTTTGCCTTTTATATATTTAGATTTATGAATAAAATATTCAAATTAATATTTTATTGTTCAAAAATCAAACGTCATTGGAGAAACCACAGGATGACAGATAGAGCGACAGTCTAAAGGCCGCTGCATACATAACGTGCACGGGACGGGACGGGACGTGGACGGGACGGGACATGGAGTTTTGGAAACATCGTTTCATAGAAAATGTAAGCGACTGTGCATACGTCACGGAGCACGGACGGGACGGGAACGTGCCACGCGCGGAACGGGAAAAATATCGTCGGCGACGATGTTTAGCACGTCCCGTCCCGTACGTGCCCCGTCCCGTGCGTGATTCCGCTGCGTATGCACAGTCGCCCCGTTCGCTCCGGAGAGCTAAGTAGTGATGTTTGTGTATTTACCTACGAAGCAAAAATGGACGAATGGAAAAACTAATTGAGTGTGTACGATCATTGAAAGTATTTAGACACCAAATATAAAAATTATCTGTGGCGTAAAATTGCAGTCGAACTATCACTCACTGAAAACGGTCAGATTTATTTTATTAATTTATTGCATTGGTATCTCTACTTATATTTTAATATGTAATAATAATTACAGTTGAACTTTTTATGCTCAAATCAATAGGTATATAGTATCAACCTTTGACGACCTCCCTGGCGCAGTGGTGAGCGCTGTGGTCTTATAACTGAGAGGTCTCGGGTTCGATTCCCGGCGGGGGCAATTTAGGAATTTATAATTTCTAAATTGTCTCTGGTCTGGCCTGGTGGGAGGCTTTGGCCGTGGCTAGTTACCACCCTACCGTCAAAGACGTGCCGCCAAGCGATTTAACGTTTCGACACGATGGCGTGTAAAAACCGATTAGGGGTATGGGTTGTATTTACACTGCTATACCCCTTCCAAGTTAGCTCGCTACAATCTTAGAAAAATCCATCTTTCCTTGTTCACATCACTAGCACGTTGGTTCTGAGTTATTGCCACGTTGCGTATGCATTAAAAATTCCCGTCCGTGTTTACTAACCACGTCCGGGCCACGTCCCGTCCCGTCCCGTGCACGTTACGTATGCAGCGAGCTTAATTGAATCAAAACTTGTTAAGTGTGTTAATCGACGTGACTGCCACAAGCGACACCTCTGACAGCATTAAAAGCCGATTAGTGACTATCTCACCGAACATTAGAATACAACTGACTAGACTGTATGCAAAATATGTAGCCCAACCAAAGAATATCCTCACTATTATAAAACCTCACCTTTAGCCCGCAGGAAACTGTCTTTCCAAGAGGTAAATTATGTCATTCTTCAAATCCTGAACTATTACCGTACAAAAAATCACATCGATTTGTTGCTCCATTGCATTAAGATCAAAATTGTAACTTCCCATATAAAATTACCAATTTCGTTTTTTTCGTTTTTCAGTTGTTTATTTGGATTTCCCCTATTTTTTTTTTTAATTTGAAACCACCCCTGTATTAGATCGACCAAAACAAAAAAAATTAATGAAATCGGTTGAGCTATTTTTGAGTTTTAGCCAGACTTACGACATTAATTGATTTTTATATACATTGAATAGGAAATTAAAGCAAAATAAGCTGGATTTTCCTTGAGTATTTTGTGTAACAGATAGTTTCACAATCGCCCAGTGGCGGATACGTCGCCCGATAACGTTTTTTTTTTATTTCAATGTCGCAGTGAAGAAATTAAGTGGTTCAATAGTTCAGTAGGTACTAGAGCCTAGAGGTCATATCGTTGATATGCGACGTATACCTACTTTACGTTTTCAAATACTTTACCTTGAATAAGAAATAACGATGTCCGTTACAAATTAGGGATGTGCTGATTAGTTTTTCGTCAAGCATTAAATATCGATAAAAACCAAAATATAAAAGTTTTATTGAAAAAATAAAGAGAATGTTCGTGTTGTAAGAGCTACATAGCTCTTAACGTTGTTTTGCAATTTAAATTAAACTAGCTTTTGCCTGCGACTTCATCCGCGTGGAGTTAGATTTTTAAATATCCTGCGGGACTCCTCTGTTATTCCTTGATGAAAGATTACCCATGCAAAAATCACGTCGATCCTCTGCTCTATTACTGCCCAATTGAAGTACCAACCAACAAAGTAACATATAAACACATTTTCGTATTTATATGTAACTAGCTGTTGCCCCCGACTTCGTCCACGTCAATTTCTGTTATTATGATCGCGATTAAGAAGTTTTTAAAAGAATATATTTTAAATATGGATAATTTTCCCCGTTTTTGCAACATTTTTCACTGATGCTTCGCTCCTATTGGTCGCAGCGTGATGTTAGTATAGCCTAAAGTCTAAAGCCTTCCTCGATAAATGGACTATCCAACACAAAAAGAATTTTTCAATTCGAAACAGTAGTTCCTGAGATTAGCGCGTTCAAACAAACAAACTCTTCAGCTTTATAATATTAGTATAGATAATATAAGTATCTAAATAAAACATCAATACCAACGCTTCTACAGTTTTTTTTGTAAATTATTGATTGTTTACGATATATCGATTACCTAAGAGGATGTTTAGAAAAATATTTTTTTGGACATAACATAAATAGGTATGTATTTTGTTTTAAGGTCGTTTCAAACATATGTTGAACATAAACATCTTACTCACAGGCCCAGACTGCGCAGATGTTGTGCTGAGAATTGTGAGGGCACATAGAAGTAGTTCACGAGCAACTTAGTAATATCTAAGGCTAATGTGGGAACTGGATGTTAAACCTGCGGTCAAACTGAAGCGAGTCCCGCGCGGGATCGATTTACTCGTGCCATCATTTTGCATTATGCATTGATGAACCTATGGATTGTACGCGTTTATCTTGGTGCAAGTATGCACGATAAGCGCGAATTATATTTCTCGCATCCCGCCGGGATTCGCATCTCTTTGACCAGAGCTCTCGTTCCCATATGGATACGTAATAATTGGACGGTAGCAAGGTCGCTGTCATGTCAGTTGTCTAAGTATATACAATGACCCATTAAGTAATGTCATGATCAATATTTTATTGGTGTTTCTTTTAAAATTGAATTCCTTGGGAGTTTTGCAACGACATTTCTAGCGCTCCTGAATTTCAATGTCAAGCAAAAGTTTTTCCGAGAATTAGTCTGCGTAGTGTTAATTTTATAAAAATCTCGTGAGAATCCTCTATTTTTGGAGATAAAAAGTAGTCCATGCCTTGCTTCAAGTCTTCAATATCAATAACTATCAAACCAACACACAGTTTATAATATTAGTATTATAGCAAGGACAAAAATGATTAGTTAGCTTATTTATTCATCTTAAGGTTTATTTGACAGCGAAAAAAATTAAGCCTTTTTACGATAAGTTATACGTTTAAGTTTAGTATCAATCGGTCCAGTCATGTGGCTACTGAAATAAATGAACAAATAAATTATGTATTACAATTTTCTACCTAGTTTTTTTCTAATGATGAATTAGTACATAAGTGTGAATTAAATGACTGGAAAAAATACTAAATAAATTAAAATAACGAAAAAAAGGATAGACCTGGCGTTACCGATATGTCCCATCACTAGGCTTGTCAACACTCAACACATTTCGTAGTTCTTCGAACGACCGACGGTTTACGCTCGCAAGATTGCGACACTCGGTACTCGTTGAGATCTTAGGAGCGTTTCGGCGCTGTAAACCTACTTCGAGAGCGGTTTTACAATATATTTGTGAATATAATTTTCATGTAAATGTACAACGCGAGGGTGGTCGTGGCCTACTTTGTCAAGAATGTTGTTTCGTATTGTTGAGTGAGGAGAGTTAGCTAAAGTAGATTATCGAGTGATGTAAGGGTACCAGGTACCTCTAACTACCTGTTTTTTGGAAGGTACCTTGCTTCATATTGAGATAGGAAGGTATTTTATTGGGGCATTTGTGCAAATTGAGGAAAGCGTCCAATGGTATCGCGTCTCGTTCATCGCAAAAATGAACGATGAAGGGCCTAAAGGTGCTAGTCAACTGAATTGGAACGCAGCGAAAACCATTAGCAGATCAATCAGATTATGGACGAAATGAGTACATCTTTACACTTTCATTTAATGCAAGTCGCAACGAGCTAAGTCGCATAAATAAACGATAATATAAAATAACTCTTTCATTATCCTTAAAATTACACACACATTTAAAGCATTACATTTATTATATATAATAGTAAATAGAAGAGACTTCTAAAGGAAAAAGACCTCCTACCTATTATACAATCATCGTGTGCTAATTAAAAGGACCTGCGGTTTGCGATTGTTTGTCACAACATTTATGTAGATTATGTTCGTGTAAACATAACCCTTATTTTTGTAATTAGGGAAACAGAGTAGTTTCTAGTAATAACTAGAACTGTGCCACGTGTAGATAAGTTGCTACGAAAAATAATGTGGTGTAATTTTTTGTTACTCACAGTTTAACGGAGGCTGTGAAATCTATTGGGCTGATTTTGATGAATTTTTTGGATTAAACATATACAGTCATAACCTCAAGCAGTAAAATTGTTTGACGTTTAAGGTTTATAGTCCATTAGGGTTGTTACTAGGGCTGCCAGATTTTTTTTCAGCCTATAAGGGACAAAAATGGTTAAATGGGCAAAAAATGCGGGATTTTAGTTTTTTACTCGGGACAAATTAAAAAAATATTTAGTGTAATTTTTTTTTTTTTAATATTTTTCCGAGGATCGAGTTAGTTTTATGTTTAGTTTTAACATATTTTTATTCGTTTGCAATACGGGACGTCTGGCAACGCTAGTTGTTACAGATAAAAAATGAAAAAGTTAAAATGTATTGAAGAACACGGAGCGTAAACAACGTGCTTTGTTTGAAGCTCAATGTACTTTTTTCACTAGTGTCATAGTTCCATTAACAATAATATAACAAGATGGAACTGTTATACTACATAATGAACATTTATATTACATAAATATTAGTTTACATGACCACTGACAAAAGCAAATTAAGTAGATAAGTGACAGCAAAAAATCATATGTTTTATTTAATTCTTTCGTTTCACCTGAACAAGTAGAAAACTTAACCTTCACAGATACCAGACACAATTCATTACTGTATGATCTTGACTCGTTTTACATATTTTGTTATGTACATTGTGTCTGCAACCTTGGCTGTTACGTAATCTATGAAATAAATGTCTGAAAAAAAAATACCTACTACATTTTACGTAGGTAAGGTTTTTTTTTGTACTTTCCCTGAGTACCGCTAGCTTTTTATAGCTCCATAGTTAAACTGGGAACCTATAGATTAATTGAATCATTATTAAACTTTTATTGTATGGATTATTGTATGTAGTTTCCTCTCAGTACCGCTAGCTACTTATAGTTCCATAGTAAAATTGGAAACCTATAAATTAATTGAAACATTATCAAATTTTTATTTTATGTACTTTACCTATGTACCGCTAGGTTTTGATAGTTCCATAGTTATACCTACTGATAACCTATAGATTAATTGAATAATTATCATGTTAATCCGTTGCATTGCAATGCTTTAAATTCACATATTATATATTAACGTAACTGTGAAAAAACCGGCCAAGTGAGAGTCGAGCTTGCACACGAAGAGTTCCGTATCATCATTCAAAAAACAAAAGTTTATTGTATGGAGAACCTCTTTAATTTTTAACTTATTATTTCTTGTCACAGAAATAGATACACATTCTGTGAAAATGTCAGGTACTCGTATCTACCTATTTTATGGTTCATTAGATACAACACTTTGACAGTCGGACGGACGGCAGCTGACGTTTTAGTAATAGGGTCTCATTGGCACTCTTTTGGTATGGAATCCTAAAACTTAAAGAAATGTCTATTATACCATTCTCGGGCCCCCGAAAAGAAGGCCGAAGTCTTAGGGCCAGGGCAGACCCTATTCTTTTAACAGCGGCAATCGGCGTTTCTGCGTTCGGACGCGGCATCGAGCTTCCGAAAAGCAACTAAACTAAACTAAGCAAAAAGCTTAAGAAAAGCTAAAGAACTAAAAATCGCAAAAATGCCGATCGCCGCTGCTAATCATGCCTGCCCTGGCTTGGTTAAACACTAGGATTTCATCTCTGTGATGATTAATAGATTAGAGATATGTATCTATTGTATATATGTTGTTACTTGTTACCTATTGTAAAAAATTTTTTTTTTTGAAAAGAGCAACCGCCGGGTTTATTGTTGGCTCTTCTCGGCAGGAACGGCATTCCGAACCAGTGGTAGATTCATTGACGATTCAAAAGTAGGTACTTGTAAAAGTTTATTTGAATAAAAAATATTTCTATTTCTATCTCTAATAATATGTATCGAAATATTGAACAATTAGGTATTTTATATGCCATTCTGAAAAGCAGTTAACCTCTTGATAATATTATGACTAATGTGTGTAAAAGCTTAACCGGATTTAATATAATTTTTCAGTTGATATCGAGTTTCCTGACGGATAGGCATTTCGCTTCATAAAAACTGATAAAGTGTAAAATTGTTATTATAATAGGTAGGTATATTTTTGTATCGAATTCATACAAATATAGCTTATCATAAAAACGCAATAAATCATAAAGAACCAAGGTTATTTAATATAACTTTTTTTTAAATAGGAGAAGAAAAAAATAAACGATTAACATCTAAAACGTTTAATCGATTTAAAATATTTCTGTTTCGAAACACTAAAAATCAAGGTTTGTTCGATTAACACGTTTAGTTTCAAATTTCGAACGCTCGTACAGATAAATTATGGTCGAATCAAAGTATGCATATCTATGTCAAAAAAGGTCACAATAAATTACCATAATTATTAACTTCGGAAACGACTATATTCTTGTGATGATTTTATTTATAAGAAGCTTATGTTATATTTTTATTAATATTTTTTTATTTAAGATATATAAGTATTATTACTAATATGTACTTAATTTTATATTGCTTAATATATTATCATATGCATCATCATCTCGAATTACTGGGCATAGGTCTCAGAGGTCTTGAATGAGAAGGTTAGGTCATAGAACACCCCGCTGCATGCGGATTGGTACACTTCACACACGTTTGGGAGCATATCGACACTGGAAAGCGATTTTGCTGTATCTTGTAATAGCTTTTGCCCGCGCCTTCGTCCGCGTGACTTAAGTTACTGTTTTTCCTGGCTAAAAGGTCACTTTCCTTGCCATCGATAAACCCGTTCAATACAAAATGTAAGAGAAAATTTAATTTTTCCATATACTAATTTTAATAGTTATTCTGCTATTCGGGACGGAGACAAATACAACAAATCAAAAACTATGATATTTATGGCTTAAGGGCCGATTTTATCAATTTAAAAAAGTCTTATCTCAGCGTAATTACGATAATTTGACAGACTTTCAATACAAAAACTGTCAAAATATCAAATATACGCTCGGTTAAGGCTTATTTTTTACTTTTTTGAAATCGGTCCTAAAACCTTATTTTTTGTGATCGAAGCCTAAAACGCACATAAGACCGAAAAATCAGAGATGTGCCAGGGATTGAACCCCCGAAAAGGAGGTATCACTGCTGACATTCAAATTAGCTAAGAATAGCAACTGTCAGGTTCAGTCATGGTTCAGTGGATTATATTTAAAGAAAACAGTTGTTATTAAGTACCTATATTTACAACTATCTAAAAAATAAAATGTACTGCTATTACTAATTACTACTGTGTAATCTTTAAATGTATAAAAAATTGTTTACATAAATAATAACACAAAAGGCACAAGTAAAGCTAAGAAAATGTGTTTCACATTTTCCCATGTTTAACGTGCACGACGCGCTATATTATATGTAGATGGCATGTTATAAGATTATTATTATTGATTCATACTACATCTTTCTTATATTAATCATTTTAGATGAGAGAAGTATTTAAAAAAATTATAATATAGTTAATCTACATATTAAAAAAAACGCTTACTGCAATCTCATCTGATGTTAAGTGGAGAAAATTGGACCGCGCTTGCATAGAAGATGCCTATTCACTCTTGATTTAAAGGTACCCAAATTATAGTTAGTTTAAAAAACGGATGCCGGAAGGGCATTCCAAATTCCAAATAATTAGCATAATATATGATCTTCATAAATAAGTTTCGTACTAAAAGTTTTTGAAGCATATGTTCTTGTTAGAAAATTGCAATTCTGTTAAGAAAAAAGTCAATAAGAAACAAAATTCCAATTTTGATCAAAGGTTTACGACCTAGGTACAATCTTGCTATTTTAAATTCAAATGTGCGTTTTTTGTTGATTTGTCTTTAATTCATGTTGAATAGATGTAATTTTTTGTATGGTAGGTATAGTTAAGGAACTAGAGAGTGAATTTAAAAACCTTACCACGTGGATGAAGTCGTGGTCAAAAGCTATGAAAAAAATAAAAAATAATTATTTGGCCCCTCAAGGGCCTCAACGATACTTTGTTACTTTCGTTTTCACTGGGAAAATAGTATAGTTTACATAGTTTTCATAATACGTCATACGGTTCCTATTTTGTGGCACGTCGATGTGGATGAAACATCATTGGGCCATCAATTTAGGTTGCCCTTAAACTTTTAACAACTGTGCCAACACGGCGTTGACACCGTTCACATTTAGTTATGACGTCGTCGCCACACAATTTAACTGTTCGGAAGAAAGATGCGCGTACGCACCTCGATATTTACGTTTCACACAGCAAATCGAACCAGTGCAGTATGTGTTACTAGTTTTTCCCGCTATTTCTTTCACTTTGGGATTTAGGTTTTAAAAATTCCACGGGAACCACACTTCGATTTTTCCGGGATAAAATATAGCACGTGTCACCATGCAAAAATTGCGTCGATCCGCGATTAAAGGATGCTACGTGATTAAAGGACTAAGCAAAGGCCCAACAAACAAATCAATACACTTTTGCCTTTGTAATATTACGAGGATGTTATTCACTGTTACTTACAAGCTATTTCTTAAAAAAGTGAAATTCCACACACATTCCGTGGTTTCCTGTGGTTTCCCTTTTAAGTGGATTTCAATGCGGTTTTCTCCAACGTTAAAACTGTTAAAAGTATGTCATGTAGAAGGTTTACATATAAATGAGTGATACAAACATTTATTTTACTCTGTATAATTAGCTTTTCACGTTATGTTAAGTTGAATTTTCAAACCCCTATTTTTACCCCCTTAGGGGTTGAATTCTCATCCTTTCTTAGCGGATGGCTACGTCATACGAGCTATCTGTAGATGTATGCCTTTCAGCCTGATTCGTCTGGTGATTTGCTGTGCGTTGATAGATCATTCACTCAGTCAGTCATCTTTTTTCTTTTATATATTAGAAGACTAGCTTTAACTCGCGGCTTCGCTCACGTTAGATTCGATTTTTTAACCCCCTATTTAACCCTCTTGGGGTTGAAATTTTCCAAAATCCTTTCTTAGCGGATGTTTAAGTCCTAACAGCTACCTGTATACCAAATTTCAGCTCGATCGGTCCAGTGGTTAGAGCTGTGCGTTGATAGATCAGTCAGTCAGTCAGTCAGTCAGTCAGTCAGTCAGTCACCTTTGCCTTGATGTTATAATAATATGTATCTATAATCATAGATTAATGATTCGTAGTCGCTTTGCGGCGGTGACTATAGAGTAATTTTAAGAAAAAATTATTCCTTATATATCAGTAGTCGGCTAAATAATTAATTGTTATCCATTGCAACAATTATTACACTATAGATACAATATTGATTACTCTTATAAATTTCGAATTACCTAATTACCCCGACCCACATTAGTCAATGATTATCAATAATTGTTACAGCAATTTTATCTACGAAATCAAGCGATCCTATTGTAATTGGTTTCAAAATATAATAAATTAATTATAATCTCGAGATTAAATAAGGCCCTCAAGGTAACGCAATAAGAGTAGCTCGTTACTTGTTAACTAAAAATGATAAAAAGTAAGTTACGGATAGCGTAAAAAAGAAATTTCCTGCACTTTAATGAATTAATTTCCATTATTCAGACATCCAAGGGTTAATTCCATAAACATAGTCTGTATTCCCTACTACCGGTTAGTTCAAGAAGAATGTCTAATTGTCTATATTTATTAACCGACTTCCAAAAAAGGAGGAGGTTATAAATTCGTCGGAATCTTTGTTGTACAATATACCTTCTTTGAGGATGGTATAACATATTCACTTATTAAGTTTTTAGAATGAGGTACTCTTATGTACAAAATATACTATTATTATTTGATATATTTAAACTTAAAGCATGCCTTAGCTCTGTAGGTTGTTGGTGTGGAGGTGTTTATTATGACTGAAAGTTTTTATGATGTTTGATTATGACAAATTAATTAGTTCTTTCAGACAACGTTAAATAGAGTTTTTAATGTGAGGCTGTAAGTATATTATGTACGATTTGGTGTTTCTGAAGTTACTAAGATCATAGTAGGTAATTCATAAAGTTATCTAGGTATCTAGGTATCTAGGTTTATAACTTGGTAAGGTTCAAATGCCTAATTAATTATATTATAGGTAGGTACATACCTACTGAAATATCATAAAACTAAGTAGGTAGGTATTGTTATATATGTATGTATAATATCACATTCCTTAATAGAGGTAGATATACCTACAACATGAATTTCCTTATGTATATTTTATACTATAGATGCCCGGGACTTCGTTCGCATGGATTGAGTTTTTTTGTATTCCCGCGGGAACTCTCTTA
The DNA here is from genome assembly GCA_933228805.2 of Hipparchia semele. Taxonomy (NCBI): domain Eukaryota; kingdom Metazoa; phylum Arthropoda; class Insecta; order Lepidoptera; family Nymphalidae; genus Hipparchia; species Hipparchia semele. Next base: position 14,159,383 of record OW121710.1, on the reverse strand, counting down.
TTTTCCGGGACAAAAAGTAGCCTATGTGCTATTCCAGTCTATACTTAATCTATCTCTGTGCCAAATTTCAGCTAAATCGGTTCAGTCGTTGTAGCGTGATTCAGTAACAAACATCTATACATCCATCCAAACTTTCGCATTTATAATATTAATAGGAATAGTTGGTTATATACTGAAAGTAGGAATAAAAGAGGATTCCATATTCCTATTGACAATAATAAGTGAACTTAGTTAGCAAATAATAAATAATTATATTACGCAATGATACGGAAACATTTTTACGAATTGTATTTATTTAATAGTAATAAGAATATTATGCTTATTTTTATATTCACACGCATTAAGATTGATAAAAATGAAGGCCTTAATTTCATTACGTTTTTACCCAAATAGGTAGGTACATTGTAGACTTGCAACGAATATTCGGTTACTATTCGGTATTCGGCCTATTCGGCTGCTTTTATTATATTCGGCCGAATACCGAATATCTACATATTATTCGGCCGAATACCGAATACTTAAATAATATATTTTGTCATAGATAAATAATTGGTAAAATGAAAAATTAAAATCGATTGATTCCGTATATATTCATATTTTCATTTCTGTTATAATCATTTAAGTAGTCATTGGTGCATAACACAGGTACATAATCATATTCTGAACTGGAAAAATGGAGGATTCTATGTACATATTTGAATTATTGTGGTTATCAATATTTAGAAGGGTAAGGTTCTCATTCCTTTTATAATCATTTATTAAGTAGTCATTGGTACATAAAACAGGTACATAACTTAATCATTTTCTGTATTAAACAAGTTAAGAATTAGAACAAAACAAAGGAGCGCGAAACAATCACGTCTGTACAAGTTTTTGGCGCTAAAATCCAGCCGAATACTTTTGCCGAATATTCGGCTATTCGGTCAGGGGCCTCGCCGAATATTCGGTATTCGGTATACTGCCGAATATACTATTCGTTGCAAGTCTAGTACATTGTCACCAATGACTCATTAAAAATCAAAATAAAATACATTATTAGAAAACATTATAGATAAATAGCCTACTGTTTTGAAACTTATATTTTGATTTAAAAAAATAACATATTTCTATAATATATCTTACGAGAGTAATAATGTAATTAATAATAATCTTTTTTATAGCGGTTTATCCACGAGTCTAGAGCTATTTATAGGTCCTATTTAAAAAAAAAATAAGGTCATAACTTCGCCATAGTTAATAGTATTCAGTAATTTAAGTAATGTGTAATATTAAAGCGACTAATTTTCGCATGAAATGCGCGCGAAACTGAGCGTGGAAAAGCGTCGCGCGCGCATTTCAGAGAGCGCGCGGTGCGGGGCTCCGGAGATTTCGCAAACCACCATCTAACGTGAACCTATTAACCTCTCCGCGCGAGGCCCAGAGGCGAAGGCGAGTGGCGGATGAGGAGCGCAGCGAGCGTTCATTAGACACAAGGTTGTGCCCGACTCGCTCATCCCGACCCGACCCATTCACACATCTAACGCAACCCGAATTAAAAGTAAACAAACAATACCTCACCTTGCCAACTGTAGTGCACTTCTATTCGTAATCTCATTGTAGAACTTCAAAAGGAGGTTACTATCGAACATATTAGCACTGCATCACAGCCATTTCTTTCACAAATAATTTACAAACAAAAACAATCCGAAGCACCAGCGATCACAGGATAATCACAACGTCCGGTCCTAGGCACGTCTGTGCGCGAGCGACGTCAAATCGAACTGGCCCGGTCAAAATGACGAAAGTGAAAACATCGCACGCACAGAAAAAAAGGTTGGCGGCGCGGTACAGTCCTTGCAGACCACCTCTCGCGCGGTCTCCAGTGACACAGTACAGTAACTGCGCGCCGCGCGCATCGCCCGACGCCTATATAACGAAACGCTCGGAGCCTCCGACTTCAAACGCTAGCGGACGGCACAAAAAGAAGATGGGTTCGCAACGGTAGCTAGGAAAGAATGAGCACAAAGAATAGCGACACGTGGGCGCGTGTGCGTTCGACTGCCTGTGTGTGCAGAGATAGGCGGCCGCAGGAAACTCCGTTCTCTTCCACTAGGAAAGACCTTGGATTCGAATCGGCACGTTGCAATGTGTACCGCCGTCGCCTACGCCGCTGTTACCTACTTGCCGCTGACGGCTCCAACTGATTAAACGATGATTCCATTTCATGGTTTATTTTAAAACTGCATAAAGTGCATCCAATTGTAGACGACAATAGTGACGCAGTAAATTGTAAAAACTAAAATATCTCCACTAACAAGTAAATGTTCACGAACGTTCTTATGAATGTACTCTTTCTGATTACAACCAAAGGAGATTGCTACCTAATTTGATAGCGCCTAAATGCGTCATAATAAAAATAAATTAGGTAACTGATGAAAGACAAATAAAGATTTCAATCGTTGGGCCGAAGCGGTTTTTAAGAATGAAGATGTTATCTTATGCCACAAAGATCGATGCGTATAGATTGAGGTCAAAGTCATGTCAGTTACGAACAAATAGTAATTTACAATAGCTAGCGATACTTCGTTATACTTAAGTGCAAACATAAAGTTGGCCCTGATCAGAAGTTGATGATATAACACTTCACCATGAGAAATGAGTCAACGTGCGAGTAGCTAGTCGAAAAACAAACATTAGTCCAGATGAAAGAATAATGAGTGAAACAGATATTGCTTTAACATGCGATGACTAGACCAATAACGTAATGTTTGGTATATCATTCAAACCAGCTAATTAGTCAAAACCTACACGTCCTCCGCAATATTATGCAAAGCACATTAGCCTAGTGCACTTTGGTCTAGCTCTTTCACTGATATTTTGTCCTGAATCTCATACAGTACAGTTCTGATAGTAGTTATCTTATTGACCCCGAATCTTTCTCGCAATTATTTTTCCATTGGAAACACGAACAATGTCCAGATCTAGTTGATGCAGAAGCGTAGTTAGTATTACATTTACATTTTGAAGAATGAGCTTTAAAATCCTCGTCTGATCGTTTACCAGACTAGCCTTTCTCTGTGACTTCGTCCACACTCCAAATCCTCAATTATATCCATGTAAACTATGTCGATCCGTTGCAGATTGAAGAACATATAAAACATAATTTCCCCTTTATAACATTAGTAAGGATATCATACCAGTTAAATTTCGTGGTCCTATTTTGTAGATGTCCAACGGATTGATGATAAAAATCTATGACTATCATCACGTGAGCACTTGCTCATCACCCGAATGTGATGCACCTACAGAAAATACTGGTCATGAAGCAATAAAAGCAATGAAAGTCGATAATGATGCCACCGTCTTGACACGTTTCAAGCAAGCACAGTCGCCGAGCGTTGCACAATAAGTAAATGAAATTTGAGATAATTATGTAAAGTAGGTCGTTGGACATGCTTTCGGTTTATTCTTTATTAAAATAATGATTTGATATTACAAAAAATGTTGGTTAAGTTAGAATCTAAGAAGTAATGGACTTGTCGTCATTGTCGCCCTAGCCGATAGACGTCCACAGGTGGACAAATAGGTGCAAAGATAGTTCTGTCAAGCTCTTAGCATGTAAATATTTGTCTGTCCACCTAGATAGGATTTCTTTCAGTATCAGAGTACTATAGATTATTAAATTTTAATATCAGTTTTCTTCCTTTAGTATTTAGCCAGATATTTTTGTTATTTGTGGTAATTAAAAAATAATTTCTTAGTTTATGTAAATGCAATAATTTACGCTCTTGAAAATATTTTTAGTTAATACTCGTAGTGGTAAAAAAATATATAAACGTTGTAGAAACTAGGAATTCATTATAAAACTAGAACATTAAAAAGGTAAGGTATATATAATAAGCAGTTTATGAAATAAAGGGAATTTTTTTAAAGTAGTTGAAACTATAAAACTAAGCGGCACAATAAACAAAGTCCTTGGAACAGAAGTCGACAACAATACACACCTGGACGAGCTACTTAATTTTTGTTAAGAATGTCAAAGAAACGTAGGATATTCTAATATTGCAATTAAAAATGGAACACCGAAAGCCTCACAACCGGTTATTTAATAACATAATAAATTGTACGACGCAAACACGTTGCGTTGATAACGTAACAGCATTTCACTTTCCCTTCCACATTCTCATTGTCTAGAACAGCGATTGGATAACTTCGCAAATATCATCTGAACCGCGAACTTATATAAATACTTCTGCATCTGTGAGAATCGCCTTAATTGCATCTTGGTTTTAGGGTTCCGTATCTTAAAATATAAATGCGGAACCCTGAAACATCACTTTGTGCTCTACCCACAACTCATTAATTCTCAGAAATGGCATAAAATTGAACAGCTGTATTGTAAATACTATTTTCTGATGATGATCTTACTAACTTCCGTACTTTCATACTAAAAAATTCCACGCAATAACATCAAAACCTACCTACACCTACAGGGTACTTAAAGGTGAATAATAGGTATCTTTGGCACGAAGTCGAACTCGTGGCATAATTATTAGTAACTTACTGATGCCCGCAACTTCGTCCGCGTGGATTTAGTTTTTAAAATCCCACGGGAACTCTTTGATTTTCCGGGATAAAAAGTTGTCTACGTCACTCTCCAGGTCCTCAACTATGTCCATGTAAAAATCACGTCGATCCATGGCTCTGTTGAAATGTGACTGAAGGACAAACCAATCAACAAAGACACTTTCCCATTTATAATATCAGTAAGCATTGCATCTAACTTGAGGTACCTATTCGTATTGCAATCGAGTGAATATAATATCAAGTTACGGAACCCTCCCAGGGATCAGTCTTCTTCACATTTCTTTTTAAACTCTTCATTTACTTGCAAATTTTGCTATTGAAACTTTATTTTGTAACAAGTGAAAGGCTCCCACATTGACCATTTTTGGCTTCTGCTCTTTTGTTTTGCATTGTAGGGTTCACCATTGTTTTCGCTATTATATGATTGTGTACTTCACAGGTCAAATTCATGTTTTTGGGGAATTGTGAGAAAGACTCCATTTCATTGAGACCCTTTGTTAAACCCGGCAGAACCTACTGCTCTACTTCTTTATGTTTATACAATTTCTCGTTCTGAATGATTATTAAGTTCGTTGTAAGATCTTATTCATATCATGTATTAGTGCGTAGTGTGAAGCGCTTTAAGTATGCTTTCCTCATACGCATATGATGTATGGTGTTTGGAATACTCTTGCTAGGTCTGTATTTCCGGACACTTACAGTGTAGGTATCTTTAAAAGAAGAATAAATCTAGTCAAACGCGTTACATCTAAAGCCACATCAACACTTTCCATTACACAGGTGCGAATCAAGCGTTTGTCTATAATGGGTTTACAGAATTTATAAATTCCCCTACTTGCTAAAATAATGTAACACCCTTCTGTACATTTCGCACCTAATCATTATTTATGCCAATATTAAGAGTTCAATAGAAGTTACAATTTATAAATGCTAAAACACTAACCTTGTTAATGTTAGAACAATTCAAAATAATGCCATGAATAAAGTCAAACGTACACACTACGAAATTAGGTTACTGTCGACATTTCACTGTGAACTCTGGGCGCTTGGATATTTTGCAAACACTGAATAGGCCATTGTTCAGCTGCAAACGAAAGGTCTCGCCAATGTTCTGATAAATAGATCCGTGTAATATGACAGTTCACTATTAATTATATCACCAATAAATAGTTCTTTATGCTGGAAACCGTCGATTGTTCAACCATTATTCAAATTGCAAATACGCTATAATATAATAATAATATGGAAACACGAGCTGTGATAATAAATTCAATAAGTGGTAATGTGGAAACAAATATGTATAATAATAATCATTAAGATACTATTACATCTCATACATTTATAAGAGAAATTTAAGGGAAAAGAAACTGTTATTGTGAAGATAGAAATAAAATAAAGCATGAATAGTAAAAAAACACGAGATAAGATTTAGAAGTTTTACTCAAGATTTAAGTCGGTATGTAACTAGGTACCAACCTAATAACTATACTAAGTAAAAATTCGATAGTAGAAGAAGACAGGTAAATATTTACAAAGTATAAAGCAAAGGTGAGTCATATTATGATTTCACCACAATTATTAAAGATCACAGTCATAATAAACTGATAAAACATGAATTAAAAGAAATATTCATACCAAAAACGAAAAAAATAAGTGGGTTAGTAAGGCTTAGCTTTTAATTTTATTATAGAGTTAAGATCTTATTTATAATTATTAAAGGACTTGTGACAGTGGAAAATAATATGGTTCATAGCTATCATTTGCATAAATAATTTACATAGTAGATAGGTATAAGGAACAAGTCGCAATCACAAATCGAAATCTCATAGCTAGCTTAATTTAATTACTGTTAACAAGTCATGACCTAAAACGACTCGGGATCAGATTTTCTTTACATACGTTTTGCATATCATTGTGGTTTTTGTCACGAGTTCAATCACGAGGTTGCTACTTGCTATGTTCAGTATATTCCGTTGATTTTGATTTTGAAATTGATATCCGTTGTTCAGTACTTTTGGATTACAGTAATCCTCTAATATTTCAAACTACATCTCTTAAAACTATGCATATAAGCTTTATACAAAAGTAGGTAAGATCTGTGAAGATTACGACGTTAAATGTGAAAATTTCTGAAAAAAAAAGTGTGAAAGTAGTTCCGGTAAAGATACAAACACTTATGATCGTCAAAATATATTAAGGCTCTATTAGCTGGGTGCAATTTTTGTAGATTAGTACAGTAGGTGTTAGTAGATTCTCTTAACTTTATTTGCATTTGAAACTTATCGAAATTTTCGTAAGCAATTTATTACCAAATAGATCGAAGAAAAGCTAATATCTAATGAGACAGGTAACAGATCCCATTAAATAAATTATGTAGTACTAAATGATACCAGTGACTTCGTTCGCGTGGATTAAGGTTTTCGATTCACGCGGGAACTCTTTAATTTTCCGGGATAACACTGTATTCCTGGGTCTATCTCCATAACAAACAGTCAAATCTGTTCATTGGTTGTGAAGTGAAGGCGTAAAAAACGTACACACACAAACTTTCGCCTTTATAATATTAGTGTGATGACGTGAAGTGCGATGAATATATGAATTTATGACGAACTATTTGTAGTCGCACAAAATATGGTCGACTTCCAGCTATAGTATTAAAATCTTTTGTAATAAAACGTAGTCATCCGTAAGATTCGGTTGCGTACAATGTTCCGGAGAAACTTTCCCTTCGCTATTCCTCGGGGTGAAAGTTAAGAACTTGTAAGACTTATTACAATATACATTATACTTTTGTCACTATCGTATCATCTTTATCGTATATCTTAAATTCTGTGTTCAAACGTACACCCACAAGTATTCACCGGTGAAAACGAAAGTTCGTTTTACCGATTGCGTAATTTTGTTACAGTTTTGGTTAAGACAGATTAAAGCCCAAGATTATACCAAGGTGCACAAGTTAAATTTTTTGGTAATAAGTACCAAATTTTTATGAAAATGAACCATGTTTTAACTATAATACTCTTGCTCGCAATTTTGTCCATCTATAGATAGGTTTGAAAAATCCTGCGGGAACCCTTGTTTTTCCCAGGATAAGAAGTATGCTATGCCACTCTTTAGCTACCAGTACTCTTTAACCAAGAAAAAACAAACAAACAAACAAATTTATAATATTAGTGATTGAAACTGAAAAAAAATCATATATCTAAAAACTACATAATAATGTACGAGCATAAAATAAAATAAAGATTAATATAAGTAGTTACAAATGTAGTTACAAAGTTTCGTGAAGTTGTTCGGGCAGATTCGATTCAATTACGTATGTAATCGCAGCCGGCGTGAAAGTATTTGAGAGAGGCAGTCAAATAAATCAAAGCCTATGCATCCGCATCAAGCGTTGGATCCGTCACGATCGACCGTGGCTGCCATTTATTAATATTAAACGAAAATTCGTTATCCAGCTGGCCTTGGGCCGCGTACCTTTCAGTTCTACTTAATGATGACAGTTGCTTGAAACGTGCTGTTTGTAATGGCACCAACTAAACGCCAGTACAAGCGTGCTGACGGCGAATTGGAAGGTTTCCTACTACTACTGTACCTACAGACTGTGTAATAAGTCGTCATAAACAGGTTCTACACAGTTTAAGGTTGGTACAGCATTAGAAATGAGAAGCGCTTTCGCTCATTAAATGTCAAATGATCGATTAGTGAAATGAGAATTTTAAGTGAAAACGACGTGCCGAGAGATTTTGTAACAGCTATCGAAAGTGGCTCGTAGAGCGAGGCTCGGCGCGGCGTAGACGTCGAAAGTGAGACCGTGAGGTTGCGCAGGCGCATTACGAAGTTTTTATTGTCGGCCGCGCGCGAAATCACTTGAAAGTTGTATTGTCCTTGGATATTTCACTTCTTTATTTCTTGCGTTTCCGACACCCGAGCCGAAGTTCAGTCGCCGGTGACGCCAATTGTAGCGCTCCGAGTGTGTCGGTGCCACTCTCGTCCCCTTCACTGAGTACGTTCTCGAGAGGTTTAGATTATGTCCCACAAGATGGTTCGTTTTTATCCGATATCGATATGAAATCTTATAAAACATAAACAATTCCACTAGAATATCCAAGGAAGGGTGGTGTAGCTACCGTGAGCGATTTAGAGAAAGCTGCAAAGGGATTTCTTACCAAGGGATGATGTCGGACGGGAACGGTTCCTCTGCGGGGCGCTCCAGGGTGTCGGTGCGCAGGGCGCGCGGCGGCTTCCCGGCGCTTGCGCCACTTCCACACTTGCGACACGCTTCCTGCGGGAGAGTGCGAGGCCGCGCGCGAGTTCCGCGCGTGTCGGTTGCACAACGCTTATCGGTGACCCGGTTTCGACTTTCACCGCGGCACACTCAACTGAATCCAGGGCTGGGGCACTTTAGCACTGTAATCCGGGCACAGGCACGGGCGCGGGCGCGGGTGATTCGCGGGAGGACGCGTGGTATCGGCGCGACGGCGCTGCGGGCCGCGGGCGCCGGGCGAGTGGCGTGCCCGGCGCCGCCGTCGGTTGCGCCACGCTGGAAAGTAAAAGTGAGCGGTGGGCGCGGGGCGCGGTGGCACATTTCTCCCACTTTCGCCGCCGTGATTCACGCCGCGCCAAGGTCGCTTCCCGCCACTCCCGCCACACTGCCCGCAGACACCGCAGAGCTGCTCCCGTGCGCGCGGGCAGCCGCTGCGCGCGCCGCCCTCGCCGCCCTCGCCGCCGCTTGCAGCATCGCCGACACGTGGCGAGCCACGAGACGCCGCAGATGGGCAGCTGAATCAGCTGACATTGGGCGTAACATTCAGAATAGGACACACAACTGGACGCCATCTACTAAAAATATCTACATAGGAAAAATTACAAAAAAAAACAGACTTGAATGAAAAACTTTTTAGGCCTATTTTTTTTAAACTGGAAATTACAATAGTTTTTAGAAATAACCTTAATCCATGGAAATGTGATTGGTAGCATCAACTAGTTTTATATCATGCTTCAAATACAGGGAATAAACTGGAAAACGATAATATACCTAACTACTTTCCTATGTAGGCACCTATAGATGATCATTATTAATAAGGTATCGAGTAAAGTTACAAAGATTTGGCAATGAGGTGTCAAGTCAATTAGCCGTGGGACCACAATGGGTCACAAGCCTGCACTAATGCGAACGACCATAGCTCTTCGTCTTAGAAGCGGTTCACCACATTTATCTCAAGGGCAGGAATGACATCTTAACAAAATTCCTACCCTGAAATAGCTATCACACGAAACAAAATGGTGTTATGAGAAATAGGTATTATTACATAGAAAATTCCTACCCTGTAATACGAAACAAAGTGGTGTTATTAGAAATATTATTACATATCAAATAAAAGAAAAAAAGGGTGAAGTTTCAATAAAGAAGTAAGCTTTTGCTCTTAGTAAATAGGTATCTTAAGGTATTTAACAAATAGTCCACTTTTTATCCCGGAAAATAAGAGAGTCCCCGCGGGAATCAAAAAACCTCAATCCACGTGAATGAAGTCGCGGGCACCAACTAGTCTTTCATAATGAGAATGAAAGATTTTCCATTTTCATTTCGACATTTTTATTTCTCAGCTGAGAGAAACCGAATTTAATGCATGGGTAACTTGCAGAGATAAAAAACAATAATTTTCTACACATATTATCGTGAACATTAACTGCGTAGTTAGAACAGATATTAATTATCAATGGGTATTTACGTGAGTAGGTAGGTAGGCTGTTTTAGGTAAAACAGTTAAATTTTTAAGTTGTTTTGCTTAAAAACCTGATTACGATCACTTATCAAGGAATTACAGTGTAGGTATAAATTGGTACTTACGGCAGACGAAACATTTATCTAAATATATTAAAGACTAGCTGTGCCCGCGACTTCGTTCGCGTGGAATAGTGACTTTTCGGGGCGCGGCTCTCGGACGCTTAGGCGCGAGGCGTGTAGTACGTACTCTGTACGTTAAAAATGTTCGCCGTGATTCTTTAAATTGACATAACTTTTTTATTTATGAACCGATTGACATGAAATAAACACTAAATGTTAAGTGAAGCTTACTACAATATATTAGTGAAAACCGTATCTAAATCGAATAAGTCGTTTCTGATATTAGCATGCACAAACACACAGACAAACAGACAAAAAAAAAATTAATTACAATTTCGGGTTCGGCATCGATATAATAACAACTCCTGCTACTTTTTTTTTATATATTTCCATTGTACAGACACCACTTTTCTACAATTTTATTATATGTATGTATAGAAAAGGTGATTGGCTGACTGTCTGACTAACAGATCTATCAAGCACAGCTCAAATCATTAGATGGATCGTGCTGTTTGGCATATCGATATCTATTATGACGTAGGCATCCGCTAAGAAAGGATTCTTGAAAATTCAACCCCTTTGGGGTTAAACTTAATGTGAGCGAATCCGTGGACAAAAACTAGTCAACAAAAAAAATAATGTATTCCAATTTGTTGCCAAGGCTATAATTACATTAAAATAGGAGGTAAATGCGGGATGCATCTTATTAAAAAACTAGCAAACCCGGCGAACTCCGTTTCGCCACCAGATGGCTTCGTTTTATGTAACATTTCGTTTGGTGATTAAAAGAATAAGAATTTTTTTTTTCCCGCTTTTCTGTTGAAATTTTTCCTGAACTTTCTTTGCTATAAACCTCACGGAGCCCGAGAACTTTCCAACGAATGCAAAACCGTGGAAATCGGTTCGTGCGTTCTGGAGTTATAGCGTCAGGAAGGAAAACCCGACCTATTTTTATATAGTAGATAGCATTACTTTGAATCGGAACTGAATTTTTTTTTTGTTTGAACAGTCATTCATATTAAGCCCCTCGTTCCTTCATGAAATCAAGAGGTGAAAACCAAGGGGCGACTCCCGAATTTGGAACTTTTTGCTAGACTAGGAGTATCAGTCCAATCAGCTTTGGGAATCACTGCTCTAAAGGTAAACTGAAAATTTTTGGGGTTCCGTAGTAAAACTACAAGGAACCCTTATAGTTTCGCCAAATCCGTCTGTCTGTCCGAAATATATAGCGCTAGCGACTAGCGCTTGGCTGCGATCACACCTGTTTATTGGTAAACTTGGAGGTTAGGCGATACTCGCGTAGATACCTACGCCTAAAGTCAGGCACTGATCTTATAAGTGCAAAGCTAGTGTTATGCAGTATCGTCTCGCCTCTATGTAATGCTAAGTGATGCATAGACTACAATGAGCGTTCAACACATTAGTATATAGGTAAATGAGTCACGTAGCAACTAACCCACTAAACTAGATACAATAACACATTTGTTGCTTTGTTATCGAAAAATTCAATGGGAACGGATGGGAATGGATAGCAATATCGCGCAGAAATGGTACAATTTATTTTGCAATTAGCTGATTCCCGCGACTTTGTCCGCGTGGAAAAAGTTTAGAGTGGCTTGCTACTATCCGCGAGATGTTAAGTCCTCTATCTCCGATAATATTTAGTAGATCTTCACCACAATTGGACAAAATATTTTAAATAGTACGGAGTATCAGCTACCACTATACCTTTCAGTAGTTTTGGCATGATGCGCGCACAGACAGACAGACAAAAAATTCAAAAAAATTGTTTTGGGTTCAGTATCTATAGTAAAGATCCTCCGATTAAATTTTTTAAAATATATTTAATGTATAGAATTCGTTCCGTTACAGTTATATTGTAAGTATAGATAGGGTAGTTTGTTGCAGCGATTGATCTAATTCGTTGGTTTGTTGGTCTTTTGTAACTTGTGTAACTTTTAAAGTTTAGTTAAGTGTCATAATTTCCTAAAACTTACATTCCATGAATTGATTTACAAGTATTTTCATCAAGTTACAGTTGACGGTGCATAAAATTGTCATTAAGTTAGAAAGGAGACAATGACCTATTGTAAAAACATCACGAATTATTTATTTAACATCTCAACTTAGGTACAGTCTCACTTATTGTCCGCAATTGAACCTTAAATATGAATTGAAAGACTTCCTTACACATCAGTTCCACCTACAATAAATGGTCTCGTGGTCCAAGGTAAAGTAGAGGGCACAAGGGAATGTGGCGGATCACCAATAAGACGGACGGACCAAGTGAGGGCTGCGGTGATGTCCCGTTTCACGAATTTACAAAAAAAGCAGCTGTTAGGGAGGAGTGGAGGCGTATAGTGAAGCATGCCACAACACCTAAATGACGACCACGACCGCTCTGACAAGAGTGTAACGACTAAGAAGAGACAATAAATGGAGTTCGTGCCTCATAAGTAGGCGTAAAACTTACCAAAAAGTGTTTCAGTTTTTGAGGTTTTATTTTATTTTATATTCGCATTGAGGAAAACTGAGGTTTTCAAAAAAAATACAGAAAAAGGAATAGAGATCCTAGAATTCCCCACAAAACTCCATGTCCAAAAAATTTACGAGACATCTTCGCCCCTAATTAATGGCCTCTTTTGGTGACCGATGAGCTTAGCTATAGCAGATAATCAATACAAAAACTGTCAGAATGTCAAAATTACTCCTCGGTTAAAAGTTAGTTGGCGGTGGTGAAATTGGCACTAAGTGTAACATTTTAATTAAAAAAAATACCATTTACTCTCCTGCACTGTTAAACATGTAGCATTGACATTTATCTGGCAATTTAGCGACACCTCACTCTTCTCTCGGACTTTGCCCGTGAAATTACTTATTATACTTTCAAATTAATTAAAGTTTCTTTATGGAAATGTTAATTAAATTGATATAGGATTGCGCAAGAGCCCTTTTACGGGCCGTGATTCATAGCAATGCCATCTGACATCTCAGTCGTGGTATAATGTTCAATAGAATTAATACCTGGTCAAACGCGAATTGACCACACCCACTGGACTTTACACACGGTAATTATGAAAATAATTATAGTTTTCCTATGTAGGTAAACCTCGTTGATCTAGACTCTAGTGGTTAGCGAGTTCGACTGCAAGTTGACGAGGTCCCGGTCCCTGGTTCAATTACCCGGGTCGGGCCGAAAAATGTATTGGAATTTTTTGTCAAGAAATTCGCATTAAGTACAAGCCCGGAGTTGGCGGTGAGTCACTCCCGTGCTTCGGAGAGCACGTAAAGCTGTCGGTCCTTTTTTTTTATAGACAGGAAATGCCTAGCATACCCCTCCGTCAGGGGAAACGGAGGGGTTATGTGGGACTTGCTCCCACTAAAACCTGTCTGTGTCCCTTCAAGGCCCCTCTCGGTCCTAAGCCTGATCTCTCTCCGGTCGTGTCAGCTAGAAACTAATAAATAATTCTATATATACATTTTTACACTTAATAAATAAAATTAATATGACTACATAAAAACAAAAATAGTGAACATGCATTATACACGGTGAAATTTCATTGGTTGTACTCCCTGAAAGAGGTGAATGTGCTCATGAAACTGAACAACTTTCCCCAAGGAACATAGGTCGAAATATGAAAAAAAAAATTTGGACCTCCCATAGTAAATCAATCAGCTGATCGTCAAGTTTGTATGGAGGGTCCAATTTTTTTTTTCATATTTTGACCTATGTTCCCTGGGGAAAGTTGTTCAGTTTCATGAGCACATTCACCTCTTTCAGGGAGTACAACCATTAAAATTTCAACCGGTATATTACATAAAATCTACATTTCTACACACGAAAACTGAAAAATAATGCCCACTAAAGAAAAGAAAATTAGTACCTATGTAGTATGATTTAGGGAAAAAATTCAAGACATATAAAAGTGGTTTACCTATTAATTTGGTTGTTTGTAAGCGGTGAAATCTGAATAAAGTTCAATATGTAATTAATTATTTATATTTCCTTATCTTTACATACAAACTAAGGTTAATAAGCGAAAGTAAAATGTCAACCAATCATTGTATAAAATATCTTTTTCTTAACTAGTAAGTTGATAAATCAATCGTTGAAGTCTGGTATCGATAATATTACTTATTATTCATGTATGTCACCAGTAATTATAAAGATACTGTGGATTATGTATAACATAACCGGTATAAAGCCGGAGTCAAGAGTCAAACCGTGAATTACGTTCTATCACGTTTATAAAAGGGCTTTTCAATGTTTTTTCTTATCATCATTATCATCAGCAATCCTTCACTGCCTCGGATGACAAGGTCCCAGGTTCGATTCCCGGGTCGGGTCAAAAAAAAAATGAATTCGGCTTTTCTGTCAAAAAAATTCTCAGTCTACTAGCCCGGAGCTAGTAAGTTGGCGGTGAGTCAACGCCCGTGCTTCGGTGAGCACGTAAAGCCGATCAGTCCTGCGCCTGATCTCTCTCCGGTCGTGTTGAATTTCCGTCCCATCGGACTATGAGAGTGAGGGAATAGAGAGTGCACCTGTGTTTGCGCACACATTTGTGCACTATAATATCTCCTGCGCAGATGGCTAGTCTCTGAGGAGGTTGGCCACCGTGACCGGATTTGGTCGGGAGTACTGATTGCTGTTCTCCTCTCAGAAAAGGGTACGCTTATAAGTCATAGTTCCCCTCGCTGTGCTGCCGCAATACAAATAAATTGGCAGACTTCACACACCTTTGAGAACATTATGTAGAACTTTCAGGCCTGTAGGTTTCCTCAAGGTGTTTTCCTGCAACGTTGATGCTACAGATACCTCCGAAAAATCTGAGGTGCATGCCCGGTATCGAACCCAAGACCCCCGTACATAGAAGACCGCAGTTCTGACTCAATTGCTGTTTTTTTAATGATTTGCGATAATTTCAACAGGTGCAACAGCCGCAAGAGGTGCAACGGCGCAAGCATCGCATTTGTCACTTCTGAAAGATCTTTCATGATTATTGCCAAGTAATAATTTCGTTTTCTTGCATAACCGGTTTCTTTTGCAAGTATTTTGCAACAAGGATTTGCCAATGACTGATAGGCGAAAGTTTTCTGTTAATAGGCAATTATATTATAATGCTTTGATCGACGTTGTTTCTTTGACACCATTATGGTCATAATTGGAATTAAACTACATTTTATTCAGATTTTGTTTAAAGTAATCGTGTTTGGATTCATTGAATATTATTCGATGTGTATAGTTAGCTTACAGATGTGTGACCAGGGAATCATAATGGAGTAGGAGCTCAGCTCTATTATGCATGTTGGTAGGTAGGTCCAAGGAACATGCTTGCCCTGATTTGTTCAGACTATTATCTACATGGTAAGTAGTAGGATTTAAGGTTTAATGATGAAGCAAAAGGTCGCTTCAGGATCTCAAGTTTATCAAACGTAGATCAATAGGTATTAAGTAATTACAATAAACTTAGATCTTATATAAAGTGCCCACAGAAACACATATTAGTAAAGATAGTAAGAAAAGGATATTAGTAAAGACAGTAAGGAAAGGATGTAAGGATTGTTAGTTCTATTTGATCAGTTATTTACTGAGCATTCGCGAAGTGAGGATGGCAAAACGCACGCTGAGCCGCGGCGACATTGAAAGTTGGCATCACGTTACGTAACCCTAGATACGAGTACATCGGGCGAGCGGATTGAATATCACACCGGGTCGCACGTGGCCGACAATGCACATGGTAGAGTGGCCACAAACACGGAGTTTTCTTGCAAGGTCCTGGCTCAAGAGTCGTATTTTTTGTTTTTGTTATATACCCAGGTATCGCTGGATAGACGAAGTGTCGAAAGACCTGCAAGCCCTTAATACACCCGATTGTCGTGAATCGGCGCAGGAGAGGCATGAGTGGCAGCTTTTGGTGTCGGAGGCCAAGAGCCAGCGAAGTAAGTACCTAAGTAAGTATATAAGCGAAAGGTTTTTGTAAACCAAAATAGGCTTGCGCTTTACGACAATCAATACTGGATAGCACTGATGAGGTCTAGGTTGGAGTGCGCTTGCCTAGAAGATGTTCCTATTCACTCAAAAGCACTATAGGTAAGCAAAAGTGGCTTCATTAGGCTTGTAAGTAGTGCTACACTTGCATAAACATTTATTTGGGGCGTTTTATGTAAAGCAGGGAATATTTTTTTCAATAAAAAAGAAGTTAAAATGTTATCGATGTTCGGAGAAATACATTTTAAAGAGTTAATCAAGCAATATTTCTCGTATCCCGCGATATGATTCCCGCGTTGGCAAGCAGCAACCCAACGTAGCCCAACGTAGCTCAATACTTTTTGACCAAAAGTGGATGAATAAAATAGCATTGGGTGAAACTTTTTTTTTCATTGGCTCCAACATTCTTGGATTTTCATTTTATTTGTACAAGTCTTAGAAGCAGAGATTTAAATCGTCTTATGGATCATTAAGAATTGTTGCAGAAGGTTTGCAATAGCGGCTTCATTGGCATTTAGATTATGCTACGACCATCCCGTGTTTCGAACACTTTTAACTTGCTAAGTTAATTTAGGTGGCTGTCAAATAAATTGGTCAATAAAAAAAACAGGCACACTACATATAAAAAAAATTTTTTTTGAAAGCAGTCATAGCTGGAAGTCGGTCAAATGGTGGAAGCATGCCTCTCTCATAAAGAATACATATTTCTTCCGTTCGCTGTGGAGTCTGAGGCTATAGAGTCTTAATGCAAAAACAATTATGTATCATAAGAGTCTTTTTCTATTGAGAAAGTGAGCACTGAGCATTATTTAAGAAAATATCATAATTTCGAGAATAGACCGGAATAAAAATAAACATACTCACTCTACACTTCTATGATAATTACATTTAGGTTTTTATTTTAATCTAAATAATTTGATTTCACCACATACAAATTTTCCTATGTCAGTATTCATTAACAGGCTATCTCAGTGGCTTAATGCGACACAATCAGATTAGTTAAGATTGAAAAATGTAACTTTTAAGTTTTAACTATTATTTTGTAACCTATCTTTATTGTATGTGGTTTTATATTGGTTAAAAATTTAAAAAAAAAATTATTTGGGTTATGCTATCATTCATAATTAAATCATATTATGAGCCTAACAACTATTATTATTTCAATTAGGTAGTTATTTCGGAGTAACGGCCTGAAGAATTAGTTTTGTTTATTAGTACCGCAGCGCACGCCACCGAACACAATTTCACCCTCACCAAGTCACCACCTAGGTGCCTGGAGTACTGTGACCAACCGCTGCTCCAGATCTTTTTTTCCACGTACTACCAAATTGTGGAATCAGCTCTCTTCGCGCGACGGTGTTCCCACTTAACTATAACAAGGGGTTATTCAAGGGGCGGACAAATTCCTGAAAAGCCGGCAACGCATTGGTGGTGCCTTTGGTACGTATTTAGTTAGTACGTCGAGCTCACAGAAAATTATTAAAAAATACGTACGCGCGTACGTAAAAGGTAGGGTAGACTGGGTACGGTTGTAACAATTTCCCTTTTAACACCCACAGCATTGCCAATATTGCTATAAACAACAGTTATAGCACTTGATATGAAAGCCAGGTTATTTTTCTTTAAATTAATATCAAAAACACATGCACAGGTGAAATAATTTAGCAGATATGAATAATTTTATTGAGTGCATGCGATTGTTACAATCGACCCCATACCAGGGGCGGTTGTAACAGTGATGGGGGACAGTTGTAACAAGCAGAAATAATACAGAGTTGAAGTATTTAAACCAGCTTTATTATTTAAAAACACTTAAATGTACTTTAACTAGTATCACAATATCTTAAGCACATTTTTAACAGTTATTTAGGTAATTTTTTAGAGGAAAAATAAATTAACAAAAATATATAATATTTCCGCTATAACTGCTTCGGTACTCAACCAAACGAAGATAATCTCTAATTATTATATAAAACAAAACTAAATAATCAATAAAATCTAAGTTTAAAATGAAATCAACAATTAAATTAATTTTTCGTAGAACTTTATTTTTTATAGCTTGCCCCCAAGTTTTATTTCATCATAGGCGTTCTTGTACAACATAGCTTTACCTCTCGAAGTCTTTTTTACGCGTTTCCCAGGTATCTGCAATGCAAAAATATAGTAAAACTAATGTTACAACCGTACCCATGAAAATCGTTACAACCGTACCCACCACCTATTTTAGCAATAAAACGGACACAGGCATGAGGCCTAATAACGTATATAAAAACGAACCAGCTCATTATAATCTGTAAAATACAACAATTGCATATATTAGTACTCAAATATGAAAATTATATTAGTAGTCACGCTATATCGTGAAGAAATTCATCAAAAATACTTACTTTTGGTTGCCAAAACACAATAGGCCTTCGTCTAAACGTTATAAGTGCGCAGAGTGCAACGCAACACTTTGAATCATGTCGGCACTTGAAATCCGCGTGTCTCTCTCCTTGTACCCCTTCCTGTGTTGTTTATAGTTTCGGAAATATGTGAGTTGTTTCAACCGTACCCCGTTACAACCGTACCCAGTCTACCCTACGTAACGACGTTCTGTACTGAGATAGGGTGTAATAATTCATCACAATAACCATGAAAATTAATTACATGGCACTCACACATTCATTGGTTGTTTTGAGCCTTGTTTTGAGCCAACGCTTGAAGCGTAATTATTTTAGAAGCTTCCGTTCTAAGCGTTATAATTCGATGCTTAAATTATTTAATGCCAAATTATTTCGGTCTCTCGTTATCGCTCAATAGGTGTAGCCAAATATAAGACACTGATAACCTCCTACAGACTGTATGGACTCTTATCAAAGCACATTAACCACTCTCTTTCTATGTAGGTTACCTAAATTCGGATCGAATGTAATCGGATTGATATTATTATTTGACATCATTCATTACATGTTTATTATTGACTAGATTATAATTAACCGCTCTGATTATGATGAATGATGTTTTAATAAAGTTTTGAAATTATTTTTTTGAATTGATTTTATTGCGACCTCGCAGTGATAAAGACAGTATGACATCCCCACTAATATTATAAACTTGAAAGTGCGTTTTGTTGGTTTGTCCTTCAATCCCGCTGCAACACAGATATGGATCGACGTGATTCTTTGCATGGGTATAGTTGAAAACCTCGAGAGTGACATAGGCTACTTTCTATCCAGGAAAATCAAAGAGTTCCCGCTGGATTTCAAAAACGAAGTCGCGCAGCACGCTACGCAGTTGAAGCCGCGGGCTTTAGAATTTTTACGTTTATATTATTCTTTTTTTAATATCTTAACTAGTTTCGAAAATATTGAGCTTTTAAGTTTTCTGTTAGAAAAAGACAGCGCTATCGTAACATGATTCAGTAGCTCCTTACACTCTCCATACAATAATTATTATCTAATGTATATCCACATTTTGAAGTTCGACGACCTCCCTGGCGCAGTGGTGAGCGCTGTGATCTTATAACTGGGAGGTCTCGGGTTCGATTCCCGGCGGGGGCAATTAAGAAATTTATAATTCCTAAATTGTCTCTGGTCTGGTCTGGTGGAAGGCTTTGGCCGTGGCTAGTTACCACCCTACCGTCAAAGACGTGCCGCCAAGCGATTAGCGTTCCGGCACGATGGCGTGTAGAAACCGATTAGGGGTATGGGTTGAATTTACACTGCTATACCCCTTCCAAGTTAGCCCGCTACCATCTTAGACTGCATCGTCACTTACCATCAGGTGAGATCGCAGTCAAGGGCTATCTTGTCATCGAATAAAAAAAAAAAAAAAGTCAAATACCCAATTATGAATCTTTTTCTAAAAGTATGAAGAAAAGTCTAAAAGAAAATATACCAATCTAATGAGCGTGCTATCTATTGCTACCGCTTATTATCTTTAAAGCGACATAAGTATTTTATAAGCGTTGCGAGATTTAATTTAAAGTTGATTTTCAAATGTACTTATTATAGATACTGAATTGAAGCTATAGTAGGAGTACTCTAACGATAAAATAGATCGTAGAAAAGTATGTCACAACCTTCAGAAGTATTACGTTATAACTGATAACCCGGTCGGGAATCGAAGCGGCTATCAGTTATGAGATTTGGGTGTTGCGCAACCGGAATACGTCGGAGTAAACAGGCCCTTTGTCACTTGAGTAAATAACCGAACAGAGGCAGACCTCCTAATGTTATACCTATTTCGAATACCCCTCCCCATCGATCCTTTGAAATGTTATACCTATTTCGGTAAGGCTACAGTAGCGGTTCGTAAAAATTCAAAATTATTCCTTTTCTTCGATATAGATAAAGACTTCAAAAATGTTGAATTGAAAATGTGGATTGAAAATCAATACATCAATACAATATCTACACTGCCTAAGAACGTGTAATGGTAAGTCTTCAGATGCAGATTTGATTTTTTACAGCAGTAGGTCAAGTACGGAAAAAAACAAACAGGCAAAATAACATTATATTAGTAGAATATATAACATAAAATAATGAAATTGGTCCCCAAAAAAAAAAAAAATAGCGAGGTTAGGTCTAATTTTTTACTAATTTGTATTTATTTTCAATGTGTTGCATATTACAGAGCCAAAATTTTTATATTATTTTTATAAATTTTTATATACATATTACTAAGAAACGGTACAGCCGTTCTTTTTAAAAGTGGATATCTTACGAGTTATTAGTAAACATGATGTATTTGGCGTTTACTACACTTTTACATGCTAGCATCTGTCGCGTTTAACACGAGGATTCGGGTATGTTTTATTTCATCTATCGCGGGGATTTTTTTTCTGGTAGTCTTCGCACTGTCAAACCCTGACTGGTGGATTTGACGACTGGATGAGCCAGCGTAAAATGGTTTTTTATCTTAGCAGTGTTTATGAGCTGCCAATGGACATGCACACTTGTACGTGTGTGCATGTCCGCATATTTGTCATAGAGTAGGTAGTCTCTATTCGCATCTACACGCACAGTTGTATGAAGCTTTTTCTCTGTTAGGTTATTTACTCATGCGCTGTAGTGGTTCAGTTATCATGTAGGTACAGTCGAGGAAAATAATACATTTTAGGATTTTCTTAACTTTTCTTTCCGTAAGAATGTTCTCCTTACAATGACAAAAAAGAAAAAAAGAATAGCGCAATTGTTCCAGTCGTACACGCGTGATGCTGCGGCCAAGGGAAATAGAGATTAATTTTTATATAATATATAAATATCTATATATTATATAGACTAGTATATAGATGATAGATGATAAGTAAAGACGTTAAAAGAACAAAAAGTGTCAGTAAAGTGCAGGAGATGTTTAAATCCATAAGTCGTAAGTAAGTGTGGATTAGTTAGGATAGGATATAAATAAAAATTTTCAATAAGTATCTAAAATGTTCAGAAATCCATAATAATATTTAGTCCAGATAACAAATGAAAATCGATAAAGAACTTTTAATCTGACCACTTATCCAGTTCAACGTTTCTTCAACGGTACCTATAAAAAGCTAGTTGTGTTTTTGCAACTCGGAGTTTCTTAAACATTATTTTCAAAGGATATCTACTCGATTCCTCACCATTAACATAATATACTTACAGAGTTTCTTTGCATTTTAACTTTCAAAGTAGAGAACCTGAAATCGTATAAGCCAGCTACACACTCAAGCCGCGAAACAATTTGTTGTTATGGGCAATAATATTTATATGCATGGATGTGTTTCGCGTTCCATATATTTTTTTATTATTTATACTACACATCACTGTCATAGAAAAAAATGTACGTACCTACCTATCATGAAAACCTACCTACCATTAGTAGGTAACTACATAAAAAATCATTATTTTGAACTGCAATCCGACTTAGACGATTTGAGCACCACTACTTTTTGGCTAATTTTCAAAATCTAACGCTCTTGATATTAACTATGTATTTATAACTTATGCAATGACAACTATACCTATACAATATATACTTATACAATGATAACTTAAACCTGATTGCCTGTCTATCAAGATTACAAATAAAATATTTGAACCTAGTTTAAACCACACGCAAATCCCCTATTTCGCGACTTCGCATTTAGTACTTCGAAATGTGTCCAGTTTTATGTTAGTTTTACTTTCCGCTGCAAAAGCACTGAGTTCTATACAGCGAAAAGTTGTGAAGATTTGAATCTATTGTGCAAGGATTAGCCGCCGCAAATTCACGGCCGCGAGTCACGCACGAGTGTAGAGTGGGCAACAGAAAAATATTCTATTCTAACATGAAAAATGCAGTAGGTGTGATTATGCGTCTATCTCCACGGCCTGATTTCCGTATGGCCTTGAGGATCACGTTATAGATCTACACGATTCTATGCATTATTGAAATGAATATTTTTCCTTTATCAATAGGAATGGAAAATTTCGAGAAAATTGTTTCGGATTTCTGATTGTGAACGTTTTTTTCACGGCTTCTATATGAGACCGTATCGTTGTTTGCATTATTGTTTGGGTACACAAATCCGTGTTCGTAAAAGATTTGATTTTGGAGCGCAGTCAAGATACTTTTTAGCAGCGACGAGCAGCTTTTTTTCGATTTTTAGTTCGGAAGCTCGATGCCTGTTCGAAGGCGAAAACGTCGATCGCCGCTCTTAGAAACATCGTGTCTGCCCTGGCCCTTAAGTTTGAGTACAATTATTTATCGCGTATTCCGTAATGGTGAAATATAATTTTGTGTCAGTGTACATATATACTTAATACTTAATTATGGCGTAAGGATGAACCCTAAAAACTTAGCAGAAAATAAACATCGAGGGCTAACGCCTCGTTAAATGCCACCTGTGACGTGTATTCTCTATGTTTGTTTTATAGATTTTGGACTTGATATTAGAGGTCAAGTTTCCGTGGTTCACTAAGCAAATGAAACTGGGTAGCACGCGACTTGCACTATTGCATCATATTCATAAATAATATTCTTAATTCATATTAAAACTAAGTATTATGTATACTAAGTTAATTATAATTTATGTAGTTGATTATACCGCCTATACAATTTCCTTGTTCGCTTGATACGCGTTAATTAGCTTAGCCATAGTAACGACATATTTCACGACCATGTGACTACACTTTATGCCCATTAATAAGAACATAGTATAGCTATCGTACAGTTTCGACATGCCCTACATAGTAGGTGACTACCGAGGTGCCATGTCTTGGTATTAAATACAACTCACGTCATCATTGATTTTTGCAGAATTAATTTTGCAGTGTGATCCGGACTGACCAGACAAAATCTGCTGTGCCGTAATTGGCTACCGAACATATTAATTTAACTTTCATAATGCATATTGCATATTATATCAGGAACCAGGAACTCGCGAGGTTTTAGGACGCAGTCCATGCTTAAAGTTCACCCATTCAGATCTCCTAATCTCAATTATAAATTTTATTTAGAAGCTTTTAAATAGCGCAAGAATCAACGTTCAAGTGGTTCAAGCTCTCCGTTTCTCTTTTCTACTTTTACGCTTAGTTGGAAGGGTAAAGAGAATATTTTCCACGTGGCTACCATTCTTTTCAAAAGAATATTATTCTGTGACATAGTTTTAGTTGAATATAGCCAAATTATAAAATAAATATCACGAGTAAATAGGTAGACGTGTGTGCATGCTTGCCCTGCTGGTCTGTCCTTTGATGAATCTTTCACGTTTGATCTTGATCTGTACGCTTGCTAAACTGAATTAATAATAACAAGTATACCCTTAATCACTTCGCACCATTTTCCTCGAGAGGTATGGTAGTCCTTGACAACTTAAAGACTCTTTTGGAATAGGCTTAATCGCTTCTGTTTAACTACATAATGCCGCGAGCGTTTATTACCTTAAAAAAATATAGAAAGGCTACTTACTAGGTACTGTTCTAGTGTAGGTATTTCAGGAACGGTGGTAACTTATGGTCTAAGTTTCGGACAAATTGTACCACCCAGTGGCAGTGGTGCGGTAAGTCGGTAACGGTACTGTTTTCGTTTATTCAGTTAACTTAGTCGTAATCGGAATCACAAGAAATACGTATCTGTTCTAAAAAAAGCAGTCGGTAAAACTGTTATTCCTCTTCTAAAGTTTGTTTTTTTAGGCTTCAACACATAATAACTTAACAAATGCAAAGAATATAACTTGAACGATTAGGTAAAATGTCTAAAGATTTAAAGTTGGTGTAAAAATATAATAATTGATTTATTCCAACCGCATTTTTTATCTTCTTTCAGTCTACATTATGTTTTTGGTTTTCCTTTCCTGTTTTTAAATTTGTATCATTTAATTGTTATTGTGAGTACTCTACTAGGCATAGGAAAACTGGAATAGATGGGAAAACCATGTAAAGGGTTTTCCCATCCATCTATTCCTTGAATGTTTAAGTTTATTTATTTATGTACAAACATCTTATTTCCGGTAGATAGGTGCCTAAAAGCTCTCAGCGTCGCATTAGTTTTCTTTAGACAGTCTCAGAGTGACTGGATTCTGGTCTGAACAAACTCTGTCCTGTAAAAAATCGACAAATATAACAAAGCAAAATTAGGATTTATTTATTAAATAGGAAGCCCACGTAGTAAACAATGTATTCCTTATTGTAAATTTTACACACTAATTATTTATTCATCTTGTTTTACATCATACTATATTGTATACTAGTTGATGCCCGCAACTTCGTTCGCGTGGATTAAGGTTTTGTAATTCCCGCGGGAATTCTCTTCTTTGCCGGGATAAAAAGTAGCTTATGTGTTATTCCACACTATAATCTACCTTTATGCCAAATTTCAGCCAAATCGGTTCAGTAGTTTTTACGTGAAAGAGTAACAAACATCCATCCATCCATCCATACTTACAAACTTTCGCGTTTATAATATTAGTAGGATGTATTTTATAGTAGGATGTACTAGTTTACCTATTACAGCAGTTATAACCCAGTGGTTAAGAATGTGGTCTTCTATTCGGTGGGTTGCGGATTTGATCACGGGCACACCTCTGACTTTCCAATCAGTTTAAGCAATCACATGCTTCAACGGTAAAGGAACAGATCGTGAGGAAACCTGCGCGACTGAGAGTTCTCCATAATGTTCCCAAAGGTGTGTGAAGTCTGCCAACCTCACTCTGAGAGGAGCTCGGTGCTCAGAAGTGATTAAAGGCTTGCTGATAATGAAGCTGATGGTTGGATCGAATAGACATTTCAGAAGCGTCTGTGTAGGGTTAGCATACTTAAATTCCAAGTACACTCATCAATAAAGACGGCTAAATGAAGACTACTAGGAAAAAGAAAATAAAACTAATTGACAGTGGCCGATTCTAGACGCACGTACCCGACGGCGCGGATCCAAGGCCACGACGCTGATCTCACCGCCATTTTTTCTATAAACTATTACATGACCGACTTCAGAGGAACCCATAAGAAACATCTCATTCGAAGGAGTAGAAACATCTAGCAAGGACTTCTTTAATGAACAGGATTGCATGGTAGAGTCACACGTTAAAGCCTGAAACATATACAACGCGTAACGACAGCGTGATAAATGAATGGAAGGACATCTAACAAAACGCACTCAAGTGTAATAATATGATTTTAAATACAAGGAACTGAAGAAAGTACGTCAAACTGAATTGCAGATTGCTAAAACAAACGCTAGAGCTAAGATACAGGGCCTATCTACCAAAACTAAGGCAGAATTATTTCAATTTTGTTTTGAGATATCATTTATTGACAATCTTAAAGTAATTACAAAATTGCAATAATACTGCTTTAAGCCTTGGTAGTGTACGCTCAGGACAATAAGTTAGGAGTCTAAAATGATTGATTCCATTATTCATCATGACTCACGAATGACGAATTGGTAATTGAAATAAATATCTGTATGATTCTCTGCTCTATAGCTTATAATTAACGGAACTAGATGCTGATGCAAAACCTATCATCCAATGAAGTTTTAATGCACGCTTCGCAGTTCCTTGCATGACAACTTCTAGAACCTACGATACGCTGATGCGACACCAAAGTGCGACACCGTCCCGCTCTGTGTTTGTTTCAGTCTTAACAATTGTATGCGAAGTGCCGCGTTTGAATATTTCATGTCGAAATGGTTTGTTTTTTGTTTGTTAGATTTTTTGTTGGAGCCAGTTTTTTGGGAGTTTCATTTTCTCGTGCGCCATTTTTCACAGAGGCCGTCTAAGGACGTTCCTCGCACGGTGCTCTTTGTGCACGTTGTGTACCACGTATCTAATGAGTGATTAACTATTTTTTTGTGCACAATAAAAGTGAGGTTCGTGTTTATGCGCCAATAATGGACTTGAAATTGCATGAGTTAACGTTATAAACGGACTCAACTCAACTTGTTTTTATTTTTATATTCTTCTTGAAGTTAGCCTTAGATTGCGATCTCATCTGATGGTAAATGACGATATAGTATAAGATGGAAGTAGCCAGCGGCTGCTACGGATATAGTGGAAGTTTTCAACGCTGTGTTGTGGTGGGGACCTTAACGTCTATCAGTTTTGAGCTGCGTCAGTTTTTCTGGTATTTCTAAGATCTCCTCATTTCCGAACTTATCTAGCACTCTCTATTACCCACTACAAACTAATCTGAATTTTTCTAACGAGGTCCTTAGTTGGCGATCATGTTTCAGATCCATAAACTCACCACTGACATGATGAACTTTTCTAAGGCCGAAATCTATAGAGCGCATACGACTCTGCTCAGACTCGAGACAGAGTTAAAATGAGACAGATTTATGATAGAGCATATTTGGGTCTCGTTTTAACTCTACCTTAAGTCCGAGCTAATTCAGAGCACAGTCTATAGATTTCAGTATAAGACTCGGCTTCAAGCATTAAGGGATTTTAGACATTGCCCAGCTGATTCGGATTCGGTAGTTCATTTCATTTTAAAATTAGATCTACCTACCTGGACAATTCGCTTACTTCTAAAAACTAGTAGTTTTTCAACCAAACTGTATATAACGCAGTTTTTTTATCACCAACCAGTGTTAAACGATAGTTATCTTTATCTCTGTCCAATTAAGGTGCTACTATCTATTTGTCCGTGAGAAAAGATTACTAAACCGGCTCAGTGAAAATCGTTTGTAGGTTCCGTACTAATTTGCTATTTTAGAAACAGAAGCCCACACATAGGCAAGTCTAATCTATATATATATAAAATTCAAAGTCCTGACTGACAGACTGACTGACTGACGTACTTACTGACTGAGATATCAACGCACAGCCTAAACTACTGAAGTTAGAAACTTGAAATTTTTACAGTTGGTTCCTTTTATGACGTAGGCGCACACTAAGAAAGGATTATTGGAAATTCTACCCCTAAGGGGTTTAAATAGGGGATGGAAGTTTGTATGAAACTCCGTCATTTTTCAAGCTGTTTCCATCAAATTTGGTATTTGAGCTTTCAGTTAAAAATAAAGAAGTACGTGTGTCACAGTTTTTTAAAATTCCACCCCAAAATCTAATTCCACGCGGACGAAGTCGCGGGGGCAAAAGCTAGTATCTAATATATCTTCTTCTTTATCAACTGATAGACGTCCTCTGCTGGACATAGGTCTCATGAATGGACTTCCACAGGCCTCGGTCTTGCGCCGCCTGAATCCAGCGGCTCCTTGCGACTCGTTTGAGGTTTTCGGTCCACCTAGTGGGTTGTCTACCAACACTGCGTACCTACTACATAACATATCTTCGTTATTCATATTCACGGTCTTTTCCTTCAAAGCAAGTTCAAGATTATGATTATTATATGTATTATAAAATAATTACTTAATATTAATTAATTCAGTTGAGGGTAACGATTTATTATGAATGTTAGGTACGTATTATTCATTCAAATTACTTGTATTGAAAGTAATGATAACATTTATAAAATATTTACTTCTTTACTAATATTATAAATTCGAAATGTTTGTTTTGTTTTGGTTTGTCCTTCAATCACACAGCAACGAAGCAACGGGTCGATGCGATTTTTCACATGGGTATAGTTGAAGACTAGGAGAGTGACATAAGCTACCTTTTATTCCGAGAAAACAGAGTTTCCGCGTTAAAACCCTAACGAGTTGTGGGTAAAAGCTAGTGGAATATAATATTAATTTACTAGTGTGATCTTGTTTGGATCCTGTCGGTCCGTTCATTCCGCGATGTGGTGATAAGAAAGTATACGATACATTGTGTATTGAGGCCATCGATAGACACGTGCTCTGCTCACACTTTTTAATCACTTATCTGTATAATAATAATATAATTAAACACAATAATATTATAATTAAAGACAAATTGAGTTTCATTGTGCAATTGTGCATACGATAATTATTTTATATGCATTTGTGTATTTTGCTTTATGTGATCTACTTTGCTTTTGAATTGTGTGTCACACACCACAATTTATTTGTGAAATGACTATCACTTCACGTCATAGGTGTCTTCTTTACGCAATATTTTTTGTTAGCCCGGTATATTGCCAATTCTGTTTCGTGGTTCAATGGACTGTTGATATTTTTGATTCACCTACGGAATGACTAAAAAATAAAGACATTTCTTGCACATATTTTTAATGAGGATCCCCAAAATGTTAATTACAAATTATAACTGAATTTTTTCCGAGCCTTATATCACAAACATTTTCTGATTTTATCTACCTGTTATCAGTAAGTACATAAAAAGTGAAACATCAAATATACTACTTTCACAATACTTTATTTCGCTTTATCTTATCGCGTTTATTGCGGCCGTAGTAAACACTGTAGTAAGCTAAAAATAATACGGTGACTTACTACGAGTATGTTGATAGCTAGCTATAGTACGTGTAGATAGTAGCTGTTTGTTATTTTGTATAGAAAAATCTATTGTATTTTTTCTACTTCTAGTGCCATCTTCTAACGGAGATCGGCAACTAAAATTCTAAGCCCTGAAACCTGAACAGTGACATGCGAAATTCATATTATGATCTTTGATAAAACATTTCTAGTATCTATCGTATGAACGGGGTTAATACATTTTCAGTATGAAACCGTAGCAGTGAATCCGCTGTAGTTTCATGAAAACAGCAGCACAATTCAACGAACAGAATACATATTATATCCGTACTCCAAGCAAGCCGCAAAAGAGTTACGGATCTATATGTTTTTTTAATGAATATACTTGAGGACCTCGAGACTCGAGAGCCACAATAGGTTACCTACTATTTATACCTATAGGAATAATTCTCGTTGGATTAAAAAAAAAATTCTCCTCGCGGACTATGTCATGGGTAAAAGCTGGTATTCAAATGATAATAATCAAAAGTTTGAATGGGGTGCACACTGAGTTCAGATGAAGTCCTTTATCTAGAGCGTTTAATGATTCATCCAGCTGGTTCTCACTCAAGTCTTTCCATTCCACATCTTGATCGGCGGCCTATTTGGTTAAGATTGTAAAAGTGCAGTCCTCAGATCTCTGTTAGCGGATGACGTCAGATTAGTCGTGGAAAAATTAAATAATTGTTATCTATGGCTGCGCATGTCCCCGTGCACGGATCTACTGTACCGGTGGCAAAAAAACGTGTTTTATTTTTTCCAGTTGAACCCATGAGAAGATGACGTAGAGGAATTATATTTTAACAATTTCTTCGCATTTCCTATCAGCCGATCCCAAGCACACATCTCTGTCTTTTCGTAAATATCACTTGAAGGAATAAATCGTGAGAAAACATCGTAGTATCTTCATAATGATTTCAAAGCTGTGTGAAATATGCATACCAGTGTGGTGGACAATAACCTAATCTCTTTTCATTCGAGAGGAAACCTTTGTCCAGTATTGGGCCGGCAGTGGGTAGAGACGAATTACTCGATTTAAAAAAAAAAAAGTATAACTTTTTTTTTCAATTTGAAAGTTTACTATAATAATAAATAATCAGCTACCGCCTACGTGTAAACAAATATTATGTGGCTGAATTTTACAAAAACTGAGTAGATTAAAAAAATATATATATGTAATAATCTAGTGGCTGGTTGCATAATAGGCACAATCAAAATAAAATTGTGACCTTCATTCGGTATATAAATAAAAGTTAGTGGAAAATTTTACATTCTAAGCTCAATAGCAGAGATTTGTTGTTATAAAACACTTATTTTTGTGACGTCAAGTATATTCTACTACAATAGAAAGCTTAACGTTATAGGTTTGTATAAACCATCGATTAAAGTATATTATTTACAATGGAGTTAATAAATAAATGGATTTTTTACAATGTCATGGCGGAATGAGAAAGAATGTGCTGAAAGTTGCTTAGCCTTGTTACGATATTTCTAATAACAAATTATGTATTTCCTGTTCTACAATTTTATGGAATCAACCAGCTGACAGCTGTAGTTTAACTTCGTTTTAAAAAAAAAATCGTGAGAACCTTTAGCCTTAAACCTTTATGCTCTAATTTTACCAACACGGGTTCAGTGATTGGTCCGTGAAAAAGTAAGTCACAGAGTTTCGCTTTTATAAAATTAGTATGGCTAAATTTAGATTATTTTACTTTATTTTCTACGAAGTATTAAATATTGCTTGTAGTTTATGATTTTAAACTCAATAGTGCTATGAATTTCAGATGAAAGGTTATGTGAGTAATTAATTATTCTCATACATCATAATTAGGTATTATATGTACAAATTTTTGGGTTTTAAGTACATGTAATTTCCCAGTTTTGGTCAAGTAATAAGAAACATTTCCATAATATAATAATTATTTCACAGTAATGTTGTTTTCAGCTTTGATATAATAATCACCATAAGGATGTTATTGTGTGTGTCACAATTTTGTAACTCGGAAATTTCTGACCAATAAATCGGTAACTCAGAGCGGTTACGAGTAATGGAGGAAACATATTAGCACTACAATATGCCACGCGAGTCGACGTGCTCTTGGTTTCTATGAAATCCCACGGTTCCGTTAGCACCATTCAGATTTTTTTCATTTCTGCAAATTTATGGTGAAAATAAAAATACAAGATACTACCTAGTAGTATCATCAAATACTGCCCTTGTAGCCTGTCAAATTACAAGTGAGCCCATGCAAGTGACTTTCTATGTGCATTGTACCTACAATATACATCGCACTGATCTCAGTGATAGTAGTGAGCTTGACTGGCTGTGTTTTTTTTAAATATATAGACTAGAGCTTCACTGCGATTTCACCTGATGGTAAGTGAATGTGCAGCCTAAGATGGTAGCGGCTGGCCTAGAAGATGGCTATTCACTCTTGATTTTACACATTATTGTTAGTTGGTGCTATAATATGACACGGATTCTTGTACCAATTCAAAGCATTTCGCCAAACCTTACCATAGTTGGTCCGTTCGATCGTACGATCACCATGCACATTTACAATTTCTGAAGCAGCTAGACAATTTTTAAAGTCTGCGTCGTTCATTTTGTAATGTTAAGCTATAATTACTTAAGACCATGAAAAATTAATACAAATGTGTGGTGGATTCTCGTGTTGCTAATGTGTTTCTACCATTATTTTCATTATAGTAAGTACAATGTCTTATCATACCTTCGTAAGCGAAAAATATAATAATGTTCCAGCCGTATTTTCGAAGTACAAATTGGAAGTAGGACCAATTAAAATGATTGCGTCTTCTAATTAACAGGAAAATTATTTATTTACGCACTAAAACCTATTTTTATAGAATAATAATAGCCATATTCCTCACATAAATTTAATTTAAACATATATTATGTAGATTAAATGTGGTTATGGTATGCAAGTATCAGTAGGACATGTGCAAAAAATAAAAGCTTAATATGGCATAAAATAACATGACAGATGAACTAAATATATCATGTAGTAGGTTCTATTTAAATTACATATTATAAGTAGGTAGGTACAATGATTTTCGCAGTTGCTTATAGAATAGAATAGAATAATTTTTTATTCGAATAAACTTTTACAAAGTGCTTTCGAATCGTCAAATGAATCTACCACTGCTGATTCGGAATGGTGTCCCAACCGAGAAAAACCAGCAAGATACACTAAAATCTAAATTAATACCATGGTTGCAGCACTGCACCTTTGGATGGAGAAACTAATTCTTTGGCCAAGGTGGCTGTTAGCTCTTGGATACCCGACTTGATATCGGCTTTTTTGATAGCCCAACGATTAAATGTGCCGACTGAAAACTGAAAGGTCGCAGGTTCGAGCCTCGCCCATTGCGCTATTGTCGTACCCGCTCCTAACACAAGCTTTTCGCTTATTTGGAGGCGAGAGGAGAATATAAGTCAAATTCAGCTTG
Organism: Hipparchia semele; assembly: GCA_933228805.2. NCBI lineage: Eukaryota > Metazoa > Arthropoda > Insecta > Lepidoptera > Nymphalidae > Hipparchia > Hipparchia semele. The sequence goes on along the minus strand of OW121710.1, from coordinate 14,126,675 downwards.
GCTAATATTCTTTAAAAAAAAGTCAGCATCTCCACACAAAAGGGCACAAAATATAAAAGAAAAATTGAGGTTTCATACAAAAAAAAATTGAATCAGCAATGTTATTTCTATCTTTGTTTTCTATCGCTACGTCATCTTAGGAACAAGTGCGCGATTGTTTATAGCTGCAAAGTGTTGAATATTTATTTTGTTAGTCGAGTTTTATCGCACGCCTCTGTGGGAACAACACAGTAGGACTCGGATGTAAACAATATTGCTTATTAACATAACAATAATATATTATCTGTGCCCAAACACCGCTTCTCGAAACAGTCCGCGGGATCTGAAAATGTTCAATGTCTGAAGTTATTGTTTCTATAGCGCTACCTACTGAACTTGCTGTAATTATTGCTGTACAACATTTTTCAAACTTGTGCGCAAATTGGATATTTTCGTTTAGATAGACAGATAGACTGATAGATAGATATTTTTTATTTTATTCGATTACAAGATAGCTCTTGACTGTGCTCTCACCTGATGGTAAGTGACGATGCAGTCTAAGATGGTAGAGGACTAATTTGGAAGGGGTATGGCACTGTACATTCAACCCATACTCCTAGTCGGTTTCTACACGCCATCGTGCTGAAACGCTAAATCGCTTGGAGGTAACTAGCCACGGCCAAAGCCGCCCACTAGACCAGATCAATGTTGAAATAACCAGACAATTCTAAAATTAGAAATTCCCAAATTGCCCCAAATTAATAGTAAGTACCTAATAAAATTAGGTACTATTATAACCCCACAATAAAAATAGTAAGTATTTATCCCTGGCCCCATTCTTTTTGGATTGTGGGAAGGTTCCAGCCATGGTTTTGATACCAAGCACCACATACCTAACAATAAAGTGTGCACTATGCCAGTGTCGGTAAAAATTGTATATAAACGAGTGTCTAGTACGTGAAATGAAACAAATTTTCTTCGTTAAGAGACTGATTCAGCCAATTAGACTACTTGTTCACAGACATTCCGCGCCTCTTAGAAAACAATGAAACTCTGTAGAATTTTAGAGTAGGTACTTACCGTACCAATGATTGTATTGTTTACCCGCCACGATATATAACTAAATAGTCGCCGCCCTACCACTGAGCAGCTGGGAGCTATGGTGGTTTGGACGACAGTCATGGTCAATCGCGCTGGCCAAGTCGTGAGAGTAAACCTTACGGTAGGTAAGGTATAATAACTTTATGGGAATAGCACGCTTCACTCAGCTTTGGGAACTCTTCTTGGGTCTTTTTTCTATGAAAATTTGAGAGCATCGAAAAATATCAGAGAGTAAATTCATAAACCAATGCATGCAAGTTTACTCGCGGTGTTTTCCTTCACCATTCCTGCAAGGGATATTTGATTGCTTTAAACGCACATAACTCGAAGAGTTGATCTGAAATTCGAACCCCTGACCCGTCGAAAAGTTGGCCGAAAGCTCATTGCTCCCTAAAAACTTACACGACAATTGACACCGCTCCCACATAGCTTTTGTACAGCTCTGCCTCAAAGCGAAGTGACCGTCCGCTGACCACGCGCGACAGCTGGCAGAAAGCATGCTGTCCACGCGGTGAAGGCTGGCAGCAAGCTCGCTGTCCAGTCACTGTCAGTGAAGAACTTGCTGATTCTTGCTGCAACACTTTAGTCAATAGAATAGCAGCCAATCAGAATTGTACCACTCCATTTTAGCAAATATACATGATAAGTATAGCAGTCAATCAGAATTGATTGCGATCACCACACTACAGCTTTCAGGCCTTTAAGACATCTCCGCTGCAAAATCGTAGCAGCGGTTTTGTTTGCACTGTAAAACAGTGCGAAACCATAGCAATGCTGCGTGACTGATGCACTGACTGGTAGTCAATGAAAGTTTGTCTGGTGGGGCGCTTTGGCCGTGGCTAGTTACCACTCTACCTTCAAAGATGTGCCGCCAAGTGATTCAGCGTTCCGGCACGAGGGCGTGTAGAAACTACACTGCCATACCACTTCCAGATTGTCCCGCTACCATCTTAGACTACATCGTCACTTACCATCAGGTGAGATCACAGTAAAGGACTATCTTGTCGTCGAATAAAAAAACAGTCAGTGCGTTAGACTGACTTGAATCTTTCGTTCCGGCATGCACTAGAACGCATAACGCCTATAAAGTACGTATATTATCTATGTCTTGGCTGAGCGATAATTTAGGTAGCAGAGAATTAATAACCATAGACAATTTAAACAATTGCCTTTTTGCATCATTCACGAAATGTGACCTCAGCCATCGTCTACCATGGCACATGACTCTGCAGTAACGTCGTTCCCACATATTGTCCAAGGTTAGCGAAGAGACATGTGGCCAGCACACTGCAAGGTTGTGTAACTAGTTTCCTGTGTTTAATGTGATTTTTTTAATGTACAATCTTCAACGATATAAACGTAATAAGTTATAAACGTTGAACAAAACGTGAGAACAGTTTTTTTTTAAATTTTAATAAAGAATGTTAGCCAAGCTGAACTTGACATATATTCTCCTCTCCTCTCCAAATGAGCGGAAAGCTAGCTAGCTAGAAGTGGGTACGACAATTAGTGCAACGGGTAAGGCTCGAACCTGCGACCTTTCAGTTTTCAGTCCGCACCTTTAACCGTTGGGTTATTGACGCTTTGGAAAATATGTACCTATTACTAGTTGAAGCCAGAGACCTCATTCACTTTATCAAGTTCTAGAGTCCAAGATCGTCGGATTAAGAGTTTTTGATTCCTGGAGGAATTGAAAAGTATACTAAGATTTTTACAATAATAATTGAAAATATTAGAATGTGCGAAAGAGAGGGGGTGAAAAACGTAAACTGGCTCTTAATGTCGATTATTTTAGACGTCATTAATTCGTATTTTCAATTTACTTGCTCTTTTACGAAATACATCGAATATTTGGAGCTAAGGTCCACAAGTTTGTTAAGGATAAATACTCTACGGCAGTGAACGGTGGTAGGCATTTCTGCTATTTCCACAAGACGCACTTGAGAAAAGTGGCTTGATTACGGTTTAAACACATTCACTTTTTTTTATAAATTGTTAAAATTGTCGCTGGAATAATTAATTAAGATATAAGTACATATTTTTGGCGAATGTTGTTAGTGCGATTTTCTCAAACCTGGCACAAGATAATATGCCAAGTTTGGTAATGTAAAATATTATGCGTTGATTTTGTTGTTTTGCATTTTATAATTTACTAAACCTAACCATTTACTAACGTTGCCGTTGTAAATGTAACTTTTTTTTGTGTAGATATTTATTTTTAATTAGAAAGTGTTTAAACATATGGTGGATAGTCTGACATCAACACGAAGCTACTTCAGGATTGATATACCTATTGGTTCGCATCACGGTCCATGCAATTCGAAGCATCCTTCTCCAACACCACATTTCAAAAGCATCAATTCTCTTTCGATCCGCTGCCCGTATCGTCCATGCCTCAGATCCGTAAAGGAAGATAGAGAATACTAGACTGTATAGTACAAGATCGTAAAAATAATGACACAGTATAATTCGTTTCTTCTCGGTCTATGTCCAACAAGACTAAAACTGACTCATTTCCGGTACATCGCTGCACGAGGCACTTTTGAAATGTCACCTCTCGAATTGCGTCACCTCAAATACCTACAACTCTAATTTTCTTCGTGGAAACAGCTGATATGTATTTAAAAAAAGTTATGTTATGTTAGTAAAAAACATTATCCTATTTTTCCTATTTAATATTATAAATGCGAAAGTTTGGATGTATGGATGTTTGTTACTCAATAACTCCGCAACGACTGAACCGATTTGGCTGAAATTTGGCACAGAAATAGATTATAGTCTGGAATAACACATGGGTTTTTTATCCCGGAAAATAAGAGAGTATCCGCGGGAACCAAAAAACCTCAATCCACGCGTATGAAGCAGCGGGCATCAACTAGTATTTTATATTTCATTGCATGTAAATTTTAAAATATTGCATGTAAAATCCTAATCCTAATCCTAATCCTAATCCTAATCCTAATCCTAATATCCTAATCCTAATAATATTATAAATGTGAAAGTGTGGATGTTTGTTACTCAATCACGCCGCAACGACTGAACCGATTTGGCTGAAATTTGGCACAGAGATAGATTATAGTCTGGAATAGGACATAGGCTACTTTTTATCCCGGGAAATAAGAGAGTTCCCGCGGGAATAAAAAACCTCAATCCACGCGAACGAAGTCGCGGGCATCAGCTAGTTTTAAAATAAAAATAAAAAACACAGTACTAACTCGTTCATTGTGTTCAGAAAGGCGTGTGAGCTTTACTTGTGGTTACGTCGTGTACATGCACATTGCGTAAGTTGCGTGCCTGTTAGGAGCCTAGGTGGGAGCGGTCAGGTGCGAGCAAGCTTTCGCTTACACTTATACAATATACACGATACACACACAACCCTGAGCCACGCGCCGTCGTGAATTGAAAGAACTCTACGCTTTTTTGTAGGGAAGAGGAAAGTCGTAGACTTTGCAGAGTACCTATTGTATAATACAGTATAGTTACCATAAAAATACACTTGTGCGACAGCGATCTTTTTAATTCATTCAAACAGGATTTAATTTCTCGCCTATGCAATACTACTATGATATTGCGTAATGTTAGAAAGGATTTTTCCTTACGCGGTTGATTTTTTATAACCATATGCTATTTCGAATATTAACTGTTACCAAAACCAACAATTCAACCAGGCGGCCTCCGAGACTTTCGAATTCACTTATAAATTGTAAAGTAATCAAATTATTTTACGAGTAGGTACGCAAAAAAATATACTACTTGCCAAATCGAGACTGCACTGTTGGCATTCTTTATACCTATATTTTATGTAGAACAGCATTTTTAAAATACTCCAAATAATGTTAAGCCCCAATAGCCCATTGGTTAAAGGTATGGACTGAAAACTGAAAGGTTGCAGATTCGATTCCCACCTGTTGCGCTATTGTCGTACCCACTTCTAACACAAGCTTTCTGCTTATTTGAAGGGGAGAGGAGAATATTAGTCAAGTTCATCTTGGCTAATATTGTTTAAAAAAAAATCGGACAGGATATTTATTGAATTGAAAAACAAACACAAATCTTTACTTTGATTTTGGTTAGTGGGGTAGGTACGAGTATATTATTTAGGGTTACCAAGAAATCAAAATGCAATTCGGGACAACTACTGTTAATAAAGTAACACTATAATTTAGTAAGTAGGTACGTGTAGTTTTGGTATTCTTTATTTTTTTTAATTGCATAGGATTACTATTTTCTTATTTAAGGTAAGTACAATTATTTTACACCACTAAACAAAAATAACAATAAATATAAAGTATTGAAAATACAAGTAATACAATAAAAATACAAGTACAAGTACAGATAAAAGCATCCAAATATTATAAAATAAATAAGATCCATCATCATCGTTGAACTTTTAAGCTGATAGCGGGCTACATTTTACCATTATAGTATGTAAAATTATCGGCATAAGACTCAAAATCAACAACATACTTTAAAGGCCAACATGAATCTTGAACCTCTGTAGTATTACGTATGGATTAATATCAAGATCACTGGAGTAACGTAACTCCGTGACTATGGTTCGCTAAGCAATTTGCATATTATCATGATCAGGGTGACGTCTATGTTAAATTAGTTTAGGACTGCGTATATGAAAGTGTTAAGTATAAAAAAAAAGACTGTGGCACTCGGGGACTGCCGCGGTAAAGCTATTGCATAGCATTTTTTATCAACGACATCTAGCGGCTCACCGCTAGATGGCGTTGATAAAAAATGCGCCATCTAGCGGCTCACCGTAGAGGAGTCCCGTGTCAGGTTATTTTCGTTACGGAATTTCTGGATTCGCTCTCCACGCTCAAGGCTCGCAATAGAAGCTATGCAATAGATTAAAAACATAGAGTTAAGTTTAAAATACTTAGATATATTTTATTTATATACTTAGAGAATATTACCAGTAGATAAAGATCAATGGTAATTTTTAAACTGGCCCAGTATTATAATTTTACTATATATAATCTATAACTGAAATATGATATTTACGAAAACATCCTTAATCTTTAAATACCTGTACTATTCAAATATGTAGCATTACCCAACAATTACTATACACAAATCACCTGCTTTTTACAGCTGGTTATTGATTGGATTATTTGATGTTATCGGAAAAAATTCTAAGCATGGTTACCCTAACTATAAAGTAACCGATCATTTCCTTCACAACAATTTAGTTTAATCGATATACATCACGTGTTAATTTGCATTCATATACATTATACTCGGACATGACTATTTTATATTTTGTTCCACGAAGACTTATAATAATGCATTTCAAACTATATGTACACGTACAAATTACGCAGCCAGTAGTATTTACTAGAATACAATATATTTTTGCTAATAAGGGAGTGTATCAATGAAATTGACAAAATAAGACATTGTATTTGTAGAACTAGATTTGGTCCCCGCATCTTCGTCTGAAAAGTGTGAAACAATCTTCAGAAACTGTGAAAAACGTACTTAACTTTTAATCGACAGCCAAAAAATATGGATATAACTTGAAAAACGACAGACTTTCATACACACTTCTACCCCCTATCTAACGCTCTTGGGGGTGAATTTTGAATCCCCTTCTATTAGCTGGTGTCTACGTCAGAAATGGAGGATTTTGACAGTAGGTAGTCAAAATTTCAAGTTTCTAACCGTTTAGGCTGTGCGTTGATAGATCAGTCAGTCAATCAGTCAGGACGCTGAGTAGTGAGCCATTGAAGATATGAAGATGTTGTTTCCGTTGAGTTATCGAGACTACAAAATAGGTAATTGTACGGCCTAATTCTAAAATGTATGAGAACATCCATTAAGGAAGTCTTCTATAGGGAGTATTTCATCTATATTTCTAGAACCGTGCATCATACTCTGCGTTCAATAGTACCCGATGCACCTACCAGACCTGACTCATCAGTCATCGAACAAGTCATGATAAGTGCTAAAAATTTCCCTCACAACACAATTAATTATTCGTAGTGCCTACGAATCCATAAAACGCTTGCTTGTATTATTTTTATAGGAATCATTGTGACATGTAGACCACGATACGACAACGATTTTAGGATGTTATACATCGAAAGCTGAAAATAAATTGTGAGCTGACTACGGCTGACGGCAAAGCCAAAGGGTTTATGCTTTTAACACTCAAAGTATATAATATGTTTCTTCTACAGTAGCGCCTAAACTCTGTGCAGAATGAGTTTGCTGTGTCAATAGATTCGTTATTATGATCAGGGTCACATAGTTTCAGTTTCAATATAATATATTAACACCTAGTCTACATTTACAGCTCTACCTAGTATATATCACGAAGTTACGGGCGCTTTACTTGTGGTTATGTCGCGTACATGCACGTTGCGGACCCTAGGTGGGAGCGGTCGGGTGCGAGCAAGCTCTCGCTCGCAACTGTACAGATACGACAGACCAACAGACACACACACACACACACACACACACACACACACACACACACACACACACACACACACACACACACACACACATACACACACACATAACCAAGAGCCACGTGCCCTCGTGAATTGAAAGAACTTATAATACATAACACCAAAGTAACTAATCAAAATTATATTTGTGTGCTTCTTGTTATTATCGCATTCACACTACATATTATACGCATCATATAAATAGCCCTTAAATGACTAGTATCGAAAGCTGTTGTTGTTATTATATACCTAACTAGTCTTTACTCATGAGGAAGGACAAAGTTCAAAACTTGTAATAATTATTCATAGAATAAACTATGATGTGATAGTTTCGTGATCCTTTAGGTATAACAAGCTAACGCCGTGACTTCGTCTGCCTGGATTTAAAGTCTTTAATGTTTAGGGATGAAATGTTGATAACCTAGATTACTCCATTTACTGTATGTGAAAGTCTAAAGTCCAGTCAAAATAGGTTCATCTATTCCAAAGATTAGGCCAGATTATCATTGTCTGAAACAAACTCATTAGGACCTAGTTGTCTCATAGTTGACTTGACTTGAAACTCAAAAGACTTCTTAAAACTTTAGTCATAGGAACCAGTCTCCTTGCCATGATAATTGTGAATATCACATTGCTACAACTGCAATAATTATGTTTGTCTTGTCAGTATTGAATTCAAATTCAAATTCAAAATTAATTTACTTCATGTAGGCTAACTTGTAGCTCTTATGACACGTCATAAATCTACCACCGGTTCGGAATGCAGATTCTGCTGAGAAGAGCCGGTAACAAACTCAGCAGTTGCTCTTTTCAAAAAAATTTTTTTTTACAAAGCTATGCTATGTATACAATGCTTCCACAATAAAGCTTCGAAAATGCAAAAATGCATACGTAGGTACACCAATCGAACGCATGTCAAGATGGGCAGTCAAAGCAGACCCATTCCCGTTGGTGGCACCCGTTCACGAGCATGACGCATGATCCAGCCATTGGTCCCCATAGTTAAGTTTGCAAGCACTATCGTTCAGTATCCGAATTATTCGGAGTTAACAGTCGTAATAATATTTTATTGTCATTAGTTATGCGGATAAAGTCATAACTGTAATTCAATCATATAAAAAATTGAATAAAAAAAAAAAAACCAGTCAAGTTCGAGTGATCCTTAAAGTTATAATGTTCTTGAAGTAACTCGTGCAGTAAAAAAATATATAGTCAATATAAACTAATGAACTGCCTTAAATGGAAAATGCGGTACTTACATTCAAATAGAAAATGTTAGTTTAAAAAATATTCAAATGATCTATCAAGATTTATAATAATTAATATGTATGGGTTCTGATTGTTTTTTTTTTAATTCTCATTATTTAATATGGGACTTTTAAAGGTGAACTTTATGTCAGTCCCATCGGTACACACAAAATATTACAATTAACTATATTATACAAAAGATGTAGTTTTGATGCTCGCAACTTTTCCCGTGTAGTTTTTCGGAATAAAATTAGGATTCAAATTAACATTCGGCTAAAATCGTAAGATCGGTTTAGGTTTAAGGCTATCTTGTATTTTTATAAAAAAAAGTGTAGCTGCAGTGTGTCGTCACCTACAATTTTTTTCAATTTGTATTTAGACTTCGTTATTAAACAAGTCACCGAGAGCTACAAACCCAAAAAGAAAAAAAAAACAAGAAATATTTACTAAGTTTATCGAATTCTAACAGGGAACACTAAATTGTTATAAAAAACCTAACCCAACGCATGTGTTGACAGCATTCGAGGCCGAGCATAATTATGCAACAAAAAAAATCAAACTGCAATAATTACAAATGAAATACCTATTAATTGTTTCAAATGGGATTTCAAGAATGAAGATATTATTATTAATAGTGGCTTAGGAACGCATTAAAGACGTCAAACCATGAGGAAAGGTGAAGGCCATAGATACGAGTACTTGTAAATTACATAGTGCAGTGCTGCTATGATTATTTATTATTTTCATCGCTTAAGAGTATAATCAAGACTGACTCATAGTTATTTTATCTAAATCCTTTGACATAAGGGTCTTGTTGAACCTTCTAGGGAGTTATAATGAAAATTGAAACCTTTGAAAGCGTAGAAAACCTTTTAAGTCGAGTCACACAATATACAGTCGAAGTCATCGTCACTTACCAGGAAAGATCGCAGTCACACACACACGCATACACACACACACACACACACACACACACACACACACACTCACACACACACACACACACACACAAACACACACACACAAACACAAACACACAAGTTTGACGAGTCTATGTATCACCCTGTCGTTTTTGCGTCGGGGGTTAAAAATCCTCTCAAAAACTCCACCAGCTTTAAATTCTAGTGAATTTTATTTGAACGGTGGAACATTCGTAAATAGTCACATGCATATATACACTAATAAAATTACCTTCCTTTTGGCCTTGCCGTAGTCGGTTAAAAAATACATTGTTTTTTTTAAAATAAATATCTCGATAGTCAATCACATTGATGGAATTATTTTCGCTGACAAATCGTGGGCGAGCGTTGTTCGAGTAGGTATTTCACGGAGTCCTGAATAATTATACAATAGGTTTTTTTTACGTATTATCTGTACAATGGTTTATTACACGCAATTACATATCGGATCACGGACGTGAGCGTACTCCCACGTTAAGTCGTGCCGGTGCTAAGTACTAATGATTTATTTTGAAAGTATTATAGTGTGGTATAAACGTAGAAAATACGCGTCTTTAAAATTCGCACACACCACGTCGCAACCCGAAGTCATTTTTAAACCCCGACAAAAAACACGGGTGTTATAAGTTTGACGTGTATCTTTGTATCTGTGTGTGGGTGCATCAGACTGTTCCCTCATAGCTCCCTAAAGACGCGGTGTAAGAGTCAGATGAACATAATATCTACATTTTGGTAAATTTTACAGGAGAGCAAAACATAGGATGAAAAGCCTCTTCAATCTTTACTAGTTAATAAATACAAATAGAGATAATATACAATTGACGAAAAAATAGATTATTTCAAGGCACAATAACCTTGACCTGCAGATATTAGAATGGTCTCAAGGTGTTAGATAAATAATGATCGAGAATCGAGAAGGGCCTGATGATGGAGCAGGAAAATGGATCGCAGGATGTCAAGTATGTCGTACATAGTCCTGCTATAAATTCACAGGTTGGAGGTGCCTAATACCTAACACATATAATATATATTTTTTTAGTTCTTCAGTTATTACGATTACACGGCTAATTGATTTACTATTAAAGCTGTGAAAGATTGTGCCATGTAGGAAGGAAAACTGCTAGGATATTATAAACGTGCAAATAGAACAGGGGTTAAGCCCCTGTTTTATTTAATTATCACATTTTAATTTCAATTCTTGCGGTTTCTTGTAATTAACTGTGTATTAATATTAAATGATTTATGTATTGTTACTTTATTCTTTGATGTACGTTTACTGTTTTTATGCTTCAATAACATGGAAGGTCATCCGCTTATCACTTGAACCACTCACCAAAGTATGATACACTTACAGTCTATAACTTGGTCCGCGCTGGACGCCTCGAAACATGCAAAGTTGTGACGCATCGCTGACTACATCATAAGGTCATATTGATCGGAGAAATTATATTACGGATTAGATCTATAATTTATTTATTCAGAAAAGAATTTGCTTTAATGCTCACATAAATAAAATAAGCGATGAAAGCTTAGGTACTAATTAATGACGCATGAAAAAGTGGTATTATCATTTGAAGCGATCTCTCACAGACAACCGTGAGAGGCCTGATAAAATAATAGGATTACGCACTAAATAAATTTTGTTTTTGTACCATTTTTAACACTAAAACTTAAAGACTTCCGCTTGCAATTTGTTTCATACGCCAAAGTAAAGTATACTTTTATACACGCGCGTTTACTATGACTTTCTGCCATTCAGTTGCCGTGACTTTCCTGTATTGTCCCAAATTATATTTGTACAGAAGTTTCTCCCTCTCTCTCAGAAGTTTTCACTCTTTAAAGAAGAGACATTTTTTTAGAAACACTTGAAAAGTTAATATTCGTGTCTGTATCTAATTGAATTTGTTAATTGACAGACATTAAATCACAAACAACTCTTTGAGCTTTTGTAAGTTTGAAACTATATAAGATGTTACGGTAATCTGATTATATAGTGACACAAATATAAAATAATAGAGTGTGTCCATAAAATTTTATTGATTTTGATTATGGAAGTATATAGGGCACGTTTAGAGGCGGTCGAGGGTGAACTCTACTGCTACCGCTACTCTACCGCTTATAACTTGGGCTGCAAAGCCTCGTGTCAGCGTGCAAGGTTGTGACGCATCGCTGACCGCATCATCAAGTCATCTTGATCAGGAAGACTGGATTAGGACTTGAGAGGCGAAATGTTTAGACGTAGCTTTGTCTGAAACACATTTGGGTTACCGGATTATTTCTTACGTGCTATATTTGCTTTGGACTTTAGCAAGGAAACTGTTGTTGCAACACCGCTTAGATAAAATGGCGAGTGCTAAGGCGCATTTGTTTGTTCCGTTTGCTTTGAAAGGTATGTATAATTTTGCCCAAATTTTACTCTTTTCGGAGCTTCACACGTTAATTCGTCCGTCATCTCAACCAAATCCCGGTCCACTACTGGGCACAGTTCTCCTCTCGAATGAGAAGTTCCTTTGAATCATTGGTTAGTTGAGTTCATATGAAGGTTCTCAATGGTGTGAGAAGTCTGTCAATCTGCGCTTGATCAGCGTCGTCCACATCGCCTGGTTCCTATATTCAATCTATCTGTGATCTGTTGATATGTTACCTAGCAACCTTGTAAATTGTATGAGCTTTTGCGATCGTTGCTAACTTATCGACTGATTGTAGATAGATTGAAGACAGGAACCGGGACTATACCGTACCTACGTATTATTGGGTCGACAATGGATTGATGATATTTTATTACTCAAGATATATTTTGCTTTTACATAAAACTTTTATTTATATAAATGAACCAGTGTCAAACTACGTAGAGTTTAATAATAATAATTATTCTTGATCTAGTTTCAAAACAGCTACAAGATGACGGAAGGGAGTTATGAAGAGATTTTAAGTACAAACAGGATTAAGCGCATTTTATCTTAACTCATAAGATCAACAGGGTCTGTAGTTATACTTTTCATTATCTTTGTCCGGGTTGTAGGTATTTAAAAAGTTACATGAAAACATTTTCATAAAACTAAACATATCCTAATATTTTTATTCAAATCCATAAACAAATGTGCAGGGCTTTTGTGCAGTTCATGTTCAAGTGGATTGTATGAAAATAAGCTTATTGTTATTGTTCTTTTTCATTGTTAACAAGCCAACAATGTGATAAGTTATTTTCTCTGGTTTTTAGTTACAGGATTTTAGACTTTTACTACGTGGTGAAAGATATAATTATAATGTGCTGCTGTACATACTACGATAAGTTTTTCCGTTACATGTTTTATAAGTTTTTGAGGGCATTATGAGGCAATTCATTATACAACGATCAAGTGTCTGTCAGTGCAGAATTCAGCTCGTCATTATTTAAACTCCTAATTATTCATAGGCAATTACTATGTCTACATGAGCTTATAGGCGTGGTTACATTACCTCCGAGTAAGAGGTGATAATTAGCTGCCTTTGCCTTTATTACAAGGTGTTACGTTCATTAATTTTATGAATATATAAAAAAAGGAAAATAAAACAGGTATCCCTAGATAAGGGACGTGTTTAACAGCTACTTGCTGCAATGCAGTCTTCGTCCGAGGGGATCTAGTTTTAAAAATCCTGCGGGAACCCTTTTTTCCTGGATAAAGGATAGACATGTAACTCTCCAGCTCCTCAACTATACTCATGCAAAAATCACTTCGATGCGTAACTCTATTACGACTTGATTGAAGGACAAAGCAAAAACACACGCACTTACAAGAAGGAAGCAGTTATTGGTTCATATAGCCAAAATAATTGCTGAATAGTGTTTATCGTCAGTTTCTTTCTTTTAGCTCGAACTTAGCTTGACACGCTACCGCGTGTCTTGATAACAATAATTATATGAACCAACGTAGACGGTAGACGAATTAAACTGCACCGTCAAATATAATCATCCAGATGTCGAACTCAGGTGATCTCACAAAGCCAAAGGTCATTAATCTTATCAGAAGGCGATTACTTTACACGAAGTTATGGGCGTGGTCCTAATTACAAAGAGTAAGAGGAACGTAAGAGGTGATAATGACCTGTCTTTGTATCGAATACTGGCGAGTCAATCGCAGAATTGATTAATAGTTGCCTGACGCCTGTGTCAGTGCTTAATGCTTATACACGGTATAAGAGACATGCTAAAAACTGAAGCCAGGAATTCAGTAGATACTGTAGGTAGGCATACAGTCATTAGTCATGATTATGGGTCGCAAAGGTATTTAAGTGAATGTTTTGACTGATTGGAAGCTTTGGCCGTGGCTTGTTCCCACCCTACTCTAGAAGACATGCCACTAAGCGATTCAGCATTTCGGCATGGTGACGTAGAAAGCGATTCGGGGTATGGGTTTAATAAACTGCTATATCCCCTTCCAAGTTAGGCCACTACCATTAGAGTGCATCGTAACTTACCATCAGGTGAGATCACTGCGCTTTCCGGTGTGAGGTCACAACTCCAACACTTTAGGACTCGAACGACTATCGGTTCATCGAGCATCGTGCATGTTTTGTTTATTCAAATTATAATCTTGCGTAATAGATACCTAATAGGAAAAGTAATAAACTTAACTTCGAAAGTCATTAATGAATACAATATGAGACGAGTCACGCGCCTCATAAAAACAATATTTTAGGAGAAAAATTACACAACACACACCTACGTTTTACCTGTAACATCCTACCATCTTACATTCCGACACCTACATCTAGGTTGTACCTACTGATTTTGATCTATCTCTGTATCGTATTCCTCATTGTGGAGGGTCTTGACCTCTTCATAATATTAGTCTAAATAATTCTATAGGGTGCTCTGACTTGGCTCGGACTTAAGTTAGAGTTAAGACAAGACACGTGTATGTCCTGGCATAAATCTGACTCTGACGCTGAAATCTATAGACAGCACTCTCTTTCTGCTCAGACTTATGTCAGAGCATATTTGTCTCGTTTTAACTCTATCTTCAGTCCGGACTAAGTCAGAGCACACTTAATAGATCTCAGCATTATAAGCTTAAGCAGAGAATTAGAATGTATAATCAATCATCAGATAACAAGTGAGATCGCAATCGATGGCTAACATGTGGTCAAATTAGAAAATAAGCAAAATTAAAATAGTATGAATACTCAACTGCTTTAAAGAATATATAAAACTTAGATTAATTTTCTTAGATATATATAAGTAGTAAAGTTCCTTAGTACGGGATGATAAAAGGACTCTAACGACACCCAGCACATTAAAATCTGTTCGGGCATATAGAAGTTATGATCACATACCTAAATAAACTCACATACATACATATTACATACGTTACCCTGAAAACATTACACTCTAATTTTTGGACGGTCGTGTGAAAAAATTGGTAGCGCTGTTAAACCGACTTTGATAAAAAAACCTTGCAAAGCATTTTTGTTATTTGAACAGATGACTGCATAGAAACAAAGCTACTTTACGACGTTACTGCATACTTGCTGAAAGCGAAAGTTAAAACTGAGAGTAATAAAAATAGTACAAAACAATTTTAAAAACAAACAAGCAGCACTGGCATAAAGTTTTATCACCGATACTTAGATGTGCAGTGATCTTTTATTGTTACGAAAACCTCTATTTGTTTAGCCATAAGGTTTACTATTGCATGAGTTAAACGAAATTTGATACAGATCGGAAGTTTCACTTTCACATTTCTAAACTTACTTCGCCTTTGTAATTATGCAATGGGACATTTTGGTCGGTCCCTAGCAAATTCTAAGGCTTTTTTTACGTGTGTTGTTTTGAACAATGAGTGCTTTTGTTTCGTTTTGGAATGTTTAACTACTTACTGATGGGTAGATAGTAGGTACCAATTTTACTTTTTAGGCTTCTGTAACATTATCGAGAAAAAAAAGTTATGATTTCTGCGTGCGATGGAGAGAGCCATACTCGGAGTATCCCTGCGAGATCAAATCAGAAATGAGGAGATCCGTAGGAGAACCGAAGTAACCGACATAGCTCGGCGAGTTGCGAAACTGAAGTAGATTTGGGCGGGGCTCATAGTTCGAAGAGCTGATGGTCGAGGTTGGACCGCAAAGCGCAGTGTTCGCGGACCCCCCATTAGGTGAACCGACAACATTAAACGACCCGCAGGGAGCCGCTGGATTCAGGCGGTGCAAGACAGAGTCTTTATAATTGCTAAATTGTCTCTGATCTGGTCTAGTGGGAGGCTTTGGCCGTGGCTAGTTACCACCCTACCGTCAAAGACGTGCCGCCATGCGATTTAGCGTTCACGGTGGCGTGTAGAAACCTATTAAGGGTACAGGTTGAATGTACACTGCCATACCACTCCCAAGTCAGCCCGCTACCATCTTAGACTGCATCGTCACTTACCATCAGGTGAGATCGGTGAGATCGCAGTCAAGGACTATCTTGTCATCCAATAAAAAAAATCTGAATATGATTTCACCTAACCGGTGACTTTAAAACTTTTTCATAGAAACGAACATCAGTCTGCAGTACTAAAAAAGGTTGTCGGTATACATGTACAAGTACCTAAGTACAAGTTTATTTACGAAAGGAATGAGCGATACGAGCGAGACGAATTGAATAATACAGAAACATTATTCTAAGGCCGGTCGGCACTTTTCAACGATAGTTTTCGAATATCAACAAAGCATTGTGCATTTGACGACAACACTATTGTCGCTGGATTACGACAATTTAAAAAAATTGGATCGCCGAAAAGAGGTCGAAGGTAGTAAACAAACTTTAGGAGTTTATTAGAGCAAAAACCGTTCTAGGTACAGCCTTTTATGGCCGTTTTGTTCTCACTTTTTAGAACAAAACAGACACCGGCAGAATTGGAAGGCGTTTTCAACAGTCATCAGACGCACCAATTTTGTTGGGTTGCCTATTTTATAGACGATCAGATCAAGCCCGATCATCCAACACGTTCACTTACAATTATTCAAGAGAGTTCAACCAAAGTAGTAGAGACAACAGTAGTAGCACAGGTAATTGGTACCAAAAGGTATTTATTCACTTACAATGTTAGTTATACATTCAAAGCTGAATTGTAATTCACATTAATTCAATTAAATTCATTTTTTCAATTTGTTTAGTGGAGTCTTTTTGACGTCTTTTTGACGAGTACAAGTATGAAGTCTACTGTTGGCATAGTCAAACCCAAGGATAAATCGTTAAAAATAAAATCGGTTCGTCTATCGACGCTATTAGTATCCAAATCTTTTCGTATTCAAATAAGGTAGAATTACCATGAACTTAACTCCACAGCCTTGTGTTGTGTGTTTTCGTTTTCAATGACGATTATTTGCTTCCTTTTGACGAATATTGACACCTTTTTTTAGACACGTCAGTAAATATATTATTTTCTATGGAGCCGTAAAATATAGGCTCAATAGAAAATACTTAGTGGAATTTGATGGCAAATCTGAGTAAACAATTGAGCAACTTCGCAGTACGAGTATTTTATATGGCACCAAACTATTTCGCTGGATCACTTTTGCTATTCTGAGGGATAGATAAACATAGGCTCTTCTTCAATCTCCACAAGTTACTTGTAGGATACTGAAGAAAAAAAATCACTTCTATCCGCGTGAATTTGGGTTTTAAAAAATATTTTTCACCCGTTAGTTAATGTAAAAGTGGCCTGTACACTCCACGCTTTGAACTCCACGTAATCATTTAATATTTTCTCGGCAAGCTCTCTCTAATCGAGACCTCATTAGTGCTTCCCATCATTAATAATTATTTATTTTATTATCAAGTGCAAGCCTGTTTTGCAATAAAAAAAATCTGAGCCAACCACATGTTCGTAATGTCGCTGGTGCGCCTCAACCTTTTTAAATTATTCAAAGAATTAATATTCACAAGTCATAACGATTCATAAAAAATAGATATTTTAATGTGAAACTGAGGCTGTATTTTTCTATTGTTGTAATATGCGGATGTAAATTTCTTAAAGTCCAATGTACGAGTACCTACGAGTACCTGTACTATGTATTATGTGTACCTGTACTATGTAATATGTGTGCTACGGGTTATTCAATAAAACTGATGTTGTACTTATTGAATTGGCTGAAAATTGATATATTCATTCAATTAAGTTAAACTTCACAACAAGTTTTATGAAGAACTAGATGAAATAAAAAATGAGTTATTGCTAAAATGTGCGCCCGTTTATAATATTACCTATCAGGAATCTTGGAAGAGGTTTTGAATGTTTGTATCTCAGGAACATGATGACACAAGATGATGATTATAGATGCCTATTACGACTTCTTCATCCGAGTGGATTTAACTGATCTGCCCCAGCACTGAGGACTGGTTGAGCTTTTCTTTGTTGTACTTCTCAGAGCAATGTTAATGAGCAGCAATGATCTGACTCGGCACTGAGCACTGGCTGAACTTTTCTTTGTTGTACTTCTCATAGCAATGTTAATGAGCAGCAATGATCTGCCCCAGCACTGAGCACTGACTAAGCTACTCGTATTCTTTGTTGTACTTCTAAAAGCAATGTTTTATCAGCTAGTAAATGGCTATAACTGCGTCAGCGTGGATTTAGCTGACCTGCCTTAGATTTGAGCTCTGGTTTAGCGCTACTATGTGGTTCTTTTCAGACACGCGTTGGAAACCCTCGCTAAGTAAAGTTTAATCGACTAATGTTTTGTTAGTTTGGCAATCTGTTAGATCGTCAAATGTATCGAAATGATATAGATTGGTCCTAATAAAGACCCTAATTGACATTCAAAGAGCTTATCACGATACCATCTTTGAATAAAGAATTCTAACATTGACTTTGAACATAAATAAAAACTAAAAAAAATACTAAAGGAAACATGAAAGGAACTGATTACTTTAACCTTGCGAAGACATAAACGAATCTAAAAACTTGTATACATAGCCGTTTTAAATAGTCTAATGAAAAAAGTGATAGGTAGGTTGAAGAATACAGCTTGCCAGCATACAAGGCGGATACTGTCGAGGACGTTCTATACACCAAAAAAAGCGGTGCAAAGTGAACGGGCAGAACTAAACGAACATAGCCTATTGTTCAATTATCTTAGTTCCAACTTCCATACATCGAAAGGTCGCGGATGATGAGTACAACAATCACGCTATTTCTCACAATGTAATTGCGTTTTCAGCAAAAATTGCCGAGACATTACAAAATCATTTGTTTTTCGATTGTTTTGTGCAAAATTCGGTGTAGTTGTAGTTGTTAGTGCTATGTGCGACTGAGAATTTTTAAGGCGACAGTGTGCAACAGCAAATAAAGGGTTATATTTATTACGCTTATCTGCTGGTCCATTGGGGAAAAGCTGCATCAATCATTGCTACAGTGTCAATTGTGGTGATTGGCTGAATTTATGCGATTCTTGACGCAACGATGCATTTTAACCAATAGCGCTAGAGTCTCTCGCCAATCGGAGGTGAATGCGATTTTACCTGCAGCAATCACAATCTCACAAGTGCTACTATATATCATTAAAGCATCCAAACGAATGGATGGATTTTATCAATAAGGCATCTGTCGATTCTACTACACCATGCAATTTTTATAGGCTAAATTATATTTTCATTTCATTTTCATTTAAATATTTAACTAGTTTTGATTTTATTTTATGAATACATTTTAAGCTATTGTTATTCCCCTATTCCTTCTTAATATATAAAAGCGTTTGTTAACAGTGCATACGACGCAATGCAATGGGTGGGTTTGAACTTTGAACCATCGACCTTTTGGAATTTAGCCTGCTTGATGCCCGTTGAGTTATTGAGACTCTCAAGAGTGTGAGTGTTAAGTATGTTTAATGAAGTAAATGCAAGCTCCTTGTAGAGACTTCGAAATAGTTATAAAGTTTTAATGAAGTTCTTAGAATTTGTGTATGTACCATATTTTTTAATTTGTTTTAATGTAACAAAAAGTATTTTATAAATGCTAATGGTAGTTTTAATAATCCTAAGAAACTAAAAACTCTCTGGATCTCTGTAGGTAATTACGTTTTGAAATGCTTGTGCAAGATTATTATCGGAAACCATTAATTTGCTATAATATACAGAGATTTAGTAAATTATCATGTTTTTATACGCTATTACATTATAAGCGGTTAATTAAAGTTAAGTTTTTTCAAATTAAAACTTATTTTCATATTTCTGCTTTGAGAGGAAAATACTGGGACTATGGCGGTTGGAGAACTTGCAGGTGGGTCATCCAGTTTGCTGGGGATCCAAAATTAGTTTAGCCTTCCGAAGGAGTAGGTAATACTGTCAGCATTTTTGATACTATGCGGCCCTGTTTTAGAGCATTTAACCAACTAAATGCTCGAAGGGCGCTGCGATGGTAGCTCAATGAGGTTACAGTTTTAATTGTAGAAGTTATTTAGTTCCAATTAAGCACGCAACTCTGACTTTAGGAAATATTAAGTGCGTTTTAAGCAATTCAATAGCACTTTCTGTAATGGTGAAGGAAAACTTCGTGAGGAAACGTATGCAGTACCTACCAATCTGTACTTGGTCAGAGACCAGAGTAGTACACTATGTCACCAATGTCATTCAAGATAGTGGAACAGCGATAGGTTGAGATGATGATAAGGTTTTAAATATTAAATTATTGACACTAACTAGGTATGAGTTATTGATACTAACTATAAGTTGAAATAATATTAAAAGGTAATTTCAAGGTGTTAAAGCACTTGCACGAATTTGAGAGGCAATTAAAGCGGCCGCTCGAAAGGATGTCGGTAAAGGTACTTTCACTACCGCAACCTTTGGTTTGAATCTCAAGGAAAAACGAATTTAGCTATGTTGAGTTTACGCCGCCTACATTGACCTAGCTTTTATCTTAATGATACCTTTTTAACACGACATGCCCTGAGGTTTCCATCAAGGCAACGCTGTGCTGAGTTAGAGAGCGAGCAAAATTAGTTATTATTCTTCGAGTAACACAGTCTAAGTTAGCAACATACTATAGATTTGATAAAAATTCAAGAGTCCATGTAATCAGAGAGACGTGACGCTTGAGAACACGTAGACGTGAAACCTAACTATCCTCATTGCTTCTTTGTGTATAAACTAATGTACACTTTGAATGAACATAATATTGGAAGATTAAGTAGAAAGTAATAAGTATCTTCTTACTTTAAATGTTATCATTCCTTGTTGCATGAGTATTGTTGAGGGCTTGGCTTGGCTATTACCTAGGTTTATCATGTTATTATTATTATTCCGTAAAGCAAACGGTTCCCCTCCACTCGGTTTTTCAGCTCTTACTCCGAGTAGACGAAGTCGCGGTAAAGTAGAGTCGTTCTTAAAGGGAGAAATGCATACAGTACCTACGTCATGTTGAAACTTCGGCAAACTTGTAAGAGCAGCATCAGATTAAAGTTTGGAACACAAATTTAAACTCTATGATGAGAGCGGCAAGGATAATATTAAAACTGCACAAGATAATGTTTAAAACGTTTGGATATTGGAAAGCTACTCGATGTTAGAACCTTGACTCAAGTGGGACGATACTTTGTTACCACAGAGGGCTTAAGTGTAGAACAGAAGGTGCATTGTGGCGTAATGCTAGCTTTATTGTTCGGTGCTGTTACTAAGCAATAGCAATAGTAGTCAGTACCCTTTTATTTGGCGGTGTTGTTATGTAACCGACTATTAATGAACAAGGTGAAGGTCTTTTTTTAACTGGCATGTACAGAAATGGAATGACAGACTAGAGTCGTTTTGTTGATACGGATGTAAAGTAACAGCAAAAATAAGTAATTTCATGATGACTAAGATAGGTTTATTTAAGTGAAAGGTGAATTTGGAAGGTGAAGGTGGAATTGTTTAGACAAGAGTGTTCGTATTCCACGAGAGGGACGCACGAATGTATGACGTCTGCAGTAAGAGTCAGCCGAATCAGGCGTTGCAAAGATCACTCAGTGCTACTGACTTTACTTAATTTTTAGCAGGTGTTAAAAAATGCATTTTATTTTTATTTTATTTTATACTAGCTTTAACCCGCGGCTTCGCTCACGTTAGGTTCGATTTTTAAACCCCTATTTAACCCTCCTGGGGTTGAAATTTTCCAAAATCCTTTCTTAGCGGATGTCTACGTCCTAACAGCTACCTGTATACCAAATTTCAGCTTGATCGGTCCAGTGGTTAGAGCTGTGCGTTGATAGATCAGTCAGTCAGTCAGTCAGTCAGTCAGTCAGTCACCTTTGCCTTTTATATATTTAGATATTTGGGTTTACAAACAACATCACAATATTATATTATTACTAAAAATTATAAACTAATATTATTAATTGTGGCGTCAACCACGCAAACCACAGGTTACATTTAATGTAGTAAGCATAAGTGGACATTATGGACAATTATTATAAAATAGGGGAAAACAATGAAAGAAGAAAGAAAAAAAAAAAAGAAAGAAAGGAAATCGACATTTATAATTACAAAACATAGAATGACTAAGTTTCAAGCTTCAATGTATCCACAACCAACTTCTTAAATGTGCCTACACGCGTGGAAAAAATATCTATTTTATTAAAGCGCTCATTATATGATTGCATTCCGCCTCTTGCAGTCGTATGCAATCACCTTTAGGTCTCTATCTTATCTGCGTTGCGAAAACGTAGCACTGAAACTGCTGAAGCTTAGGCATGACTTTTCCATTGTACGAAATGTGAAATACCCTTCATCTTTTCCAATTTTCCATTAGCCAGTGCGGGCTTCTTACCCGTATATGGGCGACGGCATGAACGCTTGCCCGGTAACGTTCTTTAAACTGAATCTTAAAGGCTTCGAGATGGAAATCTAGAAGAAGAGGTCTGGTTGTTACAGCTATAGCACTCTGCGTGTTGTGAGCGATTGGCTTACGACCGTATATCTCCGGTACCTATTATATCTGCTCTGGTACTCGCGTCTTCCTCCTTATTGTCCTCTGTACCTGGGGTTTGCTGCGCCGGTGACCATAAAAGGTAAAAAAATATACAAAATTTTACTAACACTAAATCAATGACTAAATACATAGGACTTAGGTTACTATAGAAGTTTACGCATTAGAAAAAACAACAGTTCTAATACCCCATTTGATGATGAGTCAATTTTTCCCCATCTAATTTTGGCAGACGCCAATCGCCATTCCAGTCACACCTCTGTATTCGGTTTATGATATTCATGATATTTATTTCAGGGCGAAGATATGCTAGATTCATAGTCAAATTCTCTTGATTAGAATTAAGTAAGTTACTTTTATGAAGTAGTTGCGCCTCAGCAGAATCAGCATTCCAAACCCGCGGTGGTAGAATCATGACGTGTCATAAGAGTTACAGGTTGGTCTACATGAAATAAATAATTTTGAATTTTGTTTTTTTTTTAAACGTAACTCATTGTGCAGTTCAGTTTATCATACAGCGAATCATGCCAGAGCTGGTTTCGCTACTTCATTTCGCAGCGGAAGTGTGCTACGGGACTCAATGCTCCTAAATTGTAATAAACATAATATTATGAATGACCGATATGATTTCAAGGGGTCGTAAGTTCAACTCTACAGGCGGTGTTTCGAAATCTAAGTGTTTAATAATTGTCGATTTATTATTCGAATGTAAATGTTAACATTATGAAGAGAATTAATGTGTTGCAAGAGGCATAATATTTATTATATCATTTCAACACTCTACTGATTTATCATACATATTATATGATTTATTAAATGTATTTAGAGCAATTAAAAAAAAAACAGATTACGAAGAACAAGTATGTTACTAAAAAAATATGATATTATAGTAGGTAGTTATTGTATTCTACATTTAAGCTGTACTGGCGATGGGTTTAGATGTGTTTAGTGTGAATGAAAATGAAAGAGAAAAAATTGAAAAAGATATTGTTTTCCCGACCATCTTAACTTGACAGGTATAAAAACGATGCTATCTTTTTACAATGTTCTCTGCGGAAAAAGAGAGCCTTGCATTTAAAGCTGTCAATTTTTAGTCTCTTTATCAACCGTTAGATGTCTTTCGGACTTTCACAGGCTAGGTTTTGCGACGCTTGAATCCAGCGGCTCCCTGGACTCGTCTGATGTCATTGGTCCATCTAATTGGGGGTCTGCCAAAACTGCGCTTTTCGCTTTTATATTTACATTAGGTATAGTGGAAAAGCATTCTCAGGTAGGTAAATATTAATATTAGGTATACCTACCTATTATAAATTCTAAGTCAATACGTACTAATTTATTATTGGAATTTAAAGCCAACCTTTGTATTGCTTACTATTTACAATGTTCTAGTAATTATATGTTATACTATGATTGTAACTATAGCTTTATACAAACTTCATGGGTGAATGGGTAATTGCTCATATCCAACCGTACAAGTTATTTATACGTAGATTATAGGTATGTAGTTGTATCCATTGGCTGTGCACATGTCAATAATTAAACATACTTAAACATGTATAAAATGATTCTTTTGTACCTACGTATATGCTAAAAGTGTACTTATGTGAAAGCACATAAGTTTAGGATAAAAGTTCACCCATATTCTCCTCTCCCTTCAAATAAGTGGAAAACTTGTGTTAGGAGTGGGTAAGGTCCATATTGCACTATACTATATAATATGTATCCTATACATATATTCGTAGCATAGATTATCATCCTAGGAATTATATATGGTGATCTATATACGAAATAGTATCCTATAAATAGTATAGTATATGTAACATGGGCCTAAGAAATAGTGCAATGGGTGGACGGAAATGTCAATTTTTCAGTTTTCAGTTTACATGTGGAGATCGAAACGTCAACCTTTCAGTTTTCAGTTCGCACGTGGAGATCGAAACGTCGACCTTTCAATTTTCAGTTCCCACGTGGAGATCGAAACGTGAACCTTTCAGTTTTCAGTTCGCACGTGGAGATCGAAACGTCGACCTTTCAGTTTTCAGTTCCCATGTGGAGATCGAAACATGGAATTTTCAGTTTTCAGTTCCCATGTGGAGATCGAAACATGGAATTTTCAGTTTTCAGTTCAACGTGGAGATCGAAACGTTGACCTTTCAATTTTCAGTTCCCATGTGCAGATATAAACGTCGACCTTTCAGTTTTCAGCCTTTAACCGTTGGGTTATAGAGGCACTAACACATACATACATCCTTTAAACATTAGGCCCATCTTCTGGTGCAATGGGTCGAAAAGCTATAGAAAAAGCCACCCGTGTGAAGCCAGGGTGAGTTTACTAGTTTAAATTAAATGTGGCTCAAAGAGATATTGGGCAAACCGCTTTATTGCGGCCTAAGTCGCCGTCAAAAGTAGTATTAAAGGTAGTTACTTTTCCATCTTCTAAAACACGTAGTGTGTTTAAGTAGATAGACAGGCAACAACTATGTCATATTATTGTTATATACAGTAAAAAAGATTAAGATATTATACGACTATTCAAGGTCGGTTCAGACTAATTATGTTTCTTAGAGAAATCTAGATATCGCGTGGGAACCAAATATAATATTATACATCAGTTATGTAAATAAATACGTATTTAAATTATACATATTAGAGTCAGAAATTTTTGATTTCGAGGAAAACTATCGTAGGTAAATAAAAGTTCATCTCGTCGATGCAGGACTATGGTATTAAAGATTATTTTATTTATTAAGAAAAGCGATCAGTAATCAATGTACCTATCAAAAAGGTTTACTGGATAGATACATTTGATTTTAAATTGATCTAAATGATGTTTTTTTTTAAAGAATATTAGCCAACTTGAAGTTGACTTATATTCTCTTATCCCCTCCAAATAAGCGGAAAGTTTGTGTTAGGATTGGGTACGACAATAGTGCAACGGGTGGGATTCGAACCTGCGACCTTACAATTTTCAGTCCGCACCTTTTAACCGTTGGGCTGTTGTAAGCCTTTACTTGTAATTTAATTGATAAAGAAACAGAGTATCTAAACTATAAACTATAATGCTATATATAATATATATAGCTATAAAATACATAAAATTTCATAACCAATTATTACTTATTTTTTTAGATAAACGGAAAATAGTTTCGAGTTATCTCTCATGTACCAAGGTTATTTATATCTACCTACTACAAATGTGTTTTTATTCGCGGAAATTAGAAGGTTTCACTGTAATTCTAAAAAGATGGTTGGCAAGTACCTACGCTCTTAATGGTTACTTTTATGCACATAAAGGAGCATTAAAGTAGGTAATAAAATAAGTCATTATTCATATAAGAATTTTTTGAGCTAACTTAATAAGTGTGCTTTTTAATTAATTTAATTAATGTGAAATCTTTTTTATTAAACGATAGACGTCCACAACTGGACAAATGTCTCTTGCATGGACTTCCACAGACCTCGGACTTACCTACGCCGCCTGAATCCAGCGGCTTCTTGCGACTCGTTTGATGTCGTCGGTCCACCTAGTGGGGGGCGTGAAATAGTATGTGAAATTAAAAGCCCGCAAGGAAAGAATATTTCTTTAAAGAGCAACTTCTAATTATTTTTTTGTCAGTGTGACTTTTATCAGCTGTCATTAAATTGGTTAAGTAAAGACGTAACAATGAGGCAGTCAAGCTGCAATATATTACAGCGATGTTATCTTAAAACTTCGCTAATGAAGCGGAAAGGATTTAGTTTCACTTTCGTCGTTGCTAGCTCGCTATTGCAGTTTTTATGATATTTGCAAACTTTTGAATAACACTAACTACGGGTACAGGATGTTTTTAATTTACTTAATAACTGTCGAGTTAATAAATAAGTTTTAAAGAGACTTTAAATAATTAGATGTTAATTGAAAAGTGTAGATAGGTGCCTGTATAGCGAAGCTTTTGAAGGTCAAGGATAATATTTCGTTTTAAATTCTTTATAAAAAATTCTGAAAGAAAACAAAAGTTTCCAACATACCAAGGTTTATCCAAAAAAAAAAACAATCTGAAGTTCTTTCATTGGTTGTTTCGCTTTAAAAGGTTTGTCTAATTAAATAATAAATAATTAATTAAGTGAGGAACGGGTGACACAGGTCATGAGTGAAACTCTTTTTTTGGATTATCATTTCTTTCAACATAAAACTGAATCAATCGCGAGAAATATTTCCATTAAGTAGGTACCTCGAATTAACTTTTTTTTAATGGAACTTAATGAAGCACCCTGTATAACATTTCCAGAAGTTAATAATACTCTTTGCAGAACACGATTGCGTTCTAGACGCAAAAAATTCGGCAGACAAGTTGACGTGTAGTAAAAAATTCTCCCACTATTATTACTAAATACTATACAGAGAGGTAGACAGAACATAGCGTCTAGATGAGACCACTTAGGTATTAGCACGTCATCTATTTAACAAATAACCGGTCAAGTGCGAGTCATACTCGCGCACTGAGGGTTCCGAAACTATTGACCAATGTATTAATTAGGTACCTACTAATGACCTTCTAAACGTCAAAAAGAATCAAACGAGTCGAAACTCGATGGGGTTACGTCGTTTCATTACAGAGTTCCCATAAACGCCTTTCGGCTTCATCATCAGAACCTGCATATCATTTAGGACTAGAGAACTTGTCAAGACGAATTAAAAAGCCCAAACTCGATGGGGTTGTGTAGTTTTCTCACAGAGTCCCCAATCTCCATCTTTCATCACATTATTTGTCTCGTTGGTCTAGTGGATGTAGCAGTAGACTGCAGATGACAAGGTTCCATTATACCTGTACCTCAGAGAGCATATAAAGACGTTGGCTTTACACCTAATCTCTCTCTCTGATTTCCGTATCATTGAACTATGAATTGCCTATTACTACTATATTATTTTGGGGTTGATACAGTATTTTGATAATACAAAATTATAAAAACAATTTAATTTATTCATTAAGTTTATCTTACCTATAAAAAATGTGAGTAGGAGATACAAACTTTGGAATTAAAGTGACCTAACTCAAAAATTGCAATTTGTGGGAAATGAGCAAGACTTCAAAAAAGTAGTGTTGAGTAAAATTGAATGTATCTCTGCCAATAAAACTATTAAAAAAGTTAATTATCTTAATACTTAATCATCTTATACGTATGGATTGGTAATACATATTATATTAAATGTTAAATACATTTTACAACAACAGAAGTTACAGGAATTTTGAGTTAAATCACATTAATTCTAAAGGTGATATATAAACATAGCAAAGGTTGACATTGAGCTTACCACACAGTGATTTGAAAATAATGCCTCAGCATATCAGTTTAATAACATTTCTTTGACTGCAATTGGCACCAATAGGCATTCAACATTTTATCCTAAAAATATATAATGTCTCAAGGTAAACACAGAATGTATATGAGCTTGTGACACAATCCTAAAAGTTGTAGGTTCTCTGGGTTGTGTGGAGGTACAGATATATGTATGGATTCTTCATAATCAATATTATCCATACTCAAGGAACCAAATATCAACAACAAAAAATTGACATTGTGCTGCATTTACTTCTGAATATATTATCTCTTCTAGCAGCAATCCAACATGCAGTGCAAACTCTAGTAATAGTCTGGTATTCTGGTAACCTGAAATAAAAATAATTACTGTTAAAATAATATAAGTAACTGGTAAATTGGCAAGCTAAGATTAAACTCTTAACAAATCCTACATCAAACCTTTCAACGAGACAAGTCAGGACATGTTAACTTGTCATCGTACTAAAGTCTCCTATAAGTGTGGGGAGCGCACTTGCAATTAGCTGGCAGCAAAAGTAGAATGTGCTTCTATTTTTTCTATTGTCAAATGATTATTTAACTGGCCTGTCCAAAAAATTATAATGCACGCCAGTTTTGCAAGTTACTTAACAAATGGCTTTGCATAAATTAGGCTTATCTCTGATTATATTATGATATATTGTTGTACAACACATAAATTATCTATACTTCTATATAATATTGACATGAAGAATACCTATTTAAATAAACTTGTTGAAGGAATTATTATAATGGTATGGGACAAAATTTAGGTTAGCATTATTACTAATTAAAACAGTAACAATAACAAGCTAGTTTTAACTCGGTCTTAAGTCTGAGACTGTCTTCTATAGATAGGCATTTCTATAGTTAGATAACTGCATGAATTTGGGAGTTGTAGTTTGAGTTTCCCTTTCTAATGCTTCTTTGCGAGAGATTAAAATAAGTAGGTACTCACCGACATTGGTGATGACGTATTATCCATTGGCGATGGAGTATTGTCCATTTTGATAATGGGTTTAATTCACAAAGTTAAGTATATGCATTAAGTCTCTGTCTCGAATACGAAGTTCACCTCCATACAAAGTTAAAAGAAAACACTGATTCAGTACTAATATTGTAAAATGTAATGTAACTATCCCACATATAAAACAAGAAATCAAATGTTATTTGTCTCCAAGAGAATATAAACCATTTAGTATGCTTATTTGTGCAAACTACTATTGAACTTTTGTTTGTTTGAATTTGGCTTTGAAAGTTTGAATATGGTTTGAATTTTGAACCATCTTTGAACACCGTAGACAGCTGTCTACGCCTCTATGAAATCTATGCTATGATTAATACCTACTGGACTGGCTGTCTCTGCAGGTACCTACCTACCTAGACCTACCTACCAATGATTAGATACCTTAATAGTTATGAATCAATTTGAAGCACCACATTTGACATACGTGTGTCTCTGGAACTAATAATATTGCAAATGGTGCACTGACCGCCATAATTTTATTAACTAATATAAATAGTGAATAAATAAAAATGAATAAGTAATAGTGGAGAAATAAATTAAAAGTAATTGCATTTATCAATGCAGTGTCGCTAACTTTGTTATACCTATACAAAAGTTAGCAACAAATCAATACTTTCATAGATTAATTCTAGAGGTCAGTGTAAAAAAGTTGTAATAATAATCTGTAGTAGAAAAAAAAATTCTATTAGTGTTCTGTGAATCTGTAGTTGTGACAAGTGACATGTGGACGTGACGCGTAAAAAGTTAAGCTTTGAACAAACTAACGGACACGTAAGCCGCGGCTGGATAGTAAATTCCATTGAACTTTAGACACTATATCGGGCGTAGTCGCGAACGTAACCTTTGGCGATCCTTGAGCGTTCGGATGTCCGATAGAAATATGGGCCTGCTGATCTCAAACGACTGTGCACACTTGTCAGTCGCAGCTATAGTCGCGGCTTGCGGACGCATCCGATAGTTTGCTTTAGCTTTAGCGTTGCAATTAATTTAAAAGCCATAGTAAGTTATCGTTTTTTTTTTTGTTTTTTTGACTGTTTTAGGTACTATTATATGGTTTAGAGGTAGCAAAATCTCCGTAATTTGCAAAATTTTAATACTGGTGTTTGTAAAATATAACGGGACTTACTATGAAACTAAGAATTAGGTGTGGAAAGAAACGAAGAAAGTGGTTTTAAAGCTGTAACTTTTCACTGAGTTAAGCTATAAGCTTGATATTCTTAAAACACTACGAGACCATTGAACTTTATATTCAGTATAAATTTCGACTTAGTATCATAAGCCGTTTTCGAGAAAAACGGTGGTGACACACTGACAGACAGACGGACAACGGAGTGATCCTATAAGGGTTCCGAAGTTTTTTTTTCGGAACCCTAAAAAGAGGTTTTGTTTTGAGATAAACTTTGTCTGTTCCTGAAACGTTTGTTGTTTATTAAACAAATAAAAAAAATTAAGTCTATCCGTGATTTCTAAATAACTGTCTGCTTTATAAATTAGGTATACATATTATGAATGAATGAAACTATAATTTTGTCTGTCTGAATGTCTTTGACATTATGTATTTGATACTTTGTTAGACTGCAGACTCCGACCACGTACATTAGGTACCTACTACCTAATCACCAAAACAGATAGTAAAGCTGGACTAAAGGGTCTATTTTGCATGCATGAGGTCATTAGCAAATTAACCGGCAATAGCTAGGTATACCTATTGCCGGTGCCGCTATCCTTTATCTACAGCAGCAGGAGAAATAATAAAATGACGTCTTTGGGTCAGTGGTAGGCCTAAGCTCCTGGAATATTTATTTTATCCGTATACTAGATAATGCCGTTAAAGAAACTTGGGTCAAATGATCTTTTATTAATGATCCTCCACATTCGGGGTGTACCTACTACCTACCTACTATATAATTATATTCTCATATCGATGATAATGTTAGTAAAGGTAGATATACTTTAAGTAGGACAACGCGAAGTTAAAACGCAAAACAATTATATTCTACGCATATCACACGTAGAAATAAAGCATTCATACGTTTTACGCTCAAAGCAAATACTAAATCAATGTTCGCTATATACTAAGAACTTGCGACGTCGTAAAATAAAACAATCACAGCAAAACTCCCATTACCGCACCTATAGGGTCGGTATGATAATAAAATGTCGAGTTCGTACAAAAAGACAATGCATGCCCGACCTTGGCGGATAAGTCAAATTCTTCTGATGTACCAGCGCGTAGGCGACCGCAAAAACTATCCTATGACATTGTCCAACCTTGCTCTAACATAGTTCTTTAATGTGAACGTTAAACGCCCAGTTAGAACTTTGTTATATTAGATTCCCAGCTCGAATGTCGGCTGGACAATTGCTTAAGCCCACACTTCAAGAGTTGTGTGGGGCTGCATTCTAAGCGGGCAATGATCTCGTATGCAAATAATATTCTCTAGCTATTTCCTATTCTACAACTGTAAGTACTCATTAAAAGTATTGGGTCTTTACTGTGCATAAGATTAGACTTCGAAAAATATTCAGAGTGACATTTCTAATCTCTAGCATTTTCAGGCATGGGAGTAGTAAATCTCTAGAGGTGCTACAAATAGAGTTTTAAAATTGTCAACAATAATTTCTTAGTATTAAATATTAATTATAAGCTGTTACTAATCCCTGTTTTTAATTCTGTTATTGCTAAAATATTTAAAAAGACATGCGAGAAGAAAAACACTCAGATCGCTATCACAAGTTCTTCTGAGTTGATCTAGTAGGTTTCCAGTGTTTAGTGTGATAAATGAAGTTAGGTATAGGCAATATCAAAAACAAGTTGACTGACAATGTCACCTGATAACAGTGCTCTTAGAAATGCTCTGGCTGCAATCGTAAGATTGTTTGTATGTATTAGTAAGCACCTATTTGTTAGGCATTATTTTAATTATGCATTTCTGACACAGATAATGCGGTCAGCCACTAAGATCATCGCACTATAGCTTAAATCATGTGCTGTAGTTGTTTACTTTAAAGAACTTGGCAGACAAACTAAGATAT
This sequence comes from Hipparchia semele, assembly GCA_933228805.2. NCBI lineage: Eukaryota > Metazoa > Arthropoda > Insecta > Lepidoptera > Nymphalidae > Hipparchia > Hipparchia semele. The sequence continues at coordinate 14,094,622 of OW121710.1, read as the reverse complement.
ATAGGTAGATCAAATTGATACCCGCTCCTACTGGAACCACAAGACAAAAATTTAAGCGTAGGCGAAGAAATTTCGGCAGGTAGTTTTATGTTAATTCCAAACGCGGATCTCGCGATAGCATCACCGTTTGGGCCTTATGCATTTATGTTTGCACATTCAGAGTTGGAATAATCTATTTTTATTACGTTTTATGAACTCATCCTTGATGTTCAGATAGGTAAAATGTGCACTTACACTTTTGACATAATATGTACAATGTACATAGAAATACTGTAAAAATATTTGTATCAACTGTACTTAACACCGGCGAATCCCGAAGGGCTTTTGGCCTTATTCAATAATGTATTAATAATTGAACTTTTCCTGCACCCTACCGCAACTAATTGATGTATTGAAGGATAAAATCCGGTTGGTGTATTAATCTATGTAGTCTATGTCCAAGCATGTTGGACAAACCAAGAAACAAACACACTTTCGCATTTATAATATTAGTAGAGATCTAATCAATCAGCTTCGCAGCCTGTTTCTAAGTCAATAGCAGCTTATAAGTTCTTCTGTAAACCAACAAGTGTAAATACCAACACCGTACGTGTAAAATAATGCGTCGTAGAGTTATTTATGAATTCTCTCCTCATCTGTACATCACGCATGTAATCGGCAGTGACTTCACAGGGTGGCCTTGTGGTAGTGCGACGTAATTGTTCGTTATTGTAGATTGAAGTGTACTCCGGGAGTGTGAGTATTTATTATGCTACGTTTACATGCTTGCCGAGGCTTGGCAAGCTACCACAAGCAGCAAGCTCCAAGCCTTTACAAACGCCCGACATAAGCCAGGACGTAGGCATCCGCTAAGAAAGAATTTTTGAAAATTTCAACCCCAAGAGGGTTAAATATGGGGTGAAAGTTTGTATGAAAGTCCGTCATTTTTCAAGTTATATCCATGAAACTTAGTATCTAGGCTTTCAAATAAAAATAAAGAAACATGTGTTTCACAGATTTTAAAAAATTCACCCCCAAAGACATCAAATAGGGGATGAATGTTTGAATGAATATTTTTCATTTTTAAAGTTGTATAAACTTTGTATTTGGGCTTTCGATTAAAAATAAAGAAATATGTACATGTTTCACAGATTTTGAAAAAATCCACCCCCAAAGGCATCTAATAGGGGATGAATGTTAGTATGAAAGTTTTTCATTTTTAAAGTTGTATAAACTTTGTACGAGTATTTGGGCTTTCGATTAAAAATAAATAAAATACATGTGTATGATGACGTAGTCATCCGCTAAGAAAAGATTTTTCAAAATTCAACCCTGGAATTAAAATAGGGGTTTAAAAAATCGAACCTAACGTGAGCGAAGCCACGGGTTAAAGCTAGTACGTAATATAATATGTGATTTTTATGTGTAGCTTTACTTACGACTTCTTCCGCTTGCTTAGGTTTTTAAAAATCCCTTTTGGGAAAGCTTTGTTTTCCGTGATAAATAGTACCTAACCCTTTGACCTAACCTTTGTCATTCTGCCATACAAAACATCAAATCAACACGTAGCTCTGAGGACAAACCAACAAATAAACAGGCTTTCGCATTTATCTTGGTACTATAGCTTTTGCCCGCGACTTGATCCGCTTGGAGTTAGGTAGTTTTCCTTGGTGTTCCCGGGATAAGAAGCTGACCAGCCAATGTCACTCTCCAGGTCCTCAACTATATCCAAGCAATAAAGTACGTCGATCCGAAGCTCTAATGTTGCGTGATTGAAGGAGGAACCTAAAAACCATGAAATACGTGAATAGAACAATACAATAGAATAATTTTTATTCAAATAAACTTTTACAAAGTACTTTTACTTTCGAATCGTCAAATGAATCTACTACTGCACTGATTCGAAAGCCAGCCTTTTTATACATATACTATATCATAGTGCCAACGAAGGAGAGTTTGCGTCAACAAATGCAAGGAGGTAGAGTACCTACTCTTGAGAACATTGTTTTTTCTCATATAAATGACACAATCTATACAAATATAAAGTTGAAGTGTCTGTTTGTAATATCAAAAGAACAGCTTTTTATTAACTGCATACGAAAGTAAATACGGTACTTATAACAAGAAAACAATTTTTAAAATTTTTGTCTGTCTGTCTGTCTGTTTGTTCCCGCTAATCTCGGGAACGGCTGAACCGATTTTGACGGGACCTTCGCTGGTAGGTAGCTGATATTATCGGGCAAAATATAAGCTACTTTTTTACCCGACTTTCAAAAAAGGAGGAGAATGAGTTATGTTTTTCTACCTCTGTATATCGATATCTCCGTGATTTCTTAACCGATTTGCCTGAATCTTTATAATACTATTACTAATACTGCTCCCCTAAACTGTGGGAATTTAGGAACTGTTGATTATGAATAGTTATTGTAGGGACCAAGTAAAGACTATATCGTTGAATTCCAGGACCCAACTCCTCAATCCTGATGCTGAAGGGGTTCTACCAACCTAAACTGTGGTGATATAGGAACGCGGACGAAGTCGCGGGCGTCCGCTAGTCAAAAATATAAACTGTCCATATAGTGAGAAGCGTTTTTAAAACACACTTCTACAATTTTTATCGCCTCTCTTAAAGGAGAATGCAATTAGTCACAAAGTTTATTATTCAGTTAAGTATTCATCAAACACTATGTCGGGTTGCAATGAATCTCGAAGGATAGTGTTGTACGGTCCACATAGTCAGCAATTACGAATGTCTAGAATGTTTCACCATATTAGTTAATTAAGTGGAATCTAGGGCCATTAAGTGTCTGTTTTTGTTGGGCAGATCTGCTTATCATTTGCATAATGCGTTCATGCCATCGTTTTCTTATGGACAGTATTTTTTTCCCGGCAAAGGAAATAGAGGCTGAGAAAACCTCTTTTTACATAGCTTATGTTGATTTTTTTTTAAAGAACAATCGTAACTGGTTCTTCTCCATTACGAAACAGGTAATAGATTCACTTATTATAAACACTTACCTACTAAAAGTTTTATGGAAAACCAGTTGATGTCCGCGACTTCGTTCGCGTGGATTAAGGTTTTTTAACTCTCTTATTTTCCGGGATAAAAAGTAGCCTATGTTTATTATTCCAACAGCCAAATCGGTTCAGTCGTTGCGTCGTATCAAACATTCATCTATCCGTTGTTTAATACATCCAAACTTTCGCATGGACTAACTTGGAAGGGGTATGGCAGTGTACATTCAACTCATACCCCTAATCGTTTTCTACACGCCATCGTGCTGGAACGCTAAAAATCGCTTGGCGGCACGTCTTGGACGTTAGGGTGGTAACTAGCTACGGCCAAAGCAAACTTCCAACTCATAAGGATTACGAGTCGTAAGTTGTTGGCATGGTGGTCATTTATATACCTACTAGCTTTTGCTTGCGGCTTCGCTCGCGGCTTAAGTTCGATTTTTCAAATGCCTATTTTACCCCCTTAGGGGCCTAATTTTCAAAAATTCTTTCTTAGCGGATGCCTACGTCATAATAGCTATCTGTATGCCAAATTTCAGCCCGATCCGTCCAGCGGTTAGAGCTGTGCGTTGATAGATCAGTCAGTCAGTCAGTCAATCAGTCAGTCAGTCAGTCAGTCAGTCACTTTTGCCTTTTATATATTTAGATTACCTACAATATAATTTAATCAATCATAATTATTGATGTCTATTCAACTTAACTCCTAAATAGCTATGTTTAAGTCTCAGCCAGTCACACACGATTTCCAAGTAATCTGACTACTCACGACAATTTTATCACGATAGTGCTTGACAAGCTTTAATAAGATAATTAAATAAATACTTACCTAAGTAAAATGCTAGATATATATAGCTAACAGCAAAGCAATCACCAACTTGCAGACTTATTTTGTATCTTGTTGATATTATTTACCTACTTGCTTATTGTTAGGTTAATGTGTTAATGTTAAATGATTAACTATTTAAACCACCACTGAGTAGATTTTACCTGAGGAGGAGGAACGTCTGCACGTTGGTCCCCGATTTGCGTACACACTTGTGCACTATAATATCACGTCAAGATGACGTGATATTAACCATTTCTATCTTTCAAATTTTGATTTAAAATAATGAAGCGAATGATAATTTTCGAAGCTTCTTTAACCGATGTGATGTCAAACTTTATCTATATAAATATGTTTATTATCGTAAGTATTTAATTTAGAACATATTTGCCCTTTACACTATATAATTTAAATTAATATTTTAGGAGTTATCGGAAAATTAATATTTCCGCGCGACAAAATAATAAAATGGTACCGGCCGGCGCGGCGGGGCACGGTGGCGGGTATCGGTGTGGGAGATTCGTGTGGTTCCTGTAGTGATCTTATTGACAATCGTCTCCTATAAGCTCTGTCGGTCATTCCCGTAAAAACAAATATTTAATTTTTCAACCTGGACGAAGTCGGCGCGGGCTTCTAGTATTATATGTAATAATTATACGATGTGAATTGATGAACCTAACTACGCCAGCTTACCTCGGTTTGCAATACCTGGTTAGTCCAAAACGTCCTTATAGAGTTTAAAAATTACTTATGTTGTGTGACATAAACAGTGAAAAAAATTGTAAAAATTCACACCAGCAATTATATCTCCATCGGCTGCTAATAGAAAAAACCCTTGACATTTCAGAAAAGTATCGTCACGACCTCGCTTGTACCTAAACAGATATATATTTACCATCTTAGAGAAGACGTATTTACACTCGACAATTAACGAGGTAAGCCTACGCATGTGAAGAATGGCTGTATTGTTGAGCGTTTTATTAGTGGCTTGTTGTTTTGCAATATGGTAGGGTTATACCTACCGCGTTATACCGAGCGGACGACCTTGGGCGCGATTGACATTCCATGCCCTTTCTTCCACCTTGCCTATGTCTTCGTGGACGGTGATTGCATACGAGAATCGTTATTAATATGCCACGCTTCCACCAGCCAAGGTCGCGTCTATGTGCAGGTCTCTTCAATTTTGCGAATCGCAAACTTAGTCCTGAACCTTACCAGCTAAACTTTAAAGTTTAATTTCGCACGAAATAGGGGCACCTAAAACCTAAAGTTGAACTTGGTTTGTACGTGATCGGGTTACTAGCTTCCAGTGACATCTGGCGGCCGAAATGGCTAGTAATTTGGATTCAAGATTGCTGATTGCTTATTTCCGCATCACGTTGCACTTTGATGCGCTATCGTTCACATCATTTAAATAATGTACCTACATAATATAAAGATAAAATAAACAAATTAAGCACTTTGGCATGAATACGTAATGATGTAAGGAAGTAAGATAGGTAAGTATTATTTTTTTAAGTATTACAAAGACATAGATTTTTAGTTCGAAGAACTGATTGTTGGATTCCCAAGGTGCTAGAGTCCACTGAGTGGAAAGGACCATTAATTTAGTAATTACGTAGATCTAGCTTTTGAAAAATTCTGCTGTTCTATAAATTTCTTTGGTTGAAAACCAGAAAAATTACCTGCTATTTACAACTGCCTAATAAATAATAATAATTTATTTATTTCGGTTTTATATTGTAAGCAATCAATTACTATTGGTCCAGTTCTTGTTGCTTGAAACCGAAAAAAAAAATTATTAATTTTTTCCCTCTCTCAATAAAACCCCTCGGTCACAAAGCGTGGAAAATAACTTGGCCCCACCGCGCAAGCCTCCAAATCCCTGCTTTTTGGGAAATCCGCCGACTGGCAACATTGACTTTTTTGTTGTGGTTCGTATGATATAGCGGCTACTTTAGAATCATACTAAACGATATAAAAGTAACGATTCCATTGGCTCGATCGTTACCTACATAAATTATTCGAAACAAAGTTGCAAAACTGCACAAGAAAAACGTAGAAAATACCTACTTACATATTTCGTAATAATTATAACCGCTAATGCAAACTTATAATTCCTAAGCAAAGAAAAACATTTAACTTGCAAAGCACATACCACATAATGTTCCTTATTTCTGAATTAGCAATTCCAAAGTTATATTATAAGTTTATAACCCTTCCTTCGACGCGTTGATTGAATTATTGACACCAATACATTGACCTCTATTTCTATGTGATAGAGTCTATTTTGATTTGCATGTACATAGGCTGTTATGAACCGAGTTTTACGAACGCCGCCCTTCTTTGCGAAAAAAACAAAGTAGACAGAAGTGCATGCAAGTTCATTGGTGCAATATAAAGCTATGTGGTTAGCATTTTATATTGTAGGTATAATCAAGCGGGCGATTAGCGAGATACCCGCATAATCGAGAATTGGAAAATTGCTCGACTATTTTTATAGTTGGCGGTAGGAAACGCAAAGTAGAGCTATGTAATGAATAAATTGTGGAAATGAGTCGAACAGGTATACCTATTACTACTGTAATATAGGTGATAGCCAATTTGCTAACAGATCGGCATTTTAGAAGTCCGAGGTCCGGAGTTTGAGTCCCAGGCAGGCTAAAACCTCTAATTTTTAAGCTATTGCATAGCTTTTATCGCGGGCTAGCGTACCCTGAGCGTAACCTGACACGGGACTCCTCTACGGTTAGCCGCTAGATGGCGCATTTTTTATCAACGCCATCTAGCGGCTCACCGCTAGATGGCGTTGATAAAAAATTCAAATTCAAATTCGCGGTAAAGCTATTGCATACAATAGCTTTACCGCGGCAGTCCCCGAGTGCCACACGTCTTTTTTCAGAGTTATTTCTACTACTGTACTTTTTTTTTTTTTAATTCAAACATTATGTAAAAAGTGACATCATTAACGTTATACTGGACCTACCCACACATAAATAATATACTTACACAGTTTTCCGTATTAGCATTTTAATTAACCAGAAGTAATTAATTTCAAGATAGGTAAGCTTAGCATCCTAATAGTTATTTTATTATTAATGTTTATTTATTAAGTCGAAATACCTATACCGTTTACGTTTTAAGGGTTTAGTACCCAAAGGGTGCCAACGGGACCCTATTAGACTGCTGTCCGCTGTCTGTCCGTCCGTCTATCAGAGAGCTGTATTTTATGAAACATAATAGGTAGGTAGATACTTGAAAATTTTAATCCCGGTGAATAAAAATCTAAAAATGAATGTATTACGGCCCGGGTAGACACGTGATGCTCGTAGAAGCTGCAATCGGCATTTTTGCGATTTTTGATCGCTTTGTGGAAACTCGATGCCAAGTTCGAACGCTAAAACTCCCGATCGCCTCTGCAAAAAGTGTTGCGTCTGTCCGGGCCGTATGCTAATTCCATATTTTTGTGTCTAGATTATGCAGAAATAATCTTATTCTATTATTTATGATTATTTATGACTAGCTGACGCCCGCAATTTCGCCCACGTAGAGTTAGTTTTTAAAATACCGCGGGAATTCTTTGATTTTCCGGAATAAAAAGTAGCCTATGTCAACTTCCTCAATTCTTCCTTCCTCTGCTATAGCTATGCAAAAATCACGTCAATCCGTTGCTTCGTTGCGGCGTTATTGAAGGACAAACCAACAAACCAACAAACAAACACACTTTCGCATTTATAATATAGCTAGGATTGAAATCATTTTATTTACAATTTACTTTTAAAGACGTACAGAATATTAAAAATTATATGTATTTATTAGTAAATATGTAGGTATATATTAATTTATTAAGCCTGAAACAAATAAGTTCCTCAAAGAAAAAATAACAAGTGATATCTACGTGATTGAAGACAGTACGGTACAACTTTGTAGAAATATTTGCACTGAAAAAACCAGTTGACTGCCCTTGGCTAGGGAAAGACGCTAATAACTCTTCTTAAAACTAAAGGAAATGTCGGCAAGTTTTTATCGCGAGATAATTCGAGTTAATTGTATTCATAGGATGTCTGTATTATAATAGGTTAGGTCTGTCTGTCTGCCTAAAACGCGAACAAAGGATGACCTTCGGACGCGCTAACTATTCGACTAATATTAGGTAAGCGACCGTGTGGCATACATAATTTTCTTTGTGAAAAACGTATTGAAAACTTTGATGCTATCTATACTTAGGCCCGGGCTCCACCTGCGCCGTAACGCGTAAATTAACACGATAATAAAGGCATTACGCAGATGGGGCCAATATGTATTTTACTGCGTTAAATGTATTTAATGACGTTAGACGTTTAGCGCTGATCCATTTGAGCGCAGCCGTTAACACTAACATTAATGCAGATGGAGCAGTAGCATTAGATATAATAAAACTAACGGGACGAATTCTGTTTATTAAATATATTTTGAAAATTTTAATCGGAGGATGCTTTATTATCGATACTGAGGCCAAAATACATTTTTTTGTTTTTTTTTGTCTATCTGTCTGTATGTAGATGACGAAAGTTTTTGTTGATTTTGCTCCATAACTCCGTCAAATCTAAATCGAATTTGATAATTCTTTTTTTATTGTAAATTGTGTACTATTAAAAATATTTTTCCAATTTTGGTGAAGATTTATTTTATCTGAGATAGAGGACATAACTTCTCGCGGATAGTAGCAACTCGCTTTATCCACGCGGACGAATTCGCGGGAATCAGCTAGTCGTTATATATGCACGTTTGTATTTTTCGTTATTTTTTGTTTTTGGTAATTACAACATTTTTATTATACAACTACGGAAAAATAAATAGTCTCAACATACCTACTTAATGTTCCCATGTTTTTCTTAAGTAAATGCTTAGGTACGAGTACAATATTTATTAAGTTTATTAAGTTATGACATCGTATATCATACGCATCACGTATTCAGTAAGTATGATTTATTTATACCTGTCCTAGACTAGTCATAATATTACATATCACTTCCGGACACCGTCCGTGTAACTTGAGCTAGAGGAATGGGCATTATCGCTAAACATAGGTAGCTAACTCGCTGTAAAATATTAATTGAATTCTCATTTGAAAGGCTGATTGTAACTCACGGGCACTTTTTAAGCTCACTTGAATAATTACAATTATTGTTTTTGAGCCACAGGTTGGTCTACATGAAATAAAAATCTGCATTCCGAACCGCTCCTAGAGTCATAACGTGTCACAAGAGCTACAAGTTGGCCTACATGAAATAAATAATTTTGAATTTGATGAAGGTAGGAAATAAAAGCGTAGAAACTCGAACTTGGTTGGTATTATGATATAAATAGCACTTATTGCACCGCACACATTTTAAGCCATCTCCACGCCATTTACTCTTTCGGAGTCCTTTCCGAGGATTCTTTCAAAAGCCTCCAGACGTCATCTTTCATATCCTCTTTCACTCGCACACATGCTTGCGTACATCTTCCCTTTCTTTCAGCTTACGTTCCGTTCCCACATAAATAATTTTGATTTTTTCAACCTTTCTATTGTAACCATTATGTATAGCTAAGTATGTTAAAAAAAGCTATGTTAAAGCGTGATAGCCGGTCGTCGGTCTTAGACTAATCAGAGGCGATTTCAATTATCATATTGTAATAATCATTTTTAGAGAACCGCACTGCTGGATAATAAAACTATAGGCAAAAAAACTATTGACTAATAGAATTATTATTTTCCGACTGCCAAGGCCGGCGAAAAAACCAAAGTCGCATTAATATGTGTAAATAAAAGGAAGTACAAACAAATAACAAATTCACTTTCGTCAATTGTAAAGCAGGGATTAATAATTTGAATTTGGAACAACAAAACCTATTTAATACTATTGTCAATCAACGTTGCCGGCAACGTTTCATATCAACGCTTGACACCAGCTATGCGTGCGTATTGAATCTTATTAATTGCTCCAAGGTCCCGCTTTGTCTCTTCGATTTGTTGCCACCTCGGCCAATATGGTTTCGAGCAGTATAAATTACGAGCGTAAGCGGTTTATTTAGATAAAGATAGATACATAGATAAAAACTTTATTGCACACAAGAAATAAATACAACTTAAACTACGTATGCAAAGGCAGCCTTATTGCTACAGAGCAATCTCTACCAGGCAACCATTGGTGATAGGAGTTAAAGATGTTAATACCCCAAAATCCTCAAGCGATTAATATTTTCTCAACTCACTCATGGCAAAGTTTTGACAAAGGTAGGTATTTTCTTATTTAAAAACGTAAGCTACACTAAATATGAGACTATATTCTTTAAGATCCAATTATGTACCAGGAGTGGGTAGATAAATGCCAATAGTGTCTTTAAACCACATTCTTCTTGGGACTTGACCGATTTGAATTTTTTTGTTATTTTGTTCGCTCTAATATACTGTTAAAAATTAAAAAATCAAAAAAATTGGGAACCCCCCCAAAAAAAACTGGCTGAAAAAATCTGACTATCTTTTTACTAAAAATTATTCTCTTATAACTTGTACCACAAATATTACGAGTACATTACTTTAATAGGCTTAAGCGTTATTTGCATATTAAGTTTGAGATTCGAAATTCATTACAGAATTCAATTACTTAATGTTTTGTTTGTTTTAAATTAATTGTGAATCTATGAATTTAATTTATAATAGTATGGAATCATACAAGTAATACAAGTTTATTGCTTTGTAAACAATTTTATAGCGGTGATAGATATACATATAATAATAGGTATTAGGGGGTCATTTGTTAGAACTTGACCATAACCTCTTGAAGGGATCGTGACGTTGTACTGGACACCCTGTATAGTGGTCAAGACTTTTGCCTCCTCTTCGGAGCTCAAAAAGATAAATAATAATAATTATGTCCTTTGCGAGATGCTCCCATAAAAATTTCGGGTTCCAACTCCTCAATCCTGATGCTGCACAGGTACTGCCCCCCTAAACTGTAAAGGAACTGTCGATTATGAATTGCAGGTACCAAGTAAAGACATTTTCGACATTTTTGACTTTTGACTTTGACTCTGACTTTCGCTTTCACTCCACCAAATCCAGAGGTAAGATCTCATGATTACAAACAAAAGGAGCCCAAACTCAATATAACTAGCTGTAGCCATCTAGGAGTTCCAGTTGTCTTCGAAATATACCTTCAGGTCACTCCACCAAGTCCAGAGGTAAGATGTCATAATAAGTTGAATTCCAGGACCCAACTCCTCAATCCTGATGCTGTAGGGGTTCTAAAGGGGTTCAATTCTAAACAGTAGGGATTTAAGAACTTTCGATTGTGAATTGAAGAAGTGGACGAAGTCGCGGGCATCCGCTAGTTCATTAGTTTTATTTATTATCTAGCAATTAAAGGGCTACGTGGATACTAGTAACAATAAACTTGTCCTACGCTTATTGAATGTATAAAATAATCAGTGGAAACTAGAAATATGTTTTATTCGAGAAAGCATACGAGTACATAAAAAGCATAGATTTTTTCAATGATTACTGGTTTGCTTGATAGATCTATCATAAGAGCCACAAGTTGGCTTACATGAAATAAATAATAATGCATTGGTAGTGTTCATGGGCGGCGGTAATCACTTAACATCAGGTGACCCGCCTGCGCGTTTTCCCGCTATTTATATTTTTTTTAAATATTCTATTTCTATTGCGCGCTTTATACGTCTATGTACATACGAAGCCTTAAACTTCACAGTAGTGCGAACAGAACCGTGCACAGTGTGAATAACAAAGATAGGATCTCGGTATGTGTAAATTACAATGTTAGTTGCGTAGGCGCAATGGAGGCGCGGAATCCAATTATTTGCTCCGAGAAAGATATCACCCGAAGCAATTACCCAGATAAACATTTTTTTGCCTATTTTATAAACTAAATTATTATTTTTTCATTATTTACAAGTATTTTTATGTATTTTTTTATTTTTATTATTAACACTATGCTTTTAGATAAAAATACTTCGTACCCTTGGAGTTAGGTGTCACCATTACAAAAAAAAAAAAACAGTGTGTAAAAAGTAAAAACACATTTAATAAGTAGAGGTTATTACACAGTTAATGAATTCCTTAATGACAAAGTTGCTTGGAACCATTCTGCTTTGCTTCAGCTGTCCACAAGATAGATAAGTTACATAGTGTAATTTTTTTTTGTTTTGAAAAGAGCAACTGCTGAGTTTCTTGCCGGCTCTTCTCAGCAGAATCAGCATTCCGAACCGGTGGTAGATTCTCGACTTGTCATAAGAGCCACAAGTGCCTACATGAAATTAATAATTTTGAGTTTGAGTTTAAAAATCTCCATGCATAAAATCACATTGATCCCTTGCTGCATGATTGAAGAACAAACACCCTTTCGTATTTAACATATTAGTTAAAATAATACATTATAAAAACGTGCTATGAATAGTGCGTTACTTAGTAACTAGGTAATTCATATCAAAATTATACGTGTATTAAATTTCGAAGGCCATAACAACAATTCTACGAAGCACCTAAACACATTTTCCATGATTGATATAGGGTCCGCCATGACTTGTGAGGTCAGATGTGTAACCTTGCAATTACCTGGCATCTGTGTATTTTCTACTGCAACATTCGACCTTATATGATTTTGCTTCGTCAAAATATTGCTTATGAATTTTATCACTTTTTGAAGGTTTTTCCAAAGAAGGAGGAAGGAGGTTCTCAATTCATTGATCTTTTTTTTTTGTTACACTTATATTATATTTTTAAGTACTTTTAGAATAAGAGAACGGCAAGATAACTATGGCTTTAGAATCTGGAATTTTTTTAAACCGATTTCAGTCAGTAACTCCGTTATGGAAACCATTTCAGTTAAGGTTTAATAAATGATTTTTCTTCGTCAAAATTTTTGATTTTTTGATGGTTTTTGTTTTATAAACTGAGATTGACGTTACTATGGGATGAAACTGAAAAGAAAAGTTGATCTTCCACCTAATCTGCGATTAATTTTATTTTCTAACAGCTGTTGTACTAGTAAGTCTGTAAATGTGTTACCTATTAAAATTAATAAGGCGGCTCGAATTTCCTAAGGCTTTGACATGCGTTGCCAGTTGCCAGGGTCGGATTGAACATCAATACGGCGGGTGGGTGGACAATTACAGTGTGCAAACTGTGCCCACCTGACTGCCTGCGGTAATTAATAGTCGCTGCTACAAAAACAATGCGCGAGCACTGGTTAAGGACGCGTCCTTTGTGGGGTGAGTACGGGTTGAATTAAATGAGGACATTAGGTAGAAGCAGCAGCAAGTGGACGTAAGTCTGAGGGTTATTACTCCTCAGAGACAAGCCCAGTGAGCATTGCGCTTGGAAGGCTCCGGTTGTGTTGCTTAAGAGATCTCGGAGCTTTCCCTACGCTCAGGGTGGCCATGGGGGTATAGTGGGTAAAAACCTCACATAACCCGGGACAACCTCTACTCCAGGATTTCAGGTATCTTTTAAGAAGATTTCCCCCTCGTTAAAAAAAAGGTAGCAGCACGCCGCGGCTTGCTGCTTCTACCTTTGTAAAAGCAATTATTTTTAGAGAATCGTTCACCTGTAGGACTAACATGCGCGCCACGAGAAAGTTTTGTCTACACGTTTACTCGTAGTCTCTAAGTGAATCTCTACAGAAATTCACAAGTAAAGTGTAGACAAAATTTTCTCGTGGCGCGCATGTTAGCCACATATTTGGCTTGAGGCGCCACGCGGCCCGATCGCTGTTAAACCAGGTTTGTACTACTTTAGGCGATTTGGCGTAACTGAGGTTTAAAGCTCCGTTTATAGGTACGAGTATTTCATATCATGCTGTCCCTTTGTTGTCCTCATTTTAATAAGGGGAAGAAATTTTGCTATAATCCGCCAAATCAAAAAAAAGCTGTAAGCCTATCTAAACTCACCAGAATAACTACCTTCCTTTCCTACCTTCTGTACCTACCTAACTTCTCTACTTACCTTAGTTTTACGTGCTCTGCGACTCACCGCCAACTTCTTGATTCCGGGCTAGTACTGAGAATTTATTGACAGAAAAACCCAATACATTTTTTGAACCGGGAATCGAACCCGAGACCTCGTCATCCACAGTCGAGCTAGCTAACCCCTAGACCTACGAGGCAGTTTTATTTTATCAGACGCCAGTATTGTCACCTTACATTTTCTAGGATAACTCCGTCGAACATTACGTGGGCAACAAAATGATTAATCGACATAGCTTCAAGCGCTTAATTGGTTGCTTAGTTAACGCATACGCTTTGTATTCTATTGTTCGCGCCGAACGATATGTAAATACGCCTGAGTAATTTACACCTTGCCTGATGATCCTCTTTTAATTGATATTTCCTTTGACTTGCAAGGTTAAGGACGAGACAAGATACGTTATTGCCGTCGGAGCTGCTTAGCTAATGCAGAGTGTACCGTACTAGGTCTGTAGGTAAGCGAATATATTAGACGCGTAACATCAGACTCTAGAAGTGGGTAGATAGTAACAATACAACTGTATTGTTACTATAAATGCAGCCACCATGCGGTGGGTGTGTCAGTCTTATATCGGCATCGGTGTGGCGGGACAAGTGAGTGATCTCTGTATTATACATATCCATTATGTGTGTTGTTGTACTGGGCAAGCCAGTACAAGTGGCGACCCTGCCAGGATCAAAGTAATCGAACAAAATTTTATTAATTAATTATTGCTAGCAATGCATGTGTGTCAGTACTTTTAATTTACCTATTCGTGATAGTATAATGAAAGTGAAGTTATGGCTTATTAAGCTAAATTCGCTATGAATAATGCCGTTGCAGTAAAATTTATTTGAACTTAATGTCGGTCTTGTAATATTGGTACCTAAAGAAGCGTTACCTTATTCCAGTAAAGCGTTATTTTGTTGTAAACATAAATGTAGAATTCAATCGATACTATGGAAATGAACGGATCCATATTCAAAGATTTTGGTAGGGTAAATTGTGATTTCTACTCCGTTTATGAATTTGGATGCGTTTTTGTTGTTCTGAAAGCCAACAACAAAATAAGATCGGTTCTTTATTATTCATTATGGTAAATTGTAAATAATCAGACTGTCTGGAACTGTCTGTAATCCGAATGTGATATATGTGTCTGACGGGACTAGTGTGGCATGGCAACTAATGTTTAGTTCCGGTCGGTAACACTCGTAAAATTGCTTAAGGTACGAATAGCAAACCAGTGTATAATATACTCTGGCGGGCCAGATCTAGAAACTTAGACGTGTTATTGTTTTAATAGTGTCCTTAAAAAAAAAAGACCACAAGCGCCGTGGTTTAAGACTAAGATGAAGGGGCTGTAGGTTAAGACCCACGCAAACAAATGTAGATGTGTAAAGGTTTTGTGGATTCCGTATACGCACTAGCATAAAAGCACGAAATTTGTTGATCGGTGTACATAATGGTGACTAAATTTATGATTTGAATACATACTAATATCATTTTTAAAGCCTGTCCAGTTAGCCTTAGATTCCATTTAGATGAGTATAGTTATCATTCTTTCTGAGATGAAATAAAAATTTTAATTATAATTCTTATTGTTAAATAGTTGGATATGCCTTTGGCGGAACATGTTGGACCTATTATGATTATTATGTCACCTATTATGTGCATTGATTTTACAAATGTAACGGAGGTAGTTCGAGAAATCGAACGGTACCTAAAAAAAAAAAAAAATCTGGTAAGTTCGCGATGCAAATCGGAACTGTACCAGCGTGGTAGTCAATACCGATAGTAAAAAAAAAATGGAAATTTAGTAAAAAAAAAAAAGGAAATTTGGTAAGTTCGCGATGCAAATCGGAACTGTACCAGCGAGGTAGTCGATACCGATAGTAAAAAAAAGGAAATTTAGTAAAAAAAAGGAAATTTGGTAAGTTCGCGATGCAAATCGGAACTGTACCAGCGAGGTAAAAAAAAGGAAATTTAGTAAAAAAAAAAGGAAATTTGGTAAAAAAAAAGGAAATTTGGTAAGTTCGCGATGCAAATCGGAACTGTACCAGCGAGGTAAAAAAAAGGAAATTTAGTAAAAAAAAAGGAAATTTGGTAGGTTCGCGATGCAAATCGGAACTGTACCAGCAAGGTAAAAAAAAAAAGGAAATTTAGTAAAAAAAAGGAAATTTGGTAAGTTCGCGATGAAAATCGGAACTGTACCGGCAAAGGTAGTCGATACCTAACAAAAAAAAAAAAGAGATGCATGGATCGGGGCGATCTGAGGATGACCGATGCCATGGCAACTCGGTATGTATGCCGTGCCTCGGAGAGCACGTAAAACTGTCGGTCCTGCGCCTGATCTCTCTCCGGTCGGGTCGATTTTTCCCCGTCCCATCGGACTATGAGAGTGAGGGAATAGAGAGTGCACCTGTATCTGCGCAAATACTTGTGCACTATAATATCTCCCGCGCAGATGGCTGATCTCGTGGCCGAATTCGGTCAGGAGGACCATCATATGATTGGATCCCACGGGTAGTTGGCACAGTGGCCAATCTAGTTAAAAGTAAAAGTCCAAATCTAAAATTAAATAAAAGAATAATATTCTTGTCATAGACCTTGTATTGTGTCATATTGTTTTTAGAAGTTAGTGGCTCAACAATACTGACCTGATATTACGATGATATGTTTCAAGTGATTAGTAACTTTCATGTTATATGATATGATTGAGTGGATACGATAGCAATCGCACCTCAATCGAATAAATATTACCATCTTGGTTTTAGCCGAGTATAATTGGCTAAATAAAACCAAATAGGTTTTAGAGAAAACTTCGTTCAAACTAATCCCTGGATCTGATATTAAAATATTAGTGTTCCATATTAATCAGGGACTGGAAAAAATGCTATTAAAATGTTAGGTAATCCCTGCTTCTAGGAAGCGGTTACAATCAGTGTTACAAAGGAAACTTAAATAATAACAAACTCGGAAAATGATGGTTAAAGGCACCCAGTACTATGGTAATTTAGCTGGTATTTTTATTAGCACTAAAAAGCTTGTACCAATTAGCTACCTATATTAATGAATAATAAAATGTTAAAATCAGTAATCAAATGTTTTCTGGGTGTAGGTGTCAGTTTTATAAGTGTCGAGTTTGGCATTTATTTTTATTTCAAATCACAAGATCACAAAATTACATCATTTAAAAAAAAAAAAAAAAAAAAAGGCATAAGTATATTTGAAGTATGTCAGCACAATTGTGTTTTCACATTATTTTAAGAATTTTTATCATAAATTCATGCAGTGTCACGATTATTTAAGGAATTTGTATTCATAATATTGTTAACGCTTAGTTGGATAAATAATAGCAATGCTAAAACTACGAAGTATCTGTCAAATATTCTTTGAGTAATAACTGTGTTGAATAAAATGTCTTGGGAATATGATGCTGATTACTGGTAGGTTGTTGTAAATTTGTGATACATGCCAATGATAACTGCACATTAGCTAAAAATTAAAAAAAAAAAAAAATCAAAAACGAAAAGGAAATGGAACGTGTAATGAAACGCCATTGTTGTTGTTGTTTTAGCTTTCTGAATGAAACACCGTTGTCAATTTGAGATGTCAACGGTGGTGCGATGTCATTTGTCAGTGTCATACGTCTACGTATACTGCATCTCGTTCGTGTAGTACGTAGACAGAGAAGGCAATAGACCAAGGTACTGTGTAACCGCGACTGAAATAGAGATAACATGACGTAACGATGACGTCACATGACAAGTTCGAGTTTAATGTTGCCACAATAACTGCACTCCCCTAGTACCCCAAATTAGATGGAAAATTCTTCCCAGGATTTTTAAATAAAACGACAAAACAGATGCTGAACTGTTTTATTTTTTAAATAACATACCTACACATATAAGGTTGTCTGGGAGAGACATACCTATTAGGGTAAGCTTCTATTTTTTACATATATCTTAATATTGTGTGCAATAAAGAATTTATTATTCTTTATTGCACACAATATTAACTTCAACCACCACTTAAAAGTATAAAATAATTTTAGTTTGTACACGTAAGTCGGTTTTTTAAAAAGTTTTTTTTTTATACTAAAGTTTTTTAATGTACTTTCATAGGACCAATTCACTAGATAATTATTTGCTCCTTAAAAAAAATATTGAAATGCCGAATAGAAATTTAGCATATGTGAGTCACTTTGAAAAAAGATGTATGTAACACAAAGGAAAATTTTTTTTCGTTACTAGTAAGAATGTTACACAAAATAATTTGTAATGAACAGTTAAAATTTTCCTTCGATCGAGTAATGCTATTGAATTAAAAGCAACAAAAATTGTATATTTAGTCATCAAAATCATCATTAATGAAATTAACAGTATATTCCTTTTTTCAGGCAGTCGTATAAAACTGCAACTCTTCATAGTTTAAGTTAATAATTATTTAAAAAAAACATTAAAAGTCTGCCTCTAGCTATTTAAAAATGGCTTTAAAAATTAAGAACTTTGTAAATAAAATAATTCTTAAGATCGCCAACAGTTCTCGACTGGTTGTTGGACATTCGAACGAAACTTCAGGATGATTCAGAACAGTAACCGACACTATCTAACTGAATACACTTTAATCATCGCCGACATATATTATATTCTAGTATCCATCATCTTTCTTTTCTTTTCTCATAATATTCATTTCTTCCATCACGACTTTATTTTGTTTCAACAAAAATTAAAAAAAAAATTGAAAAAGTAGCCAAAGTAACCCGCCGTTACGGTATGTCAGAGGACATTACTAAAAAAAACCTATCTCCGTGCCAAATTTCAGCCATATCGGTTTAGTGTGGCGTATTGAGTAACAAACATCCATATGTTTGTTACTCAATCACTCCACACTAAACCGATATGGCTGAAATTTGGATGTATGTATGGATGGCCCTACATACATTCAAACTTTCACATTTATAATATAAGTAGGATAGGGAAAATCGGGACATTGTATAGGTACCTAAAGCTGGCAACACACATAGATACTAAATTTTCTTATTAACTGTCAGTTTGTTGGGCACAAAAGTGTGTCGACCTTGAAAAAAACTGGTTACACGATGAGGGACAAAAAATTGGGTAGCTGCGTCTCTGTTTATCACATTAATAACTTTATTTCTGCTCTCTTTTTAGTGTGAGTGAGAAAGAAATCGTCACTGGCTCTATGTCTTCTCTCTCTACGGTGTAGTATAAACCATTCACGATTTTAGTTTCATAATAACCTAAAAGTCTAACTTTGACTTTGAATTAGTCAAAAAAGCCGCAAGTTCTAGAAGTTTTAAAACTTAGGTAAACAATTGGCAATATCATTATATTGCTATGCATAATTCATTCTTGTAAACGTGAGTGGGTTAAAGTTCCATAAATTTTTGGCATTATCCTTTATCAAGATACAGCTTACATCAGTCTGTAGGGCTTGGGTTACAAGCAATTGACAGGATCAAATTTAAAATAGATTATTTTCAGTTGTCGGTATATTTCCTTACGGCAAGATATCATTAGTTTGAAATGGAATTTTAAAGTATTGACAATTGGGCATTTTCGTTAAATCACAGGGTATAAAAAACACTGCGGTTTTAAATGGGGCATGCTGTAAATATGATGGAATTTTAAAATTGCAAACTATCTGTTTTGTAACGTAAATCAAATCGATATAATGTTAGCGAAATATTGGAATAGTAAAGATATACAACTTCGATGTATTGAAGGTGGTTTTATAAAATCGATGTTTGACTTTGTTGACGACGTAGGTGCCGGTCTGGCGGCGCGCCGTGGGGATAAATACAGCGGATTTGACGATGCGAGTTCGGTCTCTCTCAGAGACTCATTCGGCTGTTAGATGCTTCCGCGTCTGGGTCGTTGTATTTGATTGATGGGTTGTGATAGCAATCGCGCCCTGATCGAATGAATATTGCCCTGAGGTTTAGATGAGTGTAATTGATTAAATAATTCTTGGATATGTTTGATAGTTGCCCTCACGTTCAGATGGTGGTTTGTCTGAAATGCTGTGGTTGAATTGGTTGGATGTGAGGACAGGGGCCGTTATGAAGTTCTGTGTGATTATATTTATGACCAGGTCAATATAAATATTGGTCGTTCTGTAGATTTCACGTACTTGGGTTGAATTAGGCATAATTCTATCCGATAGAGAACTTCCTCAAGGAATTCAAGGTAGTTTTCAATAAATACATTTTAACTTTATTTGCATTTATAAATGGTTAATCTTAGAATGATTTCGGATGGCATAGTTGGTAGGTAATAACTTTTCCTTCCGGATTTAGATTATTACATTTGTATCAGTGCAATTATAGGCACTTAGTGTTCAGATAGATCCATTAAATATTTTCGTTGGTTGAGATCACTTATTTTGAGATTTTGTTACAATGAGTTCAGTTCGGGGAAAAAGGAAAAGGAAGAGAGCACAGTAGAAGCGACTATGTGTAATTAGGTTAGTGGCTTTCTAGCTATCAAGGTTAAGTAATAGTAGTACCCGTACTAGGTACATTGGATTATTTATCCATATTACTATTTTGTCAGATGACCACTGACATGACAAACAATATGAAAAATAAAATTAAAACAAGGAAGAGATGTACCGTACTAGGTCTGTAGGTAAGCGAATATATTAGACGCGTAACATCAGACTCTAGAAGTGGGTAGATAGTAACAATACAACTGTATTGTTACTATAAATGCAGCCACCATGCGGTGGGTGTGTCAGTCTTATATCGGCATCGGTGTGGCGGGACAAGTGAGTGATCTCTGTATTATACATATCCATTATGTGTGTTGTTGTACTGGGCAAGCCAGTACACAGAGTATTTTAATAGGTACTGAAAATATCAGTGACATCAGCAATAAGATTCGGCTTCGTAAAAAGCATCGAAGAAAGTCTGAGAGTATCGGCAGAAGTCAGCATTAACTTGACTTCTTAATTAGGTAATCTTATAGCGCTTTTGATGCCACTGACAACAATGGCTTCAGCGGCAAGATGACGGCTGTATTGTAAGATTTATTAGGTATATATTTTTAAGTAAATCCTTCCTCTTATCCTATACTATTATTTAAATGTGAAAATACTTACTTATGTTATAGGTACCTTGTGTTCGTTTTTTGATTAAACCCAATCACGCCACAACAGAAGCTTTTTTCTAAGAGTGTAGAAGACCTGGAGAGTGACGTAACATGTTATTTTTGTCTCGGAAAAACAAAGGTTTACGCGAGCTTTATTAAAAACCTAACTCCATACGGACGAAATCGCGGGCAAAAGCTAGTATTTTTTATTTATGTATACAAAAATGCATTGGTGACTTGTGCATCTCTCACAGGTTGTGTATTGGTCTTGCGTCCACGCGGATCGCATTTATACGACGTACTAATTATACAATTTCTTACAGCAGTTGTGGGGACAAATGCTCAAATGTCACCTGATGGTATGTTACGACTTTGCACAGCTATTTTTATTGGTTACTGGTTTCCGGTTGACTGCTGCCTCACCTGATACTAAGTTTTAATGATATCTATTCTCATGCCCACAAGTACTTCCTTTTTTTGAATCTACTTATATAAATGCGGCTGAAAGATAGAAAATCTTTTAATTTGGTTAAAATCCAAAGTTCCTTTATTTGGCTTGTGTGTGTATCTTATGGCTCTTATGACAAGTCTTGACTCTATTCATCAAGTCAAGATTAATTCAGAGATTGAGCAAAACGCAAGTAACTCCAGAAGCCAAAGTCTTAACCACTAAGCTATCACCGCTACGATGAACAGGCAGTCAATAAAAAAAATATTTTCTCGTATTTGAATCACGTGCGCACTAGGAAAATATGTCTGGCTTCAAGGCCCAATGAAATTTGTCATTCAATAGGTCTGCGCTGACTTCAGTGCGTGCGCGCAACTCAAACAGTCTCGTCTGAGTACCAAGCATTTTCTTCCGGGACACACCGAGAGTCATAGAATCTTACTTACTTTCTAAATTGAAAGCCAAATCGAATTGAACAGGAAAATAGAGGTAATTTTTTATAATGAAAGAAAAGAAAGAAAGAAAAAGTATTTGAGACACACACATGCAATGTTAAAGACAGTTAGACAGCAATACAATGCAAATCCGCAGGGTTATTACGTATCTCGCGACAGGTTCGCGACAGGCGTAAATTGCGCAATCGTTGCTGTCAAACGTCACTTCTGCTGTCAAACGTCACTTCTCAAACGTCAAATTTCACTAGTGACAGCAGTAGCAACACGACAGCAATCACTACGCGATCGGTTGCAAAATGTCACTAAAATTCGTATTACGCAAGCCAATCGCACGTCTATTGCTCGCCTATCGCAAAATGTACTTTTCTTCTTTAGAGATGCTTGATGGAGAAGAAAGGAAGTCAAATACTTCGAGAGGGTTTTACCACAGACCACAACACAAAACAAATAAAAAATATAACAATTCAACCGCTGAAGATGATAAAAACTGTGTATTTTGTTTACATCTATTGCCGTCCTATCGCGAGTGGCGCTAGTATCGACCCGTGAGCAATAGACGTGCGATTGGCTTACGTAATACGATTTTTAGTGACATTTTGCGACCGATCGCTGTCGCGTTGCTATTGCTGTTGCTGTTGCAAATTTTTACGTAATCAGGGTGCCGTTTGGCCTGCCCCGTGTTGCGTGAATGAATATGAGTGAATGAAAAGTCACGCGCGAACCCTTTTTTGCCGGGATAAAAATAGCCTAAGTCACTCTTCAGTTCCTCAATGCAATAATCTTTGATATCCTAATTAGAAAATATTAATAAATTAGAAAAATGTAAAATTTTTTTTTTTCAATATAGGTATGTAAATATTTAAAAGTATAAATCTATATATTTGCCATCTTTTTTCAAATAACTGCGGGTGACTATGGTCTTTTTCCCTACAACTATAGAAACTGTATTTGAAACCCATGATTACACTGATTTACTTTAGCGTTTTATTGTTTCTTTGCCTGAAAGCTTTTTGAATTCTTCTCTCAACTCAACGTAAAAAAAAAAAAACTGACACAGACCTTTCTTTCCCGAAAATAACTTCGAAAATATTTCGAGTTTAGTCAAAGTAAGTTCTAGAGTCTGTCTAAATTATTCTAACACGATTTTAATGTCTACTTAGTTTTGCATAAACTTGTCAATGACTTCATTAATGAAATGCAAAGTAGTACAATAAAAAAATTACGTATTATAATTTATTAAAGTTTTAGAAACTGAAATTGTCCAATCTTTTATTAATTAATCAATAACGTCTGCAAATTAAGATGCAAATCAAGAAATTGAAAGTTTGTCTTAGCATTTAAACTGTCATATGTGATGGTCATTGTACAAATCTCTAAAACGACTAGTCTCTGCGAAGTGCATTGTGCTGGCTTGGCACTGGAAAAAGCCATTCACCAAAGGAAAGGAACGACTAGTCTGACGGGAATTTATGTTAGACTATGGTCGACTATTTTTGAACCCATCCGGGGTCCACATTAAAGAGCACGTTCAAGCGAAGAAGACCAGCAGATCGTCGAGGGGAAAGGGAGCTCGTGTGGCTTGCCCCGTGTTGCGGGAATGAATATGAGTGAATGAAGAGTCACGCGCGAACCCTTTTTTGCCGGGATAAAAAGTAGCCTAAGTCTTCAAGTTTCTCAATTGTAATGCAAAAATAAGTCAATCTGCTGCCGCGTGACTGAATCACAAACCAACAAACAAAAATAGTTTTGTATTTAGTAGGGACAGTAGGGCAACAAGAACCGAAACAGTACAGTGTACCTCAATCTTTACTAGGAAGATACATCAACACGTCGCTCGCCGAAAATTACCGACACAAGTTCGTGCGCCGTGAATTTTTAGTTGGCTGCCTTCCTCCTTCCTAGTACCACTCAGGGCCAATCCATACGCTCATACAATTTTGACGATTGAATTTTCAAGTTCTACAAGTATTATTTGAATAACTTTTGACCTCGGGCGCTCTTGTGAAATTCCTATCAACCTGAAGCTATCTAAGATTGAAGTTTAGGTACTTATCTCTCGGTTTCCGGTTTAATTAAAACTATTGTAGGCCTTTCAATTTACCATCTTCGACGGCATCGTCACATACCATCAGGTGAGATCACGCAGTCAAGGGCCATTTTATCTTCGAATAAAAAGAACTTTTAAGATACCCGGTCTTACTTTTTAGAGAAATTAGGTACGTTCTATCTACTTACTAGTCGATTAGTCAATAATATCTATAGTTATATTATTATTTTTTCAATATACATCTTAACACTTACGTCATCATCTACTCTTCGGTTTGTAAGGGCTAGATACCCGGAAAAATTTGACCTTGAAGAAAAACTGGGTTCATGCTTCAACCTTAACATCTGCAAATGTTATGGAGCGAATCGGATTGAATTATTTTAATCGTAAGTTTATGCTTTAGACTTTTCATATGTGCTTGAAAACTTTTGACAAAAGTTAAAACAGTTTTTTAAACTTATAACAGTTAATAATGTAACAGTTTTCGGGACATTTGAAAAGGTTTTATACATTAAATTTTCTTTCCCCAATTTTAACTAGTTACAAGGCAAGGCGAATCAAAATGAAGCAATTTAAATCTCCAAGTTACCAAAAAAACTAACGAGCGGCAGCGTAATTCTCTATCGAAACAAATGGTTTCGAAAGTGGAACGATAATTAGTCTATTTTTAACGTCGATTAGCGCTTTACCTACTAATAGCATTTTAATTAAAATCGTCTCGTGAAAACTTAGTTTTAGGCATTTAGGTATCTAGGTAGTTATCTACCTAGACTCAACACTTGAGAGGAGATCATAAACTTATTGTACAGTCATAGACTCAAATTGCTATTTTAGATTGGTCCTTTATATACTTACTAGCTGATGCCCGCGACTTCGTCCGCGCGGGTTTAGTTTTCCGCGGGAACTCTTGGATTTTCCGGGATAAAAAGTAGCCTATGTCACTCTCAAGATCCTCAACTATGTTCATACAAAAAGTCACGTCAATCCGTAGCTCTGTTACAGCGTGATTGAAGGACAAACCAATAAACAAACTCACTTTCGTATTTATTATATTAGAATACTAGCTGATACCCGCGACTTCATCCGCGTACATTTAGTTTTTTATCATCCCGCGGGAACTCTTTGATTTTCCGGGATAAAAAATAGCCTATGTCACTCTCCAGGTTCTCAACTACACACATGTAAAAAATTACGTCGATCCGAAGCTCTGCTGCAGCGGGATTGAAGGACAAACCAACAAACCAACAAACCAACAAACACACTTTCGCATTTATAATATTAGTAGGGATAATAGAATAATATTTTATTGAAATAAACTTTTATAAAATACTTTCTAATCGTCAAATGTAACTACCATTGCTGGTTCAGAATGCCGTTCCAACCGAGAATCTTTAACTTTTATATACTCAAAGTAGCCGAAAGTTGAGTTAATTCGGTTTCCGTACTCATGTCAGAGAATTTTCCTAATACTGCCCTCGTAAACAAAAATGCAATATGTCAGATTGTCGTAAAAACGCTGCTAAATTGGTTTTTAATTTCATTTCAATTAGTTACATAATATTTTTTTTATTTTGTTATTGATGCTTGCAATATTGTTGCAATATGAAAATCAAGGATTTCATTTTTTGTAATGTTTATCTAGTGCCATCCTTTTCAACAGGAAGAAAGGAATAGTACGAGATTTAAGGTATTTTTTAATAGACAGAAAATACCTATGATAAATGATAGGGGTTATATGGGGCTTGCACCCACTAAAATCTTTGTCCCTCCACAGTCCCTGGCAGTAGCGTGGGTTACACTTGGCGGAGTATTCACCGTGCCAACGAGATTTATGGCCTGGACCTATTTAGTTGAGAGATTGTGTAGAACAGAAGTAGCCACAGTATTGAATGTATCGTGCTAAAATTTCCATAATATAATAATATCTCAAATTAAGCAAGAGCTGCTTTTGAGCGGTTGGTCTCATGAATCGCGTGCGGCTTTGCACAACCGCGGGTCAACCTTTGAGGGAAGGTCAACAAAATTGTATACAATGTATGAAAGGTGCTTAATTTAAAGCCATTTAGAAATTTGTTGTAAGCATCAAGATTTGCTAGTTGCTCGCGCAATATTTCGTTAATAGTCAAGCATGCGTCTCTGACTAGCAACAAGCAATTTTTCATTACAGTACCTACTTTGTATACCAATATTCTTCTACAACCGCACCGCTCGCCACCGAACACAATTTCACCGTCACCACCTGGGTGCCTGGAGCACTTTGGCCATCCGATGTGCCAGATCTTTTTTTCCATGGACTTTGAAACTGTGAAACTTCCTGCGACGGTGTTACCACTAAATTACTATATGGGGTTATTCAAGGGGCGGACCAACAAATTCCTAAAAAGCCGGCAAGGAATTGGTGGTGCCTCAGGTGCTACAAATATTCATGGATCACTTAACTCAGGTGACTCGCCTGCTCGTTTTCTCGTTAAAAATATTAAAAAAAATTATCACAAAATCCGGAAGTAGAGTTACCCAAGCAGCGAGCCGAAATCGCTACATTTTTTCTTTGAAAAAGTAAAGTACAAAAATCCCTCACTTCATTCGTGCACCCATCTGTCTGGGGAATAAATAGGTGTTTTCCCACCTTGGTTAACAATCTAATAAATAATTAAATTATTTGGAATTAGTGCCTACTTGTGCTGAAATGTACTTGGCAAGCAAACTATAAGATTGGTCGGAATTCTATATTTTAAGAGACTAAATAAAATTACCATCACCCTTAGGAGTTTTGACGTTCTGACAGTTAATATCTGTCAAAACATCAAGTTTATTCGTCGGTTATGTGATTGCCGTGTATCGCTTAATCGACGAATAAAGTTGATGTTTTGTGATGGTGAATCACGCGCGATGGTCAAATTGGCGATAAGATATTTGAAATTAAGAGGTAACATGTACATGAAAAAAATAGGTAACTTCCGTCAGTACACTGCCATACCCCTTCCAAGTTAGCCCGCTACCATCTTAGACTGCATTGTCACTTACACATCAGGTGAGATCGCAGTCAAGGACTATCTTGTCATAAACTTGTCAAAAAAAGTTTAACTTAGTTTTCCGTAACGTTACATAAAATTGATAAAATTATGTACATTAATTACGTACTTATTTAATTAGCTACGTAATAAATAATGTTTTTACATGTACAATTCAGCATACAATAATTCAAATAAATTATTCACAACATGAAGTACCATTTATGCTGCATGCCTGTTTATTAGATAGTGATTGGTTTCCTTCGAAGGTTGTATAGCGAACTTTGACACCCAAGATGCGCATGAGTGCTGAAGCGTGGTTTGGAATTGTCAACCTTATCACTTAAGTTATAAAACAGAAAATCACCTGGCGCTAAATGACAGGTTTGAAATACAATGTACATAGTTAGTTTCATTAGGGAAAATATTCTACACCCATTATTTATTCATAGTGTTGTCGGCATTAATAATGATCACTAAAGAAATACTTGTGATATTATACCAATAAAGTTCTAAGTGATCTCTCGTATATCGTACCCTTATTGCAAAAACCGATTATCTGCATTTTTGTACCAAAATTAGGTTAAATATATCAATCGACTCCTCAACTCACGGCGAAGCTGTAGGTCAAACCCATTATCTGCTACGACGCTTTTTTACGGAGATAGCTAGAGTTAAAAGCAACTACCTACAGGTATGATTTAATTACCTTCTTAAAAAAAGAACTAAACTCATTTAAATAATTTAGATTTATAAATCTATACCACAAAAACAATGTATTGTATTATAATACTTTTCAGATGTAGTTGCTTGATTTATCATTATGTCAATATTATTCTGTTAATACATGTTAACCTGCGTTAACAGGTTTCAGCTTTTATTAATATACTGGAAATTGCTGATGTATCTAAAAATAAAAACGAACTAAACAACATTAGTTGCTTTTTGCAGAATAATGAACTCAATATTTTGTTAAAATTATTTCAGGTAAAAGAACTTAAGTTCACTTTTACTGTATAACTGGGCTACGAGGGTTTTTGAACATCTTCACAAATCAAAAGTTTTTTGATTTGTTAAGCTCACAATATAACTCTATCTTTAAGGTGATAGAGAAAAGACTGTCTAAAGATCTTAAGTTTAGTAACTGGCCAACTGCCGGAATCTATAAAAGTAGAAATAAGCTGCTTGACTTATATGCAGAAAAAAATATAATTATTCCCCCGCGTTTATTGAATATGTAAGAAACTATTCTAAATTGTTTGAAAATGTGTGCGTACAAGCAAAGTCACTTCACATAAAACAAAAAATTGCCAATTCTGATAATAAAATTAAAACAGCATGGGACATCATCGGCGATGAAATGAGTAAACATAAGGTACATAATAATAATAAATTGGAGCTTAAAAGTGATAATCATGTAATTAACTCCGATACAGTAATTGTAAATACATTTGAGAACTTTTTCAAAAATATTCCAATTACTACAACCAGTTCTCTGAATTCCTCGCCAGCAGAAGTCTATCGTCTTCTAAGGAGCAATGTCTCTGAGTGCAATAAGTTATTTAGGTTTGAACACGTTACCCCATATGACATAGTCAAAACATTTAAATCTTTACAAAATAAGAAAACAGCAGATCTATGGGGGATATCAGTTAAAATAATTCATAACATAATTGATATTATTGCGCCATATCTTGCTTTAATTTTTAATAAATCAGTACATTCTGGATCTTTTCCAGACCTTATGAAATGTAGTAAGCTAATACCGCTTTTTAAATCGGGAAGCAAAAGTGACCCGAATAACTACAGGCCAATTTCAATTTTGCCAACTCTCAGCAAGATATTCGGAAAAATAATGCTCAACCAACTGCTTTTACACTTTAATTTAAATAAAATCCTACACACTGAGCAGTATGGTTTTACAAAGGGTCGATCAACAACCGATGCAGCCGCAAGGCTGTTACAACACATATTCGATGCATGGGAGAACTCACAGAGTGCCATTGGTATTTTCTGTGATTTGTCGTCAAAGGCATTCGAATGCGTTGATCACGAGACACTTTTGCTTAAACTGAGCCACTATGGCATTAAAGATTTTGCACTTAGTCTCATTGCGTCTTATCTCAGTGAACGAGTCCAAAGAGTATGTGTCAATGATGTAAAATCATCCGGATCAGCCTCAGTAATGGGTGTACCCCAGGGTTCTATTCTAGGTCCATTCATGTTTTTGGTCTACATAAATGATTTACCACATTTTGTCCACAATACTTGCGATATTGTACTATTTGCTGATGATACGTCTTTGAATTTTAAAGTCGATAGGATAAAAGACAATTTTGACGATGTAAATAATGCATTATCTCAAGTTTCTGAATGGTTTACGGCAAATAATCTACTTTTAAATACTAAAAAAACAAAGTGTGTTGAGTTTTTATTACCTAACCCGAGAACTGTCAGTAAAAATTTAAAGATAAATAATGAACCTTTGAAAACTGAGGACTCCAAAGTGTTCTTGGGATTAACCCTGGATTCAAAGCTACAATGGGGCACCCATATAGCAACGCTTGCGGGCAAACTTAGCTCTGCTGTATATGTTATCTTTACATAGTATAAAACAAAATCGATTCCCGCTGTCTGGCCCTCTTTATGTACGCGTAGATCTTTTAAACTACGCAACGGATTTTAATTCAGTTTTCATCAGTAGATAGAGGGATTCCAGAGGAAAGTTTACAGTTATAGTGTTTCCCT
The DNA here is from genome assembly GCA_933228805.2 of Hipparchia semele. Taxonomy (NCBI): domain Eukaryota; kingdom Metazoa; phylum Arthropoda; class Insecta; order Lepidoptera; family Nymphalidae; genus Hipparchia; species Hipparchia semele. Next base: position 14,064,993 of record OW121710.1, on the reverse strand, counting down.
AAATTCCTACGGGAACGGGACAAATGTAGGTGAAACGGCAAGGCACAGCTAGTTATTCTAATATAATAAAACGAAATAGTTTTTTTATTTAAATGAGCTAATCTCTAGAACGGCTGGACCGATTTCAACGAAACTTTCTTTTAAAGATAGCTGAGATTATAAGAAATAATGTAGGCTTGCCCATTTCCCACGGGAACGGGAACTCCTCGGGTAAAACCATAGGGCGCTGCAGTTAGTACGTACAAAGTTAAATGAAATCTACTTTACCTTCAGCCAAAAGCGACTAAAGATATTTATTTTACACCTGTACTGGCTAAAGTTGAACTAAAACGATTTTTGTCTTGATGATTATTACTATTCAAAACAAGTGATTAAATAAAAAATGCCATTAGAGCTACCAGAACGGTAAATTTGAAAATTTGGTAGTTTTTCTACATTCAGGAAAAACTAACTAAGTGAGCTCCTTACCGGTTATTTTCTTCTTTTTGTTGAAAAAATAGTAAGTTTTTTTCAATTATTAACCTACTTAACATTTCTTGAATAGTTTCTTGTTTATAAAAATTATTATTGTTTAAAAATGGGCATCATTATAACTAATTTTTAAGTCGTTAAAGTTTCAAATGCTTATAACTCAAAAACTTTTCGCTCAAATTTTGGTGCAGATAATCGGTTTTTGCAATAAGGGTACGATATTAACTATGTTTATTGGAACGCTACGAATATTTAAATTTAAAATATAAGAAAGAAGTCCCGAATTCAATACACAGTTGGTGCGAAAATGCAAGTACATAAAGAAGATTCCTTGTTGAGTTAAGAAGCTGAACTTTGTTTTGAATAAATCAAAAGTAATCTGGGTCTCTAGTTCGTATCTAGTTTTAAGCTGTCATTATACATGTAGATAACTATAGCTTTTGCCCGCGCCTTCGCTCAAGTTAGTTCGATTTTTCAAATCCTAATTTTACCCCATTTAGGGGTTGAATTTTCAAAAATCTTTCGTAGCGGATGACTACGTCGTAAGAGCTGTATACCAAACTGTCCGCGTAGATTAAGGTTTTTCGATTCCCGCGGGAAATCATGGATAAAATTTATGCCCATGCGGTAATCCCGGGTATGAGTTGTCTCCATTCCTAATTTCAACCAAATCGGTTAATTCGTTGAGGCGTGAAGGAGTAACAAACATACACAAGCACATACAAACTATAGACTTTATAATATTAGTGTGATTTGTGCAGTAATAATGAACATTGAACATACCAACCTCATAGGGCTGCCTCATGGAGCTATTGCCTGCGTTTTAGACAAACTTTTTTTTATAAAGCGGAAAGCTTGTTTTAGGAGTACTTAGGAGTGGGTACGAAACTTTGTAGGTATAATATCTCGTACAGTGCAAAATCGATTTTGTAAACGTTATTTGAATAAAAAATTATTCTATTGTATTGTATTCTATAGTGTTCTAGCCTCCTTCGATAACGGGCAACTTAAAAGAAATTGTTTTTAATAGAATTATCAACACTGTCTTTTTAAAAACATTATAAAATAAATAATCGATGTTAAAATTTTTATTCGTGCAGCGCAACAAAAGCAAGAAATCAACACAACTTTTTGTGCGTAATTGGTCAACAATAGACGGGAATTCCATACCTAATTTTTCTCGAAGGATTTTGGACGTGGGCGAAATCGGTCAACACGAGTTTGAGATACGAAAAAATGTTCTGCGTAAAACTATAATTTTTAATAAATATATCCATTCTGCGTTTAAATATTTGAGAAAGTATAAAGGTTGATAATGCATTTTATTTTGTCAAATAAGTAAGCCAGATTGGCCGAATTTTAACCACCCCGACTCCACGCAGTCTTGTTTTATATATTTAAAATTTGTATTATTTGTAAGTATTTTTGTGGTTTAGCTACCTGCCGTACCTACTTAACATTACTTAAAACTTTACTTTACGTAAAACTTTGAAAAATTCGGTAGTGACAATCGCGAGCGATACGTTGCTACCTGTACTAAGTGGGTCTGATTTGAGATGCGGTGTAGGGTGCGGTGCGGGTAGTAGTTATATTATTATTGTATAAATCGATCGTTCCGTAGAACAAAGTCTCATCTGCTAAATTCATAACTTGAGATTGAAGCCTTGCAGATGGGACTTTTAAGGCTCAAATTTCAAGTTGTGAATTTAGCAGATGAGACTTTGTTCTACGGAACGGTCGAAATATACCTACCTACGTTTTTAATATGAACTTATAAAATGCAGCTAAGCAAACCTCGCAAACTAATTTCAAACACGAGATCCGCGGACTGTCATTATTTTAATTACTTGTATTGTAGTACTAATTGCTAACTGTCCGAAGTTTTGCATCAACATTTCGTAGTTTTTGGCGTTTTCAATTACCACCTGCTGACCCTAAAATGCTAATGGAAAATATCACAAAAAGAATTCGGTGGAATTAAAATGAGCGACTTCCTGCGATTTAGGTTTAGGATTAAAATAAAAGGGAAAGGTCGCTATGACCCGTGTGAGTCATTGCAAAGGTGACTCGGAACTTGCATACGACGCAGAAAGGATATTAGGACAGGCTTGGGCAATATTTAACTACCTACTTAATAGGTGTTATACGTTTTCGTTGAACTACTGAGAGTTTTCGTTTACGTTGACTTATTTTGTGACTTTTTCTTTCCCTATTGTTTTTATTACTTGTTCGTCTATCCTTATCCTAATAATAATCTTAATAACATGAAGGTGAAAGTGTGTTTGTTCTTAGATTTGTTGGTTTGTCCTTCAATCACGCAGCAACGGAGCAGCGGATCGATGTGATTTTTTGCACGGGTATAGTTGAGGACCTGTAGACTGATATAGGCTACTTTCTATGCCGGAAAAACAAAGTGTTCCGAAGGAATATTAAAAACCTAACTCTAAGTTGCGGGCAAAAGCTAGTTTTATAGAAATCCAAACTTTAGCATTTATAAAATTATAAATTAAAAATAGGATTAGTACTGGGACAAAGGTACAGCACATCGTACCTATTTCCCGTAACTTTTGAGGTTACATAAAAAATACGTCAGTACCTAATTTTTTGTTGGTTATCGCTTTATCTTATACAAACAAGAGTTTCTTGTTCCAATCCTATTATGGCGATTAACATTTGTAGGTAAATATTTCGAGAACTAGCCGCCAATTCAAAGGTGAGCCGCGATAAGGATAGACAAGCCAGTGGATAGCCTTGCGGGACGAAAGCTCGTCGTAGGCTGCGGCGGAATGTTCACGGGCTACTTTCCCGCCGCAACCTTGGGCCGCGCTCCGATCGCCCGAACTTGCAAGAATATTGCTAGGATTGCGGTTCATTTTATCTCTCGCTAGCTTTTACCCGCGGCTTCGCTCTCGCCATCTATTACAAGTGAATCGATTTATTTGAGAAACCCCACAAGTCCATGAGAGTCCATTTCACAGGAGGAACATAAAACATTGTACTGAAAAATTTTCTTACCAAGTTAATTAAGATTTTTAAACTGAATTGTTACTACGATCATTCTACACTAGGTAGCATATCACCAGAGTCAAAATTTTACATCTTCTACTAATTAATTAAAGTCAATGGACTTTAAAAAGTAATTCAAAATGCTGATTCTTATACAAAATTTATAATTTTGATTTTTCCGATTTTTCAGCTGTTCTTTTTGGTTTTCTAACATTAACCTATTTTCTTTTTTCAGACAAGCGTGTGCAAAACTAGATGATCGCATATTTGTAGGCATTTTGACGAAACTGGCATTTACAAAATAATGTTACTTATAAGTTTTTAGTAGTAAAAATATACTTAACAAAACTAACTTAACATTTAAACATATTTTCATATCCAAAGTGAATACCTATATGATAAAATAAATATAATTATGATGAATAATGGGCATGCACGTGTTAATTTAAGTGATCTGGTATCTAAAGTGCTTTATAGGTAACAATTCATTATAAATTATGTATCTATGGATTTGCGAACGATCGTAAGTATCATTTAATGGATCTCATTAAAAACAAGTAGGTACACTCAAAAGTGTCTACAACTAAACAATTGTTGATATGTTAATAGAAATGCAACTGAAGTTGTAAGAGTCTATAAATATACATTAATTGCAATTGAAGGAATACCCTATTATAAAAGACAAGAAAACACTGATTAAAATTTAAAAGTAACGCCTCCAGCGCGTGCGAAACCAAAAAAAAAACGGAACATGCCAACCGTGAAAAACCGTGAAGAAGGTGTTATTAGACAAAGACAGTATTATTAAAAATGGTTAACGAAGGACAGGGAAAGATAATTTATTGCCAAAAGAGTGAGAGAGAACTCTGTGTGCGCTGCCGGAGTGAAAGGGACGGGCGGTGAAAGAAAAAGATAGGGAGGAGAGTGAAATTGCCGTAATAACTTTCTCTGAGCTCGTTCTGGTTACGTCAGACCTGCGCCAGAGTTGCGTAATGCAGAGATTATGACTATTTGTATGACACTGATTTGAATGATGGTTGGAAGTAATCAACTACTTTACGTTTCCTTTCCGGTACCGTTTTACTCTTAGATGTTTCGCAATTCCAGATGACCGATAACTCATGAATGTATACAATGCCGATTAATTGATGATAAGCCTTGCTAAATTGAATACTGAGTCGTGGCATCAAAAATTAAAACCACTTTAAGCTTTTGATAATATGAAGCGGCCATTTAAAATTGAAGTTGTCAGAGTGTGTCGTAATAAAGTTTAAAAACGGTGATGTATATGGAAATGCTTTATAAATTTAACTTCAAGGTCTTCAACCGTAGAATGAAATGTATGAGATCGAGTCTAATGATAATAAGTGGCACTGCCGTGGAGATGGTTAGCAAAATGTTTCTAAATGTGATTACACAAACACTCACGACAATGTTACGCTTGTTGCTTGTTTTCCAATTTAGTTAATCGTCTTTTGATTGTACTCGTATTGTGCTGTCATTGTTTGATTACACTGATACACAATTTAACTGCAATTACATAGCATTTCTTTCATCATTATTCTTTGAAATATTATATCTAATGCTTACTCTGCGATAGCGCTTGAAGAGGTCTTGTTTGGAAAGTGGGTCGGATCACTAACGAATTTACATAATGTTCTTGCTCTTACTTGTACATTTTGTAAAATTTAAGTTGTTTTTGTTTTACAGAGAAGTTAATATTCACGAAATTGGCTTATCATCATCTAAAAATGTTGAGCAATCAAGCCGGGTCACGGTTAATGGTTTTTTAAGAAGCGTGATCTTGGATGTTTTGACTTTGGAACGTGAAAGATATCAAGAGTATGGTATGCTTAAAATTAAGATAATTTTGATAGTCCTTACTTAGAACTCGATACAGGTAGAATCGCCAAGGAGACTTAGGTAAATAAAAAATCCGAAACCATAAATAAGAAAACTCCGAATATTTTAAATATTTCTAACTTTTTAATTGGAACATTTTTTGTACAGTAAACCGTAGAAGTACATGCAGACCTTGGTTAAATAACAGGATCATAGTTTAGAGAGACCTTGAAAAAAAGACATTTGGTGAATGCTGTATAAAATTTATGATTTTAGATAACCTTCGATCTATTCTTAATATCAATGGAAATGTATTCACTCAATTGAATATTCCGATGACTATTTCAAATTTTCGATTTCAATTAGTCCAAATCTAAAACTCAAGCTGTTTGGGCGTTTCGAGCCCTAAATCGATCATTTCCACATTCCAACTTTAATTAGAGTCAGACAGGAATATTGTCCTAGTTCTTAAACGCTTATAGCCATATAATATTATACATCTCTCCTCGGTCTAATGCCGAAGCACAATACTACACTGTAATTCACCCATACATAGACCGCTGATTCACTTGTGTGCGTAGTCATGGATGCAAACATTCACCACAAGTATTATGGTGTGCGTTGCTTTGCTGAAAATTTCTTTATCATTTGTCCTTGTTTTGAGAACGTATTTTTTACTAAGAATACAATTGAAAGCATAGATTTTTTAAAATCAATATTTTTTGGATACATTTTTTGTTCATGTACAAATTCCTTTTTAGCAAAATGCAATTATTGGATTGTCTTTTGGTGTATGAATAAGTATGCTCCGTGTAGATATTTCGTGTCTTTAGGTGTTTTAACTGTGTGCGCGTGTTCGTGTATGTTAGGCCGCGCGCACAATGAAAGTAGTTGCTGTTGCGCAGATTTGGGTCACAGCTCCAACTTTGATTATAAAGATTAGGGGCCGTGTGAATCATCGCACATCTTCTAGCTCCTTGCGCTGTTTACGTTTGCGTTTGGGTGCTGTTTTCTATCATATGTTTCTGTAATAGGATAATTATCTTTCATTTTGATCAATATTTTATAAACAACAGCAAATACAATTAAAATAATATAAACGTACAAATTCTTTTAACAAAATGGAGGGCTTTCAAAGTGGAGATTTAATTTGAGCCATATGTCAAAAATTACTACATATTAGAACCTGAAACTTTGTTGTTTTAGATATATCCTGTACTTGAACAACAAAAACTAAAATTAAATAAATATTATTAAGAAACGAAATTATTTAAATTTTAATGCTAATAGATTATAGAATCTATAGAACTTCACAATAATGCTAATAGATGGCGCTGTATTTAGCATTGGTAACACCATGGTAAAACAATTTTGCGTCAACTATTTATTTTTTATTGCGTCTAATGTTAAAAGTTAATTATTAGAATATATAATTAAAACTATCTTTTGGGATTTATGGGATACCGCGAGGTCTCAGTTCGGGGCGAACCACTAGTAGTTGTATTTTTTCTGTAACCACAACTATGACGGCAGTTTGGCAATTCTTCAAAGCAACCGATATTAAAAATCACGTTATTAGCCTCAGAATTTCCATATTATCATTATAGGTAACGAATAATTAATTTTAATTGAATTTTATTTAACAGAATACACGTAGAATGTGTGAAGGTCGATCCAGGGTCGAATTGATAAACGGAACCGTTATGTCACATATCGATTGGTTTATTTGGATATTATGAATATATTATGATATAGTGTGAGTAGGTAAACAATTTTGTGGTTATACCTATGTGACATTATTAAGATTTTTAACGTTTTCTTGAGTTAAATATTCTTCTTCTTTAAGTAGTGACGTAAGTGACGACGCAGTCTAGGATGGTAGCGGGTTAACTTGAAAGGGGTATACTGTATAGCCTTATATTAATTAGGTATAGCAATGTACATTCAACCCTCCAAATTGCTCCGCCGGGAATCGAACCCGAGACCTATCGAGTTATAAGGCCACAGGGCTCACCACTGTGCCAGGGAGCTCGTCGAATGATAATGACGACTTTACAAGACCACTGTGCCAGAGAGGCTGTCGAAATACATAACCCTCTCGTGTATTCCACTTGTCGGTTAAAATAGCTCGTTCAAATAGTTGCAAATATTACAACACCCCCTTTCACGAACTCTGGCGCAAGTAACTCGCATAAGTTACTTTAACAGCGCTCTCACTTTCCTTTTACATTCATTTTCATAACTCAAGCCTTATCTTTATGTTGCAAACATATTTAAAGCCCACGACTTTGCCTGAGTGAAAAATAGCTATAATTTGGTAATTACCTATAGTATTGTTTAGTATATGTAGTGATTCTTACTAAAATTATAAAGGCGCAAGGGTGTGTGTTGGTTTGTCTTTCAATCACGCCGCAACAAAGCTATGAATCGAAGTGATTTTTTACATGGGTATAGTTGTGGATCTGGAGCGTGACATAGGCATACTTTTTATCCCTTTTATGTCGGAAAATCAAAGAGTTCCCACGGGATTTTCTACAACTTAATCCACGCGGACGAGGTCGCAGGGATCAGCTAGTTAAATATAAAACACAATGTAACTAAAAATATAAATGTATATATGTGTAAAATTAAAGTAAATTAAAAGATAGTCCATTACTGAAAGGTAAAATAAAAATCTTATTCCCTGCGCTATCCCAACAACTTACTATGTAGGTACTACTATAGCATGCTGTTCTATGTTTTTCGATGTTCCACCGAGTTTTAAAACTTTGTACACAATATTATATCTACGCGTAGCTTCTTGCCTAACAACACACAAAAAGTTCGATTCACTCGATACCCGCATTAATCTGAAAATTCAATTCGCAGCTTAAGCTCCTATAGAGCCTTCAATCAAACAACGGCCGTGTACAATACCTATTTATCAACAGACACGCGTACCCGGCAATTTATAAAATAAAACGCAATTTTTTCATCCCGCCATTGTGTTTGACACACACAAAAACTTTTAGTTTAGGAGATCACCGCCAAACTTTGTGTACTTTGTTAGATAACTCAATACATGTTAGGTCCTTGAAGTGGGAAGTACTTTATTAAGAAACCACCAAAGAATAAGAAACACACATCGAAGGTAAATGTGAAAGTATGTTTATCGGGTACATTTATTTTCACTTTTTTTTTTAATACAAGTCAGGATAGCCTTTGACTGCGATCTTAGCCAATAGTAAAGAAAGATACAGAATATCAGCTTATTCTAGTAGGGTAGGTTAACTTGGAAGGGGTATAGTTCAATTCTGTGGTTAAATTAAACCCATACAATTACTTTGGTTTCTACACGCCATCAAATCGGAACTCTAAATCGATTGGCAGCCCGTCTTTGACGGTAGGACGGTAACTAAGCACTACCAAAGCCTCTCATAATTATTCTTATATAGGATTATACTTAGCTAATACTTAGGTGTTAACAGTGTGCTCTTGCCACCTTACCGTCGACCTATGTTAATGTAAACCTAAGCGGTGTTACATTTACCTCAAGATTTTTATAAACCGTCTCTCCAACTATTTATATCCCTCGAACTACATTCTCTAGGGTGGTTTGAAAAAATTAGAAAGAGAGAGAAAGACAAATCAAGTTTTTTTTATCTTTCACGTAACTTTCCCCGGAACATAAAGGAGCCAGGCAGGTAGGTGAGGGGCAAAAAATGCACCTCAATAAGCACCCAGATCCCTTGATAGTGACATTTTATACGAGGTCATATGTTCCATGGTTGTTTTGTGTTCTAAATATTCTAACGATTCCAACTTTGGTAAGCAACAAAATATTTAACTTGATAAAATTAATTTTGGTAGGTCCGAACCTGGTAAATGCCTTTGAAAAGATAGATTACTAAATAATTAGGTTAGGTAATTACAATATTAGATAGTTAATTCATTTAATCAAAATTATTTTATTTATGTAAGTACTTTATTTAATGTTTACTATGCGATTGTAGTTTGATTTTTCTAGCATCATCACGAATCTCATATACTATACCTACTCATAAAAATTAAGAATGGATCGTAAGAGAGATTAGTATTCATTTATAACTTTTAGGCCTTCGGCACAACATCTGCAGCCTTGTTAGTTTCATTTTCGATGCTACACTAATTTTTACCTGATTCTTCTAGCTGTTGCTGCATTTACCTAAAAATTCTTAACATTTAACATGTAATTTTAACATGTTATGTTGGGGCTGTGAGGTACTTTGGTTTGTGTTGTTTATCAATGAGTAACAGAACAGTTTAATTGCAAAGAAAAGAGAATAATATTGTATAGAAAGTGCCACGGACCCCTGTATAGTGAATAGGTAAAGCCCTTCGAACACGTGTGCTACCTGAACTTGCGCAAGCGACCCCGGGACCGACATTTGTGTCACTTTTTGTTGGTTCTTGAATACCTGCTTTTAAAAACATGCATGTGTATTTTTGCAAAATATCTCTATACTATATCCTTGACATTTAGATAATACTAGCTTTTGGCCCCGCGACTTCATCTGCGTAGTTTTTTTTTAAAGAATATCAGCCAAGTCGAACTTGACTGATGTTCTCCTCTCCTCTCCAAATAAATGAAAACTTGTGTTTGGAGTGGGTACGACAATACTACAACGGGTGAGAATCGAACCTGTAACCTTTAAGTTTTCAGTTCGCACCTGTAACCATTGGGCTATCGAAGCTTTATTATTAGGTATGTGGGTGGAATTAGTCTGTGCGTTGATAGAGCATTCAGTCAAAGCAAGTAGAAGAATAATACACAAGTGTGAATAAAAAAGTTGTAAAGGTGGAAACTAACTTAATTTCTACCATGAATAAATATTTTGTTAGTCCTAAATCTAAAGCCTCCTTTATACTTAATTATTTTATACTCAACCGAATCAAATTGTCTTTGAAAGTAGACAGCAATCTACTAATCTCTATATGATTGCATTTTTTTTTTCAATTAAATTTAATTTCAAGCCATCGATAGCCCACTTCTGGGGCAGACTTCCTCTCGGAATGAGAAGGATTTTGGGCCATAGTCCACTCTGGCCAAATGTTTTCCGATTTGCCAATTGGCCCATTTCACTTTATCTTTGAGAACACTATTAGGTACGAGTACTTATAGATATTTCTTTAGTCCAGAATTCATTGATAAATAACTTTTTCGATCGCTAGTTTTTGTCACTGTTAATCAGCAATTCAGTGAAAGCATGCATCGGCCGTCAACAATGCTTTTCACTTCATTTGAAGCATAACAGCTTAAGTAGAAGAAAAACTGTCGCTCATCACTCCAATGCCCTCTAAACTGCGTACGATCATCAACCTTAAGCACCTTCAATTAGAGGTCATTCCCAAGTAGCACACGAAGGCTGCTTAGCAGCTGAATAACGAATTCCCGTCACGCTTAAAGCTGTATAAAAAAGCTGCATAAGGGCTGTATACGGCCGTATACAGCTCTTATACCTCTTAAATGGGCACAAATTATACAGCCTTAAGTTGAGTAAAAGATTACAAGTTACTCTTTATTCAGCAAATATGTCACGTGACGTAAAAGTGAAGTAGCAAACCATAGATAATACTAAATCTAGCAAATTAATATACTTCGTGGAGTGAATTGAATTTGATTGAATACGTGTGGTTATATATTCAAAGTTAAGTGCATTGTTTTCATATTTATAAAAGAAAAATGATTGGGAATGTAATTTTACTGACATTATACATATATATTACCTAAGAAAATTTTAGTGCGCCACGAAAATATTCGGTTTTTAATTAGTTTCGTGATATAAATAAGCCGTGATGAAAACTTGAATAAACAATTTTTAGTGCTTTGAAAAGAATTATAAGATAAAAAGTTGTTATTATGATATCGAGAAGTAAAAACTAATGCAATCCATTCCTAATTCATACACAAAACATCATAAAAGTTGAAAAATGAATCAGTATATTTATATAGGTTATGAGGTTACACAACAAAATGGTGGATTCATGTTAAACAGCGACGTGAATAGTTAAAACTCTGATATTCAGCAATAAGCTTCATAATAGTTCACACGTGCCCCCTTAATAAGTCAGTGTAATAAGAGTTCACAAATACTTTCTTATACAGCATTTGGCGTAATTTTATCCACTAAACAGCCCTTATTCAGCCTAAGCTGTTTAAATATCACTGGCAGCTATTATGCAGCTGTAGGATCACCAGTGTACTCTTAAAAGAGTCTTAATACGCATAGAGTTTCAAATAGGTCTAAAAGTGAGTATTTATACAGCTATCTGTGCTACTTGGGTTATATCTAAACGCACGCTCCGTGACATCACTCTCTCTTTCTTTCACCGATTAATTGGAGTCAACGAATCGCACACGCAAATAAAAACTGGAAGAAAGTTGTTACGACAGAGCATCCCAACAAAAAATTGTTTTGTAACGCTGTCCTTTTCTGACTTGTGGCAAAATGTCTAGGTTGTCTCGCTCTAAAGAAAGTACTCGCGTTCATAAAATATGCGTCACTTGGAGTATATGCTTGAGTAATAGATAAAGTCATTGTTTTGTATCTAAGCTTGATGATGCCCGCGATTTCGTCCGCACGGATTAAGGCTTTCAATTCCTGCAGGAATTCTTTAGTTTTCCAGGATAAAATGTAGTCTGTGTTAATTCTGGGTATTAGCTATCTATATTCCAAGTTTTAGCTAAATTGGTTCATATCTGACTTCTTATGCACTCAGTTCTTATAAACTACGCAGCAGATTTTGATAAGATTTTCACTAGTATTCAAATTTTCGTTCCGGAAGTATTACATGTTTACCTAACACAAGTACTTATATTTTATATTAGATTTATAAAAAGTAGAGAAATAGATCGAATACTAATTGTTAAAACTTACTTTGCAGATTTTTAAAAAGATCATTTCGTTAGATTAACTTTTTTTAACGATTTTATTTCCACTTAATCTATGACAGATAAAATATTAAGAATGAGATGCCGTTTTGCACTCTGCACTAAGCAGGGATTACTAACAGTGTCAATGAAAACGTATATGGTTTAACATTTAGAAAGAAACAGTTTACCTTTTTCTATACATTATGTAAATAAGCTTTTGCCAAAGTAGCCTATTTCACTTTTCAGGTCCTCCGTTGCTCTGTCAAAAAATCAACAGATGAGTCAAAGGATCAACAAACAACCACACTATCGCATTTATATATTAAAAAGAAGATAATGGTGCTTCTAAAAGTTTTCACATACTGTATAGATAGTGAGAGTGAAAGATGACGTCAAACATTGCTGCAGCCTTGAGATGAAACAGCAATAGTTTAACTGTGTGGAACAGAAAGAGACGAAAACATCTTGCCAGATGAGGCGCGGAAAGGCATGTTATGCAGGTAAATATTAACGTTTTTTAGTTTTTATTTATAAAAAGCCTTGAGTTTTAATATTATAATATAAACAACAATTAAAGTTATGCCTTCTTATGACCATAATGATGAATGTTATTGAATTTTTAGTTTCAAGTGATTATACGATCTGTACCTAAGTGAATATGGTTATGGGCTAGTGGTATAAACTTGATCCCTGTTTGCGGGAGGTTTGAGATTTGATTCCAGACACGCATCTCTACCTTTCAGAATAGAATAGAATATCGTTTACTCATTGACATACGCAAAAATAGGTACACTTACACATATAGAGGACAGCTTAAAATATAACTTAGGTAACTAGTGTCTACTATGCATTATGCCAATAAAAGGGTCCTAGCTCAGCTCAATGCTGTGGAAACAAATGTGACCACAATACGGTTATTCTGCTAGGACCCGAACGAGGGAAGTTCATGATTAATTTAATGAAAGATAAAAATATTCCTACATGAACAGTGAAGTTATCATTATTCTAAAATTATTAAAGTGTTCTTCACTTTTCAGGTTTTCACTTGCTTTAACGCTAAAGGGAAACATGGTCGTGAGGAAACCAGCAAGCCTGACATTTCTCCATGTTGCTCGTATAAATAAGAAAACTGCCAATCTGCACTTAGAGAGCGCGGCGGACTTCGGCGTAAACCCTGTCTCAATTCTGATATCACAACAGATCACGATTTTGTGCCTCTTATATCCAGCGGGTGTCAGCATCTTCAGCGTGTCAGTTCAAAATCATCATTCTGATCACCTCGAAACAAACATACTTTCGTATTTATAATTTTTTTTGATTTTGTAGTTTGATTTCCTAAACTTCTTTAGCTAAGTATCAAACTCAGGACTTAGGACGAGATTTTGTATTACTGTGCCCGAGGGTTCTGCAAAAACGCATATTAAAAATCAATAACAAATATGGCATAGCCAATGCGTCCAGAAAAAAAAACAACTAAAGAAAGTAAAAGCATTCCAATGTATGAGATCGTGTTTTTTTGTCGTAAAACCTTTTGTGTTGAACAACAATGAACAACAATGCGTTACGCAACACGTGCAACTACGCAGGTCATTGTGAATTTTGCAAAAAGATTGCGAAATTTTTTGAACAACGAGAGAGCAAGGTTGAGTCGGGTAGTTCCTTAATATTCTGTACCTTTTTTGTTAAAGTCCTGTTAAATATTATTATTATCAAATAGCTTTTGCCCGTGTTCATGTCATTGTCTGAGGGGAGTTCGGTTTTAGAAAATCGTGCAGGAATCCTTTTTTTCATAGGATAAAATGTATCCAATGCCATTTTTTTGGCCCTTAACTATTAAAAATAAATAATCAAAATCTAACTATCTAACCATCCAAATAACCAAAGTCATTTTTGCTCCGTAGCAAATAGATAATAATATGCTAACCCACCACAGGTTCGTTCGGGTAGAATTTCGGGTAAGGTCTACCACATAAAATTGATTGAAATATCAACTTTTAGCTCACACCAAGGTTTTCCAAACGCTCCTCTTATATTTTTTCCTTCTTATAAACGTAAGGCTGATCTGTCTGAAGTGAGCAGTGAAATAACTAAAATTCTTAGTGAATCTTATATGACTGGAAAAATTCCAACAAGAATTGGTGTTCCCATACTTAGTGGTGACTGGTGTTTCATGTCTAAAAAAACTGCTAATAAGAAATATTTTAAAGAATGGAAGAACAGACACAAAAATAGGCAGACAGTCAACAGCGACAGAAAAAGACTGAATAAAGTGCGATAGCAGTGATGCGACAATGGCCCAGGCAGAATGTAACACTGAAAGTGTGTGAATCTAAAAAAAATGAAGCGTCGTCCCAGATACGAGACACAGAGAGATAGCATATCTTCTTTGACCGTGACGATCAGACAACTAACGTGCAATTTACCCTATCTCGATCAGGACTAGGACAATATAAATCTACAACCCTGCACAAGGTCTGCAGATGGCGAAGACGAGGTGTTCGATTTCTTAAATCATCCGGACTTGGCTCCTTCATCCCCAGGACCTTATCTAGTCAAACCATCTCATTATGTGCCCTAACGTAAACCTCACAAAAAGATATCTTTGAAAATACATTGCCCCGATCTTCTCGAGTCTTGGGCTCAACCCCTACTATCACAGTTGCTACTCTCGCCAAATCAAATAAAATCGAATCAAAATCTATTGCCACATGGCGCGTGGCTGCGATGCTTCTACGCGCACCGACGTTGCTGTCTCCTCTATAGAAGAATTCGCAGTGTATCACACTGTGTGTTGCGGAACCGCGGCGTATTGCGGATTCATTGTCATGATTCTGCGGCGCTACTCCGGGTGATCGGAAAAAGGGAACCATTATTTACCTACATTTCGTGGAATACACTTCATTGATTAAAATCATTTAAAACTTTAATCTTCTTTTGACTGTTCCAAGAAGTGTAGGTAAATTAACTCCCTATTTCCGATGACAGGTCCTAATAATACCATTATCACTTGTAAGAGCGTACCATCAATCAGCGCTACATACAGTGTAATAAGGATCTTTTGGCACGTGACCAAAGTCGTAACTAACGTCGTGTTTTGTAGAAACATGATTCTATGAGAGGACGTTGTATATGCTGTTAGCATAATCACGTCCTTGTCAATGTCATCCAAGTGCCAGTAGATCCTTTTCGTACTGTACTACGAGTACACTGCGGTTCCACAACGAGAGTGTGGCACCGCTCTAAGACTGCCATCCACATGTGTGGGTTACCAATTCGCTCGCAGTACGAAGGTCAACAGAGTCATCTCTAGATGCACTTTAGCGCATCGGAGAGACAATGCGTTGACCCCGATGTCCTTATACGTTCTCCGGTTGCAACTTGCAACACACTCTCAAATAATGTACAGGGTCGCTGTAATCTAACAATATCTCTATTCAACACTATTCCGAACAGGCATATAATATTTTGCTAGTTATCTGAGGTACCTTTTGCCTTCGTAATTATGCTGTCCACCGAATTTTGGCTTCGGCAGCTAATGCGGCTAACTACGCAGGAGATATTATAGTGCACAAGACTGAGCGTAAATACTCTCGTGGAAAATCTGACTCGACCGGAGTTTCCAACTCCGGGCTTCTGAGAATTTCTAAATGGAAAAATAATAACGTTTTCTTGTTAGGACCCGAGACTTGAACAAGGGACCTTATGATCCGCAGTCAACCTTTTTGTCAGCCAAAAAACCGTCGAGGCAGTCAGCATATTTTATTTTTGTAGGATTTTTAAACTAGGATTCATTCTTTGAACGACTACATAGTTTGCTTTACGTCAATCAATTTTAATCAATTACAAATACTGTTTTATTTTGCCTTAAATAGGAGGCAAAAAAATTAGTTAGTGTTAGTTAGTAGATAACGTAGGTTTAAATAAAATCGTGAGTTCTATAGGTACTGTTAAATATTTGGAATGACGGATGATAAATGAGCATGAAGGCCATTAGCTATATTTTTCAAACTTATTTATTGTCAGTAATTTGTCATTATTATTTTATTTTATGTAATACTAGTGCCATAATAATTAATGCTCAGATATATGAGTTAATTTTAAGGAAAAAAATGTGGCGTTGAATTATTCAATCCACAAACTAATATTATAGTTAGGGAGCTGATGGGAGAAAATAGCAATCATTAGCTAGAGTGTCAGAAGTTACAATAGTTGAAAAAAAAATCTTTAGTAAAATATATTTGTTACACCTACCATTGAAACAAACTGCTCTATTTTTTATTTGATAGCATTTATAACTCTCTCCAATTAATTAATGCTCTTCGACTTCCATATATTATTTCATCGCGCCAGACTCTGGCCAATGTGTTGTTTTAGTCTACTTTGCACTTTTGGTATATTTGAAAATAAAGGTTTTTAATTAGAGCTTCCAATACGGGGATACAGGGTCCCAGAATTTTTTTGCCTTTTTCTACTTGGGACTATGGAGTTAGGTAAGTAGATACGTCTTAATTTTAGAACGATTTTTAAGGAAAGTTATTTTATTATATTTTATTCTATCAAACAGTCCCACCTTTCACTTTTTTTTTTATAAAAAAAGAATATTAGCCAAGCTGAAGTTGACTAATATCCTCCTATCCCCTCCAAATAAACGGAAAGCTTTTGCTAGGAGTGGGGACGGTTCGATCCTGCGACCTTCGAGTTTCAGTCCGCACCTTTAACTGTTGGGCTATTGAGGCTTAAATTACATAAATATAGGCCAAAATTGCCACCATCTCCCTAGCTATTATAAGGCGTGTCGGCAGGTTTTTTGACACCGTTATTTTATTTACATTTTTATGTAGATTTTATAGGCACCGGATGACGACATGGCTGCACTAGGCTAGGAATTAGAATAAATAACGGTCAAGTGCGGGAAAGGACCGCGCATAGTGAATAGCTCTAAATCTAGAAGCATAATAATATTAGTACTAAGTGATTGTCTAAAAATGATTGACGACGCGACGTGATTTTGTCGTGTCGTCTGGAATGGCCCTTATATACATTTTACGAGTATTGTGAGATACGCTCAGCACTATATTAGTTAGTGGGAACAGTGTTATTCGCACACGTGCGTACAAGAGGCCTTTCATAGAATATGGGTCAGCGTGTCCCCTCGCAGATTGTCCGTACCTACGAATAGGTACAGTTAGATGTTGCGTGTTAGTTTCTAGACTGTTTCTAGGTTAAGCAAATAAGACGCTGTGTTTTGAGCTTTAAACGAGCGTGCGAATTAGTATACCTACATTTGTAAAATAATTACCACGTCTTGACATTTTGTAATAGTTTTAGGTACTTATCACTATAAGGGCTTATGTCACAGTAAATTTCAAGAGTAAACTAGACTTTTTGACAGTTTGTCCATACACAAGCTGTCACACAGCAGCTTTATTCATCGGCTAAAGTTGACTTGGAGTTGATGAAAAAGACCCTGGACATTTATGTACCTATGTATCACTAATTACCTAATTACTATTAAATTACCTTTAGTAAATAATTATTGCAGATATTCATAAAGTATAAAAACATATTGAAAAAGTTTCCGATTAAATATTGATTGTTAAAGAACAACAAGTTAATGATCCACTATTTCCTAGGCTAGGCAATTAAGTTTATTTAAGGATCAGGATGTATCAAGTCAAATTTTTCTCTTCAAGCGGAAATTGTACGGCTCTTGGGTAGCCAGGACATACCTATAATAAACTAGCTTTTGCTCGGGGCCTTGCTCACGTTAAGTTTGATTTTTCAAACCCCTGTTTTACCCCCTTAGGGGTTGATTTTTCAAAAATCCTTCCTTAGTGTGCGCCTACGTCATAAAAGAAACCAACTGTAAAAATTTCAAGTTTCTAACATCAGTAGTTTAGGCTGTGCGTTGATATCTCAGTCAGTCAGTCAGCCAGTCAGTCAGGACTTTGAATTTTATATATATAGATAAACCAGCTGTCACTCAACATCGAAACAAGAAAACCGGCCAAGTGCAAGTGGGACTCACACACGAAAAGTTCCGTACTATCGTGACAGGCAAAAAACACGTTTTATGTACGGGGACCCCCTTTATTTTTTAATAAATGACGTCCGCGACTTCGTTCGCGTTGATTGAGGTTTTTTTGGATTCCTGCGGGAACTCTCTTATTTTCCGGGATAAATAGTCCGGGGTATTAGCCTATGCACTATTCCAGTCTGTAATCTATCTCCGTGCCAAATTTCAGCAAAATCGGTTCAGTTGTTGTGATGTGAATGAGTAACAAACATACATCCAAACTTTCGCATTTATAATATTAAATAGGATTTTATTTTTATTATTTCTTGTTATAGCGGCAACAGAAATAGTACTAACATTCTGTGAAAATTTCAACTGTACCTATTAAGGATCATGAGATACAGCCCGCTGACAGACAGACGGACGGACGGCTTAGTAATAGGGTCCTGTTGGTTATACTTCGGGTGTGGAACCCTAATAAACAAGCTATCACTCAACGCTCAAAGTAGAAACAAGAAAAATGAAACAACTTTTATTGCTTTATGAAGGCTTGGAAAACAATTGCATCACGCATTGTAACCTTCTAGCGACCTATCTTTAATTAGCTTGGGTCTTTGTCCGAACTTGTGAAACTGACTTTCAAATGTTCCTTGCCAATTTGAGAAAAGATTTCTCGCTTTGCTTATTATTTTACTTTATTGCACTAGGTGGTTGCCCCCGCGTTCCTCATAATCACCTGTATCAGAATAACTATAAAAGTTGAGTCATTGAAAATTTATCTCGTTGTCAATACTAAAACTAGAAATGTTGGCACTAAAAATTCTTCATACAAGCATTTTTGTACGTATACCGAAATTTTCCATTTTTCTTTTTCAATTATGTTTTAGCAGTTTCCAATAAGTACTCCCAACCCTTTGGAAAGTAGGTATTATTAAAATTAAATACTTACCTATTCAATTATTTTTCAATTCAAGGATCCTTACCTTCGAATTTTCGTACAATTGAGAATTCAGATATTAGATTACGCTAATATTATATGTGTTTTATATGATTAAATTGCTTTTTATTTCTCTTTTTACAAAAAATATTATAAATGTGTGTTTTTTTACCAATTTGGTTTGTCCACCAATCATGCCGCAAAGATCTGAGTATCGAAGTGATTTTTTGTGTTGATATACATAGTTGAGGACTTAGAGAGTGACAAATGCTGAGATCTATAGAGTGTGCTCTGTCTTAGCTTAAACTTAAGATAGAGTTAAAACGACACATAAATATGCTCTGTCATAAATCTGTCTCATTAACCGACTTCCAAAAAGGAGGTGGTTATCAATTCGGCCGGTATCTTTTTTTTTTTCTATGTATGCCCACCGATTACTCCGAGGTTTCTGAACCGATTCACGCGATTTTTTTTTAATCGACAGAGGATGCTCGCGAAATGGTCCCATAAAAATGTTTACCTTCAACTCCTCAAGCCTGATGCTGCAGAGGTACTTTCTCCCTAAATTATGGGGTTTTAGGAACTGTCATTCACGAATTGGTATGCTTGGCTCAAGCATATACTAGATCATAGAGATCCAGGTCCTACTCCTCAATCCTGATGCTGTAGGGTACTGCCCACCCAAATTGTAGGGTTTTAAAAACTGTTGATCATGAATTGTTATTGTATGTAATAAACATAGACTACATCATGGAGTTCTAGGTTCTAGCTCCTCAATCCTGATGCTGCAGGGTACTGCCCACCTAAACTGTAAGGACTTAGGAACTTTCGCTTGCGAATTGATATTGTTAGTATTAAGCATAGTCTACATCGTGGAGCTCAAGGTCCTAGCTCTTCAATACTGATGCTGCAGGGGTACTGCCTACATAAACTGTCAGGATTTAAGAACTGTCGCTTACGAATTGATATTGTTGGTACCAAGCATATACTACATCATAAAGCTCAAGGTTCTAGCTCCTTAATCCTGATGCTGCAGAGTTGGAGGAATTACGAACCGTCGCTTTCGAATTGATTCGATTGTTGCTATGTACCAAGCATTAACTACATCATGGAGCTCCTGGTCTTTAGAAATTGTGTATTGTTAATAAGTACTGAAGGTACCAAGTATATACTACATTAGTACCGTAGCGTTGGAGGGAGGGGAGAAAGAGTGCAGGAACAAGTTACACTAAAAAGCTTAAAATAAAAATTCTTTTCAAAAAACCGACTTCAAACGCCACTACAAAGTATAAAAATATTTTTATTTTGTACACGTTTGTTGAAGTCGGGCGGGCTTAACTAGAAACGATGAAATCGATGCGTGACGCTTGTCTTATGGTGACATATAAAAGACACGCTCATTGAAATCGGGCGAGCATCGCGTATCGGATTCATCGTTTCTATTTAAGCCCGCCCGACTTCAACAAACGTGTACAAAATAAAATTATTTTTATACTTTGTAGTGGCGTTTGAAGTCGGTTTTTTGAAAAGAATTTTTATTTTAACTCTGTATTGAGTCTGAATGGAGTGAGAGTGCGGTCTATAGATTTTAATTTGTTTATTCTGAAAAAAAAAAATTTTTTTTTGCAGGATTTAAAAAAATACAATCCAAAAACAAATTGTAAAATATATTATGTACCGACGATGCACCGACGGACTTACTCAAACACGTATGATATGAACGTTGAAATGTGAAATAAAAGTTTCCATTTCGAATATTTATTTTGTTTGTTTTGCGCTGTCAGGTATGAGTTAGTGGCCTTACCTGGTAAATGTGACGTTTGGATTGTCCACACCTACCTACTCTCGAGAATAAATTGGAAGACGTCTTCGACCTCATAACTTACTAAATATTTGAGAGGTAATCTGCATAAAACTATAACATTTTATTAAAGCGATAGATATACATTTTTTTTTAAATTGACTACTTGTTTTTATACCTTACTTAATTTTGTCTGACCTACGTGTTTTGATAAAATCTGAAGGTAATTTATCTGGACGCATTTTTTTATTTCGGGTGCAAAAAGTCACTTCCAAGCAATTTTGTTTTCCGGTATAAACTAGGTATGTAGAAGTAAGAAAAAGAGTCATGACTCATGATTTATTATATCATAATTATACCGTTTTTTTACTACCGTGAACAATGATACAGTGTATGAAAAAGCAAGGAAATTTTTGTTTGTTGCTAATTGTCATTTATTTTTTAACAGACTTCCAAAAACGGAGGAGGTTCTCGATTCATCGGAATCTTTTTTTTTATTTTTTATTTTTTTTATTCCCCGATTACTCGAAGATGCCTGGACCGATTTGGAAAATTATTTTCTTATTTGACAGAGTATAGCACTTCCCAGGTGGTCTCGTTGTCATCAGGTCTGGCGGAATCGGGGGAACTCTGAAAATTTTATAGGCACAATTGATATAGTATATCTTTGTGGTGGATTTGAAGTCGGATTTGTAAAAAGAATTTTTACGTTTTTATTATTTACTTGTAGATTTATTTTGGTCATCCAAAGGGACAATGCTGCCAGAAAGGCTGCCAGCATCTCGGGCACTATTCTACACTGCGGTGACTTACGATCGAGTTTTAGATTTTATCAAGTGACTTATGTAGGTATTATTATTTCGTACCAAATGTTTGATCCTTTGTACTCACTCAAGAAAAAGTAGTTTAATCATTGCATAAAACAGATAACATCTGGCGAATGATTTGTTTACTACACGAAGTGCGTAACCAGTTCACACAAAAGCCTGACCTATATCGGATGACGTAAGACCACGTAAGGGCCTGTACCCTTTTTATGGGCACACGACATTTGGTGTCTTTATACTGAACTTGCGTGTTCTCGAGACCTATATTACTTTGTTTTTTTTACAAGACCACATGTAGGTATGAGTTGTAAAATTTTTAGGACATATTTTCTTTTGTTATTCATAAATCGCGATTTTTTTATTGGCCACATTCGGTTGAATTAGTGACCCAAAGAGGATCATGACTTCTGATTTCAGCAGCAGTCATTATGTCTGTATTAACATCTTTACATACAGGGAGTATACATGAAGATTTATAAAACAGACAGACTTGTAACAGATTGCAATACTTGACTAATTAAGCTATATTATTATGTTTCGTCTAAAGTTTAGTAGTCGTATTTTGTTTTACATCATTTCATATAGTAACCTGTAGCTCTTATGGCAATTCAAGACTACCACGGGTTCGGAGAGAAAATTCTGCTAACTCAGCAGCTGTTCTTTTCAAAACATAAAATTTCTAATTTCAATATTTTATGTATCAACTAGCTGGTATCTGTGACTTCGTACGCGTGGATTGAGGTTTTTTTGGAGTCCCGCGGAAACTATCTTATTTTCCGGGATAAAAAGTAGCCTATGTGCTATTCCAGTCTATAATCTATCTCTGTGTCAAATCGGTTCAGTCGTTGCAGCGTGATTGAGTAACAAACATTTATAATATTAGTAGGATTAGTAGGATTGCCTTCTTCTTCTTGGTCGTACACTTCATTGCTGAAGGTCGTGTCCACATGAAAGTGCCTTCGTGGCGTTGGTAACAATAGCCTTCCACTCTGTTCGGTCCTCGGCTTTGGACTAGTTTGGGGATTGTCTAGTAAACTAACTGTTTACTAGATCCACGTGAGAGAAATGTATGGCATCTAATTTTCTAGCCAAAGTTTGAGCTAGCCCTGGAGTTCTGACTCCTGAATCCTGGGGTTGGGTTAAACAGGCGCATGGATAGGTATCTCTTTCTCTAATTGACACGCCTTGAACTCGTGGGGGGCTGCTTAGTCACGATATTCAAATACAATGGCTATACTTTTATAGTATTTTTGTGTTATTCTATATGTTATGTCTGTAGTGTTTAAAAAGTATTAGGTATATATTCAAAGAGTTATTCGAACTATGTCACGAATACAGACAGGCATAGCCACGCAAGTTACCCACTGCCAGATCTTCATCGTAGATACATACACTTGAACTCATTTCCGAAACCACTTTTGTACGTCCATATATTTTATTCACATAATTTTATGGTGCGACGGTGACAATCAGACAAAACCGTTGAGTTTACCAGATCTTTGATACATAATTGTGTATGTTATGGTCAGTTCACATTGTTCTAGTCACTAGAAACATTAAGCAGCCAACTAGCGCTGGACTGAAATTAACGTCGATTTAAGAATAATAATAAATAGTAATAAAGCCTTTATTGCTGATTTACAATCATTGGTTAATATTATTTTATTATTCACTTGGAATTTAGTTAATCCGCCTATCTGGGCCCAGTACTGAGATTTTTTTGACAGAAAAACCTATAATCTATTATTTATTGGTCCAACCCGGGAATCGAATCCGTGACATCGTTATCTGCTCTTGTGGTTGATAACCATGAGAAAGTTATAGTTAAGAGATAATCTAGATTGAAATGTATAATCACTGGACTAGATTCTCCACGTTTTTCTCGAGTAGGTACATTATTAACGTAAGTCAGTCATTGAAATAGATCACTGGTTCATGCTGCTGGCATGATGTGAACCACCCTACACTGGAACTAATTTTCAAATCGACGACGCCTCTGCAGTTTATATTCACCTACGTAACATTTAATTCATTACATTTCATTTCTATAATGTCACATTGAAAGCCTGTTGCCAAACAAGGATTCAATTTAAATGCAAATGCTAAAATACCTATTTGTTATGAGATATTTATCAAGTACAAATCCAGGGCCGTGATTGACGTCGCCCTGCGGTACAGTTTCCACTGTAATGGACCCGGTGACATTAACTACACTTTTGGTTTGTCAGGGTTGCCTTATGTCCACAAAATAATCAATTATTATAATGACAAATTATTATTATTTGTCTTACCACCTGAATCCAGCGGCTCCCTGCGACTCGTTTGATGTCGTCGGCCCACCTAGTGGGGGGGGGTCTGTCAACACTGCGCTTCCTGGTGCGGGGTCGTCACTACAGCACCTTGGGACCCCATCGACCATCAGCTCTTCTTATTAGATTATCGAGTAAAATCCTGTAATATGATCAAGATACGAAAAAGATAAGAAGCTTAATCCTAAAGTTGTGGAGGTCAGAATAACAAAAGAAAAACAGGTGGAGTATGAACCCAATAACCTTTTGGCTTCAATTTAACTATTGAATTGTCAAAATATTACAAATAATGGTTCGTGAATTAGCGACCTTGACTTGTTAGCAATGCTCTAACGTTTCCTTAATCATATGTCTAATAGGAAAACTTACTTAACGATGGAATAATTTTTACATACGAGTAATGAATAGATATATTATATAACACAAAACCTGCAACTGAATTTTACATAGAACCATTGATACATGGTCATTCAAAGGGGCAATGCTGCCAGCATCTTGGGTAGGTACTATCAAACACTGTGGTAATTTCGATAGGGTGTTAGATTTTAATTAGTTTTAATTTTAGTATTAATTAATTTATCAATCTAGTTTATTTTTAAATTATTTAGTAACTATCATTTTAATTACCTAAATATTTTGTTTTATGTCATCGTATAAAAAAATAAATAAAAACTACTTTATTCCTAAACTGTATTTCAATAATATATTTCATTTGTTTTTTCATCTATAATTTAATTATTATTCAAATGGGTCTACGTAAAAAATAATGAGATTAAAATAAATTTTTTACAACCCTGCGTCACCAATATTCCATTACTTATAGACTAGACAGCATTGATCCTATTGTTCTGTAATAGTAATATGCCCTACACGGAGGGACAATTTGAAGTGCGTGCCAGTGCAATCGATTATCATTTTATTGGTCTTACAAAATATGCTCAAGTTACTTCACAAGCAAAAAATATCAAAAAGATGACTGCCCGTCTTAGCTTACCGTAAAAGTACGCCTAAGAACCTGCTCCCTGAAATAAAAATAGACATAAATATTTTTGACATTGTCACAATCCTCATTTGTCTATGTATTCACTTATATCTTCCAAACTTTTAAATGGATTTTTATGGGGTTTTTACTATGAATAGGAATAATTAAGAAAATTATACGTGGAAGTTAGTACTTATTATGTTCTACTACTAGGTATACGTACTTTGCTAATATTGCCCTTTCCATTTTAGAAGAAAAATTTTAACTTTTTTTCAACAAAAAAAAAAATCATCATAAAGATTAGGTACGTTGGTAATTTTTCTTTCACTTTTTTATTCCAATTTTCTTATATTTTTATTCGAATTTACAAAAAAATATGAACTAGCTTTTGACAAGAATGTAGTCCAAACGAGTAACCTATCGCATTTCCAATCAACGGTTATTCCTTGAGCTTTTGTAGATGGATTGGCTAACTAGATCGTCACTTATCGTCAGGTGGTATCGACTTAAGTATCTATCAATTACATCATCTTAAAAAAAGAAGGATTATCCAAACATCTTACAAGCAATAAACTAAAACTTCATTTGAATTTATCAATAAATTGTATTTTCATACGTTTAAAATTGTACATTCAAACTGTTGTATGACTATTCAGATATTTTATTCTATAAAACGATGAGTTTATCGTCGAGTTCGTCGGCGAAACAGTATTAACTGAAGTTTAGACTAAGGTTAATACGCCTCCCAAGCTGGCAGTGTATAGGTATCGCAAATGTTCTTGTTCTTGTAACGGCAGTTATCACTTCATGTCATAAATAACTCTTGCCCGATTGCTAACTATTCATAAAAATAATCTATACTTAACTCACATCCTAATGTGAATAAGTTTGTGTAAGCTGGTGTTTTAGCCAAGTGGAAAATTGTATATGACGTCTTCCCCTTTTGGAGAAGAGTTCGGGTTGGGGTTCGGGAGTGGTGTGAAATGTGCGTAAACTTCATCGCTGCGCCAGCGTCGCAAGCGAGTCTGTACGATTAGAGAATAGCGTTACTGTAATTGAAGATTCCACAGCTCGCACCTTCAAGTTATTTTGCGCAAGTGACATTTTAGCGTTTTATTTGCATTCTGAAGTTGCAAATCGCAAGTATCTCGTTTTATTATCTTTTACATCATTTCCTTCATAAGAGTGGGTGTCGCTTTTAACATAAGTACTTTATTTGTTTGAAAATCTTATAAAATCCTCTTGTAAAGTCACACTTCGAACTAAACTTACCATAATACCGAGGCGAATCTATACAAGCAAAAATGCTATGCTCGGTTGTTAGAGGTAATAAGTGATGAAGACTTTTATAGTAAACAGAATTGGACTATATTATTATAGCGAACTGAATTGGATTCAATTTAGTACAAGTTAGTTCGAAAAATCGACGGCACCTTACGTGGTTGAAATATTACCTACTCGTACTAAACGCTTCAGTTCAACGTTGCTGAAGCGAACTGCTAAGGTGTAGAACTCACTTCCAACGTCTGTGTTTCCGGCGTATGATGTGAGTGCCTTCAAGACGAGAGTGAATAGGCATTTTCTAGACAAGCGCACTCCAACGTAGACCTCATCAGTGCTTTCCATCATTGATTTTCGTCAAGCGCAAGACTATCACGTAATAAAAAAAATTACATCTTTGTAACTAAGCATTAACGAATTGATAACCTCCTCCTTTTTGGAAGTCGGTTAAAAAGGTATTCGCTAACGATAAATAACCTCATGTGTTAAAAAGCTAACAAAGTCTTAGGAATTAGCTAGGAATTTATACAAAAAAGAAAATTGCAACGTGAGTTATAAGCAAGATGTAAAAACGCCACAGGTATACGCAATTAAGTTTAATATCGTATTGAAAATTGAAAATTCACTGCTTACAATATCACCGAAGATATTTACCTGCACGGTAGACTGGCTATTGCGTAAACTTTTCGTATGAATATTTTAATATTGTGAAGTTAAATGCCTACTATAATATAAAAGTAAAATAAAATGAAATTCCACATTTATTTAAATTCTCTATTATATTTATTTACTTCAAATTAAAATATGTAATAATAATTACCCGCTGAATGGCCAAACTTATATGCTGGCTGAGGTAACTTTCAGCCCTCCGGTCCCCAGTGGACTCTACATATAAGACGGTATGACAGATCTAAAGAAGAATAAAGAAGTAAGAGATAAAGGATCTAGCATCCTCGCTCCATGACCCCAGGGTTTCAACACCAAACTTACCAACAGGGCAAACCGCTTAGGGCTTAGCCCTTTCTGCTTTAGTAGCCGCCGCTCCCGCTGCTGCGGAGGTCGCCTGTAATTATTGAGACACCGCCAGTATTAATTCTCTATTATAGTTTGTTCACATAAACATCTTACCCTTGTAATTTACAATCAGTTAAATGTTGGATAGAAGTAGGCGTTACTTTGCGAAAGTTCATGATTAACAAGAAAAATTTAGTAGGTATTATTTTTGCTACTATTTATAATTTATTTTGCTATTGTTGCATAGCAAAATGATTCTAAAATTTTCTTGATAATCAGCTTTTATCTATGCTCAAGAACTAAATAAAACAGTGTGTACAGCATTGTAGCCTCTCGTGGAAGCGAAGAGGTCAAAATGCTTGCAAACTGTTGCAAACGTCAATATTCAATCTTCCTAAAAAGACGATAAAATAATTTGGTATTTCAACTTCATTGCGAATTCCAAAATTACTTATTATGATTAATGTCTTCTAGACTACGCATTCCGAACAATTTGATGAATGTTGTAGATACCACATTTTCGTTATCCGTTCTGACGCTAATAATGTAATATGATATTGAATATATCTATGAATTACACCTTTTACGAAAAACCGGCTTCAGTTCATTTGTGATAATGATCCAGGTGGGTCTAATGCGTTAGAACTAAATATAGTGTGCAGATGCCTGCTCACCTTAAAGGTCATGTGTATCTGCCTTAATTTATATTCTTATAAATGTAATAAGGCCTTAAATTGTACTTCCTATAAATAAACAAAAAGTTCCGCGTGTTCCGGTGCCGATAGCGTATCTGACGCGGTGTCAGCTGAAAATTAATGGTGTTTTAATTTTAATGCAATTATACCTATTGTGTAGCACCTGATGTCCTCCCGACCGAATACGGCCACGGCGGCCAATCTCCTCAGAGATTAGCCATCTGCGCGGGAGATATTATAGTGCACAAGTGTGTGCGCAGACACAGGTGCACTCTCTATTCCCTCACTCTCATAGTTCGACGGGACGGAAAATCCGACACAACCGGGGAGAGATCAGGCGCAGGACCGACAGCTTTACGTGCTCTCCGAGGCTCCGTGACTCACCGGCAACTTCCCAACTCCGGGCTGGTACTGAGAATTTCTCGAAAGAAAAACCCAGTACATTTTTTGACCCAACCCGGGAATCGAACCCGGGAGTACCAACACCTTCGTACACAGCCTGAATAGCCTAATGGTTAAAGGTGGACTGAAACTGTAAGGTCGGTTCAAGGTTCATTCACGTTGCACTATTGCCACCCTCTTCTAACAAAAGCTTGCCGCTTATTAGGAGTGAAATAATTTAGTAACATTACATAGTATTAGAAAATCTAAGCTTTAACACGAATAAAGCTCCGGGCGAAGCTTATTGCTAGAGTGAAGAATTATTTCCTGCAGAATATTTCTGCAATTTTCAATTTTTACTAAAACAAGTGTCTTCGTTTGTTGGTTAGTCCCACGCAGGTACAAAGCAACAGATAGGCGTTAAGTTATAAAGTAATTAGTTCTTAATAAATTTAACTAAGGAATAATCAAGGCTTTTTTATTTCAATTTATTTATTAGACCTAGAGAGTAACATAGAGTAGGTAGGTACTTTTATCTGGGCAATACAAAGGGATTTTCAAAAAGCTAATAGATTTTATGTAGCTATATAATTTTAAAGTTCTTAAGTGAAAGGCTACTCTTCGCACAGTTCATTAAAAAAAATAGAGGCTCATGAAAAGCAGCCCGTTTAACGGAAAGGGCTATTAGTACAGGTTTCTTAATTATATCTCCTCGCATCGAGTGCGGGTTCGATGCCCAGTCAAGGCTGCATTTCTCGTGATCGCGGGCTAACGGCCTATCTTTCTCCTGAGAAAAAAGTTTAGCCTTCATGAAATGTCGGCGTGGGAACTTGTTGAGATATATTTTTAATTTTTAAACGGCATGTAATTAAACAGACTTCTATTTAATAGCATTATTCGCCTCTAAAAATATACATTGTCCTCTAAATTACTAAGTCAACCACAATCAATGTGCCTCTAAAAATACTGTTTTAGCCACTATATATTTTGAATATAAGCTTCTATAAATACAACTCAGCATGATAGCACAGCAACAGCAAATGTTAGGTATCTACGTAACTAAATTAAAAAAAAAGTTTTTTTTTGAGATAAGTAAATGGAAAAAAAATGATTCTAATATACTTAACTAAAAAAAAAAGGATTTTTTTTTTTTAAATAAAATTTAAAAAATTTGCTGTTTAGGTTAAGTTTGAAAAAACTTTTTCGGCCATTTCCATCGGCAGAAATGGCCGAAAAAAACGCCTTTGCTGAAATTGACCCAATTGTACGTAAACTTATAATCTATATATACTAATAGCAAAATAATTTCATGTAGGTTAATAGTAGCGTACCTACTAAATAATTCTATATACAACATTGTTAGTTAGGTGCTAGGAACGTGCCTTTGAGTGGCCCATAAACTTTCACACTACAGTGTACTAGAAAACTGAACGACTTTTAGTATAATAACATGTTTTACTCAAAAGCTAGAGCAATAAAGACGCATGAATAACTTCTTACATGATAAATAACGTGTAGGTACACGTTGAGCAATACCTTGAGTCAAAAATTTACAAGAGTTCTTACAAGTAACTGAAACTGCCTTGAGCCAATCCGAATAGAAAAAGTTTTTCTTTCTTTTAATACAGAGAGATTAGCTGAGGCGCTAAGAGGTGTGAAATGCCTAAATTCATGGATATTTAAATCAAATTGTGAACAGAATAGTTGATTTGAGCCGTACAGAAGAAATACAGAATTAAAGATAAAGGTTAAAAATAAATGTTTTTGTTGCAACAAAATTGTTTTTTTGACAACCGCCTTTTATAAAAAAATCCCCAAAGAGTAATAGGTACTCTTCATCTTTCATTCTCTTTGTCATAATTTGCAAATGTTCTCCAAAACGACACAAGCTTTTTAATTAATTCTTGCACCCAAAAAAAGGTCTTAAAAATATTAATATTTTTACTTGAGAGTTTTATTTTTATTTCGTATTACATTCGTGTAAAGTAATTTTTTCCCGAAATTCAATTAAATCTGCGCGCGCGTGCCTGCTTCGTCGCCCAGGGGCCCAAGTCTGCTATTGCAATTGTAGATCAATTGTCTATCAATGACATCCCAATTGCTACTTTTAGCAATTTTGGTAGTCTACTAATTCAATGGCGTCACAATTGTTTTCCGATGGTTTGCCACTGACACATCTAGCTTTGAATCTAGCTTAAATAAACGTTTTTAATTTGTAGTTTTTTTTTTAAACTCATTTCGGCAAACGCTTTTTAAGCTAATGGCAATACCGAGGTATCATTGAATTACAATCCAATTATAAGAAATCGAACGACCATTGTGAATTTAGTAGACTACGAAATTTTTGACCAATGATAATTGAATTGTAATTGTATTGTGGTTCAATGACAATGACATGTAAAATAGCAGACTTGGGGCCCTGTTTTGCTGTCAAACTCATTCACGCTTAACGCCTTAAAATAAAATCTAACTTGTTTATTCAAAAGAGTAATTTGAAAGAATAACTGCTGAGTTTCTTAGCTATTCCCAGCAGAACATATTTAACTTTAGGTAAACTTTTATGGGAAAATAAACATCGTTTAAATAAAGGTGTTAATTTAAAAGTTACAAAGTGTTAATTTAAAACTTTTGCTAATAGTAAATTAAGCTAGAGAATATGCTTAGGTAATGTAATTTTTAATAAAAACACTTTAGCAAGGTATTAATTTCATATTCGCAGGTGCTAGATGCAGCTAGAATGTAGTCACATAATTGGCACAACAGTGGCTAATATTAGAAGTAGGATATAAAAAAAAAATGGCTAACATAACATGCGCCTTTGGAGTAAAAATAGCAAAGTTATGATTAACACTTAAAGTCTCACTGAAGGGTCAAAAAGACCCACAATATTTGTTGATATACAG
Source organism: Hipparchia semele (assembly GCA_933228805.2). Lineage (NCBI taxonomy): Eukaryota > Metazoa > Arthropoda > Insecta > Lepidoptera > Nymphalidae > Hipparchia > Hipparchia semele. The sequence goes on along the minus strand of OW121710.1, from coordinate 14,033,636 downwards.
TACAGTAAACAATTGCTTGTGCAATTATCAATTATTGCATGTCTGTGATATAAACATGAGGTAAAAAGTTTAAAATTAATATTATACGAACATCCTGTTCACTTCTATTTTTTTTTTCTTGTAATTCTTTATATGTACGTAAAAAATAAAATAAATAAAAATAAGATATTGAAAAGCAGCTTTCGGAAGGAAGTGCTGAAAATAATTACAAACTAATTTGTAACCACAGGTTGTTTGGCTGCTTTATACACATAAAAGATTAAGTTAAATAACAAACACGACTGGGATTAATCCAGGAACCGTCTTCAGGATACTGGACACACGAACAGAAAAACTTGCAATTATTTAATTATAAGATTATCGATAAGTTCAATATCATGGGTCGAAAATATACCCTGATAAAAAATGTTGCAAGAATTCGAGAGTTAAAGTAATCCAGCCAGGTGGTATATCATATTTATGGTATTAGGCAATTAATTAATTATTAGTGGCAGAGGGCCGTTTCAATCCTGTTTGCGGAGGCTGGAATAACGGGACTTAAGGCTAAGGGTTGGTGGAAGAGGTAGCGATTTTTACTGTGGATTTCATGGCTATTGTTATTGGTAGAATTTATTTATTTGGAGAAAATATCTTTCTCTTTATTTTAATAATATTAGAATAGAATAGAAATACTTTTTATTCAAATAAACTTTTACAAGTACTTTTGCATCGTCGATGAATCTACCACTGGTTCGGAATGCCCTTCCTTCCGAGAAGAGCCAGCAATAAACTCGGCGGTTGCTTTTTTCAAAAAATGTATTACAATAGATAACAAAACTATTCTATGTATATTCTTGGCTGAAATTGTTATGCGAAGTATAATCACACTAATATTATAAAGGCGAAAGTTTGTATGTGTGTGTTTGTTACTCTTTTACGCAAAAAATACTGAAATTTGGAATGGAGATAGATTGTAGCCTGGATTTACATATACGCTACTTTTTATCGTGGGAAGTTAAAAAGTTCCCGCGAGGATTAAAAACGGGTGAAGTCTCGAGCATCGTCTAGTTCACTATAAAATGTTCTGTTCTGTAAAAAAGTTATGCTATTCTAATTTGTCATCAGTGATCCCATATACCTAGTGTAGGTATGTTACAATCATAAATAAATTGAATATAATTTTCTTAATGTTACAGTTAGTTCAATTTATTTATAAATTGTAATTTAATGAATGTTTCCTTTGTCAAAATTTATTCAACCAAATTAGAGATAGAATTTAAATGGGCTACATTTAGAAAAAAATACGCCTTAATTTGAAAATCACTACAAAACCCTGACATTTCTGTATAAAGAGATTATATAATAAATGTATATAATATACTAACAATTTAAAAGATTAAATAGAGCGAGTGATTTTATGTAAATCATTCAATATGTTGCGGAAGTGTTTTCTGTATCAATATATATGTTAATTTTATTACACATACATATACTTTTTTAGGAATGTCAATAAGAAAAGCCGATTAAATTACAACGAAACGGAATCGTAGGTAATAAATGTACCGTTTTAATATTACGTATATAATATAAAATGTAAATGTAGTATATAATATAAAATGTTTAATAAATGTTAGCTTACCTTGAGATTTTTTAGATACGGATGTCGGACATCTTCTCTTACTCAAGTATCCTTGTTTCCCTTTTGTTTCCGCAGTAACATACGTTTTAGAATAATAATATAGTTTTCATTTGATGTAATATTTTATTAGTAGTAAGAACTGTGTCTTCAGGGGAAAGCCGCTACCAACAAGCTAGCTTTATTACTAACTAGCTGATACCCGCGACTTCGTTCGCGTGGATTGAGGTTTTTTATTCCCGCGGGAACTCTCTTATTTCCCGGGATAAAAAGTAGCCTATGTCCTATTCCAGACTATAATCTATCTCTGTGCCAAATTTCAGCCAAATCGGTTCAGTCGTTGCGACGTGATTGAGTAACAAACATCCACACTTTCGCATTTATAATATTAAGTAGGACTAGCTTTTGCCCGCAGCTTCGATCACGTTAACTTCGATTTTTCAAACCCCTATTTTATTCCCTTAATATAATTGAATTTTCAAAAATCCTTTCTTAGCGAATGCCTATTCCATAATAGCTATCTGTATGCCAAATTTCAGCCCCATCCATCATAGTGGTTGGAGCTATTCATGACTGACTGAGTGACAGACTGATCTATCAACGCACAGCTCAAACCACTAGACTAGGTTTTGGAAGGATTTTTGAAAATTCAATCCATAAAGGTATTTATTTATTATTATTATTTTATTTATTTATTACCATTTACAAAGTTATACACATTTACATGATAATGCACATCGAAAAAACCACAGAGGTTTGTCCTCGATGCCACTCTGCAACATAGCATTTAAAATGAGTAAGTATGTACAAAACAATATACAACTAAACATACGGTCTTATTCATTTAAATAGGTAGGTATACTTTTAATTACATTAGAAGAAGTTAAGAGACAGGTTAATAAAATATATGAGTAGGTAGGTATATAAAGAGATAAGTTTAAGATTTCGGCAAGTATGTACACAATATAAGTAAATAATAAGTATCATCAACCATCTAATTTTGTTATGAAGTAATCTTTTAGTTTCCGTTTAATATTTTTGTTATTGATTTTTTAAAAATTATTAAAATAGAGGTTTCAAAAATCTGATTTAACGCGAGCGAAGCCACGGGCAAAAGCTAGTATTCAGATAAAATTTCTAAGCTGTGACGTGAATAAGTTGTTTTGTTAACTGCAAATACATATAATTATATAATTGCATGCTAGAAATGGCCGCTCACATTGAAACATTGATGTATATCCAACCACATTTTGAACATGTTTTCCGGCAAATAAAGGAATTTGAATTTGAATATTATTTCAAAAAGCTCTTTTCGCTCCCGCTCCGCTTATGTCGTAAACTCATCCACTTTTCCCGATCATTGCTTGTCAATCGCCTGCGCCGTCATCGAACTACCATCTGCAGTTCCTTAGCTAGAAATAGCTTATTTATTGAAGATGGTTAAACCTATTCTTGTATCGTATTCGTAACGAGTTCACCTTACGTGTACTAGAAGTGTATGCTAGCGTTACAAAGTTTCAACATTAAGGGCTATTTACACAAAAGTGCTGTGCCAGGGACGTGCTAGGATCTTTAAGAATATCGTATGTTGTGTGTCTCGGGGGAAAGCATAATGTTTATCTACTTTAACTCGAGCGACACATTTCCCTCTTGTATCGCTTTACCTATGAAAATAACGCTGGAAAGCATTTTCTCACTTGTTATAATTTGGTATTTGTCTGCTTTCGAAATGTAGATATTAATTAATGACAATTGAAATGTAACATCTATGAATAAAATTTGTAAAAACAGAAAAAAAATCGGTCAAAAACAAATAAGTTATAAGCTGGTTTACTGCAACTGTATCCGCCTCTTTCTAAAACGAAATTTTGTATGAAGAATGTATGAAGCTACTGAAACCTGACGTCATGTTGCAATAGCACTCTCTTTTTCTATCAGGAAACTTAAAAGCTCTAATTTTCGAGTTTAGTTAAGATATTAAAAAAAGAAAAATGTCAGTGTGAATATAAAAAACCTTTATTTTAAGTATATAAAAAAAAATTCAAATACCCAATTATGCTGTTTCATAAGGATTGACAAAACATAAAAAAACACCTTAACTTTTTCTAACTAACTAAGTTAGTTAATTAAGTTATAGATTAATCGATATTTCAGCTAGCATCCAATGATTAATTTCTTAACCCTCGACAAGAAAGAGGGGTGTTATTTAATTAATGATTTTAATTAGTGGATTCGAATACTTGGCAATATACTTACGTACTAGATCTTGAATGACAATGAATTGTATAAATTAGTGTGTCCAATAATTCTAGAGTAATTTATATGGCCGACCGACGCGACGTTACTCTAATAATAAATAAGTTGTGGTAATTTGTGGTAATTTGTGGTTACCCCTCGCGGCGACATATTGACTCGTTGACATCTTTATTTCATTATGTAGAACTTTTTATTACTTTTCTATTACATATTCTTAATTGTATTACAGACAGCTTTACAAACTCTATTGTCCTAAGTATAGTAATCCAGGTGTAAGTTACATTAATTGAGAAAAGAAAGAAAATACTTTCGAATGACGAATGGCGATATAGAAAATTATAAAAATAGACTTTAAATTGTTTTTGTTTATAGGTACATGTATATATTTGTATAGAGATTACATGATAAATATATGTAACAAATGCAACAATAATAATATAAATAATAAAAATATAAAGGCATACCTACAGATAGCTATTATTCATCCGCTAAGAAAGGATTTCTGAAAAGTCAACCCCTAAGAGAGTAAAATAGGGGTTTGAAAAATAGGACTTAAAGTGACCGAAGCCGCGAGCAAAAGCTAGTAAATATTTTAAAAAATCGACCAGATTTTAATAACTTAAATTCTTTTGATCAGTGCCTTGGACTTAAGGCTATGTTCACATGTAACGCGCGTTAACGCGCGTCAACGCGCGATCAAATTTGAAGAGAGTTCAGATGATGAGCGCTAATGCGCGTTGCGAGAGTACTCGTCAGTCTAGTTCGGTAGAACGTAGAAAATGGACGTGGAAGAGGCTATTATTTTGTGGTTATATTATAAAGAATTGTAAAAGGTTATATTATAATAAATTGTTTTTATAGGATTCCGAACCTATATTCCAAATTGCTGGCCTTTTTTTTACTTCATCGATTAGTAAGTCGATGTCAATATCTTCAATTTCACTCATTTTAAATGCGAAAACAAAATATAATTACGAAAATTAACAAAATTACATGCGATCGCGATGAAAGCGCGCGCTCAACTGAACAGCAAACGGACATTACATTAATATCAAAGCGCGAGTCAACGCGCGATTGTCTGCGTCTAGAAACTTTTTCTCTGAGCGCCGCGTTGACGCTCGCTGACGCGCGTTAACGCGCGCGCATGTGAACGGTTGCTAGGTATATATTAGGATGTCTAAGCGCGCGATTTGAAAACGCGCGTCGCAATTCAGCCATCTGAACATAGCCTTAATGTGAAAATATTTTCTTTCATAAAATATGAAGTTGTCAGAGCTAAGAATTTTTTATACATGTACACTTATGACGTAGGTAGACATATATAGTAAACGGTATAGTGATAATAATTGCTCAAGAATGCATTCAAAAGACACCACACTTCTATAAAAGGATTTAATCATAGGCAAATAGTGTTATCTGTCGAAGATCGTAAAGCTCATAAAACAAAGATAAAGAAAACTGTCCGCCATGATGTATTTACATTATAACTGAGGCCATGTTGGCGATTAATGTATTCAATTAATGTATTTTTCAAACTCAACGCTACTGTCTAAGCTAAATTGGATCTTTTATATTTATAAAAAATATTCGTAATTTTTCTTAAGTTTATGTAATTTTATTCTATTACTATTAAACGTCGGTAACTTTTCAAAGAATATTTTCAGTCTAAAATCAAGAATTAAAAATTCATATTAGCTTAAGTTTTATAAACTCACACTTAGTTCAAAAAACTTTAATTATTTTATACATTAATGAAATTTTTATGATGAATTCCACAAAGAATTGCTTCATTTGATCAATTCAAAATTCAAAAATTAAGGTTTAATGAATTTATTCCCAAAGAACATTTTGCTCACTTACAGAGAAACTAACTACTAAAATTAATATAAAAGTACAATCACATGAATAAACAAAAATGGTGACTCCTAATAATAAATGACTAATTTCTAGACACAGGTATTAAATTAAATTAAAATTTACGCATTTTATATATATAATTATAAGTTTAAATTGACTTAACAACATTTTTAAAGTCTTTAATTAATTGTATAAATTATAGCATCAAGGAGCTTTTGACAACAAATAGTATGTACGTCATTCCTACAAAAACTAGTTAAAAAAAATATTTTTAGACGTCTTTTACAATTAACTTTTATTATTGCAAGGTATTAAATGCCAAAGCTGCAAAAGCAAGCCAACTGTGTAGTTTACTGAGAAACAAAAAATTATATACAAAATACCTACATTCATATTACAACCATATTGCAGAGGAAACAGGTGAATGAGAGTTATCTTATTTTTCTAACGGTCCCTTCATTACATGTCGTATGGAGAAAAACCTGAATAAAGGTAAGTAAAGGGTGAAATTATGGGAGAGATCAGTGAGGAAAAAATAAAAATAAACATACGGTGTTCATTCGATATTAACATAATTATGAAGTCTATTGTTTAACTTTGACTTTGATTTTAATATTCTGAATAAACTCTATTCAAGGAACCTCATGTGTTGGTAGAGGGTACAGAGTACAGACACCAGACAAAAATAAATGTGATTAAAACTTTACTTTTTTTCCAATATGTTACACCGATTACATTTAATTTACAAATCATCCTGGCTGCCACGTTTTCCACTTTCTAAGACCAAGATGCAAATCAACGGGCAAGAAGTTTTCGAAATTGGAAAGGTCTTCGATATTACGCATTGTATTATTTTCGCACCAACTCCTACCACTCTGTGGTAGGGGTTGGTGCGTTGGTGGAGTAAGTTCAATAGAAGTTACCTTTAAGTTACTGTGTTTTCAATTACGAGGGCACAGAAGCTCTACATTGGCGGGGAAAGCGAAAGGAAATTCATCATCATTATCATTTTCATTATTAGCAACCCATCAGTGCCTCACTACTGATCGTAGGTGTACTCTCAGAGAAAAGTTATAGGCCATAGTCCACTATGCTTGCCCAATGTAAATGGAAGACTTCATACCCCTTTCAGAACTTCATGGAGAACTCTCAGCGTGCAGGTTCAAACATTGCTCAAAATTCACATTAAACATGGCTAATTTAATTATAAAGAATATTAGCTGATCGTTCTCAAAATCTCACCCTATTTACTCGTCACTGGATCCTCTCTACCATAAAACGCACCTTCAAAAGGCATATGTGTCTCATTACGGACTCTCGCACTGCCTAGTTTAATTACTCTCTATCAATATTCACCCTGTGCACTGGACACAGGTGACGCGGTTTTTTCCCACGAGAGCCAGTCAAAAAGACCAAGACTGCCAGGTGGGCTGCGAATAGGGTTTCCATCTAATAAGATTTTTCATGTACATGTAATTAAATGTACACGCACACATGTACACACGTGTACACGTGCATGGTACATATTATATTACGTGGAAATTAGATGGATCCAGTATGTACTAAAAGTATTGTATAAACGTACCAAAAGTATTTATCAAAGTTTATATAGGGAAATCTTTCGGTATCACCGTCGCTCTTGTCGCTAAATCACCATCCATGAGTGACAAACTGCGGCTAGGGATACGAATCCTAGACCAACCTCCTCTTTTCGTGGTTTTGTGCATTTCAATTAATATTCATAGAAAACTTCGTGAGGAAAAACTAGATGTATCAATCCGCTCTTGGCCAAAAATTGATTGATTGTATGACACCTATTTATGAGGTGTTTCTTAAAACATCAAGTTCTTAAAACTAAAATGATGGTCAACATAACTCGGAGTGTAATTAAACGCCGATAAGCTAGATCTTGCACAGTTTGCCCTCACGCCATAACGGTGACTATGATAGTGTTGAGAGATGGAGTAATGGGACCTTTGAGACGTGCTCTTTATACTCTCGAGTAAACTATTTAATTATATAAATGTGATACATTACATTGACATGTAAGGAAATTGTGAGCAGATGACAAACTTTAATAAAAAATGCGCAAGTACTAAACTAAGCTTAGCGTATAAATAGATTCTTAATAATTGCGTTTTCTTGAAATAGAATTCCGTCTTCCTTTGGAACCCTAATCTTTCAAATAGTTCTCCGTAAATAATATTTATTTGCTGACCTTGAATTAGAAATCGCAAAAATTTCACTGTATCAAGGGAATTTCTATAAAATATTTTCCCCAAGGGAATTGTTAGAAATCGTGAAACAACTATTTTAAAAATTTTCCATTCTCCTTTTCCTGACACTTACAAAAACAACAGAAAAAATCAGCCAAATCTTCAAAGATCAATATTCAATCTTTGACACATTGCGGTAGTTGATTTATTTTTATTTAGAAGATAGAGTTAATACACATCGTCCAATTTTCGTGAAAAATGCTCCGCTATGATGGTTTTTTCCAACGGAAACTAGCCAACTACTCGAAAGGTTCTAATCCGACACGACCGAAAAAGATCTTATATTTATTTATAGTTTTCTATTTGTGAAAAATCCTCAATTTTTCTATTTCGTAAAAAACAATTTTCCGTCTGAATCTGGGACTTGTGCCCATAAACTCATGATTTGTAATCGAATAAGCTAGTTATTCAACCAACGAGATGTTGCTTTTGCTACTCGTATTAATAAAATGGCAGTTCCATAATGTATCAATCAATCTCTCTTATTACAACGATCTTAAAAATACTTTTATAATAAGAGAAAAACCGCTCCAGATCCATATGCAGTTTACGTGAAGGAATGTTTTTAAAGTTAATATAATTGCAATGAACTATTAATGTAGGGTGTAAATGTAATGGCAGTATTAATATTCCGCAAGTAAACAATTATTGCGCGTATTTCTAGATAGTATAAGAATGTTTTAATGAATTGTGTAAAGATACTAAGTACTTAAATGCGTAATGGAAACTTATCGGTATTATCAATTGTTTTTTTTATAGAGGTATTATTTTTTTATTACATTTAATAAAGAAAAAGTAATGTCGATCAAACAAGAAAGAAGTCAAGACAGTCCGGGAGCTGGTAACACTAAAGTTTTTTTTTAAATTCGATGACAAGATAGTCCTTGACTGCGATCTCACCTGATGATAAGTGACGATACAGTCTAAGATGGTAGCGGGCTAACTGGGTAGGGGTATGGCAGTGTACATTCAACCCATACCCCTAATCGGTTTCTACTCGCCAACGTGCCGGAACGCTAAATCGCTTGGCGGCACGTCTTTGACGCTAGGGTGATAACTAGCCACGGCCAAAGCCTCCCACCAGACATCCATCCATATTAACCCAAGATATTAACCCTATTGCTCGTTATAAACTTGCAATTATGTAATTACATAATTGCAAGTTTGAATTTCACAATCAAAGCTATGTTAATTGCTCTGCGTAATTACCCCCTGATCACACCTGAATAAGGGAAAAAATGGAAGGCTGGCATTCAGCGCGCATTTGTAAGTCCATCGGATGTGACTACTCACATAACTGATTAATCAAAGGTGTTAAGTACTATAAAAAGACAAACCAAAAGTACAGCATTAATTATACGGACCATTACTCTTGCGGTTAATGTCAGATAAGGTGCTAATAAATTTCTTTCATATGGGCGTTTTAAACGGTGGACGCGGCTGTCCCACCCGTTTTCATTTTTGTCATCGCAATTTATGAGACTCTTTATTACGAGTTTATCATAAAACCAAAATAAATGGGCTCAACTGAAGCAAAATACACGAAACAATGGTGAGCACTGTGGTCTTATAACTGGGAGGTCTCGGGTTCGATTTCCGGTGGGGCAATTTGGGAATTTATGATTTCTAAATTGTCTCTGGTTTGGTCTGGGGGGCTTTGGCTGCAGCTAGTTTTCACCCTATCGTCAAAGATATGCCGCCAAGCGATATAGCGTTCCGGCACGATGGCGTGTAGAAACAGATTAGGGGTATGGATTAAATGTATACTGCCATATCCCTTCCAAGTTAGCCCACTACCATCATAGACTGCATCGTCACTTAGCATCAGGTGAGATCGCAGTCAAGGGCTATCTTGAAATTGAATAAAAAAACGCTAAAGGTAGTTTGACATTTGAAAATATTATATTTATTGTTCTTTTTGGATTAAAATGATTTATAATTTTTCGATAAATTCTTACTGTCCTTAGTAAAATTATAAATGCGAAAGAGTCTTTGTTGGTTTGTTGGTATGTCCTTCAATCTTGCAGCATGGGAGCAACGGATTGATGAGATTTTTTACTTTGTTAAGGATCTGGAGAGTAACCGTTTCCTTATTCGAGAAAAAATGGGTTCACGCGGACTTAAAAAAAAATTACGCACGGAAAATTCGTTTTTTTTTTTGGATAAATAATAATTTCAGATGTAGTTAATAGTAAAAGTGGCAACTGAAATTAGCGCAAGCCAAAGTGCTAACCGTAGGAAATGCAGAACCTAAGACTATTAAGCCATTTGAAGGGTATAATATAGAAGCATATATTTAACCAGTAGTAAACGCCTCGAAACCACTAAAACTCTATAGCCAAAACACCGATCGGTACAACTCATAATGTTGTATACGTACAGTATCATTTTGGATTATAATTGAACCAGATGTCAGTTGAAAATGTAACCTGATCAATAAACTTGCGAAACCGCACTAAAATCCCGCGAGACCTGAAATTTGAACTGGTTTCGTGTTATTTATTATAATGATATTTTGGCATTACAATACAACACTTACCTACCGCTCGCGAAAATTTATTTAGCTGCACCAACAGTAACGCATTGCAATTTAAAAAACCGTATATTTCCATACAACTTACATGAAGCCCTAATGACTAACCTAACCAATAAAACACCACAGACTTTATAAGAATTTTAAAGAATATTTAATTTACTTAAATATTGTATAGGTATCGTATGAATCGATTCTCGGCAAAGGCTAAAAATATATATATATTTAAGAGTTTTCTCGATTTTTCAAACAAAAAATCATCCTGGAGTAATCGGGGAACATATTATATACAACAAGATTCCGGCGAATTGAGAATCTCCTCCTTTTTTTGAAGTCGGTCAAAAATAAAAAAAATAGTAAGAGTTACAAATGAGATACGTAATATATTTGGTATAAATCTTAACATAAACAGCTATTTTTTTGTAATCAAAAGCAAGGCTGCAATTCGTTGTGCGTCAATTAATTTTATCCATTAGAGCAAAAAGTTCGTCAATGATTATCCATCAGAGCAAATAGTTCATTCGTCGAAAGCCTCTCCCATGGTCGCGAGAGTGAAAAACCTATAAAAAGAGCAATCGTAGTTCAAGATCAAGGTACGCTTCCCACGGATCGAAACACCTGTGTCCTGCTATCAACTAGCACTTTTGAATGACTCGCGCGATAAATAAGGGTGCGTCCTTTTCATTTTCCATAAATTTTATGAACCTTATGGGCAGACTACCGTGTGTTTATCCTTATCCTAACTTCCTTCTAATCCTTATCCTTATTAATATATAAATGCGAAAGTGTGTTTGTTTGTTGGTTTGTCCTTCAATCACACCGCAACAAAACTTCGGATTGACGTAATTTTTTGCATGGGTTTAGTTGAGGACCTTGAAAGTGACATACGCTACTTTTTGTCCCGAAAATCAAAGAGTTCCCGCGGGATTTATAAAAATAAATCCACACGAGCGAAGCCACGGGCATCAACTAGTAATTAATAAAACTTAAATAGAAACTATTCATTAATTTGTATGTATAGATTTTTAATCTCTGGAGAAAGTGAGAAATATAAAAATGATTAAGTAGGTATTATCAGAGGCTTTAGTGAAACTTTTTGTAAGAAGTTTTTTTCCTAAAAGTTAATTTCCATGTTAAATGACAGTTTTACGTAACGTGAACTTTAAAAGCTACAGAATGTCCATTTCAAAAATACTTTCCAATAGGAAGCGGAGTAACCGCAATGAAAATATATAGCCAAAGCGGAAACTTGTGTAAGTTTTCATGTTACCACACTTTTTTATTGTGCAACAAACTTTTCAATGGGCATATATTTCAGTTGCACTCACATATGTGGAACGTTTTATATTTGCGAATAGTTCAATACCGCAGAATTAACTGCAATTATAAGAACAGTACGAGTGCAAGCGGCCCTTCCAGTTGATATAACGGTACCGGTCCGTAGTCAGAGGAAACTGAGAGTTTGGTGCATGTCACATACTTAAATAACTTCAAACGCGTGAAATCAACAAACTTGATTATCCTTTACTTTTCCACTTTTGTCAAATTCACCAACGCCGATTAAAGTTTAACGAAAAAAAAATTGATATTCTGACATTTTTTGTATTGAAAATCTGTCAAAAAGTCTTCACACCTCCGATAAACGTTATTTGACGTTGATAAAATCAGTACTTAGATTTGGAGGAGTTTGTAAATGAAACTACTCTCAAGAAACGGCTTTTAATAAAAAAAAATTTCAATCGGTTCACAATTGGCGAAGATATCGTGAAAAAAGAAATCCAGTTCAATTGAGAAACTCCACCTATTTTCAAAAACAACAGCTATTGTCAATGATATTTTTAGGTATAAAAAGGAGGGCTTCGTGAAAAACTTGAATGGCTGTTTTCTTTATACCAAAATTAAATTCGATTATGACCTTAATTTTAGGAACCTATAATACCTATAATTAATTAAACACTTGCATTTTGTTGATAAATAAATTATACTGATGCTTCGATTGGTCGAAATCGTGCCAAATTTCGTTGCAATTTGCAACACATCACAATACAGTAATGTGTCCACCGCTATACTTTTATACCTTGCACCACGTTCATTACAATTGCGAGGCAAAAACAAGATTTTGTCAGGCCGATCATTAAGAGCGAGCGGATGCGCTGGCGCTAGTAACGTTAATTGGAATACTTCTTAATTTCTCCTTTTTTAGATACAACTTTAATGTAATAGTGATGGTTTAAGCTTATCGATATTATATCGAGAACCATCGCACAAACTAGACCAGCCTACATTTGTTTAACATCTGTTACTGTAAAAACAGAAACGAATTGCCGATTATGGGTTGGCCACGATACTTACGATTCAAGCGAGTTATCCGCACGCTTCTACGAGTAGCTACAGCTTTAAGCGTTTTACAAGACGTGATATTTTGACTTACTATAAGACATACAGCGTTATAGTTGGCAAAATATTGTTTGCATTAGTACATGTTGCAGGATTACAATAAATTGAAGTGTTTTATGATATACTCTAACTAGTCCTGTAAACTTAAATTACTAATAATACTTTTCAAAGTACCCATAGTATGTGAAGTCCCGAGACTACATAATTACTCTTTTTAACCGATTTCCAAAAAAGAAGAGGCTTTTCCAAATACATATAAGGTGCTAGGTTGAACCAGTGCATATAATATCCATCACTACATAGTATAAAACAAAGTCGCTTTCTCTGTCCCTATGTATGCTTAAATCTTTAAAACTACACAACGGATTTTGATGCAGTTTTTTTTAATAGATAGAGTGATTGGAGAGGTGTATAATAACATCCATTAACAGTGAATGACATAGGCTATATATTTTATACCCGTGCGAAGCCGGAGCGGGCCGCTAGTTAAAGTATATTAATAATATTAATAATTTATCTGCAAAATTTTGAGGTAGCTATGATTAATTATTTATTTACGCCTTGTGATAAGAAATCTTCTCGGGGCTTGGTTCCCCGTATTTGCAAAGCTTTAACATTAGATTATTATATCAGAAGAATTCTAGAAATTTAACAAAAAAGACGTTTGATTAATGTAGCTGCTGAAAACTCGTGGCCCTTCAAGTATAATAATCAAACACCTGCATTTTGCTGATACATGGATATTGTTAAATTGTGGATTAATAATGTAACGATAATGTCTTGTCTATTCACCAATTATAATATAAATATTTATGTTCCATTCATCCATCCAGCTATCCATCCATCCAAACTAATACTATAAATGCGACAGTAACTCGTCTGCCTGTCTGTTAATAATGCTTTGTTTGTAATAACGCTTTCACGCCTAAACAGCCGAACCAATTTTCATAAAACTAGATTAGATTTAGGAGAAGGAAATAGGATACTTTTTGTTACAATATTTAAACTTGAAGGAAGTGAAATAGAGGATAGTTTTGGCAATTTTACATCATAACTCCATTAAAGGACCATGGGCAATTTTGTATGGACCCCGTCCCCACCCTCCAACAGTCACCGGACTTATGTTAATATGTTTATTTGGATCCAAATAGACGTAAATAGTTGGTTTCAGCTTCAAAATCGATGGGGTTCTTAATAAAAATAAAAAAACTTTTTGTTTGAAATTGATTTATTTTTGTTATTTTTTCTATATTTTATCGTACAAAAATCACATACCAATAAAAATAACTACTTCTACTCTGTTACAGACACCATTTTGTACATTGACATCATCCGCGTTTCTTTTAATTTCTGGACCCTGGGCGTCATAGTCTGCGTTTCCGATGCGACCTTGTCGCGTAGCATTGCTAGGCTCTTTGCCAGCATCTATGGCACACTGTCATCGTGTTATTGAACACAACCAGGAAAAAGAAGAAAACTCGAAGAGTATTAGAATCTGCCTTCTGAAGCAAGGGTCGCGGGGTCAAATATCGTAGGGCACAAGTATTTGTGTAACGAATATGACGCATTATGTATTAACTACTGTTAATACACGTCATAAAAAAATGAGAATATTATATAAAAAAGATATTAGTTACCTGTATCAGCGCATTTTGTGAAATATATTTAACTAACAAGCCTCAATAGCCCAACGGTTAAAGGTGCGGACTGAAAACTGAAAAGGTCGCAGGTTCGAATCCCACCCGTTGCACTATTGTCGTACCCACTCCTAGCACAAGCTTTGCGCTTATTTGGAGGGGATAGGAGGATATTAGTCAACTTCAGCTTGGCTAATGTTCTTTTTAAAAAAAAAAAAAAATGGGTCGGTGAGCGGGGGGAGGGGGTTATTTTGTAGCTGGTTATTTTTATGTGCATGCTCCGCCCGCCGGTGTGCAATAAATAGATATAAATGAGCAGGTATTTTGGAATTAGTCATCAATACTACGTCATCGAAATATTTTTTGAAACGTAAGATACAATGAGAACCCCATGCATTTGGGCATCGTCGCCATAATAAAAAAATATCGTCTTGCCAAGATCTATCAATTGCGCTACATTTCATTCTTGTTGATAGGTGGGGACGATTCCGCCCATGGTCCTTTGAACCAATATTTTCTTTATTGAAAAGTGCGTATCGTGGGGGCGGTGGGATAATTTTGGTTAATCTAATAAATATCGCTGGAGATAGAGGACACAACTCCTCAAGGATAGCAGCAAAATTTGTAAAAAAAATATATGGTTGGGTAATTATTGCGACAGTATGAAATGGTAGATAAGAGCGTCGCATTGGTAAATAGGTATTTTTACAATGGCACAGAGATACCATGGAATTACTTTTTTTATTCGATGACAAGATAGTCCTCGACTGCGATCAGACCTGATGGTAAGTGACGATGCAGTCTAAGATAGTAGCGGGCTAGCTTGAAAGGGATATGGCAGTGTATATTCAACCCATACCCCTAATCGGTTTCTACTCGCCATCGTGCCGGAAAGCTAAATCGCTTGGCGGCACGTCTTTGACAGTAGGGTAGTACTAGCCACGGCCAAAGCCTTCCACCAGACCAGACCAGAGACAATTCAGAAATTATAAATTTCCAAATTGTCTCCGCCGGGAATCGAGCCCGAGACCTCCCATCTACGCTAGGAAGGTCGTCAAAAAGCTTTCATCCCATGAAGAAGACAAAGTACTGCCGCTGGTAGGTACACCTAATATAATCGGATAATACGAAGTAAATTAATGTTATAACGTCTGAACGTTAATAGGATTAGCTTTATTAGCTGAAAGATTTATTAAACCTGTCACTGTTTGGCCCATTGCTGGGTTGATTGATATCGTGCGTTCATAATAATAGCAGTTTAAGAAACTAGTTTTTATTGTGATAATAACGGTTCTTTGTAAATTAACGACTTAATTTGTCGTCGACATTAAAATTGTCATACCTAATTATATTTTGATGAATTAATTTTGGCGTGTTAATGTGACAGCTTCCGTGAGTTATTTTTTTTACTAAATAATGCCCGTGGCTTTGTCCGCGCAAAATAAGGATTTTTGATTCCCACGATATTTCTTAAGTTTTCCTGCATAAAATGTAGTCTAGATACGTGTTAATTTCTAGGTATGAGCTATCTCTATTGCAAATTACAACTATCTCCTATTGGTTTATTCATATGGATGGATGGAGTAACTATCCATCCATGCATCCATTCTGAGACCTGAGAAGTATAAGACCTGAGACCAGACCTGAGAAGTATACCCTTTGAAACAAAAGAAGAATTTTCCAAATCGGTCCAGGCGTCTTTGAGTAATCGGCGAACAATTATAAAGAAAATATTCCAACGAATTCAGAACCTCCTCCTTTTTTGCAGTTGGTTAAAAACAGTTCAATCGTATTAATTAATCATTCATCAAGACTGCTCGTCAAAACCAAAGGTCAGTCCTCTTCTACTAAAAAAATAATTGGGATCTACGCCTTACAGTACACGATCACACGGCAGGTTAGAATAGTATGCTTACTGTTTTGATTAAAATAACCGGTCAAATGCGAGTTGGACTCGCATATGAAGGGTTCCGTACCAAAAAAAAAAAACGCTGAAAAAACACATTTTCAGTAGGGTAGTAATTTTGAATTTATTTTTATTAGTTTTTGTTATAACGGCAACAGAAATACACATTCTGTGAAAATTTCAACTGTCTAGCAGATCCGGATCATGAGATACAGCCCGCTGACAGACAGACGGACGGACGGACGGGCGGATGGACGTACGGACGGACGGACTTAGGCTTAGTAGTAGGGTCCCTTTGGTTACCCTTAGGGTACGGAACTCTAAAAAAGAACCAGGAAATCTATTACAAAGACCATGATTGATTTGATTTGAATCATTCGTTATTAGAAGGATATGTTTATATTTATTCAAGTAGCACGCTAAAGCGTCTGAAGAGCGTAGCAATAGCGCTTATTATCAATAATACAAAATGTATGCCTTTTATATATAATACTAGTCTGTCTGTTGCCTTTTCACACCTCTAAACTTATCTGAACGAAAGGCAATTAAAATATATAGCGGACTGAAATAATAAAGAAATATAATAATAGTTTTAATTTAAGAAGTATTTTTGTTATAATAATATAAATAATGTGAAGTTTAATGAAAGAAATAAATTCTTTATCTGCTTAAAGTAATAAGATATTACAAAAAAAAAGAAATCTTCACAGTGGTGTTATCGCAGTTAATATATATATTAATTATTTAGTTAATGTTTATATATTTAAAAAATACCTTGCATCGCGGAAATTGCATCATAGAGAAAATCAAAACGTAACGAGATTTTCTAAAAACCTAAATAGACGTAGACGCGGTCATCAGTTAGTTCTTGAATGCAAATCGTTCTATGTACAGTGATCTATGTATATTAATATATCAAGTTATAATATATTCTATGCGCTTTTTATACTTTAAGTTCGTTATAATTATAGCTTAGACCATTATATTATTATAGACCTGTATTTAGTGTTCAAGTTATGAATGCGCTTAGCAAAGAGTATATGTATCTAAAAAAGCGATACAAAACCTGCAAGTATTTACTGCAATTATCTGCATTCCGTGTGACAATAAACACACAAGCAGTTGATGTAAAAACGTTTATTGTTTATTTCCTCGACTGTAGTGTGTGCATGTTTTGTAAATTTAAAACTTCATCAAACATAATTATCTCGGTAATAGGTACCTGTAAACGTACATATACCTACTTATATAAATACAATCATTTGCCAAAAGTTATACACGTGCAGACTGTGGGTCAAGTATACTCAGACTTATATAAAAAAAAAAAAAACAAAAAACAAACACGCTCTCCGAATACAGTACAATAAAGCCATGAAGGTGTTGTTGAGGCTCCCGCGGCACTGTATCGCATCAGCGATGTTTGCGTAGGTAAATTACGTACAGTAACATAGCTTTTAAGTAATATGTACCTATAGTATACTAATATTATGGGCTAAAATGGTCTGAAATAATGAGATATTATTTTATTTTATGCTTAGGTATATGCCTATGACAAATTAGCCTTTGAATGCGATATTACCTGATGGTAAGATACTAAGGAAAGGAACTTAACTTGGAAGGTCTGTATATCTGCCATTAAGGCTTCTACGGAGTTCTACGGGGCATCAATAAATAATATATTGATGACCTCCCTGGCGTAGTGGTAGGCGCTGTGGTCTTATAACTGAGAGGTCTCGGGTTCGATTCCTGGCTGGGGCAATTTGGGAATTTATAATTTCTGAATGGTCTCTGGTTTGGTCTGGTGGGAGGCTTTGGCCGTGGCTAGTTATCATCCTACCGTCAAAGATGTGCCGCCAAGCGATTTAGCGTTTCGGCAGGATGACGACCAGAAACCGATTAGAGGATCCAAGTTAGTCTGCTACCATCTCAGACTGCATTGTCACTTACCATCAGGTGAGACCGCAGTCAGGGATCTTATCGCTCAGGTAGGTACTTTTTATACCGAAATATCTCCACGGAATTTGTATAACTTAAATTCACATGGACGAAGTCTGTGGAACGTGCTTGTATTATAATGACTGAGTAATTATGAGCAAAAATTTCTCTATCCGTACAATTTGAATGCCAATTAAAAGCACTTACAACTTCCTTTGATAACATCATCTCAGCAGGAAGAAATAAACTCAGAATAATTAGCGAAGTAATTTGTTTCAAATAAAAGAAGGAAGTACATAACCATTGTAATTTGAGCTGTTCTTCCTATTGTTGCTATTTAAAATTACAAATGTATATAGTGTTAAAATTATTCATAGATTACAAGTATGTATGAAGAACGGTAGATAATTTCCAAGTAGGTAAGTATCTATATTTCAGTCAGTTTTTGAATCAAGAATAAATTCCTGATCAGGCGTGAAACTTAACTTTTCAATCACATTTTAAATAAAAATTGATTAAAAATATAGTCAAAATTATTAATTAATTAGTTAATGCAAAAGCAGTATTATTTCAATTTTATTTTTAAAATGTTATATCCTAAAGTTATTACTTAACTACTATACTTTACAGTTAACGTTGGATATTATGTCAAAACGATATTGAAATGTATAGGTGCAAGTCTCCAACCTCAATTTTTTTTATTCCATGACAAGATATTCATTGACTGCAATCTCATGTGATGATAAGTGACGATGCAATCTAAGATGGTAGCGGGCTAACTTGGAAAGGGATGACATTGTACTCATTTATAATCAGTTTCTACACGACATCGTGCCGGGACGCCAAATCGCTTGGCGGCACGTCTTTGACGGTAGGGTGCTAACCTGTGGTGCTAACTAACCACGGCCAAAGCGTCCCACCTCAAATAGAAGGACTAGAAAAAGAGGCAGCAAACAGTTATTAGCGTGAACACATTCGCTATTCGCAAACGTTAGTACGATTTGCCGATAACATAGAAACATAATCGCTACTCTAATCGTCCATCTCTAGGTAATACAAGTTGTTATTCTCAATTAATGTTATTAAGACGCCCGACCTTGCCGCTCGATTTCTATCGCACATGCAAATGAATGAATTACCTACAGTCTACACTTCCTTAATCTTGAAAGTGTAGAAAAGCGATTAGCTTAGAACAATAGAAAACCTTCTGGAATAAAATTAATGTTGCCGGTGATTTAATTGACTTTGTAATTAATGCGTGGATTTATTTCGTTTCCGCGCACGGTGTCAAGCGAATGCAATTATAAGCGATTTATTATTACCGGTACGAAAACGTATAAAGACCGATTGGTTTCCCCTGAGCACATAAACTTAAGCACCTGAAAGTTTAAGCAAACCTCAAACTTTATACTGCCTTTTTGGCGTTTTGATCCTGGAGTCAAACCGAAACGATTAATTGCTTTGACATTTTCAGTGGTACCTATGGTAGATTCACTAGAAAATTCAAAAGCACATTTCGCCGGCCTCAACGTAAATCGTTAGAGCATCGAATCAAATCTTTTTTTAAAATTTACTTTTAGTGAGCAAACGAGCAGGCGGGTTGCCTGATGTTAAGTGATTACCGCCGCCCATGAACATTTGTAACACCTGAGGCACCATCAATGCGTTGCCGGCTTTTCAGGAATTCGTTGATCCGCCCCCATGTTGTCATTTAGTCACCTCATCACCTGGAGCACTTCAACGGATGGTTGAAGTGCTCCAGGTGATGCGGGTGAAATTGTGTTCGCTGGCGAGCGGTTCGGTTGTAGAAGAAAGAGGGTGGAATAAAGTCAAACAGTTCTTCAGAACACTCCCCGTTATATAGCCGATAGAATACGCAAAGAGAGCTTCATTAAAATAAGATTTGATCGTTTTTCATAAGCGGGATGTAAAACAGAGCCAATTAAGCTGATAAAACAAATCTAAATTTTTCAGTTTCGATGATTTACATAGGGGCCGTAGATTTACTCGAATAAAAACTTTTCAATGTTTTATTTTCCTTTATTACATTGTACGCTCTAATAAATACCCATCTTTTCGTAAGTACGAGTGGGTAAAAACTCGTGATAGGATTTCAAAAGGTTGCGAAAAGAAAATGTCGTCTGTTACAGCAAAAGTTTCATAACTATATTGCTTTATAAAAGACCATAAACAATGAAGCAGGTAGACACGCAACGCTGACAAAGAAAGCGTTTTCTCAGAGCATTCGCATGACTATCAAGAATCAACGGTTTTCTTGTGTAAGCATCCCTTATGAGACGGATTTAAAACTGAATTGCATTATGTTAAAGTCATGTCTTACATCAAATCGCTTGTTTGCTCCAACACATCTCAAAAATTACAATTTTTTCAAAAAATGTGTCCATAACGTTCATTTTTTTAAAGGGGAATGTTAGACACATTTCGTTCGAAAACGAAATTAAATTATAAAAAAGAATCGGTTTGTTGTTTATAAAGAATATTAGCCAAGCTGAAGTTGACTAACATCCTCCTATCTCCTCCAAATAAGCGTAAAGCTTGTGGTAGGAGTGGGTACGATAATAGTGCAATGGCTGGGGTTCGAACCTGCGACCTTTCAGTTTTTCAAAAGAAACTGCTACTTAGAGGCTGCTATGCTGCTGAACTATGCTTGGTGAAAACGGGACTGACATAACGGTTTCAAAATATTCAAAATGTTAGTTTTTAATTTTAAAGTAAAATTTTTTTCAAGTTTACTTCTCAACTATTTTTGTATTCATAGAGTATAAAATGGCGACTCTTTCTACATTAATAATTAAAATCACTATCACTTTTTGTTGTTAAATAAACCTATTGCACCCATCCCTATCTTTTCGGAGTGTTTTAAGCAATTGAATATCATTTGCTTATTTGTGAAAGAAAATATCGTAAGGAAACCTGTTTGTCTGAGAGTTCTTCATAATGTTCTCAAAGGCCTATGACGTGAACCAATCCACACTACCTACTATCACCTAAACACTTCCTATTCGAGGGGACATCTGAGTCCAGTCATTAGTGGCAGTGGAATGAAAAATAAAAACATATTATGTCTTAAATAGGCAAGGTGTGAAAATTTTACCACGTATGCCCAAGTTTATCAAAACTCCAGTTCTAGCGACTCAGAAAATGTAATAATCTTTTGCTTACATATACATACGCAGATAAAGCATGTTAAATGTGCAAAGTTGTGTTGGACGTTGATTGGCGGGTCTAATCACAAATGCCTGTCGGAAGGTTAGCGCGGAACCTTGGCAACGGTTTTCTCATCACCTACATTCTGCTTTGCACATCGTAGACATTTGCACGTATACTTTAAAAAAGAACTAACATTATTCACTAAATCATAGTTCCAAACAGGATTAAACATTTTGCCAGTTTATGCGATCTCTTGAGATTCTCCAGTAACAGGACTAAACATTGTTCCAGTTTATGCGATCTCTCGAGATTCTCCAGTAACAGGATTAAACATTATTCCAGTTTATGTGATCTCCTGAGATTCTCCAGTAACAAGATTTAACATAATTCCAGTTTATGCGATCTCCTGAGATTCTTCAGTATCAGGAGTAAACATTGTTCCAGTTTATGCGATCTCTTGAGATTCTTCAGTAACAGGAGTAAACATTGTTCCAGTTTATGCGATCTCTTGAGATTCTTCAGTAACAGGAGTAAACATTGTTCCAGTTTATGCGATCTCTTGAGATTCTCCAGTAAACATTGTTCCAGTTTATCTCGAGAGAGAGTCTTGCAAAGAAGCAGGCGTTACTTTACGGAATTCTATCATATTGAAGGAAAATTAAAATTCCTTTGCTATAATCAGCCATAGAAGAAAAATCTGCCAAATCTGACAAAAATGCGCCGTTCGCGTTGTACACCGTTGTTACTCCAGGTCTCCTGGTGAAGATACTGTCGAGTTATTTAGTTTCTCTTATTTAATCCTACTATCTTGGTCGTATCGTGCCAAAATTTGTGTATCAACGTATAAATAGAACGTTTGTCTACGTATCCATCTACCAATACAGAAATTAATTTAACATACAGAGAGCGTACATAGATATACCTATCATAGATCTTCCTATATTTATTATGGCTGTGTTGCGCTGTCGGATATCTCTGCGGCTATATTGAATAGCACAAAGGCTCTCCATGAACTAAATTGCAGTCACACACGGCCTCGTTCGCAGATTTTAACTGAGCAGCAATCTTCATGTAGGTATTCGTACTTATTTAGGTTTACACTTTACTGCTAAGTGCTAACGTTGGCTAGGTTGTAGGTATACCTATTTCAGTTTTGTTTTAGTGCAATTGCGTGAGCCGTAATAACAAATCTATTTCATTTAAAAATCAATTGCTATTCGTTAGTCGGGGTAAAACTCAAAGCGACTTGACCGTTTTGAAAATGATTTTTTGTTTTCTTCTGCTTCAAACAGGGGCGGTTTAAAAACAAAAAAAATAATACAGGAACCACCAAAGCATAGCTGAAAAATCGAAATCATAAAAATCGATAATTTTGTATACGAATCACCACTTCAGAACACAACTAAAAAATGGCTGAAGCGAAGCTGCGGTTAATTATGTAATAGATGTTGTTCGCGACATCGTTGATTTCGCAGGATAAATGTATCTTATGTCGGTCTTCGGAGTCCTAATAATCTTTCAAAACTACGTCATCTTTTCTTTGCTAGTACAAAATATACCGACACCTAAACACATTAATTTCGAACACAATGTAAATGTCAAACTACCAATTAAAAAAAAATCATATCGGGTGCAAAAAAACAATAGACTGTTCGACAAAGGAAGCCAAACTCTGTAGGAGGCAATATTATTGATACACGCGGTGAAGTATCCGCATTAGCGAGGCAGGTAGTTAATAAGTCACGAGACGAATCTCAAGCAATGATCTCAGTATTGAGATATACGCTCAGATTAAGCTATCGCATTTTGTTATCTGCATGCCTTTGTGCGGAGGTGCGTTAATAGCTGTTACTTGCTATTAACGCATATTTTTGCACCACAGCTACTTTATGTACTTAGCTTTATGTATATAGCACTTTGTTGATTTCATTCAAAGCTAGAGGTACATAATCCTGACTAATATTATAAACTGGCTGATGCCCGCGTGGATTTAGTTTTTGAAATCCCGCGGGAACTCTTTGATTTTCCGGGATAAAAAGTAGCTATTTCACTTTTCAGGTCCTCAACTACACCCATGTAAAAATCACGTTGATTCGTGTAGCTCTGTTGCAGCGTTATTGAAGGACAAACCAACAAACACACTTTCGCATTTATAATATTAGTGAGGATGCGAAAGTGTGTTTTCGGTTGGTTTACTAGTATAGCAGTTTCTTCTAAAAAAGTAGAAAAGCTCTTTTGTTGGTTTATCCTTCAATCCCGCTGCAACAGAGCTACGAATCGACACGGTTTTTTGATTTTTTGCATGGTTACATTTGAGGATCTGCACTGGTAGCATGGGCAGGAGATAAAAGTTTTATCCCCCTATTTTATCCACTGACAGGGGATAAAATTATCTTTTCCCTGTGCTAAAGCATGGCGACAGAGGAGAAGGCGATGCAGATTTCTATAAGTATATCCACTGAGTGTTATTTCCACCGCTGTGCCCATGCTCGACGGGTGGATAAAGCTAAGCGAGGGGATAAAATTTATCCCGCCCATGCTACCAGGGCTGGAGAGTGACATGGGCTACCTTTTATCCCGGAAAAATAGGAGAGTGATCCCCGTGGAAACCATTCTAATGTGTCTAAATACGCTATAAAATCTGCTGTATAGTTAATATGTCTTAGAAATAATTCGAAGTAGCAGTACACCTTTCAAATCAATCGCACCTGTGAAACTTTGTAAGACCCTTTAATCAAGTAAAAAATGAACTGATGATCTTCAAACGCTTGAATAAAACTTCATAAATTATGGCTAAGGTCCATTTCGATCACGTCAGCTTCCAAACAGAAAAAACCGTATCATAATCGGTCCATTCTTTTGGAAGATATGAGGGAACATAAGGGTGTGTGTTACACATGTTAAACTTATAAAACCCCTCTTTTTCTAAATTAAAATTAAGTATCAGCCGTTCGATATTGATACAAATCAATAGCTTTTCTAAGAAAGATTTCTAATTAATTAGGCATTTTTACCATCAGTAGCCTAAATAATGGGGGTCCGATAGCGCAACTTGCTCGGCCATCAGATCATTATCTTCATAAAATTATGGCATCTAAAAGCCATGATTTGGCCATAATACCCCACAGCGCTGCTATTTTATAAAACATGGTATTCATCGCTGAGTTCGCGGTCGACTCTGTGCTCGACACAGACTATGCTAAAAGTGAGAATATTAGAAATAAATAGCAAAATTTTATTTGCAGAAATATCAATCAAGATAATAAAATGTAAAATTACTTCTTACCAATTCCATCACTGAAAACTGGTATGCAAAGTATTGTTTGGAATTAAAGATATTTAACCTACTTATGAAATGGAAATCGTACACAACGTAGAAAAACGTTAAAAAACCGATACTATTTTATATTTAAAAAAGTTTTCTTCTGATCTGAGGAAGGAATTCCGTACTGACTTTTACCAGACCAGTTTTTATCCCACTGTGTGTAGGTGTTGAGTCAACAGCGTCGAGAGTAAAGCTGTGAAGTAGAGAATAACATTCCAGCCCGGAATGTATTACCTAAACCTAAAAGCTGGTTCCAAGAAGTCAAAGCAAAAAGTTAGGTAAATTCACCGGACGCGGTTTTTTTCGCGTCAAAAAATCGTCCATCATTGCCAAGGTTGGCGGCTAGACGCGCACAAAGAATGCTTGTCTGCCCGTATGCTTAGTTTTTTTTCGGCAATGTCATACGCGTTAGATACTAAGCGAAGTCACGCTAAGGTCGAATATTATTTGGTTAAGATTATTTCTTATTTGGTCAATCGTTGATACACAATTCAAAGACACACGGGATATTTGTGAAGGTTTAGAAATTTTCTAGCTGAAATTGCACACCCTGCAGGTAATACTCAAAGCCTGCAGACGATGAAACATATTTTAATTGGAGCGTTATTTATGTACATTCTAATTAACCGACTTCAAAAAAAGAGGAGGTTCTCAATTCAACGCGTATTTTTTTTATCTAAATATATAAAAGGCAAAGGTGACTGACTGACTGACTGACTGATCTATCAACGCACAGCGCTAACCACTGGACCGATCGAGCTGAAATTTGGCATACAGGTAGCTGTTAGGACGTAGACATCCGCTAAGAAAGGATTTTGGAAAATTTCAACCCCAAGAGGGTTAAATAGGGGGTTAAAAAATCGAACCTAACGTGAGCGAAGCCGCGGGTTAAAGCTAGTAATTATTATAAATGCGAAATTATGTTTGTCCATGCATCTATTAGCTTTTCACAACTCAATCGCTGAGTGTTGATAATTTTTGCAAGGAGATAGAGTGATTTCTGGAGACAGTAATAGGCTACAAATAAATTCGTAGGTAATAGGATACTTTTATCCCAAGACATCATAGAGTTCACACGAGAAATCATAACAATATTCGGACCTGGGCCTCACACAGTGTAGTAGGTCTAAGCTTTATATTCTTTTCGTTTGTAAATTATGTAGACATACCTCCTAGTGCCAATTTTGTGCCAACGGTGGGGTTCGAACCTACGACCTTTCAGTTTTCAGTCCACACTTTAACCGTTGCACTATTGAGGCATTGACTGAAAAGCATTGTTGCAGCAAGAATACTGAAGTCAACCACCTCAATTGAGACTGTATTAGTGATTAATGCAGCTTTTCTATAAAAGCCAATAGATTCTACTGAGGAAAGCCGGCCAGAAACTCGCATGATTTTGTAGTGGGTGAATATCTTTGTCGTAACCTAGATCTATGTCAGAAACACGGGAAAAGGTTGGTTCGAAATTTGTTCAAGCGAGGTCTTTCCCACCGAATCTGTTTGAACTTTTTTGCCTAGTACAAGGTGAGACAAATTTAAGTGCATAAAAATCATATAAACTATTATGAGAGGTAATTAAGAATCCTTTCTTTTTTCAGCTCAACTCGGATTTGGGCCGAACTGTGAATGTGTGCGTGTCGCTTACAATACGACTGTAAACAGCTTTCGCACGCTAGCGCGGTACACCATTGTATCTCGGAGAAGATAGTTTGATACTTTGTACACTTTTCGAATGGTGTAACAAAAGATCTTACTTTTACTTTGATATTAATATTTCGTTATATTTTTGGGTAGGTACTTAATAGGTGGTTATGTAATAACTAATATTATAAATGTGAAACTGTGTTTGTTCGTGTGTCCTTTAATCACGTAGCAAATGATCGACGGAGATTGATGGAGAGTGAAATAGGTTCAATATTCCGGAAAAACATGCCGTTTCTGAGGGGTTAAAAAACTAAGTCCATGCGGACGAGGTCGCAGGCACAAACTAATATAACAATAAATACCTATCTAGTTATTTTTATAATTTATTTGTATCAATTAATACAAAATTTTAAAATCAATTCATATTATTACTACAATAACTATAAAAAGGTAAATCCGTCATTCAATAAAATTTTGTGACAACTTGCATCTTGACGAAAGATATACATTTCATCCCGGAATACCTACCTCAACATAGTTTTACAAACCTAAATCATCGTAAAGATAGAACCAAAAAAAGTTAGAACTTGTCGGCCTAGTCAAAATAAAAAAAATTCCAATAATTGGGTAACCATAAAACATTGTCTCTAAAGTTTTATGATAACAGTTATTGTTACTCAATTGAGGACTGGAGCAGGCACGTGCCCAACGCCCCAACCTTTGCAGGTACCTTGTCATATTTGATTTTATTATTTTCTGGCCAGACCATATTGTTTGAACACTGTTTGGAATGCTATCTTTCTTATCAATAAGGGCCGATTGGCCGAAGGGCCGGTGTAGACCGGAATGGCAGCGGTGCGGCACTTTCAGTTTGAAATAATTTCAAACTTTAACTAAATCATCGCTAAAGACCAGTATCGCTTGACGCGTGGCCGCGTGACCTTTTTGAGCTTTTCAAGCGATATTGGTCTTTAGCAATTATTTAGATAAAGTTTAAAATTAGTTCACACTGAAAGTGCTCGCCGCGCCGCTGCCGGCCGCTTCCATTCTGTGTAGATCAGCCCTAATAATGGCAAGTTTGACGACCTCCCTGGCGCAGTGGTGAGCGCTGTAGTCTTATAACTGGTAGGTCTCGGGTTCGATTCCCAGCGGTGACAATTTAGGAATTTATAATTTCTAAATTGTCTCTGGTCTGGTCTGGTAGGAAGCTTTGGCCGTGGCTAGTTACCACCCTACCGTCAAAGACGTGCCGCCAATCGATTAAGCCTTCCGGCACGATGGCGTGTAGAAACCGATTTGGTTGCCAACAGGAAATCACACAAGAATTACAAAAAAAAATAAACTACATCTATAGAAACATTTCAGGTGGGCACCCAATTACTATAATAGTTATTGTAAATTATTATAATAAATTATTATAATAGTTATTGTACTTGACACGTACAATAACTATTATAATCAATAGTTCCTAAATCGCTACAGTTTAGATGAGCAGTACCCTTGCAGCATCAGGATTGAGGAGTTCAGTTGAAAGTTTTATGGGACCATTTTGCAAAGTTTTTGTATCGATCAAAAAAAGATTCACGCAAATCAGTTTAAAAATCACGGATATATCGTATACATAAGTATAAAAACAGTAGTCATCAACATCTCGATAGTAGTTAAAAAGTAGCCTAAGTTACTCCCGATAACATAAGCTATATATCAGTGAAAGTCGGGTCAGAATCGGTTCAGTCGTTCCCAAGATTGCCAGAACAAACAAACAGACCGACAGACAAAAATGATAAAAAATGCTTTTTTGTTATTATACCTTATTTACTTTCATATGGATTTAGTAAAAAGCTGTTATTTTGACATTATAAGCAGATACTTCAATTTTGTTTATTTGTATAGGTAATACTAAGGTATTACCTATACAAATAAAGTATGTAGTAAGCTACATACCATACTAATTTCTTAATTCAACATCTTTACTAATTTACTAATATTATAAATGCGAAAGTGAGTGTGTTTGTTGGTTTATTGGTTAGTCCTTCAATGACACCGTAACAGAGCAACGAATCCACGAAATTAATTTGGTTTATTTGTATAGATAATACCTAACTACTTACCATACTAATTTCTTAATTCAACATCTTTACTAATTTACTAATATTATAAATGCGAAAGTGAGTGTTTGTTGGTTTATTGGTTAGTCCTTCAATCACACCGTAACAAAGCAACGAATCCACGAACAAACAACGGAGAGTGACATAGGCTACGTTTTATTCCAGAAAATTAAAGAGTTCCCGCGGGATTTTCTGCTTATCAATCAAATTACAATTGAATCAGAAATAATTTCATTACAAGCAGCACGTGAATCTAAAATAGATGCTAATATGCGATGGAATTTCAGGAATCTATGCAATAAAAAAATTAATAGTAAAAAAATATCAATAGGTATATTATTATTGATGAACTTTGATTTGAGAATGATTTATGTACCTATAATCTATAATTAATAGCCATTTTTTAACATTATAACTATTTTGCCTAACACAGCCACTAAGACTTCACATTATTTTACAAAAAAATTACTTTGAGTACATACAAAATTCCCTATTCTAATTTCTAAAAATAACATCCAATATGAGTACTACATTTTTCCTGCCTAACGTTCTTATAAATAAAAAAGATAATGTTAGTTTAAACTACATATGAAAAAGGAAGTCTCATTTCAAAAAGCCGAGTCGGTCGCGCTATGTATTGTTAACAACTCGTAATTTACATAACTTAGTTGCTCACGCACACATGCGTAAGTGCCGCGCGGTTCAGCAACACGTCCACCCTCGAAGAGCGCTGAGCTCGGTATGCAGACTTACAGTCTGCTGTGCCATTTCAATCGTGAATTAGAGGATACTTTGATAATTTATGTAGGTATGAAATTCAATAAATAGAACTGTATTTTTTTTTAATTTAAGCTCAGCGAATTCTAAACTATTACACCTTATTTTTTTTAGTCCTTAAAAGATAATAACTTTCGAGAAATACCTACTATTGCAATGCTTATAAATTGCAAAAATCGGGCATACCTTTATGCATTTTTAATTTACTTATATTGTATGAAACATATAAAAACTGGCCTCCTTACTCCGGAGTAGAGAATGTGTTTATATTAGTGGTATTTTTTATAAATTGCCTATAAAAGTTTTTAATGGATAAATCTTGTGTTCCAATCTCACTCAAAAGCGTAAAAATCGTAAACGTCCTTCACGAGAATTCCGATTTGAGTACATTTTTTTTATAAAATAAAAATTTTATTCTCGTTACTCCGGTGAGGAGCGTTGGATCCATAACATGTAATTTTTTTTATTATTATAATCATAATATCTGAAGCATAAACCCAATAGCAAGGTACGTCCAAATCAGCACCTGGCGGCCAAGGACTCTTAAGATGTATATTACTTACGTTATTTTATAAAATAGCCTAAGGTCGTTCATTAATGTAACGATGTCTGTCAGTCAATGTTTTTGTTTAGATTATTATATGCAGCGTTTGACGTAGAAATATTAGGTGTTTTAATCACTAATAGAGGCTTGCGTATACTAATTGCGGTTTAATAATATTAACATAATATAATATTAATAATTTCTTTTTTTTAATGGGTTAAATTAAATTTTATTGCATTGACTGCAGTTGTAAAATGCTATTTTTAAATCTTAATTTTGTTTGTTTTGTTAACTACTAAGATAATTTAGACATATGGGTTAGATACTCAATTTGATACTAATCGTCTTATTGGCTTACACTCATATAGCAAAGTAAGTATGAGATTTTTTGGATATCATTGGACCATAACCCTCTGTTATCTTCTATCCATATTCCATCTAAATATATAAAAGGAAAAGATGATTGACTGACTGACTGACCTACCAACGCACAGCTCAAACCACTGGACGGATCGGGCTGAAATTTGGCACACAGATAGCTATTATGACGTAGGCATCCACTAAGAAAGAATTTTTGAAAATTCAACCCTTGGGTTAAAATAGGGGTTTCGAAAAATCGAACTTAACATGAGCGAAGTCATGGAAAAAAGCTAGTATCTCATACCTCTCTATAATGGAATTATTGTGGATTGTTTTCCGTACTCAATTAGACAAATCCAAAAGGTTTCACGTCATTACCCACCTACTTATAGTATTAACTACTCACTACCGAATCTCGTCACAGAACACACCGTGAGAAAGACTACACAATATTGCTACACGCAACAAAATATTATTATTGTACTAACTAAGGTCATAATAATAAAACCGATTAAATCTAAGAGTAGACGTGTAGGTAGGCACTACAGGGCACATTGCGAAATTGGGTGAGATAATGATTTTTATGTTAGGAGATTAACATTGAAGCACTCATCGAAAATCCTTTCTATTTGCAAGAAAAGGTTATTATTTTGCTATTATCTGCCAACAGAAAAAATCTGTATGGTCAAACATGCAGTTACAAGCTAAGCACCGCTAACCGCCCCAACCAAGCAAGAGAGCCAAGTTCTCAAGCTAGCAATGCCACTACCACTCACAAGACTTTTATACTACTCTCGACGCACGTTTCGCCCCGACACCGGAGTATCTTCAGGAGATGTCGACTTTAAATTGCTGTATTGTCTAGTGAGTCCTTTTTATTAGTCCATTGAATTTGGATCATGCATCGTGCTCGTGAACGGGTGCCACCAACGGGAATGGGTTTGCTTTGTGTCTACCCATCTTAACATGTGTTAGGTTGTGGTAGGTGTGCATTTTTGAAACTTCTTTGTGGAAACACTGTGGGCATAGCATAGTTTTGTTAACCATTGTTAAAAAATTTTTTGAAAAGAGCAACTGCTGAGTTTCTTGCCGGCTCTTCTCAGCAGAATCTGCATTCCGAACCGGTGGTAGATTTATGACGTGTCATAAGAGCTACAAGTTGGCCTACATGAAATAAATAAATTTTGATTTTGATTTTGATTTTCTTTCTATTAGCTTTGCCTGATGAATTTGTCTTTTTTAAGAATAGTCGCCAAGCTGAAATTGACTAATATCCTCCTATCGCCTCCAAGTAAGTAGAAAGCTTGTGCTAGGAGTGGGTACGACATTAGTGCAACCGGTAGGGTTCGAACCTGCCACCTTTCAGTTTTCAGTCCGCACCTTTAACCGTTGGGCTATTGAGGCTTAAGAAGATTATAATGAAGATAACTAGAAAGCAACAAAAAATCGACGTGATTTTTTGCATGAAATACAGCTGAAATCTTGGAGTGACATAGACTACCTTTTATCCTGGAAAAACAGAGAAATCCCGCGGCATTTTTAAAAACCAGCACGCGGAAGAAGTCGCGAGCCTCAGCTAGTTTTATAAAAATATAAACATTTGTAATGCAAAGTTTATTTACTTAGCAATAGGTATGAATAGATAATTATGTATTAAGTCGGAACTCATAATCATACCTATCGTCATATCAGTTATTACAATACAGAATATATTACAGAATGCATGGATACATCAATAGTCGTGATTGGCGCTTAAGTTATTATGTACACAGTGGGAGATAATATCAGAATATTCTATCAACATGCAACAGAAATAAAATACTTTTGAAAAGCTTTAAGAAACCAAAATATATTTTGAAATCGCTCCCAGAAAAGGAGAGAATAATCTTTTCTTTTCTTTGAGCGATTTTCGAAAGTTTTGTGTCGTACGGTCGTACCTAAATGGTTTAAACGTCTTATGTTCTGTGGTTTTGGTGTTGACCACAGACCTCTATATCCTGAAGAGATTAGCCATCTGCGCGGGAGATATTATATTGCACAAGTGTGTTCACAAACACAGGTGCATTCTCTCACAGTCTGATGGGACGGAAATTCGACACGACCGGAGAGAGATTAAGCGCATTACGACAGCTTTACGTGCTCTCCGAGGTACGGAGAAGTGAATTAATATTGTAGGCCCCTTACAGCCTTCCCAGCCTTGCCTTTCTTCCTTTCGTAGATAGGAAGGACCTAACATTAGTGTTTCTTATCGTCCAGATTTATTAATTCCTTTCCCGTAGCTTGTAAGAACTTTAGTACTTAATTTGGTTCTAGATCCTCACAGACTCTCATTTTAACCACTTAAGTTCCTTCCGCCACCGGAACATGCTCAGGAAATATAAAATCCTCAGATTATAATGAAGATAACCAGATAGCAACAAATGATCTAAAAGCGAAGCTTGAAAAGCAAATGCGAATAAACTGAGAGACATCAGGAAGATTTTAACTATAGGATGTAGAGATTTCGCTAGAGATTATGAAGCATGACCTCATTAAATTATACTCTCTGATGATCACAGACCACAGCGCACTTAAATTATTGTTTTCCTGAGATGTTTTGTATTTGTGAGAGAATGGCTATGTTACTAACAAAGTGATAGAAGCGGCCATTTCCATGAGAAAGAAAATCTGTTTTTTGGTTTTATAATATAAAATCTATAGATAGATAGGTCAAGAAATTCAACTTGCTATTTTGTCAAAAAGAGATTTAATCATAGAATCACCTTATTATACAGTTATACAATATCTAATGTTAAGATTTTTGTGTTAGCCTTTTTTATGGTCTAATAAAGTACGATGAATATGGTAATTGTCTATTAGTAGAAATTGAAATGCCTCAGTCGACATAATATTATTTAAGTATTGTAGCATTGTGTGCTCATCTCCACATGGCTAGTAGTAAACTTAAAACTTTATATAAACTTGTTAACTAATAATTAAAAAGTCTTAAACTCCTGTTTAACTCTTTTGAATAATTTTTAAGAAAGGTAACCCTTTGACAGTTAGGCCTAGTGGAAAAACAAAGATTAAATGAAAAATTATTTTCGATTAATGGGAAAAAATGGCCTTTACATAGATTATCAGATTTCAAACATTGACGGTAACAGTTACATGAAGTTTTATAAATGCTAAGCATTCGGCGGTTAGCCTTGTGCCGTGTAAAAACTCATGTAGGAAACCAAATAGTACTTCATTTATTTCATTACCACTTTTTGTTTCGAAATCATAAATATTATTTTTAGAATGTAAGCATCGATTTTTAGTGTTATGTACTTTGTGAGATCACAGTTCTAGCCATACTGGCTTATGTGCTGACAAATCTTAGGACGGGACCGTTAGGAATTTTTTAATTGCTGACAAAATAGCTCATGACTGCGATCTCATCTGATAGTAAGTGACGATGCAGTCTAAGATGGTAGCGTGCTAACTTGGAACAAGTATGGTAATCTCTACGCCTAATTAGCTTCTACACGCCATCAGATCAGTAAAGCTCAAGAGTCTAGATCAACTTTAGATGCCTTCTTAGCTAAAAGGCCTTCTGGCTTCTGTTTTAGCTTTAAATTGAGCTAAGTATCACGTGACCGAAGTCGGGATAGACAAGTCGATTATTAAAATCATTACCTCTCTTCCGCAGTCAGGTAAATAAACAGTATGCATGTAATAATGTTGTTATTTATATTTTAAAGGAAAATACTACTTACTCTACGTTTAAGGATTTGCTCCATATTTTAAATTGCTGGCAGAAACGTTTAGAATGCAATTCAAGAATGGGTACATCATTCTTTGAATTCACAGCGTTCAAGATAGCTAGATACCTACTTATAAAGGAAGCTGTATAAGACAGGTCCCTACTTGTAAAGGAAGCTGTATAATTAGGTAGCTGATGCTTGCAATTTCGCCCACGTGTTTAGATGTCCCTTTTTGTTTTTTGGCGGTGAAATTATTTTAATTCCTATATTCGTCTCTAGATTGATAGATAATTAGGTACAATATATTCGCATTAATAAAAAAAAAATTTAGATTTTAAAACGGATTCCGTAAGCGTTTTTCCGCTTATGAGAAGCTTCAGTAATAAATAATTACCTATTACATCCTCCAATACTTTTCTTTTACTTGTTAATTTTTTTTTTGTTTGCAATAAAGAATTGTAGCAAAAAAAGTTTTACTTAATTACAAATAATTAAGATCCTCTCCAATTTTTTTTTGCAAGAAAAATTCTTTTTTAGAAAAATTGCAGATAAGTACGTTTAAGACATCTAGTAGCAATTAGAAGAACTAGTTAGAAAAGAAACTTCATTGACATCTAGCGCCGACTGGCCAAACTATTTTCGAAAAGTACATACTTACATATAACTTTCATTAAAATCCTTCATTTGTGCAATATGAAGCGTAAATTGCAGATGAACCTATTTAAATTAAAAATTAATTACCTTGTATAGCTCCTATACCATTTTTAATCAAAAGCTGCCGTTTTATAAATATTTTTCGTTTTCGTTGCAAACGCCACCTCTTGAGTAGGAGCGCAACAATTCGCACAATAGTTTACAAAGATACAAATAGGTGGCAGTACTTTCATGTAAAATATGTACAAAAAATGTCATAATAAAATTATTATTAATTGCTTACCTACCTATATAGTAAATCCTAAATCAAAAATAATTATTATTATGTGACCAAATTAATTATTAGACTAGTTAGTATAAGTAATAATTTTTAAATATCGAAACGTAAGCAAAATGAAAATTGGGTAGGCACGGTTTCTACTTTTAATATCTTTTTCTTTAGCCATAAGTCTAGGTAGATACCTAAATATGTAGGTACGACAGTTAAATTAACCCACCATGAATTATAAACCTAATTTGGGCTCTGTTAATGAAGTTAAGTTAAACTACAGATCGCATTCAACTTAATTATAATTAAGTAGTTAGGTACCTTCCTAGGTAAGTACTTATCTATGTTTATTGTTTGTACTTACCTCAAACACGTTCCTTTGTACGTAAATTGGTTTAATAATATTACCTACAATTTATTTTAGCTCAACCAGCTCATAACCTTAGATAGTGAATTAAAAGCCTTTGAAAGCCACCACAAAGAGGTTATTACGTTAAAACCTCTTTGTGCAAGCAACTAATATTGTACCACTCTGCGCCGACAAGATTTTAATATTATCTGCAAAAGTGCAAAGTTTCAACCTCGTCGCTCAGCATATTGCTCTGCAGAGGGCTGAATCAAACGCAAATTGTCTTCAGTCTCGGCAAAGTTGTCATTATTAAACAGTGATATCACGTATCACTATATACTGTGATCTCATAAATTTTATTGTGATTGGTTGATTTCACCCTGAACCTATCTTTTTGAATGCTCTGAACATAGCCGCGTTTCGTAGGACGTTCAGGTTTTAACCAGTAGGACTAACGTGCACGCCACGAGAAAATTTTGTGCTCCCATTTACTCGTTAAATCCCATACAAATTCACGAGTAAATGGGTAGACAATATTTTCTCGTGGCGCGCATGCTAGCCCTACAAGAGTTAACAAAAAAAAAGTTTTTCTAATCACTACTAGACAAAGTTGCTAGGTGACAAAAATTAGAGGGTATTTTTTAGTTAAGATAGAGAAAGAAGTCGATACTATCTTGTCAACAAGATGAAAAGTTTAAAAGAACACGAATCTGCTTCAATAGGTAACAATAAAAATTTACATTCAGTATTTACACCAAACATTTCAGGCGGCCCACACAGTCACACGCAGCACAAAGTCAGCCCGCACCTTTTCCCGACAGCCCGCAAACCGCAGCCCGCAAAGCTTTCAGCGCGCGGTTACCAAAACAATTCAATTTTCCCTACATTTAAACTTTAAAAGCGCTCCCTTGATTAACACCAAATTATTAATACCGCCCCGCATTTTGAAACTCCGCTTTAACACCTTGCGATAAGGTTCGGCGAACTTAACATTAAGTGCACGTGCACCGGATAAAGTATGATCGGGCGTTTACGAAAAACTCATTCATAAATAATGTCTGCAGGTGACGCCTTTGATCTTGATTTTTTCTAATATTCCTGTAAGATTAGGGCGTACGAAAGCGTAGCAAATAGTCATGTTTGATGTTCAGAAATTCGATTTTGTGTTTACTTTACCGACGTTGGTTGATCGATTTAAAGGTATGTTTAGGGTCTTTTAAGCGACTTTTAATTTGCTAAGGTTGCTTGCGTAAGCTTTTGAAGTTGTTGTGAAGACTTTAAACATGACAACGTTTTATTGGTTAATGTTATACTTTGGCCATCGCATAAGCTGTTTTTCTAGCTTTCAGCTTTTAACATTTAGTCAAGTATAGTTCTTGCAATTCATGAGGGCACGTGGCTCATGGTTGTGTGTGCGTCGTATCTATATGAGTGGAAGCGAGAGCTTGCTCGTGCCTGACCGCTCCCACCTAGGCTCCTGACAGGCACGCACATCAATGTGCATGTACACGACGTAATCACAAGTACAGCTCACGGGCCCTCGGGAATTGCAAGAACTTTATGAGATTTACCATTTAAAATAGTTAGACAGAGGAGAACTCGTTCTTTTATGACAAAAAAACTATCAATGTGAACAGTGAGAGATATTTTCGTCCTTCAAGCATCAATAATCTTAACCACCAGCAAGCTTTTGAAAAATAATTATTTCTTTTGAGTAGTACTTGAAAAAAAAAAAAAAGAATAAAGGTATACAATAACGTAGCATCTTCGTAGCATATTTCATTTCATTTTTGTCTGGTTGGAGACCTTGGTCGTGGCTAGTTACCACCCTACTGTCAAAGACGTGCCGCCAAACGATTTCGCATTCTGGCACGATGGCGTGTAGAAACCGATTTGGGGTATGGGTTGAATTTATACTGCCATATAGCCCTTCAAAGTTAGCCCGCTACCATCTTAACCTGCATCGTCACTCACCATCAGGTGAGATCGCAGTCATAGACTATCTTGTCATTGAATAAAAATATATACTAAAATATCTACTTCATCTTAACCCACCACCTGTCCACAACTGGGCTTTTTTATTTTATGGGCATAGTCCACCAAAAAATTTCAACAATGAAAAGCATTTGTGTGCGATAAAATGGAAACAAATTAACAGCGTATCTGGAAGGCAACCAATGATTTTTTTTCCAGTAAAATGCGGAATATAATTTTTCATAAAATAGAGCCGGCAACTGTATTGTTAATTTGCAAACAGTCACATCTCGTCCACAGTCGTCCATTTTGTTTGGGGAGCGCTGGCCGCCGTCATAATTTGCATATGGCGAGGGCCATATTTTTTATTTTATTCTCCGCATAATACTACACGCTTTCAGCAATTTCAGATTTCTATTTTCAGTAAAATTATCTGCCTACGTCTACGTTGGAAGCATTCTTTACTAGATGATTCCCGCAACGTCGTTCGCATGGATTGAAGTTTTTAGGATTTCCGAGGGAAATCTTATTTTGCGGGATAAAAAGTAGACTATGTGCTATTCGAGAATATAGGTAATCTATCTCTGTGCCAAATTTCAGCCAAATCGGTTTAGTCGTTGTGACGTGATTGAATAACAAACAGACATCCAAATTTTCGCATTTATAATATGAAAAAATAGGATATTAGGAATTAATAGGATTAGTTTCTAAAGGCGTTTTGGAAAAGTTTACTTCAATAAAAAAGTCTTCTATTCTATTTTACGTTGCAATTTTTGAATTAGGACACTTTAGCTCTAAAGGTTAAAATTATATGCTCAGTTCCCCTCAAACTTTATTAGGGTTTCAAAGACCGCAACAACAAATTCCTACACTTTTGGCAACGCAATGGCAAATCCTCCGGCGCGGCGCTGAATTTAGTTGCGCTATACCAACTGTTCGTTTTCTATTCTGTAGAAAAAAAATGTGAAACAAAAAATGCAGACGACTATTTATTATCGATTGATTTGTTTTTCACGCCGTTAACGCGGCAAGGGATAGCAGTATCCATAAAAGTGTACTACTGCATTTTGTATCCCATCCAAACGTAATAAGTCAATGTATAACTGCTTCAAAAATGCACTCAAAGTGGAAAGTTTTAAGGGTTACATTGGATCAACCGAGAATTTTTAACGCAGTTTTCCAATGCGTAGGCTGTTCACACTTCGTCTCAAGGGCAGCAGGTGTAAGAGCGGCAATTAAAATGCAACATCACTTTGATCCTGCCGAGTGTGCTTATCACTAGCTTTAGTCGACTTTCATCCATTTTGAGCTAGTAATCCTGGCCATTTTCGGTCCGAAGCCAGAAGCATCAGAAGCAAGTACTATATACCTTCCTACCTATGAGCTAGTCGTCATAAACGATAAAGAGGAAAACTTGTCAACTTTGAGTATCTTAAGTGGGTGATGGAGACTGATAGCTATGCTAGGAGTATCTATAAGAGATCGATTAAAAATTAAAAGATCTGAAGAAGAATCAGGTATGGTTTAAGGGACTTAACAATTAATGTTAAGGATATACCATAATATAATATATGTAATGATAAAGTTTATATTTCAACATATATTTTGTCAACAGGTAATCGTGCAGTTACACTATTCATAATTATTATAAGGTATATCTACTATAATGTTATGTTGTTACACCTAAATATTAATTATGTTGTTCTATAATATATTATTTAGTATAATTTTATGTAAGTATCTGTTGACAAACCAATAAAATAAAAATGTGAAGCCAAATGTGAGCGTGAACATTGAGATACAGGTTGATATTCGCTCCAATAAATAAGTTTTTTTTATATATATAAACGTTATAATTTAGGTAATTTCCGGTAACATTGCATAAATGAAAATGTATTATTCAAGTCTAACGAAAAAGTAATGGTCGAAAAGTTTTGGAATTTATTGATTCCACTTATCACAAAATCGACATTTCAAACAAAGATAGTGCATTGAATGAAATTATTAATGGCCCCCAAATGATTGATACCACTCTACCACGCGACATTTTGTGGACGCAGTCCCGTCGGTCGTTAGTTTGTGTAATTATTTGTACTTCCAAATTGTCCACGAGGATGATTCGCTTTATAGTCCCAAAAAAATTAAGTTACCG
Organism: Hipparchia semele; assembly: GCA_933228805.2. Lineage (NCBI taxonomy): Eukaryota > Metazoa > Arthropoda > Insecta > Lepidoptera > Nymphalidae > Hipparchia > Hipparchia semele. Next base: position 13,994,170 of record OW121710.1, on the reverse strand, counting down.
TTACTTAATTCTAAGCTATTTGAGGGAAAGCTCAAATAGCTTAGAATTAAGTATAAGATAAACTCGTAAAAATTAAGGATAAGATAAACTCGTAAAAATTGCAGGCCATAGAAGGCGCAAAACCAGTAAAAGCACATTTTCAGAACTGTCGTGGCCGAAATTTAGTGATATCATTAGCATTATTTAGCTGTTCGATACACCCGATGCAGCCGAATCTTATTGCGAACGTTATACCTACTCATTTTCAGTATCATTATCTAGTGTTTATGATACGATGAGTTTAAAACTTTTTGATGAATTTTATCTAAATCCGTTCAAGGGTTCCAAAATGTTATGAACACGAAAGCCGTAGGAAAGTCTGAGTAAGATTATTGAGTCGCAAAGCTGAGGCATAGTCGTTCCCTCATAGTGTAGTTTCCAGCTACTTGTTTTACAAACTGAAATATGCTTCAACTAGGTACTTTTTTGTACGAAATTAATGTTGCCAACGTAAATGTAGATAGATGTACAGACGTAATTTGAGCTGAAAAGAAAGGAAAAGTCTTCACAAAACTGCTACAAACCGTGCCATAAATAAGTCTAAGACATTGACACTGAATTCTAAGACCACAACTACAAAGGGCGTCCCATTCTAGACTCGCAACATCCCTAAATAAATGCCAATAAAGCTCGCTATAAGCCACTTTTTCAATTGAATGACCCGTGAAGTACAAAAGGAGAACTAATGCTCTACTAAGCATCAATGGGGATAGAATTTATCGTCCCATCCCCTCTTTACGAAGAAAATATTGGTCTTACGAAGTACCCAGACGTGGTTTGTGAATGCCGTCTTTTGCGGGCACCGGGAGGCTGAAAGATGGTGCAAGATATAAGCGATGTCTCATAACTCATAAAATATTTTCTTCCGGATATTATCATAAAGAAATAAGAAAACCTCTACTTTTATGTGATTAGATGTTACTGTAATGGATAGATTGACACGAAATTACTGCACAAAGTGAGAGATATCAGAGACAATCAGAACTATGTAAGTTGTTGGCACTTTCCGCAGGGCAGTATTAATGAAACCGGTCGAAGAAAGAAGGGATTCCTTTCTTCCTAAGTAACAGTATACAAAGTTGTGTCTGTCATTTAAATGACTCAAAAAATTGGATAATTGTCGATCAGTGGATTACTCAGGCACTCTAGATAATGCATACAGCCTATGATAACAGCAAAATAAACTAATCATTACTCTCAAAATTTGGTATAGAATTCAATAGTAAATGTATGGGAACAATCAAAATTTAAAACTTTATAGGCTTGACAGAATAATAAGCTACTAAACTTTATGCTTTATTTTTCGCAATAATTATTATGAACTTAGCAAAATGTTACCTGGAAATATATTACGTTGTTCCTTCATTCGCTAATTGCTTAACTCTTATACCACAAATAAAGGAAACTTTGGCATTGTAAACAAGACTTACTTTCCGCAGTATCTAAACGAGTCGCGGAGAAAAAAACAAGTCATCTTCGTTGTCAAGCCGTGTATTTGTGAGCAAAGTTGCGAAAACTTCACGTTACCACCTTTATACCGCAAGAATGACGATTCCTCATTCCATTCCATATTTTATGGGTATTTTTAGTTTGTTCGCGCTATTGTTAAAGAAAAATTTATGGAACAAGTTGACGGTTTGCTTTAATTTAACAACATAACACTAACATTTCTTCTTATTTTAAAGTTGCGTTGGTTACGTTAACTGCCAACATTTGCAAAGAGTGTCGTTGTTTTAAGGAACTGTTTAACATTCACTTTTTGTTTGAGATTTTTTTTCCGGATAAAAAGTATCCTCTCCACATTTTTAACTATACGTAATTATAACGTCTGTTGCTTCATTGAATTCTTGCGCGATTGAAGGACAAGACAACAACACACACTAAAAAATTGTGGATTTTAATTATTTTCTAACTTTCTTTAACTAATTTGCTTGCAGTTGTCAGAAGCTCTGTAGCCTAAGCACGAACATTTCAACTTTCAAATAGTAAAGGTAAAGTTAACGTCAGCAAGAAATTTTGTATGAAAATGACAGGAGCGCTCCTGTGTAACTTAAAAAGATGTGAAATCATGACGTTTTCCGAAAAATTAATGTCTATACTGCGAAAAGTTAGGCGTGCTGAGTATTTGTTGAACAACAAAGCCGATCCGAAGCATCTGCAAGCTAGCGTTCGTCTACTTAATCGATTATACTGCTCGGTTTTGCTAATTAATGCCAACCCGAATAAGTGTGTAGCACGCCTTACACTTAGGACCCAGCTGTATTACTAAAATACTGATTCAATGAAGTTTATTCGATAATATTTGGAAATTAAGTTAAATTAAATGCAATCTCATTTATAACGCCATGACATGCCTCGATATTACGGAATACAAACATTATACTAAATTAACATCAACAGCTAGTTAATCGATGAAATTAGTACATAATACCATTCATGCGTTCACTGCAAATAACTTGTTAAATCCAAACTTCCGATTGGATCACCGTTTCTCCATCGATAACATCCTATGATGATCCCTTGTTGATTGTGTCCAAATAATTGGATTCCTCACGCGCCGGTATAGTGCCAACCCTATTCACCTAATTTCATCCCTGACCGAGCGAATATAACCTCTGAAATAAACCTCATAGGGTTGTCAAAACCTAACACTTTCAGTTTTGAGCCGTAGAAACTGGAATAGTACCGATATGGTTGGAGGATTAATCGAAATCGAGTTATGCGTGTAATCACATCACTGTTTGAAATGAAAGAGTTGCGAATGGCTGCCGGCCTATGAAGTTACACCGGCAATTCGCTTTTTACTACCGGATAAATACGGGGTAAATCCATACCAATTTATTACATTACGGCTTGGTTGTACCCATTGATGGTTGTACCATTTTTTCGAATAAAATTGAACTCACTTTTATAGCCTTGTGGCGGATCCTTATAGCTAGGCGTGTTCTAAATAAAACTCACGATTTGTGATTTACTTAACACTTGAAGCATAGTTTTAAAATGTAAAATTTGAAATTACATACTTTTTTATATATATTATGTGTTCCTTTTTATTATCCGACATGGCGGATGGAGATTCTATCAATGAAAATTTAAACATAGTAGAAGACATAAACTAAATTTTATATTCACTGAAAAGGCAAAGACCATTGACAAAATGCTTTTATGCTACAGGTCCACATAATGAAGATAGCCCAACCACTGTAAAGGGAACCAAATTTCTCAACGTCCAAACTATCACGCAAATTTAGACTCTACTTTAAGTAACTACAGTTCGTTTTAGAAAATTTTTGGTGGTATAAGGATGTGGTCGTCTGTACAAAGAGCATGTTCGTTGGCAAATAGATTTGAGCTCGAAAAACTCGGTTAGCCTGAACGCGAGAGGGAATGGAGGAACGATGTTCTGCGTAAACTTATTACGAAAAACGTTTTTACGGTAATGCTATCGTATTTGACCATTATTTATGGTATTAGTGAAAAAAATCAGGCCCAAAGTCACGGGGTCTATCTTAGGCCAAGCTTTTAATTAATTTTAAAACTAGCTTTTGTCCGTAATTTTAGAGTTAGAGTTTTTAAAAATCCCGTGGAATCCCTGTGATAAGAAGTATCCTATGTATTTTCAAGTCTATGCAAAAACAATCGATCTTTTAATAAGTTTTTGAAGGACAAACTTATAAAGACTTTCGCATTTCGCATTATAGACACACTAAAAAGTACGGGTCTCCACTTAGAATAAGACTGCGCCGAAGTTCACCACTCTTACCAAGTAACACTGCTGCTTTGTTGCGCGATTGAAACATTGCATAATATAAATATCCACCACTTTAACACTATAAATTAGTCTAGGTTTTACACATGTTACTCTTTGGAACGTATAGCAAACTTACGTAAATGGATAAATGCACCAAATCGATTGTTGCGCTAATCAATTGCTTGTAGCTTATGATAACTATGCCTGCTCATTAAATTATTACTTAGTATCAACTGCGGTGTCCTTAGCCTAAATATACGGAATTTGCCACAAGCTCGTCGAGGCGTGTCAGCAAGCAGTTGCCTACAAACACTCATTGTGTCTATCTTGAGAGCTTTCATTAACCGCATCATATCACCAACGGATATTTCCTAGATACTTACGATAGTGCCTTAGTAATATTTTTGGTTCTTAATCCATTATGTACTGTAACACTTACTTTACATCGCAAATAAAATATGAACCTATTCATTTTAAATAGACTATTATGGAAAATGGATATAAAACAAAGTTCAAACGAAATGCAAAGATAAATCAAAGATCATTTATCATCCCATTATCACAAACCCAGAACTATCTCTCAAATTTTCTTGCCGGATTTTACCTATGCTGTTTATTTTCTCGACAGTCTAATAATAAGAGACTGGAAAATATTATCTAGATACATAAATATTTTTCATCTATCTAGATGATATTTTTTATTCTAACTAGAGCAATTTTAAAGTTTAATCCACAATCCATTTTTAATTAAAAATGAAGTGGAAAGTAGAAAAATAAATTTTGAAAATTTCTGAACCCTTCCTAAGCTCACATCCGGGCTAGTGTTTGCGCCCGTCTTCCGGTCGCTGGCAAGATGTTTTCAAATTATAACTCTGTTTGAACAAGAAATTGAAGGGATTGGGATCATAGACAATGTAATCGAAGAATGTGAAAAGAAAAATCGATTACAAGAATAGCATGATGCTCAAAGCAAGGAATTAATAGATTTGCCATTACAATTGAATAGTTCAAAACCCTTTAGTGGAGATTATTGTATGTTGATAAAATTGCATGTCACTGGTGCAATCAGTAGCCTAAGCATTTTAACTTTCGAATAGTAAAGGTGAAGTTAACGGTGAAGTTAAAATTTCTTTAACTTTACCTTTACTATTTTAAAAGTTAAAATGTTCGTACTTAGGCTACAACTGCCCAAGCATAATGTGAAAATAAAAAATTTTACTTTCAAAAAGGAACTGTTTTCTTGAGCAGAATTAGCTTTTCAAACCTGTAATAGTTTTGACTTGTCGTAAGAGGCACAAGACAGTCTAGATTATATGAATTCTGTATTTAATTCTTTCTGTACTACTTACTGTTACTTGTTAACTTGTGAACTATAATGAATTATGTATATCCATTATAAAGAAATATGTTCAGTTCCCTATTCACCACATTTCTAATACAAAAGTCTCACATTTCTTCAAGAATAATAATAATATTATCATTTTCATCTCTTTGTTCGTACCCGTTCGTCGTTCGGGGGGTAAGGGAGCGCACTTCCATCTAGCGCTCCAACTGTCAACCTCACCTGCCCGTGGTGCCTCCTGCTGGTCTACTAACGAGGCTCTGACGACCGACAAATGGCGGTATAACCATTTCGCACTGGCTAGACTGAATAAATGACACAGGCCGGTGTCGGGCAGCAGCGACACCGGTGCGATCAGTCTAGCCCTGCGATGACCAACACGCCTGCCCAGCGCGGTCATTACGGGCAAAACCTTGTATGGTGCGAAACACAAGGCCAAGGCCCCTAGTTCCCGGCGGCCCCGTCATTCCCGACCCTGGCAGCGGTCGTGGTAATGGCGGGGCAGGGGGTGCTAAGAATCTCCGGATGGGATTCCGCTGCCAACCCCGACGACTGGAGTCGCGCGCCGCTCGTAGACGTGACAGCATCGTTTCCGCGTCGCTCCGCGGCTTAAAAACGACAAAAAGTGTGAAAAGTGATCCGATTTTCACGGAAATTGTGCCGAAGTGTGTGGTTTTGTGTCAGTTTTGTGGAGGTAACCTGGATTTGGGTGGCGCAACGCGACGGAGGGAGATATCCCCGTTTTTCGCGGTAATAACCTCAAAAAGGTAAACTCTTGACCTTTTACCGCATGCGCTGCCAAAACTAGATCGACAAGGTACCTGTTTTTTATTGTCATAATTTGGCCCACAAGACCCTCCATCTTTTGACACCTCTCCCGAATTTTTCTTGTAAGAATTGAGGGAGTTACAGGGAAAAATTCAAAAACCACGTGGTGACCAAAACTGCTCCCTGCAGGTTTCTGATAGCTTGCGGGCCGAACTATCGAAGAACCGCTGCAGCCCTGCAGCCTGGCACAGTTTTCGTCAAAATCGGCCACTTATTTCGAGAGCTAGACCCACCTGAAAATTGGGGAACTTTTCGGAGACGATTGTCTCGAAAACGAAATCGACAACCCTATTATTTTCTGGTGTCAAATTATAGGGATAGTATTAATCTACTCCCATGCAAAAAATTAGAATTTTTGGAAACATACTTTCCGAGCGCCGACACTTCTTCTAAAACCACGTGGCCACGTGGTCCACGATCCCGTGGGATTAGGGGAACTCCACTATCAAGGGAAGATAGCCAACAACAGGCCGAGAAGAACACCGTTTCCGGCACTCCGATATTCGCCTTACGAGCGGAGATATTTAATTTTATATGCATTTTGGTAACTGATTCCCCTTTTTCCCGAATATCTCTGAGACTATCCAGGGGAAAATTCCGAACCTTAAACAGGCGGAAAGCTCTTTTAAAGACCTTTCTGCTGACACCCCACACAAGGAAATCGGATAGATAGTCTCGGAGATATCGCGAAAATAAAGAAAAACAAAGTTATACAGCTTATTTGCGGTTCGCAAAAAACCACCCCCTGGGTTGTCAGGGTTATACTGGTCAAACGATCAACCCTTTAAGATCCGGGTCACCACTGGGAGAAGGGTTAGTCTTTGGAGAATTTTTGTGTTTTTGTTGCGACAACGTACAGTGAATAGTCTAGGAGCTATCGCCTACCAAACGGAGGCCCGCCTATTCACCCAACTGCAAAGTGGGGGCGAAAACACAAAAACCCTCGTATCTCCGAAACTATCAGTCCTAGGGCAAAAATAACATTTTTTCCGTGGGCCCCCCCCCTGTCAACCCCCCCCACGGTATGCAGTTAACGCATACCCTTTCAACCCATACGCATCACTTGGGGGTGGTTTCAACCCCGTAGGACCAAGGGATCAATTCGCTACAGAAAGTTGATAAAACCGTTTTGGGCTATCTACCGCTTATTCTGAGGGCATAAAAATTTTTCACCCCCACCCCCCTCACCCCCTCCCCTGACTTAAGATTTTGCAAGAGTGCAAGAGGCCGAGCACACCGAAGAAAACCGCAGCGCTCTACGGCCGATAGCAGCCGAGATATCTTGTGTCTAACTTTTTATCCCGCAGACTGTCTACATCTGTAGGAATTAGACACGCGATATCTCTGGACTGGGACGTCGTGCGCTGCTGGGGTTTTTTGGGCTCTTCGGGGAATCCAGAGGCCTTCACATTTTTGTCAGTGGTCGCGGGCTATCTGGCCGCGAACACTGGAAAAAATTCAAAAGGACAGGGGCACGGATACCCCGAACTCTGGTACAGTCTTGGGGGAAACCAGGAGTATAACCTTCTCGACTCTACATTTGTAGAGTCGTATTGTGGTAGAGCTAACTCTACCAGGCGGTAGTATAGAGTGGGAAAAATAGACGTAAGCTGCTTTAGGCCAAATTAATAGGACAATAGTCCTTAGGGACTAACGACTGGAATTATTTGTTCTTTCTATTGTTTATTGACAATTAAATTATATTTTTAAATATTTTAACAAATACTGCTATTGCAGTAGATTATTTACCGCGCAACTATTGACGCTAATTGACATTTTATCTATTTTGACTCCCTCAACAATGTTCAGGACTCCTAAAAGAATGTCTGAGGGTTCCAGCCCGCCACCCAGCTCGCCCCCAAAGGCAGGAAACCAGACGGTCCGACGGAGTCTGGAAAAATGGGAGGCTGTAACAGCTGGGCCTTCCGTTTCCGGGCTCCAACCGGCACCCGTTGCACAAAAACAGCCCCCACAAAAAGTGGTTAAAATCTCAAAAGATAGGCTGAAAGAGGCGGACATATGGATAGCCAAGGCAAGGACGTCCCTGGAACTGTCCAAGAACCTAAAAAAGGAGTACAAAGACTCCATGTTGGGTGCTTTGGACAGGCTCAGGGAGCTCCTGTCGGCTTCCGAGGCGGCGTTGAGGGCCGAGAGGGCTCGGAAGGGGCCCGGGGGCGCTGGGGGTGTGGAGTCGCTTCCCAAGGTAGCTGACTCTACATTCACTGTGACCCCGGACTCCGACCTAAGTCGAAGACTCGAAGAGCACACTCGGCTCCTGACGGACAACTCTCGGAGGCTGATAAGCCTACAGGATCAATTGACGAGGTGCCACGAGGTTATCGAGCAAAAGACCTATGCCAACGTGGCCGCCTCTAACACAACAAAACAGACACAGGGGACAACTCACTCGGTGGTCGTCACGTCGAAAGACGAGGCGGAAACCGGTGAAGAGGTGCTAAATAAGATAAGGAAGACCATTGACGCCAAGAACGGCTGGGTCAGAATAGAAAAGGTTCGAAAAGCCCGAGATAGAAAGGTGATTATGGGCTTCCGCTCCGAATCGGAAAGAAGCAAGGTGAAAGAGCGATTGGCAGGAGAAGGGACGGGCCTCGTTGTCGAGGAGGTCAAGAACAGAGACCCGCTTCTGGTCCTCAAGGGGGTCCTATCGGTTAATACCGATGATGATATTATAACCGCCTTGAGGAACCAGAATAGGGAGGTCTTTGGCGGCCTCGATAGCGGGGACGACCGCATCCTTATAAAATACAGGAAGAAGACCCGCAACCCGCACACGGCCAACGTAGTGCTAAGCACCTCACCAATTCTCTGGAGTCGGATTATAGGAGTGGGCAGTGTCCACATAGACCTCCAGAGGGTCAGGGCGGAGGACCAATCCCCACTGGTCCAATGCTCGAGGTGTTTGGCCTACGGCCATAGTAAAAAGTTCTGCTCGGAGACCGAGGACGGGTGCAGCCACTGTGGAGGCCCGCACCTCAAGGCTAGGTGCGAGGAGTGGGCTATGGCGACCCCGCCTTCGTGCAGAAACTGCTTGAGGGCTAAGCTCGAAAACCGTGAGCACAATGCCTTCAGCAGCGAATGCCCGATTAGGCGAAGGTGGGACGAAATAGCCCGCTCTACGGTTGCCTATTGCTAAGGGCGTGCCGGTCGACACAGTGGCTCTACCAATCCTGCAAGCAAATCTCCAACGCAAAAAACTGGCACTTACCGAGCTTCTGCTGGAAGCTGGAAAACGTAAAGTACAGGTAGCATTAGTACAGGAACCCTATGTCGGTAGAGAGGGCAGGGTATCGAGTCGGAACGGATTCAGAGTCTTCCAGAGCGCTAACACCGGGGAAGGTACTGTTAAGGCCGCAATTATTGTTTTTAACGCGGACCTCCACACTATACAGTACCCAAAACTCACCACAAATAACATCTCAGTGGTGGGGATCCGAACAAGCGCCTGGGAGATCGCCCTGATCTCGTGTTACTTTGAGCCCGACCAGCCGATGGACCAGTACCTGACGCAGCTTCGGAAAATCCGACTCAAACTAGGGACTCGGAGGGTGATAGTTGCGGGCGACTTCAACGCAAAGAACGCGTGGTGGGGAAGTCCCGTGACCGATAAACGAGGTAAAGAACTGCACGGATTTCTGGAGGAACTTGGTCTGGTCATACTCAACAAAGGGGATATCCCCACGTTCGACGTTATAAGAGGCGGACAAAGATACAGCAGCTACGTAGATGTAACTGCTGCATCGTCCGACCTCCTCGACCTGGTGGACAACTGGCGAGTCTGCGAAGACCTCACTACTTCGGACCACAACGGCATAGCATTCACATTACACCTAAAACAAATCAGAAACAACTACATCAAGCATACAACACGAACTTACAACACACGAAAAGCAAATTGGACCCGGTTTCGTGAGAAACTAGCCCAAACTTTGCAATCCAACGACATCACGATCGCAAACATTGAACACATAGATACAGTAACACAATTAGATGACACAATACACAGACTAATACAGACACTGACTGTAGCAAGCGATTATGCAATCCCCAAAATCAAAAAGAAGGAAACACTTACGATGCCGTGGTGGTCTGAGGAGCTTGCGGCGCTGAAGCGCGAGGTGGCCACCAGGAAAAGGAGGATTCGGTGCGCGGCACCGATCAGACGCGCGAAAGTTGTTGACGAGTATCTGGAAGCGAAGGCCAGATACGAGACAGAGGAAAGGGAAGCCCAGACCAGGTCCTGGAAACAATTCTGTGAGAAACAAGATCGAGAATCTCTCTGGGGGGGAATTTACAGGGTGCTGGGCAGGACAGCTAAGCGGGAGGAAGATCCGCCGCTGGTAGTGAACGATATCGAGATTGACGCCAAAAGCTCGGCCCGTCTTATGGCTGAAACCTTTTACCCCGAAGACTCTAAAGAGCATGACTCTGAGGAACACAAACGAGTTAGGATCCTGGCAGATCAAATAGACAGCGAGACTTCTTCGGGCCAGTGGGACCCTCCCTTCACTCTTATGGAATTGAAGTTGGCGAGTCGTTCCTTTGACCCGAAGAAGGCTCCCGGCGCGGACGGCTTTACTGCCGATATATGCCTGCATGCAATTAACCTAGACCCGGGGCTCTTCCTGAACCTCTTCAACAAGTGCCTGGCAATCCACCACTTTCCCAAAGCCTGGAAGGAGGCCACGGTGATCTTCCTTCGGAAGCCGGGGAAGGCCACATACACGACCCCCAAGTCGTATCGTCCAATTGGCCTCCTGCCGGTACTTGGGAAGGTTCTGGAGAAGATGCTCGTCGCAAGGCTACAATTCCATCTGGCGCCCAAAATCAGTACACGGCAGTTTGGATTTATGCCCCAACGCAGTACAGAAGACGCCCTCTATACCCTAGTGAAACACATCAGACAAAACCTTGAGAGGAAAAGAATCGTTGTCTTGATTTCGCTTGATATAGAGGGCGCTTTTGATAACGCTTGGTGGCCAAAAATCAAAGTCAGGCTGGCGGAAGAAAAATGCCCCATTAACATCCGGCGGCTTTTGGGCAGCTACTTGAGCGACAGGAGCGTTAAAGTCAGGTACTGTGGGGAGGAGCACGAGATTGGAACCGGGAAGGGATGCGTGCAGGGGTCTATCGGTGGACCGATACTGTGGAACTTACTCCTAGATCCACTGCTTCAGGATTTGGAAACCGCAGGTGAGTATGCGCAAGCATTTGCCGACGACGTGGTGATGGTATTTGATGGTGAAACGGCTCTCGAGATCGAACGACGGGCCAATGCGGCCCTCGAACGTGTAGCGGCGTGGGGAGCGTCCAATAAACTTCGATTTGCGCCTCATAAAACCAATGCTATGGTCATGACGCGCAAATTGAAGTACGACACCCCGCGTCTCTGCATGGGCGGGGTCGACGTTGCCCTGTCGAGCGAAATCAAGCTGCTGGGGGTCATCATAGACCATAAACTAACATTCAATACCCACGTCGCGAGCGTCTGCAGACGCTCAATAGCCTTTTACCATCAGTTGGCTCGAGCGGCAAAGATCAGTTGGGGTCTCCATCCCGGGGTAATCCGCTCTATCTACACAGCGGTCGTCGAACCGGTGGTGCTGTATGCCGCCAGCGTATGGGCACCCGCGGTGGACAAGCTCGGTATCCGGAAACAGCTGAACGTGGTCCAGCGGGGTTTTGCCCAGAAGCTTTGTAGGGCATACCGCACCGTCTCTCTGAACTCGGCACTGTTGCTCGCTGGGATACTCCCTCTCGACCTTCGCGTCCGCGAAGCCGCGGCGCTTTACGAGGCGAGGAGGGGGGTGCCCCAGCCAGAGATAGGAGATCGGGAGGTGGAGCGGGTGTCCTCGGCTTTGCAATCCCCGCATCCCGCCTGCTACATCGACCTCGAGATCAAATGCCTCGTAGACCAGGAGCAACTCACGGCCAACAATGACCATGATTTTAACATCTTCACGGACGGCAGCAAGATTGAGGGCAAGGTGGGAGCGGCACTATCCGTATGGAATGGCGCTGCCGAAACTAAAACCCTCAAGCTTGCTTTGCCGTCCTACTGCACGGTCTACCAGGCGGAGCTCCTGGCGTTGTGCAGAGCGACGCGCATGGCTGCGGAGGACTTGGCCGGATCAGTCGGGATTTATACTGACTCCATGTCGGCTCTTCAGACGCTACAAAATCCCAAGGCTCTTCATCCCCTGGCCGTAGAAGCAAGGAGCTATCTGCGCGGTGCTTTGCTCCAGAACAAACGTATAAGTTTGTTCTGGATCAAAGCCCACGTGGGACTGGAGGGCAACGAGCGCGCCGACTGTCTAGCCAAAGAGGCCGCACTCAAGCTTAAACGAAGACCTGACTACGACAGCTGTCCCGTTTCATTCATCAAGCGGAGCATTCGTATGCGCTCGCTTGATGAATGGAACAACCGGTATCGGGCCGGCGAAACCGCCGGTGTCACGAGGAAATTCTTCCCCGATGCGGTGGCGGCCTACAGGATCATCGGCAAAATAGAAGTGGACAGATTCGTCACCCAGGTGTTGACGGGGCACGGCGGATTCTCCGAGTACTTGCATCGTTTCAAGTGCAAGGAGAGTCCGTCCTGCGTCTGCGACCCCGGGGAGAACGAATCTGTCTTTCACATTCTGCTGGACTGCCCTGTTCACGCTTACAAAAGACTCAAATTGCAGAATGAATTGGGGCACAAACTACAACTGGACAACTTATCTGAAATAATAAATAGCAAAAATCGAGCCACATTCCTTAAATATTGTAGAAACATTTGTAAAATAGTAAATAATAGAAATAGCAATTAATATTATGTAACTTGATATAGTAAGTATATTTAAGTTTAACATAAGTAAAATAGAATAAAAATTAGGAACGGCACTGGCACAGCACTGGCACATAGTAGATTAAGACGAGCAATTATATTATTGTTAGTATTAATCTAGAATAAGAAATATATGTAAATAAAATGTAGATTTAGATTTTAAGACTGTTGTACCATGTAACATATTTGTTTGTAAATAAAGAAATCAAAACCCTGTAGATATAATAGACAGTAGGAAGGGAACCCCACCCATCGAATGAAAGATGACGAATGCAAGAAAGAATTAGTATGAAGTATGAAAGTACGAGCGGCATAAATGAGAGAACTTGAACGAATGAGTCCAAAACAAAAAGAGACCACAATCTCTAATACATTGTTAGAGGGTATGTTAAAAAAAAAAAAAAAAAAAAAAAAAAAAAAAAAAAAAAAAAAAAAAAAAAAAACCCCGACGACTGGACCTGGCGACATACAACGCACGCACTTTGAGGACCGACGAGAAGATCATCGAGCTGGAAGAAGCAGTGAACAAGTTGCGCTGGAATGTTATAGGTTTGTCTGAAGTCCGAAGAGAGGGGGAGGACTCGATAGTCCTCAATTCCGGCAACTTGTTTTACTACCGGGAGGGCGACCAACAGTCCCAGGGTGGTGTTGGGTTTATCGTCCACAAATCCCTCGTTAACAACATTGTCGAAGTCAAAAGTGTGTCGAGCAGGGTAGCGTACCTTATACTCAGAATAACCAAACGGTATTCGCTGAAGGTTATACAGGTTTACGCACCGACAACTGCACACACTGACGAGGAGGTGGAGGTTTTGTATGAGGATATATCAAAAGCCATACACGCCTCCACTACTCACTACAATGTTGTGATGGGGGATTTCAACGCAAGGTTAGGTGAACGAAGCGGTGCAGAGACGAGGTTGGGGCAATTTGGGCATGGGCGAAGGAACCATAGGGGCCAAATGTTGGCCGACTTCATGGAGAAGGAGGGCCTCTTTATGATGAACTCCTTCTTCAAGAAGCGGCCACACAGAAAATGGACGTGGATGAGTCCCGATGGTTCCACGAGAAATGAGATAGACTTCATCATGTCGACCAAGCGGCATATATTCAATGATGTCTCTGTGATCAACAGGGTAAAAACCGGCAGCGATCACCGTATGGTAAGAGGCACATTGAATATCAACGTGAAGCTGGAACGGGCCAGACTGGTGAAGTCAACTCTCCGACCTACTCGTGCTCATATCCAAAACCCCGAAAACTTCCAACTCGAACTGCAGAACCGATTCGATTGCCTAGCAGATTGCGTTTCTGTGGACGATCTTAACAACAGGTTTGTGGAAACTGTCCATACTGTGGGGTCTAAGTTCTTCAAGACCCATCGCAGTAAAAGAACCAAAAAGTTCTCTGACCATACTCTCAAACTGATGGAAGAGAGACATGAGATGAGGCTTCAGTCGTCAGCAGACGCGGATGCATACCGGCATATTAATAGGCAGATCTCTAAAGCTCAAACCCGCGACCTTCGGATCTTTAATACCGAGTGTATTAAAGATACCATCGAGCGGAACCGAGGCTCCAAAGTGTTCGCGAGAGATCTGTCTATCGGACAGAGCCAGCTGACGCGGCTGAAAACTGACGACGGTCGTCTCGTCTCTTCTCGTCCTGAGGTCTTGGGAGAGGTCGAGAAGTTCTATGGACAGTTATATACCACGACACAGAAACCTGTTGAAGATTTGGCCAAAGACCCTAGAGCCAAACTGACCCGACACTATACCGAAGATATCCCGGACGTCAGCCTATACGAGATTAGTATGGCTCTCAAACAACTTAAGAACAACAAGGCGCCAGGTGATGACGGAATCACGGCGGAACTCCTGAAAGCGGGTGGGAAACCGGTTTTAAAGATCTTTCAGCGATTGTTCAATTCCGTCATTCACGAGGGTACAACGCCGGAAGCATGGCACAGGAGCGTGGTGGTTCTGTTCTTCAAAAAAGGTGATAACACCTTGTTGAAGAATTATAGACCCATCTCGCTGCTGAGTCATGTTTATAAGTTGTTCTCGAGAGTCATTACGAATCGTCTCGCCCGTAGGTTCGACGACTTCCAGCCTCCCGAACAAGCCGGATTCCGAAAAGGCTTTAGCACCATAGACCACATTCATACGCTGCGGCAGGTTATACAGAAGACGGAAGAGTATAACAGGCCACTTTGCTTAGCGTTTGTGGACTATGAGAAAGCCTTCGATTCGGTGGAAACCTGGGCTGTATTGAGGTCGCTGCAGAGATGCCGTATCGACTATCGGTACATTCAAGTGTTGAAGTGCTTGTACGAAAACGCCACTATGTCAGTTCGTATACAGGACCAGACTACAAGGCCAATCCAATTGCAGCGTGGAGTGCGGCAGGGAGACGTAATCTCCCCGAAGCTCTTTACTGCTGCGTTGGAGGACGTCTTTAAGCTTCTGGATTGGAACGGACTTGGCATCAACATAAACGGCGAGTACATCACTCACCTTCGATTTGCCGATGACATAGTCATTATAGCAGAGACTCTCGGAGACCTCAATACAATGCTCAATGACCTCAGCAGGGTTTCTCAACAGGTGGGCCTTAAAATGAACATGAGCAAGACGAAAATTATGTCTAATGCTCATGCTCCGCTCCACCCAGTAATCGTTGATAACTCTGCACTCGAAATTGTAGACGAGTATATATACCTGGGACACACAGTCCAGCTAGGTAGGTCCAATTTCGAGAAAGAGATCAACCGCCGAATCCAACTCGGCTGGGCAGCGTTCGGGAAGCTTAGAGATGTCTTTTCGTCCAAAATCCCTCAGTGCCTGAAGACTAAAGTCTTCGAACAGTGCGTGTTGCCAGTGATGACTTACGGATCCGAAACATGGTCGCTAACTATGGGCCTCATAAGAAGGCTCAGGATCACTCAGCGGGCGATGGAGAGAGCTATGCTCGGAGTATCCCTGCGAGATCAAATCAGAAATGAGGAGATCCGTAGGAGAACCAAAGTCACCGACATAGCTCTGCGAGTGGCGAAACTGAAGTGGAAATGGGCGGGGCACATAGTTCGAAGAGCTGATGGTCGATGGGGTCCCAAGGTGCTGGAGTGGCGACCCCGCACCGGGAAGCGCAGTGTTGGCAGACCCCCCACTAGGTGGACAGACGACATCAAACGAGTCGCAGGGAGCCGCTGGATTCAGGCGGCGCAAGACCGTGGCTTGTGGAGGTCCATGCAAGAGGCTTATGTCCAGCAGTGGACGTCCATTAGTTGATGAAGAAGAAGAAGAAGAAGTTCGTACCCCATCTATGTAGTACCAAGAACTGAGTTTAATTCTAAAACTTTATTTCAATTTCCATATCAAACTCCAAGTCTGGCTCGCCTACCTATCGTACAAACAGTAGGTAGCACTCAATAGCACGGCAGCTTGCATATTAGCAACACCCTGTGAACACAGATGTACGCAGCGACGCCTCTCACCCTGTATAACCCTGCTAACATTTCCTATACGCAACCCTATGCTGCACTTTACGCTGTTGAAATAGAGCTTATAATTGGTTGTTTTTAATTTTTCCTCTGCATTATTATGGGTGCGTTAAATGTCTACATTGGAGTGTATGACCGCAGATATCTACTATTAAACATATCTGTGGTAGGTATAGTACTCAAGTACGAGTATTTCACAAAATTAAAATGAATTTTCTGTCATCTCAAACACTGCCGTTCGCATTTAAAGGCGTTCACTGAAAATCAGCGTTGGGTCACCTGGCACCCACAGATTTAAGTCCCCCAATCCCAACACAAGCTGAGTGACTAACCTTTTGATAGCGTTGCACTGCTGTACAAAGTAACGATATCTAATAGGTACCTATCATAGCTGTGTTTTTAAATTTTTATTTATTTTGTACTTTTGTGTGTTTATAAAGATTTTTCTGATTCTGATAAAATTTTATTTTATTGAAAACTCCCATAGGTAGACCCACTTTTAGACTTGCTAGACTACAATCGTCACTTATGGTCAAATTAATATGGGGTAAATTGTGTTAAGTCATATCAAGGGCCAAATTATGATTGAATAAAAAAAAAACATCAGAATTCATGTGAAATAAAATAGATTACATAGATAAATAAAATTGTCCAATTATATCGTTAAGAACTTGGCACTTAAAATTGTAAACGAGTACCATACACGTACCTTGAATGGTCATGCCATTTAGGTGCAATATCGATATCGAGATCAACCGTCATAAGAACGACTAGCAGAAGAAGAAGAACAAAAAATAAATAATAATAATAATAATAATAATAAATCTTTATTTCAGACTAAGTTTTGTCCATAATAATTTATGTTAGTATACAATTAACTATACAATTTACATATTTATATATTTAGTATACAATTAATATAAAAGAGAATAGATAAAATTATGACCATCTTCTTGGAAAAGGTGATGTCGCAGATTGTTTTTCGCTCTCTCGTTTCATTGCTACTTCACAGATATAAACGTTACACGCTGACTCGTGACATTGATTGCTCTTCGTAAAACATCAAGGGAGTATAAAATACTCGTTTCGTCCATTTTCCCTGCGAATAAATTACGCCTTAAACGTTTCTTTGAACTTCAAACCCTTTTTTATTGTTTATCAACAAAGGTACATTTATTCCTTTGTTCGGAGGATTTTCTAAAGGGCCCCGAAATAAAAGAATATTTCTTGTGATTTATGAGGCTTTGACTTCATTTAGTACATTTGATGAATTTGAAATGAAACGTTACAATATAATAAAAATTAAATAAAATAATATTGAGTTCCATATATGAGTTTTCTATACTATTTCTAATATTAAGGGTTAACCAGTCTAAATTGGACGTTCTCACAGTTTTTGTATTGAAAATTACCGAAAATTCAGAGTCACTGGTGTAACTTATGAAAGGGATGATGAAGAGAACTTCTGCCTAGTAGAGACGTTGTCACAGAATACAAATCTTAACAATCAACTTCACTTAAATCATCCAAACAAAGAAAACCGTTAGAAGAATAGTTTCTTGAAGCACTATGAAATTGAACAGTATTCTTTAAAACAAAAACTCTTTTTTAAAAGTTTCCTACGAGCTTTTAAAATAGGAGTTTCAATAAAAGCTCCATGAAGCCCAATTGGCAAGCATTAAATATCATCAAATAGCAGGCAGACATCTTTCTAATGAAGTTATTCCCCCTTCCTGTCTGTTTAGGGAACAATTAGGCATTATTATAGACTCTAAATGGAGGGTGCCCGAGCGCCCTTAACTATCCTAATGTATTTGGAGTATGTGGTCACTCACAAATTCTTCTCCCCTTACATTTAAACGTTGTAATATCATTTGCTGTCAAATAATACTTGATGAAATAAATTATTAGGGAAATAAATCTACTATGAAAAGTTAGACATGCCTGGGATGGAAACCCCGATCTCACAAAAAAGTTATCACCGCTTTCTCAATCTCAAGATTCTCTGAGCTACAGTTCTTCTGAGTCACCGTCATCTACCTGATGCTGAGATCTATAGAGCGTGCTCGGACTTAGCTCAGACTTAAGATAGAGTTAAAACGAGACACAAATATGCTCTGACATAAATCCTTCTCGTTTAAACTCTGTCTTGAGTCTGAGCTAAGTGAGAGTGCGGTCTATAGATTTCAACCCAAGATTGTAAATAATAATAATGTCATCATTATGTCATCATTAAGATTCCAATATAACTTAGCAACGAGATTGTCAATCTTTGAAAACTTACGAACAACATGAGCAGTACCAGATAATGTTCTCAAACTTAATACATTTGAATTTAATTTAACTATTGTTCAAAGTTCATCAATCAGTTGCGGTACATAGTTCCTGTTCCAATTATTACTTACAACCTCGAAACTTTATCAATTTGCGTTAACATTAAGTTATTCCGAAAGCGTCGTCAAAGCAAACATCTTCATATCAAATGCCTTATTATTATCATTGAGTTATTATACACCATAGAGATGCAGACCTCATACAACAAGAGTATAAAACGCTCCCATTTTTTTCTATAAAGAGAAGAGCGAGCCTCAACCAATAACACAGCAACGCGTGCCATACTACAAATACAGCTTGATTCTTATTAACTATTCAAAGTCAATGAAATACTGCACGCTCTAGAAACTAACATTATTATATATGGTTTGCATGTAGAAGTATAGAGCTACTACGTCATAAATTTTAATTTTTAACTACCTACGAATCTTTATGTTTTTGTTGTATCTGACAAACCAGACACAAAATATATTAGTTCTCTAGTTACAACATTTCAATGACTTTGATTCTTCTATCGTTTGTCTGGGGCGTACTCAAGAGTTCCATCAAGTCATTAAGATAAGTGATAGCTATGACATTCTGAGAAAAAATTATGTAACCGAGTTAACAGCTTAAGCGCTTAAAAGCGAGACTATATTTTTTTCTTTTAACATTTAGTCATAGGAATGGCCAAGAGGTTAAGACTAATAAAGGATAAGTACAACTAACTTCTTTACAATAAGAGAATCCAACCATCTCAAGTAATAACTGTTTCATTCGGTTAAGTAGGTAGTTCGAATTAATAAAGCTGAACTCTGAGGTAGGTAATCAATTAATGATCATAATATAACTGTGTTTAGGATAAGGAATTAAAACCAACAAATCCCGGTAAAAGCATAACTATTTATTTCACCGGTAATATTTAGTCTATTTTATCATCATCATGGATCTATCCGTGTTTTATTGTATTGTTCCGTATAGATCCATTTATTATAAAAATGACTCGACCACCCGTTTCGCAAGGTGCTATAGTCGTGGAGAAGAAAGGGCAAAGAAACTCCACGACAGCACATCTTTTAAAATATAAACTTGAATATAACATATAACACAGCACAAACATAACTCAACGGTTACAATAGTAATATAGTAATAATATTTATAAAATATGAGAATACTTAACTTCAGTATAATCCACCAGCCTTGTTTACATTAGTGCTGACCGAGATCAGCACGGTCCAAAAGCCAATACCAGAATGAATCAACACAATGATATAACACTAGAATGTCGTCACAAGAATAGTCGAAAACCAATACAATAATGCTGCCTCTCGAATAGTGTAAGGTAGTTTTATAATATCGGCAATTGTAAACAAGATTGGTGGGAGTACCACGTGGCCCAATAATAAGATCCAATAACATTTGTTTGGCGTTATAAATCACTAATACAAAGGTATAACCTTATAAATAATTCGTACATTTATTTAACCCAATATCTATGATATATTAAGTATGAAATAATTATACACAATAAACTGCTATTGCAGAATGGTATCATGACCAATGAATTTCGAATACTCTTAAAACAATACAGCTACATCCTTTCGATGTTCTAAATCAACTGATATCTATAATCCAATACTGAATCCTGAATCTTAAAATCATATGTGAATATATTCTGACTCATCTATTTCATAATTTTCTAACACGGCCATTCTGACCTGTACTTCGTCCCGAAGTACTTTCTAAGGATATTCCACGTCACTGTAAGACATCACATCTTTAACACGTCAGTCACTTGCTGCCCATGAAAATGGGTTTCGTACAAATAGACATACTGGACTAACCACTAAAGGTCAAGTGGTAGTACTAGTATCATCTAGTACGAATCATCTAACATTACCAACTAATAAAATCAATTAGTACTGGTAATGATTAGTACCAGCAATCTGAACCCCAAAATAAAGCCACCTGCTGCCCATCGGATATGGGTTTCGTACAAGTAGACATACTAGACTAATCACCTTACGACAAGTAGTAGTACTAGTATCGTCTAGTACGAATAATCTAACATTACCAACCAATAAAATCAATTGGTACTGGCAATGATTAGTACCAGCAGTACACCACAAATGAGTATCTAAACTACACACAGACACATCGTCAAAACATTACTTGGAGCTGTCAGAACAATCACCATTGTCAAATCAAAAACTTTTGCATTATATTGACCAAATCAATTATAGTCAGAATGTATTCACATTTACATGAGAGACACAGTCGTCATCGTGAAAACATTACTTGGAGTTACTTATCAGATCAATCACCATTGTCATATCAAAAACTTTTGCGTCATGTTGATCAGGTCAAGTATAGTTACACCTTTCAGAATATATTCACAGTTATATGTATCTAACATCAATATTCAGAAATTTTATATGTACAGATTAACTGCACCGTTAACTTAACTTTCAATAATCTTGTTAACTAGGAATCTAATAGAGTTTATGATACAAGATACAATATATACTGACACAGCAACCTTTTGCTTTTTGTTGTTGCATAACGGACGTAATCAATAAGTATTTACACAAAAATTTATGTACATCTTGTTTAAAAAAACAAATGCAATATTTTCTTTTTGAAACAGCAGTAGGTAAAGTTGATACTTTGTAGGTCTGACCTTGAATTTAATATAGGACATATTTGTTTTGAGATACTATTTATTTATTTGTAAAACTTAATTTGATCCTACCGTCTCAACCTTTATAAGCGGTAGCCGTCCATACTGTAAGTTATCTATATCAACTAACCATGGCAATAAAGGGGAGAAAAACAGATAGAAAATGGTTAATACAACAAACAGTTTATAAACTCCGAGAATTTCTTATACAATAAACTCCAATAACAGGATCAACTCGTTTTTTTTTAACGTTTTTACATACCGACACTAAACCAACAACTAACCCAACTCTTTACTGAATAAAAATGTCGAATGATGGTTCACGAATATCGAATGATGAATTATTGTAATTAATGTCAGATCAAGCATCAGAAGTGAAACGAAAGAAACTAGCCTAAACAACCTTACGACCATAACTGATCATTATTCTCCGTGATTATCTCATAAGAGTGATGACACACCTCACTGTGCGTCTAACAAATGGAATCAAACTATTTCAATAAAATAATTACCTACAATAAAGTAACATTGTAATCATTACGTAACTAACATGGAACCCAAAATTTCCATGTCTTAGATAACCCGGCTAACTAGCCTAGCCTAGTTATGGCCTCCACTATCCCATAGCCGTCTCATCACACACCATGATAGAAAAACCTAGCCAACGTATATTGTAACCACTATAAATAAGCCACGAATGACGAACAACACTATAGGGATCTCACAATAACGTAACACGAATAAATATTCGAACAACTCATCAAATAACTGCGACCAGAGACCAAACCCGAATGACACTAACAACACTATCACCAATCACTCAATCATCACACCATCAATTCTCTACCGAATCAGAATAACGACTCACCACGAATCACGAATTAAGGATTACAAAAATATATACTATTGATTTATTATTGGAAAACAAACGATGAATATCAAATGACGCTACGATTATCGAAAGACAACGACGAATATCGAAAGACACTAGCAATTTTTTTTTTAATTTTTTTATTCGATGACAAACGATCGAAAGACGAACGACGATAATGAATGTGAATACTTCTTTTCATGGACCGAACAACGTAATGACGTAACGAAGAATCAACAAACCGTGACACCAAAGTTATCAAACTACCATCACTAAACTTTGTAAGATGACCGTCTAAACCTGTGGTCTAAACGTTATAAGTTTATCGTCACTAAACGCTAGAAGACTACCGTCACTAGATTCTCTGTCTCGGCCAGAACTGACATTCGCACGTCCTCGGGCGACTATGTACTTGTTGACAGGAAATGGAAACATTTGAGGTATACTAGTTACAAGGTTCGGCCTACCTGATATGTTATTTGGCTAGAACAAATTCGGAACTGTTACACAATTAATGGTAATCAAAATGATTATTATCCGAATAAAAAGTTCCCGATTATTATCCGAATGAAAAGTTCCCGATTCCAACAAATCAAAGTTGTTTAATTTGCAACAACCTGACCAGGCACTATGTTTGTATTAATATAATAGCAAAGAATAAACATCAACTGCTTCACTAGTGAACAATAGATAGGAAATACGTGATTGACTAATAACATGAGAAGAATTGAGCCAGTCAAAGAAAAAGTGAATGTTTACAAGTACTAGAATAGAAAATAGCTTCAGTTGTTAAAATACAAATATTTTCTATCATCTGAATAATAATTATTTAATTGAGTTTTCTAACGTTAAAGTATCACGATTTTTCATTACTTTATTTTTAAATGTGCACTGGCAAAAAGTAAGAAGCTTAAATATCAAAGCAATTTACGCTCGGTCATTCTGATAATTTATCTAAATAACAATTATTTGTTTTCTTTTTTTTTTTTCGGTACTAATATTCAGTTTCAGTAACCCACCGACGTACGTGTATTTATAGATTCTTAGCAACTACTAATCCTCAACAGATAAACGTATTGATATTGTATTTTGTACCATTTAAACATACTGTCAAATAAGACAGAAACATAAAAACCTCATCCAACAACAATTAACAAGTAGTTTCTCACCCAGATCTCGTCACACAAATATTAGAAAACACTGTCCATCAAACCTGAGCAATTGCTGTCGGAAGTTACAACAACATCGCTTCCCATCCGCAGATCCATGACCAGAAGTGTCCGGGTTTACTGAAAGAATTTGACAAAGTATTAGTAACATGGCAGAGCAAGTTTGGATCCCACTTCTGATAAAAGCGAGACTATATTTTTTTCTTTTAACATTTAGTCATAGGAATGGCCAAGAGGTTAAGACTAATAAAGGATAAGTACAACTAACTTCTTTACAATAAGAGAATCCAACCATCTCAAGTAATAACTGTTTCATTCGGTTAAGTAGGTAGTTCGAATTAATAAAGCTGAACTCTGAGGTAGGTAATCAATTAATGATCATAATATAACTGTGTTTAGGATAAGGAATTAAAACCAACAAATCCCGGTAAAAGCATAACTATTTATTTCACCGGTAATATTTAGTCTATTTTATCATCATCATGGATCTATCCGTGTTTTATTGTATTGTTCCGTATAGATCCATTTATTATAAAAATGACTCGACCACCCGTTTCGCAAGGTGCTATAGTCGTGGAGAAGAAAGGGCAAAGAAACTCCACGACAGCACATCTTTTAAAATATAAACTTGAATATAACATATAACACAGCACAAACATAACTCAACGGTTACAATAGTAATATAGTAATAATATTTATAAAATATGAGAATACTTAACTTCAGTATAATCCACCAGCCTTGTTTACATTAGTGCTGACCGAGATCAGCACGGTCCAAAAGCCAATACCAGAATGAATCAACACAATGATATAACACTAGAATGTCGTCACAAGAATAGTCGAAAACCAATACAATAATGCTGCCTCTCGAATAGTGTAAGGTAGTTTTATAATATCGGCAATTGTAAACAAGATTGGTGGGAGTACCACGTGGCCCAATAATAAGATCCAATAACATTTGTTTGGCGTTATAAATCACTAATACAAAGGTATAACCTTATAAATAATTCGTACATTTATTTAACCCAATATCTATGATATATTAAGTATGAAATAATTATACACAATAAACTGCTATTGCAGAATGGTATCATGACCAATGAATTTCGAATACTCTTAAAACAATACAGCTACATCCTTTCGATGTTCTAAATCAACTGATATCTATAATCCAATACTGAATCCTGAATCTTAAAATCATATGTGAATATATTCTGACTCATCTATTTCATAATTTTCTAACACGCTCATTTACTGAATGGTCAGGCACGGCGTTTTTTAGAGATTATCATCTCTAGGTCATGACATCTCTCTGCTTATTATAACGTTACAAACAACGCAGTGTGGAAAGTAATAATCGCTTTCCTTGATGACGGATAGCTTGTCAAAGAAGTTTGCTTGGCGGAAGATCGAGGACGCGATATAGAAGTCTAATTACTGAATTTCCTTATACACATGACACAAAATGGTGTATGAATAAATAAGTATTTAAATAAAGAAAACAAAAAACAATTAATCTATTCGGCGGCCCCGGTCTGCTTAAAATCCCTACAGTTAAAGTATAAGCGTAGTTAAAGTTATTACTTAATTTAAATAATAGGAAAAAATCCAAAACTCGTACCTACTTATTATTATAAGATTTTGCTAATGACTTCGTCACGAAGAATATAACGTCGTTATGAAAATTATAAAATTTTAAAAAGTGCTTTAAAGTTGAATTAAGTGGTATGCTTGAAGTTTTTTTATATAATATCTCCTGTATTTAAAAGATGATTTGAGATATTACGAGTTTTGAGAATGTCATATATTTTTTTTACGTATAACTAGTTTGATAGATTCACTGCTTTAAACCCCATGTTTTTAGAGCTCATAGCGCCTTCAAAGCATAGCGCTCGAGTATGCCACCAATGTTGGTAAAAAAATCTTGTTTTCCAAACCCCCGTCCAAATTTTTTGCTCCCTACAAATTATATACTGTGGTAATAACCTCGGTGTAACTATTGGTGTAATTGGAATGTCTATTAAGTGCGAAACTTAGTTACTTACATTGTTTCACGATATAAACGTAGACAACTTGACTTAACTTAAATATTGCTCCACTAGAACTTGTTGAAATCTCATAATTGTCTTCAAGTATTAATTGTATTGAGCTTAATATAATTATGAATATTATATTTTTAAGAACTAGCGGTATAAAAACCGGTATTTATTTTCATATGCATTTAGTAAAAAGTTGTTATTTAGATATACAAACAGAAACTTCAATTTTATTTAGTTGTATAGTTTCAACATACCGCATATTTGGATTGTAGCAAACTAAGCTCGTTGTTTCTTTTACAAAGTATCTTTTCACTTTAATGTTATATAGGTTGAACGTTAAAAGCTATAAAAATGTTACGCTTTTCAAACAATAAACGGTACAATTTCATACTGCAATGGTACAAAGTAATGTATAACATTGGGAAGGCAATAGCGTGGAATAAAAGAAATTCAAGTCCGAAAACTTATAAAATCTCTCAAAAGGATCGCTGCCATGCAGTATTGCGCAGGCTAAATAATAGGAACTTTCTTTGCTTTGCGATTGTAACGAAATTGTATTTTATTAAAGAACTTGTACTGATTCTAGCCTCTATTGATTTTTGATGTTATAAAAAGCGATTGAGCTCTTACAACAATAACGTTTCAATACTGCTCTTCGGTTTGCGAAACTTGCTCGAACTTGTTCGAAAGGTGAAGAAGAAACGGGAAAAAAATCGTGGCGGAGAACTACTCTTATCAGCTCCTTTTTTTGCTAGCTGAAGTCCACGACTTCGTACTTGTGCTATTATTATATATTATATTATTCCTGCTGATCCTACTCATATTATAAATGCGAAAGTTAAGGAGGATGGTTGACAAGACAAGAGTGAAATCGTTTCTCTACCGACACCGTTTTATTTTGTGAAAGAACTGTATCGCAGCTCCCATGTTAATGATAATAATTGTTAGTATTAGAAAGTCTCGATTTTTTTCCTCATAGACCGAGAATCATATTTACCAAAGGTATAAAAACTTTAATAAAAGCTAGATAATATTTGCTACTGCAGTGAGGCCCCAAAGCAAACAATATGCATTTTAAAGTACCTACCTACCCAATTCATTACGCAGTGAAAATCATAAAATAATAATATAAATTTTGTTTTCGTCATTAACAGCCCCTGTTCACTGTCAGTGTCATCAATTAAAATAACCGTTTAAAATATAATTTCGCTGATTTTTCTTAATGAATTGCTTTTGAAGCTGAAATAATATTATTACTTACTTGGAATTATAAATTCATGAAAACGTGGAAAAGCGTGAGCAGTGTCTACACTGAATCTATTCAACCCATACACCTAATTGGTTTTTATACGCCATCGTGCCGGAACGCTAAGTCGCTTGGCGGCACGTCTTTGACGGTAGGGTGGTAACTAGCTACGGCCAAAGCCTTCCACCAAACAAAATATACTGACTGGTGTCCGCTTGACTTGCTGGAATGGTGCAGTTGGACTGAAAGCGCAGTATTGGTACCTCCTCCCACTAGACATCATAGCAGTCGCAAGGAGCTTCTGGCTAAAGGCGGCACAAGACCAAGGCATGACGTAGGTACCTACAAGGCATACAATAGAGTAATGTCCCGTTGTGCACGTCTATCGGTCTATAAACCAAGAACAATAGGAAGGTAATAGGTATATTAGTTTAACAAGTCAATGTACAAGGTCCACAACAACCTAACCCAGGGGTGGCGTGGCTCTGTCGACTCTGTTTGCACGCTCTAACAAGTTTATACAGAGCCGTCGTCTGTGTACGTTTGTCACTTTATATTTTACTCTAGTGTCACCTTACAATACCTTGTCTGAAGCTGCAGAAGAATAATTATACACTTCCGATACCTATATTCAAACTTCCTCAATCTTTTTTTCTTTTAAAAAAAGAGCGTATCACGTCATCGTGAATATTATAACGGATTATAAAAAACTTCAAAAAATTACTTCCATTCGTAATAGTTTAACAATATTTATAACTAGCTGATAACCGCGACTTCGTTCGCGTGGATTGAGGTTTTTTATTCCCACGGGAACTCTCTTATTTCCCGGGATAAAAACTAGTCTATGTCCTATTCCAGACTATAATTTATCTCTGTGCCAAATTTCAGCCAAATCGGCACAGTAGTTTTTAAGTTTATTCATTACAAACATACAAAAGTTCAAATCTTTCCTCTTTATAATAGTAATGTAGATAAGCATCGTCATATCAGCCAAAATGCATCTACATTCTACATCTTTACATTACATTACATTTTGTAGGTAGCCTATATCCTCAACCTTTCACATCCTATTGATGCCTGCCATTTTGCGAATGACACCACTCTATCTAGCAGCGAGTGCCCTACGAGACGCAGTCTCCACTACAGGACCTTTATGTATAAAGTCTGTTAAAGTATGAACTGTACTATATATAGACCTATGTGTATAAAGTCACTGGGTACACTATTAAAAAAAACATTGATTGCGAACGATACACTTTTAGTGAAGTCGAACTCTGTATCTAGATTTGATCATCCACACCATAATCAATATCGGCGGCCTTTAGAGGATAGCCAATTCGGGCTTGAAGGGTTATTACGGCATTTTGCAGTATTAACGACGATGTGAGAACGGTTTATGATGCGCCACTATGTATTAGGCAAAGTTTATTCTGCAAAAGACGTACAATAGGGTTAGTATAAGATTTAATTCGATTGATCGTATTCGTATACTATGACATTAGCGTCAAAGTAAAATGAACCTTAAATGTATTCTTTTAAAGTCACAAATTCAGTATAACCGATTTTAGTTTGGAGCGTATCCGTACACGTAAAAGTATAATACATCCACAAAATTCAGCTCTAAATCAATGTCTTTAAGGTTCATTTTACTTTGACGCTAATGTCATCGTATACGAATACGAACAATCGTGTTAAATCTTATACTAACCCCACAGTACAATGCCGTGTGAACCTACGTTAAAGTAGTGGCAAAAGGAAACTTACAAAATTTTGTCCTGAAAAATTAAGTTACAAATCACAATCCCCTGTAAATCAACACGCTCAAAAGATAATATAGTTACTCAAACTGTTACGTTAGATGATCGTTCCCTTTGTTTCCATATAAAAACTTTTAGTTTATATAAAGTTAGAAGACGAGAAATGTTTTGGTCGTTGTTTTACTAGAACAAGGATTGACTTTATCAGAACTCTGTGTTTAATGGGGGAAGTTTTGTTTTTGTGTTTGCTTAAACGAAAACTTTCGCAATTCAATAGGCTACAAGCTCTTTAAATATTAGAAGTAAGCACTCCAAATAATTATTATATAAAATGTATCTACCTACGAATTCAATTTATAAAGCTACGGATTAACGTGATTTTTTGCAAGGGTATAGTTGAGGACTGGGAATGACATAGGCTACTTTTTACCCCGGAAAATGAAAGAGTTCCCGCGGGATTTAGGAAAAAAATCCACGCGAACGAAGACGCGGACATCAACTAGCTTACATTTAAAAAGAAAAGGTAACTGACTGACTGATTTATCAACGTACAGCTGAAATCACTCGACGGATCTTGCTGAATTTTTTTTTTATTTTTTAAAAAAGAATATTAGGCAACCTGAAGTTGACCATAATAGAGATAGCTATTATGACGCAGGCAATGGCATCCGCTAAGAAAGGATGTTTGAAAAAATTTAATATAATATGAGCAGTGGTGGGCATATTTAAGCTAGTCATTAATAAGACTGCGATTATAACAATTTCTGCTGAAGGGCCTTAAAACAATTTTCAGTTTCGGTCGGGACTTACTGCGGACATGTTTGTACAGCAATTTGATACGGCCAGACAAGGGTTGGCAATTTTCCTTATTTATCGCCCTGTGGAAATTTATGAACGCCCTTAGGCCTTGTTAGGACGGACTTCTCATGTACCTCGTATGGAGTCAGGTTTTTTTTTTCTATTAATTTAGAGGCAAAATTTATGTCTTGTACACTTTGTTATTCTGCATTGTATGCTAGAGTTGTTGGACTAAAGAACCCAATATAACATAGGCCATTCCGGAAAAACAAAGATTCCGTGAGATTTTTAAAAACCTAACTCCACTCGGATGAAGTTCCCCAGGCAAAAACTATAATGTGAAATATACCTTTGATAAAATGGGTTTAGTGTATTATATTTCCTGGTGTTTTCTGAAATGAAAAACAATAGTCAGTTCTATGGTAACACAGAGAATACAGCGGAAGCAATAATCGTAAAGCCCGGTACGCTTCCGCGCTCCGGATCAGAGTGTATCGCAGTTTTATGCAGCGCTTTGTAAGCATTTGAGCTGCATCCGAGTGCAGCACTAAATAACAAATAGTAGCGTAATGAGTTGAATCTACCCCAGTTTGTAGCTAGCAGTGCTTATTTGTAAATTTTTGACACATCCCTTTTACTTTTATTTTTCTTGGGAATTTATATTATTTTGCTGTGGATACTTACTTGTCTTTTCAATACTATGTTAATTTTTTAGTATTGATCCTTTAAAAACGAATATTATTTTGAATTTATTTACTTGCCATTGTTAAAGGCAGCTAACCTCGTAGTCAGTATGTGAATGAATGAATGATAAAATTTATTCACAAAATTCAGGTACAATAAAATAGTAAAGAAAGTCGAGTTTTAAACATTTTATCAGAATTGGTGAAATACTTGTTAAAAATACAGTGTCCTAATTTTATTTTATTTAATACGAAAATAGGAACCCGTCTCCAGAATTATTAAATTGAAACTTGTATATTACCTATTACAAATATATAAACTATTTTAAATTCTACTATGAAAATTTAGTCTTTATAAAAACTAATAGTTAAATAAAAGCAGCTCAAATTAATTTTCCCTTTTGAAAGAATATAAACAATAAAAGCCAGTTCTCTGGTAACACAGAGAATACAGCGGAAGCAATAATCGTAAAGTGCGGTACGCTTCCGCGCTCCGGATCAGACTGTATCGCAGTTTTATGCAGCGCTTTGTAAGCATTTGAGCTGCATCCAAGTGCCGCACTAAATAATAAATAGTGGCGTAATGAGTCGTATCCGTACTTGTTTGTGAATTTGTAATGTTCTTTTGACTTTTCTTTTGCTCGGATTTCGGAACGGTTTCAATCTTTCTCATTTTGTACAAATGATTCAGCAATTCTTTTGCATGATATTTGTTACTTTTGAGTTTTTTTTTATGAGGATTTCCATTACTTTAATAATGCTTTGAAAGAAGCATTACTTCTTCGACATGATAACATACTAATTATTTAAATTCAGTTCTATTTTCCTCGTACAACCGCATCTGGACAAAGGTCTCTTGCATGGACGTGCATTTTGCTCAGTTTTGCTCCACGAGTCGCAAGGGGTTGCTGAATACATCAGCAACCCCTTGCGACTCGTCTGAAATGTTGTCAATACACCTAGTGGGGGGGGGGGGTCTGCCAACATATTTCTGTTGTATCCGGTAACTGTTTCCGGTGTATCTTAGGATCCCGTCAATCATCAGTTTTTCGAACTACGTATGTGTTCCACCAATAACACTTCCAGCTTCGCAACTCGTTGAACTATATCGGCTACTTTGTTTCGCCTACTGATCTCCTCAAAGCTAATTTGATTCTTCTTTGAACCACCACTATAAATAATGATGACAATGATGAAGTGCTGACCAGATTGCACAAAAGTAAATCAATATCAGTAAAAGACATACTTAAAACTTCGGCCGATCCATCTAACTTTTCCCAGCAGTTGATTGAAAACATTTCAAAAGAAATACTGTAAAAAAACCCATTAATCAAAACTTGGACACTTTCCTTTACTTTGATATCAGCACTTTGTTTCGACATGAAGTGTTTAACATGACCATTAATCATTGCTAAGTTAGTTTCGGCCTCCTTTAAAAGATTTGAAGTCGCAGTTTATGTGCATTTTACTTGCTTTAACGGCGAAGAAAACAGATTTCATCTTACTAATATTATAAATGCGAAAGTTTGGATGTATCATTACATCCTTTGGAAAATACTGCCAAAATATCACGCTCGGATACCACTTATTTTACGTTGGTGAAATGGGCCCTAGATGCCTTAATATTCAAATCTGGGATAGGTTTAACTGTGTTAGACTTCAAACGTCAAAGACGTTCCTTTGATATGGAGATGAACGAGCTTAAGTCATAGAACACGGTGAAGACAGGCTTGTTTATAGAGTAGATACTCACCTCGCATGATTTAAAGGAACATACGTGCAGATCGATGATGATATAACACAAAAATTAGGAAATATTCGGAGTTTATGAAAGTTCATTGCTTTGTTTAATTTAATTTAATTTGTTTTGTATTAAACAACGCATATAAAACAGAAGAAGGAGATAAAAATATAACTCGTCTATGGAAAATTGGGATGTTATATCCGTCATAATGATTTTGTTCGTATATTTAGCCTATTAGTTAGCATTAATTATATTATTATCAGCAATTATCGCGTGATAAATTGTAGCGGATTATGAGATCTAATCATTATCACCATGTTATATTGTAATAG
Source organism: Hipparchia semele (assembly GCA_933228805.2). Lineage (NCBI taxonomy): Eukaryota > Metazoa > Arthropoda > Insecta > Lepidoptera > Nymphalidae > Hipparchia > Hipparchia semele. The sequence goes on along the minus strand of OW121710.1, from coordinate 13,962,229 downwards.
ATTTATGTTATCGGATCAGCGAAATTGATACTCGATTGTTTTAGTGGTACCTACCCACTACCTACCTGTAACCTAATTCGCCCCAGTTCAACAAGGTTCTATCTAGCATTTTGGCAATTTTCGAGGTTTTTGGTTACGCTGGTAGAATATTTTTTTGTGCTTCTTTCTGTAAAAAAATCTTTCAAAAATTCTCATTCTGTAATGAGATATTATCAAAACAACGAAGTTCTATCTGCATTTTGCCTGATTTTGAGAGTCACAAGGTTCTAAGTGAAAATTGTATGGCAGATAGAACTTTGTTTTCCAATTATGGGCAATAACTTGTAGTGGCCATATTAATTAAATTTTAAAGTAAACATTATTTATATGTATAAAAATTGAAATTTAATGTCTGGCCAAGCTATACGAAAAATAACTGCGCAAAAGTACTTGATATTAACAAAATTATTAATATAATATAATTAAAAATTTCGTTATTTTTGTGTCACGATTTATTTGTTTACGAATTTTTACCCCAATCTTACTATTTAAAGGGCCAATGAGTAAAAATGCTTTTGAAATAGGGCTACTCCAATATTCTTAAAGCATTAAAAAATAAATCGGCCATATTGTTTCGCCAGACGAAGATGTTAAATATGCGCGTCAGTTTTGAAAAAATACAATAATCAAGATTTATTGAGGTAAGAATTATATTTTATTACTATTACACCATATTTGTTAACGAGTGTATTCATAGTGTAATTAAAAGTATTCATCAGCGTCTAATTATAGTAAATTACCAAATTATAAGCTAAAATTAAATAAAATATGTGTTACATTTGTGTTATTGTAACACATATTTTTGTGTTACGTATCACATAAAATCTGTAAAGCCTCATTAATAATGGTAATAAAACTGAATTGATGAAAATAATAATGTATTTATGTGTGATTCTAAGTACAGCAAAAACTCCTTATTCGCGCTTCCTTCATTCGCGTTTTCACTATTTGCGGACAAAAAAAAAATGTAACCCAGTTCCTATATTCATGGCTAAAAATTTCTTTATTCGCGGATCTAATCGATACATCGGAACATACATATTAATAAAAAGGATTCCAATAGTTATCTAACCCAATATCCTCTGTAAACGCGTCGTCAAATGGATTAATAAAAAGTAAAATAGACTTTATTACAAATTGTTAAAAGATATCGTCGCTGTATTGGTTCGGCCTTTGACAGAAGCCGCCTTCGCCGCGGTTGGTGTTGAAGGAGCTTTTAAAAACTGCCAAACAAGAAAAAAATACAAAATTCTTTAAACCATTGCCTAAGCCTAAATAAATATGGTCTAAAACTTCAATTTTTTTTTTTTCATATTCACATTCGTAAAAATTCTAATCAATTTTATAAAATATCTGACATTATTAATTACCATTTTGAAACAAACTTTACGCAAAAAATGTGCTTTTTTTGGGTTACATTTGCGTAATGACAACACAAAATGTTGTTGTGTTACTTTTGTGATATAATTGACAATTTTGGTGGCCTTGCCCACTTATTTAAACCCTGCTTTTTATTTCTAGTTATACAATTCAGTCGTATTCATACAAAAAATATTAATAATTGGGGTTCTATGTGAAAGAACTGATTTTGAAGCGAGAATTTTGGATGTAACAAGGTTCTAACTGTTTTGAAAATATGATAACAAAACTATATTATTACATAATTAAAATGAAATAAGGAAGTTTAACATATTTTAAATACGGTAAAACTAAAATTGTAATGCAATTGTTTATCATTAGAGAAATACAAATTTTTAAACCTTTGATTAGCCATTCCCAAAACCTGTCGTTGATGCACTTAGAACCCTGTTGAACTGGGGCGACGCTATGTTACCTATGGTATTGATATTTTCATAAAGTACTTTATATTATAACGCATGAAATAAATATCTGGCAAATAGCTGTATAGTCGCAGTTCTTGTTTTTACTTGCCTGATTTATTTACTCTATACTTTCTTAAACTGATAAAATTATAATTACCTATGTTAATTTCGGCAACGTTTACTAAGTTTCCGTGGTGTAGCGGTTATCACATCTGCCTAACACGCAGAAGGCCCCCGGTTCGATCCCGGGCGGAAACATAGTTTTTGTTTTCAGTACAATTTGGCTTGCTTTTATTTTCAATCATACAATCATAACATAATATTAGGTTATTTATTTCGGAGAACCATTAAAATGCCAGCGATGTTTTATCTTCTGTATTACATAAACAGATCAGCTCATAAATTAATAAAAAGTGCAGGAGGGATATTCACTCTGATATAATAAATTGATAACACAGTATAAGATGATAGAGAATGGATGGGCATTCATGTTCTCTCTTACTTTGTGTTAGGAGTTAGGACAAGTGTCATAACCATTCTAATATTTGTTACCTATAATCCGTAATTCGCGAAGTGAGTTTATTTTTTACTGTACTGTAAGTTAGGTACCTTTTTGAAATTAAATATAATAACATATAAGATGAAAAAAAAAACTTACATTGACGAAATAATCGTCTGAACACATGTTTTGGTTCCACCTTGTGTACGGATGAAGCAACTTGAAGGTAGAAAATTAAAAATAACGAGTAAACACACAAACGGCACCGGTTACCTCAGCAACGTTTGAAGGCGCCTTATCGAGCGATATCAATTTACAGCACCCTTTGATGTGGCGGAGACAGGTTTAAAATATAATTAATTTTAATTAACGCCAAATTGTAGATTCTATACTATCTAATAGCTCAAGTTTTGATTTAATTATGGCTTGACATTCCAGTAGAGGCAGTATCAGCTACTCTGAAGTCTATGATGTAATGTTTGCGATAATTATATTATAAAGTAAGTAAAGTAAGTAATTGAATCGTTACAGTAATGTAAAGCTGAAGATTTGAGAACTTTTGAGTAAGTTGACAAAACTTTTGAGTTACTTACATGTGAAAAGTTTCAAACTATAGGTAGGTCTTCTTATCTACCTGTGCTTTACGCTTTTCGCGCAATATCTCAAAATGTATGGTATGTGTAGGTACAATTCAAGAGTACTTTGTAAAGGTTTCATCTGAATAAAATATTGTATGGATAAAAAATGGATGGTTTAAACTTTAAATATGATTTTGTCTCCATAAAGATTATAGAAAAAAAAATTAAAAACCCAACTCCTCTCCCCTTCAAATAAGCGGAAAGCTTGTCGGCTGCCCTATTTCAAAAACTGTAATTGACAAAATTTTAAAGGAGACTAAAAAACATATTTGTGGTAGCCCTTCTGAACTCTGAACTCTTCAGTATCTGTTGGTAAATTAATGTTTCGTAAATAAACTACTTTGAAAGCTTTTATTGGATATAATATTTATTACTTCGCTAAGCCATCTACAAAACATGTTTTTTGACCCATATTAAATTTTGTCAATCACACTTACTAGGTTTTAAAATGGGGCAGCCGTTGTGTTAGGAGTGTGTGAGCTGCAGGGGTTCTGCCCACCTGAACTGTGGGGATTTAAGAACCGTCGATTGTGAACTGAAGAAGCAGACGAAGTCGCAGGCGTCCCCTAGTTGTTAATATAAAAGATGGATGGATGTTTAACAGAATTTGAGGTCGATTGTAAAAACTCTCAAAGACCTTGTACTTAAAAACTTGCGTTTGAAATATTTTTTCTTTGTTTATCCATGCCATAATTTATTGTTGATTAAAACATCCTTTCTCTGAAACGCATAATATACATTTATGAAAAGGAAAGCCATTACACAAATAATTCTTTTCAACAAAACCAACTAACATGACAAGAGTTCAAATAATCATTGCGATCTTTTTGAACACTCCATTAACAACTCTATCATGTTGAGATAAAGTTGGTATTACCATGGTGGGATTTTATATAAACAGGGGTGATACGAACGAGATAATGATGTAGGCGCAACATTAAGTGTTTTGCTTAACTGTCAGCTATATGGCTTCATAAAACATGCCAGTCCTTACTTTGTTTATGCTCTCATTCATTTTGGTTTTGTCTTTCGTCCAACGGGCTGTGCTTGATTTTGTCGTGTCTATACTTTTTTTTTATTCGATGACAAGATAGCCCTTGACTGCGATCTCACCTGATGGTAAGTGATGATGCAGTCTAAGATGGTAGCGGACTAACTTGGAAGGGGTATAGCAGTGTAAATTCATTCCATACCCCTAATCGGTTTCTACACGCCATCGTGCTGGAACGCTAAATCGCTTGGCGGCACGTCTTTGACGGTAGGGTGGTAACTAGCCACGGCCAAAGCCTCCCACCAGACCAGACCAGAGAAAATTTAGAAATTATAAATTCCTAAGTTGCCCCCGCCGGGAATTGAACCCGAAACCTCCCAGTCCTCTTTCTACTTTTTAATTCAATATGAAAACAAATTACCGACACGCCAATAATTGTTTGCCATAACTTTGTTTTGCGCCATGGTAAAGCGCCACTGCCAGCAACTTTTCTTGCAAGATCTACTGGCTGGTAAAATATAAACGTTCATAATTCCATATGCCACGTCCATTTTCTTATACCTACCAACATAGTAATAGAAATAGAAATAGAAATATTTTTTATTCAAATAAACTTTTACAAGCACTTTTGAATCGTCAATGAATCTACCACTGGTTCGGAATGCCTTTCCTGCCGAGAAGAGCCAGTAAGAAACTCGGCGGTTGCTCTTTTCAAAAAAAAATAAAAAATTTACAATTGTTATTGAACACAGGATAGTTATTACTGTCTTATGAATCACTGGAGCGAATTATATCCACGCTTTTTTATCATTTACATAGTCTTCAATTGTATAATATGCTTTTTTCATAAGAGTAGATTTAATTGATTTCTTAAACTTGTGTAGAGGCAAGTCTAAGATTGACTGTGGAATTTTATTGTAAAACGTCACGCCCATTCTCACAAATGTCTTTTGGACCCTCTTGAGGCGCAGCCCAGGAAACATGAGCCTATTTGGATTTCTACTTGGTCTATCGGACAAATCACTCTTTTTTTTGTAACTCAAAATGTTTTGTCTGACAAATATTATGTTGTTATAAATATATTGTGAAGCTACTGTAAGAATGCCTATCTCTTTAAATCTTTCTCGAAGGGAATCCCGCGGCCTCAAATTATAAGTATAATTTTCGATCATGAATACATGCTTTTAAAATAATCTTCTTAATACATAAAACAAAATCGGGTTTGTTTGAACACTTATGAAGACGAAAGTTATAACTCTAGAACGGCTGGACCGATTTTCATGGTTTTTGATTTGTTGTATTTTTCTCCGTCCCGACATAGATAAATAAATAAATAGCAGAATAACTATTAAAAGATCGAAAAAAATTTAAGAAAAAAAAAATTGACGTAGAAAATTAGTTTTCTTATGTACATTATATTGTATAGAACGGCTTTTTATATAGATATGTTAGCATAGTTGAGGGCAAGAAGAGCCTTGTAAAGCAGTAACCTAACTCACACGCATGAAGTCGCGGGCACAAGCTAGTAAGGTATTATAATTTCGGTTCACGGCTTGGTCGCTCGATGCTCTAGATTTCATACACTGTATCTCTTACTTACATAACGAACAAGATCTCGTATGTAAAATTACATCTCCAACGTCAAGTTTCCGTGGTGTAGCGGTTATCACATCTGCCTAACACGCAGAAGGCCCCCGGTTCGATCCCGGGCGGAAACATAGTTTTTGAAAAAAAATTTTTTGCCCCTCGATTTTATTTCTATTGTTTTTGTTATGAACCACGTTCCAATTTTAAGTTTTGTTTCTGAGAAACTATTGTAGGGATTTTAATATGGTTTTCACCTTAAAGATACCGAAAAGTAATTAATATTATGTTTGTTTATAGTTTCCATAGATAAGAAGATGGACTCTATGAGAAGAAAAAGGTTTTGGTGTAAGGTACCGAATAAATTTTTTCCAGAATGGTAATTATGCAAAATACAAAACCTGTTATATCACTTTGACAAACAGATCTACAGATATAACTACATTCTACCACTTCATTATTGAAACAGACTAGTCCTGAAGGCATCCCAATCAATCGGGGCATTCGACCAAACGCGGTACATATCGGCGCACGACCACTTTAGTAAGACCCCTCTAACTCACACTCTCCCAACATTCTGATGTCGATTGTTAGGGAACTGGTAGGTCATAGTTGGGTGGCGGTCAATCACAATGTAATTGGTACAAGGAACAAGATACCCGTGAAATGACTGCCCTCTGACGAAGGTCTGATGCTTCGGGGCTTTGTATTTAGTCTAACACCCCGCTTGAGGGATACTTTTAACGAGTGCGTCAATTGAAATACTCGGTTGAATAATGGTAGCGATTTGAATCAAATATACCTATTCAAAGTCGATTAGAATGTCGATTATAATAATACCGATAAACTAAAATCATTCAGGTGAGGCCCGAAAATGGTTAATGTTATATGTGATTTGTTTATCTATTTCTCAATTAAGATTGACATAATAACATATTTTCAAATGTTATTTAAGTATTATAATTACATATAGTTAAGCGTCCAAACTCTTTTGACTAGTTCGATTGGAAATACGAATCACAGTTCACGTAATAATGCTGAAAAAATTGTTCTTGTGGCTTTTGGTTTTTTACTTAGTGACAGACTATTTAGAATGTAAGAGACATCATGGGCATAAGCATTCTAAGTGGGGTCGAAAATGGGGATCTCATCATTATCCATCTAAATATCCAACTTATCCATCATCCCCAACTGGATTATCTGGAACTGGATCTCAGTATGGGCCATCGAAATATCATTCGTCACTTTCTGGCTTTGGAAGTAATGTGCCGTCATACCCTTCGTCCGCAACCGGATTGTCTGGAACCAGATCTAATCCACAACCATCGAATTATCCGCTTTCATATCAAGCAGGGTTATCTGGAAGTAACCCAACTTGGCTGTCTGGAACTGGATCTCAAAAGTATAGACCCAACTATGGGTCTTCACTATCAGGGTTGTATGGATTAAGAAATAATACATACTCTTATTCACCGTTTGGATAATGTGGAGATTAACCACGTTCTTCAACATTGAAATACATAATCTCTTCTCAAACAAGGCTTGCAGGATTTGGAGGTAATTGAACATCCATCTTTTCCAGTACCTATTTGGTTTGTCTGAAACAAGATCACCAGAAAGCGGTTTATTTGAATTTCTGAAATACAACTAAACAGCACAGAATATTAATTACCATTATGATTATGAAGTTGAAACTCTCCGTATCGAAAAAACAATGATAGATCATAGGTATAAATATCATTGGAAAAAAATCTATCATCAAATAAAATAACCAAACTTGAAGAAGAAAGATGATTGTGATTATTTATTTGTCGGAATTTGCATGTATTTTTATAAATTACCTTGTATAATTCTTAGTTATGATTTAGTACTAAATTGCATAAGTAAATATCCAATCCATTAAATTAAGGACGGTAGTATGTAAATTATGTTTGGTGTTACTTCGTCCAGTTATTTAGACACTGATTCCACAACACTATATTTTTTAAATTTTACTTTACTTACTTACTTCGCTGGCTCAGCGACCCAAAGAAGATTTTGGCCTCCAACACCAGAAGCTGCAACTCATGCCTGTCCTGCGCCGCTTCACGCCAATTAGGTCTATTGAGGGCTTGCAGGTCTTCTGCCACTTCGTCCACCCAGCGATACCTGGGTCGTCCAACGGGGCGTGTTCTTATTGGGCGACCCAAATATGCTCTCTTTACAGCACGATCCTCTCCCATTGTCTCTAGGTGCCCGAGCCAGCGGAGTCTTGCCGATTTCTATTCTCCAATATTGCTATTTATTTTTTCTTTAATTCTGGTTATATCTATCCTCCATCGAGTTTCCCAGAGCTAGCCTTCACGTGGCCGTCTGTTGTCTCAAACAACACCGCATATTATTCCCGGCCTGCGGGCTTTGGCTTTAGCCAAACTAGATACAACAATGAACTTTTGTAGCTAGATTTAATGGTTGGATAGTATTAAACCTGTTTACCGATCTATATAATAGTTGCAAAAAATGATATAAATTAGATCATTATAATAGAATTATACGAGTATGTACCACGGTGATTCTTTTAGTTGGAATTGTCGATATTTCGATCCATTTGCATGGACCGTGAATATTGTGTAGTTACTTTAGCTGCATTATGATTTATGACACTCAAGGAAGGATAAAACACGGAAACCTTTTAAGCGTAATGATTGTTGTACAAACTTAAACCACTTCTAGTATACAAAACTTGAAGCAACTTGAAAATAAACTTCTTAATAACTTATTACAGCTAACATTAATGTTTTTACTTTGAGTCCTATGTTATTGCAATAAAGTATATTTTTGTGTGTAAATATTATAGATACAAAAAGGAACTCTACATAAATGGTGAGAAAATGACAGTTGTTGGTTAAAACTGTATACATTTTCAAGAGAAGGAAGACCAAGTAAAGGATTTTTGGTTTATTAGTGTTTTAAATGCTGTCTTGGCCTAAGTTGCAGCATTGTTGTTGACTTGAAATAAAATAACCTATTATTTTCATGTACATATTTGTTTTATTTGGTATACCTACCTACGTATTTTGATTTGATTTCAATGTGAAATGATTTCTTTCTTGGATTTGACTCCAAAATACACACATTCTGTCCCTTTTTGATGTATTACGTATTTAGTTCATGTAGGTCAACTTGTAGCTCTTATAACACGTCATGACTCTACCACCGGTTCGGAATGCAGATTCTGCTGAGAAGAGCCGGCAAGAAACTCAGCAGTTGCTCTTTTCATAACAAAATATTACAATATAACTGTATAATTACATAATATTACAATGTAATAACTTATTACACTATCTTGTGGGTAGCTGGATGCCAAGCCGCTTGATTCCATGCAACTTTATCATTAAGAAAGTCGCTAACTTTGTAATAACCACGACTTAACAAATGTGTCTACGCAATCAATCAGTTCCTAATAGCGATCGTCACAATCCTAGCAATCCTAGTATAGCTATCCTTTTTTGGCAATGCCACAGCCGATTCACATTGGTAATAAAGTCATACCATATTATTCATACCATTAAAATTCGGACATGAATTCCACTTAAATATCAATAGCTCATCGAATAACACGCATTAAAGTCCCTATTTCAGCTGTTCTGATAATTTCAGCCTAATGGTTCATTACGGAGCTAATTTACCGTGCCACTACGTCTGCCTCTTAATTTATAGTTACGTGTGCGATAGACCCATAAATTGATGAAACGCAAGGTAATATATGATCCAACGCGATCGGAGAGAGATCAGGGCGGGGTCGAATGGCTTTATGTACTCTCTGAGGCAAGGGGGTGGAAAAATTTCCAACTCTGGGCTGAATTCTCGTTCTTCATGACAGACGGCCGCTGCTAGACTTGCATAGATTTCCACATGCTTCGGCCTTGCGGCTCCCTATGACTCGTTTGATGTTGTCGGTCCACTAATAGGGGGTCTGCCAACACTGTGTGAGGTCGCCATTCCCGCTCCTTGGGGCACCATGGTACATGAAATTACCATCAATTCTTTGAAAAAAAAAAATTACTTTTCAGTAAAGAACACAGTAAAGAACAACATGCAATAAATTACATGGAACTCGCACATTTATTTTCAGACAGCCAATATAGGCTCAGGACAACCAATAAATGTAATTAGCAAGGAGAACTTTGTTAGAGACTTCTGTTCTAAGCGTTAAAGTTCGATGGTTAATATCGAAGAAATCGATAGAGTTGACGAAGTATTATTAAAGTTAATATTGTAAAGTCGATGAAATTCCTGAAATGTGTCTCTAGATATAGCTACACTATCGAGCCCACCCTTCCTCTTCAAAGTTGGTTTTAATTCAATATTGAAGGACGTCTATCGAATTCTCTTTAATTGATTTTAGCTAAAACATCGGACTGCCTGAATGGAATGAAATTAACTTTTTAATTAACCTAAATCCCGTTTTTCTATTAAAGGTTTGATAAGAGAATTTAAGACACTAATGGTGTCGTTACGTCGATCCTTCGTGTACCTACCTATTAAGCGAACAAATGAGTTGGGTCTTTTAGTTCCTCCCGACCGAAACCGGCCACGGCGGCCAATCTCCACAGAGATTAGCCATCTGCTCGAGAGATATTATAGTGCATAAGTGTGTGCGCAAACACGGGTGCACTCTCTATTCCTTCACTCTCATAGTCCGATGGGGCGGAAATCCGACACGACCGGAGAGAGATCACGCGCAGGCACGTACGTACTCTCCGAAGCACGGGGGTGACTCACGGCCAACTTCCTAACTCCGGGCTAATATTGAGAATTTCTTGAAGAAAAACCCAATACATTTTAGGCAGTTATTAATAGGGTATTTTAATTATGTAGTTCTTTATAAGATTCCCTTAAGTTCTTATAAGTAAAAATGTCTTAATGTAATTTGTAGTGCTCTTAGTTTAAAACCGTTATAGTTAAATCTCTTACATAAGTAGGTATCTTATAGTAAGTTCGATACATAGAAATGTATTGAACGTTCTTTCTTTGTTTCTTATTTTTGATATACATATAATATTTTTTTTAATCAAAAGACGATCAAATATAAGTACAGTCTATTTTTAACCAACTACTTCTAAGCTGTCTTTATTATTTATTTTATTTTTATTTATAGCAAATATGCATTTTATATTAAAAAATATTGAACAGGTATGTATTTTTATGTTTATAAAGAAAATGTTACACTCAATTTCACATAAATACCTAATGAAAAAACAGCTGTCTACTGTTTTTTATAGCGTCATTACCGTTATTACCTTATTAGAGACAAACACGATAATAAAGCTTAATCGACCACCCGCTGTGGTTGAAAGTGATGTTATACCACTTATAACAATAGCGAGTACTTGGTAATTGGATAAAAACTTATCACCACAGCAATCGTTCTTATTGTATTAACACCCCTTTAACTTAAAATAGGTATTGTAATCTAGTTTTCCGTAGCTATCTGAAAAGGTAAATAAGTGGTTTTTTACAGAAAGGTGTAAGCGACACGCCAAGCACATAGGACGTTTTTACTTTGTGAATGAAATAAAAGTGAAAGATGAAACTCACTCGCTCCTCGCTCGCGCTAAAAGTGAAAAATCAAAAGCACTCGGTTTTGCCGGTTACGCGTTTTTACGAAATATTTTCTGTTATTTGTTAGATAACATAATAATGATTTGATAACACGATTCTTTAATGACAAGAATTCTCAGTATGGCTTTCCATAGAGCATGTAATCTAAGTTGGAAGCGTGCTAAGTCAGAAGGAGTATGGCAAAAACCTGTGCATAGGCAAAAATATACAAAAGTGGAACGATTATCACCAGGACAATAGACATGATATATTATATGATAATAAAAAAAATGTTGGCATCATTTAGAAATTATTTAAATCCTCAAACTCTCCCGAATCTTATCCAAAATCCCCCACTTTTTCATCTGAAAAAAAAAGCCGCCATAGCTCTCTATAAATGACAATGAAGTAACCAGGATCCACTTCTAGAATAAAAAAAAAAATCTTGCCATAAGTCGCCAAGGCGATTCCGACTGTCGCGATCACAATCGCACTGGCCGTAAGCCGATTACTGTCGGGCCTTCCAATTTGGAAGCAAATCTCTTCGCACCTCCCTACAACGAGCCCTTTGTACAGGTGATATTACACTGCGGATTGACAGCGGATACGGGGCAGGGCTTTCCCTGTGGATGGAAAAACTTGTAAGTCTTGACATTAGGGTAAGGATGCCGAATATGAGATGGTTGCCAAATATGAGATAGTTAGGTTTTGGCGAAACTAATCGCCGCAGCTATTTGGCGATACTGTCACCAGAAGCCACGTGGCAACAGACCGAAACATGTGTTGGTGCTTCCCAGTTCGAGGCGAAGTCAGGTTGTGTACGTACGGATTTTTACGAAACCACAAAACCCGATTTTTGACACCAAATATTAGCGAGGTATGTTACAACTTTATAGTCACACTAAATGATTTAAATTTACAGTCATTGTATCAGTTATATGATTAATTTTACAATGCATTTGCAGTTTAGTTGTATTTTCTTCGTCAAGAAATAATAGGCAGCCTAGTTTTTAAATTTGGGTGTTTTCCTAATATGAGACACGTGGGGGCTCCTTAAATGAGATATCTCATATTAGGATGTATAGAAATACGACTATTTAAAAACCTCTTTTTCTAGATCAAAGAAGTCCTAGGACCACGATGCCATAATATGGGCCGTGAGTGCAGTGCAAAGCAAACAAATATGTTACCTAATAGCGTCAAAACTTTCGATGTTCCTAAGAGTATCTTAGAACGTTATGTCAAAAAAGATGCTAATGCAGAAGTATTTGTCAAGGTTCATGGGAATACCTCCTGCTTAAGCTTTTTCTGACTATTTAGAAGCAAAAATAGAAAAATATTGTAAAGCTGGACTAACGATTTTAAGGGTTACGTCTACATCTGAAGAACATCAAGCACTTGGCACAAGCACATGATAATATATTATTAAGTTGTTACTAAAACCTTTTTATTTAGTAGTACGATGTTGTAGATTAATAAATATCGCCAATTAAAAGTTTTTTTGAATTGATTTCTTTTCTTTTTCTCTAAATCTATACTATCTCATATTAAAAACCCTTGGTATCTCATAATAGGAGACCATTTCCCTGAGACGTAATTTCTGACTTTTCTAATATTATCTGTTATAACAAAAAATCTATTATACCTAGCACTAAACGGTCTTTCAAGGATAAACTTCATTAAATTCTTATCGAATATAAATAATTTTCATAGTCATTAGGGCAATAACTTATTTTTTATGGCTGAATATGTAAATGGTATCTCATATTCGGCATCTTTACCCTATGTACCTACAACTTTTTTGCTCTCAGTAAAATTTTGCAAGAAGTTATTTATGGTTACTATTGTAAGTACCTAGTAGTTAATGCTTTTTTGACAAACTATTTTATTTAGGTATGCGTTATCGATGTATTAAGAAACGCATGCTTCAAAACCTGTAAAGGTCCATTAGAGGATAAGTTTTATTCCGTCAATCATGAGCAATGGATGACTAATGAGCAACGAAAGTACCAATTTTTTCCCAAAATTAAATCTATTCAAATCACAATGCCTCAAAATAGCCAACACTTATGCTGAGATCTATAGAGCGTGCTCTGATTCAGCTCAGACTTAAGATGGAGGTTAAAACCAGATACAAAATATATGCCCGTAACTTCGTGAGATAAACGTACACTATATGCATACATAAAAGGGAGTAGGGCATTTATTATGTACCTAATTGTCATTTTTGTAAATTTTAATCAATGCGCCTAGATTAAAATTAATAGCAAAAACGTCACTAGTGGAAATTAAAGCTTTGAAAAGCTGTAACTTTTCATTGAGTTAAATTAGAAACTTGAATTTTTCACAGCATTAAGAGACGTTAGTATTCAATATTTTAAACTTAGTTACTCAAGCCGTTTCTGCGAAAAAGAGTCTTGAGTCTTGATCCTTGACACACGAACAGACAGACGGACAACCGAGCGTGCCTACGGTTGCATTTCTTTTTCGGAACCCTAAAATTACTGATCCAAGCGGGTTGAGCTGATTGGTACTTTAACGAAGCTAGAGTCTTCCTAGTGAACTTCCGCCCGTCCACCATTCAATTAGGTTCAACTGGGTTCAACGTAATCCGCTTACGAGCGTCACCAACATAGCTGAGACCGGATTAATTATGTAAATTGATGTTATTTTTGCCACCACGCTTCAAAATTTTGAAGCCTATTTATTTGTTTATGCAACTTTATTGCATGAAAAAAAGAACCAACTATATAAGTAAATAAACAGAGTGACACAAAAGGTAAAGATTTTAAATTTGATTCGTGGTTTAATGACATAAAATAATACGAGTAGGTATACTGAGATAATTATTTCATATAAGTTTGCTTATTTGATGTATTTGACCAAACTTCAACAGTACTTAATTAATTTTATTAATACGATTAATAATAAGTGATCAGCAAAGCCGATATAAGATTAATTTTATGTAAATTAATATTGTTTTTGCCTGCGTGCCAACAAAATGGTGTGTATCTACTATTATCGCAGGAAAATTAATAAACTGCCGAAATGTTTGACCCCGCTGTTTGTGATGGATGATACAAATCAATGTTAATTGCAGTCTGAAAATGAAATTGCATCGCTAATCTGCATGGAAACGTGACGCGTTTAAATTGAAAAATTTATTTGATTTTCAATTAAATTCCTACTATTTTTACTATTGTTATGAATGCGAAAACAGGTATATTTCTTTGTTAGTTTGTTGGATTGTCCTTCAATGATGGATGAAAACGAAACGATGCGTCCCAGTCAAGTCCCAGACAACAAAGTTTGTCCAGCTGTGGACGTCTATCAGTTGATAAAGAAAACACAAGAAGAAGATGAAAAAGGATTATTATTAGTTGGCGCGGTTTTGACTGCGTTCCTTTAAAAAAGGCAAAAAAGAAAACTACATTTTTCAGTAGTAGTGTGCTGAAAAATGCAGTTTTTCACTCGCATTAGGATCCGAACTTGCTTGAACAAAATTTTTTTTATTTCAATTTTTCGCTGCGCATTCTGTCACTCGAAGCCGAATAGTTCACTTCTGTTGCACTCCATTGTATGAGGTTTAATGCTTTTAGCATCTAGTAGTTCTTTGTTGTCACTTTAAACTGATCGATGTCAATCTAATCCGTTGCTTATCTACACGTGCGTGTTTTTTTAATTACGGTGTATAGAGAACTGAAATGAAATGAAAATCCTTTTTTTTTAAATGGCTAAGACCAAACCCAGATTTCTAAGGAATCGCGCCCTGAGTGTATTAACCATTTCACGCTACAGTCACGGCCCATCCACCTGTCAGCTGATACACTAATTTACTACTTTAAATCAGTAATCAAGTTCAATTTTAACCTTAACTTAAGCTTAATGACTATTGCTGGTGGTGTAGTAAGAGACAGAAAACAAGTTTTTTTAATAACTTTTAAAACAATTTTTTTGTCCTATACATATTATGTTGAAATTGTTTAAGCAGTTTAAAATAATTCTTACTAATATTATTAATACGAAAGTATGTTTGTTTATTCAATTACGCTGCAACAAAGCTACGGATCGACGTGATTTGCATGGGTATAGTTGAGGACCGGGAGAGTGACATAGGCTACTTTTTATCGCGCAAAATCAAAGTGTTCCCGCGGGATTTTAAAAACTAAATCCACGCGGACGAAATCGCGGGCATCAGCTAGTATTATTATATGTTAAAGGCGATAAATAACTTCTTTTTAATATACTTGATTAAAGATCAACGCGGTTTCGATTTATTAGAATATCATTATCCCTATTTGGTCCCCTTTTATTAGTCGAAGGATTTCATTAGGTAGCGGAACCCCAAAATCGTTTAAGATTTGCTTTTTTTTCTCCGAGGAATGAGCATGAAAGGTGGATTTCATACTAATTGAAAGAGGGGAGAGCATCGATTAGGTGTTTAATCAATTTTGTATAAAGTATTCGTAATGAGTAATGTAGTGATTTATGCAGGAATATTTAATGATTGCGTTGTGAGGAGGGTTCCTTTTGGTTTAATAAGTAATGCAACTGAACTTCAGTTCATAAACAGTAGAGGTTTATAAAACGTTTTAGGCTTTTGAGCTAAGTAATGAAAGCGTAATAAGGGGCATTTTTTATTGGATCAGTAGCAGTTGGCAGATCCTCCAGTAGACATCAACGAGTCGCAGGATAGGCAAGACCGAGGCCTGTGGAAGTCCATGGGGGAGACCTTTGGTCAGCAGTGGACACCGGACGTCCATCGGTTGATAAAGAAGAAAAAGATTAGAAATATCCTCTAGCTCTTTTCCCCTTCACTTGACTCTATACGAACCTCATACAAACGCTCAATTGAGCATTAATTCCAGCAGATCGTGACGAAGAATTTAATTATAATCAAAAATGTAACATGTAAGAATAACATTTGTAAAAACGTAAAGGTAAAAACATAAAGAAAATCGGTCAAAGTGCAAATAAGATATAAGCTGTTTTACTACGACTGTATGTGTCTCTTTCTAAAACGAAATTGTCTATGGAGAGGGTGTAGAGCTACTTGTTTATGGCGTCACAAGCAAGCGCTCTTTCTGTCTAACAGGAAACTTTAAAGCTCTTTATTTCCGAGACTAGTTAAGATATTAAAAATAGAGAAATTGCATTGTGTTATAATTATTATAAAAAACCTTTATTATAAAAAATATCAGTCAAATACCGAATTTCCCGGTCGACGAAAGCCTTTTAACCTATTTCGTAGTTCTATTCAAATAACGAGCTCATTTAATAACTGCGGCGAAAATTGTCTGACTGCTGAGAATATAAAATACCCAAAGCTATGTTAGCCGCAAGGCGTCTGCATTTCAAAGTTCTATCGAGCTCATTGTTCTAGCACATTGCCGCTTTCCTTATCCACAGCGTACACTATCTGAAATTGCGGCGCACTGTGACAGTGTGTGGCGAGAATGCATTTTGTAAAATCACAACACTCACTGAATAACCGCAGAGCGGGATACCAATCCAATCTTGAAGAAAGGGCAACCGATTGGTTCAAATCCATTTTGAAATATTTTGCAAGTGTTCCTTAGGCTGAAAATAGACCGCACTCTCATTCTGCTCATACTCAAGATAGAGATAAAACGAGACAGATTTATGTCGGAGCATATTTGTGTCTCGTTTTAACACTTATCTTAAGTCCGAGCTAAGTCAGAGCACGCTCCATAGATCTCAGCATTAGACTGAGAAAGTTGTACTGACAAAGGAGTACACAAAATTAAAGAAATATAAAAAAAAATGTTGCATATCCAAAAAAATATATTAATTTGTTTCAATGTAAATTAATGCTAAGAGACTAAAATTCTGTAGAAAGTAATTGAAATTCAATGTACCTATAAATGTTCACATGTAAATGTGCACTTCCCCATTTATAATATTGGTAAGGATTCATTCAAATGCATGTCTTTATTATAAGAGAAATAAAATCTGCTCGTACGAGGTTATAAAATAAAATGAGAATATCAGCTGTTGGAAATATAGATTTTACTTCTGGAAAAGATTGGAGAAAATCCGCTTAGCAGCTCCCGTTTATTTCCTTTGATTTTCTGTCTTTCTTGTCTTTCTTGTCTTCGAGTGGAGCTATTATAGATAGATATTGCAGCTAGGATAATTTGGAAATTCACTGCAAAAAAGTGTACATATTTCACTTACAAGGTATACATTGATGTAGTTACAAGAATATTCTTAACTCTGAAAAACATAAGTACATTTAGTTGAAAAACATAGTTACCTAATTTAAAAATAAAAATTTAGTGTTACCCGAAGCATAACAATGTATATATGTACTTTGTGTGCACGTAAATGTAAATGTGAACGTAAATGTAGTTGAATAAATTAATTTCAAAAGCACAAAATTTTTGTAGTCTCAAATTTTTCAACATTATTTTCGTAAAACTAGAAATTGGGACAAAGGAAGATTACCGCCAGGGTAATTTATTCAGAATCACGTACGTATTCTGAAACTCAAATGGCGTTAATCGTCCCAGTCTCCGGGGACACACGTTCTACTACTCACAAGCATTTGGAGACAAAAGCTCGCTTTATCATAATCCGAGAGGTTTTGAAGTAGCTATTTTTTGAAACGCTTCAGTTACATAATGCCAATTGTAATATGTTTACCATGGGCCGTGAGATTATGTTTTCTTCGTCTACCAAAGCTTTTTCTTAGGGTGCCTTCAAATTAGAGGCGTGAAGAAGCGCTACAGTGGCGCTACCATTTGAGAAGCGCTGCTGCGGCTCTACCGTAGAGAAGCGCTGCAGGGGCCTGACTGTAGCGCCGTAGACGCACGTCTGTAACGCTTCTGTTTTTAGTGAAGCAGTGATCTTACCTTGAGTCTCTTATTGATTTTATAACAGATTATGTTGTTAGGTACATCACTATCGATTGTATCGATACCAAACTCGTCAGGGACAAAGATATTATCGATAGTGTTATAGTATCACTAGCGTGACAATTTTATCCCGGAAAATAAGACAGTTCCCGCAGGAGTTAAAAAACCTCAATCCACGCGTACGAAGTCGCGGGCATCAACTGGTAAGTATAAAAATTCTTTTAAAAAATACCGTCCAATATGTCCCGTTAATTAACCTTTATGTGGCATTCCTTGACCATAATAAGTCGCTCATTTGCGACAAGAGTGACATAATTCAAAATCGAAGATGAGAGAATTCTCTCGTTCGAGACTAATGTTTTGTGGATGCTACGGTCTCGAAACAACGCAGCGGCCAACAAAGCGATAGAGCATGAAGTCACAATCTCACTCGATCTTATTTTTTTGTGCTTAGCGTAATGTTGTTTTTATAGCAAAAAGTATAAATTTTCGACACTAAAATTGTTGAATTTTGAATTATGTCACCCTTGTCGCAAATGAGCGACATATTATTACGTTTGCGAACACTACAATCTTTACACAATTTATAAACAAATGGAAATGTCTCGGGATGGCATGCAGATTTATTCAATTAATCCGCCACCAGCCTGTATTGGGTGTCACAAAGCCGTGAATGCCGCTAAGCCGCTCAACCGCGCGACTAGTTTTACGCTCGAAGGGCAGCCTGCATATGGTTACAATATTAAATTTATAGTTTCGTTCAGTTTTATGAAATCTCTGACATGATGCTGAGTCCAACAACTGGATTCGATATTTTTTTAACGCTGGAATATATACCATTTACTCATCCTGCCATACAATACTTATATATCTATACTAGTAGGGCGCGTGGGTGCGCGGCTCGCTAAAGCGAACCGCGGTTTTTCTAGCCACCAAGTAGACCTTCGGGTCTTGATTATCTTTTTCTAAAAAACCACTCTTCTATCTTTTATACTCTCTGAGATAGACACCGTCGAAATTTGTATGGCCGCCATCTTGAATCGGCCATTTTGAATTTTTTTCAGCTCCCTGCCAATTGGATGAGGTTTCGAGTGATGTTTGTTTGGACACCCTCAACCTATCTTGAATACACTGACCGTGCTCCTCACCCGTCTCCGAAATCCTCAGTCATCAGCTCCCTCCATATTTTTCATCCAAATGAATTTTTGTCCTCTATACGAAACCATCAGCGGAAAGGAACGTATCAAAGTCTTGCACACATTTTATATGAAAAAAAAAATCCGCCATCTTGAATTTTTCTCTATTCATCACGTAGACCATCGGGTCCTGATTATCTTTTTCCGAGAAACCACTCTTCCATCATTCATAGTCTCCGAGATAGACATCGACGAAATTTGTATGGCCGCCATCTTGAATCCGCCATTTTGAATTTTTTTTCGACTCTCTGCCAATTGGATTAGGTTTTGAGTGACTTTTGTTCAAATACCCTCCACTTATCTTCAATAACCTGGCAGTGCTCCTCACCCGTCTCCGAAATCCTCAATCATCAGCTCCCTCCATATTTTTCATCCAAATGAATTTTCGTCCCTATACGAAACCATCAGCGGAAAGAAACGTATCAAAGTCTTGCATACATTTTATATGAAAAAAAATCCGCAATCTTAAATTTTTTCTATTCATCACGTAGACCATCGGGTCCTGATCATCTTTTTCCAAGAAACTACTCTTCCATCTTTTATAGTCTTCGAGATAGACACCGATGAAATTTGTATGGCCGCCATCTTGAATCCGCCATTTTGGGGTTTTTTTCAGCTCTCTGCCAAATGGATGAAGTTTCGAGTGACATTTGTTTGAACACCCCCCACCTATCTTCGATATTCTGGCCGTGCTCCTCACCCGTCTCCAAAATCCTCAACCATCAGCTCTCTCCATATTTTTCCTGCGAATGAATTTTTGTCCTTTCCACGAAACCATCAGAAATTTTGAAAAGGAACCTATTAAAGTCTTGCATATATTTTGTATGGAAAAAAATAAATTCCGCCATCTTGAATTTTTTTCTTTTCATCAAGTAGACCTTCGAGTCTTGATCACCTTTTCCCAAGAAACCACTCTTCCATCTTTTATAGTTTCCGAGATAGACACCGACGAAATTTGTATGGCCGCCATCTTGAATCCGCCATTTTGGAGTTTTTTTTCGGCTCTCTGCCAATTGGATGAGGTTTCGAGTGACATTTGGTTGAACACCCCCCACCTATCTTCGATACCCTGGCCGGTGCTCCTCACCCGTCTCCGAAATCCTCAATCATCAGCTCTCTCCATATTTTTGTTCCGAATGAATTTTTCTCCTCTATACGAAACCGTGAGTGAAAAAAAATTTTTCCATACAAAATTTTACAGGAGAGGTGATCAATGAGTCAGTCAGTCAGTCAGTCAGTGAATCAGCACGAGTAGCTATATATATATTAATATCAGGACCCAATTCATATGTAAAGAAGTTAGGTACTCTTTTTTTTTTTAAAATATATAGACTAGCGCTTGACTGCGATCTCACCTGATGGTAAGTAAAAATGCAGCCTAAGATGGTACACGCTTGCCTAGAAGATGCCTATTCACTCTTGATTCTTCTTTGAAAAACGGAAGCCGGAAGGGCATTCCAAATTGCGATGATCTTTATTTTTTACTTGCCCGAAAAGCATTTCGTCGGAAGATTAATACTAAAAATGAAAAAGTACTGTTTTGCTATAATCCGCCAAACCAGAAAAAGTCTGTGTTTCTTCTATTCTGAAGAAATACAAGGAACAACACAACACCAACACGTAGCGCCACACAAGATTGAAGTTTAATGTATTTTGGTAAGGGAAACCTCTTCAGTGTTACCTCGCACATGATTTCACCCAATTTGAAATGAATGAAAATGCAACGAATTGAAATGCAAATTTATTCAATTAATTCCTCCCCAGTCTATACTTGGTGTTGTGAAGCCGGTGATTGGCGCCAGATCGTGCTTGTTTAGTCCCCTGAGGGGATTCAGATTTGCGGGCTTTTAAAAACTACTAGCTCCAGCCCTGGTAGCATGGGCGGGAGAAATTTTATCCCCGGGAAAAGGATAAAACGTTTATCCCCTCGCTTAGCTTTATCCACCCATCGAGCATAGGCACAGCGGTGAAAATAACACTCAGTGGATATACTTATAGAAATATACATCACCTTCTCCTCTGTCGCCATGCTTTAGAATAGGGAAAAGATAATTTTATCCCCTGTCAGTGGATAAAAACGGGGGATAAAACTATTATCTCCTGCCCATGCTACCAGTGCAGCTGCTTTGGAATCGGTGGATCGACGTGCCAGAAGACTCATAGACGACGAATCTCCAAAGTCTGGAACATCAGCGTAAGGTTGCCTGTCTTTCGATATTCTACAAAACGTATTTCGGAGAGTGAGCTCAAGAACTATTCAATTTAGTCCCACTATCACCTTTCTACAACCGAACCGCAAGGCAATCTGCGTAGCTGCGAATACAATTTTATGTTATCTGCATATCAATTTGTTGTCTATTGTGCATTAGTCAATCGTAAGAGTTATACTCTAAGTACACAAGTAAAAATAAGCCCAAGTTACAACTAAGTTAGCCCTTAGTTACCACGTTATTCACCTGACAATTTGATAGTGCACTGTATAAAGGTGTATGTACACAGTCTCTGTATTGTCAGGTAGCTGCGAACACAACGGTATCTGCATACCAATTTGCTGTCTATTGTGCAAACGGGGGAATCCCGCTTTTGTTCTAAATTCAAAAAACACCGATCAAGTGCGGCTGGAATTTACTACAATAGCTCATTATCTCGTGAAAACATAAGTCTAAAGAAATAATTTTAAAATCATTTTGGAATTTTAAAGACATTTTTATTTCTGAACTGATTTTTCGCTTAATGAGCAATTTCTGTCTTCGTACCTAACATCCGTCCTAATTATTATAAAGTTTGTTTATTGGTTTGTTCTTTAATGTACGTAGCAAGGGATCGACGCGATTTTTTGGGTATAGTTGAGGGTCTGGAGAGTGGCAAATTATGCTTCTATTCCAGAAATACAAGCAATTTTTTTAAACTCTACGCGTAGTTGCGCAAACTGGTTTTTAATATATTTCTCATTTCTTCTTTTCTTTCCTTTGCTTATTTTTTTTTTTATTCTTATAAACATTTAAATATTTTCATATAGTGCAAAATATATAGAAATAATATTAATAAATTTATTTCTCTTCTAAATCTTCTAATTATATAAAAAGATTTAGAAGAGAAATAAATCTTCTATTATAATTTCTAAGGGGCGATTTTACTAACTTAAAATAAGTCTTATATTTTGGCAGATTTTCATTAAAAAACTGTCAGAGAGACCAATATTTCTGGATAAGTATGTTTACAACGCTTTAAGATTGTTTGATAATAATATCTTGGTACTTGTAACTTTACTCATCCGAATAAACGATTAAGTACTTACTCTCCAGAAAATAATGGAAAATGAGACAAAGGATAATAAAATTTGCCTCAATATCTTCCTTTCTAAATAATTTATATTTGAGATAACGAGTGGATTATGGAGTTTAAGAATAAAAGAAATATTTCTGTCCATTCCCAGTGCAATTTGAATACATTAGGAGCCGACTGATGGTTTTTATGGATTTGAAGCGGTAACTGGTATTACTGTAACGATGCAGAGTTTTGGCGAGTTCGCCATTGCTCAGTTGGAAAAATTGAATCTTAAAATTGAAACTAAAAAAAAATAGTTTCCTTGTTGTTCCGACTGAATCTGGCCACGGCAGCCAATCTTAACGGAGATTAGCCATCTGCGGAAGAGATATTATAGTGCACATACAGATGCACTCTCTATTCCCTCACTCTCATAGTCCGATGGGACGGGAACGGTTGATATTTATTTTCATAAATTAAGTCAAAGACGTGCCGCCAAACAATATAGCGTTCCGGTAAGATGGCTTGTAGAAACAGATTAGAGGTGGGAATTAAAAAACCTCAATCCACGCGAACGAAGTCGCATCAGCTAGTTAAATACAAAAATAAATTAAGTCTATACTAATTATTTATATTTACAGAAAATACACGCCGTTCAAGTGGTCATTAATGGGCATTAAAAAACCGAATAAAATATTTTTTTGAAGTAGATACAACCTCGTACACAGTAATAACATGGCAAAATCCAAAATACCTAAATCGTCGTTTATTTTTGTCTAGCTAGTATTGAAAAGTGCTCAAATGCAGATATAGAATCTGCATACATCAAGTAGGAGAATATTTGCAAAGCAATAACTCAGCCAGTCGATAGATGTATCACAACTCTCGACCACGCGGCCCCCCACGGGATGGGTACATTGAACATACATTGCTTTGATTCACTTGTCACTTTAAGAGCCATATCTTATTAGGATGCCATGGCAGCGACGCCAGCAGCGCTTCCGTCGACGTATATGCACTGGCGTCGATGCCAAGATGTCGCCAAGTGAGATAGGGTACTACAGTAGGGTAATACAGTTTGAAACCTTTATACTGGCGGCGCTGCATAAAATAGGGCTCTAAACGGGAATTGAGAATTTATGTAATTTTTAGTACCAACTAAAATACGAATAAAATCTCTCAAGAACCAATATCGTAACGTTTAACCCATAGAGCAACGTAATACATTGGTTTAACCGAAGAATAAATTTGATATTTTGACAGATTGTTGATACAAAAATTGTCAGAATGTCTTTATTACTTTTTATAACGCTACTAGCAATAGTAAAGTTTGCCCTAAGTATAATGAATATTTTTATTAAGAATGTTACGTATTGCGATTATTTGAATATTACTATATATATAGCTACTCGTGCTGATTCACTGATTCACTCACTCACTGACTCATTGATCACCTCTCCTGTAAAATTTTGTATGAAAAAAATTTTTTTCACTCACCGTTTCGTATAGAGGACAAAAATTCATTCGGAGGAAAAATATGGAGAGAGCTGATGATTGAGGATTTCGGAGACGGGTGAGGAGCACCGGCCAGGGTATCGAAGATAGGTGGGGGGTGTTCGACCAAATGTCACTCGAAACCTCATTCAATTGGCAGAGAGCTGAAAAAAACTTCCAAAATGGCGGATTCAAGATGGCGGCCATACAAATTTCGTCGGTGTCTATCTCGGAGAGTATAAGAGATGGAAGAGTGGTTTCTTGGCAAAGGATGATCAGGAGCCGAAGGTCCACTTGATGAACAGAAAAAAAATTCAAGATGGCGGAATTTATTTTTTTCCATACAAAATATATGCAAGACTTTAATAGGTTCCTTTTTAAAATTTCTGATGGTTTCGTATAGAAGACAAAAATTTATTTGGAGAAAAAATATGGAGAGAGCTGATGGTTGAGGATTTTTGAGACGGGTGAGGAGCACGGCCAGGATATCGAAGATAGGTGGGGAGTGTTCAAACAAAAGTCATTCGAAACCTCATCCAATTGGCAGGGAGCTGAAAAAAAATCCAAAATGGCGGATTCAAGATGGCGGCCATACAGATTTCGTCGGTGTCTATCTCGGAGACTATACAAGGTGAAAGAGTGGTTTCTTGGAAAAAGATGATCAAGACTCGAAGGTCTACTTGATGAATAGAAAAAAAATCAAGATGGCGGAATTTATTGTTTTCATAGAAAATGTATGCAAGACTTTGATACGTTCCTTTCCGCTGATGGTTTCGTATAGAGGACAAAAATTCATTTGGATGAAAAATATGGAGGGAGCTGGTGATTGAGGATTTTGGAGACGGGTGAGGAACACGGTCAGGGTATTGAAGATAGGTTGAGGGTGCCCAAACAAAAATCACTCGAAACCTCATCCAATTGGCAATGAGCTGAAAAAAAATACCAAAATGGCGGATTCAAGATGGCGGTCATACAAATTTCGTCGATGTACTTATATCTCAGAGACTATGAAAGATGGAAAAGTAGTTCCTTGGAAAAAGATGATCAAGACCCGAAGGTCTACTTGGTGAACAGAAAAACCGCGGTTCGCTTTAGCGAGCCGCGCACCCACGCGCCCTACTAGTCTATTATATTATGTTTCATGTGTCTATAGACACATTGTCTTATTTAAGAGAAAAACTTTTTCGAAATGCTGTAAAATTTTTTAGCTTTAAGCGGAAATGGTAATTTTTTGTTAAGTAAAATGTTTCCTTATTTTTGTAGATAATTATAAATTTCAAAATCGTCATGAATATTTTTTTGTTCATTATTGAGTTTTATATTAAAACCTAGTACGTACCTAACATGTAGTTTCCGCGAACTCACTTGAAATATTAATAACCGATGATACATAGTAATAATAAATAATAATTTATTCAAAACTCATACAAAATACCAATTACCAAGTAGAATATACCAAATACGTTCTGCAATCTACAAGATTAAATCGTGATTAAATGCGTTTTTAAACCGAAACTGTGGGCTTTCCACAACACTTGCCATTCTTTGTTTGTTATAATTCCCATTCTCTAGCTTCTCAGTCCAAATGGAAAGTGAGAAACGCAATTTTTTCTTTTACCACTAGATAAAGAGGAACGTAATTTCGTTATTGAGCTTTTTAATTCAGATGGGAATGAACTTTGCAAATACAATTTTTTTCCAATAGTAAAATTATGTATGAAAAGCCTTTCAGCCGTGTAGGCTTTTTAACAAAGATGTTAAAAAGGCTGCAATCTTTTACAAAAACGAGTAAAAAAATCCTAGTCCCTTTACATTCTGACTTACGAACGACCTTACGTAACTAAATATCAAAGAACCGCGTACCAAGTCTGAATCCGAACTCAATATAAGCCAAATCCAATAAGCCCACCTTGTCTTCACATCAAGGAACGTTAGGAATGCCGTTCATTACTTCTGTGCACTTTCAACTTGTTACCTATCCAATTTAACCGGATTTCACGAATTCTGGAAAATTCTGCCGTTACATGAAATTTCTTTCCGAGTTTCATTTCGAACGGGCGCCGAGCCTCGTTTTTAGCTCAGTAATGAGACTAAGTAATGAGATAACTTAACTATGATTCCTTTGTTGTTTCCTATGATTCATTTACTTACCATGATCCGATGACCTTTGCTTCCTTTTCGCAAAATCCAGAGTTCAATTCCCGGCCTCTAGATTTTCTAACGTGACGGAAAAAATCGCAAGGGTGAGTTCTCCATGATATTCTCAAAAGTGTGTGAAATCTGCCAACCTAATACATAAACCTTATAACAAATGAGTTCACTTGATAGGTCGATTTTTAATTAATCATAGTTAACTTTTTTATATATAGAAAATTTACTTATATCATATTAAATTTATGTTTTAGCAGATTTTCGATTTAAAAACTGTCGGTCCTCAGTAAAAGGCTGCTCGACGTTCTTTGGTCAAATTGACACTAACGCTGGTAACTACTAAAGAATATCGCAGATCGTATTCAATAAAACACATATACAAGAAACACTAAATCCAATAAACTCACCTTCCTTTGCCTTCCCATCCAAGAATGTTGGGCGCGCCGTTTATTACTGTTCTGTACTTTCAACTTGTTACTAGTTACTTGCCTGTTCGATTTGGTTGGATTTAATCAGCACTAGATATACTTTATTAAGAGAATGATCCTTTTATAGCAGTGGTAGATTCGCTTGGCGATTCAAAAGCACTTTGTAAAAGTTTATTTGAATAAAAAAATATTCTATTCTATTCTATTTTACAGCGTCAAAGTGAACTTCTGCTTACAAGATAAATAATATTTATCACATGCAATTAATTAAATATATTATTATATACGTAATTATTGTGTAGGTATAATCAAACATCATCAATTATAAAAAATATTTTTCTCTTTTGCAAAAACGTGATTTTTAAATAAAAGTTTGCATTTTAGCGAATTTGGAAAGTTTTTTTTTCATCTGTGCTCATCACGGATTCATCTCAAAGGTATTGTGTATCCAATTAAAATTTGTTCTGCCGTGACAACATTTTTTAGAATTACTGCGATGGTGGAAACTTTTCTAATTAAAGGTGTCACTGCCGGTGTTGTTTTAGATCGTTAGTAAATATTTACTTTCACTCAAGATTATCTAAATATATTTTTAAGATAAACAAAAAAGAATGTGTGTTTTTGTCTGGAATTTTCAATAATCTTGAATCCCTTTTAGATTCTCAATAATTATCGAATAACATTTCCGATTTGTGAATCAAAGTCAACTACCTCACGAACCGTATAAAATACACTATTTATTGATATAACTCATTTAGCGCTTAGCAAACTGGGCCCATAACCTGATGGGTTTTATAGGACATAAATGAAACGATTTACTGATCGTAAGCAGATTTATGTAAATGTAAACTAATATCTTAATTGTCTTATTGATCGAATGATAAATGTATCAATTCATAAACTATGAATGTATAACTATTATGTTTTGGTTCGTAACTTTGATAGATAGAAGAGACGATTGGCATATAAGTCTCGAATAGATAATCAACTGTTGGTTTTAGATGTAGGTATCAGTTAAATGTTAACACATTTCCACAAACATTACGAGAAGTAATTTACACAGCAGCTTCGCTAAGAGGCTCTTCAGACGGGCGCATAGCTCGCCGCACGTAATAAATGACAATTAACATGCACAGATACCGTGTATTGCGATGCGTTTGTACCTTGTACATATCCCAAAACCTGTTTCCTGTTGAGAGACGGTTCTTACGGAGTATATTGTGAAATAATTGAGATAAATATATCTATAACTGTTAAATGCAATCATAAAGAATAACAATTGTAAATAATTAAATAGAAAATTTAAATCATCCACGAATTCTACATAATATATTGCCTACCACGAAATGTGGCATCTTTGCCTTCATCAAATATACTAAAAAAAATATGCTAAAAATTAACCCGAATAAAAAAAGTCGCATTAAATTATCCAGACTTTAAGAATCATTAATTCATCCATTCATGAATCCGCAAGAATATTTTCGCAATGAATTAATTTTTTCCCAAAGTTGAAGAAAAATAGCTCTCAATTTGTCAGCCGCTAAATAATAAATGATTTTTGCTGCGAATTTAATCAAATAAGTCACAATTTCGTTCGATTCTTGTCTCAAATTATCACCATGGTGACGCCTGCGCAATCTCTCGTCAGCTCATTAACTTTTTCGCCTGTTTCACACGAGGGTCCAAGCTACAAGCGTTTTAACTCATTTAAGAATGATAGAAAGATACAGAAGGAATAAGCAAAACTTAATAGCGCACAATAGGAAAATACAGACGTTAATTCGATTTTAATATATGTATTACTAGCTTTTGCCCGTAGCTTCGCTCACGTTAAGTTCGATTTTTCAAACTTCTGTTTTACCCCCTTAGCAGTTGAATTTTCAAAAAATCCTTTCTTAGCGGATGCCTATGTCTGTATAGCTATCTGTATGCTCAGCACGAACCGTCCAACGGTTTGAGCTGTGCGTTGATAGATCAGTCAGTCAGTCAATCAGTTAGTCAGTCAGTCACATTTTGCCTTTTGTATATTCAGATTATCATAAAACAAAATTTATTTTTTATTTATGATGATTATTTTTGAATAAGTATTACGTGCCAGCTACCAATTTAGTGAAACGGTGGTAGCTTGTGGTCATA
Organism: Hipparchia semele; assembly: GCA_933228805.2. Taxonomy (NCBI): domain Eukaryota; kingdom Metazoa; phylum Arthropoda; class Insecta; order Lepidoptera; family Nymphalidae; genus Hipparchia; species Hipparchia semele. The sequence goes on along the minus strand of OW121710.1, from coordinate 13,933,522 downwards.
CCACGGTGGCCAAGTGCATATGGCAGACTCGGCATTATGGAGTACTCGGATTCTCAGACATACAGATTTCCTTACGATGTACTTTTTTTTTTTTTTTTTTTTTTTTTTTTTTTTTTTTTTTTTTAATATATAGACTAGCGCTTGACTGCGATCTCACCTGATGGTAAGTGAAGATGCAACCTAAGATGATTATATCTTAGGTTGCATCTTCACATACATATTAGACATATTCTTATACACATATTCTTTCACTGTTAAATTAAATGATTTTTAACTGCTTAAAATGCACACAACTAGGTAAAGTCAGAGATTTGTTTGTAAAATATATCTAAAGGACGCAAAGGAGGGTAATGTGTTTATCAGTCTATATATATGTATGTACATAGTGTTAATAAAACGCCACATACATACAATATACATACATGTATGTATATTGTATGTACATACATGTATGTACAAGGTGTTTGTTAATGTGTATAACTTACCAGCAACCACCCATGCACTTTGACCCCATAAACACAATGGCGGTGGTAAAAAGTGAAAATTAATTATCAAAAACTTTCATACAAAATTAATTAATTAATTAACAAAAAAACATTTTGGAAACCCTAACTGAAGACATAATAACAATACGCCACATAAATCCCTTTCCGTAGTAGTAATTCCAAGAATGACTTTGACCGCGCCGCTCGAGGTAAAGGCGAGGCTACAAGCAAGACTTGCGGTTGCGTTTGCGCAACGAAAAATTACATCGCATAGGACATAGTACGAGAAAACTCTGTCCATTAGTTTAGTTTCTAATGAGACATGGACCGCACTAAGTACTACTTCTGCTTGGCTTAAGACGCATCAATCTTCCGTTGGTTTCTCCCAAAGGACAGGACAATCCTGAATCAAGTAAATCAGATAATCGATATCGTAATTAATCATCTTGATCAATTAATCAATCATCCGTTTTTACGGTGCACAGCGGACATTTCCACGGTGCGTTGTGGTCGCTACGTCTATGATTTTTACAACGCGATGTCGCACTCCAGTGAGGGCTCGCCCTTACGGTGTTCGACGTACCTATTTAATATTCAAAGCACGTACGCGGCTTTGGAAGGGGCCGGAACTAGAGCGGGGAATTTCGAGCACCGGTGAAAATCACCGGTGATTTGCCATTCTCCGAAGATTCATCGGAGATCTCCGGTGAATTCGAATACAGATTTAGCATCAATTAAAATGTTATTGACTGTTAATGTTCTAGTACAATGCACAGGAATTTTAAGCGCATCGATATTGTGTGAACTCAAAATGATATTAGATGTATTGTAAAGGTTTTAAATAAAAAAAATATTAAGAAAAAAAATATTTTACTTTATTATGATAATTATTATTTAAGGAGGTAGGAAATAATGATAAAGTAATTGTATTTGAATAAATGTTATTAAGTTAATAATTAACAATGTTCCTCAACAAACTTCTTTTTATTTAAATTAAATTACTTGAGTTATGATTCAATAATAATCGGTTAAACACCGATTACTTTCACCGGAGAGTCACCGGTGATTCTCCGGTGAAAAATCACTTCTCCGCGCCGGTGCAAATCACTACGCCGAACACCGCTCGCTTTCGACTACAAATGCTAGTAATATGCTTGCACTGTACTGCAAGCGATAATAATAATTATTGTATCGTTTTGCAATTGATTTATTATTAAAAATATCACACACATTCATTCGTTCATTCACATACAGTCATTGTTAATCAAAACTACAACGCGAGATATTAATTACCTGCAAGTAAAGAGGCGGCAGTCAGTTTATGGATTACGTCCGAAAGTAGTCGGGAATATTCTTGCAATAATACGAGATTTCTAATCGGTTTTCACTCTACTGAACAATACTACAGGTTTACAGATTTAATTGCATGCCGATTAATGGTTAGGTATCGCATCTGGAATATTTTATCGCAACGTTATAGCATAGCAAGTAGTACGTTGTAGGCCTACAAACATCCATTCATAGTTTTATCGTTGGCAGTTCATTGCCATTGAATCAGCTGTTTTAAAGGTTGCCACCTAAACATTTATGGTGAATTTTTGAAGTCCTCATAACTTGGCCAGGATATGAGCTACACGCCTCATGATATTTTTTCATGTATCTATACACCGACCCCAACTTATGGGTTTCGGTAGGATAGGGACATTAACTAACACCTTGTATATTGTATGTATGTGGTGCTTAAAGAGATCAAACATTATCAAAAATTAGTAGAGATCAAACGCGTGGGTCGATTTTGATGATTCTTACGTCAATCGAATGGTGTTAATCTCGGGAATTTCACTAAAGACATGACATGATGATCCGCTGTCAGTGCATTACTTGTACCACAATCCCGAGTTTTGTGAAAAATCTCCGCAATAAATCTTTATTGCCGTGTTGTTTGCCCCGCATTATTTGTGCTGTTCCACAATTTTCCTTTTGACGACTTCATTTTTTCTGTCGTATGGTGCTGCGTCGCCTATATTTTTATTGATTTTTTTTACGCCAAATTTTAATTACGCGGAAAAAGTTGTCGCAAACATTTAGAGTTTACCGCGCTTTATCGAGGGAGAGCAATAAAATTGTTGAATGTAGGAAATATTGTTGGTTTTATTTTTATTTGTGCTGTTATTGTTATTTAGGGTCACTGACGATGTGGATTTCTTTCAAAATATGCTATGAATAATAAGCTTCATACATCAAACCAATGCTCCCGTTTGGCTAACAACACTGTTGTTTATAATATCATATGTTTGTTAACACATTTTATTCTACTGTGGAACTGTAAATTTTCCCGTGCCGAATTTGTATTTTTCTTTCATAATTTATGTTTATAATTTAAAAAATAAATACTAAGTTCATTTTAATACAATATTTTCCTGCTGTTATTACCGACACTGAAAAAAAATTATCTATTTAAGTCACACACATATTTTAGCCTATTAAAAATTATAAAATGAAGTAGAAAGGAAAGGAATATTTATTTTAAATATTTTTAACGAGCAGACGAGCAGGCGGGTCACCTGATGTTGAGTGATTACCGCCGCCCATGTATCATATTTGTGCAAAGATCAGCTATCTTCAAATACAATTCTCTAACAAGCGTTATTGGAAATTTGGGCTTGGGTAACCCATGTTCGTAGCATCTGTTGTGGTCGGACGCAACTTGCTCGCCTCACTGCTACTGCCAAGTTGTTAATAAGTACTGCACAGTGAAGTTAGAACCTGGTTGATTATTGTACCTATTTCGACGGCCCTTACGTAAATCATCGCAACAGAAAAATGATGATATTTTTTCTCAGCTTAATTGGCTTCTATTACACTATATTTTACGACCCGTTGAAAAAACAATCAAGTCTTATGTTAAGGGAGCCTTAAAATAAGATTTGATTGTTTTTCATTATTCATTAATCGGTCGACTTATTCACTTTTTGTATACTAGCAAGACGGATTACATTGGCTTACGCACACAGAATACATTGCCTTTACTAAACTTTCTCGAAATTATCTACAATATTCCACACTTACATTCTTTCGAAAATACAGCTTATTTATTATTCTAGTCGAAAGAAGGATCAAGGACGCATGGAAAAAATGTTGGAGTTTTAAGAAAGTTCTGAAAAGTAGCATGCCAATGTAAAATAAAGACAAGGGTGTTAGATACTTCTTTGTTTTGGTACCTTCAAATAAAGGTTCCAAGTTATGCAAGCATAGGTAAATACCTCTAATAGGTAAATATCGCTCACGCTAAAGCAAGGGCTCCCAAGTTTTTTTTTATATCACGTCCTATCCTATCAGAAGGGAAGCTTGATAAAAAAAACTTTGGGAACCTCTGCTTTAGCGTGAGCGATCGTAGAAAGAGACGAAACATTTATAATATGGCTAGGGTGGCAGGCCTTAAGGCGTTTTATTAGGCACTTCTGAGTCCAATAGCAGTTCACATCAGCGTTTTCCTAATAGTCAACATGACTGCCAAATAGGTATGGACACCGGAACGTTGCCAACATACGTGCCAAATATTCACATAGAGTTAATGAGTTGATTCCAATGTTTGTGTTTCTGATTTTTAACCGACTTCAAAAAAAGGAGGAGGTTCGCAATTCGTCGGAATCTTTTTTTTTATATTTTTTAAGTTTCCCGATTACTCGAAGTCGCCTGGACTAATTTGGAAAATTCTTTTTTTGTTTGAAAGGGTATACTTCCCAGATGGTCTTATAAATAAGTGGTTTTTATCTCCCATAGTAAATCAATCAGCGGATCGTCAATTTTGTATGGGAGGTCCACATTTTTTTTTTCATATTTAGTTCCTTGGGGAAAGTTGAACGGTTTCATGAGCACATTCACCTCCTTCAGGGTTGGCCCACCCTTTTGTTACACGTTGTATACATTCATTAAAATGGTTTTCTTTGATATTTTGTTCTGCAGCGTAATGTTTAACGGTTACGTGTGTGTTACAATTTTCTGAAGCAACCGTGCCTAAGTAAGGACTAGTTAATGTAACAAAACTGAGTTGTTCAGCGTTCACTAACGCTGGACAGGGGTGCCAAATCGCCAGTGTCGCTGTAACTGCCACAACATCGGAACCTTGCCAACAGCCGTGCCAAACGTTCGTGAGGGATTCATTTTACACTGTACTCGCACTTATTGCTAACGTGTTCATTTTGTTTGATAATGTTGCTAGATAGCTAATAGCATATTGAGTCGTGATTAGTAAATTAAAATTTAAAATCAGACAGTCACAGAAAAACAGCTTGTAACTTATTTGTTTTTTGACCGATTTATTTTCTACCGCGGGAACTATAATTTTTTTCGGGATAAAAAGTAGCCTATGTTTTAATCCAAGGTATAATCTATCTTCATTTTTAAATTTCAGCCGAATCGGTTTAGTAGTTTTTGAGTTTATTCATTACAAACATACACACAAAAATACAAATCTTTCCTCTTTATAATAGTAGTGTAGAAGTGTAGATGAATATCAATATTTTGACAATAGTCTCAAATACCCAATTTATCAAAAACTGTTAGAAGTTCTGTATCTTTTGTCCCGGAAAAACAGGCAGATTTTTAAGTTATTTTGTAAAGCTAAAATTAAATTCATTGAACACCAAGTTGGAAAGCCTCGGTTTGACGTGTGTGGTGAAAAAAAATCTGCAAAAACATCACATAATCCTGCCCTAATTAATTCACGAGTATATTTAGAACTAAAAATTATTCATGAAAAAAACGTGTTTAGGAAAGTCATGTACAGCGCTATTTAACATCAAACGTTAAGCTGATACGCGGCGCCGTCAAAAACGTCCGGATTTCATACGAGAATACGTCACGCACATAATATCTCTAATGTATGTACATATTTTCAAAGCCCCGTAAGCAAATTAAGGCTCAGATATTCACCCCTCTGAATTGGTGCTAATAACCGCATCTACGAGACCCCCCAGCCCTCAATATAAACCTATATGTACAACCACGCAAGCATAAAACTTAGCAAAAAAATTCGCAACGGAATACTAGCCTTCAGAATCGAAAGCAGAGAGTCGATAATGGTGTGCACAGATTTTTCATAATTTTGTATGTAGATCGCTTTGTCATATGACAAGGGGACGCGTATTGAAAAAGGTCGTATTTTGTATTACGCCTCTTTTCACGGGCAGACGCGACGTGACGCGTTGATAGATGACGCGAAGGTTTTTTTAGGGTTAGTGGGGTTAAAGTGACACAGCCTGATTAAGTTTTCAACTTTTTATCCTAGAAAGAAAAGGGAAAATGATAGAATACACGATGCTTTCTCATGAGCATTTGTTTTTTGAGGGGTTCATATACTTTTTTGCAATATTTACTGATGCCTACTTATCTTCAAAAAACATTAGTCTCTACTAATATTATAAACGTGTATAGCTATATAATTTAGAACCTGGAGAGTGACCAGCCTAAATTAAAGTTAAGGTAAGATAATATTATAGGTCAAAGTTAGCGAACGCCCAATGAGTTTGGTGTTCAATTCTAACTTTACCTAATGGTAACTTTGCTTTAACAGTTTGCTTTAAATCAATTAAATTTAAATTTAAATCATTGTTAATTGTAAATCTGTAACTGGGTACCTACCTCCTTGTAATGAAAATCAATTTAAAAATACTTACGGTAAAAAGCTTAATCTTTGCGTACCTATTTACTTATCGATGGGACTTTTGTCTGGCTTTGACCCTACCACCCTACCGTCAAAGACGCGCCGTCAAGCGATTTAGCGTTCTGGTACGATGGCGTGTAGAAATTGAATTTACACTGCCATACCCCTTCCAAGTTAGTTCGCTAACATCTTAGCGTGCATCGTCACTTACTATCAGATGAGCTCGCAGTTAAGGACTATCTTGTCATTGAATAAAAAAAAGATTTCAAGGCATTTAATCGCAAACAAAAGCTATTTTAGTTTATCCCTTGAGCGTTAATAACTCTCAATACACCAGATAAAACGAAATTTTCAAAGCAAAAACGGCACCGAACAATAAACCTGAAATACTGAAAGCTTACCCCATTCATTGGGGCGCCGTGGAAGCTGTAAAAAAACTATTTGTCCACCTCCACCCTGCGGCGATAATAATTCCGCAATGGCAATAAAAAATCAGCGACAAATCTCAAAATCCCTGCGACGGCCAACTAGGCACGCCTTCGAAATTATTAAGCCCGTTCAAAGAATCGTTGTTTTAAACCACCTATACCAAAATAAACTCTATATTTAAAGTTTTAGAATTCAAAATGTAATGATTTTATAAAGTATGTTACGGCTTTTTTGTTTAAAAAAAGTGTTTACGATACCATTGAATTTTACGCTGCAGAGTTTAATAGTCGACGTAGTATCCCCGTCCCGTTCTCCCAGCAATTGCTATCCTGTTTTACGGTCAAGCTCATTCAATCTGACTTCCTTTAATCCAATACGAGACCGGACAGACGGGATTTGTAAAGCACTTTGGCGCTCGTACCCGGAAAATATCATACGTAGGTCTTAGCGAAAGGCTTAAGGAAAATTGGTATGAGATGGACTCTAAATCTTCGTTCGTTGAACTGGGTGCAATGGCCGAAGTTATTTTATTTCTCTTAATTCTTTGTATTAGAAGGATTCTTCCTTCATTCATTCATTCATTTTATCTTTTGAAGTCGTTTTAGTGTTGAACTATTAAAACGCCTAACTAGCCTAGTTGTTAAAACTTCAGCTTCCTTTTCAGGGGCCGGGGTTTGAATTCCAAGCATGGATCTCTAATTTTTCTGAATAACGGCAAAAAACCATCGTGAGGTATTCTGCGTGCCTAATGCTGAGATCTATAGAGCGTGCTCTGGCTTAGCTCGAACTTAAGTTAAAACAAGATACAAATATGCTCTGACATAAATCTGTCTCGTTTTAACTCTGTCTCGTTTTAACTCTGCCTGAGGTCCATAGATTTCAGTCTTAGAGTTCTCAAAGGTGTATGAAGTTTGCCAATCTACTGTGGACTATAGCCTTCTTATTCTTCTTCTTCTACCCTCTTAGGGTCAATTTAGTGTAAAAAACAGGTCAATTTAGTGTTGAGAAAACGTACATATAAATAGTTTACCTTGAGAAAAACTAACCACAATTTGTTTAGAAAATAGCTGATGCCCGAGTTTTCGTACGCGTGGATTGAGGTTTTTAATTTCCGTGGGAACTCTCTTATTATTTTTATTCTTGAATAAAAGACTATTTATTTCTTTTCCGGGATAAAAAGTAGGGGGAAGTCCCGTAACGCCGGACGGCACCTAGTACCGGACTATCGTACTATCTCGGAGACTAAGCAAGCGAGCGATTCAAAAATGAGTTAGAGGGGTGCAGGGGGATGTAGCAGAACTGAGTCACGGGACCCGGTTTGCCCGTAACGCGCGCGACACAGTGGGAGTAGTTGGTTGCTGTTTTTGGTGGGACGACACTGCGTTACGTAAGATTCAGGTGAGTGTTACAGGTAGGCACCAGGTAAGTATCTGTTATTAGTTGTTTACTATATTTATTTTTAATAAAGTAGTGTTTATTGTTGTTAGTAATCAATAAAAGTTTTTGAGAATTTTGAAAATGGGTTTGATATGGAATATATATTGTGACCATTCTCTGTCCCTTAGTACCGGACACAAAGTAGTCCCTTAGCGCCGGACAGTGAATGAGTTATTATTTTGAAATAGAAATAGAAATATTTTTTATTCAAATAAACTTTTACAAGCACTTTTGAATCGTCAACGAATCTACCACTGGTTCGGAATGCCTTTCCTGCCGAGAAGAGCCAGTAAGAAACTCGGCGGTTGCTCTTTTCAAAAAAAAAAATAAAAAATTTACAATTGTTATTGAACACAGGATAGTTATTACTGTCTTATGAATCACTGGAGCGAATTATATCCACGCTTTTTTATCATTTACATAGTCTTCAATTGTATAATATGCTTTTTTCATGAGAGCAGATTTAATTGATTTCTTAAACTTGTGTAGAGGCAAGTCTAAGATTGACTGTGGAATTTTATTGTAAAACGTCACGCCCATTCTCACAAATGTCTTTTGGACCCTCTTGAGGCGCAGCCCAGGAAACATGAGCCTATTTGGATTTCTACTTGGTCTATCGGACAAATCACTCTTTTTTTTGTAACTCAAAATGTTTTGTCTGACAAATATTATGTTGTTATAAATATATTGTGAAGCTACTGTAAGAATGCCTATCTCTTTAAATCTTTCTCGAAGGGAATCCCGCGGCCTCAAATTATAGATTGCGCGGATTGCCCTCTTCTGCAAAACAAAAATTTTTCCAATATCGGCTGCCTTACCCCATACTAAGATTCCGTATGACATAATACTATGGAAATATGCAAAATAAACAATTTTTGCAGTTTCTATGTCAGTCAACTGTCGAATCTTCCTAACAGCGTAAGCAGCAGAGCTAAGTTTGCCAGCAAGCGTTGCTATATGGGTGCCCCATTGTAGCTTTGAATCCAGGGTTAACCCCAAAAACACTGTGGAGTCCTCAGTTTTCAAAGGTTCATTATTTATCTTTAAATTTTTACTGACAGTTCTCATGTTAGGTAATAAAAACTCAACACACTTTGTTTTTTTAGCATTTAAAAGGAGATTATTTGCCGTAAACCATTCAGAAACTTGAGATAATGCATTATTTACATCGTCAAAATTGTCTTTCATCCTATCGACTTTAAAAATTAAAGACGTATCATCAGCAAATAGTACAATATCGCAAGTATTTTGGACAAAATGTGGTAAATCATTTATGTAGACCAAAAACATGAATGGACCTAAAATAGAACCCTGGGGTACACCCATTACTGAGGCTGATCCGGATGATTTTACATCATTGACACATACTCTTTGGACTCGGTTGCTGAGATAAGACGCAATGAGACTAAGTGCAAAATCTTTAATGCCATAGTGGCTCAGTTTAAGCAAAAGAGTCTCGTGATCAACGCAGTCGAATGCCTTTGACAAATCACAGAAAATACCAATGGCATTCTGTGAGTTCTCCCACGCATCGAATATGTGTTGTAATAGCCTTGCGGCTGCATCGGTTGTTGATCGACCCTTTGTAAAACCATACTGCTCAGTGTGTAGGAGTTTATTTAAGTGTAAAAGCAGTTGGTTGAGCATTATTTTTTCGAATATCTTGCTGAGAGTTGGCAAAATTGAAATTGGCCTGTAGTTATTCGGGTCACTTTTGCTGCCCGATTTAAAAAGCGGTATTAGCTTACTACATTTCATAAGATCTGGAAAAGATCCAGAATCTACTGATTTATTAAAAATTAAAGCAAGATACGGCGCAATAATATCAATTACATTATGAATTATTTTAACTGATATCCCCCATAGATCTGCTGTTTTCTTATTTTGTAAAGATTTAAATGTTTTGACTATGTCATATGGGGTAACGTGTTCAAACCTAAATAACTTATTGCACTCAGAGACATTGCTTCTTAGAAGATGATAGGCTTCTGCCGGCGAGGAATTTAGAGAACTGGTTGTGGTAATTGGAATATTTTTGAAAAAGTTCTCAAATGTATTTACAACTTCTATATCGGAGTTAATTATATGATTATCAATTTTAAGCTCCAATTTATTATTATTATTATTTCTTGTCAGTATGTATACTTTTCTTAATAAATGTTATTCCATTTTCAGATGATAGACGTACAGAATAACATTGAAATGGAACAGAAGAAAAAGAAAGGAAAATGGGACCAATTCTCGTCCCTTAGTACCAGACACAAAGTAGTCCCTTAGCGCCGGACAGTGAATTAGCTATTATTTCTTGTCAGTAAGTATGTATACTTTTCTTAATAAATGTTATTCGATTTTCAGAGGATTGAAGTACAGAATAACATTGAAATGGAAGAGAAGAAAAAGAAAGGAAAATGGGACCAAACAAGTTTACAGGGGTTTGCTAGGGGTTCGAAGTGAAGTCTGTCCGATACTAGGGGCCAATTCCAGAGACTGCGTTTTTTTCACCAAACTTTAATTTATGTTTTTGAATATATTTATGCAGAAGTTGCATTTTTGATAATTGATATTGATTTTATGTTTTGTTGACTAATATAAAACGTAAATAAAGTAATATTTTTCTAAACAGATTTTTTATTTTTCATAAAAATCTTAAGTGTCCGCCACTAGGGGACTTCCCCCTAGTCTTTAAGTGTTTTAATTTTCATGATTAATTAATGAAATTATAATTTCCTTCGTTCACAAAATGTTTCAGCAGATTTGAGACTGTCTAGGTTTCGCATTGCACCTAGCAGCAATAACTACTTTTATCACAAACTTCAAATTATTATTATTCTAAAATAAACCGAGTATTATTCAATATAAGATTAATTTCACTTAAAACTTCTCTTCGTTTCACGCTTACGCCGCTCTACACTTTAGCATGCTTACCCTGTTACGTGTTAGTCTACCTAGATTATAATATTATCGTCCAATTACAAATTCCATTATTCCCCTATTTACTTTCTAATTCCTCTGCAACAGACACAATGCACATAATCCTATCGATGGTTGTCGCGCCGTGACAGGATTACTGGACACTAGACGTCAGCCTCTGGCCTAATTTACAAGAGCAGGCGATATAGAAACCGCATGTTGACCCCTTTTTGACCCACAAGCGGTGTAAGATACAGGGCCGCTTTCATCAACATAAAATAAGTCTTATCTTAAATATGATATTTTGGCAGTATTTTCAATACAAAAATTCTCAGAACGCCGAATTTATTCCTTGGTTAAATATGACTAGACGTTGGTAAAATTGGCACTGAACAGCTGAAATATGTTCCAACACTAAAAATGCTTGTGACGCCATCGGCTAGATAATTTATTCGGATGCTTTTGATGACGTCAGCACAGGCACTGATGAAACTTCTGCATTTTTATGGCACAGCTAAAGTTACTGAAGTCAGTACTAAGGTTTTGGTAGATTCTGCATTAGGTAGATTATCTGTTTGAATGGGTCGGTCGAGTGTAGAAATCCATACAATAAATCTAATTATTTCAGATAATATCTGTTTCTAATTATAATCTAGACGAAAACTTCTTTAGTATTGACGCGTATCGTAACCAGATAGAGAACCATATCTTACGGTAACTCAGGTTCTGAATCAACTATTAAAAATATCAGATCCAATTTAATTTTGAGAAATTCCGCTTATCGTTTGCGACTTTTACCATTTTATTACTATATCCATTGCGCGTTTGATTGATTTATTACTCTGTTTGCCATTCAACAATTGAGCGACGAACAATGAACAGCGTAGAGCTAGATCATCGAATGATTAGTGGCGAGAGCGATAACTCGATCACAGAATCGATGGATCATAATGGATGAATATATCATAAAATATCATAAATAAAATGAGGACTGCCGCGGTAAGGCTATTGCATAGCATTTTTTATCAACGCCATCTAGCGGTGAGAGGAGTCCCGTGTCAGGTTATTTTCGTTACGGAATTTTCTGGATTCGGTCTCCACGCTCAAGGCCCGCGATAGAAGCTATGCAATAGCTTAAAAAATCTCTATGCAGTGATGATTATAATAATCATGAATAATAACGAGAACACCATATTTTCTATTTAAAATATTTAAAAGAAGTATGAAAATTAGATATTTCACAAGAAATTAGCGTTGCGAAAGGATTTAGTTTTATTAAAAAAAAAATTACGCCGGCATTTAACCAAAACTAAAATTTTTCAAATTGCTCTGGCTTAAGCACAAGTGAGTTGGCTTTAAAAGTGTAATTAACGTTTTACGAAAGATAAAATAGTTTTGAGTACACTTAAAGAGTTCGTAACTTGAGAAAAATTATCAGGCCAAGAGCTAAAAGAAGATTAACTAGAAAATTATTTTTCTTTATGACTATTTATATTCCTTGCAGTTTTGGCCTTTGATCTTCTGTTTTTTTTTTAAATATTGAGTGAAAAGGCAAGCGCGCACCATCTTAGGCTGCATCTTTACTTACCATCAGGTGAGATCGCAATCAAGCGCTAGTCTATATATTCAAAAAAATATATCTAAAAGCTATTAAAAATTTGGAATCTTTTCATTTACCTACAACCATAAACATAGTTAAATTCAAATTCAATTTATTTCATGTAGGCTACCTTGTAGCACTTATGACACCTTATAAATCTACCACCGGTTCGGAATGCAGATTCTGCTGAAAAGAACCGGCAACAAACTCAGCAGTTGCTCTTTTCAAAAAATAAAATAAACTAATTTTACAATAAGTAACAAAACTAAGCTAAGTATACAGTGCTTCCACAGTGAAGCTTCAAAAATACAATACATATAATCTAACACATGTCAACATGGGAAGTCAAAGCAGACCCATTCCCGTTGGTGGCACCCGTTCACGAGCACGACGCATGATCCAGCCATTGCTTCGCTCAACCATATTTGAGGGAACGTAACAACCCGCACCACATTTCAACACACACAGTTTAGTCTTGACTTATACTTATTCTCCTTTCCACTCCAAATAAGCGGAAAGCTTGTGTTAGAGTGGGGGTCGAACCTGCGACCTTTCAGTATTCAGTCCGAACCTTTAACCGTTGGCCATAACATAATATTATTTTAAATTTATTTGTTTACTAGTTGATGCTTGTGCCTTCGTCTGCGTGGATTTAGGTTTTTAAAAATTCGATTTTCCGGGATGATAAGTATCCCATTTCCATAACCTGGATGCAATGCTATCTTAGCATCAAGATTGGTTCAGTGGTTGAGCCATTGCTTACTTGGAACCATCTTGAATAGTGTATAGTACCTACATTTATATCTCTATGTTATGTGGTGTACAATAATAGCATATTCATTCATTAATACAATACGAGGTTAGTCTATTTATTCTGTGGTTTAATTTCTAGTGGGATTAAAATTTCTAAATGAGCTTTATATTTTTATTTTAAAACCTAATTTACGCAAGCATAGCGTAAAAGTACATTTCGCGAGTGTATTCTTTTTTGTTATCTCTCAATTGCAGTAATAGTTTCACCGCATATAATTGCAATTCTCAGCTAAGAGTTAATTTGGAAAGTGTCCAAATTCCGCTTTTATCCGCAAATAAAAGTGGAAATGCACTAGTGTTTGTATTGGATAGTATTTTTAGAGCGTTCGAGATTGTGTGAGATTTTACTTTTATTAAAATTTTGGAGTTGTATTTTTTAAATTAAGTATTATTAATTTTTTATTAATGAAAACACTATTTTATCTAAATTAGTCTTGAATTATTATTATTAAACGCCTTCTAAATAAATCTCTATTATTTGATAAAATTCGACAACAAAGTTCTGTATTATCTTTTAACAAGCAAACAAAATTAATTTGTTATTTTAATTGACCAGAATTATTTTGTAACCATCCCACCCGTTGCACTATTGTCGTACCAACTCCTTACACAAGCTTTCCTCTTATTTGGAGGGGATAGGAGGATATTAGTCAACTTCATGTTGGCTAATATTCTTATTTAATAAAAAAAAGAATATAAAAAGAAGAAAAACAACCATCAAGATTAAGAAATTGGGATTGGAATTTGGAGTACAGTGAAAACTCCAACTTGCGTTAGTGCCATTTTTGTCTGTAAATACATATTTTTTTAATAATTTTTAGCGAGCAAACGAGCAGGCGGGTCACCTGATGTTAAGTGATTGCCACCGCCCATAAACATTTGTAACACCAGAGGCACCACCAACGTGTTGCCGGATTTTTAGGAATTTGTTGGACGTGTATAAATCCTTTTCGCGTTTTTGCTGAAAATCGGGTTCATTATTAGTATAGTCTCTTAATGGATTTAAACTAAATGCAAATGTCGTCGTAGAATAGTTTTTATAATATTCACAATGGAGTAATAACATAATACTACGCTGTATTATTATCATTTCTCTATGCAAATTTAAACAACCTCGTTTGCGCTCTGACGCTAACGAGTTCAGATATTATTTTCGTTGCTTGCTTTAAAATCAAATATATAAAAGTTGGGGTAATATTAAATTTTCTTCAGCTGACACTTTTCGGCACTAGATTCACTCGTTTCACTAACTTTGTATTTGTACTCAACGAGTACAACTCATTTTGCCTTGATTACATTTTTTAAGCTATTGCATAGCTTCTATCGCGGGCCTTGAGCGTGGAGACTGAATCCACAAATTCCGTAACGAAAATAACCTGACACGGGACCCCTCTCACCGCTAGATGGCGTTGATAAAAAATGCTATGCAATAGCTTTACCGCGGCAGTCCCCGAGTGCCACACGTCTTTTTTTATAAAGAATATTAGCTAAGCTGAACTTGACTTATATTTTTCTCTCTCCTCCAAATAAGCGAAAAGCTTGTGCTACGAGTGGGAACGACAATAGTGCAACGGGTGGGATTCGAACCTGCAACCTTACAGTTTTCAGTCCGCACCTTTAACCGTTGGGCTATTGAGGCTTTTAACCGACTTCGAAAAAAGGAGGAGGTTCTCAATTCGTCGGAATCTGAAAATTCTTTGAAAGGGTTTATAATACTTCCGAAGCGGTCCCATTGTCATCAGGTCTGGATCTGATGATGGGATCCTCGGGAAAACGAGGGAACTCTTCAAATTTTATAGGCTCAATTGATATACTTTGTAGTGGTGTTTGAAGTCGGTTTTGTAAAAAGAATTTTTACGTTTATACATATTATTCGTCGTATGTAGGTAATTTGCATAAAATTGCATAATTTAAGTTGCTTGATACGCTCTATTTATAAAATAAGTATTTGTCCCAATATGTTCCTATAAATAGTTACTAATATTATAAATGCGAAAGTGTGTTTGTTTGTTGGTTTGTTGATTTGTCCTTCAATGACGCAGCAACGGTACAACGGGTTGACTTGATATTTTGCATGGGTCTAATTAAGGAACTGGAGAGTAACATAGGCTACTTTTCATCCTAGAAAAGCAAAGAGGTCCCGCGATATTTTAAAAACTAAATTCACGCGGACGAAGTTATAGGCGTCAACTAGTAATTAATATCATCTTCACAAGGTACGCTGTTTTTTTTTATAACAACATTATTTTTAAAACCTAATAAATATTTCTTTGTTTGTCCCGCTATATCACGAAATTAATGATTGTAATTTAAAGTTCGCTCAGGACATTAATTATCCTGGATTCGGAAAAAAGGATGATTTTTATCCCGTTTCATGATTCATCAAAGAAAAGAGTTCCGTCGGTAACGAAATAACGAGCATCAACTAGTCATAAATAAAAACTGATTTTAAAATTGTGAATTTTAGAGTTGTTAGCGCGAGAAAAACGTGACAAGTGAAGCTTTGTTGGCGGGAAAAAATCTCAATATAATTACACTTGCCATGTAAATTTAAAGGACTTCCCATAATAATTAATATACACATTTCTCGCGTCGATTCTATTTATTTTATTGGTTGTTCACACAACTTTGACGGTTTTCACTCGGTAATAAGTTACATTTTCCCCTGCATTTGCGGGGCTCCGGGCTTGTTTCAGCGGTGTTTTCATTAAGGCTCTATCAAGAGCCTTTAAAGTTTAATTGAGTTGTGGATTTCAGTAACTAACGACTATCGGAAACTAACAAACTGAATTAAGAAATTTCGTGTTTTCACTCAAGGACTCGATCCATATACATTGCTTGCTTATATAGTAGCTATTACATCAACTTTTTCTGCTCGTCTGTGTGTAACTTTAATAAAAAAATATACTTGACGATTTCAAAATCTCCTTCTTTATTTTTTGCCGGATGAATAATAGTGTCAGTACATACCCGAT
Organism: Hipparchia semele; assembly: GCA_933228805.2. NCBI lineage: Eukaryota > Metazoa > Arthropoda > Insecta > Lepidoptera > Nymphalidae > Hipparchia > Hipparchia semele. The sequence continues at coordinate 13,917,208 of OW121710.1, read as the reverse complement.
ATATATTTAATTTATTTATTAAAAATGTGTATTATTAATGTTTTAATGTTTATTATTAATGTTGTATGTGTTTTTAAAACCACAATAAAAACGAAGAAACGAATGCAGGGATTGATCCTTCAATTTCTCGTCAGTCCTTCGATTTTTCGTCAGTTGTACATATAGTACGTTTATCTCACGAAGTTACGGGCGCTTTACTTGTGGTTACGGCGTGTACATGCACATTGCACATTGCGTAAGTGTGTGTGCCTGTCAGAAGCCTAGGTGGGAGCGGTCAGGCGCGAGCAAGCCCTCGTTCCCACTTATTTAGCCGCGCACCCTCGTGAATTTAAAGAACTATACCAGAAATTATTAGTCTGTAAAATTCCAATAAAATCACCCTTATACTTAACGTAAATTGCCAATACAAAAACGTCTTTATTCATTGAATAAATGTTTATGTGGCGATGGTTAAATAGGCCCTTCGCACTTTGTTATGTTGATGTATGGTGTACACAATGGAAATACCGCAGTGAGAGTTCGCTCTAAGGTTAATTTCCTCAGTTTCCAATAAGGTAGTGACATCAAAGCGTGCGTCCGGTCCCGACCACGCCTACGCTATCACACGCTGTAATTTCGTCGTACAGTATAATAATGTATTCGCATGTAAATGTATTCGGTTACACGTGACTCCGTAGTTTAATTAGTAGTCTAAGGTAGATAGACGTCCACCGCTGGACATAAATCTTGAAAATACCGCCACAGAGCGTGACCTTGTGCCATCTGTTTGAAGCGGCTGCCAGGGACTCCCTTCTTCTCCCAGGGCGGGGTCGCCATTCCGGTACTTTGGGACGCCAAAATCTATCGGTTCTTTCAGTAATGTGCTCCGCCCATTGCCACTTTAGTTGTGCGTCTCAATACGCTATGTACCTATGGAACTTCTGGTTCTCTTAATACTTAAGTAAATATAAAGCTGACTTGGTGACCCAAATGGGATCTTCGACTCTGATACTAAAGAGCAGCTGCCACTCATGCCTGTCTTGCGCCACATCACACTAATGGGGTCTTTTGAGAGCCTGCAGGTTCAAGTAGCGATGCTTGAGTCTTGAGTTGTGGATGATCCAAGTATGTCTCCATTCTCTCTAGGTGCTTGAGCCAGCGGATTATCACCGATTTGGTCTCTTTTCTTAGTATGTTTCAAAAAATCTCAGTCATCAATTTGTTTTTTTTTAATTATATTATTCTTATTAATAGATATAAAATAGATTTGCCTATTTGCATCATCGAGGAGATTTGCAATTAGATTATACTGCCTTTATTGCCCAAATTAGTTGTACCTACTAAATATAACGTTTCCGTATTTTCTAAAATCTCATTTCTCTCTCTCGGAAATACAAAATTTAATAGGTATGAAGTAGGTAGGTACTGCAGTATTTTAGCAGCAATTCACGATATAACTAACGTATAGAAGCCAAAATATATAGCAGTGCTAGTACACTAGCAATTATGGGTAATATACAAAAGTATAATTTGTTTAGTTCGACTATTATCGGTATCCGTACATAATTCGTACTAATATTATAAATGCGAAAATGTGTTTCCTGTCCTCGCAAAAAATTCACGCCGATCCGTTGCTTCGTTGCTGCTGATTGAAGGAAAAACCAACAAACAAACACACTTTCACATTCATAAAATTAGTAACGGATATGCCCCTTTCCCCTGACCTAAGCATGCAGTTAATGCTAATTAAAATCGATTATGGGAGCTCTTTTCAATCAACATTGTCTTAAAAACATTTTTATGATAATCTCACTTGGAATAGTCACAAATGCACAGACTTGTTCAAAGATGTCCTCACAAACGACGAACTAATAAAACTTGGACGTGACTACGCCGAGGCCTTTCCGCTTGTAATTTATATTCCGTTAAATTTTACACCTCGGAAGTTCTCTACTGTCTTCGCTTCAAGCAAAGCTTCAAGCTCTTGATTTCCCGTTTTTCTTTGGTGATCAAATAGAGTGAATACTTTATCATTTTATTTTTAACTAGCTTTTGCCCACGGCTTTTGCAAACCGCATTCAATTACATATAACTATCATTCATCCTTACTTCCTTACTAATATCATGCATGCGAAAGGGTGTTTGTTTGTTGGTTTGTCTTTCAATAACGCTGCAACAGAGCTACGGATCGACGTGATTTTTTGCATGGGTATAGTTGCGGACACGGAGAGTGACATAGGCTAGTTTTTATTCCGGAAAATCAACGCGGACGAAGTCGCAGGCATCAACTAGTAATAAAATAAATCTAATAAATAACTCATCACCGGGTTAAATAGAAAACTCTTTAGCTATGCTTTATTTATACGTTCGCAAACTCTGAAGTCGGATAATAATTGAAATTCTAATTACATAAAACAGAATCGGCTTGTCGGACGTTAACAAAGTTTATGCCAATATTTACTTTCACCAGATCCTAAAAACATTTAAACAAGAATTATTTTCCTAAAAGTGCCTACAGAATTAATTAAACAACTTTTAAGTAGGTATCAAATTTCATTAAGTAAGTACATAGCTAAGTACTTACGTACTTAATGAAATTTGATACCTATATAAAAATATTCTATATCTCTATGAATTTCATCGAAAATTGCGACAGGTGCAATGCGTCCTATAAGTGTAATATTCAACGTGACTGTCAAATTAAAAAAAAAAAGCGTTCTGAACTTGCAGCATGATACTAACAACTTTTGAATACCTACTTTAAATATTTTTCAAATGTGCTATAATATAAATAATCCTTCACAACTATGTAATGTGCCCTCATAACCGTTCTACCACAAGAAAATTGAGAAAATATGAGCGATAGTACCCTTACGTGGTTGAAATTTAAGCTTACGAAACACTTTAGTTCAACGTTTTTGAAATAAATTGCTAAGGTATAAAACGCACTTCCAGCATCTTAAGTTACTAAGTTAAAATCAGTAAATCAAAATTCCCATAAAATACGCCTACATTCCATCCAATTTAATCTTATCTTTTAATGAAAAACTTGTGTAAGTTTGTCTAATTTCAATAACCATTTTCGAATATGAAATGAGAATCTTATTTAGAGTTTGTGCAAACGAAATTCCCAGTTCAAAGATTGCTTTCTTGAATATTATTGTTAATATTCAAGTTCCGACTAGTACGCTAGTATCCCCAATCGTACAAAGTGAGGGTACAAGTAGTAACTTCTACTCAGCCATTTTAGGATTGTAGGTTGAATCTGGCAGACCTTTTGTTAAAAAAAAAAAAAAGAATATTAGCCAAGCTGAAGATGACTAATATCCTCCTATCCCCTCCAAATAAGCCGACAGCTTGTGCTAGGATTGGGTACGATAATAGTGTAACGGGTGGGATTCGAACCTGCGACTTTTCAGTTATGAGTCTGCACCTCTAACCGTTGGGCTATTGAGGCTTTATTTTCATTTGTTAGGTGCTGATATATCCTTAGAAGAACTTATCTTCTTCATTGCAGATTCCTCCTTCTTCTGAATAATGATTTTTTTTTTACAATAGTGAATTTAGTTCTATAACTTCTCCATAATTACAAATCATATGTTTTTAAAAAACAAGTAAATTCATTATTTTATGCAGTCATCAATTTTTGCAACTTTGCTGAGGGTTTCATTTTCATAATTGTTAGACGTTTTTTTGAGCTAACAATGTTGTATTCTAGCCTAAAAAGTAACATAATATGTACCTACTCGTGTATGTCACTCGCCAAGTTCTTAGCCGTTCTGGTTGACACCAAAGAAAATAGAAGTTGCACATTTATTTTTCAATATTTTTCAGCAATTATAAAAAATCGATTTCCTACGTCACAAGAAATAATTACAGCAAAGCCATCAAACCCATATTTCATCGCTGAAGTTCTTCAACAAATAAGTTCATGGGAATTTTAATTTCGCTTCTCAGCGAATTAATGCAATGTTTGCGTTAAGAATCGAACGAAAATGCAAATGCTGTAGGGTTGTCATGTACTGTTTTGATTTAACAATATCTCAATTATATTCGTGACTGTGAAAAAATATTCCAAAGATTTTATAGTTTCTTTAGGCGCAAAGCCCACCAACGGAATAGCACTGAGGCGCTATTATACTTAGCTGAGTTTAACAGTGAGTGTATATATTTTTTTGATATAAGATTGAAAACAAAACTCAAACAACGGTTTAAGCGCCCGAGCACAGTTTGCTTTTTTATTTTTACCGAACAATTTTCGAACGTATGTAAAAGCATAAAGTTACTAAGTATAACTATGTATTAGTAACAATTCATTAACATTAAATACAATATGTTACAGGCGTCACGGAAGGCTGGTAATGCCCGTCATCTGGATAAAGCTCGCTTGTCAATCAGTCTCTACTCCTCCCTGACAGTTGTTTTTCTTATCTATCCATGTAAAGTAAAAAACAGTCAAATACTACACACCAGCTGACTTTAGCTTCATAAAGCATTACAAGAGACAAACATCACATAGGTATGAGGACAGACAATGCTCTACGAATCTGAGTTGGTCAATTGCCTCCTTCTGGTTCTCGGTATGTAATATTTCCTACCGGGTGGTGTAAATATATTGCATACATTAACCATCATCTCAGCCCACCTATTGGGCTTTCCTCGTGCTTTGGACTATCCTTTAAATCGAACTTATAATTATTCCAAATACGAATTCTATGACCTTCACATGAATGAAGAAAATGAGGATGAACAGTTTAGGTTATGTCACAAGGTGACTCACACATGCATAACTAAAATTTAATAAAAAATAGAGCTGTTCTGTAGCTCGACAACCCTAAGCCTAGGCTGTCAGAGGACGGAAAATTTATTCCAACGAACTTATTTTAGCGGTGCTCAGAGTCTAGTAGTTTTATGCACTAGGTTTTTGCGAATATTTCCACTCTAATCAAGATATTATTGTATTCATGAGCTTGCACTGGGATGACAGATTATCATTTATCATTTCCGTGTAGCTTTTTCGCAAATGTGAGGCGATGCTGTTCTTGATGCGGTTCCTTTTATGAAAGTTTTTCGAGTTTTAAGTAACTGGTCAATAAACATATTTGGTTGTTATTAATCTTAGCAGTACAAGCAAAAGAATTAAAAAAAATAGAAATAGATAATCAGCAAAAGAAGTGTGTCGAGATAAACCACGTATAAACTGATAATAATCAAGTCAAATAAAACTCAGTAACTTTTTAATATTTTTATTGCATTATTCAATTTTTTTAAATATTATTCGTAACAATAAAGTCATACCTATAGAGTCTCAATATTAGTGTCGTATTAAGAAATGTATTGGAAAATGTTCAAGAAATGTAAGTAGGTACTTATTCAAAAGTTTCATTAAAAACGGTTCTTATTATTTTAGGATTGAACGTTTTGTTCAAAAAACTAGTGACGGCATTAATCACTCACACAATTATTCTCGAGCTTCGTTCTCGATATTAGCATTTTATACATTTGTAGTTTCACGGTATAGACTCGCTGAATCGCACTTTATTTCAGAGCAGGGTAGATTGAAAAAACAACTCCAGGCTGCCTCACCCCGCGCCGACCACGCCATTCACAGTTTTAGTGCTTCGCTGTTTCGTACGTTTTAAATCTATTTAAATCTAATTTGGTGTTTATTTGAGATAAAAAGAAGTTTTTGGAGTTTTATCATGCTGAAAAGGAAAAAAGATGGAAGTGTTAATTGTGATTTAGTTTGTTTAGAGAAAAACTAGCAAAAATAGAACGTAAGATTTGATGAAAGTACCGTCATACCGTCACCGGATTACGGTGAGTTATTTTTTAATTTTAAATACTTATAAAATGTGATTGCTTTCTATGTATAATTGAACAATTTAGATACATACGTGCTGTGCATACGTGTATTACGTTATTATTTAACGAAAGAAATACTTATACTCGTATTACAAGTAGGGTTGCGGGTTTCTCATACTGGAGTCTCACATACACCCTTATTTAAATACTACATCTTTACCAGTAGGGTTGCGTGTTTCTCATACCGGAGTCCCACATACACCCTTATATACATACTATATCCTTACGAATAAGGTTGCGTGTTTCTCATACCGGAGTCTCACATACACCTTTAAAAATAGGGTTGCGTGTTTCTCATATCGGAGTCTCACATACCTACACCTTTAAAAATAGGGTTACGTGTTTCTCATACTGGAGTCTCACATACGCTCTTTGCTATACTACCTAACTAAAGCATGTTCGCTTCGTATGTCGCGAAGCGATCGCCGCCAATAATGTCGACGTCACAGAACCTCAAGAAAGATGTTCTTAACTTCTTACTGGGACGAATTCCTGGAATAGACCAATGTGAATATTTACCATACCCACGTTGCTGACCCCGTTGCTGCAGAGACTGTTCCTGTCCCCGCACCACACCTGACACAGGTACCTCCGCGTAATCGACGGCTGCTCTGCTGATGAACTTATAGAACTGCTACTTATGGTGAAAATATTCAAAGATTCTTAGCGGTTAGGCTAAGACTCATAGTGACTGATGGGTTAAGGAAGTATGACTATCGTCACTTTACGTAGCAATTACTGGATTGTTATTATATTTATGTAAAAATTACTTTACTATTACCGTATTGGCCTATGCAGATCAACAGCTGCTCAGACTATTAAAGGATATGGCTCGAATCCTATATGATATTCACTCAAAGTTCCAAGGAGAATTTTTATTCTTACCACAGTCGGTAAAGAAATGTAAAAAAAAAAAAAAAAAACAGCTGGAAAAATAAAAATACAAATTGGTGAGCTGTTTTTTGAAAAAAAGCTGAAACCTTAAAGTCGACAAAGATTTTTATCAATATATCTGGTGTAGATATAAGATCTACAGCAAGGCCTGGAGCGCAAGAACCTATGGCCTCTGCCGCAGCTACCAGCAGGCAGCTTTAAACTATCGAGCGTCCCTCACGAGCCAGCGCATGCCGCCGCCGCAGATGTCGCAGCGAGAGATTTTCGCCCGCCAGCGCGGCCGCCGACAACGGCGGAAGACGACGTCGACATAGCAGGCCGCTGCCTCGAGGACGTTGCGTCAGCAACCTCCACGACACAGGCGACAGAACCGGTAAAGCCGGCAGGCTGCTTTGACCTATTTCTATACTGAATATTCATTGGTTACTAATAATTCCACTATTCTATCTTGGACGTCAGTTCATGAAATAACATTTTCAGGTTCAGTGATACAATCAGTTATCTATCCATCCATCTATAAGTTATGCCTAAAGAAGCAAATGATACTTTGAAAAAATATAATTATTTCCAAAAATCTATAGATAAAAAATCTTTTGTCTATAGGAGAGGTACCTATCGCTATGTCAGCTGTGTACAATTTTAGAAATTATGTTTTTAAATTAAAGGAATTGAATAAAATAAGTAGATGAGCAATAGTCTTATCTGGAAGATCATCGATTAAATACTAAACAATTCATATTAAATTACTTCTAAAATGAAATCTAAAATAAATCTATTAAATTAATATCGGAAAAAAAAAGAAACATAAAAATTCGGTTTTTTTTTTTTTTAACGTTTTTAATGGAATCAAACCTTTATGAATGCAATGTTTGTACCATTTGGATTGAATACAACACTAATTAATTATATTTAATGAGATTTTCAAACCTATTCAAAACTTGCAACAGTATCATGGATATTTGACAATCTTTTACTAGATGGTTTACTTTTACTGAAGCAGTCTTATAATCTTGACTAAAGAAGAAAAGACTTGTCGGATACAAGATTATTACTTGCATTTTTAGGATTTATTATTAATACAGTTAAGGGTATTTTTACACCTAAACGATCCTATTAATTTTTGGACAATATTTGCAAATACTTTGGACTTATATTTTTAAAAGTTAGAAACAAAATTTGTTATTAGTCATTCAATAAAAGTGTATTCAGTGAAAATATTATTCCACTTCGATATAATAATAAAATAAAAAAAGGGAAAAAATTAAAAATGAAATTTTAAAATTTAAAAACTCGAATAGGCGTGAAGTTAGGAAGTTTGCCCAGTTTTTAACTTGCTTCCGCGTGGCAAGCCGTAATTATGGCTGGTTTTACACAACAATAAAATTTTAACCACTTTAAATATTTGACTCTAAGGACAGATGAAATTTATGATAAGTTCATGACAATGCCAAACAATTTATCATCAGTGTTTGGATTGGTGTAAAATAATAAATGGTGACAATTATACCAGGATAATATTTGCTGAAGTCTCAACAATGGGATTGTGGTGAGGATTCCACTTCTGAGACCAAGAGAAATCTAATCACTTCGTTTTATTCTGAGACATGGACTGAACGAGAACGGTCGTCCCATATCAACAATTTGGAGTTATTGGCAGCCATTTTAGGCCTTAAATATTTTACAAATACTTCCAAGACTGTAAAATTATGCTTCGTATTGACAATACGACTGAAATATTTAAACTAATATTATAAAGAGGAAAAATTTGATAGTTTGCTTATATAAATAGACATCCAGTTTCCATGTGTAATAAGCATTACACAGTAAATATGAAGATAGCCGCTAAATAAAGGTCATGTTGATCATTTATATTCGTACCTCTGATAGAAAGATCAAGGATGCAAAATCGAAAAATCGCGAAGATAATTCTATCTTTGCCGAATATTTAATGGAAATGACAATCATGGCGATTTTTGGTGTTCCCTCGATACATTTGTTTTCGAGTAGGATAACTAATCACAGATGTGACACATGTACGTGTATAAAGACCCAGATGCCTTTGCGATCAATGTATTTACTACATATATCTATACTATTAAGTAGAAATTTTATTTTTTGTTTTTTGCATTTCCTCCAATTGCTGTTATCTTTAAAAACCTTGCGAAAGATAATTAACTAAGGGCCAAGGATTGTAGTGCGTCACACAACCATGGTACCCACTCTACAAAGATCTTCAGCCATCAAAACCTTATAGTTTTAAATCACACAATAATTTAATACGTTAACATTGTAGAGATCGCGCAGTACACCGATATATTACGGGGATCTTATTCGAACTTCGAACTCCGTAGAGAAATCTCTCAGTTTTTTCCATCCCAGTTATGCTGGTGTCTTTTACAGATAATACAAGCTTATGGATATTTGATTATTAATAATAAAAATAATAAAAAATAATAATTATTATTATTATAAATAAATAATAATAATAATGATGATTTACTTACTGCCAACATAATATTTTACAAATTTTTATTGCTATAATTATGAATGTTTCGAGTTTTCTACTGTATACTTAAAATTCAAAAGCTAAGTACGGAATAATATACACTTCTAGGCCCCGTTTTTTTCATAATAGTTTATTGTTAGGTCAGGAGGTAGTTAACAATGATTTAACTATGAGATACCTGAAAGGAGTAAGACTTAGATTACAATATTATTACTTATCTGCTTGGTACCCTAATAAAAATTTAAACCTTGAGCAATTAAGCCAAAGAATAATCACCCAGTTGACACTGGTCACAGCCCATTGAATCCAAATACTTGGTCCAGATATAAATAAAATCAATTTAACAAATACTGAGGTAATAATCAAAAACTTCTCGGCTAGATGCTTGACAACCAGATTTGTATTTATCTTTCTTTTTCACAAAGACCGCAAATACTTTGAAAATATGTCAGAAATGTACCTAGCTACATTGTTCATTTCATTCAAAAAGCCTCATGGTAATGTCTCTTCTCAAACATTGAGAAGGTGATGACTCAAAAGTTCTTGAGTGGAATAGTTACATCCATATTCACTGTGCACAGTAGGCTAAACAAGCATTGATTTCCATAGCCTTCTGGCTACTGAAGGGTGGTACTCAAATTCTCTGATTTTTTTTCGCAAAATACTCGTACAATATTATAATCTCTACCGAGACTTGTTCAAATAGAGAATTTGGCAGGAATGTATTGAATTACTTAAACTAAAATTAAAGTATTTCACTTTACTATGCATACCTTGTTGCAGGAGATTAAATATTGAAATAATGAATTATTTTAGATCCATATTAATGTACAGTTGATTTCAACTAATTGAATAAAATTAATGCTTAGGTATTAGTTTCGTTAAAATGTTGTTGTATCATTAAAGTGATTTTATTTTTTCATGTTTCATAATTTGTCTGATTTTCAGGAAATTTTATCACATTTAAAATATCTACTTACATATGTTTCACGACAATTACTTTTCATTCTCTCAACGTCTACAAATGTATAAAATGCTAATATCGAGAACGAAGCTCGAGAATAATTAATGATTAAATGAACTTACCTGTACGTGAAGTTCAATCATAATTATTCGAAGGGCTTCGTTCGAAGATATTAGCAACCCTCCCTCCCTTACATAGACTATAGCCAGACCCCTCGTGAAACATTTGTAAGATAGTTTCTAAACAGCTCAGCACTCTCCAAACTTAATGACGTGGTCGGCGCGGGGTGAGGCAGCCTGGAGTTGTTTTTTCAATCTACCCTGCTCTGAAATAAAGTGCGATTCAGCGAGTCTATACCGTGAAACTACAAATGTATAAAATGCTAATATCTTCGAACGAAGCCCTTCGAATAATTATGATTGAACTTCACGTACAGGTAAGTTCATTTAATCATTAATCATTGATTTAATCAAATATTATTTAATTTGTTAATGATAGACTTATATTATATGGCTAAGAATATACCTTATTATACTACTCGTGAGTGTAGTAAATATGGAGAATTATAATAAAATTCATGTTATAGTTATTCTCAAGAATAAGAAAGTTTCGAGGAATAGGTTCTGAATCGCAAAGATATCCGAAATTATAATAAAAGCATTGTAAATACTTATTATTTAACTTGCAAACTTAAATAATTATTACAGTCGTCAGTCTCGACTTGAGTTTCCTCAAAAGCATTTTGATTTATTTCGACACGCTTTTTCACTTGGCGAGAACAAAGTTTAGATAATATTAAAGTATAAATTAATTAATCACTCAATTCAAGTGTTTACCCAAATGAAAAGCAAAATCATATTATTTTACTTGATGACCTGAAATTTTGAGCTATTAACTTGATCATTTTGTTTCGTTTGTTAATTCATAAATGGAAAACAAAGTAAGTACCTACTTATATTTTCAATTGAAACATCACGAATTTTTAAAATCCTTTACTAATATAGGTACGTATAGTAAATGCAAAAGTGTGCTTTGAAAAAAAAAAAAACAAAGGAGCAATGAGATTTTTGTATGGAGATGAGAAGTGAGGATTTGGAGAGTTACATAGGCTATGTATTTTATCCTGGAGAAAAAACTCGTGAGATTTTAGAACCTAACTCGCGGTAAAAATATGATATTTATAATAAGAAAAAGTAATGCAAATCATCAAACTAAATAGATTAAAAACAAATAAAAAGAGTTATAATCCACTTGTGATACAACAATTTATGAAATTTTCTAACTTGCCCTGTTCCTTTACGTACTGAAGTTAAAGATATTGTGAAATTGAGAATCTTCTCCTTTAATTAATTCACTCGCACACGTCAGATAGTTTTATGCACATATTATACCTTGTTATCTTGGGTATTATAAAAAAAAATCATTTTTTTACTTTATAGAAAACTTGACGGCCTTCATAGCCATCAAAAACAGTTTTTGAGGGTTGAGCAAAGTTTATAACTTGCTAAGAGGCTCTATATTACCATTTGGGGCGGTGCCATGGAGAAAATGCAAAGAAAATGTTAAGAAACAGGTGCCATGTGTCATACAACGTTCCGGTTTATGATGCACAAACTTGCGAAGTGTCGACGTTTGTCAAAAAAGATTTTAATGAATAACAAGTTGATGCCCGCAACTTCGTTCGCGTGGATTAAGGTTTTGTAATTCCTGCGGGAACTCAAGAGAGTTAGGTTAATAACACATAAAATAAGAATTTTCCGGGATAAAAAGTAGCCTATGTGTTATGCCATACTATAATCTATCTCTATGCCAAATTTCAGCCAAATCGGTTTAGAAGTTTTTACGTGAAAGAGTAATAAACATCTATCCAACCAGCAATCCATCCATCCATACTTACAAACTTTCGCGTTTATAATATTAGTTAGTAGGACTAGATTTTCTTATTCAATAAATCATGTCGAACAAAAATCGAGTTTAGATTTAAAAAAAAATTGAAGTAACTTTGCAAAACAATATCCGACAAATTAATAACTATTGTCAATATGTCAAAAAAAATGTTCTCAATTTGACGAAAAATAATTACTTATATAAAATTGAAAACATTATTGAAAAATAATTATGGAATTGAAAACAAAATTGTACAAATAGCTGAACAAACCGAAATTAAACAGTTATTTGAAAATATAAAACAAGATCTATACACAAAGCTTGCAACAGTCGGTTAAACACGATTTTATTATGCGGTCTCTTTTTAAAGCAATATTGAGTATTTCGAGAGAGTCCTTTGAAACGCCCTCGAGTGTGAAATTCGCGTTCATTCCATTTACTTTCTGCTAAATGAAATTTTCGATACTGCGAGTATACTCTTCTGGACAAAGAGTGATCTTCAAAAAGGTATGATTATCATCATTAAATGGGTGGTAAGTAGCTTTTAAATTATAAAATTTTTATAAAATTAACACATTTGTGCGCGATATTTGTGTTTGTGTCTTCGATCTTGTCCCCCCTTCACCTTTTTACCACTGCAATGCAAGACATAGGGAGAGCTTCCATCCCTTCTTCTTCTTTATCAACTAATGGACGTCCTCTGCTGGACATACGTCTCTTGCATGGACCTTCACAGGTCTCGGTATTGCGCCGCCTTCTTCCATCCCTACGTCGTTGATATTCCACCTACGCGCACCAAGCACTTTAAGTCTTTATTCTTGATTCGCACAGCTAGGGTCTGGAATGGTCTTCCAAGATCTGTGTTTCTAACAGGTACAATTTGGGTATCTTTAAAACAAGAGTGAATAGGCATCTTTTAGGCAAACGCGTTACACCTTAGACCACACCATCACTTGTGTGCCAACCACTACCACACATCAGGTGTGGTAGTGGTCAAGCGTGTGCCTGTAATGTATAAAAAAAAATCAATTCTGAGACTACATTATATAGAGGAAGAGAGAATCTATAAATTGTCGTAGATAGATGATCGGATTCTGATGAAACTTCACAGTACAATAGCTTATACATCAGAAAGCAACAAATAGACTACATTTTATCCTGGAAAATTAAAGAGTTCCCGCGGGAATCAAAAAATCGCAATACGTGGATGAAATCGCGAGCATCATCTAGTGTGTTCATAAATCGATATCATTATAATATCTGTTAGGTAAGCATGAGCCAAGTAACCGAGCAAAGCGTAGCCCTAAGGCACATTTCCCATTTAATAAAAACGGGAAACCAATGTCCTAGCACCCCTGATTGCAATCTTGATAATGCCGCGGGCTATCGATCTTCTACTCGCAAAACAAAGGTAATATCCGAATTTATTACCGGTACGATCGTCTGCTTCGTTTTGGTGATTTTCCAAAAAGAAAAATTAACATTATTTCAAAGAATATTTTCAAATAGTTCTCCCATTATTATTCTTTTACCAAAAGAAACCTTTATCACTCAGATGCCGAAATCTATAGAGCGCATTCTAACTTAGCTTGGACTTAAGATAGATTTAAAATGAGACACAAATATGCTGTAACATAAATCTGTCCCGTTTTATCTCTGTCTTGAGTTTGAGCTGAGTGAAAGTGCGGTATATATATTTCAGCCTAAGTGCTTAGTTAAACCTATGCAATAAATCAAGTCAATCCGTAGCACTGTTTCAGCGTGATTGAAAAACAAATAAACACACCTTCGCGTAGGTATATAGATATCGTAAAGATATCTCGAAAGTTCGTGATTCAGTGTAATATTACGAAGTTTTTTTTCCTTTATAAGAACATCTATATAATTATTATCTACCTTTTTCCCAGAAGCAAGGGTACTCGTGCCTAACATAAAGTTAATAAGAACGTTTTCATCTCCATATAATATCACAAATTACCTGCCAATTATGTTCTCACAAATGGGCAAGGCGAGGAGGCGAGCGGGGCCGTAGCCTAAACAGCGGAACCTATTGCGAGCTCATCCGTGTTTGTCAAAGTGCTTCCTGCACGACTACTAACGGATCCCGAAGCGAAAAATATACCAACTCACATTATTTTCACTTTTGCCCTTATAGCCTAATCGAATTCCGCAAATCGGTTTAAGAAAATTAGCTCTGATAAGGTCGCCTATTGTACTCTGTGTTGTTCATATGTATTAGTAGTATAAGTGTTTATTTGGTGTACAATAAAGAATACTTTCATTTCATTTCATTTCTAATGAATGGCTGTTGATATAATGATTATCAAAAAAATCCTTGTTAATGTTATCATTTTCAAGGATTTTTTTTGGCATTTGCGATTGCCTTGATTCTCTTAAATCATCGTCATCATCATTATAAGTAACCTGTACTGTTTGTTCACCTTGTTATAGAAACGTTTTATATAGAAACGAGCGGTTTGTAAGTTAATTTAAGTTTTTTAAAGGTGTCACAGTCTGTCTTCACTACTACCCAGACTTGTGTCTTGTAGTAGCCGATAGAATGAAAGGTGGAATGAAGGTTATTAGAAGTTTTTCACTTTTGTTACTGTTGAGCCGCAAAAATAATAACAAGACCTGTTGCTGTTACGGTTCAATAGTATCAAAAGTGAAAAAGGTGACCATGGAATAATGAAAAAAACCATTTCATTTCAAGATTTTTCGAGATTCCATAGTACTAACGTCTTAAAGGTACAGGAAGTCGGCGCCCCGGCGTGCTCTTTGAAACTAAAAACCGGAAATTGCGTCGCGTCTTCCCTCAATGCCTGGATGTCTGGAATGTCTTCATTAGTGGCATAAATTAAAATGCTTTCAAGTACAATGGGTTTGCCTTACTTCTTCATAACTTGCAAGGTGGCAAGGTAATTTTGAAAACGCTCTGTGCTTTTGTTTATGTTCTTCTCTTTGCTATAAAATTGTTAGTTAAAATCTTCTTCTTCTTAATCAACTGATAGACGTCTACTGCTAGACATAGGTCTCTTGCATGGACCTCCACAGGCCTCGGTCTTGTACCGCCTGAATCCAGTGGCTGCCTGCGACTGGTTTGATGTCGTCGGTCCACCTAGTAGGGGGTATGCCAACACTGCGCTTCCCGGTGCGGGATCACCGCTCCAGCACCTTGGGACCCCATCAGTCATCAGCTCTTCGAACTATGTGCCCCGCCCATTTTCACTTTCATTTCAACTTGCAGAGCTATGTCGGTGACTTTAGTTCTCCTACGGATCTCCTCATTTCTGATTTGATCTCGCAGGGATACTCCAAGCATAATTCTCTCCGGATAATGAGATATACGTCGTTATACGGACATAATTGTTATACAGAATTTGTTATAAAGAAAATGATAAATGTTTTAACGCTTTATATTCGCTGTGGTACACCGCGGAAGTCGTTAGCGAGTTACCCGGCAGCGACGACGTGTGATGGCGTAACAGGGAGGTGTTTTAATAAATCATATCCCAACCACGAGGAGAAAGAATGTAACAAATAAAGTAAGGATAACATCATAATTTATTTATGTATTTATTTTTGTACCACCAAAATTAGCGTAATGTTGTTTTTATAGCAAAAAGCATAAATTTTCGACACTAAAATTGGTGAATTTAGAATTATGTCACCCTTGTCGCAAATGAGCGACATGTTACTGTTGCTAGCCAACACTTCGAACACCACTTGAATAATGTCCCATATGTCCCGGAATCGGTAAGATTTTCAATTCGGGAACAGTTGGGAATAAATCCAAGGAATAACAAATGCTACGGGGGCTGAAAGACGATAGCAGACTATTACGAGTGCCATTATCATGCATACTGTACATACTAGTGTACTTTCATTATGAAGGATATTGGAAAAAACTTTCAGTCATTTATTTTCACTATCCCGGCAGAAAATTCTTCATAAATTATTCAAAATAACTAGGAAAAGAACACAAATTGCTAAATTATGCAAACAATATTCACAAGCTAATATATTTCGCCGTCAACGCCAATCTGCAACATTAAACTTTTATCTAGTTCCTCACCAAACTTTGGACGTCAGAGTGAATTTCCAACAACTAAATTGTAGAGTTTTCTTCAAGAAATCTTAAAGTGTAGCTCTTGCCTTGGGAGATGACTTATACTTGGGTGCTTACCGCCAATCAAATTTCAACTCTACAACAAAGGTAGAGGGTTAATTTTCTATTGAATTTGAGATGGTAATGTAGGATGTTTTGGTGTTGATAGTAGGGTAGGCAAGTAAATATCATTACGGTGAGTCCACAACAGCACTCTGGCCGCGGTCTAAGATAGCCACTTAGCCAGACACTCGTATAAAATGTGTTTTCTAAGCACTTTCTGAGTATGGAACTTCGATTTATTGCTGTATAATATGACGTCAGCTTGTGCTCTTCCATGCGACTCTGCGAGTATTCTTCCTTTATTCGAGCTTTTGCGCTTTTCTACTAAGTACATACTATAGTTGACGACGTTGGAACCAGAGTCATCTAGAGCACAACAGAATGCATTTGAGAAAATTATTTAGATCATTACTTAGATCAGTGTGGTATGCCTTCACTTTGCAAGACCGCACCAATTCTTTTGTGAGATGTTGTGATCCCTAAAGAGCACTTAGATCAGTGTGGCATGGAAGAATTATGATTTTTCTATGACATTGTGTACCTAATAACCTCATTATTGATAAAAATGTTATATAACTTTGGTTCCAATGTCGTTAGTTAGAACTCTGATATAACTACGAGTGGATAACTACGAGTATAACAACATAGAATCCAATTATTGCTTTATTACAACGAATTAATATATACACGCAGAATCTTACACCGATTTTATCTAAATACAAGAAAATATACATTACATACGAAAAATAAACTTCCAAAAACAAAAACCTCTAAAACGTAACTGATTTTTTACTATTTTAGTTATTTAAAGTGAAGGTATATTTTATCCACAGTAAAACGTTCAATGTTTTTAGATAACAATGAAAAGAATTGATCGTAACAGTTTTTTTGTGGCTTGTTGATTTTTAATTGAATTTGACTAACAAAACTATACAACGCCATAAAAGTCCTGAGCATTTTTCGCTCCGAACATTTTTATCCATACAATAATAAATCCACTACGAGCACCAGTTTATAAGTTGATTCCTGTGATTTTCTGTCTGGTGGGAGGCTTTGCCCGTGGCTAGTTATCACCCTACAGTCATAGACGTGCCGCCAAGCGATTTAGCGTTCCGGCACGATAGCTTGTAGAAACCGATTAGGGGTATGGGTTGAATTTACACTGCTATACCCCTTCCAAGTTAGCCCGTTACCATCTTAGACTGCATCGTCACTTACCATCGTCACTTATCATTTACGTTCGTGCTGAGTTTGGTATTTTAAACCCCAACACTTGGGAACTGAATGTTTTTCCGGTATAAGGTAACCTATGTTACTCCCGAACCGACAAAGGAACACACTTTGTGTTTATAATATTTACGAATAAAAACGTTTTGCCATTTAGGTATCATAGGTATCAGAGTTAGTGCATCGGCTAAATCACATAGGGCTAGATTCCAATCAAATCATTTCCATGCAAATACGCTCCCGTCCGCCATTTTATATTCTCGCCCCGGGATGTGCACTAAGTGAATTAAACGCTGATGGGACACAGTGCTCGTGCCACTTATGAATATAAGATTTTTATATCATAGAAGACATTTTCCTATCATACTGTATTAGTGTATTACAGTGCGCTATCGTAGTATTCCAGCTATCGCTTCGGTAAGTATCCTTACTTTATAAATGTGAAAGTGTGTTTTGTTTGTTCGTTTTTTGGTCTAAGATGGTAGCGGGCTAAATTGGGAGGGGTATGGCAGTGTGCATTCAATCCACACCCCTAATCTTTTTCTACACGCCATCGTGCCGGAACGCTATACAGCTTGACGGCACGTCTTTGACGGTAGGGTGGTAAGCCACGGCCAAAGCCTCCCACTAGACCAGACCGAGACAATTCAGAAATTGTAAATTCCTAAATTGCCCCCGCCGGGAATCTAACCCGAAACCTCCCAGTTATAAGACCACAGTGCTCACTACTGCGCCAGGGAAATCGTCAATACATAATACACATGCTATAATGGCAAGCACAGTTATTGCATTAGCTGTTCAGTATCGAATGTCTGCAAACAGTGTCCCCGCGGGAGCGGTTAAGGGGTCACGGGTGATTCATCAATTTTACACCCCCACCACCTACTGAAATCTATGTCGCATTGCTAAGATATTTACGACTATATACGCGTAAAGATAAAGATATTTTTATTGGCTCGAATATGGGTAAGGATTTATTATAGTTTAGCATTGGCCCACGACATTATCGGCATAGAGTTTTCAAAAAAATTCATAAAATCCCGTGTTAATTTTGAAACTCGAAAAGATTTTCCTACCCTGTAGTTATTAGGTACTCCCACATAGCAGTTATACCTATAACGTTATAAAACATTGTGTAGCACGATAACATTTTATAACAGTGGTTCAACTCGTTGTATAAGATCGTTTAACATCCTGTAACCATCAGTTTGGGACCCGTGCTCTTCCACTAACGCCCGCTGTCGTTCGGATGATGTTATACAACAAAAGTTATAATTTATTATATTATGCTGTAATTTAATAGTACTTATAACATTTTGTTGCATGATGTTGTATAATATCACTAACAACGTATAACTTTTTGTGACTACAAATGTTGCAACGTTCTTTAACGTTATCTAACTGCTGTTGGGAGCAACTTAATGATCCATAAATTGTTTTTATATTACTAACTTTTGTTTGTCAAACGGCGTAGCAAGACTACGTAAGTAATTTCAAGAGTCTTTTGTCCAACTGTGGTCGTAGTGTGGTCAAGTCTATTTAGTTGAAGAAAATGTCGACAACGATACAATTCCAAACAAATAGATTGCCAATTAACTTTACCTTAGCACCAGTGAGCTCCTCGTATCGAAACAATTAAACGAATGCACCAAGTAAACGCAATACATCTCAATCTGTGTAACTCCTGGGCCCTAATTAAATTATTCCCAGCATCGGGCACAAGCTTTTACTTAATGACAATTTAATGCTGCCCGCTCCGCCCTTAAAGTGTTTACCCCTGGATTTACCTGTTTGGTTGCCCCTTGACAGCGAAAAGGTGAGGCAGGCTTAATATTGTATGCGGTAATGATAATATATCAAATATTTCCACAAGAAGATACCTTCTTCTTCTTTATCAATCGATAGATGTCCACGGCTGGGCAAAGGTCTCTTGCCCACTTCCACAGGTCCACCTAGTAGGACGTGTCCCACTGCAGGGTCGCCACTCCAGCACCTTGGGACCCTAACATATTTAAACTTTAATACTATACAGTAAGAATGCCGACCTCATACCGAGAAATGTATCTGCATCTCAAGCGAGCCGCTGGCAGCCGCTGGATATAACAGGCACGAGTTCGAGCTCTGTGGCGATCCTGGCAAGTACTAAATACTTGAGACGACGATAACTTTATGAATGACTAGAAGCGCGCCCCGGCTTCGCACGGGTCGACATCAGATTTTTTGTAAAATGAAGTGAATGTAGCTTTCCAATGGTGAAAGAATTTTTGAAATCGGCACAGTAGTTTTTGAGTTTATTCATTACAAAAACACAAAAATACAAATCTTTTCTTTATAATAGTAGTGTAGATATACAGTAAAATTTTGTTTTGTTTATACTTAAAAAGCAAGGTTTTCTCGAACTAACAATAAAAGAGACCTTGATCACTCTTCTGGCGCCAAAACCTTTGACAAACCGTAGTTTTTCTCGTTAAAATGATTATAAAAGGGGCCCAAAAATTTGCAAATTCTTTCTGATTATCACTAATTAGAACGGTCGTTTGTAAAAATTTCAGCGGGGGATGTACGGTTCAATGACCTTAAACGGGTGGTGACTACGGAAATGACTAGGCGCTTTTTATAAATGACGAGGGTAGGTAGTAGGTACCTCTTATGGGTGTATTTTTCATCACTTCAAAAGAGTTGGTTAAGAAAGGAAATTCATAACAACTGATTAAAAAATATCTTTTACTAGCTGATTCCCGTGACTTTATTTGCGTGGATTGAGGTTTTAATTTCCGTGGGAATCTTATTTTCCGGGATAAAAAGCAGTCTTTGTGTAATTCTGGACTATAATCTATCGTTACGCCAAATCTCAGTCAAATCGGTTCAGTAGTTGCGGCGTGATTGAGTAACAAACATTAACCTCCAAACTTTCGCATAAATAATATTAATGGGATTTTTTGCTATCAAATTGAGTTTCCTGGTGATATTATTTTACCAATATAATGCAGATGGTGTAACAATTCAGAAGGAAGAAGAACTCAGTTGCATTCCTGATATTTCCTTTAATTACAAAAGACATAAAAAGATCGCAGTAGGTAGATATTGGATTGCATTTTATTTGCAGGACGTAGTGAAAGATAAACGCACTTGTTTGAAAGAGGTTGCTTTTATTTTCTATGAGCTGTAGGCTCGTAGAGGCTCCTTAAAAATGTTACTCCCTTTATTTTTTAATTGTCATCCAAAAAGTCTATTATCAGTTAATCGATTTAGCAATTATATAAAACAACGTAACCTAAACCCTTGTACAAAAGGATAGATGTACGTATTCATAGAATAGTAATAGGGCGCGTGGGCGGTTCGCTAGAGCGAAGCTCGTTTTTTTGCTATTCATCAAGTAGATCTTCGAGTCCTGATCATCTTTTCCCAGAAAACAACTCTTCCATTTATTATACTCTCTAAGATAGATACTGACGAAATTTGCTTGGCCGCCATCTTGATTCCGCCATTTTAAAGTTTTTTTTCAGCTCACTACCAATGGGGTGAGGTTTCGAGTGATTTTTGATTGAACACCTCATCTATCTTCAAATTTTTCCTCCTTTGAATGAATTTTTGCAATACATGCTCATGAAAAAAAAAAATCCATACAAAATTTTACAAGAGCGGTGATCAGTGAGTCAGTGAATCAGCACGAGCCAACATGAATATATATAGCTATGTATATTCATATTGGGTAAATAGACCACTTAACAAGGTTACTTACGTCTCAACGAATACCTTCCCAAAATACGGCGAAACGATGTCAAATTGATGTTTAATTAACTCATTGCCTGATTCTCGGCAAAGATCAAAAGCTTGGTATTGGGGTCAGACAGTTTGCGTCCCCAGGGCGCCGGGTAGACGAGTAAAGGTTGACACACAGTAATTGCAAAATTTTATTTTTTCGCTATAGGAAGAGTAACATTGGCAAAATGTGTCGACAAGACCTCATTACTGCGTTCCGGCTTCGCTCCGGACATATTCCGTTGAAAAAATTCGCATACTCGATGAAAAAAGTTGCTTCTCCGAATTGTCCCGACGAGGACGTGTAAAGAGGAAGTGTATCACATATTAATGGAATGTGTCCGAAGCGAAGTTCCAAACAGAACATTGGTTGATATAAATATACTTAACTCTGGTGAAACCAATGCTAGAAGACGCGAACAATTTGTACAGAATAGTAATTTAAATTTAATTTATTTTGATTGTGAGAGCTGAGTCACTCCATAAATCTTTAATACGCAATGTAAGCTCTATTTTTATGAAGCTGGATTTCAAGCAAATAAATAATAATTAATTATTTCTAGTTTAAACTAGAATAAAAATTCCAAGTGTTTTAAAGAGTAGATAACTAAAAAATAGATAGTAAGAATTTTTACATTTATATTATAGGACACTGCTACAAATCTGTGTGACGACACGATACATGAACAAGCTATAAACGTATAATGCGATCAGTGATTTCGGAAAAATGCATGGACTAACATATATCCATACATACAAACATACATAATTAACTGGGTTAAGGTAACTATTTGGAAGCCCTTATAGATTACTAGCTTTAACCCGCGGCTTCGCTCACGTTAGGTTCGATTTTTTAACCCCCTATTTAACCCTCTTGGGGTTGAAATTTTCCAAAATCCTTTCTTAGCAGATGTCTACGTCCTAACAGCTACCTGTATACCAAATTTCAGCTCGATCGGTCCAGTGGTTAGAGCTGTGCGTTGATAGATCAGTCAGTCAGTCAACTTTGCCTTTTATATATTTAGATATGTGAATATTTTGCATTAAAAACATATGTGTCGAATCGATGCCGATGATAAATCGGTTAAAAATAAACGTGAGCGTTGACCCTTATGATCGTCACCAAATGAACGGTAATGATTATTATTTATATACAGGCTGTGGGGGCGCGTGTGTGTGAGCAACTTTAATCAAAAGTTATATTGCCACTTGGCGGCCGTGAATTTACATCGTGTGTTTACTTGTTCACAACTACCTATCTGCGCAACGACGTGTGGGGCTGAAGTCTCGGATTCTATTTTTGAAGAGTCATTAATTTTTTTTATTCAATGACAAGATAGTCCTTGACTGCGATCTCACCTGATGGTAAGGGACATAACCGGCCACCCTCCCGCCAACCTTTCGGTTATATGGGCCGAAGAAATGGGAGCTTGGATTGGTCTTGGCGTGTTTCCCGGGCGCTTTCTTAACTCCCTACAAATTAAGAGGTTCCTTGTCCCTGCGTCATTCTCCCATTCAAGGCCCATCACTTGGTGGTAAGTGACGATGCAGTCTAAGATGGTAGCGGACTAACTTGGAAGGGGTATGGTATTGTTCAACCCATACCCCTAATCTGTTTCTACACGCCATCGTGCCGGAACGCTTGCTTGGAGAACGTGTCTCATAAAAACTTCGGGTTCCAACTCTTTAATCCCGATTCTGCCCAGTTAACTGTGGGGATTTAGGAACTGTCGATTTTATGAATAGTTAATAGTTAATAGGTTCTGCCCACCTAAACTGGGGGGTTTTGTGAATTGAAGACGCGAAGTCGCGGTCATCCGCTAGTTAATAGATAAATCAAAAGCATCTTAAACAATATAGTGACTTGTAAAATTAATTGTTATTTACGTTAACAATTTCCTTGCTTGCTTATAATATTTCAAATGGCAGCAATTTGCTAAATTGACGACATTTGGTTTACTAATAACGTTCATTTACAGACATTTTACAGGTTATTTTCTCAGCTTGTCGGTTTAAAGGTCGGACAACATTTTGGGTATCACAATTTGTTACAATTGATTTGAAAATTTCAAAGTAACTAAGCTTTGAAAGTTAACAAAATTATTGTATTAATTAAATCGGTATATTCCTTTTATCTTCTATATTATCTTTATTCCCTCACACTCATAGTCGATGGGATAGAAATCCGCTAGGAGTAGGTAATGATATTGAAACGGTCGAGGTTTGAACCATCGACCTTTCGATTTTCGGTTCGCTGCATTAGCAAGAAAGGAATTTTACATGATTACAATATCTACCGAGGTACTTAGTGCAGCACGTCTGTACGTCCTAAAACTTAACCATTTTTCATCGGATTTTCTGATATTCATCACATCATTACAGACTATCTATTAGCGTCTTTTACTTGAAATTTTCCATGCTAGGACTATGTGTTTTTTTTTTATTGTTGTTTCTCTAACTTAAGTAACTATAGTATAATTTTTTTATATAGTGTACCGGTGGTAAAGTCTTCACTTGTCACATCTTGAGCTGACTGTCATGTCAAATGTTGGCCTGCGTCAAATAAATAATTTTGATTTTTTTTTTATTCTTTATACTTGAATCTGTGTATGGGTACTAAAATAATGGGGTGAAACCTTTATTCCAATGAAGGGGTGGTTTGTATTGTGCCGTGATCACTCCTGCAATGGCATCCGTCGGGTGTTTGGGAGATAAATAGTTTCATTACTCCGGCCCTTTGGTCTTCCGCTGCCTACTAACCGGTAGGCTGTGTGAAACTTTACGAATACCTTCGCTCTTCTTTATATTATCTCCATTTGAAAAACGGAAGCCGGAAGGGCATTCCAAATGTTTGCGGTACTTACAAAGCTATTAAATACCCATTTCATCATCACCAAATGACGTTTAACCAATGAATCCTGTTCTGACAATATTTGTATAGAAAATCTGTCAAAAGGTCGAATTTAACTATCGATTAAACGTTATCTACATGCCTGAGAGTTTTCCATTTTCTTAATGTGAAGTCTGCCGATCCATACTTGGCCAGCATGGCAGACTACACCACCATGCTTTTGTCTAAATCGGCTGGCGATTGGTGACCAATTTTCATGTTCATGTTTCAAATCACAACGCAGGAACTAAAACAACACATGGTTTTCGGTGTGAACGATTCATTAGAATCAAACTGGATGAATCTCCGTTTTTCCTTATACTACTCCTAAAAATAGGAGATCAGACGAAGTCATTATTTTGCCAACAGATGGCAGCACAATCGATTACGACGCGCGCGAACGAGGAGCGCAATTTGCGAGCCGATCACCCGTGAAATCTACTGAAATGAATAAAACTATTCGAGAACACTCGAACAGCTCGATTTTTATCTTGACTCTCGAATCTTCGACGGCTCGCGACGATGATTGATTTCATAATACATTTTCTGCTGTCAGAATATTTCCACACGCTGGCTCCAGATTGCTTTTATTGGAAACATGTGTAATAATATGATTCGCGTTATAACAAATATTCTATTATGGTTCGAGAGCCTTTAGGAAATATTTTCTGAATTTGTTTTTGATAAAAGCCTCATTACAGGTTTTAGTTAAATACTGTTACTGCTAGAAGCGACACTCCCTTGTGACAATTTACCATCATCCACCGTCGCGTCGCCCGCAATTAAGCGGTACTACGCCTAGCTATATCACGTGTAGTGTCGTCCTTGTCCTGCTCAATTTAAGTACCTATAGCGTTGTAATTTTGAATAGTAGTAGCTTCTTCTCAATCGGTCTCTATTGACAGAGTGGTCGTGGCTACTGGGGTGATGTGCTGTAAGACGTCATTGGTCTCCTTGGTTTTGGTTCGCATCATCTCCTATGCGATGCTCCTCCACTTTTGATGACATGCAGCATTGCGGGAGCACTCCACCACAGTTTTTTGGGTCACTACTTTGACCAAATCCGTCCATCCACCGGTAAGCGTCCTCCCGATTCTCCTCCACGTAACCCTCGACCACCAATCGCTGAATTAATCCATCATTTCTGGAGAGTGGCCGAAGAGCTTCTTTTTTTCATCTTGAATATTTTTTAGAGAGTTGTGAAATAATAATGAATATGCCATTTTCATGTGGCCACCTCACGAAGCTACTTACCTGAGTTTTACACAAACTTTGTATATCTCATAGTGTTCTAACCTCCTTTAATAAAGGGCATGCCCTTCATAATTCGTAATGGCACAGTTGACAAAAACCTTTCTTTTATCTTCAGTTTTTTCTTTTCATTATTTGTTTGAAAAGCCAAACAAGGAATCTTTAAAATTATAGGAATAATCTACGATACAGTATAACTACTCATAAGACAGACTTCCAAGTTGACTATCTTGAAGTAAACTAAGTTATTCAGTCTTTGCTCCAAGCCTCAGGCGATAGAAGCTTTTAAACGCTGACACGACCTATTATAAACTTGCTCGTGCAAATACCTAAGGCACATGCCCTATCATGTTTAAATGTCAATAGCAAACTTGTAACTTAAGTTAAATGGACTTGGGCGATTATGAAGTTAGGTACTGAATTCTGAAGT
Organism: Hipparchia semele; assembly: GCA_933228805.2. Taxonomy (NCBI): domain Eukaryota; kingdom Metazoa; phylum Arthropoda; class Insecta; order Lepidoptera; family Nymphalidae; genus Hipparchia; species Hipparchia semele. The sequence goes on along the minus strand of OW121710.1, from coordinate 13,891,382 downwards.
TAAATACCGAACTTAGGTACAACAATGATCCATAGTCATATCTATCGTTTGATAAAAATAGTGACAACTATTGTTTTTAATCAATGTATAATATAATTTGTATATTGTACTAATACGCGTAAATTCGAAGATAAAACATCTTTGAGGTGTGATTCCGGGTTAAAATATAGTTCTTAGTAGTAGCTTTTGTCACTCTCCAACTATAGGTACCATGCAAAAAATCACGTCCAACCTGATGCAGTGTGATTGAAAGACAAAACCAATAAACATACCTAGACTTTCGTATTAATATACGAGTATTACTATATTAGTAAGATTTTATCATTAAAAGTAATTTTAAAGTAGATTTTTATTCAACAAGTTTCAACCTAGTCTAGTTATCGTAATATGTTCAGGAGCAATGCAATTTCCTGAACATTAAATTCGCATAAAACAACACGACGCAATATCGTTTCAATTACGTGTATAGACTACACACCTACCAAGTCCTTTCTATCCAATTAGGATTAGAGGTGTGGCTCTATTTGAAGCGGAGAAGTGTAAAAATACGTATTTCGTTCGTAGTTTCAACTGATAGACGTCCACTGCTGAATATAAGTCGTTAGAAAAAGATCTTGTACCGTATGTATCTAGCGCCGTACTCTTCTGAGATCATCAGTCCACCAATTGAGGCAGGGTAAGGGGTACCCTTCCAGCCTAGCAGTTCTCCTAGAATCACCCTCCTACAGCAAACTCCTATGTTCGAGTTGGCGACCTTCTGGTGTTTTCTAGTAAGAAAACAACAAAAGCCCTAGAAATATTCGGTGAATTCCCACGGTAATTAAGATACTACTTAGCATTACAACTTTGGCGTTGTCTATGTAAACAGTTTATGAAATCAACAAAGAACAACAAAGAATCCTTGGCTGATGAGGTGACCTAAGTGGAGAGTGCGAGCATACAAGGAACTATAATAATATAGTAAAATCATGCTATGTACTGAACTGGCCTAGGGATAAAGTGATATCCTTAACGATATCGGCCCGGACTCAAGACTGTTCAGTCTTAGAATGGACTTGGTACAGCACCTATCGAGAGGTGTCACCCTCTGTTAGACATATATGAAAGAACATAGTAAGTAACATCGCGCAGAATCGCATAACAAATATTTGTAATCGCTACATTTGTGTCGTGTGGTGCGAGTTGTTACGTTCCCTCAAATATGGTTGAGCGAAGCAATGGCTGGATCATGCGTCATGCTCGTGAACGGGTGCCACCAACGGGAATGGGTCTGCTTTGGCTGCCCGTCTTGACATGCGTTGGATTGGTGTACCTACGTATGCATTTTTGCATTTTTGAAGCTTTATTGTGGAAGCACTGTATAAATAGCATAGCTTTGTAAAAAAAAATTTTTTTTGAAAAGAGCAACTGCTGAGTTTCTTGCCGGCTCTTCTCAGCAGAATCTGCATTCCGAACCGGTGGTAGATTTATGACGTGCCATAAGAGCTACAAGTTAGCCTATATGAAATAAATAAATTTTGAATTTGAATTTTGAATTTTTCAGAAAATAAAATTGTGATTGTTCGCCTGTTGTGTATTCTTTACCTGCAGCCTCTATAACTCGCATAATAATTATGCGTTCTAAAATAATGCATTCACTATTAGTTGCTATGTGATATTAAAAAATCATTTTGCTACTACTCTGTAACACCTATGTGTTTCCGCAGGCAATCAGACCACGCCTCTAATGGGATCCGATCAAGGGAATAATGCTCCGTATTAGTGGGCTTTTTGAGAGGTGTCCGTGATTGCTTTTTAATTATTTGTAGGAAACTGTGCGTGTGGGCTTTGTAGATAGTAAGTATAGATTGTATAAGTAATAGTAGGTTTATTTCGTAATAGTAGTTTTTTTTTCAACTACACAACGTCGTTAGCATGTAGTTTTATAAAGGTTTTTTTTGGATTCTTTTGTTTTCCCAAGGTAAAAAGTAATTAGTAGTTGTTAAATAAAAGCTCTCAATTTGGATCCTTTTGAGGACCTTTTTTTTAAAGAATTAAAGCCAAGCTGAAGTTGACTAATATCCTCCTATCCCCTCCAAATAAGCAAAAAACTTGTATTAAGTGAAGAAAGTGGGTACGACAATAGTGTAACGATGGGGGGTGGGGAACCTACAACCCTTTCAGTTTTCAGTCGGCACCCTTAACCGTTAGGCTATTGAGGCTTCAAACAGTTTCAGTTTTTTAACATACAAGCCTTTCTTCTCCTTAAATGGCATAGAGTAGAAAGTAATTCCAAAAGGAAAATCCTACTAATACTATAAATGCGAAAGTGTGTTTGTTTGTTTTTAATCAAGCAGAAAACCAGGAAAGGAACAACGGATTGGCGTAATATTTGGCGGGTATAGTGCAGGACCTGGAGAGTAATAAATGCTACTTTTAATTCTGGGAAAACAAACGATTTCTGCAAGATTTTTAAGACACTTCTCTTGTCTATGTTGGTTTAGGGGATGTTTTATGTTTTCAACTTTGTGAACTGAAGAAGTAAAGTGAAGTGAAGAGCAGATTGATGCGATATAGTGCAAGAAAGGCATGAGTGACACTTCTTGATATCATAGGCCAAAGTCTTTTTTGGGCTCTAGTTAGGCTACTCCAAAGAAGTGAAATGGTTAATCAAAAACAAACAGTGACGAAGTTTCGCTTACTTATTCGTCTCGTAACCGAAATAAAATGCGAAGCATCCGATGAGTTTCTTTCATCTCCAAAAGCAAACATTCAAATATTTATTTTTCCAAATTAAATTCCTACATAAAAATACATTGCCCGGACAGGTACTTGCCTCCAACTAACAAACACGGGCAATACATTTAACGGCCTACCCGTTTGTCAAAGGAAACACCCATTGGATTTAATTTGTCGCGTATTTACATAATAAATGAACGTCTCCGCCTCGATGCGGTGTAATCCGGTTTAGAGCGGCTCAAACTGGTTTAAACCGGTTTTAGCCATCATTTAAAGCGACTTGATTCTCGATCGGGACGCAATTTGCATGTTATTTAAGTGTTAAGACTATAATAGTTTGGAAATGAAGTCATTTTGTATGACAGCGTGCTAATACGTTCTTAATACCAGTATTAAGGTCATGTCTGTCGTGAATTACCTGGGATTATTTATTAGAATTCTCACGTTTAGAAATTATAGGCAGGTATTTTTTTAATTGAGACAATTTTTTATGAAGTTTATTTAGCAATTTTTCTGGAGCAACTTTAGTCCAAAACCGCAATGGTCAGGGTAGCTGGCTGAAAACCCATAAGTCTACGGTTTAAACTCCACCCTTTTCTATATTGTCGTATTTATGTATTACAGCATACTAAGCTTTAGCATCGTCTTAGTTTGAGTCCAGGGAAATGTTATTCATTTTCTAACTAGTACAGTTTTTTCCTAAGTATCGGCTTTCAGTTTCTTTGGAAAAAATATAATGATGATGTACTTTTGATTTGTCTTTGACTTGAGAGCAATTATAGCCTAGTTACTAGGCTATAATTGCTCTCAAGTCAAAAGACTGCGGTCTTTGTACTACTAGGCCCTAGTAGTACAAAGACCGCAGTCTTTGTTTGGGGGGTCGCGGGTTTTATCCCGGGCACCTCAGACTTTTCAGAACTAGAATTTGTTTAAGCAATAAGCCTCAATAGCCCAACTTAAAGGTTGTAGGTTCGATGCCCACCCATTGCACGATTGTCATACCCACTCCTAACACAAGTTTAAATCTTATTTGGAAGGGAGACGAGAACATCAGTCCAGTCCAGCTTGGCTGATATTCACCATAGATATCTCACCTAGTTAAATGCTTCTTCTTAGACTGCATCATTACCTACTCACCTTCTTCATTTTTATTAAACAACTAGACGATGCCCGCGACTTCGTCCGCGTGGATCAAGGTTTTGCAATTTCCATGGGAACTCTGTAATTTTCCGGGATAAAATGTAGCCTATGTTTTAATCCTGGGTATGAGCTATCTCCATTCCAAATTTCAGCCAAATCAGTTCATTCGTTGCGTGAAGGAGTAACAAACATACACACACACATACACATATAAACTTTCGCCTTTATAATATTAGTGTGATGTGATGTGATGTGAAGTGTGATAGATGTCCTATTGCGATTGTTGAGCAAAGGTCTCTTGCATGGACTTCCACAGGACCTTCCTTTAACTTGCAATGCCTTTATCCAGTACTCTGTTACTTATCTGATGTCATGATCACTCACATAACAACCACCATTATGGTCAAACATAAACTTGTTACTTAGGCACCAAAATACCCTCGCGTCTGATTCATTAACCAACATTTGCCCCCTCTCCTAACCCCTGACTAATTGCTAAGACGCTCTTACCGATCCCAATCTAATACAGTACGTAGAGAATATACCAGAAATCACTGGCGACGCAATAAACTTCTCCATCCCCTGGGGGAAGTACGAAAGTGATAATCGAATCGACGACATTATAGTGCCTATAACAGAATCGTTAAATCTCCATCAAGTTTTGGTTCGCTTCCCGACCCAACACTTACCCGGATTCAATTAAACTTTAACCGAAGCACTCGTAAACAAAACTATTATCACGCTGCCATCAAGCAATGTGGCTTTACCCTATTAAGAGGGAGGGGCTATATGCAATTTTCGCAGTCAAGTCGTAGGACCAAGAGGTCAAAAAGGTATGATTTAGGTGTCATTATAGGATGGCATTGTGTATAAATATTATAAGACTAGCTTTTACTTGTGACTTCGTCTGCGTGGAGTTTTTAAAACCAACAAAATTTATTGTGTTTTGGAAAAAAGTAGCTTTTTTATTAATACTAGTGAGGACGTGTTCAACCATATTCTCCATCTATACAGAACACTGAACTTGGCATTTATGTCGACTTTCATTAATAAGTTTTTGTTATTTGACCTCTAGGTAGACTGATGACATCAGATGAGATGCAGGGAGCCAATGGATACACGCGGCGCAAGACCGAGGCCGGTGGGAGTCTATGCAAAAGACCTTTGTTCAACAGAGCAAATCTAGAGATTGATACTTGAATGCAGAAGGCAATTTTTTTTTTAAATTGTAATTGTACCACACATGACACATCATATCATCATGCCTTCTATGTCAGAACTTTTTGTACTTGTACTAAAGTCTTGTCCTAATTATGTAGCTTATTGTACGCTGACGACTTAATCTAAATTCTATTGTTTAGATAATAAAGCGTTCTTTGAAACGGTTCTGGAGTTGATCTCAATTATGGGATTGGTCTTTGTGTTTTCGTTTCAACAGTTTTACTTAATAAAATGTGCAGTGTTAGACTTCAAGTTGTATTCAGATTACTTAACGTAGTACAATTCCCTACGGGTAAAGTTAATGTGACCTTGTTTATTATAGGAAAATTCTTACTTTTACTGGAAAACGTTGTAATTTTTTTTAAATATATTTTTAGTGAGCAAACGAGCAGGGGGTCACCTGATGTTAAGTGATTACGCCGCCCATGAACATTTGTAGCACCTGAGGCACCACCAATACGTTGCCGGCTTTTTAGGAATTTGTTGGTCCGCCCCTTGAATAACCCCATGTTGTAGTTCAGTGGGAACTTATAACAGCTTAGGCCATAGCATCCAAGTAAGCGAGTAAGGAGAGAACTCCTCGTTTTCACTAGAAGGATTTTGTTAAAGCGTTCTTGAAAAAAATATTAAGAAGTTTTCTATTGAACGAATTTGACATGATTCGGCATGAAATTGTCGAAGTATCAAGTTGCGAAAACATAATATTTGATCATCTAAATTGACAAATTATTCGCGCAAACTTTAGTAATGAGTTTGTTTATTTAGAAATTTTGAGGTATGGGTACACGGTAAATATTTATCACTATGTTTGAGTCATCTTAGATCATGATATAAAAACCATATAAACGCCGATCGCTGCCGCTAAAACTAGCCTGTCTTCCTTCTCCCTTAATTGTTTCGTGGCGAGAATTCGATAGAAGAGTGGTTACAGTCACAGTTAAATCCTCCCACCAGACCAGACCAAAAACTCGTCAGAAAATAAAAGTTCCAAATTGCCTCCGCTTGGAATCGAATCAAAGATACTTATAAGACTACAGGTCTCACCATTGAACTAGAGGTCGTCAAAAGTTCAAGTTGTAAGCAAAAAAACGCTGCCCCGGAGGCTCCACTTAGTTCCTTGTGGATGTTACGGCTAAGAGAATCACGGACCGTGTTCCGTAAATATTGAATGTGTAGTACGCCCCTTACACTCAAGCCTCTAACAATAATATTTTCCACGAACAATCTTCAACGAAACTCATTTTCTAGTTTCATGGAACACGGTAAAAAAAAGCTAGAACAATAACAGTGTCCTTGTATTTCGTTTATCAAATAAAAGAAAATTGGAAGGAGCCGCCATGAAACAATAAATTAATGCCGTCGTATAACGTTACGAAACAAGAGAAGTTTGAGTGTCTATTCTCAAATGTTTGGTGACCTAGCAACGTTTGATCTTGCAGTGTTGAACGATTGCTTTCACGAAGCTACGAAATGTGCGGAATTACTTTTTCATCATACCTATTCGAAAAACGAATATTGGCTTCAGAAGATAGCGGGAGAAAAATTTAATTTTTAGTTCCATGGGAGTTTTCATTTCTCTCTTCTGATTGGTCCGCGTTAGTGCTTTAGTATGTGTTTATTACTACTGCGATCGTTGCAGAAATTCAAAAATGTTTAAGCAGCTGTTGTCTTCGATAAGTCACGTGATCATAGAAGGTTGGTACTCCTAGCTTTTTCTCATAGGTAATGATGAAAAATAGTGTAAGTCATTCGGGGCCAAATTTTTTGTTCTCGGGCGGCGTATATTGAATTCCTCGCTACGCTCAAGATTCTACTTTAGAATCCCTCGCTGGGCTCGGGATTCTACTATAGAATCCTTCACTTCGCTCTGAATTCAAAATAGCGCCCTCGGGGAACAAAAATTTTCTTTGGCCCCATATAACACAAATAACTATTCCACGTAAACTGTCTTTACGTAATACGTAAGTTTGAATTCTTGCTGAGCCTTTTTATCCAATATGAATATGAAATAAAATACAAAACATTAGATGTAAGTAGGTAGGTATAGTTCTTGTAATTCACGAGGGCGCGTGAGCTTTACTTGTGGTTACGTGTGAAAGTGTGCGTGCCTGTCAGGAGCCTAGGTGGGAGCGGTCAGGCGCGAGCAAGCTCTCGCTCACACTTATACAAATACGACACACACACAACCATGAGCCAGGCGCCCTCGTGAATTACAAGAACTATAGTAGTAATATTAATTTGTAATCTAAATTATGACGCAAATAAATGAAAGACAAAATTAATTAATTTAATTTCATACTAAAGTATGATGATTATAAATTGTTCATGTTATATTCAAATTCATATTAAACAGCACGAGTTTTATTGTTTTAGCTATTGGTTAAATGAATTAAAATAACGGACTCTTGAACTTACTTTTAAAGAAAAATCGAAATAAATCATTACACAGCTATAGTTGCGTAACGATTTATGCTTATTTTAAAAAGGTAGTTATTACTTTTCTACACTGTTAAAAATATGACTTCATAATTACCTATGACCCTAGTTGATAATAATTTACAAAATCCTTGGAAGTTTAAGGTTCGAGTATTATTTAAAGATGCAGTTTTAAGGGCCATACACAGAAGCCTCTCGCAGCCCTTATTTCAAACATGGGCATATTACAAGGCCTTGGTAACACATCGATTGTTCCCAGTTACGATGTATACTGATTTCTATAGCTATTTCTATACAATAGAGGTGCCTTTCGTTTTTTAATATAATACAAGGACCGATTTTAATTTTGTTAAAATATTTTGGCAGACTTTCAATACAAAAATTGTAAGAACGTCCAATTTATTCCTAGGTTTAACGTCACTTGACGTTGGTGAAATCGGCACTAAGTAATTTAAGTGTATTTTAAGTTTTTTTAAATGTTTTTAGCGAGCAAACGAGCCGGCTGGTCACCTGATGTTAAGTGATTACCGCCGCCCATGAACATCATTGTAGCTCCTGAGACACCACCAATGCATTGCCGCTTTTAGTACAAGTGAAATCGGCACTAAGTAATTTAAGTGTAAGCCTAAGATGGTGCGCGCTTGCCTAGAAGATGCCTGATTCACATTAATTGATTTAAATAAAATAAATAAATAAAAATAAATATTCTTTTAATCAAGAATAAAAAAAAAAGACACGCAAGTTATAGTTGAAAAAATGGAAGGGCATTCCAAATATTTGCCATGCGTATCAGGAACGAGGAAGCAAAGCGCTTAGTGCGAGATCGTGGAATTTCGACCACGAAGCAATGTAGGTTCGTGCGATGCCTTGCAGTTCAGTGGTAGAATGGTGATGGTAAAAGCAGCTTGAGCATACTCTCCGAAATATATCTTGTAGAACACCGATAGACAGTCATTAACAAAGTTACATTTACAATTACAAATCAAAATACTAGTGGTTCGCCCCGAACTGAGACCTCGCGATATCCCATAATTCCCAAAAGTTTTAATTATATATTGTAATAATTAACTTTTAACATTAGACGCAATAAAAAAATAATAGTTGACATAAAACTGTTTTACTGACACAGCGCCATCTATTAGCATTATAGTGAAGCTATTAGCTTCACAATAATGCTAATAGATGGCGCATTAAAATTAAATAATTTCGTTTCTTTATAACATTTATCTAATTTTAGTATTTGTTGTTCAAGTACAGGATATAACTGAATTTTCAACCAAGTTTCACGTTCTAATATTCAGTAATTCAGAAGTTATAGGGCTCTGACAGACATTTAGACGGACACACTTCTCTGTCTAGTAGGCAAGCGCCCTAGTTGACTCAGAGAACTTCGCTTCGCTCGTTCAATTATTTCGATACAAATGCTTTTGATTTAGCATGACCCTTGCGCGGGCACACAAAGCGTAAACGCTTTATGGAGGGCGTAATTCAAGCAGGTATACCTAGTTTTTCGCCGCGGCGTGGCCGGAACGCGTCATAAATTTACCATCGACTGTATGGGCCGGTACACCCACTATCGTAAAATGCACATTGCACAGTCTGTTTGTCTATAAATTTTACAGTATACGCCATGCCGCCTACCCTGGATTTGGGTTTAGGTTTAAATGGAGGTAGAGTCGGAAGATTAAAAGTGAGAGTACTAGAACTACAATATTACATTCCAAGATACAGTTTTGTTTTGGAAATTACATTTTACACAACTTTAGCTATTTTGTTTTTGTAAAGATGTATACTTTGTGTTATTTAGTTGTATTTGTATTGATTCAACATAATTACTTTTTACAAAAATTTGAACCGACGATAGAAGCAACTAAAAAGGGAAAAATAAAAAATTAATCTTTTTGTTTAAGTAAAAGTATGAATCATACATAAAAAAAATATCCGCGACGAATTGAAAACCTCCTTTTTTTCGTCAGGTATCTATCTATTACGGGATTTAAAAGTTATGTGTATTTTGCTAATAAAGTTAATAGTATCTTTTACCTCATAAAGTTGGCATTCCTTACTAACGTGTAAGGAATGTTAACTTTATGGTATACCTATGTCCTATACGTTAGGAAAAGTTTTTTAAGAAATAAGATAAGACCTTCTGGAAATCTGTCTGTCAAAATGGTACAATATCTTCAAACAGCACGCTGCTAATAACGCGTCGCGGTGACAAATGTTCGGTGGCCCGCCATTAGATGTTAAACGGAATTGATGGGCTTGCCTTAGGATGCCCTCATAAATTTTACTACTTCCTCGGGGCAATGACCCCTGCAAGTTCTGTTCCATGAACGAGTACCTACCACTTTATTACACTGAATCTTGCAAATAAACTATTTTTAAGCTATTGCATAGCTTCTATCGCGGGCCTTAAGCGTGGAGACCGAATCCAGAAATTCCGTAACGAAAATAACCTGACATGGGACTCCTCTCACCGCTAGATGGCGTTGATAAAAAATGCTATGCAATAGCTTTACCGCGGCAGTCCCCGAGTGCCACACGTCTTTTTTTTTGGGCCTGCATGTTACTGCATGTCATGCGGCATCGTTATATAAGGGTCCCTACCGCCAACGCTTAAAGTAGTATTATTTCATTATTGTTTTGATATGTCATATAATGACAATCAGTGATTACTTTAAGTTTATCATTGTATGACATGGCAAAACAATATTGAAATAATACTGCTTTAAGCGTTTAAGCGTTGGTGGTATAGGCCTAAACGCGTTACGAGTATCATCGTCGATCAACCGGATCCAACGCAAGATAGGCTCGCCGCATAACTTGAGCTTGCTCAAGTAGGAAGCTTCAACTTTTGATATAACTGTGCTTAGTAATCGAATCATGATTGGTGCTAACGTACAACTTTTGATTATTGAGGCTTATCATTAGATTGCTTTCACACAACATAAAACTCCAGACACGCATGTTGACGTAAAATAATATTGTCTACAAATGACGCAGCTTAGATAAGAACAAAATTAGTTTATTAAAGTTATTATTAGTTTATTGGGCGTAGTTTTATTTTAAAGTAATAGAACGATTTTATTCAATTTTATTTAGTAATTGATCTACGCCAATGGGGACTGTCTACGAATGTCGTAGCTGGTCTACGGCTAGAGAAGCTTGCTTACTATTCCTTCTTAGAAGCAGCCTTCGAGGCTACCTTCCCACCTGAGACGTGCAAAGATGCGACAAATGAAAGGCTATATAATATACATATTATCTATTCAACTGTTAAAAAATATGTCATTATTGGAGTTAATTGGACAAAATTGTTTCACAGCGACATATTGCCCGTCCATACAAAATTACCTCATAGCTTTACGCGAATGACATCATATTTTATAACAAAAAAAGCTAATAACTCTGTTTATGGTCCCATATTCCATGGAAAAGGAAACCTTAGTTAATTAACTTAATACGTCATAAAGATTAAATTTTAAAAATTTTAATTTTTTTACATCAAAATCTTTATGTACACGGCACAATAATGTACACGTTATTTGCTGAAATGAAGGGTAAAGGGTCTAATGTACAAAAAGTCTAATTTACAGCGATTTTTGATAGCGATATACCCAATAAGAGTATCTTTATAAGTAACTGTGTCGAAAAGAAAGAAACAAAAATCTTTTTTTTAATTTTCAAGATAAATGAAAACTAATTAACAAACAGCAATCCAAACACAGCGAGAGCATCCTTCATTATCTGCCGCGTTTCTCGCAAAGTTTATTTAAGATAATACCTACAACGGAACGCAGGCGAACAGACGCAGACGCAACGACAGAGCTCCTGATGTTTTAATTGTAACTTCGCAACAGTTCCCCGACTTTGTTGCAAACTTCATGAAGGCAATAATGAAATATTGTACGAAAGTTTCACAGTGAGCATGTATCCTTTGTTTACACGAATGTAACAAAAGTATAGCAGCTGTATTTTATTCACAGTTTTTTTAAGGTAATTTTACGTATTATAGTATGTTTTAAAGTTGACTAATAGACGAAGCACAGTCTAAACAGTTGGACTTGAAGATTTGAAATTTGGAGGAAATATTACTTATTTGAATACGGTTGAGGTGCTTTTTGAAATACAGTCCCGAAATTTTTAAAATTATTTTTCTTCTTTATCAACCGATAGACGTGGCATGGACTTCCACAGGCCTCGGTCTTGCACCGCTTGCATCCAGCGGATCCCTGCGAATCGTTTTATTTCGTCAGTCCACTTATTGAGGGGGTCTACCAACACTGCGCTTCCCGGTGCGAGGTCGTCACTCCAGCACCTTTAAATTAAAGTTTAAAAACATGCAGACGATGTCATGGGCCGCAGCTAGTATAACATACTCTAGAAGAAAACGAGTTTTTTTTAAATTAGTTCAAACTACTTAACAGCAGACGCTCATTAGCTAAGTATCTCTATACAAACAAATTGACAATTCAGGCAAACTCGGCAAGAAACCCGTCGGCCTACTTTTATGTTTTTTTGGACTCTGATTGAGAAAATTGTGAGTGCAACTGTTTGCGCACATAAATGCGCCCTATAGTATCTTCTGCTTAGTTGACTAGTCTCTTGAGATTGACCACCGTGGCCGAAATGTCATACCTAATACCACAATATATAAGGTACGAACTTTCTTTACTTTGTTCCTTATTCCTTCAACCTCGGACTTCAATATTTTCAAGTCAGTCATTACAGATTTAAGTAATCCGTAATAAACACGTGTACGGCTATTTTGTAACTCTATTCCACAGCTCATAAAACCTCAGCCAAGTCATAAATGCTTTTACGAGGGAAATACGAGCGATTTTGTCGAAGAGTCGACAAGGCTGCGTTTGTCCACTTTATGGGTCTGCTGCAATATCGGAGAAGCTGTGTCAAAGTTTACTGCTAGAACCAATTCAAAAAGAAACTTTATTTTGTACAAAGTTTCTTTTTCTTCTTTATAAACCGATAGACGGCCACTGCTGGATAAAGGTCTCCTGCAGGGACTTCCATAGGTCTGGGACTTGCGCCGTCTGAATCCAGCGGCTCTCTACGACTCGTTAGATGTCCTCGGTCCACTTAGTAGGGGGTCTGCCAACACTGCGCTTGCCGGCGCGAGGTCGCCAGTCCAGAACTTGGGGGCCTCAAATTTTTAAAATTATTTAATAAATGGTTGAAGTTTACAAAAACATGCGGACGATGTCATGGACCGCAGCTAGTATTACATACTCTTGAAAAAATAGACTGTTTTTTATAGGTATCATTATAAATATCATTGCTTGCGGAATTTTGCTTTGTCTTTATAATTCGATAAAAAACTGAAAACCCAATATTCTGTTCTGAAACCCGAAAGGTCGACCATTCTCCCCGAAGCACTATTTCGTACACACTCCTAACACAAGCTTACTAAGCTTAAATTGGAGTGAAAAGATGAATTTTTCATCGTGTCTGGACAAGCCTTAATCTTATTATTGAGGCTTCACTTTTCAAATTGCGACATCGTATATCAGCTAATACACTTTTCATTGACCAACTCGTATATATTCTGATAGTAGGTTTGCCATTAATATTTTAACGAGGGATTTACGGCAGATTTTGCGGCCAATCGTTAAGAGTTCATTTGTTCCGTTTATTACCGGCCCAGTATTATATCAAAAGCTGTGTTGAGAACATTTGAGTGTGTGTATTGTGTGGTTATAATGACAGATATAAAGTAACGTTCTCTGTGGTTATGGTTTGAACTTACAAAGTGCTTTCGAATCGTCAAATGAATCTACCACTGGTTCAGAATGCCGCTCCAACCGAGTCTACATTTTATCCCGAAAAATTAAAGAGTTCCCGCGCGAATCAAAAAACCTTAATCCACGCGGATAAAGTCGCGAGAATCATCTAGTAATTTATAATGTTTACTCACATATCTAATATGCTCGGCTGGATTTAAATTCGTTGATCACATCAAAGAGTGACCATTTTCAAGCATTTGGACATTTTGTATGATTACGAACCAAACCGAGATCAGACGACCGAAAAAGGTTCGCTTTTAAACGGCAGACCAATCAAAATAATCAGATTACGTGAGCCGCTGAACGCCGTAGTGGAGCCAGGCGGAACGGAGCTTTGTCTATATCAAATTAATTAAATTACAATGCGAATTGGACGGGCAAGGGTGACGAGAGAGTTTGATTTGGTCGTTTCCTTTTCGCATCGCAACGGGTTATGAGTCTAAATCCATTTATATGCTTCAATTGTTTTTAACTTGTTCTATATTTTTTATTTGTTATTTTTGATGAATTTACGAGTAGGTATAGTTTTTGCAATTCACGAGGGCGCGTGAGCTTTACTTGTGGTTACGTCGTGTACATGCACATTGCGTAAGTGTGCGCGCCTATCAGCGGAGCGGTCAGCCACGAGCAAGCTCTCGCTCACACTTATACAGATACGACACACACACAGCATTGCAAGAACTATAATTATTGTTGATAGCATAGGTGGTGGTAGGAGCAGATGGTTCAAGACATATTGTCTATGCAAGAGACCTATGTCGATTGATAAAGAAAAAGACGAAGGCAGCCTGGTGATTAAACCACGACCTCTTTTTCCAAGGGGTTCAAATCCCAGGCAGCCCATTAAATTTTCTGGCAAGTTTTTTAAGTGTTTAAAATTAAATTAATTTAAATTTTTAGTATTAGCATGGAGCCGCTAGAGTCAGGTGGCGCAATAGTGAAGCCTGTGGAAGTCCATGCAAGAGACCTTTGTCCAGCAGTGGAGGTCAATCAGCTAATAAAGAAGCAGAAGTTTTTAAATATCATCTGTTCAAAGACGATGGATATAAACATCGTGAGAAAACCTGCATACCTGAAAGTTCTCCAGACTCTGAAGTTTGCCAATTCGCAGTCTATTTTTACTATAGTACAGTATTTTATGACCTCCTCCAGCATTCGATGAAAAATAACTGACCGAAGACTAGTTGGCCGGTTACGATCATCTTAGCTTAAAAACTTACGCCAATGGTACAGGAAAAGTACTCGATCTTTATTCCGTGCAGCAGCTTCCGAAGTGTAGATAGTCCTAATTACTGCTAACCTCCGATAGTAAAAGAGATTTCAAGAAGAATTTAACTAATTACTTGTCTTCAAATGGTTCACAAAGTCCCCATCAACGTCTTATTTATTACGTAAACATCTACACTTTTTACAAACAGGGCGTCTGAGACCTTATTTATCTAAACTCACTTAAGAGTCGACCCTCGAAGCGTCGAGGTGAAAGTAATCGCCGTATCAAAGCGAAATTTGTCAAAAACACGGCTCCGGCCGAACTTCCGTCAATTCTCTCCAATTAATAACTCTACTCTATCGCATTTAGGTTAACGGAAATTGCATATTTCCCTCTCATTCTTGTCCCCTTGTTTGAGGAGCCCCGGCGAGATAGAATATTGCCACTTTGTCGCAAAACCCCCCGCGGGCTGTTTGTACACAGAGAGATTGCAATTTTTCTAGCGTTGATGCAGGAAAATACGTTTTCGGAAATTTTCAAAGTTCCACAAAGCGAAGAAAATGGCTTCTAGCTTAGTGAATTGCTGGGTTAACGAACTTGGCTCGTGGCGAAAATTTCATCGCGCTCGCAGTACCATACCAAAGGATATACGCGATTGATTTTTTCTGCAGCGTTTTAATTCCTTTCACATGTTGAGCGGTTCATAGCGATTGTGCTTTTTTAGAAAAAGCAAACCACTGGCGCAAGTTTGAAGATACGGAGATTTGAGCAAGCAGATACTCGAAAAGTAGAACTGGTTTGTTTATTTCAAAAAGAGCATAATTTCTACACTAGCATAATTCTCTCCGAATTAGTAAGTTTTGCAATAACTGCTTCTTCTTGTCAATCGATACACAAATTATTGCTTTTGCATTAAAAAAAATGTTTACTTCTTGTAAGAGATACGTTAAATCGTAAGTCTTACTTTTGTAGCAGTTGCGTTAAATCTTTGATTGAACTTAGATATCTGTATTTGTTGAAATTCCATATTATGACGGCTGTGCTAAATTCTAACGTAAAAGTATCATTATTTCAGCGCTGCACAAATGTCTACATTTTATAACGCAAAAACGGAAATTGAGTTGTATATTGATGATAATAACATACGGGCGTTCTCCGTAGCATTGTCTACTTCACGAGCCCGGGTCATACTTTATGCAATATCAAATAGACTGTCTGCGACGTCGCTTCTATGAGACAGTGCCTTCATAAAAGGACCCTTTTTGGAGTTTAATAAAGTAAATACAGTTGTTTATGTACCACTTTCGGCAAAGGTTTTTTCTTAATACAAACTAAGATGGTAAATTCTCTTAGAATTACAAGTATGAAAAGGTTAATGTTCATTATCATTTTTGGGTATATCGAACTGCTATTGTCTTTCTAGGAAAAAAGGTCAAACACGAATAAAACTGCGGATTTTAATGTAAAATAACATCTTGTTTCATTCTTATCATTCACAAAAGCTATATTGCGTACATAATACATACGTTTACTTAAATATCTATTATAAAATACAGTAGATCCGACTCCACGCGATTTTCGCTACCACCGCTATAAGTGATAATTTCAAAAATCATGTTAAGATGGTTCTACTTGTAACCTTACAGACACGTAACATTTAACATAGTACAATCCATGGAAGTAATACTCAAGCATGGAACCCTGACTAAAATGAAAAGTGAGTACACCTATATTTTATCGAATTTTTGCATATTACCATCTCGTAAGTGTGAGTGAAACGAAACATCACCGTCTGTGTTTATTTGATTAATTATTATTATCAACTGTTCAACAATTTTGGGATCTATAGAGCGTGCACTGACTTAATTCGGACTCAATATAAGAGTTAAAACGAGACACAAATATGCTCTGACGCAAATCTATCTCGTTTTATCTCTGTTTTGAGTCTGAGCAGAGTGAGAGTGCGGTCTATAGATTTCAGCCTAAGTTTAATGCAGCCAGAGTTTATTTCGGCCTGAGTCTAATTGTCAAATGACACCAAATTACCATTCGTCTCCTATACTGTCAAATTTAAAATACCATATTCCTGGTCAAATTATATGTGTCGTTCCAAAGACTTAATTTTGTCGCATAATATTTACTCACTTGGAATTTTTGTGAAAAATTGCATAGGCAATCTTACTTCCATGCTTTACTACGAGTACTTCCATGATACAATTACATTCATCTGGCACTCAATCTCAAATTGTCTAACATTTAAATCACTCGTATCCAAATCGTTATCCTACGTTTTTATCGTACAAAGAATTGGTATCAAGAAAAATAATAGAGACAATAATACAATTTAAATAATCTGGAATTTTGTATAGTTAAGTTAATATTATTTATGTATATTCATTTTATTAAACTTGATATTGAAGTAGGTTTGCAGAGATTTTTTTATATTCATAATGTATTATAACGGAGCTCAAAAGAGAGAAACAACAGCTCCAAATTTTTACCTCAGAGATATAAATCTTATTGCAAGAAAACAGTTTATTACAAAGACACAAAAAACGTCATAATTGAAACGAATATAAAACAAAAAGTTATTACACAAAAATATTATCTTACGAAATATAGTAATTTTTGGGAGTCTTTCTTATATTACAAATTCATAATAATAACATTGTTACACTATTGTAGTAGGTAGCACATAGCGCATAATTTCTGAAATAAAATTGCATTGAAATAAAATACCATAATATTAAAATTCTAACTATGGGTCAATAGCAAAGACATCGTTTTTACCACAACTTAAGGCGTTTTTGAGTATTCGATATATCTATCAAGTAAATATTTTTTATTGTGTAAGAAAATCTTATTTATTTGACAGCTGAAAACGTCCACACACTATGCAAAAAAATTTTTTTTTCACTCATCGTAGAGAACGGCACACGAACAATAATAGTAACAAAAATAACGAATTGAAACATAACAAAAAAAAAATTAAAACTTAACAATAACAAAGGTAAAACGCGGTAGTGACAATCGCGAGTAGTACGTTGCTGTCTGTACTAAACGGGTCCGACATGAGATAGCGGCTAACTTGAAGTGAACGGTTAGTACATAATAATATATTTTATATACATGAATTGATAAATGAAACCATACGTTTTGAGTAGTCAATGAATACGATTTTCTTGCACTATCACTCTTTTTCAATACTGGTTTACCATTAACGGCAGCGATTCACTGGGTACTGATAACACTGGGTAAGAGTAAAGACCATTATAAGTCTAATATATTTTTATTTGAAGCGCATAAGATGGCAGACATTGCTGAATTCAAATATTGCTACGGATAAGAATTTTTTTTTTTTAATGAAGACATCTGGTAATAATTTAAACTTGGAAGCGAAGCGGCTTGAAAACTTGTCATATAAAGTTAATTAAAATAACATCAAGTGCTAACTTAAGCAGAAAGCAATATTTGTTAAATATCAAAATATATTCAAAAATAGTATATGATTTTATCAAGCCCTTTTTTTGGACCTCTGAAATAAAAAAAACAACCACCTTGATAATTTATTTACACCTAGTTAAACACAAAAATAAGCTGTACTAGAGAAATTAGTAAACATAATCCGTAGGTATTTAATAACAATTAATTCATCATTACTTGTAACCCGTTCATTGAACGTAGAATAATTAGTTATTATTAATATATAAATTACGACATAGAGTTTGTGATCGAATTCTGAAATTCATGAATATATTATTTGAGCAAGAAATGATGTAGGTCCTTTAATACTATGAAGACTTAACAATGTACAATATTCATATTGTACCCTTTATTATAAATTGTAATAAAGCTTATGAACAGCAATTACTAAGTAGGAAGGTATTTGATATTACAGTATTTGATATTTCTAATAAGAATAGATGTGTTGAAATCAAATACAATTAATTGAGTGAAGAGTTTAAAAAAGATAAAATTACACTATGACGAAATTATTTAAAAGATTCAAGTGTACAATTTGGTAACATAAATATTTAAATTAATATGTTATATAGGTATATTTTTATTCTTACTTTTATAAGTAATATAAGTAACAATAAAAATATAATAATGATAAATAATCAGGAAAAAACTGATAAATTGGTAAATTATTTGACAAATATCTAAAACGCAAAGGGTTTTTCTGAAGTACAAGTTACTTTTTATTTATCTTTGTAGTCAAATGGTTAATTTACGATTAATTATAATGACTTAGATTTCTTAGAAAATTGAACTTACGTGTATCTATTTAATTCTTTGGTAGTTTTACAATTCTTTTGAGTATAAAATAGAATTCAGAGTAAGATAGCGCTTCTAGCGACCTATGGCATATTCTAGATTAGAAAATTGTATGTTAATAGTAGACAAGATGAAACTACATAATAGTATATTCAAAACACCAATTTCACAAGAAAATTACATCTTAAAGCTAAGCGCAGTAGAGCGCAAATGAATAAATAAGTTTTAAATAATAACTCTACCTTTCGCATGAAATGCCTAGGAGTTACACAATAACACCCTGTATGATCCATAACACGTTAAATTATAAAAGCACATCCAAGGAATATATAGTATAAATATTTTTATAATATTATGTTAAAATACAATGCTAGCGAAACCATAATGACGAATGAATAATTATATATAGAGACCAACTTCACTAGTATACCAAAATCATTATAAAATGGCTTTAACTAAAAATTTATCAAACAAAAGAAAAAGAAAAAAATGACAAAATAAACAATATTAGTTTTAGAGGTAGTTAAGAATGAAAAAAACGTAACAAATTAGTTTATTGAAAGCGTATCGCAGTTTTATTCTAAAGCAACTTGACCTTTAATTATGATTTAAAAAAAAACTCAATATTATGGATTAGATACTAAATAAAATACATAAAAAAAAACAAATCCCTTAATTCAAAAGGCGAAGTTGAAACATTACACGTGCTACTCATATAAATTCGAAATCGATTGAAAATCACCTTACCTATTATTAGCTAGGATGGTTTACCACAAAATCCTCGAAATAAAGATACTGAACAAATAGAAAATACGGCAAACTTTATTGATATTTAATGGTCCGGGAGCCGGTAACATTAACAGCTCCGTCATGCGTGATGATTTTTTTTTAATTTTCGCATTTAAAAAAAAAAAATATTTTGCTTTTCCTTTTTTCAAGCTTCTTAAAGTAACACATACCTACTAAGCTTATGTTTTTGGTTTAATTTTTAACTATCAATTCATATAAGAACATATTTTTCATCACGTATGACGGGGCTTTCAATATTACCGAATCCCGGCATATAATTTATCCCTTCCTTTTGAAGTTAGTGCATTATAAGGTTAGTATAAAGTCGGATAAAATTTCGATTATATACGTAATCACACAAATTGCTTCCCATAATGTAATCCAGAGTTTTAATACAAAAGTTAAATAATTTCGATAAACTTCCACGTTAATTTGTATTTGCCACATAATTTATGAGCACGAGTAATTTCAGATAGAAGTAATTCCATAGATTGCCATTCCGAATATTCCATTTGTTAAATATTTTTATTACTACTAGATGTATTGTGATGAACGAAATTAATGCTTCAATATAGCGTAAAACGCATTAAAATACAAAATTTTAGTAACTCCATTATGGTTAATGTATAAACAGGTTACATCGAATATTTACAAAATTCACTATTTTGTCAGTAATTCATTTACATAAATAGGTATACATAATATGACAATATTATTTATGTATAATCTGTGATTAATAGACAATTATTTCTGTTCATGGTTTAAATTCAAATGTGGCTTTGAGGAATTATTATTAAAATAATTTTATTAGATTTTTAGATGGATTACTCAAAAAAGATCTCTTTAAACCATATTATGGTTTAATTACTAGGATATTTTAAATTTTTTAGAAAGACTATTATTATGATAATCCATCAAAACCACTTCGATAATATTACCATGACTAACTACTGTTTTGGTGTTGATCCTTTGCCGGCCTGGACGGACTTTTAAATGTCCTCAGGAACTCTAACCTAACTTACAATTAACTTATTATTACTCCAATATTGAAACTATTACAAGTAACCCCGTAATAATATTAATTAATCTCATCAAAAATTAATTCCGTTTGCATCGACTTTGTATGTACATAATGTTATGTCGCTTCATTAGTACCTTAACCTACAAATTTATTTACTTAATTGAATAAAACATCATTTTTATATACACCTACCTATATCTAATGTATATTTTTAGTTCACATAATTTGAATTTCTTAAACATTTCATTTCGATTTATTAATTATTTTATATACCCTTTCATACGACCTCTTACTTTCCATAATTTTCTCTTTTTACACCCATTTTTACGAGTATTAACACATTCTTCAATGCACTACTTGAAGAATTCAAGCATACTAAATTTTAATTTTATTTTCCTTCGATTCGTATCTTTAGTCACTTGGTTTCTAATACCTATCCGTATGACATTCTCTTTAATTTATTTTGATTATTATGAGTTATGTAAAATTGTCTTTATTTTTTAATTTGGTTGATCGAGAATTCTAAGAATTCACTTTGAGACACATTATTTTCAGTTCTATCGAACTTAATAAATTCTACTCAAGAATCATCCATTGAATAATTTGTTATTCTACTTACATATTATTATATCATATCACTTTCATTTAAAAATATACAGAGTCTTTTCTTAAGAAATTAGGTATGTTATTAGAATTTAATTGCTCTTACATTGTTCATTCTGATTATCCTGAAACAATTAATATTTTAATTTTCATGATTAGTTATTTATTCATTTTAAATAATCTATTTTATTGGACGTTAAACAAACTTGAACGATTTTAAAATCGAAACTGTTTTATTTTTAGCAGCTTATTTCCTTTTTACATTAAAATTGTTAAATATATTAAAATCAATAAAATTTGATATAAAATTAATATTGTAGGCACTTTGGTATCTTCTAAAATAAGAAGAAAGAAAATTAGTAAAGCAATTAGAAGTTACTGGCCTTTATAAAAATTTGATATTAAAAGCTATGAGTATTTATTTTGAATGAAATTTCGAAAGTTTAAGATAGAGTGTGCGCTAGATTTCAGGTCAAAGGAGTATTTTAAACGTTGAAAAATTTTGATAGTTAAATATAGGTACTTAGTGTTTGTCTAAAATCATGAAGAGCAGCCAATAGTTGCGGAGCCGTCGGCCGTGCTGACGGAGATGTAGTCCAACACCACGACATTAGACCATACCTGATACAATTAGATAATAAGTCACTCATAAGCTACCTGTTACCAAATCAGCTAGTCTAAACTTTAGAGGCCATAAGGTTAAAGATTATTTTGCAAGAAAAAAAAACAAAACCGTCAAAGTACGAAATCTTACGCACCAAGGATTTCGCAACTTGGAAGGAAACGTATGAAAATTGTTATTCGGTATAATCCCTTTTGTTTGGGACCGTAATTAAGTTTGTGAAGATTATTTACTGTATTACTCATTCCTATATTTCTATTCTATGAGCTAGGGACATTGTTTTATTTTTTTCAGCAAACTGTACATGAATCTTTTATTAGGAACTCTAGTATTTTATGATAAGTCAAAAACCTTGAGTTGTAAACTTGAAAACTGTTTTAAAAGAAGTCAATAGTATTAACAGTTCAGCGGTGACATGGACAAATGACAAAATTGCATCATAGGGGTCCTTCTTATGATTACGCTAAAAAAATAAAAAAGTAAATACTGTGGCTAACTGTGCTTTACACAGAAATTAACACGTCTAAATCTATTGCTATTCCATTCATAATGCTCCCAGCAGAAAAGGATAGCACTATATTTAGACATGTCAATTTAGATTAGAGATTCATATGTACAATAGAATTAATCACAGTGTCAGACTAAACTAGAGATCGTCATAGTAAAATGAATCAAACGAATAGAAAATCAACAGTTAAAATGGCATACACTTACAATTCGTCAGGACAGTTGTGAGGTTGTGAGGGTCTGTACCCTCCATTCAGGAATGCCCCAACATCTGCTGCATCCAACTCTGCTAGAGGAGATGCTCCTAGAGTTGCTAGCTCCCATAGTGATATTCCTAACGACCACTGTACAAAAAATTAACAATTGATTAGCCTAAGCAATTGATTACTCTATGCTATCAAGAATACCAATAAGATCTAATTTGCAATGGTACTAACAAAGGTGTAGATGATTACTGATCAAATGATTGGTGTATGATAACTCAGGTCAATAAGATGATTTAGGTCTTAGTAACTTCATCTAAGTAAGTATCACTCATCACACTTAGGATATGTAAAGTAATAAAATCTTGTTTAGTTTTGAACCAAAACTAGAAAATCTACGAAATTCAACAATTGAGTCCTATGAGAAAAATAAATGACAATACAGTTATTTGGACCCATTGGAGCGATATAATAAAGTTGAAGTAAGTACATTTTTTGTACTGACTATCGGTCAACATTTCAGACTTATTCGAGAAACCTAGTATATTGTGAGAAAATATAACAAAATATGACCTTCTAAGTAGAACATTACTTAGCATTGCATGAATGAGTGTCAAGTTTAATTATTGTTTATCTCACCACATCTGACGCGGTCGTGTACAGATCTTGCAGCAAGGATTCTGGGGCCATCCACTTGACTGGTCTGTTCTCATTATCACCAAGACAGTGATAGTCGTCAGGAAATAGA
The DNA here is from genome assembly GCA_933228805.2 of Hipparchia semele. Classification (NCBI taxonomy): domain Eukaryota; kingdom Metazoa; phylum Arthropoda; class Insecta; order Lepidoptera; family Nymphalidae; genus Hipparchia; species Hipparchia semele. The sequence continues at coordinate 13,868,082 of OW121710.1, read as the reverse complement.
TCTCTTGACAAACCGTTGTCTGTCACCTTCAGTCTTAATTTCTCGTCCACTCTAGTAGGTTAATAACATATTTTATATTTAAATTTGGTTATAATTATACTAAAAGATTTAAAAGAACATCAAAAACTTATGGCAAAGAAAATCTACGTATATGTACGCATACTCTCTTATTGATGCTTCCCTTACAGGTGAATTGAACATTTTAACTACATCGATATTTTAACTGTATTTGATAATTGGTTTAAAACATTGTGTACGCCTTCTCTTCGTAATAGGAGTTATAGAGAAACGGTGGATAGGTTGTGCCTTGTGGAAAACTAAATTGATTTCAGTTCTCTTGATGATTGTTAAAGTTTATTCTGCAAGAGGTTTCATCCAATTTTCAAAGATGAACGCACAATATTATGTTTTCATAAGTTAAGAGATTGAAAAAACAATGTGGCTTTGTTCACAATCTCGAAGCTAAACTAAATTGACAGATATAATCCATATTATTATTCCATAAATAATGGTATCCCTTTCGAAATGCTCCCGGCGGAAAAAGATAACATTTGATTTTGACCTGTCCCTATAGTTGTAGAACAGAATTGCTTAGCCATTATATTGTCATCCTAACTGTCTATGTGTACCAGATATCGTAGAAAACTTACATGCAATTTCTGGCTGCAATATCCGCATGTACCAGCCGTTGCACGTGTAAATACGCCAGGCCGCAAGCGAGTTGTGCTCCTAAATCTACCAATTCTCTAGTGGCCGGGGCTGCTTGATGGCCCAGCCGACATGATGTTAGGAACCTGTGAGTTAAAGGTATTAATTTCGGAGAAGATTCCTCTCTCTTATATGTATCTATAGTATGCACAGTACAATAATTACCTACTGAATCTTAATACGAAACATTAATGTTTATACCCTAGTAGTTAAGACTTAGAATTGCTTTTCGGGATCCAGGGTTCAAGTACGAGTTCTTTTGGAGTTTTATATTCATTTTGACCAATTAAATAGCACAGGCTTAAACTGTGAATGAAAAGATCGTGAAGAAGATCGTGTATTAACTTTGTTTTTTTACTTCAGCTGTTTGTTTTCCTAAAAAAAAATGCATGTTCTTCATAATGGACTATGCCTTCTCTATTCTGAGAGGAGAAACGTACCTATTAGGTAGTGGAATTGAAGATGATGAATATGAAAAAGATGCAAAGTTGGTGCATATTCGAGCTAGACTCTTAGTGAACTTTTTCAACCACCAGAATATTAATCTATCAAGTACATAACTACCCAAGCACAAAACGTTTTATCGATCGATAAAATAATACCCAATATTTACAATCTCTATATACTATTTGTGCATATCATTAATTATATTATTTGATTCAATATCAATAAAATTTTCAAATTAAATTAATGTTTCAAACTAAATATGAAATTTTAAAACAGATCCATCGAAACTTGTAAATAGACCTTTATTAATTATTCTGATGTGGTCACTGAGCGGTTATTGTCCATTGCACACAAATTCTATTCCATTACAAGATTTTCGGTCAGATTTTGAATAATTTCCATCGGTGAAAATTATTTCACAGTCACCACTTCATTTCGGTAATTACTTACCAATAATTTTAATATTGTGAACCACGTTGAGGATAATATTATTAAGTGCCTGATATTTTTGTTAAGAATATTAAGCATGCTAAGCTTGATTAATATTCCCCCTACCCTCCTCTCTTTCTTCCTCATTCCTTATTGCAGAAGATCGATACCTCTTTTCATTATTCAGATTATAATGTTAGAAGTTTTCTTAATGCAGTGAGTTCCTAGATCCTTCCACAAGGAACTCGATTAAAGAACGAGATTTTCACTCTAACTAGCAGGTTTTTTAAGCATAGAGCTTGTATTAATCTTGAGTACGCCAATAGTGCAACGGATGGGGATTGAATCGTTAACCTTTCAATATTCAGTTCGCGCGTTTAAGCGTTATGCTATTGAGTTGAGTAAACTTTTCCAATATTGCTAAAATCTGCCAGTATCAAATTGATATAACGCACTTGGCACTTTACTCACCTTTTAAGATTAGAAGAATGAGATACACAGCAATACACTAATAATGGTTTTCTAGCTTCTTCCGCACAAGCGGCCATAGGTGCAAGAACATTTGCGTGAACCAAACCACAAAGTCGAAGTCCCTCAGCTACTAGTAATGCTGCCTGCATGGCTGATGCTGCTTCTAAATTTTCAATAGAAAAACTTATTATAATACATTTTGTAAAAAAAAGAATAAAAACTCATAGATTTTGACCTTTTCGTTAGTTGATAGAAAATTGTAAACATCTTCAATAAGTTCTATCAGACTGCCGAAGTTATAAGAGTTAAGATGCGTTGCTATATTAATAAGTCGTTCATGTGAATGACTTATAAAAAAAACGTTCATAAATTACGTGATACACAACAAACAAAAACTTCTATTGTTGGTTTTTCGGACTACAGCAAAAGAAGTTTATGTTATCATGGAAATTGGCTATGTAACACTTACATCTGGTCAATTTAATTACCTGAAACAGTTTTGACTAAAACCTCTTCATATGTGTCGCCTCGTTTGAACACGCCTTTATAAACCCTCCCGAAGGTGCCTTCATGGACCAAGATCTCGAGGCGAATGTTGGATCGCGGTGTCGTAAGATATCGTAGCTGTTCCGCTGGATCTGTTATTCGGTCTTTGGTCACAGTTTGCTGGTGGAAAAATAGGTATCATAAAATCCCTACTTCCCTACTAATATTATAAATGCGAAAGTGTGTTTGTTGGTTTGTTGGTTTGTTGGTTTGTTGGTTTGTCCTTCAATCCCGCTGCAACAGAGCTTCGGATCGACGTAATTTTTTACATGTGTGTAGTTGAGAACCTGGAGAGTGACATAGGCTATTTTTTATCCCGGAAAATCAAAGAGTTCCCGCGGGATGATAAAAAACTAAATGTACGCGGACGAAGTCGCGGGTATCAGCTAGTTAGTAATAATTACGATGTTACGACTATCCAAGTTTTACGATGAGGCAAGATGTCTACAATGTTGGGAATGTACTAATTCGGAATGCTGACGTGCTTTCCAAGAGATCAGTTTCCTTTAGGGCTGGCATGCGCACCTCAAGAAAATTTTGTCACTTACTCCTACTCGTGAATATCAATAACCACCTAGATGATGCCTGTGATTTCGATTATTGGATTAAAGTTTTTGGATTAAAGGCTAAAAGGTAGTCTATGTGTTAATCCTGAGTGTGAGCTGTCTCCATTCCAAATTTCAGCCAAATGGGTTCATTCGTTGTGGCGTGAAGGAGTAATACACACATACAAACTTTCGCCTTTATAATATTAGTGTGATAGTGATTACGACTATCCATTTTCTCGTGATATCTTAGAAATTCTCGAGTACATCGATATATAAAATTTTCCCGTGGTATATTAGCCCTAAAGACTGGTCACCTCACCTCAGCGAGACGAGACATAAAAGATTTTGGCTGAAAAGTTATTATCGAAGATTACTCTACCAAGACTTTGTCAGTACAGATCTAGCACAGCATTATTGAATTGCATAAAACCATGACCTCTAATAGTAAGCAGTTTTTGATTAAAAATATATCCTTTAAAGCTGTCAAGGAGATAGATATTCAAGCTTTCTAGCCGCAATGCATTTTTGAACTGCAGATGTTTATTCACTCAAGAGACCCATTTCAAAGCAGTTTTCTGGACTAATGCCAGTGTTCACTTCTTTATTTTTATGTACCTAACTACTATAAGAACCGCATTACGGGACAATCTTTCTTGAAAATTAGTTCAGCCTATTTTCTATTTGTCTATCTGTAAAGGTAGGATATATTGCGGGATGTACACGCACCGGGAAGTGAAATGTGGGACGACGAAAGTCAAAAGTCTGACGAAATCATCAATTTTGTGGAGAAGACTAAGATGAGATTGGCACAACGTTGAAAGGAGGCCTGCACTTGAGGAGTCCATGGGGAGTTATGTCCAATGATGGACGAAATAATGGGCTAGCAATGAAGAATAAGAAGAAGGCTATATAATTGCCTATGACGCAAGAAAATCTTACTATCAGGTGAGATCGCAGTCAAGCGCTAGTCTATATATTAAAAAAAAACTGAAAATAAGTGGGTTCATGAGAAAGCGAATGACCTTGTGATGACTTGCTTTCTTGAAAGTTTTAATTAAGCTGCAGTAGACTCAAAAGCTGACATTACATTGGATAGTAAACCTTGAGAGTGTACTAGAGAGCACCGACTTTACAAAGAAAATAACAGAACTCTCAGGTGTGTAGGTTTTCTCACGGTGTTATCCTTGACAGTTGTAACGGGATATTTAATTGCTTAATCGGATATGACTCCAGAGGTGCGTGCCCGGGATCGAACCCACGACCCCCTCGAGCAGGAGACCACTGTCCTAACTGCTCAATGGGCTAAAAATCTACTTTATTTAATAAATGAGCAATTAATTAACAGCAATCGGTATGAAAAAAGGTATCCAGTTACGTTGTCTACCTTCGTTAACGCCTTGGGTAAAGGACACTAATTCATATTTCCTGAAGACTTTCAACGGCGCGATAAATTTACGAACAAAGGGGTTGCAAATTAAAAATGCCGTGCCGTGCCAAGCCTAATAATGAAGAGATACCAATACGCTAGAAGAGACAAGTTAAAGTAAAAAGAAGTAAAAAGTTTATGAAGATTCTAAAGTGCAGTGGAACAGTATAAAAACGATAGAATATTCGATTGGTAGATACAAATAATGCTTTCAAATGCAATGCATATAATTTATGTTAATGAAAGAAAAAAATTGAAACTACTGGCCATAAACTTTTTTTTAAGGCTAACACCACAGAGAGAGGACATGTGTGCTAGAGATACACAAGTGCACAAGTGTGTGCGTAAACACTGGTGCAACAGGTGCACACTAATGCATCTAACGATGACCGGAGAGAGATCAAGCGCAGGACCGAAGGTTTAACGTGCTCTTCGAGTCTAGTCTAGGCTGACTACACTTCAAGTTGCATTTGTTTCAACTTGCGTAGAGGTATGCATCATTTAAGCTGTCGAAGATATGCATGCAATAGCGCATACATCTACCTATCCATGTGTTGACGTGATAAAGCTATTGCCAGTGAATTTGAGCCATGCGCACTGGCAAACATCTGGGTTCTAAACTCAAGTTGAAATGCATGTTGGAAATGCCTCGTGCACTTTTAAGTTTTAGGTATTTTTTTTGGATCGACCCGGAAATCCAGCCCGGTACCTCGTCATCCGCAATCAAAACCATGCTAATCACTAGATCAGCGAAACAGTAAACTAATAATAATCAAATATAGTTCTTTCATTTCACGTGGCTCATGGTTGTGTGTGTGTCGTATCAATACAAGTGGGAGCGAGAGCTTACTCGCGCTTGACAGCTACCACCTAGGCTCTTGACAGGCACACTTACGCAATGTGCATGTATACGACGTAACCACAAGTAAAGCGCCCGTAACTTAGTGAGATAAACGTACTATACACGAAAACACTAAACGGTTTTTAATGAAAATCTTAATCCTTCCAGTATAATGATGTCAAAGGCAAGCCAAGAAGATCGCTAATTGCATTGCGTTTGTATCACCTGAAGGGGCGGCTGCATCTCGCGCAAATTGGATCCTTAATGAGGTAAAGGGCTCATTTTCTGCGCAATTCAATCTTCCACGATGCTCAAAAAGTTTCAAGAAAGTGGCTTTCACCGGATAAGAGATACAATACCGTCTTCTTTTAACCTTTTTGTTTTCTTGCTGGCTTATGGAATTATTAAATTCTACATTCACCGTAAATAGGATATTTTCTTATGGGGATTATCCTTCTATGTGATAAATCTAATAGTAATGACACTAATTCTACACGCTAAGAATTTTAACTGAACTAAATTGATGAAATTTGAATTCAGGTCCTCAACTATACGCTTGCAATAAATCACGTAGATCCGTAGCTCTGTTGCATCGTTATTGAAGGACAAACCAACAAACAAACACACTTTCGCATTTATAATTTTATTAAGGATATGGATGGCGGGAAACCTCAACAGTCACAATTTTCTCATGTGTCCATCGTTTACACAGAATTGCGACTAATTTGAGATTTTCTATTGTATTTTGAAAAAACAATTTAAAATTTTGAAGTTAGAATTAGGTAGATTTCTCATAGTACAACTCTGCCACCCGCAGAATATGTGGTTTAATTTATCTTTGTCGATCTACATAATATTAAGACAGAAGTAGTTAGGATCTAATTTATTAGAGGTATAGAGGCAACGTTGGTCGGTAATTGTGGTTCTTAAAGCACCTATTTTTATAGGTCGGCGGACCTTACTCAGTTTGTACATTTATTTGGGGTCGAGATAAATTATTATGCTCTCTATAAAAACTTGTTTTCTCATTTTGTTCGGACTAAGCTTATTAAAGTATCTATTTACAAAGCCTTGTAATAACCTGTGAATCCAAAACACGTGTATAACTCAGATACAGAGTTCCGAATTAACAACGTACATTGGCTTTCTTTTAGCCTGTTTCTCCGGTTCTGGTTCTGGTATGTTGATGCCAAAAACTAAATAGTTTCTAAATATGGATATGTTTTTTCTGAACTGAAAAAAAAGGTTTTAGTAAATAGTAGTAAATTAGTAAGTAATATTACCTGTGAGACATGTGTTAGATTAGAAGCTGCGTAGTACGAAACCCTCGACTCTGGCTTGGCATAAATGTGCTCACCGATGTGAGTCGTTGCATATGGCGACGGAGATCTTCGACTTCCTAAACAAACGTGAATCGGGTACAGTTTAATAAAAATAATATAAGGTAAAACTTCTTTTTACCAAACCCACTTTCTTGACTTCAAACGCCACTACAAAGTACATAAATTGTGCCTATAAAATTTGAAGAGTTCCATCTATTTCCCCAGGATTCCATCATCAGATCCTGACCTGATGTCGATGGAACCACCTGGGAAGTATAGGTATAAGAAGAGTAGGTACTCTTTCATACAAAAAAAGATTTTTCCAAAGAGGTCCAGGCGTCTCCGAGTAATCGGTGAACAAACATAAAAAAAAAATTCCGACGAATTTAGAACCTTCTTTGGAAGTCGGTTAACAAGTTCGACCTACAAATAAATTATGTACCTTTGCAAGTTAATAATGAAATTAGTAAAATAAGTTAAGCTAGCTTTATTAAATTTGCAACTGGCTAAAATAGTACAAAGGAACTACGGACAAATGCAAATTGATTGTATCGACTGAAATTGTTCTCAAATGAATAAATAATAGACCGAACCGACGCTGTTGGAAGGCGATAAAGGTGCAATACAAAAATTTAATTCCTACCCGTTTTAATATCGATAAAAGGATAGTCCGCGGGCTATATTGTGCAATCATTCATTATTCATAATCAGCTTTTTGAATATGTAGCGCTAGTGGATTGTGGATATTCTCTTTTTCACGGTTTTAAAAATAATATTTGAAATGGTAAAAATGTGGAATAACTCTGGATTTGGGAAACCCGTATGTTATAGTTGCTGGATTTTGTCTGTAGTTTCAATTGTGTAAAAGTTATAATAGTAAAACCATACGCTTTAACTACATATAAAATAGGTACGTACCTAGGAGTACATAAATATATCATTTTCAAGTTAAATTTTTCAAACAGTGAATTCACTATGAAAATTACGTACGATTATTATTATTAATTACTTCACGTATGATTTACGCGATTTTTCCGTACATTCAATACAGTAAAAGCTCCTTATTCGCGCTTCCTTTATTCGCGTTTTCACTATTCGCGGATTAAAAAAATGCGACCCAATTCCTATATTCGCGGCTAGATTTCTCTATTCGCGGATCTAATCGGTACATCGGTACATACATAAAAAGGATTCCAATAGGTATCAAGCCCAATATCCTTTGTAAACGCGTCGTCAAATGGACAAATCGAAAAATCTCAGTGAAGGTTTAAGAATGGCATATAAGCATTGTGATTTTTTTATGAAAACTGATCTGTCTATAGAACAAAGCCTTATTTTTAAGAGGCAAATTGCTAATGCCACTGCTGAATATCAGTCTGAATTGAAGGAGGTTTTAATAAAAAGCGTCAAGCAAGAAAAAATTACAAAATTCTTAAAACCATTGCCTAAACCTGAAAATAATAATTAATCAAATATGGTCAAAAACTAAAATTAAATTGTTTTTTTTTATATATTTGTTTTTTATTTTGTCACCTAGGAACGTATCCCCTATAATCCCATATTATAAACTACCATTCCATATTCACGGTTTCTGTATTCGCGGCATATTTACGGAACGTATCCCCCGCGAATAAAGAGCTTTTACTGTACGTACATTCAATATAAATGCGAGTTTTACGACCAACCGAAGTACGCAACCAACATCGGAGTAGGAGATTTAGATTTGAGATCTATATAGAGTGACGTCATCGATTACTACACCAATTTCAAGCAAAATATTACACGCTTTAAAAATCTCAGCCTTGGAGTATAAGTAATATGTATCGAAAAATGCAAAGGTAGAGGAGGAGAGAAGGAACATTTGATTTATAGTCAGCTCTTTTCAACAGAATCTGCTTTCCAAACCGCGATAATATAGAGTCTTGACTAATTAATCATAAAATCGAAAAGTTGAACTCCATTAAATAAATCAATTCGAATTTTGAAGATCGTTATGAGAATAAACTAACCGGAACAGAGAAAGAACATAAAAATTGTAGTAGTACGTACTTACCGAAAGGAAACTTGTGCAGACTGGCTATAGTGGCATAGGAGCCCGTGGAACTGGGCGGCCTGCCAAGTGTGTCCAGCCGTAACAGCACGTTCTGGTGGCTGCCATACGCCGCGGTGGTGTAGGAAGTACTGATGAAAAGTAATTTTTGAAAAGTATTAAACATTAATCTAAATATATAAAAGGAAAAGGTGACTGACTGACTGACTGACTGATCTATCAACGCACAGCTTAAATCACTGGACAGATTAGGCTGTTTGTTTAAATCTCTTATTTCCCGGGATAAATAGTCGCCTATGTGCTATTCCAGACTATAATCTATCTCTGTGCCAAACAGCCAAATCGGTTCAGTCGTTGCGACGTGAGTAACAAACATACAAACTTTCGCATTTCTAATATTAATAGGATAGGATTGTTAGGATTAGAATAGGGTTCCTTTTTTGTTACAGGGTAAATAATTGAGTACCTCCTATGTAATCTATACTAATATAATAAAGTGCAAGAGTTTGTTTGTTTGAACGCGCTAATCTATGGAACTATCAGTCAGATTTGAAAAATTCTTTTTGTGTCTGATAGCCCATTCTTGAGGAAGGTTATAATAGGCTTCAACATCTCGGTACGGCTCTTAGAAGCCGAGCAAAAAGAAATGATAGCGCGGGCAAACAATGCGATGCGGTGTGTCGGTGGTCGAGGGCGGTCACCCGACGAAAACCGAACAAGAACCGAACCGATGACTATTTATTAATCCGGAAGATCAAAGCGTTACCACGGGATTATTAAAAAGTAAATCCACGCGGACGAAGTCGCGAGCAACAGCTAGTGCCAAATAAATACGTACCTACGTGAAAAATATTGTAAAAGAAGCGTGCAAAAACCAGCCATAAGAAAAGCGATACGCGAAACCTTACAAGGCTTGAGGTTAGATTCCAAATCCCGACAAGCCGCGCCGCTGAGGTTTGGGGAGCTATGTACTATGTAAATGAAAAGGGAATAGGGAAAAGTGTTTACGTATTGTCTGCGAATATTTTATTAAATTAATACCTGATAGCTTTTCCCCTCGAATTCGATGCAAATAAAAGAGAAACCCCGGGATAAAAAGTACACTTAACTTCTCACTATTGGACTGACGTCATCAGATGATTCACGGAAACGAGGGAAATACGTAAAGGAGGGTAATGTGTTTATCAGTCTATGTATGTATGTATGTACCTATGTGGCGCTCTGGAGACCAAACGCGTGGGCCGATTTTGATAATTCTTACGTCTATCGATTCGTGTTAATCTTGGAAGCGTCACTTAAGACATGATGTACTCAAAATTCAATATGGCCGCCATATTGTGAAAAAGAAAAAAAGTCGACGAACTATATCGAGTGGGGTATCATTGAATGGGTATTTCAAAATCATTGTTAGGTTTCTTTGATAAAATTTTTCATTTAATGACCATAAAAATATTAAATCTAAATAATCAAAAATCCGACTGCGTAAAAGTTATTATTTACTTAAAATTTTCCACATCATATCACACTATTTAACACGAAAGTAACAAAATGACCCCAAACCTCAACCGGCGTCGATGTGGACCCTAATATTTAGAGTTTATTTTACAATGTATCATTATGTTAGCACAATTGAGTTCCTTTTGTTACTGCGTAAAAATTGAATTTTAAATAAAAACTGAAAGGGTTAAAACAAGTCCTACTGAAAACGTGTCTTTATATTATATGCATAAGTCATTATCACACAAAAGTTTTCGTCTCCAAACTCCAATAATAAACTAGGTAGGTACGTACTAACCATTTTTCATTGCGGAACACTAAAGCGGTGTGCAATTAAACGTCACTGGATAATTTATTATCTATCGATAGAGCCTTCCGTATCATCCATCAAGCACAGGGTCGACCAATAATGTCTGTACGAGTAATATCGGTTGTTATACGCCATTATACGGTGCAATTTTACCATTATTTATTTAGTTAGTACAGTGTCCAATAAGTAAATAAATGATGTAATGTTCTAGACTTGAAAACTAATAAAATGGTCATGATAAAAGAAAAGTCATATGAAACCTCAGGGTTACGTAGCGGGCGCTTAAACCGCTCAAACAAGAAATCAGGAAAAGCCTAAAGCCTCAATAACCCAACGGTTAATGGTGCGGACTGAAAACTGTTCGCAGGTTCGAACCCCACCCGCTGCACTATTGTCGTACCCACTCCTATCACAAACTTTCCGCTTATTTGGAAGGGATAGCAGAATATTAGTCAACTTCAGCTTGGCTAATATTCTATTCTATTTATCAAAAAAAAAACCACATATACAGGATTGGTAATTCTGGTTGAATTACCGACATACTCGTAGCTCATAACTGCTTCGTTGGTCTACTATAGTGGTTAGCAAGTTTGACTGCGGATGAAGAGGTCCCGGTTCAATTCCCGGGTCTGGCCAAAAAATGTACTTATTGGATTTTTCTGTCAACGAATTCTCAGTACGTACTAACCCGGAGTTAGAAAGTTGCCAGTGAGTCAACCCCGTGCCTCAGACAGCACCCAAAGCCGTCGTCGTGATTGAACATCCATCCTTCCATACATCCAACCTTTCGCATTTATAGGATAGGATGAACGGAAATACCTACGAAGTAAAGTCAATAGAGTACAAATAATAATTAAAAATTTTAATCGCTGTCCAAAATGTTCTTGAAAATGCAATTTTTTAAGAACTCATAAAATGCTTACTGGACCTTCGTGAAAATTCCCCATTAATTATTTCCCATTTGACAGCGCCACGTTTTGAAGATAATTCTAGCTGAACTTCTTAAAATTAAATTGTTAAAGTTGAAAAGTAAGATAACGTCGTTAAAAACTCTTCTTTTTGCTTTAGATTTAAGTTTAACTCATTCTCACATTTGAATAAAAGACTGAATCTGAAAAAAATACAGTAGATACTATATATTTTAATTTGTATTTCTTTGGTGAAAATGTCACCATACGTAACAAACAATAGCAGATGAAAATGTTTTGCTCGAAGAACGCTGTGATTGGCTAGAATATGTCGATATCTCCAACGTAAGTTGTGGTATCCCACAAAATTGTCATTTTAGGTCTCGTGCCCTATACCATTTGTTTTTATCTATTTTATGTGTTCATTTAAAAAGGAAAACAGCATTTTTTTTACATACTTTCAAGACGTTTAAAGTTGTATCGTTATTAAAACGACGGCCTAAACCATTGTATTGACCTTCACAGCAATTAACGCGTCACGTAAGCGTTTTGGAGATACAACTTACATAGGAGGTATCGACATTATAAAAAAAAAAAAATTAACTATAAACGTAAATCATAAAATAATATTTTACATTAAATTTTATTTTTGCTTTGATTTATTTCGACTAAAATAAAAGTAATATTATTTTCAGAACAATAACAGATAAGAAAAAATACTAAAATTTTTGTATACAAAAAAATAACATTTAAAATGTGAAATATTTTTTCAGTGCAATACATTTCAACTTCGATGCGCCTACATTCAGTATTGTACTTTCAAAAACTAGAGCAGCGGTAAAGTTTGAATCTGTTTTATGAAAATTTTATTATAACAGCGTCATTATTTTGGTTGAAGCTTCACAGCCGTCCAAACCGTTCCCATGTTTTTGCCCCAGTTGAATTAAAACACACCTATTATTACTTTGCGGCAAATGACAATGATTGTTTTACCAATAAACAACGTTTTGTCAAGTAATTAAGGTTTTTAATTCCCGCGGGAACTTTTTAATTTTCCGGGACAAAAAGCCTATGTGTTAATCCTGAGTATGAGCTATCTCCATTTCAAACTTCAGTCAAATCGGATCTTTCGTTGTGGCGCGAAGGAGTAACAAACACACTCACACGCACACATAAAAACACACACATACAATCTTTCGCCTTTATAATATTAGTTTGATGTGACATGATGAGGCATTTCAAGTCGTTGCCACCGATCACTATTAGCAATTAGATTTTTTTTTGTATTGGATGACAACATAGTCCTTGACTGCGATCTCACCTGATGGTAAGTGACGATGTATTCTAAGATGGTAAAGGGCTAACTTGGTATGGCAGTGTGCATTCAACCCCTAATCTGTTGCTACATGCCATCGTAGCGGAATGCTAAATCGCTTAGCGGCACGTCTTTGACGGTAGGGTGGTAACGGCGAAAACCTCCCACCAGATTTTACAACCTTACAAATTCCCGAATTGCCCCCGCCAGGAATCGAACTCGAGACCTCCCAGTTATAAGACTAGGGGAGAAGGAGGTAAGACGGGGTAGCGGGTAAGACGGGGTACCCAGCGAAATTCACAGTTCCAATTGAGTGATCACGGTTGTTCATTCATCGTTCGACGCGCCGCCATGATACTTGTCAGTCACCCAGTGATTAGTGGTTCACAAGTGCACAGTGTCGAAAAAAATTCAAAAAAAGTGTTTTACTGCAAATTGCTTATGATATTTTCTTCTGGTTTGACAAGTGACTGTGATTTGTTAAATAACGTTAGCTGGTGAGGTGTTGCTGTGATTGACGCTTAAACTATCCTATAATAAGGTGGGCATTGTGTTTCCTTAAGATTGTTGGCTGTTTTTTTTTTTTGATTTTTTTTTTATAAAATCGCTCTGCAGGCGAGATGGGGTAACGGGGTACCCCATCTTGCCCCCAGTGAGAATAATTTTGTTCTTGTTTTTTTTTCTCGTAAAAATGAGTTTGTTTTTTGTGAGCTTATTATAGTTTGTCTTTTTAGAATGGTTCGTGACGCACGACTGACAGAGGGTCGTGGTCCGAAGAATCTATGCGATATCACAACCAGCTAATATGCCCACAAGCGATAAAAGCAACAGTAGCTTTGTTTTGACTTCTCCAAAACAACTCTTTCCACTTCCGCTTACTAAAAATCCTCCCGTATTGCTAAAAAGCGTGGAAAAACAGCAATTATCACGTCATCTCCCTACAAACAAGAACTAGAAGTCATCGCCCAGAAAAAAAATAAGCTGAACAGAAAAACTAGAGAAAATAGAAACAAAAAAGAGAAAAGATGAATTAAAAAAACAGAAGAAACTACTACTACAAAAGCTCAAAATAAAAAATCAAAGAAGAATAGCCGATCAGCGAAAACAGCAAAACGACGAAGAGTCTCATCATCTGGAGACGAAACTGAAGAAGAGAAGAATACACCATGTATGTATTGTGAGGAAGTATATTCCGTTTCCATTGAAGGGTGGATATCATGCTCTTTATGTGGAAGATGGGCTCATAATAGCTGTGCCAGGAATAGATGATGATGATGACGAAGCCACCCATGTCTGCAAGTTCTGCCAGCTCAAATAATCAACTTTCTCTGTGATCATTCTCATTACCCCATCTTACCTCAGGGGGGTACCCCATCTTACCAGCACCATGGGGCAAGACGGGGCAAAACACCTTTTTTTTATTTTTATTTTTTCCTCTTAAATGTGTTATCAAAAGTTCCTAATGACACCAAATATTAGAATAATAATAATTAGTTGTTAATTAAAAAATAAATATGATTGTTTCACTATGTAATTTTTTATATTATTGACCTTTAAAGCTTAAGTACCCCATCTTGCCACCCTCTCCCCTACAACGCTGACCACTGCGCCAGGCAGGTAGTGTTAGTGATAAAATATAGAATTATGTAGAGTTGCTTACTGTATGGAGTCGTGGTGGCGGGCCTTATTCCCTCGTTTGTACAGAGTACCAGCTGCAGCGGCGCCTGCCAGCAGAGCCAAAGCAGCCGCCGCACAGCCTCCCGCCGCGAACAGCACGCCGCCGCCACTCCTGTTGGCATCACCTGCTAATCTTGCCGTTTCGTTGTGCGTTACTATCGTTGATAGACCTGTGAGAGAAGATTTTTTTTGAGTAAAGCCATGTCAACCCAATGTCAGCCTTAGTGATGAAGTCGCTTGGAAGCAAATCTGCCTTACTTCAGCTGTCCACAAGATAGATAAGCTACATATTGTAACATTTTTTGTTTTGAAAAGAGCACCTGCTGAATTCCTTGCCGGCTATTCTCAGCAGAATCAGCATTCCGTGGTGAATTCTCGATTTGTCATAAGTGCCACAAGTTGACCTACATAAAATAAATAATTTTGAATTTTAATTCGGTGCCCAATCTCAGCCAATGTAGCAGCCTGGAATTGGGAAATAGCCTCAAAAGGCACAGGTTCTGCGCCTGATCTCTTGAATCGTCGTGTCGAACTGAGATACCTGATAGATAATATATCACATAGTTAGGTAGACTCCACCTCTATTGAAGCCCGTCGCTGTGGCTGAAGTTTGATCAGAAAGACGAACATTGTTACAATTATTTCATTCAACCAAGCGCAAAATATCCACAAAAAAAACACCTTAATAAAACGCCCAATATCTTTTCATCACTGCGAAAAGTATGCGCCGCGTAACACCCTCACAATATTAAGTGAAACCCAGTAAATGAAATATTAGGGATAATAGAAAAACTTTTAAGGAATGGGGGGTGGATCCGGGGTGTAATAGCAATCATCCAGGTAGGTTGTATTAAATACCGTCTCGTGTTTAAACTGAGCGGAGAACTTTGCAAGTTGAAGATTAGATTAAGTAGGTAAGCGTACAACGAGTATTTTATTGGCTTCGTATACCTTTGATAAGTATTATGAGGTACTATAATATAGATGTATACAAAAAGTGCGACGTCACAGTTCATCTTCTAAATATATAAAAGGAAAAGGTGACGGACTGACTGACTGATTTATCAACACACAGCTCAAACTTGTTGGCGAGGTGGCGCACTTAGTAATATTTACTTATTTCCATTCACTTGTATCTAAATAATATAATACGTATTTACTTAACGTGAAATTACTTACTAACAAATATAAATATAACACAAATAAACAAGCATTACTATTAATAGAATATTACCCAAATTACATACTAACAAGAATAAAAAGAAAACCTTGCCGCCTAGTTTACGAATGCAATCTCTATGATATATAGAATATGTATAAAATTATTTTCTTACCGTTATGTTTAATGAACGTTAGTTACTTAGCAACGCGAAAGTGCGATCATGAGCTCAAATATCTCCAGCACTTTGCGAAGCGATAAATATATCAAAGTTTTAAACGCGGCAATACAAACTAGTTCCGTGCGGAATTTCTCATTTTCAAAACTAAAATAGTTAGCGCATCCCCGTTAGAAAAGTTGTGAGCGCAATTAAAACATACTGCTCATAACATTATGAACCTAACTTCTGATATTAATATGGAATTCGAATCATAAATAATTCATTTAGGAACTTTTCCAGTTATAAAGTAATAAGGGATTAGAAGATCATATTAGTACGTTGGAATGATGCTTTACTGTTACCCGAATATAGCCAATCCAAAAGGAAGAGTTATGAATATTAACAGGCTATGTGTATGTATGTCAATTTTACGTATGTTCTAGTGTATCGCCTGAACTGAGCCTTTGATGAATGGGGAGGTTCAATCGATTCGTTAATACAGTCTGGTTGGTAAAGGTTGATGTAACTTTACATGAATCAACTAGCTGATTCCCGCGATTTTGTCCGCATGGAAAAAGTTCAGAGAAACTTGCTATTATCCGCAAGAAGTTATGTGTCCTCTATCTCCGATAATATTTAGTAAAACCAAAGTTTTCACCAAAATTAGACAAATTATGTTTAATAGTAGGTACACAATCTATCTATAATTATATAAAAAGGCTTGTCCTGACTGACTGACTGACTGACTGACTGACTGACTGACTGACGATCAACGCACAGCCTAAACCACTGAAGTTAGAAACTTGAAATTTTGACAGTAGGTTCCTTTTATGACGTAGGCGAGCACTAAGAAAGGATTTTTCGAAATTCGCCCCCCAAGGGGGTAAAAAGGGGGGTTAAAGTTTGTATGAAACTCCGTCATTTTTCGAGTTATACTCATGAAATTCGGTATTTAGGCTTTAAATTGAAAACAAAAAAGTAAGTGTTTCACACTTTTAAAAAATTCTACCCCCTAAGGGGTTAAATAGGGGTTGAAAGTTTGTATGATAGTCCTTCGTTCTTCAAGTTATTTTTCAAGTTATGTTTATGAAACTTGATATTTTGGCTCTTGATCAAAAATAAAGAATTACGTATTTTACATTTTTCGAAAATTCTCCCCCCAAGGGGGTAAAAAGGGGGGTTAAAGTTTGTATGAAACTCCGTTATTTTTCAAGCTATACCCATAAAATTCGGTACTTAGGCTTTAAATTGAAAATAAAAAAGGACGTGTTTCACGGTTTTCAAAAATTCTACTCCCAAAGGGGTTGAATGGGGGTTGAATGTTTGTATGAAAATCCATAAATTTTCAAGTTAATATCGAGCAACGGATCTACGTGATTCTTTGATGGGTATGGTTGCAGACAGTGTGTTATAGGTTACTTTTATTCGGACAAAATCAGGAGTCCGCACGGGATTTTCAAAGAACCTAATTCCACGCGGACGAAGTCGCGAGGGGACAGCTAGTTTATAATAAAGAAAGAATTATCAAATTCGGTTCAGATTTGACGGAGTTATGGAGCAAAATCAGTAAAAACTTTCATCCCCTATCCCGAATAAACCTTATTGTTTATCAAAATAAAAAGTATTCTATATATTTACCCGGAGTATCAGCTACGTGATGCGCGCACAGACTGACAGACAAAAAATTCAAAAATATTTATTTTGGGCTCAGTATCGATAATAAAGCATCCTCCGATTAAAATTTCCAAAATATATTTAATGTACAGAATTCATATAGATATCCTTACTACCTCCATCTTAAACTATTTTTGGGTGATGCTACATTGGTAGTAAAATGTTGAAGAAACTTATATTGTGTCTGAAAGTTCCGAAAACAACCAATGAAATCGACATCCAATAATTTTCCAATATTCCTTCAATTGCCTCCCATACTTAGCTACACTTGTAATGTGAATTTGATAAAAGGCACAATAAACTTGACGCTGCTCCGGGGGAACGTAAATTTCCAAGTCAAATAAAAGTACAATAGAACAATCGATACTTCCTTGTAAACACATTAAAGAGGGTGCGGCGTACACCCTCATAATACGTCTTCATCCCTTGCAAAATATCCTGTTGCATCATTGATATATTGTAAGAGTAAGATACACTGTATCTTACTGCCGGGAATCACTTGAGTTCTGTTTCGCAGAGCGTTGTTTCTGTCAGTGATTCAATATGTATTAAATATCCGCTTCTGTACTCTAGCAAAAAAAGTTTCCTTACAAATAATAATGGTCGACGTCTTCTGATAAAAAAGTTTTAATTGCAATTATTGTTATACACACATAAAATAAGAAAATAGCATACAAAAACAAGAAAAACTCCTTGATATATAATATCTATATAAGAAAATTTTCTTCATTAGGATGATTCCTTTGCTCTAATATAATATTTTCTCTAATAGAAAAGATATATCACAAAAATAATATAATGCACGACACTTTTAGCACAAATCACTTTTATTTTTACATTATAATAAATATTACTTACGATTTTCATTTCCAAAGAACGGCACATCTTCGATTTTTTATATATCATCGTAATGTCAAATCTTCTACACGCTAATAAAGAATCAGAGGGAGTGATTTGTTCGAGTAAACTTGAAGCCGCTCGTCTGTGAGAGAATCAAACGTTTTTTGGGGCGCCTCAATATAAAAAATATCGTAAAGGTAACCGATAATCCAAAACAGTGGCAGGTGTATGCATTGAAAGGGAATCTTTAAAAAAAAATCATCTTTATTTTTTATAACACTAATAATAGAGATTTTACTGAAGGTCACGCTTGGCCATTAGGGATTCTAATTCTGACCAAATTATGAGTTCCAAAAATGATACTAAGTTGATTAATGGACTCACATTAAAACTTTTGGATTACTCATCTATTTTTCTACCAATCTTTACCTCCTAAATAAATCAACATAAAAGTAGAGCATTTTTTACTCATTAGAGAAACCTAGGATAATAAAACTTTTAACTATTAAATGAACCTACTATCATGCGTCAGCAGTGTGGAATAAGTATAATCTGACAAAATCACTACGTTACAGTAATATCGCGTGGCATACCTCTTACGAATTTTATCATTATGACACCGCTGCAGCATCCTCTGTAGAAAAATCCGTGGTATGTCACACTTGCAACTTTTTAATACTTGTATAGTTGTTTGTCTCACAAAGTTATGAGCGCTTTACTTGTTGATAAATGTAATTGTTGATAAATTCAGCCAATCACCACAATTTAGACTAGAGCAATGATTGATGACACTTTTATAGAATCCTGCCGCTTGGCATACAATCTGACAAAACCACTACGTTGCAAACATCGCGACTCGCCGAGTGGCATTGCTCCTACACTATAATCTTTCTCGACGGCAAGGAAGGTCTTTTTTTAGTCTTTCTTTAGTCTTTGTACAAGCATCTGTATAAAACGCAATGCGGATTGCGGATAGCACTGATTTAGGCACCTTTGCGCAATGAAATTCCTCAGTCTTTTACTTTTTCTTACTACGACTGAAGTCGTATGAGAAAAGTTTCACAAGTTCTTGCAAGGAGCGAGTATCTAGTTGAGCTTAGTTCTCTAACTTATTTTATCAAAGAGTTCGTTCATGGTTATAGAAAAAAGTGTGAATTTTTCTCACACATCCGGGAAAAGGCACGTAGATAAACAGTATTTGTTTATACCTACTTCATTTTTCTCAGAAAATCTGCCATTCGCTCGACAGAGACGACGCTCTACGAAATCAAAGCCAGTCGAATATCTCTTTCCAAGGATTGACTAGTAATTTTTGGTTCCGGTAGTTTGTATTCACTTGCTGAACATATTCCGATATTATTCGAATTCTAATACAAAATAGAAGTTCTGTTACGTTTGAGAGCACGTCAAACCGTCAGACGGTTTATCTGCGTGGAATTGAATGCTTTCCCGGGATTAAAATATCGTAAATATGTATTGGGAGCTTTTTGAAGAGAAAATCGACTACGCTATCAGATGACGTCACTTAGATACGACACGGTAACGTACAGTTGGCTATAAATATTTATGTATCCTGTTCTATGTAATGGGTATTATATACATGCCTTATACCCGCTTGGGTTGTTAGTACCGGCACTTTAAAAATAATGTGTCTTATTTTATTCTTGGAAAATATGTACTTTTGAACTTATTATACTAGCTTTTGCCCCCGGCTCCTCTCACGTTAAGTTCGATTTTTCAAACCTATAATTTACCCTCTTAGAGGTTGAATTTTCCAAAATCATTTCTTAGCGGATGCCAACGTCATAATAGCTATCCTAGATTTAAGTCTTGTTAGCATTTTTTACAAACCCGGGTGGTTTTCTTGATGCTAGCTTTAAGTATTATTTGTACACCTTATGTTAATAAAATAAATAAATAAATAAATCTGTATGCCAAATTTAAGCCTGATCCGTTCAGTGGTTCGAGCTAGATAGATTCGAGGTAGATAGACTGATCAGTCAGTCGGTCACCTTTTCCTTTTATATATTTAAGAAGATCACAGGCTTGTGAGAGGCATCTTAAATATAGACCTTCAATTAGAGCGACAACGCCTGATGAAGTCGGTTCTTCGACCCAAACCATTGCAGAAAGTAAGCTCACAGCAATTCCAAATTGAACTTAAAAACCGGTTTGAACCGTTGGAAACCACCTTAGATATTGACCAGAGGTTCACAAGGTTAGTCGATGTCGTTCGTGAAGTGGGCCGCAAATATTGTCATAAGGAGCAAAAAAGGGCATCTAAGATCTCCGATGATACCCTTAAACTTATGGAGCAGAGACGGGAGACTTCCTCGGCTTCGCCTGAGTGGCATACCCTGAACAAGCGCGTCAAAAAGCGAATAAGATTCGACCTCCGGCGCTCCAATACAAGCAATATACAAAATGCGATAGAGCAGAACCGAGGATCGAAAGTATTCACTAAGCGACTTGAGAGGAGTCACTTAACGAAGTTGAGAAACCCCGATGGTAAGACCGTTACCTCACAAGCAGAGGTACTAGAGGAGATTGAACGCTTCTACTCTCAATTATACTGCTCTCAAGCTCCAAAACCGGCTCAGGACGCGAATGACAAACGAGCGACCTTAACCCGCCACTACACCGAGGACATCCCAGATATTGACATCGGCGAGATGCGAATAGCCCTCAAACAACTTAAAAACAACAGGGCACCTGGCGATGACGGCATTACGTCGGAGCTTCTACGAGCGGGTGGTACTCCTCTCTTGGCAGAGCTAAAAGAACTCTTCAATGACGTCATAGCTAATGGAACAACGCCGAAAGCATGGAGTAAGAGTTTAGTAATCCTTTTCTTTAAGAAGGGAGACAAAGAGCTTCTTAAGAACTATCGCCCGATATCACTCTTGAGCCATGTTTATAAGTTGTTCTCGAGGGTACTCACAAATCGCCTGACCAGAAGACTTGACGAGTTTCAACCTCCGGAACAGGCTGGGTTTCGAAAAGGCTACAGCACCGTAGACCACATCCACACCTTAAGGCAGATTATACAAAAGACAGAAGAATATAATCTCCCACTATGCCTTGCTTTTGTGGACTACGAGAAAGCCTTCGACTCTATCGAAACTTGGGCTGTTCTGGAGTCACTCCAGCGATGCCAAGTTGATTGGCGCTATATCGAGGTGTTGAGATGTATTTACGATGCTGCGTCAATGACCGTCCAAGTACAGTCTCAGCAGACAAAACCCATCAACCTGCGAAGAGGGGTTAGACAGGGGGATGTGATTTCCCCAAAACTATTTAATAGTGCACTAGAAGATCTTTTCAAAACGCTGGACTGGAAAGAACGCGGTCTAAATATAAATGGTGAATACATCTCACACCTACGATTCGCTGATGACGTAGTAATCTTGGCGGAGACTCCACAAGACCTCGAGCAGATGCTGAGTAGCCTAAGCCGTTCTTCCAGACGTGTTGGTCTCGGGATAAACATGGACAAAACCAAAGTCATGTTCAATCAACACGTTATCCCGATACCCGTAACCGTCGAAAATGTTGGAATCGAAATTGTTTCACAATACAACTACCTTGGCCAAGTCATACAACTGGGTAGAAACAATTTCGACGAAGAAGCCAACAGAAGAATACGGCTGGGCTGGGCAGCGTTTGGAAAATTAAGTCAAGTCTTCTCATCGTCAATACCTCAGTGTCTGAAGACGAAAGTCTTCAATCAGTGTGTCCTTCCCGTCCTCACTTACGGTGCTGAAACGTGGACACTGACAAAGGGCTTAATCCACCAATTCAAAGTCGCTCAGCGAGCTATGGAGAGGGCTATGTTAGGAGTTTCTTTGAAGGATAAAATTCGCAATGAAGAGATCCGTAGGAGAACCAAGGTCACTGACATAGCCCAAACTATCAGTAAGCTGAAGTGGCAGTGGGCAGGCCATGCTTGTCGCAGGGGCGATGGCCGCTGGAGCCGGAAAGTCCTGGAGTGGAGACCGCGGACAAGCAAGCGTAGTGTGGGGCGCCCTCCAGCAAGGTGGACCGACGACATAAAAAGAGTGGCGGGAAGTGGCTGGATGAGAAGAGCTGAGGACCGGGTGTGGTGGCGCTGCTTGGGAAAGGCCTATGTTCAGCAGTGGACGTCCGCAGGCTGAAATGATGATGATGATGATGATTTAAGAAATATGTAAAAATGTGTTCTAAAAACTTAAATCTTCATGGACCATATCGCAGACAATATTAAGCGATTAAAAATATGTGGAAATCATTTTTTCGTTGATTTAATTTTTTTTTGTTCTATTTAAAATGAAGAAATAAGCTGATTTCATAGCAATTTTTGATATATTCTGGGATAAAACCCTATGTCTAACCTATGTCCTCAGGATGAAAGCTATTAGCAATCCTTGCTAATTTTTGTCGAAATCCGTTCAGTGGCGTAGCCCTTAAAAACTTAGAGACATACTTTCGCATTTATAATTTAAGTATGGACGTGCAATTGCAATATGAATAGAGTTCATAAAATGAGGTTCACAACACAAGATGCAAAGTTTTCCCATATTTTATGGCACGCGAAGTCGCAGCAATATTCGAAATAAAGTGGCTTTTAAAAGTAGACTCCACTTGTCTTCTCCGTAGATGCAAATATTTTGACAATTCGATTTGTCAGTTCTACTTGTAGCTGACTGTACTCTAGTTATAGTTCTCATAATATAAAAGAAAGAATTAAATATATTGTTATTTGCTTTGTTTATCTTCTTTATCTATCTTATCGTTGTTTATAAACAAATACGAGTACTACACTATCTTTCTTCCCTGCTAATATTATAAATCCGAAAGTGTGTTTGTTTATTGGTTGGTTGGTTTTCTTATCATCTGAAACAATTTTCAGGAACGATAATACACATTCAACTATACATCATATTTAACTTGGACAGCTCAAGTCGTGGGGAAAGTACTAGTTATTTTCATAAAATAAACTACACCTGTTGCCACTGATGAGCAATTACGCCGACAAAGTTGTACAAAAAAATCTTGAAAAAAAAATATTATTTTGTAGGTATATCTCGCCTACAGTAAAGGGGGCGGGGGGGATGAATTTTTTTTTACTCGTCTATTAATTGTGTGGGGTATCGTTGGAAAAGTCTTTCAAAAATATTGGAGGTAAGTTATGAATATTTCTTCAATTGAGGGATCTGTTTGAAAAATATTAAGGTTTAAAGTGTAAATTTTTTTAGTAGGGAAACAATTGTCCGTGTCACGAACATAATATTATTTAGCTTTGTTACGCATCTATACTTCTCGTATAGTTCTTGATATTCACGAGGGCGCGTGGTTCATGGTTGTGTGTGTGTCGTATCTGTATAAGTGTGTGCGAGAGCTTGCTCGCACCTAATCGCTTCTACCTAGGCTCCTGAAAGGCACGCACACTTACGCAGTGTGCATGTACACGACGTAACCACAAGTAAAGCTCACGCGCCCTCGTAAATTGCAAGACCTATACCAATTGGCGAATCTATATTTTTACTCTATGGTTGATAGAGCTGAAGAAAAAGAGCCACACCCTTTGTACAGGCACATTGTGTAAGTGTGCGTGCCTGTCAGGAGCCTAGGTGGGAGCGGTCAGGCGCGAGCAAACTCTCGCTCACACTTATACAGATAGGATACGCACACAACCATGAGCTACGCACCCTCGTGAGTTGAAAGAACCAATTGGCGAATCCATATTTTTACTCTATGGTTGCTAGTGCTGGAAGAAAAAGAGCCACACCTACACAACGCAACAAGTTTTTATTGGACATGCAATCAACTTTTATTCGTAGCCGAGTATACGCCAGTTATTCTGAATAAACAGGATGATAGAATCCTCTTATTGAACCAACGGCAGTTGTGAGTCGGAGAATTTATTGTTATTATTATTGCCACAGACAAAGTGTACGGGAGAACTTTGGTTTTATATTGCTTTATGTGTTTTTAGTGTATTGGTTGTTATAAAGGGATTGGAGGGGAAGTATTACCTCCTATAAGTTTTGTCATTTTTCAAATTGCGGCGATAAGAAAATGGTAATACTATTTTCTATTTGAATACATTATTTGCTATGATATACGATAATGGCTATGTGTTAGATTTCCGTACGTCTGGCAGACAGCGAATGATATTTTAAGATTATTATATTCACGTCTGCAATTTGTTTGTCTTAAAATAGTGCTGTAGTTCTTAGTTTGAACATAATCTCAAACTAAAGTATATAAATAATATTATAAAAAATAACCTCAAAATACGTACCAACATCTATATCGCTGTACCTACTTATATACAAAAATTTTATTTAGGTAGGTACTTAATTTCTTTAAAGCAGTCATTTTCACATTCAGTTATCTACATAAACAATAACATTCCGAATTTTATAAACATACTAGTACACTTATTATTTCAAAATAAATAAATGTAAATAAAATATTGAATAAAAATTAAAATTATTAATCTCGAGTTGAGTAAGTACAGAAGACTAATTCTAAAAAAAGTTGATAACTTTGTAAATCAAACTTATTACGATTTACCTGTTATCCAAACTTACCTTTCAGGCAAATCTTGTTTCTTTTGAACGTCAACCGTACATCCTTGTGCATTCGATCCGGCGCTGAAATGTTAAGCTGCATTGTCACTAAGATTTCCGCACTTCTTGCACCCGTGCACGGCAGCCGAACTCTAAACAAAAAGAACGCAATTCAACCACATCCCTATTAGGGAGGCTCTATACTCCTACGTAGTTATATTAGCAGGTACTACCAATGGGGTTAGTATAAGATTTGACACGATTGATCGCATACTTGATATCGGTACAACCGATTTTAGTTTGGAGCGTATCCGTATACGTAAAAGAATAAGAATGCATGCACGAAATGAACTCTACTTGAATGTGGTTATGGTTCATTTTACTTTGACGCTAATATAATAGTATACGAATATATGATCAATCGAATTAAATCTTATACTAACCCCATAGACTAGGCTCATTCCGCATTTTACATGCGGAATATGCCTGCGCATTTATTTTACAAGTACCTACCAGGCTTTGTCCCGACCCGTTGGGTCAAGTTCTATGTAGTCTGTGCCCTGTGGTACTAATCCTATTTAAGAGGTTATTTCAGAGAGGAAACCCATGCCCAGTTATAGGCCGGAGATAGTTTGAGATGATGATGAAAAAGCCTTCTCGCCCTTTATGGATGGAATTTTAAAAAATCCTCGTAAATAAGAAGAGAAGTACTTTACTCTGCAGAGAGTAGGTTCACACTTTTCAAAATTCAGGTCCAAATTACAATGAAACTCTTCAAATGAAAGATGACACTTTTTTCTTACAATTTCGATTTGTATTCAAGTGTTTACCTATAATAGATACCTACTCTTGAATGAAATTTCCCAATAAATGTTTATTGTTTATAGTATCGATTCGGAAGGAGAAACTTGACCTTGAATGAGTGTAACTTACCTAAAGGTCTGCAGCGTCGTAGGCACGTAGCCCCGCTCGGAGATATTGACTTGCGGCGGCAGCATGGCGCCCCGGCTCTCGTAGTCTATACCCATCACGTACGGCAACTGTGTGGAATTTCAAACAACACTTGTGTGAATAACGCATCGCCGGCGTAGCTTCCGATTCATTAAGAGGAGCAAAATTGCTATATAGCGGCTCTAAAGAAGACGGTTCAATAGTGTATCGACATATTATAAATATTTTTAAGCTATTGCATAGCTTCTATCGCGGGCCAGCGTGGAGACCGAATCCAGAAATTCCGTAACGAAAATAACCTTACACGGGACTCCTCTACGGTGAGCCGCTAGATGGCGTTGATAAAAAATGCTATGCTTTACCGCGGCAATCCCCGAGTGCCACACGTATTTTTTATTTTCATATTTCCAGCATAATATACCTACTACTACCTACCTACTGGAAGTATATTATACTTAAAGCGTCTTAATATCACTAACCGGGTACCTAATACGTGGACACTCAAAAGAACATCGTGTCGATTCTCTCAAAATGATTGCATTAGTGTAACGATCGCAATGGCCTCAAGTATATTCCGGATATTCTCCGGTATTGATATCTAAGTATGATCTTTCTTATCTATGTTATAATATAATATGTAATAAAAACATCTAGAACTTAATTATAACACGTCTGTTGCACTAGAAGTAGGTATAGCCAAGGGTACGTGCAGGTTTCTCAGATAGTTTAGTAGATATTCAAAAAATATATTACTATTTATTTTTATTATGTATTGGGTTGTTTACTATAAAGCAAGTGTTAAGTATTTCAAAATATATATATCTTTGACGACAATGTAGGGGCTATATATGGCACAGCAATATGGCGAGTCTAGATTACCCATCACGTACAGCTCAGTGCACGGAATTACAAACAACGCAGTGAATAATCCCCTACGTGAGTCCCCAAGCATTTAGCTGTAAAATAATATAGACTTTAGAAGAATTTTCATTGCAACCTCGTAGTTCTGTGATAAATAAAGTTATACTTAACTTTGAGATGTTTTAAAATGTATCTTGGCCGTTTGTTTAAGGATTATTTATATGTTATCAACCGATCCTTAGTAAAATAACTCAAAAAATCAAGTTAAAAAAATGTAATAATGTATCTAACAAAATATTTAAATACTGCATGGGTAACTTGAATTTACAAATAACGCTTATTTTTAGAAATTTTGGATTATATTCATAATAAAGATTCATTCTTTTCCATAAAATACTAATTAAATTTCATTTTGGCTATCGTCCATTTCTCATTAAAAATTAAACATTTTACTAGCTTTAAAACATAACATGTACGATGCCTGAATTTCGAAATTCAAATTAACAAACTGAAACCCAAACATTTAAGTAGAAACACATGTATTATTTTATGTTAACGATCGTTTTGTTACGTAATTACAAACAACAATCGTACCTAAATTCGTTACTTAAACAATCTATCAAATAAATCGCTCAATAAACACTGTTCGCGAACGGAATACGCTTCAGAATTTCAATGAAAAACGACGACTTAATCTGGTCTTTTGTTATGTAAAATTAAAGCGCTTTAAAGCCAAATTGGAAAGTGCGGAAACAACATCGGAACAATTAAAGTTGCTATTTGAAACAGTATACTCGTATTTTGCTGAATGGAAGACTAATTCAATGCTACGGAGGCTGATACGTAACGTTAAATAAGTATCGAACAAAGAAATGAATTTGGAATTAAGGCTGTATTCTTACTGAAATATGGTTCATAGGGCTTCCTTAAGAAATAATAATTTAAAAGTTGAAAAAAGGACAAAAATGTACAAAAAAAGGCGAAACACAGAGAGTGTTTTAGCCTGGAAATACACGTCAGGTTTTTTCATCCGATTGTCTGATCCGGTAGCCTGATCAGGCTACCGGAAGGCATTGAAGCCATTACTTTGTATGAACAGTCAATACACGTCCGATCCGGTGGCCGGATCGGACGTCCGAGTCGGAAACGGGCGCGAGGCGTTTCCGATTTTACTGTCGGTCCGATTGTCTGAAGGCGCGGTCTACATACTTCTAGTATGAGACAAAATAGACATCCGGTTACTCCTTCCGATTTTGCCAGTCAGGGTTCCCACCTTAGGGCTTTTAGCCCCAAAAGGGCGGAATTTTGCTTATTGGGATTTTTTAGGGCCCAAAAAATCTAGCGCTGACACTGTGTGGACGCATCGTTGTGGTTCGAATAATGGGCGAAAATTATGAAAAAAAATAAAAAAAAAAATAATAAAAAAAATAATTCATAATAATAAAATTATTATTATTATGAATTATTTTGGATGTTTTAAATAGAAATGACTCTCAGTAAGTCTTGTCAAATTGATTGGATGAATCCAATAGCGACGTTTTTTCTTCTTTCTCTTTCCTCTCTTTTTTCTGTGGTGGTGTCGTGTGGTGCGGGTTGTTACGTTCCCTCAAATATGGTTGAGCGAAGCAATGGCTGGATCCTGCGTCATGCTCGTGAACGGGTGCCACCAACGGGAATGGGTCTGCTTTTGCCTGCCTGTCTTAACATGCATTGGATTGTTTTGCATTTTTGAAACTTTATTGTGGAAACACTGTATACATAGCATAGTTTTGTTACCAATTGTAAAAAAAAATTTTTTGAAAAGAGCGACCGCCGAGTTTATTGCTGGCTCTTCTCGGCAGGAACGGCATTCCGAACCAGTGGTAGATTCATTGACGATTCAAAAGTACTTGTAAAAGTTTATTTGAATAAAAATATTTCTATTTCTATTAACTCGTCATCCATCTTCTTTTCTTCTGCTTTGCTCCAAACGCAAGCACTCGGGATGATAGCTCGGGAACGACTGAGTTCAGAAAAAGCCTGACGGAAAAATCGGATGTGTATCGAGTAAATACGATCCGGTTGCCTGATCAGACAATCGGAAACAAAATCGGACGTCTATTGCCAGGCTTAGGCAATAATTGCTATGACTTACTATATTATTTATCACGTAAATCGTATTGAATAAAAAAATATAATTATCTTCAACAATATAAAAGCATTTAAAAATAGTCGGAAGCCGAAACTTTTTTTTTCGAGTGAGTGATGGGTGAAAAATATCCCTTATCAACCCTCCTCGTTTATACTAAATCTATTATAACTGAAGGTAATAACCCTAAGAAATACTCGTTATTTTCAGTCACGTTACTAAACTGGTAGGGATCCTAAGTTCCTAAAGGCATTTACACAATATTGTCAAGTACCTAGTAGTCTGTCCGTCAGCGGGCTGTATCTCATGAATAGGTAGAGACTTAAATTTTCAGAAAATGTGTATACATATCTGTTGATTCTTTAACAAAAAAAGACGCATTTTTTATCAACGCCATCTAGCGGTGAGAGGAGTCCCGTGTCAGATTATTTTCGTTACGGAATTTCTGGATTCGGTGTCCACGCTCAAGGCCCGCGACAGAAGCTATGCAATAGCTTAAAATAATAAAAATTAATTAAAGGGCTCCTCTACTAGAAATGGCGCTGGCTCGGGCACCTAGAGAGAATGGGAGAGGATCGTGCTATAAAGAGAGCATACTTGGGTCGCCCAATAGGAAAACGCCCCGTTGGACGATCCAGGTATCGCTGGGTAGACGAAGTGTCGAAAGACCTGCAAGCCCTCAATACACCCGATCGGCGTGAAGCGGCGCAGGACAGGCATGAGTGGCAGCTTCTGGTGTCGGAGGCCAAGATCCTCTTTGGGTCACTAAGCCAGCGAAGTAAGTAAGTAAGTCTACTAGAAATGTGTTTTTTTGGTACGGAACCCTTCGAATGCGAGTCCGACTCGCATTTGACCGATTATTTATTAAAATCCTAGAACGGTCGTCCACAGCGACTGTGGCATTCATACTCTTATTTTGCTCTACTTTCGTAAAGATTAAATATTTACCGGTCTCTTGCCAAGCGCTTGCCACATGAACTCCAAGTCTGCAATGTGAGCCGGTACGGGGACAATGAAACCGGTGGCATACGTATTCACCACGCCCTCTCGCACGTAGTAGAGTTCCGCGTCTAAACCTGTAACAAAAGACAACATTTTTAGAAAAAAAAAAAAAAAGATACCGGCCGATATATAAAAAAATATTTTAAAAAATCGACTTCAAACGCCACCCAATAGTATAAAATAATTTTAGTTTGTAAAACGGAGTGATTACATTCTCTTTGGTTTGTACACGTATGTTGAAGTCGGGCCACGGTCGCGCATCGGTTTCATCGTTTCTATTTAGGCCCGCCCGTCTCACGGCCGAATTCAACAAGTATAGGTTTACGATTTAATAAATAATTTTAGTTTGTAAACGTATGTTGAAGTCGGACGGGCCTAGGCACCAAACTTAAATGGGACCAAGGTGACGATACGTCCTTTCAAATAAAAAATAAAATATTGAAATCGGTTCAGATTTGACGGAGTTATGGAGTAACATCGCCAAAAAAAAAAAATACTCGTCGAATTAAAAACCTCCTCTTTTTTTGAAGTCGGTTACAAACAAGCTCTTAGTAGGTTGATGTAAAGAACTCAAAGTTACAAAAAGTCGATGGGGTTGTGGATCGTTTTATTACAGAGTTCCCGTAGAAAGTTATGTCAGTTCAATTGAATATATATTTTTTTAAGTTATAGGTAGATGCTAGATTCAACAAAATTCAAAATTCAAAATTATTATTGTTATTATTTCATGTAGGTCCACTAAAAGTGATTAGTAAAATAATGTTTTCGCTTAGATTAATAAAATTCTTAGTGTTTGCCTTAAAATGCTTTAAAACATAAATTAATATGTACTAGTATGTGAGTAGATTATTTAATACTTAATTTAAAAATTATTGAAAAAAAAAAGTTTACACAATTTTGTATCTCGTGATTTGATGGATGTTGTTGATGATCTTTACTTCAATTTTTCTGCCATTCACAGTAATAAATGGCTGAAAACTCTGTACTACTATAGGTACTTAATATGGGAATGGATGTAGGTAGGTACCTAAAACCCTCGTCTTTTTTTATAATATGTTAAGAAAACTCATCAATATTTCAAGTGCATTCCCTCAAAAAATTGCATTATTCTAATTTCGGAAATGGATAAAATATATTCCAAACAAAATCCTCTTACCCCCATACACATAGAATTCAAAATCGTCTAGCAAATGATATGCGATTTTAACTTGGATACAGGCGAATGAATGCACAGTACAAATGGCGCACCTCCCCAGATGCTAGTTCGATTCCCGTGGGGCGTAGTGCGTCAAATTATCCAACTAACTCCATTTGCTAAGCCAAAAAGGAAAGAGTATAGGTACGACGAGCGATTTTGGTACTTTACAATTTTTGTCCCATCAAATTGCTACGTGAGTCGCTTTAGGGAGGGTAACAATTTAGAGAGTGGTCAACGTTGTCCTTTTTTTTTCAGAAGTACCTAGTATGTGTCATGTGTAATGGAAATCTATCTAACTTTTGATAGTCTGAGAAAAATACATAAAATTTTACAGATATAAATATATTTTAACGAACTAGTTTATGCCCGCGGCTTCGCTCATGTGAAATTAGTTCTTAAAATCCCGCGGGAACTCTTTAATTTTCCGGGATAAAAAGTAGCCTATGTCACTCTCCCGGTCCTCAACTATACCCAAGGAAAAAATCACGTCGAACCGTTGCTTTGTCGCGGCGTGATTGAAGGACAAACCAACAAACAAACACACTTTCGCATTTATAATATTAGTAAGGATTGTAGTCATTTCAACCCTGAAAAAAAAACTTAAGGTGCACAAGCTTAAAGTCTATGAATCTGGGGATGATAACACGAAAAAAGTTTATAAAAAAGAGTTTTCAGCGGCGGAAACGTTGAAGTTGTCGATTTAATTCTCTGACTGTGTCTGTGTGAGATTTTACGTTCGAAAAATAAGACATTACATAACGCTTATTTAAAAGTGGCTTAAAAAGTCTACAAAGCTCCGAAATACAGTCTTGTTTTATTCAAATAACAAACGTTACTCAGATATAGACAAAAACAAATCCCCATATAGAATATCCGTTTCAAGAGGTGCTTGTCGGAATATTAGCTTGGAGTATTGAAAAAGTATTACTAAAAAAAAAAAGATAAAAAATTAAAATGGCGGATCATCCAATCAACGTTCATTTGGAGGCGGCAAAGCGGACGCGACAGTCAAACGGACTGAATATGAAGTGGCACTTTGCACAATTGATGAATCACTACCCCTACTTTGAACATGCACATATAACTATTAGGGTTGTCGATGGAGGAAAAATTGTATTATAGTCTTGAATATTATTTCGTAAATTAATGTTTTTTTGGATACATTCCTAATACGCACCGGAAAAATTTGGAATGCCCTTCCGGCTTCCGTTTTTTCAACTAACTATAATGTGGGTGTCTTTAAATCAAGACTGAATAGACATCTTCTAGGCAAGTGCGCACCATCTTAGGCCGCATCTTCAGTTACCATCAGATGAAATAGCAGTCAAGCGCTAATCTATATAATTGTTACAATTATGTCAGTAAACCACGAATCAAGTCTAAAATCTTTAGCTAATTTTTATATTTAAAAAAAAATATTCAAACATTGAGATGATATTAAGTGGAAAATGCAACGTATTATATTTTTTTAATTATAATCTTTGCCGCACTACTTCTTTTTTTTTCATAGCTTGGGAACAGCTATAATAAGTATAATGATTCACACAACTGAAGAATTTAAATAACTTTAATACTTTTCAGATTTGAACACTATTTACTTAAGATTTATATTAAACTGTGTACAGCAAGAGTTTATGACATAAAGAGCACACAATTGGTGGAACACTTAATGTAATATCGTAAAAGAAAATTTTAAAATTTATTTTGTTATTTTCATACTCAACGTTTTTTGATCAAAGTAGGTGCATTTTACCTGGTGCAGTATACTAAGATAATTTGACTATACCTACAACAATCACAAAACGTAATACTTTTTTTTTTTTTCAATATAAATGTTGCTCAAACATTTCCTTTATTTGACAACCCTGAAATCCAGTCAGCACGCACCCCATTCTCCTTTATACTTTCAGACAATATAGACGTCGGACACCCTAGACATCCCCGTAGCCACTTTGAGAGCATCGCTGCGTTTATCTGTTTACTATAGTTACGTCTACGCATCTGTTTATGGGGGATAAGGAATTTATAATCGACTTAGAGTTAGAACTCTAAATCTATTTATCGCACGTTTAATCAATGTGCCAGTTTGGACATATATTTTGGAAAAATTAGAGTAATAGAGATTTTTTGTACAAAAACGATAAATATTTGTGCATAAATTAGCATCGACTTCGTTCATCCCTGGTTCAAATCCAGGGATAGGTTAAAAAATTGGGATTTTCTATGAAGAAATTCTGTAGAGAACACATAAAAACCGATCAGAGAGATGACGCATGAAAGCGAGGAAATAGAGTACAGGTCACCCAATGCAACTTTAGAATTCTGTAAAGTGAACGCTTTTAAATATTTAATATTTATTAAAAGCGTCCAAAGCAGAAAAATAGTAGGTAGAATATTTACCTACTGAAATTTGCAACACTCAGTAGACTCAAGAAAATAACTCGAAAAACTCAAGAAAATAATAAATAACCTCTCAAGGACTAAAGGAAGACTCTTAACATTCCTTGCCTAAGAACCATAAGAAAATTTTAATTTACTTTAATCGTTCTTGTATTACACAGAAAGTAGTGAAAATAACAGAGTTTATTATAAACGTCGGTGTAGGTCCATTATAATATTAAGCATAATTTTTTTTTTTAGAATAATTAAAAGGAGAATTAAGTTTTTTTTTCAGCAAATTGATAGAAGTTTTCAGTTCACGTCTACTTTTCTGAGATATGAATGATCTCCATATATCGAATAAATATCTTGGTTTAGAAATACGGAGTGTAAATACTTATAATATGTTAAAACAAAGTATTCTGGTGGTGGTAAAGTTGTCTGGTGGGAGGCCTTGGTCGTGGCTAGTTACCACCCAACCGTCAAAGGCATACACGCCAAGCGATTTAGCGTTTCGGCACGTGACGATGACGTGTAGAAACTGTTTGAGAGTATGGGTTGAAACTTGAAAGTACACTGCCATACCCCTTCCAAGTAACCTGCTAAGAATAAAAAAAGAGACCAGAATCTGTAAAATGAAAAAAATAAACTATTCAATCGTAAAAACTCGACAAGAAAATACGAATAAAAATTAAAATTTGAAATACGTCTTACGAAAAAAAAAAATGAAACAAAGACATTACCCCGTGAAACAGAATATGTATCCTTTGAAACAATCACGCTCTAATTATATGGGAACGTACTAACGAACAGATGAGCATCCCCGCGGCGATTCCTTTGTTAGCAGCGCGCGAATATGCACCTCGTTACAAGATTCAATCTAGGAACTTGTTAATGAGATCCCCCTAGTACTACAGGGTGCTACGGGAAACACGCCCTCTGTACTACGCGTATACGGATAGCTTGGAACGGATTTGCGACATGCAACACGACATTTTGTAATAAAAGATAATATTTTAAACAGTTTTCGTTAAGTTTTCGTCTTATGTTGGCTGGATTAAATAGGAAACTAAACAAAAAATATCACGAGAAAATGGATAATGGACAAAAATATCTTATGGGGCGCAAGAGCATTTAGCCTTGTAGAGGTGGTTCTTTGTGAGCACGCACCAACCGAACACCATTGAAAAGGTCTCTTCAGGTCCAGACCAAAGTCTTCGAAAAGAAGAAGAACGAAGAATTCGAGTCAAAGTTTATAAGCTTCAATAGCCCAATGGTTACAGGTGCGGACTGAAAACTGAAAGGTTGCAGGTTTGATCCCCATCCGTTGCACTATTATCCTACCCACTCCTAACACAAGCTTTACAGTTATTTGTAGGGCGGAGAGGAGAATATTAGTTAAGTTCAATTTCTAAAAGGACTATGGCGAAAACAATGCTCATTCTGAGCAGAGACCTGTGACATATGCTATAGGCCGGTAATATATTTCTAACAAAATTTAAAATAAGAACAGACGAGGATAATAATAATATGTGTTGTCTTTAGTGTGTGCTTCATTTTGTGTCGCGATTTCTTATAAATAAGTTACAACAATTTGGTCGAGCGACGCGACTGTCGCTAGTACGATCTTGCGTGCTCCATTTCGTGTTTTGTTTTTCCACACATTTTCCATATTAATATTTGCTTGTTAGCTACGGGTTTACGTTATCGAGTCATGTAAGTTTTCGTTACCACGAGTTACGTCACGTATAATTCTAATAGTGGGCAAACAGGTGACACGCACCTCTATTAATATAAGTGAAAGAAAAAACAGTGCCTATTTTTAACTGTGCAGAATGTAGTACGTAAATCTACAATTAAAATGTTCCTAATCACATCTTGAGAAGACAAATAAAACTACTGAAATATTTAATTATCTTTTTTCTTCTTTATCAACCGATAGACGTCCAGTGCCGGACATAGGTCTCTTGCATGGACTTCCACAAGCCTTGGTGTTGCACCGCCTGAATCCATCAGATCCCAACTCCTCCTGCGTCTTGTTTGATGTCGTCGGACCACCTAGTGGGGGGTCTGCCAACACTGCGCTTCCACTCCAGCACCTTGGGACCTCATTGACCATCAGCTCTTCGAACTATGTGCCCCGCCCATTTCCACTTCATTTGACGATTCGAAATTACTTTGTAAAAGTTTATTTGAATAAAAAAATATTTTATTATTTTCCATTCTATAAGTACCGGACACTGTTATCGGTCTCTCGGCATAAGAAATAACCGGTCAAGTGCGAGTCATACTCGCGTTCTGAGGGTTCCGAACCTTGTGTGGATTATGTAAATTAGGTAGGTATCTACTAGATGACCAGCTTAAGCGCGCAGTTTTAATGCAGAGTTCCTCTAGCTTAAAATGGCTATTAACATACTTAATACTAGATGATGCCCGCGACTTCGTTCGCGTGGATTAAGGTTGTTGATTCCCGCGGGAACTCTTTGATTTCCCGGGATAAAATGTAGCCTATGTTTTAATCCAGGGTATGAACTATCTCCATTCCAAATTTCAGCCAAATCCGTCAAGTAGTTTTTGCGTGAAAGAGTAACAAACATATACACACACACACACACATACAAACTTTCGCCTTTATAATATTAGTGTGATGTGATGTGATTTACTAAGGATACATAAACAAAACAAAACATTTATCAAGTTAATTATTTATTTTTTATTAATAATAATTATTTATTACTGGCATGTAAAACTGGATATTCTAATTTTTACACTTTTCCTTCTTTATGTCCCTGACTTTTTCATGTTTCAAAATATCACACACACTGCTCGCAGAAACAATAATTAATATCACAAATCTGTTCAGGCATTTAGAAGTTATGGTGGAATAAAGAAATTCATATGCATACATAAATCCTCAACATTATACTCCTTACAAACATTACACTCCTTTACTTGGGCATTAATGTAAAAGCAGAGAAATCAATAACTGCACTTAGTTCCATCTAATATTCATAGTCTGAGTCTGACACCCATATTTTGTCTCCAGGTACAATGTAGAGAAGTCTCTTTCAAGAAAAATTAATTTTCTAGTTTACATTTGAAAAGAAACAATTTTGTTATTTTTAGTATAACAAATTCGAGTACATACCATACAAATGTAAATTGAAAAATTGAAAACATCCCCAGCATGCAAATCTGTGGTTGAACTATACAACAATATATCTTTAATTATATACTCTCATTTTTTTGGTTGATTTCGTTCGGCAATTTCGTTCACAGCCAATTTTATAAAATAAAAAATAAAAATAAACATTTATTCAGCTCACACAAAAATTAAAAGTAGGTACAAAGTTTGAGTAATACTAAGTGACTGCACCCCCACTCGGCCCAGACTCAAGTCAGAGCCAAAACGAGACAGATTTATGTCAGAACATATTTCTGTGGCTCGCTTCAACTCTAACCCAAGTTCGAGCCGAGCCAGAGTACACTCTATAGATCTCAGCATTAATCTATAACATAAAGGTGCGTGTTGGAGCTGAAAAGGCTACTGCCTCAGCATAATGGTGCAGTATTATGGCTGCAGTGCTGATTTTCAGGCATAGCCTTTAGTGATGTAGTGACCCGACCGAGACAGAAATTGATAGACCAGTAATAACAAGAGAGAAATAAAAGAATAATAGGATATTAGCCTGTGTTTCGGTAATAGTTGATACAATATATACAGTGGTAATAGGGAGTGATATATAATTACTTAATTATATACTTAGGTATATTATACTATAAGTATCCCATTTCACTTGTTTACTCCCTTTTGGGGAGAAACCCCCATTAGTTGGGATCCCTGGCAGCACTACAAAAATCCGATACCAACATTGACATAATAATACTATACGCATATCCGTCTCAACACTATATGTACGTTGCTTATTTTTTAGCAATTTCATTTGGTGTAGAACAAGCTCTGCAGCAAAATTATCATTTTCAGTATTAACTGCTTCATTCAAGTACTCAATAGACCTATCAAGACAATAGTCAAATGACTTTGTTGGTTCACTATTGTTATAATAACAATATAGTATATTTTCAAGCTGTGACCATCTGCTAAGCTTAAGTTCACTAGGTAATATCCAGCTTAAATCTTCATGATGCATTAAATGTCCTTTTACATATACCTGAAAGCTTAGATTTTCATCCTATAACACACACACTACACACTATTAACTACTTTCACATTGCCGTCACCATTATCACTTTCAATATCAAGATTTGACAAATAGGAATATAGCCTCTTATTAGGTATCACTTGATATAACCATTTAGACTCTTCTAACTTTTCTTGGAATTTATACTTCGAATGATTTTATTATGTCACTCTCTAAAAATTTAGACACCTGCTCCTCATGAAATTATTCAGCTTGTTCTTTCCTTTTTTCGGGCTTGCGTCTTGGAGGTAGAGTACTCTTCGACATGTATGATGGGAGATTATTGAAAATATGAGGTATTGCTCCCTCG
Organism: Hipparchia semele; assembly: GCA_933228805.2. Taxonomy (NCBI): domain Eukaryota; kingdom Metazoa; phylum Arthropoda; class Insecta; order Lepidoptera; family Nymphalidae; genus Hipparchia; species Hipparchia semele. The sequence continues at coordinate 13,830,169 of OW121710.1, read as the reverse complement.
ACCAAAACATGGGTATTTCAATTGCTCACTTCCAATAATTATTTCTTCAGTCTAGATTTCATGGGTTGAAAAATGGTTGCTAGATACAGCTGAGTGTTTTGTAGGTAGGTACCCAGTCTTTTCGTGGAATCGCACGTAACCACGATTGAGAGAGATGAGCATCTTTCGGGAAAGAAAATGTACTTTTAGCTCCTTCAATGCTGATAACACTGTCGTAATTTGGTTTGCATTCGGGCACACAGCATTTTCTTGGAATCTAAAACAGTTAATTTAACTTTTATAATCATAAATAAAATGAAATACATATAAGTATTTGTTTTGTAGGTTATGTTTTCAATAGATACTTATTTAAATTATGAGTCAACTATGTACCTTGTTACTAAGAATCTTTAAACGAAAATATCTTCATTTGTTACATTAAAATATATTGACAGTATTAGCCATTCAGTAATAAACTTAGTTAAATACCTTTGCAGCTTTGTAGTCGATATACATATAGGTAGTACCAAACCACGAAAACGGATTCATCTCGTTGTAACTGATGTATTTTTAGAAGGTTTATATCCACCTTGAGTGAAAACCGTACATTAAAAACCAAATTTATTGAAACTTTTATTAAATAATTATGATTTAAATACAAAATAACACGACGCGAAACAAAACCAAACACAAACTTGACACTTGACAGAGCCTCACATCAGCATGGCTCTCTTTCTGGTCTGTGATGGCTCTCTAAAGGAGATAGAGACGGAGCTATGCTATACGTCAATGGATAGGTACCTACCAAATAGAAACACAATGCCTTGTCCTGCTCTTACATACATATTTTGATATAATGTCTTCTCACTTTAGTCATTTTATTATTCTAGGAGCCTTTAGGAGCTATCCACATTAAAGGGTTAACGTTGCCACAGTTAACGCGGCAGCTTCTGGCAATATTTAACACGAAAAATTGAGCGCCTACACTTGAACAGTCAACCTCAATGCCCGATAATGACGATAATATGTCCTGATTCAAGATGGACGCTGACGCTGCTGCATTCACATTGCGTTATCGCCAATTAATTAATACAGAATTAATAAATACATCATTAAAAAATTAATACAGAATTATTGCGTTATCGCCAATTAAATTTTCGTTGACGTTGACGAAGTGTGGGCACTCAGTTTGTCGCGTTTAATATCGGCGGAAATAACCGCGATAATAGTTGAGATGATCGATATTGAAGTTTACCATAGTGTGGCCGCACCATTATAATATGTCTACGTGACGCGTCACTAAAGTAAGCATTGCAATGATTGTAATTCACAGTAAGATATCGTTTTTTTTTTGTTTTTTTGGCTGTTTTAGGTAGTATTATGAGGTTTAGAGGTATCAAAATCTCCGTCATTTGTAAGATTTTAAGGCTGGTGTTTGTAAAATATAACGGGACTTACTATGAAACTAAAAATTAGGTATGGAAAAAAACGATTTTTGAAGATGTGCCTTAATTTGTTTTAATAATGATAAAGCCGTGGTTTTCAAGCTGTAACTTTTCACTGAGTTAAGCTATAAGCTTGATATTCTTAAAACACTAAGAGACCACTGAACTTTATATTCAGTATAAATTTCGACTTAGTATCATGAGCCGTTTTCGAGAAAAACGGTGGTGACACACTGACAGACAGACGGACAACGAAGTGATCCTATAAGGGTTCCGAAGTTTTTTTCGGAACCCTAAAAATAGAAGGCTTTTAAACTCGGACCTCCAAAGGCGATTAGCCATCCAGTTACCGACTCTATTCTATGTTGCTTAACCAGTGCAATCGACTGACATGCACCATCACAACTAATTGGTATCATCATTTAAATAAACAATACGTTCAATATTTAAAAAGATGGCGTTGTAAATTCAAAAATAACCAAGAAGAAACAGCACTGTACTCAATTTGGTACGAATTTTACTAATTAATTCAATTTTGTAACCCTCTAAAAAATTAATGATTACGTGACTATCAAGTACACGTGCACTTGTTATAATGGTAATAGTCGTCTAAAAAGAGCGGATTTCAAGAGCCCTGGAGAGCAAAGTGCTCATAAATACACTTTAACAGCTAGCGACACGCACTCCGGTTTCAGTGTAATGAGCCATTACACGTAATTACGGACAGTGCGGTTCCAGTGAGCCTGTAATTTGGGTCATTTTACTGAGCACTAGTCCGCGCTTTTAATAGTCATTGGAATAATAGAGTCCGTTTACATTGTCTATGGATTAAAGCACTTAATAACAACCTGGCAACTGTTTAATTACACACAAATGTTGTCTAGTACTAATAACAGTTCTTAAGCCGCTCATCGATGAGAGACGTTAAGTTAGGCCTATTGGTGTATTGGTATAGGATTCTAGTAATTTTCAGACAACAAAAGATATACAGTTGCGAATTAAACACAATTAAAATTAATTGAATTGCTTTTATTGCTATTTAACCATTAATTTTATTATAATTTAGATTTTAGACAAATCACAGTAATTGGTTGCTTCTCCGTCGATTGTTTGTGGAGGAAGAGGAAAATGGCCGCTTAAAGTGTTGCCAGCTCATTTTTAGGGATACCAGTATGATTGTGTAATTACCCCTATACCTAATCTACTCTACCTAATCTGTAATTATATATTTATGTTTTACTAGCGGCCCGCTCCGGCTTCGCACGGGTATAAAATATGTCATTCACTGATAAAATGATTAAAATCGATCAAAACAATTTGATTTATTCATTACTGCCCGTGGCCCGCACGCGTTTTTAGAGTAAGACAATTCTTCTTTCCCTAAACCATGAAGATTTCCTGCTATTTTTTAATATCTAAATTCATACACTACATTCTAACTTATTTACTTTTTACATTTTTACCTATTTATTCTATTTATACAACAATTAATATATTACAGAATGTCTTTATATACAACGTTCACAGCAAAGGTTCGCAAATCACAGCTTTCTTGTTATCCATGTACATACAAATAAATAAAATTGAAGTGTCTGTTTGTACTATCAAAAGAACAGCTTTTTACTAAATGCATACGAAAGTAAATAAGTACGATACTTATACCAAGAAAACAATTTTTAAAATTTTTGTCTGTCTGTCTGTCCGTCTGTTTGTCTGTCTGTCTGTTTGTTACCGCTAATCTCGGGAACGGCTGGACCGATTTTGACGGGACTTTCACTGGTACTGGTGGTAGCTGATATTATCGGGCAACGTATAGGCTACTTTTTTAACCGACTTTCGAAAAAGGAGGAGAAGGAGTTGTGTTTTTCTACCTCTGCATATCAATATCTCCGTGATTTCTTATCCGATTTGCGTGAATCTTCTTTTAATCGTCATAAAAACTTTGCGAGATGGTCTCATAAAAAGTTCGGGTTCCAACTCCTCAATCCTGATGCTGCAGGGGTACTGCTCCCCTAAACTGTGGGGATTTAGAAACTGTTGATTATGAATAGTTATTGTAGGGACCAAATAAAGACTACATCGTTAAATTCCAGGACCCAACTCCTCAATCCTGATGCTGAAGGGGTTCTGCCAACCAAAACTGTGGTGATGTAGGAACGCAGACGAAGTCGCGGGCGTCCGTTAGTTAGACAATATATTTTATAGGCACACTCCCGCCGCCCCGACCAGCTGAAACCGCCGCAAGCGCTACGTCCCGCAATTTTTAAATCTGTAATATCTTCGAAAATATTCATTTAAATCATATGCTGTAAAGGGCCATGTAGATCTATATTAAATCAACAATGTATTTAAGGTATTTAATTAGATGAGGATTAATGCTGTATTGGTTAAAATCGCTTCGAAAATTAGCCAGTATTTGTCGTAAAAAGTAAATGACAAAAAAACGTTATTGTGGGATATCCATAAGAGGTAGACATATACCATCGCGGAGTTTTCTGTAGACTTTTTCAATGTGTACAATACTTAGTACATTATTTTGATAAATCTCGTAAGGTTCAGCCTGAGTTTGCAATGTAAGCGGAAAAAATGTAATTATTTACGACATGACTTTAGAAACCTCAAAAATAAAAGTATTTCTGCACTATTTAATGGATGTTATTATACATATAAACCTTCCTCTTTAATCACTCTATCTATTAAAAAAAACTGCATCAAAATCCGTTGCGTAGTTTTAAAGATTTAAGCGACCAAGGGGATATGGGGACAGAGAAAGCGACTTTGTTTTATACTATGTAGTGATAAACAATACAATAGAAGAAATTTAATAGCATGAATTCTAAAGTTATAATTAAGGAGAAAATAAATTTTTCAAGGCAAAATGTTATTACAATCTAGTCTCAAATAAACAACTGCTTATTACATTTAATATCCCTGTACAAAAGCCATCCCAGACATCATATACAACTGTATCTTTGCATACCGTTATTCAAAGATAAGCCGTTATTGCCCCGCTAGTTTATTTATTCCGCAAAGTTTCAGGGGCATTTATTAAAATGGCGATAGCCGTGTATTTATTGTTTCGTTCCTTGTTAAATACACGCGAACGAATGCTTACGGCGTTTGAATTTACCATTTCGGAGTTTATCTAGTTTGTTTCGGTGGACGTGACAAAAGCTGCAAAATTTTGTATGCAAATAATGCAAATTTTAACGGGATCCGAATGAAATGGAGTTACCTGCTGAATGTGGTCGTATTATTTTAATTATAAATGTAACGTAATATTGTAAGGAAATTTTTTAATAGTAATTATTCACTTCATGTCACTAGTATCCAAAAACATGAATGGGTATTTTGATTAGGCACTTTTACTTTTTTTATAAGAGTGTTAAAAAAATTGCAAATTCTACACTATATTATCCTTATAATATTTTCTTAATGATGTACTTAACCCTATTATGATTATAATAATTAAAATTTGGCGAAATATAAAGAACTTAGTGACGTTTATAAACATTTATGATACATATTCTTATTTAATATTGTATGTTTATCTCACAAAGTTACGAGCGCTTTACTTGTGGTAACGTTGTGTACATACACATTGCGTAGGTGTGCGTGCATGTCCGGAGCCTAGGTGGGAGCGGTCAGGCGCGAGCAAGCTCTCGCTCACACTTATACAGATACAACACACAACACACACACAACCATGAGCCTCGCGTCGTCTTGAATTGCAAGAACAATACAAACAGATTTGTTTATATTGAGAAACAATAAATTATCTTATACGGTAACAATAAACCAAGCTAGATTACAGCCGAAGTGTTACTACGCCAGTAATTTTCAATTACAGTGCCTACACAAGACGAAGAAAAATAAAGGATTTATCTCCGAAAATGAGGCCCGAAGCAAATTGAAATTTATCGTGACGATAACGGGGTTCGGTAGGCTCCATAAATTCTGCGGCTAGGCATTTTATAATTTTGACATTTTGATATAGTATCCTTAGAAATTTGGGTGTAATTTTATCCTTAATGCTAGTAATGATCTTAATCTTAACTGGGAATTTATGGTATTTTTGGAAAACAAATTTTATGGTTTAGTTACTTACCAGCTGATGCCCGCGACTTCGTACGCGTGGAATTAGTTTTTTTAACTCTCGTTTAGCCTATGTGTTATTCCAGACTATAACCTATCTCCGTGCCTGCCTTTCAGCCGAATCGGTTCAGTCGTTGCGGCGTGAGTATGAGCAAAGATGTACTTAACTACTCTTGGGATTTGTTTCACAGAGGAAATCCGTTTTCCGAAAGATATACTTAATTAATAAAGCATCCATTATAAAACTAAATTGTAATTTTCAACAACAAAATGAAACCAATAAAAAAGAATGAACTAGAGGCGTTTTTATATTGTTTCACTTTGAACTTCTCTCATTTGTTTTAAATTATCGTCTCTTCCGAAAAGCCTTTTGTAAAGTTTTTCCATCGTTACGATGATTTTTATTAAAATTAAAGTCCTTGAAGTCCTCACAGCTGGAAATTGATGAGTATTATTTTTTATTTTTGTATTGGTACCTACTTATTTTTTAAATTTTTTTATTGTGTATTAATTATTAATGAAACTAATAACGATAATTGTTAATAATAATAATATAGCAGAAATATTATTTTAGATATTCCTATCCCAAATCGTAGAATCAATTTATTTACCGAAAAAACGCTAATCTAAAACCGCCAACAAGGTAGACATTGTAATAAAGGAAATCTTCTAAATATATAAAAGGAAAAGGTAACTGACTGACATTGATTGACTGACTGACGGCTCTATCAAGGCACAGCTCAAATCACTGGATGGATCGGGCTCTTTGGCATACAACTAGCTATAATGACGTAGGCATCTGCTAAGAAAAGATGGTTGAAAAATCGAACTTAACTTGAGCGAAGCCGCGGGTAAAAGCTAGTTATATTATAAACCGTGTGTCATGAGATATTTAGGTTTGTAATTGGAATGAAACCTGCCAAGGGTGTAAGAAAGGACGCCGCGCGTAAAATTCTATGGATTATTCATAACGCGCGTATTTTGCTTGCTTTCTTTTAATTTCTTAAATGACTCAACGCTTTCCAGGCGCCGCGGTTTTAGCGACTTAATTTTGTTAAGTAATTAGATTCTCTTTTAATATGCTGATGAAGGTATTATGTATGTGCATACCGACTCGTAGTAATTTTGGTTTTGCAGAGTAATTTTTGCGTCGTTTTAATGTTGCGTATCTAAAAGCGTGAAGGATAGAAATGGATAGGAAGCTTTTCTGCACTCTTTTGTTTTGATGGATAGCCTATATAGAAAGCATAAATTGTCATTTTCGCTTAAGTGCAAGTAAGATATTCTGATACTAACTTCCGCAAGTTGTAGAAGTTAGTATCAGAATATTTTAAACTTGCAGATATTGCGAATACCTTGCCAGCGCTGAATTCTGCAAATTACTTATATTGCTAGTGGACACTGATATAAGTTTATTTATTTCTCAAATAGTAGGTATAATTTGCTTTAGTCTGGTTACAGCCTTAGCTCTCTATGTTATATTATCCGAATCCTTATGGCATGGTTACCTTATGCCATTGTTAAACAAGCACTAGTCTTATCCATAACAACACCATCGCCAAATGGCACCTGCTATTATGTAGGTACGCGTTACAAACGACTAGCCAACGACGCAGGAGGTAGTATAGTGCACAAATATATGTGCGCAAACAATAAATTGCTGACCTAAGCAATACAATAAGAGAGAGAGAAAATAGGCGCAAAATTAAAAGCTTTCCGTTCACTGGAAAGCAAGGTGGAGGGACAGTGAATACTTGCTAATCTTGGCTATTAAAGAGATTTTCTTGACAGAAAACTCAATAACTTATTTTATTACTCGGCACTCGAACCCATCTTGGATTCTAGTCAAGTATCACCACCCACTAAACTATGAAGGCAATCAAAAAGTAAATAATAATAGTAAGAAGTATAATCATACCTATAAAGTAAGTAATATACCTACTAAGTATAGTCATAGTTCCTAAAAAAATACTCCACCTTATAGCAAAGTTTTAGAATCAACCTATACTTAATTAAACTACAACGCACTTAGTTCATACAAAAGCATCGAATGAGAAAATCTCGCTTTAGAATCGCAACCCCGTTTGAAATGAAACAAATGGTGTCATGAAAATTAAAATTAAACCCGCCGTGTAGGTACAAGGAACCGCAAATTACATTCCGCAAAGAGTCGTGGGAGCCGCGGCGTGTTCACGACAAGTACGCCATTAGTCAAATCTTGTGACCGAGCAAAAACATTATTAGAACCCGCCGCAATATTACAATTATTGTCGTGCAACTACATTTGATGTTGAATTGTTTATGAAAGCTTTCATATACCGCAAGTGACAGACAGTTGTTTTTACGGGCTCCTTTCTGCACGGACAGACTTGTATTTGCAAATAAAGCATTCTTAATTAAATCTAGCAGTAAAGTCGACTTAAATGTTTCAAGTCTTTGAAAATGTGTCTGTCTATTTACGTCATGAAAATTAAGATTAAACAAAGAATCACAGATTACATAATTTCACAAAGAGTCGTAGGGAATCGCGCGGCGTGTTCACGACAAGTGCGCCATTAGTCAAATCTTGTGACCGAGCAAAAACATAGAACCCGCCGCAATATTACAATTATTGTTGTTGTGCAACTACATTTGATGTTGAATTGTTTATGAAAGCTTTCATATACCGCAAGTGACAGACAGTTATTTTTACGTGCTCCTTTCTGCATCGACTGACTAGTATTTGCAAATAAAGCGTTCTTATTTAAATCTACCAGTAAAGTCGACTTAAATGGTTCAAGTCTTTGAAAATGTGTCTGTCTATTTGTGTCATGAAAATTAAGATTAAACAAAGAATCACAGATTACATAATTTCACAAAGAGTCGTAGGGAATCGCGCGGCGTGTTCACGACAAGTACGCCATTAGTCAAATCTTGTGACCGAGCAAAAACATTATTAGAACCCGCCGCAGTATTACAATTATTGTTGTCGTGCAACTACATTTGATGTTGAATTGTTTATGAAAGCTTTCATATACCGCAAGTGACAGACAGTTATTTTTACGTGCTCCTTTCTGCAAATAAAGCGTTCTCAATTAAATCTACCAGTAAAGTCGACTTAAATGGTTCAAGTCTTTGAAAATGTGTCTGTCTATTTGTGTCATGAAAATTAAGATTAAAAAAAGAATCACAGATTACATAATTTCACAAAGAGTAGTAGGGAATCGCGCGGCGTGTTCACGACAAGTGCGCTATTAGTCAACATTGTGACTGAACAAAAACGTTATTGAATCCGCCTCTGGCTTTTTTTGCTGCGTGTAAGATGTGATGTGAGCCAGTTAGCGATATTTAAAGACAGAAAACATTTAAGAATTCGCCAAAAATGCTTTTCAACCTTTTGAATGATGGTCTTATATTGAGATAAAATGTTGGAACATATTCCCCTATAATATATCGTAGTTAATATAGCTGAAATCGTTAAAGGGCGCAAATACCTCCGCCTAGAGTCTTATGCTGAGATCTATAGAGCGTGCTCTGACTCAGCTCAGACTCAAGATAGAGGTTAAAACGAGACACAAATATGCTCTGACACAAATCTGTCTCGTTTTAATTCTGTCTTGAGTCTGAGCTGAGTGAAAGTGTGGTCTATAGATTTCAGCCTTATGGCAAAAAATATCATACGTGATACTTCACTACGCAAAGAGCCAGCCTGATTGTTCAATAGTTAAATGTAAAACGCCAATATTCTTGACATAAAGTCATTATGTGAACTGTAATTAGATCTAGAATTATTGGAACATTTTTCATATAAACTAATATAAACTTTATTAACGTATAGACCTCCACTTCTGGACAAAAGTCTCTTGCATGAGCTCCCATAGACCTCGGTCTTACACGAGCTGTATCCAGCGGCTGCCTGCATCTAGATCGACGCGTCAGTCCACCCAGTAGGGGTTTGTCAACACTGCACTTTCCGTTACAGGGTCACCACTCCAGCACCTTGGAATCGCAATGACCATCAGGAATTCTTCGGACTATGTGCCTCGCCCGTTTCCACTTTAGCTTCATAAAAACTTGGTACATTAGGCATCTAATAATGAATTAATATACTCAATCAACTTATGAAATATCTCCACGACATCAAAATACTCTAGGTACGTGCTTGTATTTTCCCAGTTCCGCTTCGCAGCACAGTACCCGATCCCGACGATCAACAAATAAACAAACTCTCCCTCTTCGACCTCGACATTTGGCAAAGTCGTCTATTAATCTTGGAGATATTACCCGATATTGATATTCCATCGGATTTCCGCTTAATTTAGTAATAAAAGATCGTAACATTTCGGCTTTGGGGATAACAATGACATTACTTCAGGGTTAAGTGGATTTCGCACGCAAGTGTGGCCATTTGCAACAAGTGGTCGTATCCGAAAGTACCTAAAACCCAATTGCCTTATGGAAGTTACACCGTGGTTATACACCATTATTATAGGAGCTATAAAAATTAGCAGCTTACTCAAAGTGTGACGTATTTAATATTATTATACTTACTAACATTTCAATTGCGAAAGCGTGTTTGTTTTTTACACAACTGGCTCAAAAAAAGGAGTGTTATGTTTTTCGGAGCATACATTTCACAGTTTCTTTACTCCACCATGATTTCTAAAGGCCTGAACAGATTAGGATGTATGGGATATCGTTAGAACTTAGAGTTACTTAGAGTGATACTGGCTATAAATTTTCAGTTGATATTCTTTAAAGCAGTCGAATTATTTTTTTTCTATTTTAAAAATTGTTTGATTGTTGTTTTATTGGTTTGTTGTTGCTTCCTTGATGCTCGTTTTTTTTCATTCATAATGATAAAAATACATTAGACTTTAAATAGTGAGGAAACCTGCACACCTAAGAGTTCCCCATATTGTTGCCGAAGGTGTACGCAGTCTGCCAATTCGTGTTGTACCAGCGCACAGTGAATCGCCTAGAACAAGCTAGGTGGACAAAACTCAACTCAAAGAATGAGTTAATTGATGGTTACATATCACTAATGACAACCCAGGGACCACTAATCCAGGTAAGAATTAAAGCACACATTCCATAACGATGAGTTATATGGAGTTAAAGTCAGGTGATAAGGTAATTACATTTACGTAAACAATTTAGTTGCAATTGTGCACTGCTTTCGACAACCCATAAAAAATTTGTGCTCAATATTACAAGTATTTACTGTGATGTATTTTACTTTAGAGGGTATGTCTTTTCTTATTTTACTTCAAATAGATGGTAATAATAGATAATGTGTGGTCTAAGAACTTTTGAACATACAGTCCAAAAAATGACGACTTTTTTCAAATATCTTTACTTTCAAGGAATGTAACTTTTTTTATCCAGAGATATCCAGTCTACTTTTTTTATATTATATAGCTATTACTCTTAACTTTAATATAACAAATATTTGATTACTACAACGAATCCATTTCCTTTTAATTAATTTTTTACAGAACACGTGCATTTTGTTTCGAAAATGAAATTTTTCGAAGAGTGGCGAAAACATGCCAAATGCTTGTCTAATGAGTTTTATTACGCAAAAATTTTCTATTGCTAATATGACTCTTGACTCACAGAAGAGTATTCAGTTACAAATAGCAAGTATTTCAGCAAAATTAGCTGAAAAGTGGGCTTAATCAAAAATGGTAGTGGATCGTTTTTTTCTCAAAAATAAAAGCTGATGCGAGGGGGCATACATAAAGTTTAAAGTTTGCATACATCAGCCTTGTTCTTCCTCATCATCAAAAAGAAATAACCCTCAAGGGTGACCTTAAAAAAATTTCGAAGACTCATCCTTCAAAACAAAAAAACGCAGGGTTGACGATTTAGTGTAATCGTGCAGTGCTAGTGATTTAACCACAGCTGCAGAAGTTGCACATCGTTTGTCGAGTCACAGAAACATTGCTTTTTTAATAAGAAGTTCTGAATCTTTGGACAAAATTAAGTCTGGTGCTGATGTTTGTATTGGTAGGCTACTATCTATATACTATTTAGTGACTTGTCACTAATCATAATAGGCTAATGCCTTGGCATTAGCTTATTATGTAGTTGCTAAGTGCACCAGTCACTCCTATAAACAGACGCGAAAGTGGTCATTGAAGGCGGGACATCAAGTTTTTGCATCTTTTCATAGTGTCCGTAAGTCTAAAAAGTCATGCTATCCTTCTGAGGAAGACATTTCTGTGACTGAAACGCACGCTGATATTATGCTTGCCTGTTACTGTACACAGAATCCTTGTACATAGTACAGAGATTATCAAAACTTCCATAGTTCCAATTGAGCAGTTCTCGGAAGAGTCTCAAGAGGTTCGAAACAAAGACTGCCGTAGATTTCGTGAGCACCACGCTAGAAAACAGTCACGTAGGTATTTCTACGAATACAGACTTGTTGAATATGCTCTTGATAACGTTCGATCCTGCAATAAACTCACTCAGAGAATTGCCGAGAAAGAAGACTGAGCAATTACTGGTAGAACTCCTGAATTTGATTGTCCCTCCTTCAATACCAATACACCAGGTAACAGATTAAAATGGTTACCTGGCCAGGTATTACCTGCTGTATTTGTGATTCGTCTGATCGTCAAGTGATGAGTCTTCTGGTGAGGGTTATTTAAGTAAAGTATTTATTAATATTAACATAGTTATTAATTATTATAGAATTGATATTCTTTTTAAGTTGTTGACATTATATTTAAGTTTTGTTTAATATAAATTAGGTTTAAATGTTTTTAACTGGTATTTTATGTTGTCTTGTATTTTCTTCTTGAACTTTTGTAACGATATTACTGATTTTAACATATTTTTTTCATTTATATATACATATTTTTTATTTCCAATTTGACTTTTTATTTAAAAAAATCCCTGAAGGCTTTAAATAATTAATTATTGATAATTTATACAGTTTTACAACAAAATATCATAGTTCTTAGCTATAAAAATTAGAATGCACAAAAAAATGTTTTTGTCCACCTAGCTTGTTCTAGGCGATTCACTGTGCAGCGTGGTGCATTATGGCCTATAACCCTGATCTGAGAGGAGACCTGTGCTCATTAGTGAGCCGTTGATGGGTTGCTGATTTTGGTGATTTTTGAAACATCAGGTATTTCAGGACTCTTAAAGAAACTTCGTGCGTAAATAAAGAACACAACAAAATACGCAAAACAAAGAAAAAAATTTTCAAGTTAGGTAAAGTATGTTTAAAAAAACATACTTTACTTAATAATAACTTGCAAACATCTTTTTTTTCTTACTTTAATAATTATCGTTTATTTAACAAGACATGCTATTGTTATTCACATTATCAAATTACTACAATATTAATTATAACAAAACTATTTCTAAAATTAAAACTATTTTTTTTTTGTTTAAAAACATTCATTAGTTTTGGAAAAAATAACGTAATACCCAGCGAATGAAAACTGGTAATACCAAACATTGATTTATGCGGACGAGATCCTACTATTGAGTATGTTCCACGCGTACACGTCGATTGAAATAGCATTCTCTCACTCCCAGATGGAAGCACACTACCCTGAAATTGATAAATAAGGTATAAGCTCATGTATTTCTCTCCGAATTGCGGATGGATCTGAGAGCACACCGAATTATTATCCCAAGGAAACGTGATATGATTAATGAAAAGGCATGATCCTCAGCTTTGAGAGGAAAAATAGCTTAATATAATCGTATATTGCTGTAAAGTATTTTTATATGGGTAATGCAAAAAAAATGTTTGCTTTCTTCAAATTGAAATTCTCTTAAAAATTTTCTCGTTTTTTCATCCTGCAAGCGTTAGAAGAGAATGTACGATCTTTACAAAACTCTGATGGTGTAGGGGATTTAGCAAAAAATACACAAAACACTTGCTTGCGTAAAGAGCAAAAGTCCTTTGTGGGGTCGAGGATACGCTTTTATAACTTGATCCCGAAAGAATTGGTAGATTTACCATTACATAAATTTAAACAATGTGTAAAGACACATTTAATAAGTAGAAGTTATTACACAGTTAATGAATTCCTTAATGACAAAGTTGCTTGGAACCAATCTGCTTTGCTTCAGCTGTCCACAAGATAGATTTAAAGCTACATATTGAAACATTTTTTGCGTTACAAACTGCTGAGTTTCTTGTTGGCTCTTCTCAGTAGAATCAGCATTCGGAATCGGTGGTAGATTCTCGACTTGTCATAAGAGTCACAAGTTGGCCTACATGAAATAAAGAATTTTGAATTTGAATTTGAAAAGTCTTGAGCAGAGCGCCAAGAACAAATTATATGATCTTGCATAGAGTTAGGAGACTCTGGGTCGGTTTACAGAGCTTCGTATTTCTCACGCGTACCTACTAGGAATGTAAAAACTTTTTATCTCGAAAAAGTTAGTGATACCCTTTCTGTGCCTTTACTTATCTGTTTTGCAATCCAACTACGTATCGTCCAACATAGCCATTTATGACCGAGTCTAATAAAATTATTGCTGTAGTAATTCTTATAGCTAGAATTGGTAGATTTACCATTACACAAAGAATAGTGTCTTAAATAAAGTTTTTATGCAGTTAGTGAATTTCTTAATGAGCATGTTGCTTGAAAGCGATCGGCTTTCCTTCTAGAGACAGATAAGTTACATTTTTATTGCAACGCGCAAAGATTAACATCTGAGCCTTGCCTGTTCTCATCAGAAACTGCCTTCCGTATAGGGTTTCGACTCTTTTTTTGTAAAAAAATATTAGCCAAGCTGAACTTGACTTATTTCCATGAGGAAGACTTACTTGTCATAAGACTCACGACTTGACCTACATGAAATAATTTGAATTTTATAAGGAACCTGCACGTGCATGCATAATAAACACAGTAATATTTCCATCAGTAACAAGCACTCCGGGTCAAGTTAGGGAGCATCGTATTGCTCTCGCGTGGTGTAATGTAAACAGTTTGCACCTCGTTAAATTTAGCGTAACGGTCGAGTGTGTTTATTGTTTACTTCCAAAATTAACGCCCTTTAAATTAATCATCAGCATATTTATCCTATATCTATCTTACTATTCTTTCTTCGGTAATCCTATGCGAAAGTTTGGATGTATGGATGTTTGCTGCTCAATCACGAGGCAAAGACTAAACCGATTTGGATGAAATTTGGCACACAGATACATTATAGTCCGAAATAACACTTGGCAGTTGGCACAAAGATACATTATAGTCTGGTATAATACATATGCTACTTTTTATCCCGGAAAATGGGAGAAATCTCGCGGGCTTCAAAAAACCTTAATTCACGCGAACGAAGTTAAGGGCATCAGCTAGTATTAATAAATGCGAAAGTGTGTTGTTTGTCCGTTAATCACGTAGCAACGGAGCAACAGGTGGAGTTGTTTCTTTACAGGGGTACAGTTGAGGATCTGGAGGGTGGAATAAGCTACTTTTTATCCCGGAAAAACGAAGGGTTTCCGAGGGATTTTAAGAACTTAACTCCGCGTGGACAAAGTCGCATTCATCAGCTTGTTAATTATAAAAATCACAGGTAAACGTGACGTGACGGGTTTTTATGAGTCTTGTTGCATATGTAGGTACACAAAAACAACCAAACACATTGGATAATTCGTGTTGTCAAATCAAACGAGCCCCAATGGGCAAGGTGTGCGTTCCAAAAATGATAAGCACGATAAATGCATCCATATATTTCACGGGCTATTTTGTGCGCGCGTATTTTGACGCCATTTTTGCTAACGAAGGACTATTGGGATACATTATCTCCTTCCGCTGATTAATGCGTTGCCATGATTTTATGTTTGAATTATTGTACGAATAATAAATGGAGGATTGCTGTTATAATGGTATTCTATTACCACTGCGTAGATTGTTTGGACGGAAACCTAAAGGATTTTCCATGTTTCGGATGTAATAAATAAAGTTAATATTAAGTTTTGAAATAAAATAATCTACATTAAAACTAATGTTCTACTAAAATTAAAACTAAAATAATTTAAACGTAAAAATTCTTTTTACAAAACCGACTTCAAACGCCACTACGAAGTATATCAATTGTGCTTATAAAATTTGAAGAGTTCCCTCGATCTCTCCAGGATCCTATCATCAGATCCTGACCTGATGACAATGGTAAGGATACCCTTTCGAACAAAAAAAAGAATTTTCCAAATCAAATCCAGGCGTCTTACAGTAATCGGGGAACATACATAAAAAAAAGATTCCGACGAATAAAGAACCTTCTCCTTTTTTGGAAGTCGGTTAATAAATTATCATCATCAATAGCGGTGTAGTATTCAGTCCATCCAGCAACTATCTTGCTTGTAGCATAACTTCTTTGGATGGCCAAACTAATTCTTTAGCCAAAGTATCTCTGCCAGCTCTAACATTGAGTTAATTAGAAAACAAAGCAACGGATCTACGCGAGGATCTATGGATATGGTTGATGGCATGGCTACTTTTTATTCTGAAAACAAAGGATTTCAAAAGTTTGTTGGTTTCAAAGTGGATTGAATGTAGACTGCCATACTCTTTCCAAGTTAGCCCGCTATCAGGTAAACTATAACTATCGTCATTGAACGGGTAAAATTAGAGTCAAGGACTATATTGTCGTCGAATAAAAAAAAGTTTCGGTGTTAATATCCGGTACCCAGCTGGCTATGTTGTGGGCTCTTCTCAAACCAGGGCGTGTTTAAAACCTAAAATCGTTCTTCCATACACTTTAAAATAATTCACAAAACTTACGTTGTGTAGGTAGCGATTCTGAAAAAAAAAACTGAAATTTTAATCTGAATAACAAAACAGTAAGTTATCTCCTGCCGATGTCTTATTCAGTGGGAATTAGATACAACAAACAAAATCTCATGTATGCAAGTACAGAGGGGTTTTCACCCCCGTGTCGCTGGCGGCTCGCGATAAGACCTCCCGAATTGATGTTTGAATTGCTATTAGTGCCCCCACCCCGACAGATGTCGCTTCAGTCTATTATTTTTGACACATGCAACTGTTGTTTTGTCGTAAGAATGAGTTCTATTTTGTCATGCTATCAAATAATTAAGTAGACGTTTTGGATTTAATAAAAAAAAATACTATGTCTTGAAAGTACATACCAAGGTAGCTGAGCTACTACTCCTAACTAACTGCTAACGGCCGATTTCATCAATGTAAAATAAATCTTATTATTATTTTGGCACATTTTCAGTATAAAACATGTCAAAATATCACGCTGGGATAAGACTTATTATACACTAGCTGGTGCCCGCAACTTCGCCCGCGTGGATTAAGTTTTTAAATTTCCACGGGAACTCTTTGATTTTCCTGGATAAAAAGTAGCCTAGGACACTTTTCAGGTCCTCAGATATACCCATGCATAAAATCACGTTGATCCGTAGCTCTGTTGCAGCGTTATTGAAAGACAAACCAACAAACAAATACACTTTCCCATATACTCGTATTAATAAGGAAGGAGGAAGGATTGGTGAATTCATGAAAATTTGGGTACAGAACCCTAAAAAGTGTAGGGACGTTTGCCGTGACGCTACTTCGACCGCTTCGTCCGCGAAGGTTTAAGTTTTTAAACATCCCAGGGAACCCTTTTTTCCGGGATAAAAAGTAGCCTGTGTCACTCTAAAAGTCCTCAACTAATGCAAACATCTCATCAATCATTGTTCCACTGCTACGTAATTGAAGGACAAACCAACAAACATATAATACACTATCGCATTTATAACGTTAGTAGTTAGGGAGAATTTATCCGAAACAAATAGCGTATCCTTTGAGAGCGTATCACTTGAAAATACATCTGTCGTCGTTGCAAATTTAAAACCTCCTAAGTGTCTTTTGGTCGAAAGGTGTTTTGTAAATAGATGAAAAGCATTTTCAAAGATTTACTGTCTGATAAACTGTCATATGAATATCTTTACTTTACTTTTACTTACCTATTCTTATGATTTAAAAAATAAAAAGATAAGTAATTTTTTTTTTTTTTCAGAAAATTTGTTTTTCTATGATAATATTATAGATGCTTTTATCACATAGGAGATATTAAATTTTCAACGACGCTATGTTCCTACAGTAACTATTTGAAATGGTCCCTCCAAATCGCACTTTCCTTACACGCCCCACCAGCGTTCGGTAACTGACAGAGGAATTTTAATAATGTCCAACAATTTAGCACGTTTTACGTTGCCTTTTAATTGGACACCGAGTTGACAGATTGCAACCTATACGGAGTGTAATACATCACAACGTATGATGGAGTGCGTGCGTAGTCGATACAAATTGGTTTGACTCCGCCCGACTTCATTAACTATTCCGATTTGTTGGGTCTCATGTTGTGACAGCCTGTGGCTTTTTTGTGGTTGGAACATATTTTTTCGGAGGACGCAATTTTTGTTTTCCGTGAATTAATTAACTTTAAAATTTTCTATTCCAAAATTAGGTAGGTACTTTCGCTATTCACTAGTTTGACTAATTCTCATTGCATTACTGTATTTAAGAGCTCGTAAATAAATTACTACGCATCCAGTTCAAATTGGCCTTGAATGACGTCATTGTGGTACCGTTGACAAAAAAATATTATTTTTGGTATTTTTTTATGTAACCACGACTGTGACGGAAATTTTCTTTCCTAGCAATGCTTTTAATGGCATGGATGTTTTGAATATCGAAGAACGTGATTTTTAATTCCTTATTTTTCTTCTCTCCAAAGAGAGTAATTAATGCGAAACTTTTCCTTTTTTAGTCATCGTAGAAAAGCTGATACGTTGCTATCTGTACTAAGGTCTGACCTGAGGCGCGGTGCGGGGAAGCGCGGCGGGAGGTAATTAAAGTGAACAAACACTATTATAAACATCAAAAAATTGCTGTACCCAAAATTAGACTTAAAATACATTTCGCGTAGGTACAGGTAATTACCAAAACATTATAGTTAAAAATCAAATTTAATTAATAACTAAATGCAGTGGAGTTGCATTCCGAAACCCCCACAGAAAAATATATACTTATCTAACAAATAACAAAATCATAACATATGACAGTTTACACTAATATTAACTGACACACGAGAATTTGAATAATACCCGTCAATTTAGCACGTTTTACGTTGCTTTTTAATTGGATACCAGCTCGACAGATTGATACGTACCCGAAAACGTACTAAAGCCAGGCGCACATTTGTAGCTGTCGCTGTGCCGAGAAAGTGAAGCGGCAGAATTTTATTTTATTTTATTTTGGTGCATCTTATAGATTTCCATAGCTACACGTCTAATGCCCGATTTTCACGGTGCGTGATATTGCGGACTAACGCGGACTAACCCGCAAGCCGCACCGTGGGAAGAGTATGGGTCCTCGTGCGAGGTGGTGCAAAGTGTCCACAGACACACAGACAAAACCTGTCTATTTTGCTGAGAAGAGCCTTGTGCGTGATGCATGACCGACGTGCGTGATAATCCGCAAAATTAGGCACCGTGGGAACCCAGCATAATGAAGGCGACTCGAGCATAATATCTAGGGCATCCATGGACGCTTGAACCATTTTTTAGACGCTTATGGATATTGAAGCGGCTATATCATAGCATTGGCCGCTAAGATCTTTGATCGCCCTCTTTAGAGGAGTTGGAATAGTGCGCTCACCAGCACTAGGGCCCAGCGCATTCTATGATTGCCCTGAATAAGTTAAGGTAGTTTATAAGGACTAACATAGAATAAGTAATTTATACTAACACATACTGTACTAACATAGATTTAAGTTATTTGTTACTAACATAATATATGGACCTAAAAAGTCTGAAATAAAGAATTATTTATTATTTTATTTATTTATTTATTTATTTATAGACTAAGGTTGTAGTAGTCAATGTGCACCCAGCTTAATAATGCGACGTGTTATTGAGTGGGTGCGTAGTCGATACAGATTTGTTTGACTCTGGATAAGTTCATTAATATGATTTGTAGCATCTCATGTTGTGACAGATGTTGTATTTATGATTTAAAAGCAGTGAAGTGATTTTTAGTGGATATTTTTAACACGCTTTTACAAAGTATATCAATTGTGCCTATAAATTTTTAAGAGTTCCCTCGACTTCTCCAGGATCCCATCATTAAATCCTGACCTAATGGCAATGGGAGCACCTGGGGAAAAAAGAATTTTTAAATTGGTCCAGGCGTCTTCGAGTAATCGGGGAACATACATAAAAATTAAAAAAAAAAAAGGTTCCGACCAATTGATAATCTCCTCCTTTTTTGGAAGTCGGTTAAGAATATAAAAAATACACTTTTAAAAAACAAATATTTTATACAAAATTTTCTAAAGGAAAATGAACGAATAAAAAGAAAATCTTAATATTTCATTAAGTCATTTCATCATAAGTCCTATTAAGCGCTCGTTGTTCTTGAGAAAGATAAAGTTGTTTTTTCTTTACTAAGATCTCTATTACCTTGCTCTTTGTCTGTGAAGACTTTTCTAGACAGTTTAGTTCTTTATAGTTAAGTCGATAAAAAGTTTCGAGTGTTAAACTATTCTATAAAGGTGGATTGAGAACTTATAAAGGACTAGCGGACTCCCGCGACTTCGTCCGCGTTCCTAAATCCCCAGGGTTTAGGTGGGCAGAAACCCTGCAGCATCAGGATTGAGGAGTTGGGTCCTGGCATTCAACGATGTAGTCTTTACTTGGTACCTACAAAAACTATTCATAATCGACAGTTCCTAAATCCCCACAGTTTAGGAGGGCAGTATCCGTGCAGCATCAGGATTGAAGAGTTGGAACCCGCAATTTTTATGGGAGCATCTTGCAAAGTTTTTGTTTCAATTAAAAAAAGATTCACGCAAATCGGTTAAGAAATCACGGAGATATCGATATACAGAGGCAGAAAAACACAACTCCTTCTCCTCCTTTTTCGAAAGTCGGTTAAAAAAGTAGCTTGTACTATGCCCGATAATATCAGCTATCTACCAGTGAAAGTCCCGTTAAAATCGGTGCAGCCTTTCCCGAGATTAGCGGCAACAAACAGACAGACAGACGCGTGCCGCGTATTCCTTAACCTATTCCTTTCCAATGGTACCTTACACAGGGTTCTTCCAAGTAGGTACTTTCCGCTACCTTCATAAGGTCTTCGGTCCAGCAGGCTGGAGATTGATCCACGCATTTGATGAGACGTAGTCTCAACTCCAGTACATCTGCCCAACTGGATCTATGACAGACCCCAATAGGTCTAATTAATACTTCAACTTGCTAATCTTATCTGTTGATAACATTGTCCAAAGGACCTTGGTTCTCCTTTTTTTTTATTCGAAGACAAGATAGCCCTTGACTGCGATCTCACCTGATGGTAAGTAACGATGCAGTCTAAGATGGTAGCGGGCTAACTTGGATGGGGTATAGCAGTGTAAATTCAACCCATACCCCTAATCGGTTTCTACACGCCATCGTGCCGGAACGCTAAATCGCTTGGCGGCACGTCTTTGACGCTAGGGTGGTAACTAGCCACGGCCAAAGCCTCCCACCAGACCAGACCAGAGACAATTTAGAAATTATAAATTCTAAATTGCCCCCGCCGGGAATCGAACCCGAGACCTCCTAGTTATAACACCACAGCGCTCACCACTGCGCCAGGGAGGTCGTTCTTCAGATTTTTTCGTTTAAGAATATCAGTGGGACACCCAACATACAGTACTCCGTACCGCGCTGGAGGTAATTTATATTAATCAAGTTAGTCGTAAAAAGTCAACCATAGCCAGTTTATTTGACGTAGCCTATAATCATAATTTCCGTTTCAGTAAATAATGGTCATAAAACTATTACCCAGCTGTGAACTAAGTATTGAATTACGTATTTCCAGTTAAGGAAGTATTTGTGGGTCACTTCCTAGCTGGATATCAACCACTTGTTGGGGTTATGTAGCTAATGACGCGGCCAGACTGTGAAGAAGTCTTATCGGAGAACAAAATCAATAAAACTCTCGTACCTACTTTAATAAGTCTTGTCGGTGACTCATGTTTTTCTTTATTATTATTTTTCTTGTCGATTAGCAGACCTATTTTTCTAGCTTTTTCCTGCGGCTTCGCTTACGTTAAGTTCAAAATTCAAACCCCTATTTTACCCCCTTAGGGGTTGAGTTTTCAAAAATCCTTTTTTTAAGGATGCCTATGTCATAATAGCTATCTACGTAGCTTGATCCGTCCAGTGACTTGAGCACTGACTGACGCGCTGACTGACTAATCTACCAACGCACAGTTGGTAGATTAGTCAGTCAGCGCGTTTGTGCAAGTGCACAAACGCCCTGACTGACTAATAACAATTAAGTATTTGTATTCGATTCGTGTTCCTATTCATGAAAGCACGATTCGAAGCGGATATTGAAATTCGCGCGCGGCGCCCCGCGCGGACGACACGCGATAGCTAATCCTGTGATTCTTTTTAATCTTTTAAAATAGTTTAAGTGTAAACATCGCTGTGATCTATTTATATTTACATACCAAAGTCAATAGTCAAACAAAAAAACAATCAATCTCGGACATAACAGTATCTAATGGAATTTGTGCATATATCGTAGTGTTGTAATTACTTTTTAGTGCAATTTACGTGAACGGGCGAACGGGTGAACGAACGCTAGAAAAAGTCAATGACCTGCGCCTGCGCAAAGCGGCAACGTCGCGAGACGCATGAATCAAGTTCACGTGGAGTGTATTGTTTTGTTACGCTTCGTTCGCTTAGAACTGACCCATCCTAAGTTGTAACCCGAAAGACTCTTGAAACTAACTTAAAAAATGGTCCTGAAATGCGCTGCATGTGGGAAATTCATGCCTAAGGATAAAGCGGAGGGGACCCCTTGCATAATTTGCCAAAACTTGTACCACTTGGCATGCGTGGGTATACAAGATAAGAATAAAGTTACGGCCGGCTGGACATGCCCAGAATGTAAAGCTAAATTGCCGAGAAGTAATAATGATAACACACCTATAAAAACCACCTTAGAGCGTGATGTTACTGGTGCATCAGGACAAATTCTATCCATGTCTCCTGATAACACTTCGCATGATAAAATGGCAGATTTCGCAGTGGCTGAAGAACTGAAACGGTTCCGGGAGGTATTCAGGGAGGAATTAAGCGGCTTACGTAATGAGATGCTGGAGGTCAGGCGGGAACTATCTAAGGTTTCGACCTCATTGTCACAATGTAATAAGCGAATTGATGATCTAGAATGTAGTGTCACTCGCATGGAAAAGCAGTGTAACAAGCGAATTGATGACTTGGAGTCTAGACTCGCCACCGTGGAAAGCAAAAAAACTGATAGACAACACACGGATTCCACCGACGCCGAGTCTACAATTGCTCAGTTTAAAGCCGAGTTAAACGATCGCGACCAGGAACTGCTTCTCAATGACGTGGACATCACTGGCATACCGGAAGAAAAGGGGGAGAACGTCGTGCACATCGCATCTCTCGTAGCTGCAAAAATAGGAGTTACCATCAACGAGTACGACATCGTGCGAGCTGAGCGAGTGGGCCCCGCGCGCGGAGACCGCGGCGAGGCGTCCGCGCGCCCGATCGTCGTACGACTGGCGAGGCGCGCGCTACGAGACGACTTGCTTCGAGCAGCCCGCGTGCGAAGGGGGGCAAGCACCTCCGATATGAACCTACCGGGGCCGCCGCGGCGTTTCTATATTAATGAGCGCCTGACGAAAACTAACCGGCAGTTATTCACTAGAGCGCGAGCTGCGGCTAAAAGCTGTAAGTGGAAATTTACATGGACTCGAGATGGCCGCATCTATTCCAGAAAAAACGAAGGACAGTCGGGAGTTCGGATTAGGTCCGATCAGGACATTGTGCGTATTTTTGGTACAGACAATATTCAATCCAATGTTAAGGAAGTATTGTTGCCATAAGGTCCAACCACAAATAAATAGTAAGGCAATGTTAAATGTAAACCTACAGGGCCTTTATACTATAATAATAATTATTACAGTAAAGAAATTGTTTAAGTTTAAAAAAGTAAGAGATAATGTAATAAGCGTACTTTATTATGCTCCCTTTCCAGCCTACGTTTATAAGTCTGTTAGTGGTACATTCTATAGAAATTTTAAATACTCAGCTAGGTCAGAGATACGTTGTCACTGTTCTACTAAAACGGAAAAAAGTATTACCCATAATGCTAATAATTATGTATATATATGTAAACAGGTGCTACAAAGTCAAAATAAAACCCCTACTGTAAAAATTAGTACCTCGAACCATACTATATTGTTAGTTTTAACTATTTACAGGTCCTGACAAACTACTTAAGGTTGGTTTGCTGAATGTCAGATCTCTTAATACGGGGAGGGTGGAACTATTAGAAACAATGAAGAAGTGTGAGCCAGATATCTTAGCCTTAAACGAAACTTGGTTACGAAGCGGGGAAAATACGGACGCATTCACTATACCGGGATACACATTTATGCATGTTCCTAGAACGACTGGTAAGAGAGGAGGCGGAGTTGGTTTTTATGTAAGGAAAGGCATTAAGATCCGGGTGATTCAGCAGCCGCAGACAGATCTCGAACAAATGTGGATAGAAGTAAGTCTAAAAGGTCTTCATATAGCCATTGGAACCGCCTATCGGCCTGAACATTTGTTTGTTAATAAATCTATTGAGGAGTTGAGTGAGACATTAAGTGCCTTATCAGTGTATAACTTCCAATGTCTTATGACGGATTTTAACGTCAACCTAATGGATACAAATAGTAAAAATGCCCAAGATTTTTTATGTTTTCTGGAACAGCAAAATTTTTCCCAGCTAGTCCAAGAGCCAACGAGAGTTACTGAAACGACCTCAACTCTCCTAGACTTAATTATAACAGACGCCCCGACGCGCTGCAAAAATGTAGAAGTTGTACATAACTCCTGCCTAAGCGATCATGCCCTAGTTATTGCAGTATTTAATATTAAAAAACCTAAGACACAAGTACAGTACGCGCGAAGGAGGTGTTTAAATAAAATTAACTCGGAACTTTTTGCAAAGGATCTTAACGCCATCAAGTGGGATGATATTATGTTTTTAGATGATGTAAATTTGATGACAGAACAGTTTAACAAACTTGTGTTAGGATTATTTGACAAACATGCACCTGCAAGGTACATTAAAGTCAATGAAAAGCCCCATCCTTGGATAACTGATGTTATCAAAATTATGATGAACCTAAGAGACGGTGCATTAAAGAGGGCGCATAAGCACAATGAGGAATCAAATTGGTCATACTATAAAACCCTAAGAAATTACACAAACGCTAGCATAAGAAGGGAGCAAACTGCTTATTTCACATTTTACGTCAATAATAATGTAAAATCACCAATCAAAATGTGGCACCACTTTAAAAAGATATCTCCGTTTGGTCATCGCAGTCAACTTAACATACCAGATCACTTAAAGCATCCCGATAAAATAAATGACCACTTTTTGACACTACCAGGTAACAAGACAGTTCCAACAGAGACGGTAAAGAAATTCAATGATAATAGGTGTACAGATAGCGTTTTCTCATTGCAATTATGTACGCAAAAAGACGTTCTTAAGATAATCAAAAGCATAGCTACTGATGCTGCAGGTCACGATGACATCTCGATTAGCATGATTAAACTAACACTACCTCGGACTCTACCTATCATCACTTACATACTTAATACATCAATTTCTAAAAATATTTTCCCTGATGTGTGGAAGCTTGCCAAGGTGATTCCGCTGCCAAAAGCTGCTACCATCTCAGACTACAAAGACTTGAGGCCAATAAGCATACTGCCCGCTATGTCAAAGATTGTTGAAAAACTGGTCTGTAGCCAATTGACGATGTACTTAGAAACAAATAACTTGCTTCCTGCTGTACAATCAGGTTTTAGAAAAGGTCACGGCACCGCAACTGCATTGACAGCGGTAACGGATGACATACTTTCGGCATCAGACAGGGGGGAGGGTACGATTCAAATACTATTAGATTTTTCTAGAGCATTCGATTGCATAGATGTTGAACTCATGCTGGCGAAGTTACAATATTACGGAATTGACAAGAACGCATGTACCTGGTTTAGCTCGTTCCTGAGTAACAGGAAACAATTTGTAGCTATTGACGGAGATGGGAAAGCGCCACTTTTATCTACGATAAAAATTGTTCCACGTGGCACCCCACAAGGATCAAGCCTTAGCCCTTTGCTATTCATTATATACACGGCAGATATTATCCATAATATAAAACATTGCAGCTCCCACCTTTACGCCGATGACACTCAGGTCTACTACCACTTTAACCCAAAATTCACAACTGAAGCGGTAGAATTAATAAATGAAGATTTGGCCACTATTGCTAAATGGTCAGAAGAAAATAGGCTCGTTCTCAATGCTGCAAAGACCAAATTCATGGTTCTAGGAAGCAAACATCAAAGAGTGAACATAAAGTTAAAGAATCCTACGATAACCATGAATGGTGAACACATTGAGAGCGTACCTATCGCGAAGAACTTGGGGTTGTACGTGGATGAGGACCTGAGGTTCATTGAACATGTAAATATCAAAATAAGGAATGCATTTTACAAATTAAAAGTTTTATACGGTGTGAGACGTTTTTTGACGGAGAAAGTCCGTCAGATACTCGTGGAATCACTCATTCTGTCGGCTTTTAACTACTGCGATACGGTGTATGGGCCTAGGCTACTTAAAAAAACGGAAAAAGCGGTGCAACGACTACAAAATGCGTGCATTAGATTTTGCTTTGATGTTCCAAGGAGAGGCCACATAACACCGATTATTAACAGTCATAAAATCCTGAGCATGAAATCGCGCCGAAACTTGCACCTGACAATGCTGATACACCGAGTTATACACAATAAGCGTCCACCGTACTTGTATGACAGAATACACTGGCGCAAGGACAGAAGTACGACTCGAGTGCAACATAAAAGAAAGCTGGCTATACCTACTCATAAGAAGGCAGGGTTTAGGGGTTGTTTCCGTTTTGCTGCAGCAAAGATTTGGAATGATCTTCCACCCCCCCTCCGTGAATGGAATAAACCTGTTAGCGAGATCGCGTTAAAAAATAAATTAAAAAACTTTTATTTAAACGCACAGATAGAGGCAGCTAAATTTATTTATGTCAGTTAACTTATTGTAACTTTTTTACCGTATATACTAGTTTATTTATTTATTAACATTTACTTTTAACTTTTAGCGTTTTTTAAACTTTTTTTTTTTGTTTATTTTGTATGTTTCAGCTTTGGTTTTATCTTTCCCTGTAATATTATTATAATTAATTTTTTGTTTTTAGTTTTCTTTTCTTATGTTTTTCTGGGAAGGGAAGTATAAATTAATTTAAAAGGCAGAGGGCGCAGCGCAATTATTATTTGTAAAATCTAATAGAGGTGGGGCAACCTGAAAACCAGCGCTGAACACTGTTGCCAGTGCTCAGAAATGCTGAGGTTGCCGCCTATTGTTCATTGTTAGTGTTAGTTTTAAGTTTTAACCATAGATTTAAGTTTTTGTATAACGACTAACAATAAGGAAACAATAAAGCTTTATTATTATTATTATTATTATTATATTCATAAGGATAGTATGGATACCAAACGTCCATACCACTACCACTAGCACTGACATTGGCACCACATAAGCGAAAATTTTGCTTTTCAAGAGACCTGTGCCGAGCTGAGAACTTCTATCTGTTGAGATAAAAGTGAAAATTTCATTCCGTTCACTTTCATAGATCAACTATTTTTATCATGCCCGTCATATTATTCCATCCCATTTATCTCGACAGCTTGTTAGGTTGCGTATGCATTGCAGTGGCAAACGGGTCCTTTATCTCTAATAAGATCCCGATTCCATGTCGCAGGCTCCCTAAAGTAATAAACCACTGGGTACTGGGCGGGTACATTTTCATTCCACGGAACGACCCGAATAATTAATAAGAAAGACGGATGCTCGCAATTTTTTACACGTACGAACACTTTACCGTCGCATATTTTAATTTGTGTCGTCGTGTATTGTAGGTAGAGCAACTTTAATCCATTTTCATCATTATCATCATCATATATAAAATTCAAAGTCCTGACTGACTGACTGACTGACTGTCTGACTGAGATATCAACGCACAGCCTAAACTACTGAAGTTAGAAACTTGAAATTTTTACAGTTGGTTCCTTTTATGACGTAGGCGCACACTAAGGAAGGATTTTTGAAAATTCAACCCCAAGGGGGTAAAACAGAAGTTTGAAAAATCAAACTTAACGTGAGCAAGGCCGCGAGCAAAAGCTAGTTTTGAATAAAAAAGGGATTTATTTATTTTATTTAAAGGTCAAAATAAAAATAAATAGAGTTCGGCCACCAAGCACCAATATAAAATTATTTCAGAGAAAATTAAATATTCATTTTTTTATAGACTCTTGTGTGCTATTATATTGCTGGATGGCATTCTGAAATAAACTTATAAATTATACAAGGTAAAATAAAATTCCGACCTAATTTGCCTGTAGTAACGCAAAATAGTGTCTTCCGTTAGTTTCAAATAAAACTAGGTTTTTTTATATGACGCACAATGACGTACCGTGCAACAGTGGAAATAATGCCAATTGCGTATAGGAAATACGTCGAATTTGTAGAACAAATATAAATGGTTGAGGGTAGATCGGGGGTAGATAATTACATTTTTTGATCTTCGGGGGATGACGTCACACGGAGTGTCAAGTCTTTGTGCTAGTGTTTTGATAGTGTCAAAGATATTGGACGTGTGTAAATAAGTTGTTGAGTTGTTGTAGACAGGCCGCTTGAAGACAGGTCAAAGGAAATAGGGGCTATTTTTCATGCATTTTTACTTTTTTTCCTTGTCTAAACTGTAATTCCCTGTCACATAAGTCAATTTGAACATTTTTATTCAGTAAGAATATTAGCCATGTAGAACAATACAAATTTTTCCCCTCCAACTAAGCTTGTTTTAGATGTTTAGGAGTGAGTAGGTAGGACAAATAGTGCAAGCGAACCTATTTATATATTACTAGCTTTAACCCGCGGCTTCGCTCACGTTAGGTTCAATTTTTTAAACTCCTATTTTACTTCCTTCGGGGTTGAATTTTGAAAAATCCTTTCTTAGCGGATGCCTACGTCCTAACAGCTACCTGTATACCAAATTTCAGCTCGATCGGTCCAGTGCAGTGGTTAGAGCTGTGCGTTGATAGATCAGTCAGTCAGTCAGTCAGTCAGTCAGTCAGTCAGTCACCTTTGCCTTTTATATATTTAGATTTATG
This sequence comes from Hipparchia semele, assembly GCA_933228805.2. NCBI lineage: Eukaryota > Metazoa > Arthropoda > Insecta > Lepidoptera > Nymphalidae > Hipparchia > Hipparchia semele. The sequence continues at coordinate 13,801,390 of OW121710.1, read as the reverse complement.
CGGATTTCAAAATTTTTAATATGGAATCATTAAATGTTTACTTCAAAATTTATTTTCTAACTAGTTGATCGGTTTCGCTCGAGTTTAGTTTTTTATAAATTCCGCGGGATCTCATCAATTTTCCGGGATAAAAAATAGCCTTTGTCACTCTTCAGGTCCCCAACTATACCCATGCAAAAATTCACGTTGATCCGTAGCTCTATTGCAGCGTGATTGGAGAACAAACCAACAAACAAACATACTTTCGCATTTATATATTAGTAAGGATAAGGATAAAACATATCTGCAAATTGCACGATTTTACTTCTTGCAATATTACTTGTTTAGGTGCTACGATGGAACATCCATAGGAGATACATACATCACTACATAGTATAAAACAAAGTCGCTTTCTCTGCCCCTATGTATGCTTAAATCTTTAAAACTACACAACGGATTTTGATGCGGTTTTTTTTTAATAGATAGAGTGATTGAAGAGGAAGGTTTATATGTATAACTAGCTTTAACCCGCGGCTTCGCTCACGTTAGGTTCGATTTTTTAACCCCCTATTTAACCCTCTTGGGGTTGAAATTTTCCAAAATCCTTTCTTAGCGGATGTCTACGTTCTAACAGCTACCTGTATACCAAATTTCAACTCGATCGGTCCAGTGGTTAGAGCTGTGCGTTGATAGATCAGTCAGTCAGTCACCTTTGCCTTTTATATATTTAGATAACATCCATTAACAGTGAATGACATAGGCTATATATTTTATACCCGTGCGAAGCCGGAGCGGGCCGCTAGTACAATATAATATACAGGCTGCAACATCAAAACCCTTCGTTTGCCGCAGTCGGGTAAGTAATAATATCTGCGTTTATGATCAAAGTACGTATAGCTACCAGTTTTCCATACAGTTTCTTTATATTCATAGCCGGTTGGTTTCTCTCGAGCGGGCCGCTCTTTTGAAAATAACTCCTGAACTTGTGACTTTTATATGATTTTTACCGTCATACTTACGAAAATTATATTCGAAAGCACTTCCCTTTATGAAGTTGTTGCTATAGTTCTTGCAATTCACGAGGGCGCGTGGCTCATGTTTGTGTGTGTCGTATCTATATAAGTGGGAGCGAGAGCTTGCTCGCGCCTGACCGTTCCCACCTAGGCTCCGGACAGGCACGCATACTTACGCAATGTGCATGTACACGACGTAATCACAAGTAAAGCTCACGCACCCTTGTGAGTTAAAAGAGTTGTGCTTTTGTTTTAAAGTTGCTATAATATAATATCAATATATACTGTTATTTAATAAAAACACCTTAGCACAGTAATAAGAGTGAGGTAAGCCAAGCACCATTCATCGATGTAGAGCTTTACTGATGATGATGATGTCATCATTTTTTTAATTGATGTCAGTATTTAAGAAAGAATACGTTTCCAATCTTACCTATGTTGATGAGTGATAGAGAGAAAAACCAATAAATAAACACTACAATATTTGTAAGAATAGGTTTAGGGTTACCTAACGCAACTTTTAAATAACCAAACTTAAACTTATCCAAACCAAAAATTTAAGAAAAATAAAAAAAATCATTAAAAAAGTTTATAAACAAAAATCAACTGTATCCAATTCAATTAACGTAGCAAAAAAGGTACTTAATTGGTAAAAAAACTTACCTAGCAATTTCATAACTTCTGCCTGGCTGATAAGCACGTTGAGATGGCCCGTTGCCAGGGGCAACGCGAGCCAGACCGCCCAAGCGATAACGAGCCTTTTGGACGCCATTATACACTGTTCGATTATTTCAGTTTCACTTTTGAATACATTTTCGCACCCTCCACTCTGCAACGGACTATGTAGTATCCAAATTTTTTTTATTGAAGTAGAGTACATAAACAAAAATAAAAATGAAAACAATAAAATAAAAACAAAAAAACGACAAAAGTAAAGCAAAAATAAAGTAAGTATTTATTCAGAATTCAAAAAAAAAATCGATAATTAATGAGGGTAAACAGTAATAAAAAATAGAAACCAACAAAATCTCGGAACGCGGAATTCGAATTCGGAAGCGTTCGAATTTCGAACGTGAAGCGCGCGCTAGGCGTCAGACCGCGCCGCAATGCCGTCACCGCCGTTCGGAAACACTGAGCCAACAAGTTAGTTGCTGACATGCGCAGTTAACCCCAGCCCTCTCGTATGAACTATGAATTATTATAAGTATGAACCATTGCAGTCATGAAATTTTCATACTTCTATACTTACGTTTTTTTTTTCGTGACTTTAACTTGTAATGTCAGAAAAAGAGAAATTGGAATTGCATTCTGTCGCATTAGAAACTCGTTGCTCTACCGTAACTTTATCATCGGCACTAGATTCACTCATTATTAAAATCTCTTTAGGCCTTTACAACTAAAAACATTTAATAATTTTATTGATAGTTGGTGCAGTTAAGGAACGGTTTGTTTCTTTCCTGCCATTTGGTTCTTGGGTGTGTTCATAAAGTTCGACATAAAAATTTCAATGTTTTTTTGTTTTTTTTTTTAATAATACAAAAATATTTATTACAAATTAAACAGTTAAACTCTACGAAGTTTGTAAACGTTTTCTGCTTTGTTTCATGAGAAAATATGAAAGTCGGTTAAAAATTTCAGGGCAGAGTCATTGAGTATTACACGCTGGTAGTACATAATTATTCAAAATGTTAAATGTTTTTTTGCAGTCACAATAATAGTACATTATGGTACAAGTGTAAAAGTTGGTGATTACCGCTGAGGCGCTATTGAGACCCGAGCCGTTAGGTGAGGGTCTTAAGGTGCCGAGGACGGTAATCATCAATATACACGTGTATCATACGACGTTTTTCAACACACTTGTGAAGAAAATAATACTAAAATAGTACATTATGGTACAAAACAGTGAAAACGAGTTGTGAAAATTTTTTCACAATGGCGGGAAAAATTAATGTTGTTTTTTTGTTCGCTCTCTTGAGGGCAGGCAAAGATCGACGACCATACAGCCTATTCAGGTGTTTATTTGATTTAATTAGTTTTCCGGAATGCGCGCGCACCTTTAATGGCAATAGACTAAAAGAATGAGGTTTCTTTTTTTTTGGCTTTTCTCTTGAGGCCACGTACAAAATGGGGAATTTCCAGTTTTCTTTATTACAGAAAAAACAAAAGTTATATTTGAGTGACAGTTTTATTTATTAAACACGTACAAGTTGAAATTATCTATTTAAATACGAAGTTGTATGAAATGAGCAAGCTATAGGTATCTTGGCAATAGGTAGGATCTTTTTTGTAATAGAAACTTTTTTAAGAACAAAGCAACTCAACCAATAAAATTAAAAAAAAAATTCTATAACTCACATTGTGAATAATAGTAATCAAAAGTCACAGTTTGAGTTAAAGGTGTCATTGTGTGCCTTACTGCGGTGAACCGGGAGCCACTTTATGAGCAAGTGTGTTGAAAAAAAAATTATAATGGATCATAAATCAATCATCATATCATCATATTTAAATCAAGTGAACAATAAAAAACTAGTGTTCGAAATCAATCATCATATTAGGTATCATCATATTTAAAACAGTGAACAATAAAAAAAATTAGTGTTCGGAATTCAAAAATTTCGCAAGCACTCGTGCTCGAAACTCAGGCGTCACAGCTTCATTATTCAATAGACGTTCCTTTTTCAAAACATAAAAAAAAAATAAGCAAGCGAAAACTTTGCGAGGACGCGACGTGCATGCACGCTCCACGGCCGCGTGAGTTTCTACAATTTTCCGTCAGAGCGCGCTCTCGAGCGGTGCATCCGTAGCGAATATCGTAGCGAATACATAATACGAAATATGCTAGTAATTATGTCTGTGAAACTTAAATTCAATATGAAATGCAAGTACATTTGAAACTGCAAATAGAAATACTAGTGAATAACATGAAAATAAGACAGCATTTATAGTTGAGTTGTTTTGAATGAGAAACGTTTTGAAAATGTTATTTAAATAGTAGTATTTACGATCTTACTCGCATTTCAAAGAAAGTCTCCTAATTAGTATAATGTTATCGTTCCCTAACTATTAAATAAGCGACAAGCGACCAACAATTTAATTTAAAAAAGATTTTAGCAATACATTTTATTTTATTGGTTAGACGTTACATTTTATTTTATTAGTACGTCGAGCACCAACGTTATAACAAAATATATCGTTATAATAAAAAAAAAATGTTATTTTTCAGTTCTTTTTTAAAAAACTGAAGTGAAATTGGACGGGGCACATAGTTTGATCATTTATATATTTATTAATAGTATACTAACAAACTAAATTAGGTATATTCGACAAAATTTTATCTAAGCTAAGTTTTATCCACCTGTCGAGCATGGGCAAAACAGTGCAAATAATATCCACAGTATACAATACTTATAGGAATATACTTCTCCTTTCCCCTATCGCCGTACTTTAGCATAGGGAGAAGATAATTTTATCTCTTGGCATCGGATAAAATCGGAGATAAAATTTTTGTCTCTTGCTAACCCTGCAGGAACAAAAGTCTCTTATATTTTTAGTTATAGTGTGTCAATTAAATATTTTTTCTGTTAATCTATTGGTTTTTAGATTATTCAGGTTCTTAGACGTCATAAACAGAATAAAAATATACTACGTAAATATACTAGGTAAAAGACTAGGAGGAAAATAGAAGAAAAACGAAAGTACAGTGTACATTCTTGTTTATGCAACAGTTCCATCCATCATTGTCATTGCTCTTGCCTTAATTATTTATACATTCACCACAAGCGGTAATAGTTAGTAGTTAGTAGGTAAAAGTAGTTCGTTACTTAAACCTCATTTCAAATCCATACTAACATAATAAACCCAGAGAGTTGGTTTGAACGCGCTAATCTCTGGAACTACCAGTCAGATTTGAAAAATTCTTTTTGTATTTGATAGCTCAATCCTTGGGGAAGGTAATAGGCTGTTCAATATCACGGTACGACCCTACATTGTAAAATTATTAAGTCGTTAGTTAATAATTTTACAAGCTGCGATAAACAATTTTTCAAAAATTTTCAGCCAAATCGGTTCAGTCGTTTCGGCGTGATTGAGTAACAATCCATCCATGCATCCATACATCCAAATTTTCGCATTTATAATATTAAAGTAGGATTGTAGAGTTGATCCTTACCCTATACCAGTTGTTACTGATGGTATAGGGCATAGGGTAAGGATAAGACGGCTTGTGCCACTTTGGTGGTATATGGTGTCTTTAACTTAAATTTCAAGATTCAGTATAACAATGCTTTCAGGGTGCTATTAGGACTAGGTACCTCGTTACTTCAGCGCGTCGGGTATGTTCGCATATGCACATGTAGATTGTTTCTACACCACCATGCGCAAACGGTGCACATCCCTGGTGCACAGGGTGCGGGCTAGTTCCAATGGCATCCTGAGGACATTTGCCGACAGATTTGATTGTCATTACCTGAACCATTGTCATATGGTGACATATGACAATGCTGCTGCTGCTGCTAACTAATCAAGCCTGTCTTATGTATAGGTTAGATAGTTTATAAGATTACTAACATTAGTTTAAGTGTGTGTTTTCCTTTCTAACAATTAATATGATCGTATGATCGAAATAAATGATTTTTGTTTTTATTTTAAAACATTTTTGCCTTAAATATACCAGCTGAGGTACAACTGGGCCTTAGTATGGTATAATAACGAAGTACTTATTAAAGTAACGAGTAACTAGTAGAAAGGTAAACTTTGGTTTTATTAAGGCAGTTCATTCATCAGAGTCGCAGTTGTACATTCTTTTGATTACTTATACATTCGAAACAAGTAAACGTTCCAGGAAAACTTGTTTGATGCATGAGGTTAAAGAAACAAAACAATTTTGTTTTCCTACGAAAGAATACGTAACCATAGAATAAATTAAAAATGTATACAACGTTGTACAGTAACATTTTGGGCTGTTGACAGCTCAATATCTCAACGGTTAAAGGTCGCGGGATCGAGCCCCACCTGTGGCACTATTGTCCTACCCACTCCTAACACAAGCTTACAGTTATTTGGAGGGGAGAGAGGAGAATATTAGTCAAGTTCAATTTCTAAAAGGACTATGGCGAAAACAATGCTCATTCTGAGCAGAGACCTGTGACATATGCTATAGGCCGGTAATATATTTCTAACAAAATTTAAAATAAGAACAGACGAGGATAATAATCTGTGATGTCTAGCACAAGCTTTTCGCTTATTTGGAGGGGAGGGAAGAATATAATCAAATTCAGCTTGGCTAATATTCTTTAAAAAATATTTTAGTACAATATGTAACTGTTTATATTCAAAATCTTTAGCATCCCGTCTAAAAGTAAAAGTTACATAGCCACTACTAAATTGTTACATATTAATAAATAAATAAATTAACTCCTCAACTTGGTGTAGATACCATACAAAAAATGACGTCGATCAGTAGCTTCGTTGCTGCGTGATAAAAGGACAACCATCACTCACTTCCACTACGTCACTTACCATCAGATGAGATCGCAGTCAAGGGCTATCTTGTCATCGAAACAAAACCAATCAAAATTTCGCATTTATAATATTATCAGGGATCTTTACCGCTACATAGATGTCACTAAATACATAATCTCTTATGGTCTACTAGATGTGCCCGCGACTTCGTTCGCGTAGATTGAGGTTTTTGGATTCCCGCGGGAACTCTCTTATTTTGCGGGATAGCCTTTGTGCTATTCGAGTCTATAATCTAATATCTGTGCCAAAAAAAAATCAACTAAATCGATTCAGTCGTAGCAGCGGTTGCAGTGTGAACGTGATTGAGTAACAAACATACATCCAAACATTCGCATTTATAATATTTATAGGATAAACCTATATATGGTCTATATTATTTACTGTACCGTTTCAAAAATACAAGATAATTTTATTAGCAATGCGCGAATGGGTCTAATGCAAAACGGAAGAGTCGCTCCCTTGAGACAAACTCAATTAATTCCCTTTAGACTCCATCGAGGAAAGCCTTTCAATTTTTAACACAGTTTTCCTGCAATTCAAGGGGTCTCTAATTCTCTACGTATTATTTATTGTAAAGAATAATGTTATTGATCAAAATATTCAGGAATATTACCTACTTTTCCAGTCAAACTCAAACTGAAAATTATTTTTTTCATGTAGGCCAACTTGTGGCTCTTATGACAAGTCGAGAATCTACCACCGGTTCGGAATGCTGATTCTGCTGAGAAGAGTCTGTGTGAAACACTGTGATTTATGAAACCTTACTCATAAACTGCAGACAAGAAGTTTGCAGAGGTGATTTCATGTTCAGAACATTACAGTTAACTGAAAATTAAAAAACACTCTTTGCCTATCCCAGACTTTATAAATTGCAAAGTTGAGAGCAAGAACGAAAAGACCGATCTACATATATTATACAACGTGTATTGAAACTCCGAAATAATACTGAAGGAGGTGAATGTGCTCATGAAACTGAACAACTTTCCCCAAGGAACATAGGTCGAAATGTGAAAAAAAAAATTTGGACCTCCCATATAGTAAATCAATCAGCTGATCAATTTTATAATGATCAATCAGCTGATCAAATGAGTCGCAGGGAGCCGCTGGATTCACGCGACGCAAGACCGAGCCCTGTGGAGGTCCATGCAAAATACCTATATCCAGCAGTGGACATATATCGATTGATAAAGAAGAAGATACTACAACCGGTTCGGAAAGCAGATTAGCACTAAAACTATTAGGTACTGTGAACTTTTCCATATAAGTATTATGTTTCGACGACCTCCCTGGCGCAGTGGTGAGCGCTATGGTCTTATAACTGGGAGGTTTTGGGTTCGATTCCCGGCGGGGGCAATTTAGGAATTTATTATTTCTAAATTGCCTCTGGTCTGGTCTGGTGGGAGGCTTTGGCCGTGGCTAGTTACCACCCTACCGTCAAAAACGTGCCGCCAAGCGATTTAGCATTCCGGCACGATGGCGTGTAGAAACCGATTAGGGGTATAGGTTGAATTTACACTGCTATACCCCTTCCAAGTTAGCCCGCTACCATCTTAGACTGCATCGTCACTTACCATCAGGTGAGATCGCAGTCAAGGGCAATCTTGTCATAGAATTAAAAAAAAAAAAAAAAAAAAAAAAAAAAAAAAAAAAAAAAAAAATGTTTTTTATCCCCAAATCCAGATTTGAACAGTTTAACAGAAAGTATAGGGGCCCTAACCGCTCTCCGACTCAACTAATATTGCAATCCAAATACATTATCCCATATTTCGCCAGGCCTGTGTAAATATTGGCGCTTCGAGTCGTAAATCTCCTTTTACCAGAGGTACGTACTCCGCTCCGGATGGGATTACTTGACCAAATAAACGGATTTCCGTAGATAATATGCCTAGCGCCAAACGGTTACGGAGATTTTGTATAATTATCTCCCTCTTTGAATTTATTGTTGAGGATCGTGACCCCTTTGCAGAGTTCACGTAAAGGTAAGCGTTTTCTTGGGATAAAAATAAGTTTATACAATAACTAACTTTAACCCGCGGCTTCGCTCACGTTAGGTTCGATTTTTTAACCTCCTATTTAACCCTATGGGGTTGAAATTTTCCAAAATCCTTTCTTAGCGGATGTCTACGTCCTAACAGCTATCTGGATGCCAAATTTCAGCTCGATCGGTCCAGTGGTTAGAGCTTTGCGTTGATAGATCAGTCAGTCAGTCAGTCAGTCAGTCAGTCAGTCAGTCAGTCAGTCAGTCACCTTTGCCTTTTATATATTTAGATAATCCTGCCGACTGAATCCGGCCACGGCGGCCAATCTCCACAGAGCACACAGATCTGCGCGGGGGATAATATAGTGCACAAGTGTGTGCGCAAACACAGATGCACTCTATTCCCGCCCTTTCATAGTCGGAAGGGACGAAAATCCAACATGACCAGAGAGAGATCAGGCGCAGGACCAATAACGTTAACTGGTCTCCGAACCACGGGTGTGACTTACTGCCAACTTCTTCCGAGCTAGTAGGTAATAAGAATTTCTTGATGATAGAAAAACGTTTTTTGGTCCGATCCGGGAATCGAATCCGGACCTTGAAATCCGCATTCGAATTTGTTAACCACTAGATCAATGAGGCAGTTGGTTTGTATAATTAGTATATTATGTAGCAGTTTGTAAAATTATATCATTGAATACTTGTTATAAAAAACAAATGTTGCACACTATTGAATAAATGCAACCGCATCGAGCAATTTGCTTTGCCTAGGTACTTATTCGAACAATATTCAGACTGTTTCATATTTCCCAGACCGTATTCGTTTTTAATAAATGCTTATAAATGGTCAGGTTTATGTACTTAAGTATTTATGTACGAATACGTAGAACTATTTCGCACACAAACAAAAATTTCAGGGCTCCTGTTCGTTCTCACACTAACATAACTTTTGTCTTCTTTATCTATTCCGTGATTGTAAATCGAGGTGAAGAAAGAGGTGGATATGTTACAAGCTTGCGGTAAATGAAGCGCGTAATGGCAGATACCTATTTGTCGTAATTTGTCATGTCATTTAACAATGAAGTACTTCTATTATACTCTTCGTCGTTCGAAACAATTTTTTCTCTTGTATTGTGAGTATATAACTCATCATTAGTATCATACGAAGTGAGTTTGCTTTCGGAGTGAATTGGAGTTTTAGTGAGTAGTCATTATCTATATATAAAAAATTCAAAGTCCTGACTGACTGACTGAGATATCAACGCACAGTCTAAACTACTGAAGTTAGAAACTTGAAATTTTTACAGTTGGTTCCTTTTATGACATAGGCGCACACTAAGAAAGGATTATTGGAAATTCCACCCCTAAGGGGTTTAAATAGGGGATGGAAGTTTATATGAAACTCCGTCATTTTTCAAGCTGTTTCCATCAAAGTTGGTATTTGAGCTTTCAGTTAAAAATAAAAAAGTACGTGTGTCACAGTTTTTGAAAATTCCACCCCAAAATCTAATTCCACGCGGACGAAGTCGCGGAGGCAAAAGCTAGTCACATATAATCTTCTAATTTCAATGCTCGGAAATGCTGCAAAATAGCACACAATGAACAATTTCAACGTGACTAACATCGGAATATTGGTACGTGGCTTAATTGATAGAGCATCGGCCCCAACAGACAGGCGTGCAGATCTTGCCATGACGACAACTTTTATGCATTTCAATGTTTCATTTCAATTTATTTCGCCATCGGCATTTTCTAAAGGAAAATAATAAAAATGGGAGCAATATTTTTTTTTTATTGAACTACGGCAATTACTAGCGAATTTATCCACGTTGAATGCGAATGAATGTTTCTAAATGGCTGTGAGAAGCGTACTGAAAATTGAAAATCATTTAGAAGCTTTTAAGTTAGAGCACGTAAATAAAAGCGGATTGAATCTTTTTACTATTTATAGAATAAAAAATATTAAGGATGGCTTGACTATTAATAAATATAATTGATAATTAAAGCCTTCATTTACTGAGGTTTCTTCTTCTCCTTTCTTGTTTGGTGAAGATCTAATGAATAAATAGAGCATGGAACTCCTCAATGAATAAGAGAGAATCACTCGCGATTAGTGCATATACATTGATCCTATGAAACTACACGACTTAATAAAATCGAATCGAATTAGTGTCGCAAATCGGTTTCAGGCCCGTAACCTATGGGTAGAAACTAAAATTATTTTATACTTTGTAGTGGCGTTTAAAGTCGGGTTTTTTAAAAAGATTTGTTTTATTATTATTATTAGACAATCCCACTGCTGGTCACCGGTCGATAAAGAGTATTGCTAAAGTTTATCAAACAATGAGCACGGCTGAACGTGACGTCTAAAAAAACGAATCGAGTTTAATATTGCTGCTAGAACGCGTGCAAAGCAAATTGCTTCGGCTTGTGGCTTTGTTCCATACGAATACTGTGTTTCCATATGAAGCGGTTGTTCGAGCAGACAATACCTACGCTAAATTTATACCTACCCTTGAAACCCCATATTCACCTACCTATATTAAATACCCAACAGTGTCAAAGGGCTACCATTAAAAAGATTTAAAACGAAGTTATTCCAATGGCTTAATATGCATAATTTCTATGACCTTATAGAATTCTTCGAACTTAAAATTAATTAATTAAATCATACTTATTATACCCATTGACATTTACAATTATTATTATTAAAATTGACATTTATTAGAGATAGGTATGTACAATAAATTACGTAGAAATTTTAGATTATTTTTATTGTATAAGATAATTAGATTATATAATAATAAATAATAAGCATTGGTTATGTAATGTGTGCCTACAATTTAGTAATAAATAGATACTTGAATATTGTACACCGGCAACGGTAGAACATGCAGATTTTACCTACTATATTAAATTTTAATAGGATATGATCAATATTATAGGTGACTAGCTTATGCCCGTGACTTCGTCGCGTTTTTTTTATTTGATGTTAAGTGACGATGCAGTCTAAGATGCAAGCCTGTGTCACTTTCCTGGTTCTCAACTTTACCCATGCAAAAAATCTCGTCGATCCGTTGCTTTTTTGCGGTGTTATTGAAGGACAAACCAACAACCAATAAACTAACAAACAAACACACTTTCGCATTTATAATATTAGTTAGGATAAGGATAATTAGTAAAGGAATTTTAACAACGTCAAGTGACGTTCAATCTTTAACCAGCAGTTTAATAAGGAATAAATTGGGCGTTCTGACAGTTTTTGTATTGAAAATCTGCCAAAATGATCAAACTTACGCTCGGATAAGACTTATTTTACGGTAAAATCGGCGCTTAATATTTTCGTGGGCTCATGATAATGTAATTTTATGGTCTATTTTCAGTTTATAATCTATGTAGTAAACTCGTAACAGCCATTAAAGGCGTGATTATTAATAGGTACCGCCCTAAATAACCCCCAATGATTTAATAGTGTACCTTATTAGCTATTCGTAGCGCGTAGGTGCGTTTGTTACGCATTATATTTGATGGATAGTCTTTTGTAATAAAGATTTTATATGTAAGTTTAAAATAAGACTTAATTATAAGGGCTTATTTCACCATCGCCGAGTAAATTCTAACCGATGAATAAAAACATTCTGACAGATTTTATATTGAATAATTGTCAGAATGGCCTTATTCGCCTATTTTCATCAATTGAGAAATAGGACCTAAATATGCCAAGTGAACGAACGGTGGCAAATCTTCGAAATTAATGATGATCGCAAAACAATTCGGGTTGTTACCATAACGAGTTGGTAAATATTAGGTTTTACCACAGTTCGAACTTTTACAGTAACATGTAGACTTACCGGTCCTAAGCAAACCAAACTACACCCACTGGTAATAGTACCTACTCTCAATAGCGTCATTGTTTGTAAATACGGAGAAAGTATTTTTAAGCTATTGCATAGCTTCTATCGCGGGCCAGCATGGAGACCGAATCCAGAAATTCCGTAACGAAAATAACCTGACACGGGACTCCTCTACGGTGAGCCGCTAGATGGCGAATTTTTTATCATTTAGCTTATTTTTATTTAGCGGCTCACCGCTAGATGGCGTTGATAAAAATGCTATGCAATAGCTTTACCGCGGCAGTCCCCGAGTGCCACACTTTTTTTTATTTTATGTAAGGGAAAGCTAGGAAAGTTTCATTAAATGGACCGTTGCGAGCCATTATAAGGCTATTTACATTTACATACTGCTTATATTCTGGAAAACATATTGACATGTAAAGTTTTAACATAAAAGCGTGTAGACGTTTTAACATAGAAGCGTGTGTAATCGCGTGGGAACCCTTTAACCCCCGACAAAGAGGGGTGTTGTTTAAGTTGTGTATTTGTGTATCTGTGTGTCTGTTTGTTCCCTCGTAGCTCCCCAACGAATGGACCGATAAATAGTCATTAACAGAATCCATTGCAACATAAAATTAATGTTTCACTGAAATCTACGAATTATTTTTAAAGACTTATATTTATACTAGCTGATGCCCGCGACTTCGTTCGTGTGAATTGAGATTTTGTGATTCGCGGGAACTCTGTTATTTTCCGGGATAAAAAGTAGCCTTTGTGTTATTCCAGACTATAATCTATCTATGTGCCAAATTTCAGCCAAATCGGTTCAGTCGTTGCGACGTGATTGAGTAACAAACATCCAAACATCCACACTTTCACATTTATAATATTAATAAGTAGGAAGTAGGATTCTCCATCAGAAAAGTGAAACCAGGTGAAACTCTGAAAGAGTACGAAAAAACCAGATCCTGGTGGGGGACTTTGGCCGTAGTTACCACCCTGCCGTCAAAGACATGCCGGCAAGCGATTCAGCGTTCCGGTACGATGGCGTGTAGAAACAGATTAGGGGTATGGGTTGAATGTACACTGCCATACCCCTTCCAAGTTAGCCCACTACCATCAGGTGAAATAGCAGTCAAGAACTATCTTGTCATCAAATAAAAAAAACACAGCCAAAAGCTATAAGTAGACTAAAAAACTTTATAAAAAGAAATTTTCTGGAAAACGTTAAAAGCATTCATAGCAGGATTTAATTAATTTGTAGAAACGCCGTAAACAAAGAAGGCTCTCGTTTTAATTTGATTTCAAGGAACTATTTATTGAACTAAAAGTAATGCGATATTATGGAATTCACGCGAATGCCTTTAAATTACCTAGTTTTAAGACTACCAACTTATTTTTTTTAAATATATCAACTATACCTACTACCTACTGCGCACAATTCACATCACATCACACTAATCACAGATTATAATCTGTGACACTAATATTATAAAGGTTAGCCTTTATAATATTAGTGTCACAGATTATAATCTGTGATTAGTGTGTATGTGTGTGTGTTTGTGTGTGTGTATGTGTATGTGTATGTTTGTTATCCCTTCAAGCCACAACGAATGAACCGATTTATCTTAAAGGAATGGAGATACCTCATACCCGGGATTAACACATAGGCTACATTTCATCCTGGAAAATTTGAGATTTTCCGCGGAAATTAAAAAATTTAATCAGACGAATTCGCGAGCATTAACTAGTTTAGAAATAAAGCTTATACCTAACGATTAATCTGCTAGATTTGTCAATAAATAAATAAATTGAAAACAAGCTTCATCAATCAACAACCGCATACGCTGCTCAATAAACATCAATGCAAAATTAAACTCGCATGTGATCCACCAATCAGCGCTCCCCCCCACTCTACCCTCCATTACGATGCCGTCAGTATCAGCCAGCGGTTACCTAAATCAGATTGCATTTTGTGGAAAAGCGTCTAAACAGAATTTCAAAATGGTTTTACTCGGAGTTAAAATATAATAAAATTCTGATTGCTTATTTTAGATTTCCTGGTTAGGATTTTTTGTTCATTCGGAACATGTTCGATTGTAGATGACGAGGTCTTGGATTCGATTCCCGGGACAGAACAATAAAATTAATGTTTCACTGAAATAATAATTACCTATCTACGAATCGTTTTTAAGGACGTATTGTTATATTCTCCATCAGAAAAGTGGAACCAGGTGAAACTTTGAAAGATTACGAAAAAACCACAGCCTGGTGGGAGGCTTTGGCCTTAGCTAGTTACCACCCTACCGTCAAAGACTTGCCGCCAAGCGATTTAGCGTTCCGGCACGATGGCGTGTAGAAATAGATTAGGGGTATGGGTTGAATGTACACTGCCATACTCTTTCCAAATTAGCTCGCTACCATCCTAACTGCATCGTCACTTACCATCTGGTGAGATCGCAGTTAAGGACTATCTTGTCATCGAATAAAAAAAATAGAGATCAAGCCTGCAGTCTGGGCGCGTGAGAAGTTGCGATTGAACACCCACATTGATAATTTCTATTCACACAGACATATCATACAATATTAGTATACGCACCCTGGAAAGTAACAATCTTAACAATCTACGTTTGGCGCTTCCCTCAAGTTAAATGTACATCACGCGTTCGTCTTAGTAGGATATTAATGAATTTCACAGAAAATACGCAATGTATTTAACCATTAGATTGTCGTTTTGTTAAGTTCGCGGGCGGCGACGTACGGTAGTGAGTAGCCGGTGGCATAGGGTGGGGTCACAGTGCACGCTTTTTGTCATGTAACTTTTGCGTGAATGAATAACTTCTAAATAAGAGGTCCGATTCGAATTATTTAAAGAGGAATTTCCAAATACATAGTCAATTATAGTTACAAAAATATTTAATTGGATAAAGATTACTAAATAATCATGATGAGAACGTCAACATTTTTCATCGTACTCATGTTTCAACAAACTAATTTGAATAAAAAAGGGGTTATAGTTGCTCAACTATAATAGTTCAATATATAGCCCCGCGGACGTGCTTGTAGGTAATTATGAGTATTGCAAACATGTATAGTACGTATATCTCACGAAGTTACGGTAAATTTTTTTTAAATAAAATATAGCTCATGTTACTTAGGAATAATAGCTTTCCATGAGTGTAAGAATTTTTAAAATCGGTTAAGTAGTAGTTTTTGAGTTTATCCATTACAAACAATTTTACAAACTTACAAATAAGCAAATATTTCATCTTTATGATATTAGTTTAGACAAAACAAGTGTCACTAAATAATTCAAACTCAAACTCAAAATTATTTATTTCATGTAGAATGCTGATTCTGCTGAGAAGAGCCGGCAAGAAACTCAGCAGTTGCTCTTTTCAAAACAAAAAATGTTACAATATGTAGCTTATGTATCTTGTGGCAGTTGAAGCAAGCAGATTGGTTCCAAGTAACTTTGTCATTTACAATTATATTTTGCATGTTTTGTATTTCCTGAAATAGAACTCTCGTTGCTTTTTCAACATCAGTGCACGCATCATCCTTCAAGCTTTTGTTTTCCAGAATTGACACTTTGTTTCCTGAAACAATATAGTTAATAAGGTATTTATTAGAAATTAGGATATAATTAATTAAATTAGATTTTTTGCAAACCCCAATTAGATTTTAAAGGTTTAAAAGGTAGCCTATATGTTAATCCAGGGTATAAGCTATCTGAATTTCAAAATATGTATCAGCCAAATCGGTTTAGTGTTTGTAGGGTTATAAAGACAGCTAGTCCATTTTAAAGTAATTTTTTAATACGGCTGCTCACAGAGCTTTTTGTAGCTGTATCTCGTGCGGAAAGTTCGATTTTCCGCATTTGTATCAAAATATACTATTGAAGGTTAACAAACATTCAGCCAGAAAACATAACAATGTTTTGGGCTTCGCCACAGTCGAAGTCGAAGCTTTGTCTGGGGGGAGGCTTTAGCCGTGACTAGTTACCACCCTACGTCAAAGACGTGCCGCCAAGCGATTTAGCGTTTCGGCACGATGGCGTGTAGAAACCGATTAGGCTTAGGTTGAATTTACACTGCCGTACCCATTCCAAGTTAGTCCGCTATCATCTAAGACAGGCATCGTCACTTACCATCAGGTGAGATCGCAGTCAAAGACTATCTTGTCAACGATAAAAATAAAAAAGTCGGGTAAGAAGATGAGTACATTATAAGTACTTACAGCTTTATGTTAAATCTTCCTTTGTTTTTTTTTGTGTTTTTAGTAATTTCCTTTACGCTTTTTCATATCTACCTGAAATGAGAAGAAAAATAAGTTACGATATTAATGAGTACATTAGTATTTGCTAATTAATGAAGTGTTTGATGATTAAAAAAATACATGATAAAACTCACATACTTACTACGTACTCGAAGAATACAAATAAAATTAGCAGTCGTTTCCGACACTCGCGACCCACCCTAATGCTCGTCGAAACAATTATATCGCGGACGCCGGAGTTGCGGTGCTCTACGAAAACGAGCGTGCTATCACCTTGAATATTGGGACGGGATTGAATTTATTTGTGGTTGAACACTGTAATATAAAGCGAATTACGGGCGGCTACTACTTCATACTAAAATGTATGAGCAACGGGGAACGATTTTCGCTACAAAATTAATGATTTTTAGTCTTATATTATTGCTTTTTGGTTTGAATTAATATAAAATTTTAATGGTGAAAATTTTCTCTATACTTCCTTCTCACGATTTAACCAAAAATTATTCCAAATATAACATCGGAATAGCATAAGATGTATTCAATAGAAAAGGTCGATTTCGGTGATTTTGATAATGTTGCTGATTTTTTTTTCTCAAAAACTGAGATTTATTTTAGATATATTTCGCGGCGTACTTATAGCCTCATCTATTATGCAATTGAGGTTTTTTTGTGGTGTCATTCAATTCAATGAGTTTTTTAATTTGGGTTAAACCGTAAGTGTCTATTTGCGCATTTCTTCCAGACTTGCCCCTTTTTAAATTGTCACTTCAATTCGCTTTGTAATAGCGCCAATGTGTGTCAACCCTTAGGTTTCTTTCTTCGCTTCATCTAGTGTCTGTTGTCTTAAGTATTTAAAATGATTTGCATCTAGTTAACCGGCTCTCTCACTTTGCCCGCTAAGCATTTTATACACAAAGGAGTCCGGAACTTTGAATATTGCGCTGGAAACTACGACACTACAATAACAAACTCGTAAATCCTGCGATTATACAATCTAACTACATTGAATTTCCAAAACTTCGTCGGGTGGTATAGCTCCAGTGTGCTAATTTTGTCACGAAAGATCAGTCGTCACGTTCTATCTGCAATAAGTACATGACATGCACTAAGCAGTGCAAGTTTCTTCCCTACCAAATTTTGTAAGGCTATTTTTTTTAATTGAACTATTACCTTTTAACTGTTACCTTTTAACGGCTTGAATTAACGGTTTGCATCCACAGTGACTAACAAGCGATAGCTTAATAATTTTATCCTGGAAAATCAAAAAGTAAAAAATCTAATTCCACGCACAACTGATGATTATGGACCTAGTCCATACACCATGTATATGTTTATGGAGTACGAAGGGTAAATAAGTGCGTAGCTTTATTTAATTATGCTGGTTCTGTTTGCTGCCAAGTTTCTTGCTGGTTCTTCTCGGTTGGAACGGCATTCCGACCCAGTGGTAGATTCATTTGACGATTCGAAAGCACTATGTAAAAGTTCATTTGAATAAAAAACTATTCTATTCTATACTGTTCTATTGTTCAACAGCTGCAGTGTGCATTACAGCTTTGTAGTTATGTTACTCACTTAGACGAGATACTGCATTTAAAACTGAAAAAGGAACATCGTTAAAACCAAAACAAAATTGTAAAGTGTTACGTCTAAAACCAACAAACGCTAGTTTCTCTTCGTGCATTGTTTTCTATAACAATCCAAAGTTATCCGAACATTGCCGAAGCAAGCCCAAGTTCTAATCTACATCGCCTGATAGTTGACTTGGAAGTTGTAGAGATAAGTTTACCTTGGCTCGTCCCGAACGTACACGTATTGGCGATAAAGTGGAAATCGTCGAATGCACTTCAGCCAAGGTGAACTGACGTTCAACTTTGTGGAGATGCAAAATTTTATCTCTCAATTTACTCACGGCATAAGTATAAACATGAATTTAGTGTTGAATGTATGCTAGTCTTATGTGGACTAGAATTTTATTATTTTAACTAGCTTTTGCCCCCGCGACTTCGTCCGCGTGGAATTAGATTTTGGGGTGGAATTTTCAAAAACTGTGACACACGTACTTTTTTATTTTTAACTGAAAGCTCAAATACCAATTTTGATGGAAACAGCTTGAAAAATGACGGAGTTTCATATAAACTTCCATCCCCTATTTAAACCCCTTAGGGGTGGAATTTCCAATAATCCTTTCTTAGTGTGCGCCTACGTCATTAAAGGAACCAACTGTAAAAATTTCAAGTTTCTAACTTCAGTAGTTTAGGCTGTGCGTTGATATCTCAGTCAGTCAGTCAGGACTTTGAATTTTATATATATAGATTTTTTTATGTGCATATAAAAATTACAAGACAAAAACGTATGTAAGAAAAAGTAGACATAGGTGAAGCTTATTTCTAAAAAAAGAAATTTCTTCCAGTTTCCCTTGAAAGTGAGTAAGGTGAAATTATAGTGGTATGAGTGGTTAGGTCAAAACTCTACATCACTACATATACTATAATACCTACTATATAATATAAATTGGTGGGTAAATACAATAGCGATCTGCAGCTAATCTTATTTCCTTGCCTCGAAGAGCACGTACCTACGTAAATATGACTACAAATGACATGAACATTGAGCGTACGAATAGTTTGAAGCAATATTCTATATTTCCAGCTAAATTCGTCTTCAAGCACCTAAATCACTTTTAGTTCCACAAACCAAGGTAATATTTTCACATTTTAACCTCATTTCTGAGTTAGGGAAAAACTTTACGTAATAAATACCTCTTACAATCTACTGCTGGTATTAAATAATCATGCGACACATTCCCTGGCACATATTTCACTGCTTAGCGCGTCGTTATAAAGCCGTAAACCTAGAAACTTCGGTTAATATTGGCGATTATGCTGTGGTACAAAGTATAGAAGAAGAAAATTTAGAAGCCTTCTATACATACTGTATTGGCTGCTTCAACGTCAACAAGGGGCTTAGGTAGGCGCAGAAGGTTTGGAGGTTGGGTTGGAAGAGATTGAAAGCAACGTCTTCCTAAGGACACCTCTTGCAATACTGGGACTTAGGCTGTGTGATTCTTTAAAACTGATTGCTATAATAGTGCGGCAATTGCAATCGTCATAATTGGCCTCACACGCTAAAATGCATTCTTGCAGAAAGAAAGCGATAAATTCAGGCAATCACCATAATTGAGACTGTTGTAATGATTGGTTCAGCTTTTACAGAATCAGCCTGCTGCCAAAGTCTTAACGAAGAGACAAGCACCGCTTTTTTGAAAATATAAAATTTTACAAAAATAAAAATGACCTATCTTATTCTCAACCCACGATCGAGGCTTTTAAACTTAGAACAATGTTATTTAGCCTCAATAGCCCACGGGTAAAGATGTGAACTAAAACTGAAAGGTCGTAGGTTCGAACCCCACTCGTTGCACTATTGTCGTACCCACTACTAGGACACGCTTTCCGCTTATTTTGGAGGGGATAGGAGGATATTAAGCAACTTCAGCTTGGCTGATATTCTTTTTAAAAAAAAAGTTAACAGTTAAACGCTATTTCTTACAAGCTGCACCACATTTTTTGATCAAACGATGTCCTGTCATGCAAATGGCCATTGGTCAACGCTCTGCATGATGGTCGTACATAAACCCTTTACTTTATTTTGTTTTCTAAACTTTTTTATTAGCGGAATAGGTACTTAATAACTAATAATAATAAAAAAACTTGACCAAACCGATTACTTAGTTTTATTACTTTGCTAATAAATTGTACAGACATCTTAAATACTAGTTCATATTCAGACCCTAGCATATTATGTTTACCGCAAAACAAATTAATCCAAACCAACCAACCAACTCAATAATTGACTAGCGTCTTAGTAGGTTTACCATTGACTGCCTCGTTCGTCTAGTCGTCAGCATGTTCGACTGTAGATGACGAGGTCTCGGGTTCGATTCCCGAGTACGACAAAACAAATGGATTAGGTTTTCTGTCAAGAAATTGGAGGTGCGTCACCCCCGTGTTTCGGAAAGCGCGTAAAGCTGTCGGTTCTGCGCATGATCTCTTTCCGGTCGTGTCGGACTTCCGTCCCATCGGACTATGAGAGTGAGGGAATAGAGAGTGCACCTCTGTTTGCGCATACACTTGTGCACTATAATATTGAAGCCTCAATAGCTCAACGCTTAAAAGAGCTGACTTAAAACTAAAAGGTCGCAGGTTCTAATTCCTCCCGTTGCACTACTGTCTAAAACTATTTTTAAAAAAATATATCTTCCGCGCAGATCGCTATAACTTCTGTGAAGATTGTCGCCGAGGGGCGGATTCAGTCGGGAAGACATTACCACTTCTTATTCTCTCCATAGAATGATTAAAATTCTTTTGAATAGGCATTATCTGCGTCTACGGAGTAGTGAGATAAACGGGAAGTAACCCACTTCGCCTCTTTTAACGACCCTTAAAGATTTTCAGTCCAACAAGTTTGCAGTGACGATGCTGATCTAACTGCTAAAGTCTGAATGCGTTCCAAGACTGCTCGAGTGTTATCTACTTTGCGACTGCGACCGACTGTGAAACTTAATGAGGTTAATATAAAAATGTCGCTCTCATAAAATATAGATGTCTATTTATTCAAACTTTTTTTTAATTCGATTACAAGATAGCTCTTGCCTGCGATCGCACCTGATGGTTAGTGACGATGCAGTCTAAGATGGTAGCGGGCTAACTTATAAGGGGTATAGCAGTTTAAATTCAACCCATACCCCTAATCGGTTTCTACACGCCATCGTGCCGGAACGCTAAATCGCTTGGCGGCACGTCTTTGACGGTAGGGTGGTAACTAGCTACGGCCAAAGCCTCCCGCCAGACAAAACTTATACTTTATTAAAAGCGTATAGGTTATTTTTATAGCGTATCCACTTAAAATAGCATACAAACTTTTGCTTATTTGACAATAATTAATACGCAAGTAAAATATAAAGGAAATAACGAATCAGGTAGAAATAAATCAAGCTACAAAAAAGTAGAAGGTAAGGTTAGTATAGACGATTGCGATAGTAAAATCCGGTAATAAGCTCATCCAGAGTCTAGATTTAAACTAGCTATAGGTAATTTAATTAGTTAATAGATAGGTTCCTTAATCCGTGGTCTGGTATCCACGATAATGCACGCTATTGTCACTACCTAGCTCTAATTAGCCTATCTAATAACATAATTTCAGCTTGAACCAAGTTATTAATGGTCCAGAGTACACTATCTCGTGTTATTTTGCGGTAACAAAAACGATGAGGTGCCAACAATGTGGCCTGAACAGCTACATTGTGCAGTTAATGGAGCCGTAAATTAAGCTTTACTTGGCAACTTAGAGAGCTATTACTGCTTTTAAACCTGACTCGGCTATCGCCGTTACAATGATATAGGCCATTAACATTGTAACATATTGTGATGGCATAAATCAATGGTTTATCCACTGAGTTTATCCAACGAATCGCACTAGAGCTAGAGCCGGAAATGTATACTTTGTTAACGCTAATGCCCAGTTTCAACAGCGGTGTACCACACTATCAGTATCTGAACAATTTCCTTCGCAGGAATTCCTTAGAGTCACATCACCTATTTTTTTTATTCGATGACACTGACTGCAAGCTCTCCTGATGGTTAGTGACGATGCTGTCTAATAGCGGGCTAACTTGGAAGGGGTATGGCAGTGTACTCATACCCCTAATCGGTTTCTACACGCCATCGTACCGGAACGCTAAATCGCTAATTTAGGTCATTGAAGCATCATCATTTTTTTAAATATATAGACTAACGCTTGACTGCGATCTCACCTGATGGTAACTGAAGATGGTGCGCGCTTGCCTAGAAGATGCCTATTCACTCTTGATTTAAAAACACCCACATTATATTTAGTTGGAAAAACGGAAGCCGGTAGGGCATTACAAATTTTTTCGGCGCGTATTAGGAACAAGGAAGCAAAGAGATCGTGGAATTTCGACCACGTAGGGGTGCAGATTCGTACGATGCCTTGCGGTTCCATAGTAGAAAGTTGATGGTGGAACTAAATTGAGTAGTTCTTAAGCACACTCTCCGAAATATATCTTGTAGAATACCCATAGACATTTAAACAATAGTATCGCTTGAACGTTGATGAAAACCAATTCCTTGTCAAGTCACCTAACTGAACTTAGACATAGATAAAAACAAGTTAGTATAAGGTACAATAACTGCACAAGAACGATTTACTTATGATATCAGTTTTTGCTTCAAATACTACGTAAAATAAGCTTGTAGATAATATCTCAAACTTATGTAGTAGGTATGTATTACATGAGTAATAGACGATGCCCGCGACTTCGTCCGCGTGGATCAAGGTTTTTCAATTCCCATGGGAATTCTGTAATTTTCGGGGATAAAATGTAGCCTATGTTTTAATCCTGGGTATGAGCTATCTCCATTCCAAATTTCAGCCAAATCGGTTTTTCGTTGTGGCGTGAAGGAGTAACAAACACACACACACACACAGACATACACATACAAACTTTCGGCTTTATAACATTAGTGTGATGGGATGTGATTAAATAAACACAAAAACTGTTGCGTCTTTAAAGACTATAAGTTGTAAGATGTAAAGTTTAGTAGAAGTAAAATAAAATAGGTAGAAAACGGTAACATTTGCTGTTTATTCAAATACTCACCTACGTATCAAGGCGTAGTTGAATCTTCAAGAATATGAATACAACTTAAAAATCTACATTTCCATGTTCAAGCAACATCACGCGCAGAGCCGGAAGTGGAAGCCGGGACGTTAAAATTTCAAAATGCAGTCGCCCCGGATGATTCCCACTTTTAAACTTCCCGTATGTATTCATGGTATCCGGCTCAACGGCGTAGAAAAGTGAAAACATTTTCAACACTACGATCCTATCTTTAGTATGGTGCAAGTTGGAAACAGATAGCGAATAAAAACGATAAAATTTTTTAGAGATGTAACAATTTATTTAAAAAAATGCTTATTACAATCAAAAAATATACCTACATAATACATATATTTCAGTAAAAAAACATTATTCATATCGATTTATATATTTCAAACGATATTAAGTATAGTGCAAGTCAAGTAGATAAAATTCTATGTACACCGTAGATGTACAACCAAGCAAATTGATTACTGTTAAAACCTTTTCTTTTAGCAAATAATATAAACACCCTGGCTATTGATACATAATTATTTAAATTATTATTTTTCACTCTGTTCATTCAATCATTTCTAGTGAACGTAATCTTTTACGTCACGTTTACGAAATTATGGTCTCATAAAATATTGTTTCTCTATATTCTCTATATCTATTCATTGTATATAATATTTAGATATTGTATCTTGTTTCAACAAATTAAGTTATAATCAAGTATACGTATAAACGAGCTTGCTTCAGTATTTAACTATTCAGTTATCACTTTTCTTCAATCCTCAAATTATCTGAAATGGATTGATACCTCATTACCGATACCTAATTACATTCATTCTTCTCGATTTTAATTTTAACTTTTGGTTAAATCCGCCTTTAAGAAAAAGATTATTTTCAATGTTCTTTAACTATAGGTGAATTCACTATCCGCTTGTAGTTTACACCAAAAATAATACAAGAATGTCGAGCGACATAAGCAAATATTCTATCGGAGATGTTGTTTGATCGGCGAGACAGGTTTGCCGACAAATATCTGCAAAAAACGCTTTACTGACACCCCTGTAAGAACACGAACTAGGAATGTTTTAATATATTCCCATGTACTCATGTATGTAAGTAGTGTGGAATATATCAGGCACTTTTGCTTTATCGAAATTCACAAGTGTTTGTTCCTCAATATTTAGATTAAAGTTCTGGTGAAAAGTTATCCTCAAGCAACCCAAACTGGTCAAAAACTTTAATGGTTTCCTTAACCATTTAATGTCCTTAACTATAGTTTTTGAAGCTTTTGATGGAGTTTATTACTAAACGTTGTTACTTGTATTTATAATTGATAGGTTTTGCTCAGGAAAGTAATTAAACGCTAAAAAATTAATAGCACTGCATTGTATCAAGAAATATGTTTGAGCTTAGTAGAGTTAACAGCTTTAGAAGAATATTTTTGTGGGTGATGATATTTTTATGATTCAGACAATGTTCAACTCAAATAAGATGTTGGAAGAGAATTATCAAATTGAATTTACAAACAAAACCAGATTAGGTAATATAATTAATTATACAAAAAAAATTCCTATTGCAAATAATTTAATACACGTGAAAGTGGTGCAGTCTCTTGGCCTACATAAGGCATGATTGCAAACTTGGCACCACGTGAATAAGTAACCAAACAGAGAGAAAACTTCGTACAACTGCGCTGTGAAAGGTACGCTACGTAAGATTGTGTGTTGGTTTTTCCTACAATAACGCCGCAACTGAGCAGCGAATTGACATGTTTTGTACAGGTACAGTTGAGCCTGGCGATTGACACAGGCTAGGTACTTTTTTTTTATAAGTGGTCAGTCTCAGGCAAAAGTATCTATGAAATAAAATGAAATGAGTTCTTTATTTTGCTAAATGAGAGTAAAAATATTAAAATTATAAAACAGATAAACTAATATTTTGCTCTAATTATTTCGTATTTGGATGTTCTTGTGGTTAAGGTTAAATGCAGAACCCCATGAATCTCCTAGTAGCGCGGTGTTCCCCTATCAAGGTTACAGTAAATGACAACTCACACAGTGACTTTAGGAATTTAATTAGTTAGGCCAATTACAATTTACAATGGTTACGAGAGAACTATCGCACGCGGCGGGCAAGGGACAACTGGCCGGTGTGTGCTACTGCCGTCTAACAAAAGCCATTTTACAAAACGCTGACGACAGCAGGCCCGCTACATCACACCGCCCCAAATTTTTATCTCATAAAAATTAACAAAAAAATGACAAAAAATCTTAGTCTAAGTACACACAATAAAAAAATTTTGACAATTAATCCAATTCTTTCATTTTTGACAACCCTATTATCTAATGATCCAGATCCGCTTCAGCTTACTTAAATGTACTCGCCCTTATAACGTTATTACTTTGTTCGTTTCACTTTCGACACATGCACTATCACATTACACTACGTTCGCTGACGTCACCACAACTTGTGCAGGAGGCGGCGGGGTCGCTGCGGTGAGCCCTGTTGCTAAGCCCGCGCCGTCCAATTGTCGTCGCACCCAACTTTTCGAATGTTGGTTACACTTACGCAATATCCAATACAGTATAATAAGCGATAGCAGTGCTACAATGCCAATTGAAATATTCCCGAATAATCTTATGCTGCTTTCTAATTCCTGGTTTCCAGTCGATCCATTCTGTGCTATGATGACTTGTTCTTCGACCGTATTAGTTTTACTCTGCTGTTTACCCATATTCAATGACTGGTGACTGAATGTGGAATGAACAAGATGTTTCTCGAAATAATAAAATCTACTTTTATCTTCTAATGCAAAACTGCGGATCGGGGTCATTTCACAATAAGTACATAACTATGCTTATTTGCTACACTTAGCGTTCTACTTAAATCTTACGGGCATTTTGCTGACCCGGCCACTGCGCGTCGTACGAGTAATCGGCGGAGTCGGCAAAATGTCGTCGTTGCTAACACTACTTGATTTATTAACTACTGTTTCACCCGGCGTTTGTCGTGGATTTTTGACATCCAGGACAAACGCTGGTTTTAACCTGTCGATAGAGATAAGTGACTGTCGGTTGGGTAACTGTACAACGTACCCTTTTTCAAACCGCTTTATGACGTCATACGGACCGTCATAAGGGGGTTGCAGACACTTCCTCATCACATCATTTCTTACAAAAACTTTTTTACAATCCTTTAATGCCGGATGTACAAAAATAGTCCGGGAGTCTCGTTGGGTATTGGGTCTGGGTCTTAAGCTAGTAATTACCTGTTTCAACTGCCTTAGATATTCTTCACCGTCCGTTATCTTACTGTCTGATGGTTCGAAAAACTCTCCGGGGAGCCTCAGAGTTCGCCCAAAGGTTAGCTCGGCGGCACTTACCCCGGTGTCGCTGCGCGGCGCTGCACGCAGTCCCAGCATAACGGTGTGCATTTCGTCAACCCAGGACCTGTTGTCCGTTAACCTCGCCATTAAGGCGGCCTTAAAAGTACGATGCCAACGCTCTATGGCACCGTTACTTTGTGGATGGTATGGTGTCGTCCTGAACTTATGGACGCCTAAATATTTCATTAGGTGGCTAAAGAGACTACTTTCGAATTGACGACCCTGATCTGAGCTCAGTCTGCCAAAAATTCCATACTTACAGACCCACATTTCATACACGAGTTTAGCTATAGTTTTCGCACAAATGTCCTTAATAGGAAATGCTTCCGGCCATCCGGTTTGTCTATCAATCATCGTGAGGCAATATCTATATCCTTCCTCAGAGGTGCTAAAGGGACCAGTAATATCTATGTGTACATGACACATCCTATCTACCTTTGCGAACTGTCCTAGTGGTGACATGGTGTGTCTCTGAACCTTTGCTTTTTGACACTCTATGCACGACCTAGCCCAAATACCTATATCTTTATTCATTCCAGGCCAAAAATAATTATTAGTTACCATTTTTCTCGTTGTTCTAATGCCTGGGTGGCTAAGGTTGTGAATAGCCTCGTATGCAGTACGCCTAAACTGTTCCGGTAGGTACGGTCTGGCCTTATCGCCCCGTAAGTGACAAACAATCGCTGTAGGTACGTTAGGTAGGTTTATCTTTATAAGTTTCGTATTACCGTTTCCTGCTGCAATCGTTTCTGCGAGCTGTTTATCGTTCGCTTGGGCCTGTGCCACTTCAGCGAAATCAAGTACTGACGGGCACGAAATCGCTTCGACTCGCGATAACGCGTCTGCGGGCGCGTTTTCTTCGCCTTTCATATAACGAATATCCGTCGTGAACTCACTTATAAATAACAATTGACGGGTTCTCCTAGGCGTTTCCTTGCTACTTCCTAGCTTTTTAAAAGCGAACGTCAACGGTTTATGATCCGTATACAAAATGAGATCCCTACCTTCGAACATGTTCCTAAAATATTGCACTGACAAATAAAGCGAAAGTAACTCCCTGTCGTAGGTACTGTACTTTTGTTGAGCGTCAGTCAATTTCTTTGAAAAATAACCTAATGGTACCCATTCGTTATTCACTTGTTGTTGTAACGTTCCCCCGACGCAACTATTTGATGCGTCTGCCATAATGGCAAGCGCCTGACCTGAAATCGGATACGCTAGCAATGCAGCGTTCTGTAAACTCAACTTACATTGTTCGAACGCTTGAACAGCACCTTCTGTCCACACAATATTACTTTTGTCACGTTTCTTTGCCCCGTGAAGATAATTATTTAATTCTGCCTGATACTGAGCTGCATGACGCAAATGACTTCTATAGAAGTTTACCATGCCAAGAAATCTACGAAGTTCTTCTACCGTTTTTGGTCTGGGAAAGTCTACAATGGCTTGGACCTTGCTTGGCAGTGGTCTTAAGCCATTGGCTGAGACCTCATGACCCAGAAACTCAACTTTTTCCTGTGAAAACGCACACTTCGCTAAGTTAATAGTTAAGCCTACTTGCTGCAATCTTTCAAAAACGGCCTCTAAATGTTTTTCGTGCAGACTACTATTTTCGCTTGCTACTATTAAATCGTCTAAATACGAGAAAACGAATTCCGGTTTATATTCCGCGCATTCAGGATTATTTTGTTGGAAATTTGCCTCTAAATCCTGTAAAACACAATTATTCATAAAACGCTGGAACGTCTGCGCTGCGTTTCTCAAACCGAAAGACATACATGGAAATTCAAATAAACCAAAACTTGTTATAATCGCTGTTTTTTCTACGTCTTCCTTTGCTATCGGAATAAAGTGATACGCCCTGTTGATGTCAATCCTACTGAACACTTTCTTATCGGCTAAAATAAATGTAAAATCTTTTATGTGAGGAATTGGGTACCTGTCGGGTTTAGTAATGGCATTTAGGGCTCTGTAGTCTCCGCACGGCCTTATATTTCCGTCTTTTTTTGGTACGACATGTAGCGGACTAGCCCATGCACTCTTAGACGGGCGGCAAATACCCATTTCCTGCATAAGGCGGAATTCTTCTCTTACCTTTTTAAATCGGTCTGGTGGCAACGGTCTCGGGCGCGCATGCACTGGCGGACCCGTAGTCTCGATGTGGTGTCTCACGCTGTGCTGAGGTGGCTCTTTGAAAGTCACCGGTTTAGTTAATTCCGGAAACCTACTTAGAAGGAGATAACAAGGATGAGACTCGGCTATAGTAAAAATCGACTCATGTTGCGAATTTACAATTGTGGAAACGACGTGTAAGTTTGTTTCTTGATCTACTAGTCGCTTGTTCCTTAAATCTACTAACAAATTATACTTAGACAAAAAATCCGCTCCTAAAATAGGTTGCTTAACGTCGGCTATCACAAAAGTCCATTTAAAAGCACGGCGCAATCTTAAATTTAACACTAAAGTTTGTGTTCCGTATGTCTGTATTTCACTTCCGTTCGCGGCATAAAGTTTATACTTATCGCTCACTGCACTATTACGCAAGGTTCTATAAGTCTTAGGTAGCACTGAAATATTTGCTCCTGTATCAATTAAAAATCGCATGCCATTTTCCTTGTCTGTAACGCATAAGCGGTGGTTTCCTAATTCGACGCAGGTACCCACCGGTTCTACCTGCATCTTAATTAGTTTTCCTGATTTTTCCTCCAGCTGCACGGCTGCTCACAACGGTTTGCCTTTTCCCGGTACCTGAAATGGTATACGCAGAGCCAGTCTGGGCTATCCGGTGTACGCCTAGTCCCGCTGCTGTTTCTTCCTCGAGAACGCGAACGACCACGGAAACCTCCGCGACCTCGCCTGCCTCGCCACCCGGGTCTGGAGCGGCCCAGCTGGTCCAACCTCGCGGTGAGTTTGGCTATTTCAGCCAACACCGACGTAGTTCCAGAAACCGTTTCCTTCGCTGCCACTTCTGCAATTGTTTGAGGTTTCATATTTTCCATGACTTTGTCCGCTATGATGGCTAGTCGATCCAGGTCTTTAGCTTCTGTTGCTGCTAGAACGCCTCGTGCTGCCGATGGTAGGTGATTCTGCCATAGCACGCTTAAGGTATCGTTATTTATCTTACCCCTGGCCAAATCCTGCATTTTTCTGAGCAGATGACTAGGTTTCTGATCACCCAGCTCCATTTCTCCGATGAGCTTCTGAATTTGACGGTTCTCGGACTCTTCATAAATCTCCAGTAGCCTGTTTTTGAGTACCTTGTACTTATGCTCTTCCGGTGGGCTGACCAGGATATCCGTCACTTGCTGAATAACTTCTTTACCCAACTTAGCTACCACCAAGTTGTATTTCGCTTCGTCTCCCAGTTTTTGTGGTGCCAATATTGCTTCTAGTTGTATGAACCAGACTCTCGGCTGGTCTGTCCAGAATTCAGGGATTTTTGATGCAAGGGATATGGACGCTAACCCTGAATCTTCCAGTTTAAGTACAGTCGCTGGTTGGGCCATATTTCAAAAGTCTATGCGAACTTTACACTCTATTAATTTACTTAAATGCACTGTCCACCGTGAGTTGCTGAGTTGCCCCTTTTGCACACGCCGCTCCAAGGCACGATGACACTAATTTAGTTTACACGTGTAACCTTGATAGCTTTGCTCGGTGATCACTATCACGTCGGGGTCACCAGTTTGGATGTTCTTGTGGTTAAGGTTAAATGCAGAACCCCATGAATCTCCTAGTAGCGCGGTGTTCCCCTATCAAGGTTACAGTAAATGACAACTCACACAGTGACTTTAGGAATTTAATTAGTTAGGCCAATTACAATTTACAATGGTTACGAGAGAACTATCGCACGCGGCGGGCAAGGGACAACTGGCCGGTGTGTGCTACTGCCGTCTAACAAAAGCCATTTTACAAAACGCTGACGACAGCAGGCCCGCTACATCGTAATTCTCCTATGACAGCCCTACTAAAATAGGTACGAATTTTTCACAGTCTCTAGAAGCTCAGTCTCTGTATGCTTGTTTACTCAGATGCTTGGCACAGATTCAACTGAGATTACTGCAGGCAGGTAAGCGTACATCCATTTCATACGTCGCGCTACCTGAAAATATTATGTACATCGTGCAAATATTTAAATAGTTTACCTAGATTTGAGGCTGTGTGGTCTAGTTGACACAGTG
Organism: Hipparchia semele; assembly: GCA_933228805.2. Classification (NCBI taxonomy): domain Eukaryota; kingdom Metazoa; phylum Arthropoda; class Insecta; order Lepidoptera; family Nymphalidae; genus Hipparchia; species Hipparchia semele. The sequence goes on along the minus strand of OW121710.1, from coordinate 13,770,553 downwards.
CATATAGGTCGTGCGCTGGTTAGGTTACGTTAACCTATATAGATTTGGCTAGATGGATGAACACTCGCTTTTTCCTTTTCTTGGAACAAGAGTAACAAAAATTTGGTCGTGTGAATTATTAGTTACAAGGGCAAGCGTTATGTTACTACGAGTATCTGTACCTACTAAGCAGGTCTGACTTGAGTAGCGGTGCGGTGAAGAGCGACTCGAGATAGCGGTCAACTTGCAGTGAACGGCTAGTATGTATTTGCAACATCAGGTACCTAGCTACTATTAATACCATTTATTCTGGATTTAGTAAAGTACCTGTACAAACAAAAACTCTGGAGACATGAAATAAGTAGGTTGTTTTTTTTTTAAAGAGAAAAATTATATTAGCCGTGCCAATATTCCCCTCTTCCCAAAAATAAACGTCAAGCTTGTGTTAGGAGTAGGTAGGTTAGTTTCAGTTCATATCTGTAACCGTTGGGCTATTGAGACTTTTTATAACACAGTTGTGATTTAAGTAAAACTTCATCAACTTCGGTTTAAATACATTTAAAAATATAATATTACCAATACATATACAAAAGATCAATATACATATAAAAATCTGCAACAAAACAACTTTTTCTAATAAAACACGGCAGAGATACATTAAGTGCCTATTTCACCACCTTCAATTAAACTTAAACTGACGAATAAATTTGACGTTTTGACAGATTGCCCATACAAAAACTGTCAAAATGTCATTTTTATGACATTTTTATGGTGAAATGAGCCCTTACTCAACAATATACCTTTTTCGAATTAATTTTTGCTCGTTGCCCACATAATGCAATTTTTGAATTAGGTCACTTTAATTCCAAAGATATTATCTTCTGGGTAAACTTCACAATTCATTTTAGACCACATAATCACTTATCATCGTGGTCAAATCCACGCGGAAAAATTCGTGAGCTACTTTAATTAAATATTATACCTATTACTGTTCGAGTAAATGGAAGCTCTTGTATGCGTGAAATTGACGCAGTCTCTTGGCCTACATACGGCTGTGATTGCAGCCGTGACACAGTTTCTGGCGAGATATCACAGCTGAAACAATATACGCTGAATACTAATTAACATAATAAATGAAGTAGATACGAGTGGAAGCCCAAAACATTTGACCATTTAAATGCTCTAAGCCTATGGGCTTGGTTATGACCTTGTCTGGTCTGGTGAGAGGCTTTGGCCGTAGCTAGTTACCACCCTACCGTCAAACACGTGCCGCTAAGCGATTAAGCGTTCAGGCACGATGGCGTGTAGAAACAGATTAGGGGTATGGGTTGAATGTACACTGCCATACCCCTTCCAAGTAGTCCGCTACCATCTCTTAAACTGAACTCTCACCGCGCTCTCACTCAGCTCAGACTCAAGATAGAGTTAAAACGAGATAGATTTATGTCAGATCATATTTATGTCTCGTTTAAACCTCTAACTTGAGTCTGAGCTGAGTCAGAGCACGCTCTACAGATCTCAGCATTAGACTTCATCGCCACTACGTCACCATCAGGTGAGATCGCAGTCAAGGGCTATCTTGTCTTAAACAGGGGTGGATCATGAATTTGTGGGGCCCTGGGCTAATACTGCTTAGGGGCCCTACCTAATTACTCAACTAATTGCTATTTTGACAAGAAACTGCTTTCTGTAGTGATGTAGGTATATTATGTTAAGTACAGGAAGAAAATAGGAAAACAAAATATTTTATTTATTTATTAAAACATTATTTATTGCAAATTTTCGTTCGCAACATTTATGAATTAGAGTAGGTTTAGAAAATCTAAACGTCAAAAATTTTCGTTCGAACGAACTTGCGGAACGAAAACGAACCGTGGTAGGAAATACGCGAAATTTCGATCGATATTTAGTTTTTCGTTGAATTAGAGTAGACCCCCAGTTCGGTTGGGGGCCCTCTGTAATTGCAGGGCCCTGGGCTGCAGCCCAAAAAGCCTTAAATAGATCCGCCCCTGGTCTTAAAAAAAAAATTACTAAAGCCCAAACATTCAAAGTGCGAACAAGCACGAATCAATAGCCATAGAAATCAAAAATATGAGGCTTGTCGCCCCATCCGATGTCAACCTGAAGGGCCGACCCGCTCCCGGCGGACCCGATGCAATTTAAAACCCATCAATAATGCCCTAATGGACAAACTTTCCGCCTTGCATCGCAATTACACTAATGTGATTATTTCTTTGAGTGTCGCTACATGCAGTAGCTATCTCTGTATTTTCAAGACAGAAATAATAAGTATCAACGTAAGAATTCTTTTTACGAAACCGACTTCAAACACCACTACAAAATATATCAATTGTGCTTATAAAATTTGCAGATTTCCTGATGACAATGGGACCACCTGGGAAGTAGGTATAGGTACCCTTTTAAACAAATTATCTGTAGATTTTAGCCTTAGAAGATCATGAAAACTCGTAGACATTCAGTTTTCTGTCCAAAATCTATCTATAGTTCGAGAGAAAAAAGTTAATAACACAGAAATATATTCACCAAATATAAATTATTATTTTATTTCTTACTAGGCGTGTGTAATTCTTTACTGAATCAACTTAGTGAATCGTTTCTTTACAGCGATCTACTGATTCGGATCTCTAACACCACTACTAATGCATCATTTAGCCCAATTGAATCTCGCACTTAATTTTTGATGATTTAATCTATATATATAAAATTCAAAGTCCTGACTGACTGACTGACTGAGATATCAACGCACAGCCTAAACTCTCTAAACTACTGAAGTTAGAAACTTGAAATTTTTACAGTTGGTTCCTTTTATGACGTAGGCGCACACTAAGAAAGGATTATTGGAAATTCCACCCCTAAGGGGTTTAAATAGGGGATGGAAGTTTATATGAAACTCCGTCATTTTTCAAGCTGTTTCCATCAAAGTTGGTATTTGAGCTTTCAATTAAAAATAAAGGAGTACGTGTGTCACAGTTTTTAAAAATTCCACCCCGAAACCTAATTTCACGCGGACGAAGTCGCGGGGGCAAAAGCTAGTTTTAATGATAAAGTATAACATTATTGTGTCATTTAAGTATTTTATTTATATTTTGTTCTATTTGATAAAACTAACATGTATTACATTCTTAAAAAAGGTCAATAAAATGCGACAGGAGATATTTAATCGCGCAAGTATATACCTACTTTCTGCTCTAGTAGAGAATCGATGATCCAAATGAAGCGGTTCACTGAATCGAATCTTTGAACTGCTTCAGATACGAATGATCCAATCTTAACGAAGATGCGTTTTTGCTACCTCTAGGTATTTCTAACAGTTGTCGTGTATACCAAAATCGTTAATTTGGCTGCTACAACACGGCGGATGAAGCAACCGCAAGATAGATAGTCTATCGCATGCACGGGCGGTTGTGGCGCGAATGTGCGGTTACCTGACTCTGACACTATCTCAATTAACGCGCATCATGCAAACATTCTCATTAACTGAGTAGGTAACCCACGTAGTAACATGTTCGAGGACCATATCCTACTAATGTTTATACTTCAATAGCCCAACAGGTAAAGGTGCGGACTGCGGGCTGAAAGGTCGCATGTTTGAGCCCCACCCGTTGCACTATTGTTGTACCCACTCCTGATACAAGCTATTCCCTTATTTGAAGGGGAGAGGAGAATATAAGTCAAGTTCAGCTTGGCTAATATCCTATATTTATTTGTCCTTCAATAATGCGGGTGGACTTTTTTCCATACAAACTCTCTCGCCTGTTTTCTCTCCTGTTAGAGAGGCAAACCTATATAATTATAACATAATATATAAAAAATCTCTCCAACCGCATTTCCTCTTAACGTAGCTACGGATTGTAGAGATGTTTTGCATTGAGATTCATACCAACCAAACCAACAAACAAACACACTTTCGCATTTATATATTAGTAAGGATAAGGATATTCATTCAGTCATTATATTCTCAAAGGAAAAGAATAAATTCAAAGTACCAACATATACCGCTCTTGTATTTGCTCTAGCGGGGTAAAGACCTCAGTGGATTGTAATATTTTTGCTCGACCAAACATTTCAATTTTCGCTCTGTTTGAATAACTGAAAACCCTCTTCCACGGAACGATGATTGATTTCTGTTTGCACTGAGGGCAGATCGCAATTTAATATCTTATTGTTAATCGAGGAGGCGGCTGTTGACTCAGTTTCTCAGTTGTTAATTATTGTAAACGCCTCGGCTATTGTTCTGTTTGCGTTCGTATTAACTGAACGCTAGTCAAATAGCTTGTGCTGATGTGGAGTTCCGGTATCAATTTAATGTACGGGATAGGGAAGTTTGGATTGTTTTGATCGAGCACGAACAATACGCTTAAAAATTGAGGCTCCCTTGAGAATAACCAACCATTCCACCATGACCTTTGTGATTAAGTCCTATGGCGATCCCTGCAAGAGCCTTATGTCTAGCAATGACGTCTGTTAGTTTCGATAGAAACGACGGCTTTGAGCAGTAGCCAAAGCATATGCCATATCTGACAAAATATCTATACAACACTGGTCCAAACAGGAAACGAATTTGGAATTTCGGTTCGCTTCAAAACTGCAGAAGTGAATTATACCGACACACGGAAAACTTAAACCACGTCTTTATCACTTAAATTTCCAAAATAAATTCTCTAAGTGCCCGTAATGCCTCCACTATGAGTTGGGAAGATCGTGAATTTCTTAACTCGCTTTAATTAGTTCACTCGAAAGTTTCCCGTACCGTATGTATCTCTTTACTGTAGCTAAGATACTCCCGTCTTCCACGATTAATAAGGAGTACATACTTTTAATTATCTTTCCCTAAGTACCTCTACGTACATACATTATTATTTATAATACTTGAGCTTGAATTTTAACTTATTCATTGTCGGCACTGTTTCCGCGAATTACACTATTTTTAAAGTAGGTATAATACTATCTTACGTTACGTTAAAAATTAAAATGAAATAAGAACAATAAAGAATTAAAAATAAGTATAGAATATTTTGTTCAACCATTTATTACATGTAAAGGTTCAATAAGTTCTTCTAACCCTTCCAGACTGTTATTCTGTCTGTACTTCTCAAATCTAACCATTTTAGTTCGTATTTAAAAAGCGTCCAGATCTACTTTACATAAAATTCCTTGTGACCTAGTCGATCTAACAATTCATTTTTAGGAATTCATTAAATTTTCTCTTATAAAATTCAATCGCTTCCAAATTCCCTGAAGAATCACGGACAGGCAGTTCCTTCCCTCAGGCACGGAACAAATAAAATGTACGCGCGACCGCGGTGAGATGAGGCGTTGCTCGGACGTTTAAGCGATTTAAGCCAAAGGATTTCACGGCTGACGGGCTCCAGCGATCCTCGCCTGCGGACAGCCTGGCCTGAGGCTCCTATTACGTAATATAGGCATATCAATCTCAATCAATATGAACAACCCAGTCCGAATCGGTACCCACTGTACCTACCGATACGAACTGCGCTGTTCACTTGAAGGATATAGGTAACCAACGTTGTTCATCTTGATTGAGGTTAAAGATTTTAGACTTCATTCGTGGTTTAATGACATTATTGTGATAAATTATACGAGTACGTACCACGATAATTATTTTAGTTGTCGATATTTCTATCCAGTTGCATGGACCATGGTCACGACGGGACTCACGGTCCATGCAAGTGGATAACACAGCAGCATAGGCAGTAGCCTCAAACTCAAACTCAAATTATCTATTTCATGTAGGCCAACTTGTGGCTCTTATGACAAGTCGAGAATCTATCGCTGGTTCGGAATGCTGATTCTGCTGAGAAGAGCCGGCAAGAATGGAAAGGAAGGCCTATGTATAAAAAGTATTTTATCCCAGAAAATAATAGAGTTCCCGCGGGCATCAACTGGTTCATAATAAAGGATAGTAACGATGTAATAGCGATCGGGACTAGTACTGTAATAGGGGGAATGCTATCGTCGCCTGCGGACAGCGCGGACTGTTCGGGCGAAATTGCAAAACCGCGTGCGGCGCCACTCGCTCCGCTGCCGATGCCTCGGCCCTCAAGCTAGGTGCACACTGTATAGCTGCACTACGCACATATCCCTTGATTAAAGGGTAAAATTTGGGTAAAACGGTTTATAACGGCGCGCCGCAAGAGGAACTTTTTAGGATTTATGCAAGTCTTGAAAACTTTGAAGACAATAATATGTACCTGGTACTAAATATAATTTAATTAATATTCCTTCACGGTGAAGGAATATAGTGTAATTGCTTAAAACGCACATAACTCTGAAAACTTAGAAGCCTGAGATTCGAGCCCTGGACCCGAAATAGTCTATCTTTTGCCCCCGGCTTCACTCACGTTAAGTTCTCTTTTTAAACTATTTTACCCCCTTAGGAGTTGAATTTTCAAAAATCCTTCTACCTTCCAGGGAACCTTTATTTTAAGTATATAAAAAAAAAATTTAAGCATTTAAAAAAATTTGTCAAATACCCAATTGCAGCCCTTTACCAAAGCGCCCCTCGCCCCCACGCGTTGATGGCGCGTTTATACAGCGTAACGTGAGCTAAGTGAATCAAACTGTCATTCTCCACGCATTACCGGACGGAACGGGATGTGTTTGTGTGGACATGATGGAATACTAACAGACTTTTTAAGAGTACCCGCAGACTTAGAATTTCTAGTTGGATAACTATATAGAATAGAATAGAATAGAAATATTTTTTATTCAAATAAACTTTTACAAGCACTTTTGAATCGTCAATGAATCTACCACTGGTTCGGAATGCCTTTCCTGCCGAGAAGAGCCAGCAAGAAACTCGGCGGTTGCTCTTTTCAAAAAAAAAATAAAATTTTTACAATAGTTAATGAAAGCTATGCTATGTATACAGTGCTTCCACAATAAAGCTTCAAAAATGCAAAAATGCATACGTAGGTACACCAATCCAACGCATGTCAAGACGGGCAGTCAGAGCAGACCCATTCCCGTTGGTGGCACCCGTTCACGAGCTTGACGCATGATCCAGCCATTGCTTCGCTCAACCATATTTGAGGGAACGTAACAACTCGCACCACACGTAGAGTATACCTACTAATAGGCATAGTGACTTATGATAGACTGCATCCAACTAAATCGTCCAACTAATTAATTTAATTGGACACCGATCGTATCAGAATCAAAATTTCCTTCCGATTACACAGTTGGTCGATACTCGGCCAACTTGAACAACTACTGGAATAAACGGAACGTCCGTCTATCCGTCCGTCTGGCAGCGGGCTGTATCTTATGAATCGTATTTGTTAGATACTTGAAATTTCTATTGCTCCTATCACAACAATAAAACCTGATGTTAAATCTTGTATGATGGCATAGACAAAAGGACTTCATTTCCTTTTATCTATGCATACGCAACCCTTCGTGTACAGGCCGGCTCGCATTTGGTCGGTTTTATTTGATTTTGTCCTCCATGTTATGGATTGTAGGTACGAGAAATTCGTTTATTATTAATCAAATTAACAGCCCCAAATGTATGTTATGTTATGTTCATTAATTTATTGAAATGACTACAGCTACACTTATTTTAATGTTTTTCAAAACTGTAGTTACTCAGGCACCGTTATTGTTAATTTTGTTTTGTCTGGTGGGAGGCTTTGGCCGTGGCTAGTTACCACCCTACCGTCCACCTACCACCGTTCCGGCACGATGGCGTGTAAAAACATATTAGGGGTATGGGTTGAATTTACAATGCCATATCCGGAAGGGATATGGCATTGTAAATTAAAGTTAACCCGCTACCTTCTTAGAATGCATCGTCACTTACCATCAGATGAGATCGCAGTTAAGGACTATCTTGTCATTGATTAAAGGAAGAAAAAGTTTACAAGGTACGGACCACCGTACCTTGAAAACTTTTTCTCTTTTTTTTTTGGCCTCCCACCAGACTAGACCAGAGACTGTGCCAGGGAGGTCGTCATAAACTTTACTTCCTTATCCACACTAACCCCACAGTAACCGATCTCATCGCCAGTTATATCAACCCCGCAGAACAAGGGGTGCATCTGCCCCTCACCTTTTTGCTAAGCGAAATCACTTCCCCCGTGTAAATACACCTTCATTTTTTCTTTTCCAATTACGTTTTTTTTCTCAGCGAAACAAGAACATAATGACATTGAAATTGAGCTTTTGAATAGAAATTGTGCTTTGGTTTTGCTTAAAAGTATTTTAATGATATTTTTACATTGCTAAATATAAGAAGTATTACTCTCAGACTGTTATCTCTGGTTAGTCTAAATTGCAAGTCATCTATGCGCTATAGAATAAATTATACTTAATTTTACGCAATACTAATTAATCTTTCAAAAGCGTAGGTTTGCCTATTTTAAAATAAGCAAAAAATATTTATTTTGCCAATTTTTCAAGTAAGGTTTTTTTGAAAAACTTTCATTTTCAATCCGGGGGAATATTTTATTTTCTCATGATAAAAAGTAATCTATAATTATATAAAAAGGCTTGTCCTGACTGACTGACTGACTGACTGACTGACTGACTGACTGACTGACGATCAACGCACAGCCTAAACCACTGAAGTTAGAAACTTGAAATTTTGACAGTAGGTTCCTTTTATGACGTAGGCGAGCACTAAGAAAGGATTTTTCGAAATTCGCCCCCCAAGGGGGTAAAAAGGGGGGTTAAAGTTTGTATGAAACTCCGTCATTTTTCGAGTTATACTCATGAAATTCGGTATTTAGGCTTTAAATTGAAAACAAAAAAGTACGTGTTTCACAGTTTTTAAAAATTCTACCCCCTAAGGGGTTAAATAGGGGTTGAATGTTTGTATAATAGTCCTTCGTTCTTCAAGTTATTTTTCAAGTTACGTTTATGAAACTTGATATTTTGGCTCTTGATTAAAAATAAAGAATTACGTATTTTACATTTTTTTTAAATTCTCCCCCCAAGGGGGTAAAAAGGGGGGTTAAATTTTGTATGAAACTCCGTCATTTTTCAAGCTATACCCATAAAATTCGGTATTTAGGCTTTAAATTGAAAACAAAAAAGTAAGTGTTTCACACTTTTAAAAAATTCTACCCCCTAAGGGATTAAATAGGGGTTGAATGTTTGTATGATAGTCCTTCGTTCTTCAAGTTATTTTTCAAGTTATGTTTATGAAACTTGATATTTTGGCTCTTGATCAAAAATAAAGAATTACGTATTTTACATTTTTTGAAAATTCTCTCCCCAAGGGGGTAAAAAGGGGAGTTTCAATATTCATAGTTAAGACAGGACAACGTCTGTCGGGTCCGCTAGTTATTTATAACAACAGCTTTGTGATTAAAGGACAAACCAATAAACCAAAAAAGAAACACCATTTTGCATTTATACGAACCTACATAATATTCGTGAGGATATAGTACAAATCAAAGCAAAATAAAAAATTCCTTTGTAATTTATTGTTATAGAACATTTTCGATACTTGGTTACCAAAAGTATTAAAGACGTTATACCTCATGTGGTTTGTACTAAGCTTAAGATAAAACAGCGTCCGAACTTTTCTTGGATATAAGACTTAAGAGAGATTATGTACAAAAGGCTCTCTGAGGAAAGTTTCTTGTATATTAGATTTCCCAATAATCTAATGCAGGCTGATGGAAGATCCAGTGTCGAAGGTCGGGTGGGCATTGCATCGCTCTTGCTGACACTTCATCAATCAGTGACCGTCTTCAGCCGGGTAAGGGTAAGCGATGGAGCACGCCGTACATAATATAATTTGTACGCTCTATCTGTTAAATTGTAGGTCAGAAGATGTTGCGTATATATAATTAATAAAGAAACAAAATTTTCTAAGAAATTTCGCTTATAAGGGTAAAAAAAAGACGTGTGGCACTCGGGGACTGCCGCGGTAAAGCTATTGCATAGCATTTTTTAACAACGCCATCTAGCTGTGAAAGGAGTCCCGTGTCAAGTTATTTTCGTTACGGAATTTCTGGATTCGGTCTCCACGCTCAAGGCCCGCGATAGAAGCTGTGCAATAGCTTAAAAACTCAGTAATAATTTTATTGTATGCCTACTAATAAAAATGCGGGTGTGTTAGGCTAAAATCTATAGATCGCACTCTCACTCTACTCATTTTTTTTTAATTCGATGACAAGTTAGTCCTTGACTGCAATCTCACCCGATGGTAATAGCGATGCAGTCTAAAATGGTAGCGGGCTAACTTGGAAGGGATATGACAGTGTACATTCAACCCATACCCCTACTCGGTTTCTACACGCCATCATTCCGGAACGCTTAATCGCTTGGCGGTACGTCTTTGACGGTAGGGTGGTAAGTAGCCACGGCCAAAGCCTCCCACCAGACTTACTCATAGCCATATTATACCCCTTTAGCTTAACCCCTTCCGGGCTAACACAGTATGTCTATCTACTAGCGGTCCATTGTCAGTTTATACCATGAGGCTTAGAATAATAACGCCATGAGGTAAGATGGCTCTTCTTCTTCTTCGCCCTAGACCTTTTCCCATTTACTTGGGGTCGGCCTTCCTTATCCTCCTCTTCCATTGAGCACGGTTTTGTGCCAGGTCTTTATTAACTTGACCACCTTTAAGGTCTTTTTCGACCGTCGTCAACCAAGTGGCGGGTGGTCTTCCACGCGAGAGCTTCGTCACTGGCAGGTCGAGGGCAAGCTTTACCATGTGGTCGTCAGGGCGTCTTTGTTTGTTTGTATGAGGTAAGATGGCTGCTAAGCTAAATTATCATTGAACATAAATAAAGGACGAGCAGAATTTGAACAGATTTATACAACGTAAAACAAAATATTACCCATCCGATTTTAGAAGGGAATTGAAGTAGAAATTTTAAAATCCATGTTCCGGTATCGTATCAGCTAGCGGTTACCTATTCATAAAACGCAAAGTTAAAACTCAGGGGAGTCCAGTTAGGGCCGCCTCGCGCCTGAGCCGAAGAGATTTATTCATTTTAAATTACACCTGCAGCATTTCAAGTCGCTTCGATTCAGCGGCACGATTTCGATACGATACGACTAACACAGATGTGTTACAGAAACGCAAAAATTCCCTAGTCGGTCCGTCCTAATATTTCCTTTGACGAACTCCCTGGCGCAGCAGTGTGCGCTGTGGTCTTATAACTGGGAGGTCTCGGGTTCGACTCCCGGCAGGGCCAATTTATTATAATTTCTGAATTGTCTCTGGTCTGGGGGGCGATTCAGACCTGTTCGATAACATACCGTGTCGATACGGTTAGATATCGATCTCGTATAAAAATTTTTCGTAGTGTGATTCAGAGCGTTTGGTTTGAGGATACGATTCGGTATCGACTACGTTATCGACATCGACAAGATACATTCGATTACAAGAGCATTTACGAATTGAAAATATATGTTATCGTACGGTAACAAACCGAATCGATCGATAAATAAGTTATCAGAAGGGTCTGAATCGGGGGGCTGGTCTGGTGGGAGGCTTTGGCTGTGGCTAGTTACCACCCTACCGTCAAAGATGTACCGCCAAGCAATTTAGCGTTCTGGAATGATGGTGTGTAGAAACCGATTGGGGGTATGGGTATAATGTACACAGCCATACCCTTTCCAAATTAGCCCGCTACCATTTTAGACAGCAACGTCACTTACCATCAGGTGAGATCGCAGTCAAGGACTATCTTGTGAACCAATAAAAAAAAAAGAAAGAAAGGATTCCGATCACCAACATATTTACGTAGTCTTATGGTACCGAGTTTTGTTGCTGACTGTACGAACAGCATCGTGGACCGCTGGCGATGTAAAAATGACAGGGTGTTATGTTAACCCTGTCATTTTTGTGTCGGTTAAAAAACAAAATGCAAACAGACGAAGTCGTCGCCATCCGCTAGTTTATGAAAACGTAGAAGACAAATATCTTCAGATTTTCAATTTACTTTTTTAATTTTCCTCTTTTACAGTGGGGGTGAAAACTCAAACGAGATTGACAGACGCACCTATCCTATCCCCATTCGTCACACCATGTCAACAATCGTGTGAAACAGCCCCTATTTTACATTTAATTGCATTTCTTTGTCGATCTCCCCGTTAATCTGAATGCACCCTTGTCGCCTCAAACCGTCCATTTTTTGATGATCTGCCCGTCTAGATTATCCTACAACAATTTTCCCGGGAGAGGTGTTAATGTTTGAAGATACACGGGTCTGGGTAAACTGGTAGCGTCTAGACTTATTTGATATCGAAGGAAACTGTTTGTTAAGGCAATATTTGCGGACTCACTTAGCTGGATAACGTGTGCTTAGGTTTTTTCTTGAATTAGATTGGATTCGTCGACGCCAGTAATCAAAGCTAAGTAAATTGGATGTCGCTAATAATAACCTGCATTTCTATTGCTGAAAATAATTTTTTTTCTATGGGTATTATGTTTTACTATATGAAGGTACTAATAATGTGTTTTAATGGTAGCCCTTTACAAGACAATCGCTTTTAGGCGTTTTAAATTTTGGTCTGAGTAGAAATTAAAAAAAAAGACGTGTGGCACTCGGGAACTGCCGCGGCATAGCATTTTTTATCAACGCCATCTAGCGGCCCACCGCTAGATGTCGTTGATAAAAAATGCGCCATCTAGCGGCTCACCGTAGTGGTGTCCCGTGTCAGGTTATTTTCGTTACGGAATTTCTGGATTCGGTCTCCACGCTGGCCCGCGATAGAAGCTATGCAATAGCTTAAAAATCAGCCCTTTAACTTTGCTTCAATATAATACTGATTGCATATTACACATTAACACTAAGTACTTAGCTAGCCTGATAATACCGTTGGCAGCTTAAGCGGCAAGGCTTGTATTGCATCAGACGCACCTAAAAACTCTTCAATTTGTTCAATGCGATCAATTTTAGGATTTCTCATCTCATGTTGAGATCTATAGAGCGTGCTCTAACTCAGCCCAGACTCAAGATAGAGGTTAAAACGAGACACAAAAATGCTCTGACATAAATCTGTCTCTTTTTAACTCTGTCTTGAGTCTGCGCTGAGTGAGAGTGCGGTATATAGATTTCAGCCTTACATTCATTATTTTCACTTGTACACTTGTACAGTTGGTACTGAAAAATACGTCTCCAATGAGCAATCACCAAAAAATCATGTAAAGCTGTACTGCCCCACGAAAATCCCACGCGGGATTCCTTTACGTGAATAAGCGAGAATCTCAAGACTTAGGCTGAAATCTATATACTGCACTCTCACTCAAGACAGAGTTAAAACGAGACAGATTTATGCCGGAGCATATTTGTGTCTCGTTTTAGTTATATCTTAAGTCTGATCTGAGTTAGAGCACGCTGTATAGATCTCAGCATGAGTGCAGGTAACTACTTGCGCCAATTCAGACTCAGCTATATCTGCACGAATTTTTTTTATTTTTTATTCGGTGACAAGATAGCCCTTGACTGCGATCTCACCTGATGGTAAGTGACGATGCAGTCTAAGATGGTAGCGGGCTAACTTGGAAGGGGTATAGCAGTGTAAATTCAACCCATACCCCTTATCGCTTGGCGGCACGTCTTTGACGGTAGGGTGGTAACTAGCCACGGCCAAAGCCTCCCACCAGACCAGACCAGAGACAATTTAGAAATTCCTCCCAGTTATAAGTTCACCGCGCTCACCACTGCGCCAGGGAGGTCGTCACGAATGAAACGTATCCTGGATTCCACCCGGGATTCGCTACGGTTTGACCGGAACTTTACTGTATATTTATTGGGTTTAATTGGCCATTCACTACCCTTTCTCAATAACAATTCATTTTCGCCGAGGTTCATTAATTCTCAGCCAATGTACCGGTTTAACTTTAAACAATGAAAGAGTAATTAAAGACATACAGTAACAATTGGCAAACTTTAATTTATTTATGCAGGTCTACCAACGCATAAAAGGGAAACATTTTCCAATGATTTACGATAATATCTTAATTTTGCGTACATTGTTTTAATCTAGTATTTTTTGTTACTTTAATGTACGTGATAAACTGTAGTTACAAATCCTTACTAATATAATATAATAAATGCGAAAATGTGTTTGTTTGTTGGTTTGTACTTTAATTACACAGCGACGTAACGGATTTTGCATGGTTTTTCGGTTAAAATCTTGAAGAGTGTCATAGGCACGTCATAGGCTATAAGGCTTTTAAGGGAAAAAACAAAGGGTCCCGCGGAATTTTTAAAACCGAACACCACTTGGTACACACTTATAAATAAATAAAATAAACTGTAATGTAAAAAAATATTTATAAATTTATTTTTATTTAATTAGAATGGACACTGTCCATTGTCCAATAACATCAGTCACATCACACTATCACACTAATATTGTAAAGGCGAAAATCCGTGTATATGTGAGTGTGTGTGTGTGTGTGTTTGTAACTCCTTCACGCCACAACGAATGAACCGATTTGGCTGAAATTGGAATGGAGATAGCTCATACCCAGGATTAACACATAACACATTTTATCCCGGAAAATTAAAGAGTTCAAGAGGAATTGTAAAACGTTATAATAATACCTATTATGTTTTCTCCAATTGAACTGTAATTAAAAATCACTGTATTTTCGAATTAATAAACGCCGATTCGTGTCGATGCTGTCAACTTCAACTCACACTCCTGCCTACTGCGGTTACACTTTAAATATTTGATGTAAATTGCTGTGACACAATTCCTCCCATCATCAGACGTAATAGCGGATAATAGGTCTTATTGTCTTTACTTTGAAGTCTAGATAATAGGTCTTTGTAGACAGTCAAGAACTATTAAGTGCTTCTATAAATAGGAAAATGTAAAATGTTTAAAAATAGTTAGTACATAACAAATTCCATACTTAAATACAAACAAATCATCAGTATCATTTATTAAACTAATAGGCGTTATCTGCTGGACACAGTAAAAATAAAGTTTTGTTTTTGCTCGACCGTGGCTGGTGTTAAATCGTGTACGATGGTACAGAACCCTTCTTGTGCGGGTCCAACTCGCACTTGGTCGGTTTTTCAATGTGTGTATGCTAGTTACCTGCATACCTACAAAATCAAAATCAAAATCAAATTTTATTTATTTCATGTAGGCCAACCTGTAGCTCTTATGACACGTCATAAATCTACCACCGGTTCGGAATGCAGATTCTGCTGAGAAGAACCGGCAAGAAACTCAGCAGTTGCTCTTTTCAAAAAAAATATTTTTTTTTACAATAGGTAATAAACCTATGTTATTATATATCTACAATGTTTTCGCAATGAAGTTTCAAAAATGCAAACGTAGGTAGGTAAGTACATACAATTCAATACAATATGTTAAGACGGGCAGACAAAGTAGACCCATTCCCGTTGGTAACAACCGTTCACGAGCATGACGCATGACACAACCCGCACCATATATGCAGTAAAGAAGTTCAACTTCAGAATGTAGTGCATAGGTAAATTACTATTTGATGAATGTAAACTGAAAATGGGGGTGTGACAGACAATTTTGTGTCTATAGGCAACACCCGGCAGGCTTCAATGAGGGCAATCAACGGTCATTGACCCATGGGGGGAGGGGGGGGTAATCAATATTTCGGCTTTTCATTTCAATTGACAGCCCGTAACTTATGGTTCAGGTATGTTAGTGTTATGAATATTTTAGTGATGCGTTAAGTGCGGAACGATTCTGTTTTGGGAAATATTTTATTTATCGAATTTACTCACCCATAATGCTTTAATAGCTATGTGGAATTGGATTTTATTTACCTATACAATTTATCAGTCAATCCTAACTAATATTATAAATACGAAAGTGTGGTTGTTTGTTGGTTTGTTGGTTTGTTCTTCAATCATGCCCTAACAGAGCAACGGATCGACGTGATTTTTGCATGGGTATAGCTGAGGACCTGGAGAGAGACATAGGGTACTTTTTATCCCGGAAAATCAAAGAGTTCCCGCGGGATTTTATAAACTAAATCCACGCGGACGAAGTCGCGGACGTCTAGTACATAATAATTATGCATAAAACAAATTGTGCGCAATGAACTTCTGTTCTAACCGTTATAGATCGATGGTTACAAGTGTATATATGTATAAGTGTATATGTGTGTGTACAAGGGTAAACTAAAATATTAACCAGTTTATTGGGATATTCTTAATAGGATAATAAACAAGTTACTGTAGAGATTTTCGTAAATCACTCAACTGAAAAAACATTGAAGATACGCAAAAAACCAACCCCTAAAATCTGCTAAACTGGGGGATGTAACAGCACTTGAGTCCACTCGAACGGTTCGATGTTGATCGGCCGGGGTGTGAAGATATACCTTACGGTTAAAGAGGTACGAGGGAGGAAATAAATAACAACCAAGTAAATAAATAGCTTGTCTATTGCTCCAAAGAAACATAAATACAAATAAGTTCTGTATTTTACAAAGAAACTCTTTCCAAATTGCATTTACATTAAGCGAAATACAAAGACATTCAGAAAAGTAGCTGAAGAAGAAATGGTATAGTTAGTAAAAAAGAAATTGTCACAAAACGTCACATAACGCAAAAAATTTGATTCCTCCATGCATAACGTATACCTAGTACGTTTGTCTCACGAAGTTACGGGCGCTTTACTTGTGGTTACATCGTGTACATGCACATTGTGTAAGTGTGCGTGCCTGTCAGGAGCCTAGGTGGGAGCGGTAAAGCGCGAGCAAGCTCTCGCTCTAAATTATACAGTTACGACACACACAACCATGAGCCACGTGCCCTCGTGAATTGAAAGAATTATATAATTCGTGAAAACGAAATTGTAACAAAACGTCACATTAACGTATACGAGTAGTTCTTGCAATTCACGAGGGCGCGTGAGCTTTACTTGTAGTTACGTCGTGTACATGCACATTGCATGCGTGCCTGTCAGGAGCCTAGGTGGGAGCGGTCAACCGCGAGCAAGCTCTCGCTCACACTTATACTGATACGACACACACACAAAACGAGCCTTAGTGGGTTATATATTGCTAGTTAGGGGAAGTACGTCCAAAATGACATATCGTTTTATTAATCATCAATAACTTTAATATTATTCATAATAGGAACATATTTTTTTCTTACAACTTTGCTTATATTAATTGGTTAACAGGAATCATATAGATTTTGTCAGAAAAATCAACACTTACAAAAATATTAAGTATTAAATGAAGATCAAGGAAAATCCGTTTTGTCCATACCGTATGGACAAAACGACACGAGTCGTATGGACTAAATGACATACACAGCCATCAACATAACAAAAATTATAAAATAAGAGATAATAATAAAAATTAATTGCACAATTCGCAAACAAAATTTTTGGTACGCTTTGGCAAATCAGCACAGGCTGCGTGAACCCAATGACTGCACCGCCTGCACCTCAACCACCCCTCACCAGGCTTTGAACGTGAGTAGAGATCGTTGCAGTAAATACAGGCACAATCATCTTCTTCGTCTTCTTGATCAGAGCGCTCTTCATCTGAGTCATTATCAATGTAAAGAGACTTAGTAACTGCTTGTTTCCTTTTACGAGTTGGTTTTTCAGCTGCAATATCTTGTTTGTACTTTAATTCTGCCATATTTGGTGATGACGTAAGTAGGAATGTTGTCGTTCGTTTCTTTGGCTTTCGTTTACCCTGTCCACTTACAAATTTACCACTGGGAACTGGAGAAATGACATTAATTGGAACAGCTAAATAACTTGTCGATGCAAAGGAACTCGTGGATGGTTGGGAAGTGTCTAACGGGCCAGTCAGTGTGTTATGAATATCATTAGTGACTGCTATTGCGTCTGAAGAATCCGATGAAGTAGATGGTTTACAAGAACTAGTGGATGGCTTTGATGAAGATTCAGGGGCCTTATTCTGTTCCTGGGCTATGATCTCGCTAGCCTCCGGTTCTATTGGCAACGATGGAAGGTTCTGATCCTGGATTGAGTCTGAGTTATCAGCTGTGGAAGCTATTGGCATATTTGTTGTTTCAGCTGGTTCAAAAAAGTGATCTGGAAATATGTCTGGATTAACTGGCCATAGTCCAGTGTTTTTGAAACCATTGCATGCATTTTGAACTGAAGCAGTCTTTCCATAAGCTTGATTAAATAAATATCCGATCTGAAGAGCTGTCACCACTCTTCCTGGATGATTTCTAAGCCAGACAGAAATCTCTTGGTTAAAATATGTCTTGAGCGGTCCATAAAAGCACACATCGAGAGGCTGCATACGATGGGTGCAGTGTGGAGGAAGACAAACAATTTCGATTCCATTCTCCTTGGCAAAGTTCAAAGCTTGGAATGACTTATGGCTGGCATGGCCATCGACAATAAGAAGGACTTTATCATTATGACTAGCTTTTACAAAGCTTTGAAAATGCTGGAGCCACTTCACGAATATTTCAGTGGTCATCCACCCGCTTTCTTGAGCTACTCCTACCGTACCAGTTGGTGCTTCATCCACGAGCTCGTTTTTCATATTTTTCCTTGGGAAAATCATGAAAGGAGGTACATACGACCCAGCTGCGTTCATGCAACACACAACTGTCACATTAGATCCCCGCTCCGCGCTTGTAATGGCACCTACTTGCTTCCTGCCAGCGGTAGCCAGGACCTTTTGAGGTCTTTGGACAGTAGACAACCCCGATTCGTCCACATTGTAGATCCGGTTTGCGTTTAATTTGTGTTTGTCTATGTATTCTTGATAGTTATCGAAAAACTTTCTTACTTGAGGTCTATTAAAAGCTTGGGCTCTGGCTGCGGAGGTAGGCTCTGGTTTTCGTAAAGATATGTCTTTATGGCGTTTTAAAAATCCGTCTAGCCACTCCTGGCCAGCTTTACCCTTATCTTTATTAAAACTGTGTGAAAAGCCATTCTTTTCAGCCAATTCGAAAGCGAGTTCTTGGACCATTGTACGCGTTAATCCAAACATGCGAGTTTCAAGTAGCTTAATGTGCTCAACCAATTGTCTCTCAATTTCAAGAGGAAATGTTAGCTGAAATCGGCCTAAACCTTTTGCTGCAGGTGCAACTGTTTTATTTTGTTCCAAAGCATGCCTCCTTAGTGTAGCTTGTGGCACTTTGAAGGTCTTAGAAGCCAGAAGCCAACCCATTTTTTTCTCTTTAACAGCTTCAATAGCTTTTTTCATCGCTTCTTGACACCATGATTGTCGATTACTTGTCCTCTTATAATTTCGGGGCATATTGCCATTCTGTAAATTAAGAAGATTTACGTAAGTAGATTTACTTAAAAAAAATTCTTACCACCATCTCTACGGACAAAATGACACATTATGTCGTTTTGTCCATAGTGGTTGTATGTCATTTTGTACATAGCCTCAAAAAATATTACGATTCGAAGAATAATCTTGTTGCAGTGACAATAATGTTTTAAATTCTACGCGATCACCTCAAACACAAAATGCTTCGAAATATAAAATTATAGGACAGTAAAATAACAAAAGAAAACTTAGCGAAAAACAAAAAACAAATGACCACTAACCAATTTCTTTCCAACCTTGAAACACAAATGTCAACATGGCGTCCGTTCTGTATTTTAAACGGCTCTCAAAAGTCCAATGGTATATTTCCGGTGTAGGTGCTTCTTGATTGGCTAACTTTTGACAGTTTATACCGCGCAGTTTTTTAAATATCACTAATGTGTCGTTTTGTCCGTATATGTCATTTTGGACGTACTTCCCCTACTTAGTTAACAGTCATGACTCCATACTGAAAGGTATCTTGTTGGTAATTTTATCACAATACTGTTGCGCGCGACTTCGTCCGCGTCAATTTCTGTCATTATGATCGCGATTAAGAAGTTTTTAAAAGAATATATTTTAAATATGGATAATTTTCCCTGTTTTTGCAACATTTTTACTGATGCTTCGCTCCTATTGGCCGCAGCGTGATGTTATATAGCCTAAAGCCTTCCTCGATAAATGGACTATCCAACACAAAAAGAATTTTTCAATTCGAACCAGTAGTTCCTGAGATTAGCGCGTTCAAACAAACAAACTCTTCAGCTTTCTATATTAGTACTAGCTTTTGCCCCCGCGACTTCATCCGCGTGGAATTAGGTATTGGGGTGGAATTTTCAAAAACTGTGACACACGTACTTCTTTATTTTTAACTGAAAGCTCTAATACCAACTTTGATGAAAACAGCTTGAAAAATGACGGAGTTTCATATAAACTTCCATCCCCTATTTAAACCCCTTAGGGGGGGAATTTCCAATAATCCTTTCTTAGTGTGCGCCTACGTCATAAAAGGAACCAACTATAAAAATTTCAAGTTTCTAACTTCAGTAGTTTAGGCTGTGCGTTGATATCTCAGTCAGTCAATCAGTTAGTCAGGACTTTGAATTTTATATATATAGATAGATATAGCAATAAATCACAGTGTATAAGAAGACTGTGAAGCGCCTGAAATCGCATCAAGTATACCGGCGAGCGGCAACTAATAAAGTAACTTCATTAAATAACGCGCTCCAAACTTGTCCAGCGGGAACTGGGATGGATCTACGAAGCTGAAAATGGAGAAGCATCTACTTTCTAGAGCTTCAGAATTTATAAAGCCTAAAGTGCAACAAACTATGTGTAATTAAAAACATTAATAAATTTTCATTTCATTTCATTAAGAAACACGACTGCCCAGTCAAAAAACGAAGTAAATATCAAATACTGCAGTACTTTTGGAATCTTATTCAAATTTTTAAATGATATTTTCCTGTGAATCACTGGATGTTGAACTTTAGTATTATATATATTTTTGGAAAATGATTAATAGATATTAATCATTTTCTAGATGATGATTAGACTTAATCTTATTATCATTTTTTTTTTAACTTAAGTCTTTAATGCGAGACCACGGTCACCCCATCAATTTTTTTAAAAATTTTACTAGTCTATGTTACCCGGAATAAGCTAAGGATTCTAACGATACCTCATTTATCAAAATCGGTTCAGACGTATAGAAGTATGGTGGAATATAGAAACTCACATACATACACACATACTTACATACATGAACCCTGAAAACAATATATTCCTTTTTTCAGGCAGTCGTACAATAATAACATTATGGTAACAAAAAACTAACAAGCAATGATATCGATACGTATAATTATAACGATACCGATTTATGAAAAGAGCTGATAATAATAATTAATGTAGATAATAAAGATAAAACGTTATCTGAATTTAATAATGCAGTATCAGTTTGGGATCACATCAGATTAGTTATATTGGGAGTGATTCTACAAATGAATTTGGATTCATGCCATACCGTTAACGCGTAATATCAATATTATTTTTAAAAGAACGCATAAAATTGCTAATCCTTACTAATATTATAAATGCGAAAGCTTGTGAGAAAGAATTAATGGATGGGTGGATGGATGGATGCTTGTTACTCCTTCACGCTAAAACGAATGAATCATATTTGGCTGAAAGGAATGGAGATAGCTCATATTTAAGATTAATACCTAGGATTACCATCTAGTTTATAATATTAGTAAGGATGAATAATTTATAATAAATACTAGATGATGGCCGTCGTATTTTTAAGCTAAATAGCTTCCATCGCGGGCCAGCGTGGAGAACGAATCCAGAAATTCCGTAACGAAAATAACCTGACACGGGACTCCTCTACGGTGAGCCGCTAGATGGCGTTGATAAAAAATGCTATGCAATATTAGCTTACCGCGGCAGTCCCCGAGTGCCACACGTCTTTTTTTAATAGCATAGCTTCTTTTTTATTATATTTTATCTTACTTATGAGTTTATAACATTTGAAAGTGCAAATCTATATCAATTTTGCACCATCTCCACGTCAACTCATATTTACATAGCTTCAAGAAGCTAGTGTGTGTGTGTGTGTATTGTCACTATACGAATGGGAACAATGTCACCTGGAGTTCCCGTGTAACGTTAATATGGACAAACTTTGAGGGAAATTGAGTTTTATGAATGCGTTGAGAGTTCACACATTGTTCATGTTTAAACTTTCAAAGCTAATCTTTACTCGTGCGTCTCACTATCCTGACAAATAGAATATTTCTTTACTATATATATCGTATACTGACCTCATTTTACTAATGACATTCAGTTGTGTGGAGTCGGGGTGATAGATTTAGTTCAGCTATTATACCTAGTGTGTGGCTGTGAACAGAAAGACGTGTGGCATTCGGGGACTGCCGCGGTAAAGCTATTGCATAGCATTTTTATCAACGCCATCTAGCGTTGAGAGCAGTCCCGTGTCAGGTTATTTTCGTTAAGGAATTTCTGGATTCGGTCTCCACGCTCAAGGCCCGCGATAGAAGCTATGCAATAGCTTAAAAAGTACACCTACACCAAATTTAAGCCAATGCTACCGGTCGCTTTTGGTTGTAACCGATTAAGAATATTGTTCTTTAATTTGTCGGTTAATTTATTGAACGAAACGAAATCATATCGTTTAGAAATTTTCATACATACGGTGCTATAACAATAAACAAGTCAAATTATTCTGCATCGTAGTAGGTACTTTTGCATATGTATATTAAACTTAATAAAGCAATACAGACGTACAGTGTTTGTAGTGCAGCAATAAACTGAACTGAAGTGGACAACTAACTTTGGCAAAGCAACACTGCACACTTAGGAAAACGTTTGTATACCTTCCACATTATTCCTTGACTAAAAATACGACTAGGTATGTACTTTGTTTGTTCGTTGTAAAAAATCTATTTTATGACCTAGTTTTTACCCATTCATATATATATATATATATATTTTTTTTTAATAAATAGACTAGCGCTTGGCTGCGATCACACCTGATTGTAAGTGAAGATGCGGCCTAAGATGGAACGCGCTTGCCCAGAAGATGCCTATTCACTCTTGATTTGAAGGTACCCAAATTATAGTTAGAGGGAAAAACGGAAGCCGGAAGGGCATTCCAAATCCTAGCGGTGCGTATCAGGAACGAAGAAGCAAAGCGCTTATTCTTCTTCTTTAGCAACTGATAGACGTTAACGGCTGGAAAAAGGGCTCTTGGACTTCCACAGGTCACGTTCTTGCGCCGCCTGAATCCAGCAGCTTCCTGCGACTCGTTTGATGTCGCCAGTTTACCTAGTGGGGGATCTGCCAACACTGCGCTTTCTGGTGCAAGGTCGCCACTCCAGCACATTGGGACCCCAACGACCATCAGCTCTTCGAACTATGTGCCCCGCCCATTTCCACTTCAGTTTCGAGACTCACTGAGCGTTCATATGCTCACGTAGAATTCGACTCGAAGTCTCAGCTTCAAAATCCCATTAAAATAGAGATTTTTTTAGGTATATCTGACTTTCATACTGTCCTTGATCCATCCAGTTGTTTTTGCCATACCGTTGCGGTTGGCCTAATCAGTAATTTATTATTATAATATGTATTTACTGAAGTCATGTAAACAATAGAATTGTTTTGACAAATTCGTTGGTTTATTTGCTCATGCCAAATAAATAAGTAATTATCGCATTTCGCCTACTCTATGTTTGCTATAGAACCGCAAATGATAGTTTTGTATATAATAATAATAATAATAATAATAATAAAACATTTATTTAGCAAAGCACAACACAACATATTTTAGTAGATAAAAAAAAAAAAAATTATAAAATAAAAACAAAGTAGGCGCCCTAAAGATTTTCAAAGAACCGAGGGAAAGATAAAAAAACCATCGGTTCTCTGAAAAGCCAGGCGCCTACCAATATCTAGGATGCATAATGCCACTAAATAGGGCGCTGCCTCAGCTTGATGCCACAGCCAAAAATGACCATAGCGCTGGTTTTCAGGCATGACCCCACGGTGACGTCACGGACCGGACAGAACAATTGCTAGACATTCCAATAATAAAATTTAACTAATATTTATTCGGTTCGGAAAAAACGCATTAATAATAATATATTAAATATAGATATCCATACAATTAACATAATTACATTACAATAACCATACTAATATATACACACACACACACACACACACACACACACATATATACATATATATATATATATATATATATATAATATATACATATCTTACACATGATACATTTCGAGCCTTTGATTTTATGAAGCCTAGAGAAGGATATTGAAAGTTAGCAGTGCGAGTTTAAATCATTCCAATTTTTGTTTCTCCAAAAGGTATTTTCTAACCGCATTCTTAAATGAAAATATCGATTTCAGAACCCGAATCGGAGGAGGCAAATCATTCCATATTTTACAGGCTGCAAATTTAAATGTCCCCCTGAAAGCGGCGGACCTATGTCTAGGCATTGAGATCCGAGGAGCTGACTTAGGTCTAAGATTTTTATTATCAACAATCCAATTTATTTTTGAATGTAAATAGACAGGTTTTCCTATGGAAATAACTCCAAATAACAGGGTAGCTAAATGTAGTTTACGGCGAGCTTCCATTTTAAGCATGTTGGCATTGTTAATAAAAGGACTAACATGCGTGCGAGGAGCAATAGGGAAGCAAAAACGGGCACAAGCATTTTGAACCCTTTGAACAAGTTTCGCTGACCTACCCAGTAAGCATGGGCCATACGCAGCATCAGCATAGTTTAATTTGGATAGTATTAGAGACTCACAAAGACGAATCCTGACGTCAACGTATATAGGCTGGTTATGTAAATAAATAGACTATGTATCTTGTTGATTCATTTACACGTAGTTCATTATAATTTCATTAGTTGATGGAAAGTTAACCGTTCACTGCTATATCACCTGGTGGCAAGTGTCAGCACTGCAATATAAGATGCTTTGCGTACTGGAACGCAGAGTCGCTTGGCACTACGTCGTCGACTAAGAACTCCCACCACATTATTATAGGTTTTTTTTTTGGAATAGCGTTGCTATAAAGATCGGGAAATAATAATATAATTATGTTATTGACGAATACTTAGATATTATTAAGCTATTGCATAGCTTCTATCGCGGGCCAGCGTGGAGACCGAATCCAGAAATTCCGTAACGAAAATAACCTGACACGGGACTCCTCTACGGTGAGCCGCTAGATGGCGTTGATAAAAAATGCTATGCATTAGCTTTACCGCGGCAGTCCCCGAGTGCCACACGTCTTTTTTTTTCTAAAAAAAGGACATTGATTAAGGAATTCCTTAATTTAACAATACAATAATATATAATTAAAACAATAACCACAAGCCACAAGCAGCAATGTAATGACGCGGAACATACGTAAATAGACACATACATACATAGACTGCTGAAATCATGAAGTCAAATTCACTACCGTCAAATAAAATGCTTGGTAAAGTTAGACCTTCATTGATGGAAATAGAATTTATCAATAAAGTGTAAATAGAATTCGGTAATATCAAAGAAATACAATTCTCTATACAGCGAGAGCTCAACCGCTTTATATCTGAGGATTTGGTTTGACGGCGACTTTCAAATCGAAATAAAAGTTATACTCCGAGTGGCAGTCACAAAGAATGTGATTTTCGAATTTATTACCTACTTGAGAATTGGCTTTGGAATATTGGTGCTGTGTATTTTTATTCTAAGAAAAATTGAAGAGCGCCAAACAGGCAATTTAAATATTTCTTATTATATAAATAAAATGACCGATTCTATTGCGCCTGAATTCAATGATCGCCTGAAATTGTCAACACATTAGGCATTTATTGCAATCAGATTAATTCGACCAATTCGACCAATTCGACTAACTATTCGACCAACCAGCACATTAAACAATCTAAGAACTTGTCTATCAACCAATCTATCAACCAGTCCATCACTTGTTGATCCTTGAACTTGTATAAAGATTGTTCTAACAAACAGTCTTTGAACCAGACTAACAATCAATAGTTCTACCAATCTATCAACCAGTCAATTAAACAATGAGTCAAACCGTGAATCAACAAGTTGATCAACCAGACCATTAATTAGTTTTAAAAAAAGTCGATCAACCAGTCAGTCAAGTCGATCAACCAGAAGTTATGGCGCAGTTCAACTTTAAAATTCTTCTTATTGTATCTAACTAAGACTGTCGTACTGCTATGTCTGTGGTATTTAACGCGGTATAGTCCCGTCCAAAAGTTGTTTTTACCCATGGAGACGGTATATTATATATCTTTCGTATATCTATTGTATATCTTTTAAGATTAACTAAAATATTTTTGTTAGTTTGGTAATTATTTGTCTGTAAGTATTATCCTCAAAACGACTTATATGCGGTTTTGAATAAGTATAATTTCTTTAGCATGTAAGTAGAGCCGACAAAGGCCTCTTCATGTTGCTGCGATCGTCGTAAATTGAAATTTTCCACAAGAACAAGACACCAATTATTTCACTGTAACGAAAAAATTCAATTTATTCAGTTTATGGCAGCATTTCATCCGAATATCCGATGGATATCCTAAATCACTCAACTCAAAAAACCTTGTCGGTACACAAACCAGCCCTAAAATCACTAAACTGAGGGTTGTAACAACTCTCGAGCACACTCGAACGGTTTCATTGCGATCAGTGAGAGCCTGTGGGGTGAAAAACATTGAAATACGTGAGCGAATGTGATGTTTGAACGTTGAATAAAGAAGCGAGCTCCCAACGAACAAGTACAATATTATTACAACAAGGACAATATTATTAGTACAGAATAAAAACTGCTTTAAAGAATATCAACATCAACTGAATTTATGGTACAGACACTGAACTCATTTACCTGAATGATAATAGTATGATAGGTACTTTAATAATAATTCGTGGTACAGTATTTATATTTAC
This sequence comes from Hipparchia semele, assembly GCA_933228805.2. NCBI lineage: Eukaryota > Metazoa > Arthropoda > Insecta > Lepidoptera > Nymphalidae > Hipparchia > Hipparchia semele. The sequence goes on along the minus strand of OW121710.1, from coordinate 13,743,781 downwards.
ATACATATTTTCTTTCTTTGTCTAAATCAATTTGATAAAAAAATGTATTTGACTCTCGTCCACTTAGCGCTATTCAAATTTTTCAAAAGGCCGAGTTAAAAAGAGAATCCAGAAAAACTGTTGAAAGCTGTGTAGTTGTATCTAGTTAGAAACTAAAGGTCGTTTTGTAGAATTCGTTTGAAACTCGCGACAAAATTACAAACAGACTTTCACACCCGTGGATCGCAATTAAACTTGTTAGTGCGTGTTTCCATTGTCCACAATGTTTTGCCGTAACTTACATTAGCTGAACTACTACGGTTTTGAACTGCAGCTCAAGCACAAATAGTGTTACTTACATAGATCCCTCTAAGCCTGCAGCTCAAGTACAAACATTGTTACATAGATATGAAATGAAATGAAATGAAATTTATTAAATAAGGTCATTAGTTATGTACAAAGATCCATATTTTGTTAGGTTGAGACACAGCTGCCTAAGATAAGTTCAGAACTCGTAATATAGGCAACAGTTCTCTCCCCTTACATTATCCTTAAGTGCTAACAATACAGATTACAAAACAGTTTAACTATTTATTACTAAAATTGATGATAATATTTTAATGATTATGAGAATATGAGCATGCAAGTGGGTGGGTGTGTGAGTGTTTATGTGAAAAAATGTGTGAGTATTTTGATGAGTGCATGTACTATTTCAGAACGGCAAGAAGTTTTTCCGTGTATATCCCTCTAAGCCGCAAAAGCCCAGGATAGAGTCCTCGCACTGTAGGTGCTAATCGGTCAAAAACTATATTGTCAACTCGAGCAAAAAAGATCTTCTATCAAAACTAACAAGTACGTGCGACTTTTTAACCGACTTCCAAAAAGGAGGAGGTTATCAATTCGGCCGGTATCTTTTTTATTTTTTCTATGTATGTCCACCGTTTTCTCCGGGTTTCTGGAGCGATTCACCAACTTTTTTTTGATTCTGTCCTCCATGTTTAGCATCTACTAGCAAAATTACATCACGCTGAGTAAGGGAAAACTTTTTCGCATCAGTTTACAATGCTACTTTCGCAAATACAGATTGTCTGGTAAAACGTCACGATTAAGGGGTTGTAGAGAAGGTCAAATGCTATCAAATGAGCCCCTAATACATAGTATTACGAGCAGTATGAATTAAATTTTAGACTTCTCGGCAAGCGACTATTTTACTAGGCTTAGACAATGCGAACAAAGACACTGTTTCAGTTATCGCTAGCGAAAAATTGTTGATGAGAGCAGCTGTAGCCTGAAGCTGGTTCATTTTTATTTGACGTGCACATATTCCAATAATATTATATACTACAAACATGATCGAATTGAAAACAGCTTCTAAAATCCCTAGCACAACTAAATAGTTCAACCGTTGAACTAGTGGGATTTTTTCTCCCAGTAGTACAACTACTAAAAGGATTTAACGGTAGTACCTAGTAATAAATTTCAAGTATCATCTTATTGCGGTTCATGAGATACAGCCTGCTGACAGACAGACAGACGGACGGACAGGAGAGGCTTAGTAATAGGATCCCGTTGGTGTTTGGGTACGGAACCCTTAAACTGTAGCTGGACAAAGTGTCAGTTAATCGAAAGCTATCGGGCAACTCTGCAGACGGCGCACGGCGTCACAAAATGATGAAACTTTGTCAACGCCGCCAGCCGTGTGGTTACTGCGCCGTGTTTAAGGACAAGCACTAATTTTACTATTTATTATATTATTATAAATGTGAAAGTTCCCCATCCGGATAAGGAGACCATGCCTCGAGCCAAGTAACCCCGTTGGCTTCACAGTTGAAGTGGAGTGGACTCATCCGCATTTTCTCTAAAACTTAGCTGTTCTTTTACTGAAGTCTAGATTTACCCTCAAGGTTTACAGGCCTTGACAGATCAGGGTAGAGAGTTCTCCAAGAGAGAATAGATCTGGTCCAAGGTCCAATTCATACAAATAACAGGCCGAATGCGAGTCATACTCCGCACTGAAGGTTCCGAACCTCGTGAGGAATGTTTGTTAATTAATTATTATTAACTGAGGTGGAGAATAAGCATCCCGTTTTGTTTCCCTTGGTGAATAAGACGCAAATTGAAACAGGGATTACAATGAAAACTGTGGGGTGTGTGGACCTGGTGGCGCCATGTAGTTGACAAAAATATCTGAAAATTGGGCTACGAACTTACTCTAACGAAGGACGCTGGATGGCGCTACGCTGCTAAATACGCTTTAAGAGCATTAAGAGATATTAATCTTTATATTCAGTATGAATTTCAACTTAGTACCGCGAGCCGTTTCTGTTAAAATGGACACATGGACAGACAGACGGACAACCGAGCGAACTTATACGGGTATTACTGAAAAAAATAAACTGGATTTTGATTTGATTTGACTTGGCCTTAACACAACCGCCGTGTTTCTGTTGCCGACTGCCTAATTAAACTTTGCTACACACAGCGCTGTTTGCGTCGCTCCTACACCAATTCGGTGGTCGCCCGACGCTGTCGACACAATAAACAATGCTGCAACTCGTTATTTGCAAATGTACCTACGGCTGTGTACATTTCCTAAACATTAGGTGTGTAACTAGCCTTACATTTGTTTTAAGAGATCCAATAGGATCAGCCGCCCTGGCCATATTGCAAACGTGTCGTCTCTTTCAGCTTTCTACGATCGCTCACGCTAAAGCAGGGGTTCCCAATTTTTTTTTATCGCATATCCTATCCTTTCAGAAGGGAAGCATGGTAAAAAAAACTTTGGGGACCCCTGCTTTAGCGTGAGCGATCGTAGAAGGAGATGACATGTTTGTGTCATCTCTTTCTACGATAAGGCGGCAGGGCATATACTACCAAGTAGGTACCAACGCTACAGTAAGAAATTAAAAATTACGCCTTACTTTCAGGATATCATTGCCATGAAAAGAATTGCCAGAGAAGAAAACTTCCATAGTTTTGTTCATAGTTGTGGTTACAATAAAAAATAAAACTATTATTTTCTTGTCAACGGTACGGTGTGACGTCATATTGGAACGGTCGACGACGGCCAACTTGAGATGGAAGGGTAATAAGTTCTACATTCTACGCCATTTTCGATTTAGGCTTCCTCATCAATATTACGAAGAGCAATTTTGCACGGCAGACCAGTTTCCAAGTTCCCTTACAATAATATGCTTTGAGATAATATGGTATAGTAAATACGCCATTCAAGCATATACAAGCATAATATTACTTGGGAAGGGTGATTTAGGGCGAGTTTGCCAAGGGCCGAATGCAGATTATAGGCATCTTGTTGATGTTTACTGAATACATATTTCACTTAACTGACTTTACAGTTCTCATAGTTTAGCTATAGATATCTTTTGTCCGCGGCTTCGCTTACATTAAATTCGATTTTTCAAACTATTTTACCCCTTTAGGGGTTAAATTTTCAAAATTTCTTGTAGCGGATGCCTGCGTGATAATAGCTGCCTATTTGTATGCCACAGCCCAATCCGTCCAGTAGTTTGAGCTGTGCGTTGATAGATCAGTCAGTTACCAGTTCCTTTTAAATATAAAAGTTAATATTGATTTTATAAAATCTACCTATAGAGTTTCTGATGTCGACATGTATGCTTCCTATTCTAACCTAAGCGATACGTAGGTGCATTTTTGTAAGAATCATATTGAATATTAGGGTTCCAAATTCACCCGTCACACACGTTCCAAGTGGCTAACTTGGAACGTGTATGACAGGGTGAATTTGGAACAGGGTAAATTCGTTACCATCTTAAACTGCATTGTCATTTACTTTCATGTGAGATTGCAGTCAAAGGCTGTCTTATCTATTTATCTATCTATTTATATAAAAATCAATTGCTGTTCGTTAGTCTGGCTAAAATTCAAAAACGGCTTTACCGATTTGAATATTTTTTCTTTCTTTGGTTCGCTTTAACACAGGAATGGCTTAAAAACAAAAAATAAAGATAGGAAAACCCAAAAGAAAAACTGAAAAATCGAAAAAATCGAAATTGGTAATTTTGATAGGAATCCCCACTTCGGGTTAGTTTTACCTAATAGAAGACGTGGGTAAAAACTAATTGTCATCAATAAGAAATACCAGCTGATTAAAAAATATATGCTTTACAACGTACCTACCAGCTACCTGCATGTCAAAGTATAAAACAGATATTATAACCCTGATGGGTTATGTCTATATTATATTAGCAGCAGGTATAATATTACGCAAGCGTTATAAAATGCGTCACGTTAAACTGCTTAAACCGTTTATAAAGGGAAACGTGCTAAAGGTGATGTAGCCTATCATCACTAGCACGTTTCGCTTTATAAACGGTTTTCCTTTCTTTACCTTAATACCTATCAGGGACACACATCGGAAGCGTTAGTCCGAATAAAGGCATCACACCGACCCTCGTTACTGAGTGCCTGCAAATGACAAGATCATTGGGGATTCTCCAACGGGAACCGTGTAGTAGGTAGGTACTTATTACGTGATCTAATACGTAATTTGTGCTGAGTATTTGTTTAGGTGCTAATGTTATTATGAACAAAGGTAGCCGAAATGTGAAAGCGAAGCGAGGATCATTTTTGAAACTCACTCTAAATATATTAGAATAATTTTTTATTCAAATAAACTTTTACAAAGTGATGAATCTACCATTGGCGTACCAACCACAAAGAAACAGCAAAAAAACTCGGCGGTTCCTATCTACATATATATCTTAAATAAATAATAATAATAAGATATTATGTTCCGTTTCTATAAAGATAGCTTATCTACAAAGTTCGGTTTTTTAAAATCACGCAGGAACACTCATTTTCTAAGGATAACAGGCAGCCTAGGTCACTCTCCAATTCCTTAACTATCCCCATACAAAAAATCACAGCGATCAGTTATTCCGTTCCCGTTTGATTGAAGTAAAACCAACAAACAAACACACTTTGTCATTTATAAAATTAGTGAGGATGCACGCAAACCAAAAAATAGGCAAATTTCTATTACAATTTCACAAAAGTAAGAAAAAGAAATCATGAATAAAACACGACAGATTTACAAGACAAAATGCTCAATATAAAGTACCATTACAGATAAAAGCCCGCTAGAAACACTCCAGCCTCCGTAATCAGGTTACAATATGATCGAGTTACGTCCCGCCCCGAGGTTGATCCGGAAAAACCCTTCAAAAAATTCATGAAAATTACCTCCGCGCTACGAGTACCTCACTCGTAGAGGCTTTTGGTTGAGATTTGGGTATGAACGCTGTCTTGCAAGTTTGTTTTGTGGTTGTGTGTGTGTTTTGTATCTTTACTGTGACTAACTGGTGGACCTCAACCTTAGAATATCATTTTGAGATCCTACTTTAAAGGTGTAGGTACTGAGGAGGCATTTTTGTTGCATCCTGTAATGGGTGAAAATGGGGGAAATGTCGTTATTAAAATTGACACTGGTAAAGCATCAGAGTAAAACTATAATATTTTTCATTAATTCCAGAGCACAAAAAAGTGTTAAAAAAACTTTTGTAACGTCATTCAGTAGACCCCTCAAGATTTGGTTGAGTCTTTAAAAGTACGAGTAAAACTTTGTAAAAGCGTAAGTTTTAAAATAAATACAATAAATTCACAGAAATATAATTACAGAAACAAATACACATTGCAGGCGAAAACCCAATAATATTTAAGTTTTAATTTGAAAAAACGAAAGTTATATCAGAGATATTAAAAAAAACAATTATTTTGCTTCATTACCTTATCCTCTTGTAAACCCCTAAACATAATACCTTATATTATGATCTATCCAAGGTAACCCTGCCAAAATAAGTATACATTTTTCACGGTATTTACAAGCTTTGACTCTGTTCGGCTATTTACTCATGTGATTGACGTTGTGAGTGACAAAATAAAAAGATCGCGTTCAAGTAAAAACGTGTCATTGATAAAAAAAAATGGCACAGAACTACAAAACTTTGCAACTATTCCAAAGCAATAGAAATCTTCGAATCAGCAGACGTATTCATTTCCTCCCCCTTTCGCCAGCACGTGGCACCAGACTGACTTCCGGTTTTCACTTCCGCACCTCCGATTCAAAGTTTTTTTTAGTTTCACGTCAAGTCGTCTATTTGTTGTTGTCCGCGATTGGAAATATTTTTCCAGTTCAGTGAGATTGTTGTTGAGAGTGGAAGGGCGATTGCGTCATTCACGAGAAAATTAAAAACCTTTAGGCCAACAACAAATCTAGCGTAAATTTTGCGCTATTGCTGTAGGAGTTTCAGTTATTTCGTAGGGAAAAAGTATAGACTTTTTTTATTTGAATGGCGGGCAAACGAGCATGCGGGTTGATGTTAAGTGATTACCGCCGCCCATGAACACTTGTAGTACCAGACTATAAATATTTTATTTGTTGAATGATTGCATAATCTAAAAAAAATCTTTTTGAATATCATTTTTAACTCTTCTCTACTTTCAAGTTTATACAAATTATTTTGAAGTGGAATGTTTGTTTTGACCGGATCATATAAAAAAAATTGTGCGAATTCCAGTTTTTTTCAGTGTTTTGTCCAATTCAAAAACTGTCAAAAAGTCAAAATTAAATGTTATTCAGCGATGGTGAAATTGGAATAAAGTTATTTTATGTAAACTTATAAAGGGTTGTCTATGATATTTTATGGTGTCTGAAACATTTTCAGTAGATACGCTGACTTAGATTAGAACATACTTACTATACGTATTTTTAAACGGCTTTTACGAAAATACATTTACGTCTCACCAAATAATTGAAATAATTTATAGTTTTTATTGGAATTTGATTACAGCTTAAAATAAACAAATAAAACGCAATTCGGCTTTAATAATATTGCATTCAGACTACTTTCCTCCGGGTCATCCTTGCATTGATACCTTTGAAAATAATTCCGGCTTTGAAAATTGATATTTTCCTCGGAAGTCGTGCATATTGGTTTCACGTCTGGAGGTGCAACGTGACAGCGCTACGCAATAATGGAGTTTATATACGGGAAAAATATCAATTCCTCCACCTACCTGAGATATTGAAAAATCCGCTAAAATAAAGCTGCTTTTTTCCATAATTTTCCGCCTTAAAATCGTTTTGGCATGAAGGATGAATTTACATGAAGCCTAATTAATACTTATTGAAATACTAGCTGATGCCCGCGACTTCATTCGCGTGGATTTAGTTTTTTCACTCTCCAAGTCCCGTAATATACCCATACAAATCATTTCGTTCCGTTGATCTGTCGCTGCGTGATTGAAGGAAAAACCATTGATCCAGAAAGTGTGTTTGTCGGTTTGTCCTTCAAGCATGCAGCAACGGAGCAACGGAATGATGTAATTTTTTGCATGGGTATACTTTTGGAGAGTGACATTAGGCTAGTCTTTATCCCAGAAAAACAGAGTACCTGCGGGATTTTCAAAAACCTACCTCCTCGTGGATGAAATTGCAGGCAAAAGGTAGTAATAAAGTAAGAATAAATACAGGCAAAACTGAGTGAAACCTTATAGTAATATCTAAAAACCGTGAACCGCATAGTGTAATCTATCACAGTAAGTATAGCAGTGAAGTTTCGCCATCAATTATTCCGCCTGTCACGTGTTCCAAATACCCCGAAAGCCTCCATGTAAATTAACACACTGAAAATTGATTATAATCTTCAACTATAATTGACAGTTCCATTGTAGGGTTGACTCCATACAAATACAAAAAGGTTATTTGAAATAGAAATAGAAATATTTTTTATTCAAATAAGCTTTTACAAGCACTTTTGAATTGTCAATGAATCTACCACTGCTGGTTCGGAATGCCTTTCCTGCCGAGAAGAGCCAGCAAGAAACTCGGCGGTTGCTCTTTTCAAAAAAATAAAATTTTTACAATCGTTATCGATGATTTGCAAATAATTACTACTACATACACTTCCTTGATTGATTAAAATTACTAATGCCCGTTTTCACCACGGCTTAGCTAAGTAGAGTTATATGACATACTATATATTATGTTATCTAATTTGTTGTGAAAAAACACTACTTATTTATATGAATAAATAGATATTTTTCTTATGAGTTCATAGATTTTATTTTATCAAAAAACTTTATTTATGCAAGTACTATTTATTGTTGCCAAGAAAAATTTTCGTGGCCCTTTAAAAACCTTGAAATTTTGTAAATTGTAATTTTTGACTCTTCCGATTCAAAAGGTTGCCGACCCCTTCACTAGGCAGTATGAATCTCATTTATTGAATAACACCTACCTTGTAAATACAATCTTGCTAGGAAAGACCCATTTAGAGTAGGCTATAAAATTTGCATTTAATGAATTATTCAATATATAAAATTCATGATAAACTTTTTTTTCCCGCCTCCCAGGCAGCCCTACAAAATGATAAATTAACGCGGATCAAAACCAAAGAGAGGTCAACTAAATAATCGCTCTTAACCGTTCCGGACCACCCTCGTCAATGGTGTATGGTTTTGACAGCCCTACGTAAGTACTCGTGTTATTTAAAGCTTGAGGGATTATGTGGAATATTTAGACCCAAAGTACTCCAAAGAAATGACAACAAAAAATAGATTTTACCTAAGAACGAGGTTTTCCTAAAATTTTGTAGAAAAAAAATGCAAAAATAAATTTTTTCAAATTATTTTTCAGTAAAGGATTAGATTTGGATGAAACCGAGTGACAAAGGCTAATTTTATCCGAGAAAAATAAAGGGTACCGCGGGATTTTGAAAAACTTAACTCGCGGGGACGGGAGTCGCGAGTAAAAGCTTGTTTTTTAGGGTTCTGTACCAACGGGAGCCTATTACTAAGCCTATGCTGTCCGTCCGTTCGTCCGTCGGTCTGTCTGTCAGAGGGCTGAATCTCATGATCCGTAATAGGTACAGTTGCCGCTATAAAAACGACGTGATAATAAAAATAATATTTAATATATTATATATAAAATTTATATAATAATTAAAAATTAAAAGGGGCTCTCCTACTAGTAAAGTGTTTTTTTCAGCGTCTTTTGGTACGGAACCCTTCGTATACCCTTGCAAAAATCAGGTCGATCCGTTGCTTTGTTGCCGCGAGATTGAAGGACAAACCAACCAACTAACACACTTTCGTATTTATAATATTAGTGAAGATTCACTGAAATTTCTGTTTGTTCGGGCAAACTGGATAGAAAACACCCAAAACCGCGCTCACAGTTCCGCTCTCGTCATTCAATATCCAATGATATCTCATTTTGCCGCGCGAATTACCGAGAACCAAATGGTTACCGATTCTGGATCCTTCGCTTGTGGAACAAGTGATAAACTTTACATTTACGTTTACATTTGTGTTTACATTTATTTCCCTTAATATTATTATCTTCTACTAGGATTTTTTTTATTCGATCACAAGATAGTCCTTGATTGCGATCTCACCCGATGGTAAGTGACGATGCAGTCTAAGATGGTAACGGACTAACTTGGAAGGGGTATGGCCGTCTCATATCGGTAGTCGCCGAGGTCAGCAATCAATAGGGCTATCTACATTTTGGAATCAATACTTTCAAATCAATATTTAAAAAAAAATACAAGCCAAATCTGCTGCTAACACATTTGCCTTGGCAATGTAGGTATAGATGGTGTCTCTTTTTAACAGCAGATAAAATTGGCATTCGTTGCAATCAGTAAGTAATTTTGTTTATAAAAAGTTAAAAAGAAGATTTACGTTAATCGTTCAAAGTTCTTACTTTAAGCCTGGTATTTTAGTTTTCTATTATGAAACGTAATATTTACTCGTATTTATTCACCTGAATCATGTTACTTGTATCATGCCTCCGTGATCTTCTCAGACGAAGCGACTTATAGCCACTGAACATTGAATTTTTCTCCCACACATTCTTGTGATAACGTCACCAATATTGTGTTAAGGTATATGTTTTCCTACTGTATGTATGAGTATGTAAGTAGTACTTAACTAGCTCAATCATCTGGTATCCTATACATTTCTGTGACTCGGCTATTCTTTCTCTATCAGTGATAAAGTTTACCACGTGACCGAAAAAGTTCTCACACAAAAGACAATGTAAGTAAAACTACCCGCAAAAACTTTTTTCTTGTCGCGCCCATTAACTTTACGGCTTACAATAAATCTTGGCGACTTTTGTTTCCAACTGCCGTATTGCCGACACGCCGGCTAGTAGGTATTTAGAGAATAAAGAATTGCTCTAAAAAATCTTTATAAACTAGTGGTTCGCCCCGAACTGAGACCTCGCGGTATTCCATAATTCCCAAAAGATAGTTTTAATTATATATTGTAATAATTAACATTTAACATTAGAAGCAATAAAAAATAATAATAGTTGACGCAAAACTGTTTTACTGATACAGCGCCATCTATTAGCATTATTGTGAAGCTATTAACATTAAAAATTAAATAATTTCGTTTCTTTATAATATTTATCTAATTTTAGTATTTGTTGTTCAAGTACAGGATATAACTGAATTTACCACTAAGTTTCATGTTCTAATATCTTGTCATTCTTGACATATGGCTCAAATTAAAATCTCCACTTTGAAAGCCCCCCATTTCGTCAATTTTAAGGGAAAAATTAAAAAAAAAAAATTTTTTGTACTCTGATCAAAGTCGTCTTTAAAAAGATATATTGCAAGTCTATGTAACGCAACAAACAAAATTTTACTTCAAACACGCTTCTATGAGAGCCCCCCTGAAATAAAGCTTTTTATATTTTTTTTATACAATGTTCGGCTGAAGGCTATCAGTTTACATATTATATTTAAATTTGAAGTAATTACGTTCAGTAATTCAGAAGTTATAGGGCTCTGACAGACATTTGGACGTACACACTTCTCTGTCCAGTACTGACAAGCGCCCTAGTTGACTCAAAGAACTCGCTTCGCTCGTTCAAAAATGCTAAATAGCGAATCACTCTACAACGTGCACCTCGATCTCTAATCTCTAATTAGTATAAAACAATACAAAGTCGATATCTATCTATCTATTTGTGCTTCCAAAAACTATTAACTACTTTATTTCATTACTTTTTCATGCGGAAAAAATAAGAAATTAAAAATTACGCCTGACTTTCAAGATGTCATTGCTATGAAAAGAATTGCCAGAGAAGAAAACTTCCGTCATAGTTGTCGTTACATTAAAAAATACAAGTAGGTATTATTTTCTTGTCAACAGTTCGGTATGACGTCGTTTTGTAACGGTCGACGACGGCCAACTTGAGATGGAAGGGTAGGTAGTAAAATAGTTTATAAATGCTCGCAGCAAATAAAGGAGTAAGTTCCCCGGGAACTTATTTATTTTAAACGGTACATTTAACTTTAAATATCCGCCACGGATGGTCGGTCTGGGAGTTGTTGTAGCGAATGATTTCACGATTCGAATGGGCTGCGAGACGGGAATAATGCGAATTAAGTTCGTTGACAAGTGCATTTTGAATTCTAGATATTTTGCCGTCTACGAGATACAAATATCTACGTAGAAACACGGCACATAGATACTTTTTTAACAAATATTTACCTCTTCTTTCTTTGATGATTTGAGTGCTTGTGGGATCATTTATGATTAGGTACACTAGCTGATGCTTGCAAATTCGTCTGCGTTGATTTAGTTTTATAAATTCTGTGGGAACTAAAAAAAATTCATTTCCGAGAAAAATATCCGCCGATTTCGATTTTTTTAATCCCGTGAGAATTCTTTGATTTTCGGGGATAAAAAGTATCCTGTGTTCATCTCCAGAATGCAACCATCAGCGGTTAAGCGTGAAAAGACAGACAAAAAAAAATAGACTTAATTTCACATTTGTAATAAGTATAGATTATGGTTTAAGCCCTACATGATAATAATAGAATTGAATAAAAAAACTATGTTTCCGCCCGGGATCGAACCGGGGGCCTTCTGCGTGTTAGGCAGATGTGATAACCGCTACACCACGGAAACTTAAGTACGAGTGGTTTATTTTTTAAAGACTTCAAGAGTGACCCACTTTTTCATTATGTCAATTGTGACTCCAATGACTTTTTGAATCAGCTTAGCGATATCCTACTAAAATTATAAATGCGAAAGTTTGGATGTATGGATGGATGGATGGAAGGATGGTTGGATGGATGTTTGTTACTTAATCACGCCGCAACGATTGAACCGATTTGCTTGAAATTTGGCACAGAGATAGATTATGGTCTGGAATAGCATATAAGCAAAGTACTTTTTATCCCAAAAACGAGAATTCCCGCGGGAATCAAAAAAGCTCAGTCCACGCGAATGAAGTTACGGGCATCTTGCCACATGTATCTTTCTGAACAGCAATAAACGTAACACTTATTTCAATTTTTCGTATTCTGCGTGTTTTTATTTTATGGTTTAAAAACATGGGGTAATTTTGTTTAAAAATATCAAAGCCCCTTTAATATCGCCTCGCTCGCGGTGTAACACAATTAGACGGCTTGCCGGCTGACTAAAAGCCCGTGTATAATAACATTACTTTCGTTTTTGCCAAAGCGAGCGGATAAATCAATTATACAGCCTCGAACTGAGATCCCAGATGGTCACACATCCACACTAGGTGCTCGTACAAGGGCCGCAAGAAGCGTATATTTGTTTCCCCTCAAGCGGAGAGGAAATGCGATCTTTAGACCAATCAGTAGAGCCATTCTCTATCTCAGTAGCTATTGAAAGTTTATGATTAAAAACTATCACAGCCACATTATGTTTGACGAAATGCGAGTTTGACAGTTCTTAGCCAATTTTTTCCATAGCCATTGGAAATGTTAAAAATAGAGAATATGATAGCAAATTATTGATTCTTTTGAGAGTAGACTTAATTAAATAAGTAAATAACTAACTGAATACTCCCACCTCCCACCCATCCTAACTCCCACCTAAAATAATGTATTTCAACAAAATTACAGAAACATAATTAGCTCCTGTAGTAATAGTCTATTAAATTAGCTTTCTTTTATTTATTTAAGCTGTATGTTTTAGAAAAAAAAATGCAGACTTTTCACGTCACTTATTTTGTCACGTTAGTTTGTTGTACATAGGCCACGTCAGCGTCAATTTCTGCTGACATCAGCATTTATTGGATGTTACTAATTACGGACAAATATTTCTGCTGATGTCACACGCATTTTCAGTGTTGAAAAATGCATTGTGCGCGGCTCTAGCGGCCCTTATGCCTCTTAAAGATCGTCTCGTTGTATGCGATCAGCTTCATTCAATATACAGTCTCTAGCCGGCACTAGACTGTACATAGACCCAAAGCCTATCGCGTTTCAAAGGGCCTTGTTTGAGTAAGGGTGCTCAGTTTCACAACTCGGAGTTAATAAATATTACGGAAAATTATTATATTAGTGTAGAAAAGTGATAAGGTTAAGACAAACTTAAATACGGACCTATTTATATTAATACTAGTTGATGCCTGCGACTTCGGTGGCGTGGATTAAGGCTTTTTAATTCCCGCTGGAACTCTCTTATTTTCCGTGATAAAAAGTAGCCTGTGGGTTATTCCAGTCGTTGCAGCGTGATTGAGTAACAAACATCCATCCATCCATCCATCTATCCATGCATCCATCTACCCATCCATCCATCCAAACTTTCGCATTTATAATATTACTAGTGGTTCGCCCCGAACTGAGACCTCGCGATATCCCATAATTCCCAAAAGTTTTAATTATATATTGTAATAATTAACTTTTAACATTAGACACAATAAAAAAAATAATAGTTGACATAAAACTGTTTTACTGACACAGCGCCATCTATTAGCATTATAGTGAAGCTATTAGCTTCACAATAATGCTAATAGATGGTGAAGCTATTAGCTTCACAATAATGCTAATAGATGGCGCATTAAAATTAAATAATTTCGTTTCTTTATAACATTTATCTAATTTTAGTATTTGTTGTTCAAGTACAGGATATAACTGAATTTTCAACCAAGTTTCACGTTCTAATATTCAGTAATTCAGAAGTTATAGGGCTCTGACAGACATTTAGACGGACACACTTCTCTGTCTAGTAGGCAAGCGCCCTAGTTGACTCAGAGAACTCGCTTCGCTCGTTCAAATAGGATTATAAAAATAACTCTGTCCCTCTGTCCGTCTGTTACATTTTCTTAATGGCTGAACCGATCTAGACGAATTTCGTCACGTAGATCATATCCCAAAAACTCTTTAAAAACATCAATTAAGGCAGAGAAAGTTTCTGAAATAAATTAGTTAGTTATGACAATAAAGAGTTTTGACGACAACCTCACGTTTTTCACACTTTACCGTAGCCGATTAGATAACTCGCAGGGAGCCATTGGATACAGGTGGCGCAAGACTTGTGGAAGTTCATGCAAGAGACCTTGTTCCAGCAATGGACATCTATCGGTTGATAAAGAGAGAGAGAGAGAGAGTGACCCAAATCTGCGTAGAGGCAGAGATTCTTCTCTTCTTTATCAACATATAGATGTTCACTGCTAGACGTAGGTCTCTTGCTTGGACCTCCACAAGCTTCGGTCTTGCGCCGCCTGAATCCAGCGGCTCCCTGCGAGGCAGAGATTAGTTAATTAATTAATAGACGGAAGACGGAATACTCTGGCAGACGAAATCCTATGGCAGACGAAGACCTATGGCCTTTTGTCGATATGCCAACGCGACTGTAAAAGACTACTGTAAATATCACCTATATTTTGAGTAGTGCTTTCCAGTCACTCTTCTGAAATTGCATTTTACGAATTCAACGTTCTGACGTTCACATTGGAAGCACAATTTCAATGATGTACCCATACCCATATTGCATCGAGCGCGGAATTGAAAGAACGCGTTTCGATAGGAAACAATGCTATACAAAATTTGAACACAAACACCGGGTTGCAAAAAAATCGGAAACCCGTTCTACGCTGTCACCTCCAATCCACTTTCAATTAACGCGTCCAGACGAGCGTTAACGCCGCCTAACGCCTGCTGTGTGCGCCGTGTACAATTTTAAGCTGAGGACACATATTTTGTGTGTTAGCGAAATATTGAAATAATAAAGATATATAACGTTAATGTATTGAAGGTAGTTTGATAAAACTAGTAGTAGGTAGTTTGACTTTGTTGACGACGTAGGCGCCGGTTTGGCGCCACACCGTGAGTATAAATACAGCGGGTTGGACGTTATTAACTCATAGCCGAATGAGTCTCTTCCAGAGACTCATTCGGCTATTGGATGCTCCCGCGTCTAGGTCGTTATATTTGATTGATAGATTGTGATAGCAATCGCGCCCTAATCGAATAAATATTACCCTGAGGTTTAGATGAGAGTAGTTGAATAAATAATACTTGGATATGTTTGATAGTTACCCTCACGTTCGGATGTTGGTTTGTCTGGCGTGTTGTAGTTAAATAGATTAGATATGAGGACAGGGGCCGTTTTATGAGTGGTTGGAGACGGCTTTAGGTAGGGTTTCAGTGTTTTTTAAGTTTATATGTGATATCCTTAAAAATAAATTTGAAAATGAAAATGAAAACAAAATTGCTATTTTTAAACCCCAACGCGAAAACGCGTCGCAAAAATGGACGATGAACGGTGCACCGTCTAATAATGCCGTTACAATAAATTATACAATGTTAAATAAAATTTAACTGAAGACATCGTCAAAAAATCATAATAGAGTCTGCTCAATAAGTTCGTTTTTATTAAAATCAGATTGTTTTTATGTAAATGACTTTTGATTTGTTTGATTCATCCTACACTCTTTCACAATATTAGTTGAGTCCACTTCCACTCCACTCAACTGTGATGTCAACTGATTTATTGAGCAGTCTATCATATTACTATCATTGTTCCCCTAACTTGTGTTCCCAGCCTAATTAGTTCCTCCCTCGCGTTATTCAAATATCTTTCAGACAGGGCAGATCGCAGGGTGCTAATTACGTGGCCTAGGGTGTCTACAGCCTATTGAGAGCCGACTGGTTTAATAATGGAGACGACACAAACATAACTAGCTGATCTATGAAACTGTTCGTACGTTAATTTCTAAATAGGTACGCTCATCTATTGTCTATAAGTTTCGTAGTTGCAATAAGTAATGACAATCTACACATATCTTTTCATTACTCATACACGGAAAGTAGGTCTGAAGTTGCCTGAGAAGCGGGTTGAAAGTAATACTTTTCAGCCCTAGGGAGAATCGTTTTCAACTGACAGCTGTCAAATAATTAAAAAAAACGGCATGTAATTAAGAGGGTACTCTAGTGGGCATTTCTCCATACAAACGTATTCTGCTGTTTTCTTCGTGGATAATGCCTCTAGAGCAATGATTTTTTTCCAAAAAATCTAGGTCTAATTAATACGTGCCTCTATGTTTTTCTTTTTTCCAAAACATTATCATTAAAAAAAATATGACAATCTAAAATCCCGAAAAAAACCCTCGATTTTACCGCCATGTTCAAACGACTATCAGACAAATTTGATAAGTTTTTAACAAAAAAGAAAAACATAGAAGCATAGATATACTCTTCCTCTAAATTTTGATATAAGAATATTTGAGATTTGTCCAGTTTTGAAGAAGGAAACAGCAGAATACGAAACGTCTTTTGGCCAAGGTTTTTGTAGGTAAAATCAGCCCGAGCTGCAGCTGTCCCTTTCGTACTTTACGGGGGTAGGGTGGAGGTGAGGGAGGGTAAGGCTTACATGTACACTAATAGGGAAGTGACAATTGTCGATATTTTTATCGATACTCTAGTGATGTACTCTGATGTCGATATTTACACTATACAATGATTATTTTATTTATTACTAGCGGACACCCGTGACTTCGTCCGCGTTCCTAAATCACCACAGTTTAGGTTGGCAGAACCCCTTCAGCATCAGGATTGAGGAGTTGGATCCTGGAATTTAACGATGTCTTTACTTGGTCCCTACAATAACTATTCATAATGATCAACAATTCCTAAATCCCCACAGTTTAGGGAAGCAGTACCCCTGCAGCATCAGGATTGAAGAGTTGGAACCCGAAGTTTTTATGGGACTATCTCGCAATGTTTTTGTGTCGATTAAAAAAAGATTCACGCAAATCGGTTAAGAAATCACGGATATATCGATATACAGAGGTAGAAAAACACAACTCCTCCTCCTTTTAGCCTATACGATGCCTGATAATATCTACCAGTGAAAGTCCCGTTAAAATCGGTTCAGCCATTCCCGAGATTAGTGGCAACAAACAGACAGACAGACAAAAACTTTAAAATTGTTGTATTTACGTATTTACGTATGCAGTTAGTAAAAAGCGGCCAAGTGCGAGTCGGACTCGCCCATGAAGGGTTCCGTAGCAGCAATTGCGGTTTACGATTTATGACGTATTAAAAAAAACTACTTACTAGATCTCGTTCAAACTAATTGTCGGTGGAAGTTTGCATGGTAATGTACATTATATTATATTTTTTTTAGTTTTATCATTCTCTTATTTTAGAAGTTACGGGGGGGGGGACACACGTTTTACCACTTTGGAAGTGTCTCTCGCGCAAACTATTCAGTTTAGAAAAAAATGATATCAGAAACCTCAATATCATTTTTGAAGACCTATCCAAAGATACTCCACACGAATAGGTTTGATGAAAAAAAAAATTTTTGAGTTTCTGTTCTAAGTATGGGGAACCCCAAAATTTATTGTTTGTTTTTTTCTATTCTTGTGTGGAAATCTTAATGCTATTAACAGAATACATCGACTTACCAAGTTTCAACAGTATAGTTCTTATAGTTTCCGAAAAAAGTGACTGTGACATACGGACGGACATACAGACAGACAGACATGACGAATCTATAAGGGTTCCGTTTTTTGCTATTTGGCTACGGAACCCTAAAAAGCTGTTCTTTTGATATTACAAACAAACACTTCACTTCAACACAGACAATATTATTTATTTGTATATGTATATATATATTAGCTGATGCCCGCGACTTCGTCCGCGTAAGTAAATACGAGTACCTAGTTAAATCTCGCGAAAAACGTGTATATCATATACTTAAATTGTGTAATGACATAACAAGTTGATAGTAAAAGTTTTAACAGAAAAGTTTATTTTATTCTTTTTAGCGCATTTAAATAAAAGCTTGTTTTTAAAAAAAGTTTTTTACTTTTAATTTATTTATGGTTTGTAGTGGCGCTTGAAGTCGGTTTTTGAAAAGAATTTTTATTTTAAGTTTTTTAGTGTAGCTTGTTCCTGCAGCTTGCTCTCTTTCTCCCCTCCTAAATCCCTACAATTTAGGTGGGCAGTACCCTACAGGATTAAGGAGGATGACCTGGAGCTCTATGATCTAGTAGCAAGCATACCAATTCGTAAACGACAGTTCCTAAAGCTTTTAGGGAGAAAGTACCCCTGCAGCATCAGGTTTGAGGAGTTGAAGGTAAAAATTTTTAAGGCCCCATTAAAAAAAATCGCGTGAATCGGTCCAGAAACCCCGGAGTAATCGGTGGACATATCTACATAGATAAAAAAGATACCGACCGAATTGATAACCTCCTCCTTTTTGAAGGTCGATTAAAAATAGGGCTATCCATTATGGTTTACGATAGTGTGTTATGCCAGCTTAGGATGAGCCGTACATTCAAAGTTTCCTGTACGTAACGGGGTTCAAGTTATTTGGACCTATTGCTGAGCATTGTGAAGTCTATAATTTCTGAACTACTAAACTGACGACCTTGAAATAATTACAGAACAATCATTGCAGTATGTTCTTTCTAATAAAAAATGAATTAATGAAATCGGAGTACACGTTAATGAATTACAATGAAATACACATTTTGATTTTCATCCCCTCTCCCGAGGGAACCGTGCTGAATTTCGGGATAAAAAGTATCCTATATTTTACCTCGTAGTATGAACTTAAATTATGTTACGTTTCATTTAAATCCGTCCAGTAGTTTCAGTGTGATGCGCGGCCAAGATACAGACAGACGAAAAATTAAAAAAAAAATTGTTTTGGGCTCAGTATCAATAGTAAAGCATCATCCGATTCAAATTTTCAAAATATATTTATTGACCCGCAGGCGGCCGGCGGGTGAATGTTACGGGCATGGGAGGGGCGAGGGCTCGCGCACACAAATGCACTACTCGTACACATGCATAACTCCTGTTGGTCGGGCGCAGCGCGACGGCGATATTTTCTTCAAATACCTATTTTTCAAATTCCTTGGGACTAGAGTACCGTCTTAAACGAGCTTCTATTGAATACCATTATTGGCTTCTAAATTACTAAGTCAGCTTCAACTAGTGAGCCTCTAAAAATATAATCTTAGCATCTATATTTATAACTTAGCTTCAAACCGTGAACTCCTAAAATACTTAAATATTAGCATCAAATAATACATCAAATCTTCAACCACATTTTTAATTTTTTTTTTTTTGTGAGAAAAATGAAATAAAAAAATGTTTCTAACTAAATAAAAAAACGTTTTTTTTTTTGATAAAATGAAATTAAAAAAATGATTGTTTTTAAAGTTAACTCAAGATAAATACCTACACATAACATTATAACATTTTTGAAAAAAAAATCAAATTTTTTTTCAACTTTTTTTTTAGTTTTAGGTAGGTTTACGATCCCAACAGAACCTAAGTGCCCGGACTCCGGCCGGGCACCTGAATATTCATGTATAACCCTAACCTAACCTAACTTTAGTTTAAAGAAAAAATTATACAAAAATAATTGCAATATTAACACACTAACAACAGAACAACAAAAAAAACAAATGCATGTTTTGAATGGCGCTCTCTGATTGGTGCAAATAGCCATAACCAACGAGATCATGCAAATTGCCAGTCGCATCCGTCTCACTCGCACCAACGAAATCGTGCAAATGGCCAGTCGTATCCATCTCACTCGCACCAAATCGTGCAGTGGCAGTGGACAATAATAAAAATAGTGGCTCTTTATTTGATGCTTTCTTTGGAATATTTTGTGGCCATTGTGAAGAAGCCGAGTTAGTATATTAGAAGCTTCATCATTTTCCCGTTGCTGAGTTATTAAATTAGAAGCTAGGTTTTGATGCCAAAAAATAAATTTTGTTGGTCGACTTATTATATTCCAAAAAAAACTAGTTGTCACATTTTTATTGGAATTCAAATGAAACACGACATACCCGAGTGCATCCATAGACAAGAAGAAAGATAGACTTTATTCATAAAGTAAAGACAACTGATTCATAGACTAATTAATTAATTTAATTAATTATTAATTTCTTTAGCTAATTTCTATTTTTATTTTGACTTTCCTTATATTCGTAATGAAAAGCACAGTGTTTACCTCGGGATAAAGACTTATTTAGTCCCTCGAACTATAGGCCCCCTCGCTACGCTCGGGCGCCAAACCCCGTCTCGGGACTAAATAAGTTACTTTCATCCCTAAGGTAACAATGTACTATTATTGATCGATCGACAAAGGTATCTTGCACGGACTCCCACATGCTTCGGTCTTGCGCCGCTTGTATCCAGCAGCTCCCTGTGACTCGTCTGATGTCGTCAGTCCACCTAGTGCGGGGGGTCTGCCAACACTGTGATTTCCGGTACGCCACTCCAACACCTTGGGATCTACACAAATCAATACTTAAACCAAAATTAAAGTGTCTGTTTTGTACTTAATTTCGATTTTATAAAAAAAAAATATTAAAAAATATATTTTTTATATTTACCCATTCTGTCCACCGCCTAATGAGAGTTGCTTTAAACTATATCTCGGTTTTAATAAACGTACCTTTTAATACTTTTGACATAACTGCATCCTTTTTCACAACAACAAAGGTTTATCAATGAAACAATAATCACTCATTTTAACACATTATCAAGGAATAACCGTATTCGTGGAACTATTTTAGTTAACCTACTGACCCGCGGTAACCAGTTAAGCCTATGACAGATGTTTTCACGGCTCAAACTGCCATAAAACACGCAATTTTAACATAAATTGTCCTCAACGCATTTTAAAAAATCCACTCGACCACAGCCTATCGCTTATCAGTCATATAACTAAAGAAATAATGAATGGCCTAGTTCAAGAAGTCCTTAAGTCTATTTTTCCAAAACAGAAAAAATAGACTTCAAGACTTCTTGAACTGAGGTCTTAAAATTTAAATTTGACGTACGGACTTCTTGAACTGGGCCATTGTGGACTTCCAGACTTCCTGGGCCCCGAGTCTGCTATTTTACATGTCATTGTCATTGAACCGCAATACAATTACAATTCAATTATCATTGGTCCAAAATTTTGTAGTCTACTAAATTCACAATGGTCGTTTGATTTCTTATAATTGGATTGTAATTCAATGATACCTCGGTATTGCTATTAGCTTAAAAAGCATTTGCGGAAATGAGTTTCAGAAAAAACTACATATTAAAAACGTTTATTTAAGCTAGATTCAAAGCTAGATGTGTCAGTGGCAAACCATCGGAAAATTCCACCATCACCATCAAAACCATCGGCAATTGAACTACAATTGCAATAGCAGACTTGGGCCCCTGAACTATTGTAAAACTGCTTTTTCATGACAAGTTTATTGAACGAGCGAAGCGAGTTCTCTGAGTCAACTAAGGCGCTTGCCTACTAGACAGAGAAGTGTGTCCGTCTAAATGTCTGTCAGAGCCCTATAACTTCTGAATTACTGAATATTAGAACGTGAAACTTGGTTGAAAATTCAGTTATATCCTGTACTTGAACAACAAATACTAAAATTAGATAAATGTTGTAAAGAAACGAAATTATTTAATTTTAATGCGCCATCTATTAGCATTATTGTGAAGCTAATAGCTTCACTATAATGCTAGATGGCGCTGTGTCAGTAAAACAGTTTTATGTCAACTATTATTTTTTTTATTGCGTCTAATGTTAAAAGTTAATTATTACAATATATAATTAAAACTTTTGGGAATTATGGGATATCGCGAGGTCTCAGTTCGGGGCGAACCACTAGTTTATTTATTTGTGAAAACTGTAGGTAAATTCGATTTTAAAATTAAAATAAATCCCTAAGTTCCATCTAATATGTATAAAAGTAATTTATAGAATTATACCTTAGCATTATAACCCTAACCTAATTTATGGAAAGATTACAGATAGATGGAATATAAAATCCAGGCTATAGAAGATTATAATTTTAGGCTGTGACTTTTCCTTTTATCTATAGAATGACCTTGCGTGACAAATAATAATGCAGTATTGCGATAGGAAAAACTCCATACAATGGGGTCAGAGCAGGTTATTTACGACAGTTTAGTGTTATTTACGCGGGATAAAGTGCCCTGGCATTAATTCATACCGGTCAAAATATTATTACAATTATTTATTATTTATACAGGGTGTCCCACGGCTATGCCACATGGAGGGGAAGTACCTTAAATATTGTAGATGGAACATTTTACTGAAAGAAGACTTCATTTTAATTTAAAAAACAATTTAAACTGCATTCATAGATTTTTAAATAATTGCCTGGTTGAACCGGGACTCGAACCCGCTATACGAGAAAAAAAAATTAACCTGTATCTTTATCATACCGATTGGAAGGCTTCATCATAAGGATTATTTTTTGTTAAATAACATAGCATGAGAAATAAAAGGAAGACCATGAATTTTAGCCTTTGATGTAAAATTTTGTTCAGAAAAATGAAAAGCTGACATTGGCGTATCGAAATACAACTGACATGAACTAATGAGTACTCACTTGAGAAGTACGCATCATTTCCCGATCCTTACTATCCTTACTAATCCTTACTTATATTACCTATAAATGCGAAAGTGTGTTTGTTTGTTGATTTATTGGTTGCAGCGGGATTGAAGGACAAACCAATAAATCAACAACAAAATTTTTCATCAAAGGCTAAAATTCATGGTCTTCCTTTTATTTCTCATGCTATGTTATTTAACAAAAAATAATCCTTATGATGAAGCCTTCCGATCGGTATGATAAAGATACAGGTTAATTTTTTTTCTCGTATAGCGGGTTTGAGTCCCGGTTCAACCAGGCAATTATTTAAAAATCTATGAATGCAGTTTAAATTGTTTTTTAAATTAAAATGAAGTCTTCTTTCAGTAAAATGTTCCATCTACAATATTTAAGGTACTTCCCCTCCATGTGGCATAGCCGTGGGACACCCGGTATATTACAATGTACTCGTACCTACCTAATTGTAGCGTGCTTACCAAATAGTTCCTAAAGCTTTCTGAACTTTGGTACTTACAAGAAATTGGTTTTTATAAATACGACAAATATTCCCTACAAGCTGGTGCCCGCGACTTCGTCCGCGTGGATTTATTATTAAAAACCCGCGGGAACTCTTTGATTTTCCGGGATAAAAGTATTTGTCACTCTCCAGGTCCTGAACTATACCCATGCAAAAAATCACGTCGATCCGTATCTCTGTTGCAGCGTGATTGAAGGACAAACCAACAAACAAACACACTTTCGCATTTATAATATTAGTAAGGATTCCCCTCCAACCTAAAGTAAAGCTTGGGGTAGGTATATGATAGTCCTTGACTGCGATTTCACCTGATGATAAGTGATGATGCAGACTAAGATGGTAGTGGGCTAACTTGGAAGGGGTATGGCAGTGTACATTTAAGCCATATCCCTAATTTATTTCTTCACGCCATCGTGCCGGAACGCTAAATCGCTTGGCGGCACGTCTTGGACGGTAGGGTGATAATTACTAGCCACAGCTAAAGCCTCCTAACCAAATTGCCCCCGCCGGAAAACAAACCCGAAACATACCATAATAAGACCGCAGCGCTCACCACTGCGCCAGTGAGGTCGTCAACATACCTACACATTTTCACAAAATTCAATTTAACGTCCCAGGGTTTTCGCGCTATCTTTAGGAACAAGGCATATTATTCCCCTCGATCCCCCTTCATTGATAAAAAGGGATCGGTATTTGGCATCGTGCCATCTGTAAGGGATGCAACACGATTGCAACTTGCGAGATATTTTGTATCGGCATTCCAATTTTTTTACGTCCGAATTGACCTAGGACAAGATGTTGGTTCTTAAGACGTAGGCGAGAAGCGATTTACGCAGTAGGTAATAAGTTGTGTTTGCAGGATAATAGGAGGATAGATAGTGGTTCAGTTTTTGGCATCCTTTTCGGATTTCTGGGATCAACTGAATACCTAAACATAGGGTATAATTTTAAACCGAATTTAAACTACTTTTTATTATGTATAGTGTAAATATGTATATTGCTTAAATAATATACCTTTATGTTGCACCATACTACCCTCACACATCACTTCACTCCTTTCACCAATGGTTGCCTGGTAGAGATTGCTTTGTAGCAATAAGGCCGCCGTTGCATTCGTAGTTTTAAGTTGTATTAATTTTGTTTCTTTCTTGTGTGCAATAAAGTTTTTATCTATCTATCTATCTACTTTTTAAAGTACATGATAACTAATTATAGTATAAATAATAGTTCATGACTAAATAATAAACTAAACAATTATAATAATTTATATACGCTATCTCTCATGCTTTAATGACTTTGCGAGGGAGGATTTTCATGGCCTTAGGGAAACGTCGAAAATTTTATGTTCTATTCGACATCCAATAAATATCTTGAACAGATCTTTACTGTGGGGAATTACATCAATGAGAATATTTAGGACTTCTCCTAGGAAATAATGTTTATTCATTTTAATGTTTTCGTAGGCGGTTTTTCCACATTGGATCTCTTACATTTTATTTTATTGACGAAAGTGCTAAAAATAAATAGAAACGTTAGTCATTATAGATATTTCATGTATACTTCTAAATAGTAATAGTAAATAGTTCATGTATACTTTTAAACGTGCGCGCTATAGTTTCTATAATAAGTAGGTACTTATTATAAAATATGTGAATGTGTGTTTGTTTGTTTTGCGATCAGACATTATTAAATAAACTAGAAATTTTTTATCGAAAAAGGCTTTATTATTAAATAGATGATGCCAGTGATTTCGTCCGCGTGGATTAAGGTTTTTTAATTTCGCGGCTCTCTTTAATTTTCCGGGATAAAATGTAGCCTAGTGTGGTTATCCGCGGTATGAGCCAAATCTGTCCAGTAGGTTTCGCACGCACGCACGCATCGCACGCAGACACGCACGCACGCATGCACGCACGCACACACGCACGCACACACGCACACACCTACACACACACACAGTCTGTGCGCGGATCAAATTAAAACTAGATCCCTACTGAACGATGTAAGTGCAACTTCATTCAAGTAATACTTATGTTAAACTAGCTGATGCCCGCGACTTCGTTCGCGTGGATTGAGGGTTTTTTATTCCCGCGGGAACTCTTTAATTTTCCGAGATAAAAAGTAGCCTATGTCCTATTCCAGACTATAATATATCTGTGTGCTAAATTTCAGCCAAATCGGTTCAGTCGTTGCGACGTGATTGAGTAACAAACATCCACACTTTCGCATTTATAATATTATTAGGATATTAGGATATTAGGAATTAGGATTAGGATTAGGATTTAAAAAAATCTGCGATGATTAGAATCTTTGGAGCGTGACACCATTGCAGTTAAATCGGTTTTGAATTTAGATACCGAGGATAACTGTGTTGCTCAACTTTCTTGCTCTATATTAAACCTAACGCTTGCAAGTCCTAATTAGCTCACGGCAGGATCTTCAGTAATTACCTAGTTGCCTAAGTTTACTTCCTATACCTTTAGATCGTTGCCTAGATACATATACTCGTAAGATAATTATGCAACCGCGCGTTATTTGAAAACTTCTAGCTGAAATTAATTAGACTTATTAGATTACTAGACGATGCCCGCGACTTCGTTTGCGTGGATCTAGTATTTAAAATCTCGTGGAAACTCTTTGATTTTCCAGGATAAAAACCTCGACTATACCCATACAAAAAATTACGTCGATCCGTAGCTCTGTTGTAGCGTTATTGAAGGACAAACCAACAAACAAACACACTGTCGCATTTATAATATTTGTAAGGATTAATTTTAGTATCTAGTATAAATTGTATTATTATAGGATCTCTTGCGAGTCAGGCATTGGTTACAGGCGCCACAAGATCGTGTTCTGTGGCTAGAAATACTAGCAGGAGACGTCTATTCG
The DNA here is from genome assembly GCA_933228805.2 of Hipparchia semele. Lineage (NCBI taxonomy): Eukaryota > Metazoa > Arthropoda > Insecta > Lepidoptera > Nymphalidae > Hipparchia > Hipparchia semele. The sequence goes on along the minus strand of OW121710.1, from coordinate 13,717,688 downwards.
TTGAGATGATATTGATTACAATAATTTAGTTTTCCCACCACAAGTTGGTACGCAAAAATCTAAATATATAAAAGGCAAAGATGACTGACTGATTGACTGACTGACTGATCTATCAACGCACAGCTCTAACCACTGGACCGATCGAGCTGAAATTTTGCGTAGGTACAGGTAGCTGTTAGGACGTAGACATCCGCTAAGAAAGGATTTTTGAAAATTTTAACCCCAAGAGGGTTAAATAGGGGGTTAAAAAATCGAACCTAACGTGAGCGAAGCCGCGGGTTAAAGCTAGTTAAATGATATGCGTAAACCAGAAATAATTGATTTACAAATTAAATAAAGGATTGAATGCCAAGTTGGTACAAAAAAATGAAATGTTACGCATAAAGCAGACATAATTGATTTTTAAATTAAATAAATTGAATAAACATATTGGAGTCTAAAATTGTGTTATCGTAGCAAATTAACCACAAACTAATATATCCACCTAATTAAGCAATTCAAAACACATTAGCAGTGAACTGTGAAGCGAGTGAGACGTCAAGTAACCCACACGTTACCACTCCGACTCATTACCATCTATTACCATGGATTACGCGGAATCTTAATTACTGCGTTGCATGAACTTGCTCGTAGATCGTCTACAATTACCTACTCCGTTTTCAGTATTTAGTTAGCGCCTCGTAAAACTTAATAATGTTCATAAGAGTAGTTTAGAACAGTTTTATTATATTCTTAGGAAATCAGAAGCGGAATATGATTAAAACATTAGCAAGTCAGGATAATAACAGACAGGATATAACACTTTGGCCTTATTTACTTTCAATTTACACTCAAATTCACATTTTTCCAAACAATAATTCAATAGAGAGGTTACAACACGCACAACCGTTAACAATTTCCACAATTATAGGAACAAAGTGATATGGAATGATCTTACTCCAAATAGTGACCAACAAGTTTCCCGTTCGACGAGTGCAGAGAGAATAAGCCTCGTGCACGACTGTGCAATCGCATTTATAGATGCAACTATGCTGCGTCACCCACATTATTGTGGGTAGTTATGACTTAAATAGAAGCGTCTCCTAATAATATTTTATTTATTTGATTTACTAACGGACACTAATACTGAGATCTATAGAGCGTGCTCTGTCTCAGCTCAGACTCGAGATAGAGGTTAAAAAGAGACACAAATATGCTCTGTCTCGTTTTAATTCTGTCTTGAGTCCGAGCTGAATGAGAGTGCGGTCTAAAGATTTCAGCCTAACACTAAAACACTTAAATTAAAACTTATTCTAAGACTATAACACGTCCACTTCTGCTCTAGCTTTCTACTCAATCATCAAGTTCGTGGAACGAAAGCTTGGGCTGGAAGAATTAGCGCCAAGGACAGTTCTACGCAACGGTGGATAAAGTGGTGTAATGGGTTTACCCACCCAGTTATTAATTAAATATTTATAACACTCCCAATGGAGTGGCGACCCCGCACCGGGAAGCGCAGTGTTGGCAGACCCCCCACTAGGTGGACCGACGACATCAAACGAGTCGCAGGGAGTCGCTGGATTCAGGCGGCGCAAGACCGAGGTCTGTAGAGGTCCATGCAAGAGACTTATGTCCAGCAGTGGACGTCCATAAGTTGATGATGATGAACACTCCCAATAGGTGGAATCATTGTCTATGAACTATGACAAATATACACGATACCCTATGTTACCCACCAACTTTCTGCTCTATCATGAGACAGTACCAAATTTATCTAGCAACTACTAGCCTTGGCAAGACCAACCCAACCAGTACAACTCGATAAGCCTACGATTTTTTTTTTAAATTTTACAAAGAATCCTTCGATATCGTGGTCGGAGACATTACTTGCTTTTACATAATTTTACACAGCATATTCTACAATTAAATAGAGCTGAGTTTCTACGGCTACCCACCTACTCTATTACTGACTTTGGTCATTATTTATAAGCTAACTACTAATGCGGACAAATTCAATGAATCTCTACATCTGCTTTAACTTGTTGAGGAGTTGCGTAGTTCGCAAACTGCCCTGGTTGTAGCACTGTTTACAGTTTAGTATCCTTTAGTACACTTACTATAATATTATGTATTGCAGTTTCAAGTTTCAGCACACCTATTAAACTTAACTTGGGGTCATTTCCTTATATGACCTGGTGGGTCATAATATAAGGACTGGTTATTTGGTCTGGTGGGAGGCTTTGGCCGTGGCCTAGCTACCACTCTACCGTCAAAGACGTGCCGCCAAGCGATTTAGCGTTCCGGCACGATGGCGTGTAGAAACCGGTATGGGTTGATTTTACACTGCTATACCCCTCCAAGTTAGCCCGCTACCATCTTAGACTGCATCGTCACTTACCATCAGGTGAGATCGCAGTCAAGGGCTATCTTGTCATAGAATAAAAAATAAAAAAAATGACCTAACCGGAAGTAACAGAACTTGAGATCCACTAAAGCTGAAATCTATAGACCGCACTCTCACTCAGCTCAGACTCAAGATAGAGTTAAAACGAGACAGATTTATGTCAAAACATATTTGTGTCTCGTTTTAACTCCATCTTAAGTCTGAGCTGAGTGCGTGCTCTAGCACGCTCTATATATCTCAGCATTAAGCTGCCAGTATTTTCCAACAGCGTTTATTTTGATAAAAAACCTTTTTTATTCTATTCTCATGGTCGGTACTACCTCTATGTTTTATTTGATTTTTCTTATAAGAAAGGCATCGTAAGTAAAGTCGTATAAAAAGCGACTTCGCATATATTCCGCTGATCTCATATATTACACCGACGGCGAATTGCGTCGGAAAGATTCTATCAATATCAATTTATGGTTATAACGATAAGGATATTGTATTATTGATTTATTTTATTGTTACGTTATTTGACTCTTCAGATACGAAGAGAATTTACCTATGCTTCGGAAATTTGTCATAGAATAAGTATAGCTCGAATTAGGTACAGAAAAGCAAGTAGGTATAAAAAACATTTAAAATAATTGCTTTCCATTGCTGCATACCAGTATTGGCAAATAAATAAGTTTATGTCACTTTGTCGCTTCTTATTCTGAGATTAGCCTGTGCCCAGGACAGCGAACATTTATGTCGGATTTCCGTCTTATCGGACTATGAGAGTGTGGGAATAGAGAGTGCACCTGTGTTTATGCACTATAATATCTCCCGTTTATACAATTGGGTTGAGTATATTTTGATAGCCAACGGCTAGCAGAGGCAACAATCTAATTGGGCTGTCACTTGCAATCGTTTTTTGTCTAATGCTTTGGTATATAAATAATAGTGTAAATTGTGTTCACTGTTTAAGTCTATAAATAAATAAATAAAATAAAACTACTGGCACTCCTGGCTCTACACCTAGACTGAATGATCTGTATAATAAATATTCTTTGCCACATTATCGCTCAGGTCACGTACCGAGCCAAATATCGGATGTTCAAAGGTGTAACACGTAGCGAATGTGACGTGGATTTACGCGTGACCTTATTGGTTTTGTGGGTGAGCGGGCCATGATGCTATTGGGATACTAACAAGCAACAAAATGCTCTAAAATCTACGCTTTGAGAAGCAATTGAATCAACCTTGACTCGCAGAGGTTATAGATGTATTGGACCGAATAGGCAAAGATATCTCTTTTCAACCAACTTCTCAATTCGTCGGAATCTTTTTTTGTCCCCGATTACTTGGACACGCCTGGACCGATTTAGAAAATTCTTTTTTTGTTTGAAATCCCGGGTGGTCCCACTGTCAGGAGGTTAGGATCTGATGATGGGATCTTGGAGAAATCGAGGGATCTCTTCAAATTTTATAGGCACAATTGATAATATCAATTGTGCCTATAAAATTTGAAGATATATACTTTGTTTAAATTATTGATATATATTTTCACAGAGAGTGATATTGCCACTGTAACAAAAAATAAAACAAAAAAAAATTTGTTTCAGAACAAAAGTGTAGTTAGGTACCGCTCTAAATGTGATAAAAAACTATCACTTATGTTCTTCACGGAAGCCAATCTCTACTGATACTAGCTAACTAAGCAGGCGACATTATAGTGCGTAAACCCAAAATGTGCTCTCTCTATTCCTCACTCCAATAGCTTTCCTTTCCGACGGGGCGAGAATCCGACACGAATGGAAACGGATTGGAGATGCTATTTAAATCTTAAAATGTCCTGCTGACTCATTGAATGATTTGCCGAACTAAATTCGGCTTAGAAGACGGTACTCCTGAAGGAAAATGTTTTCAGGGGAATTTCCACGCAGATCACGTAGCGACGTCCGTGTATCGAGTACTCAGAGGTGTGACAGCAAATGTGACGTGGATTACACGTGACCTTATTCTGTTTACAGGTAAATGGGATCCGTGGTTGGGATAGGCAACAAAGTAGTTATTTTTGTACCATTATTCCTTATAACCACAATCCAGGATTGTATTGGTATCTTCCGCTGCGAATCTGGATAACTATGGCTCTGCTTAACAATTATTTTCTGAACGTAAATGGGGAATTTAATGTTTTTTCTTTTTAGAAAAATACTGGAAAATAGTCTTATCATAGTATAACGTCTTCTATAGAATAGGTAGGAATTCGATTTAGAATCCCATTGTGAAATTCTCACATTTTTCCTTCACCTTAGAAGCGAGTTCTGTCGTCCCATACGAATTTTCTTCTGGCGTCAATTTATATTGCTAAACGTAATAGAATTTTTCACTGAGGCCAACACAACACTGTTAGTAGTTTTGCGAGTTGACAGATAACGTTATTACTACAAGATACTTCCATTTACTCGCCTGATGTATAGTTGGTAAGAAAGATAAATGTAGGTAAACAAAGTTCCTTGTGCAACGTGCTTCCGAGTTTATAAAGTAGAGAAGCTTGTTACCTCGAGGTAGATAACACACTGCGCATATCAGAGGTTAATAACGGTTATAACTGGCGGACGCCCGCGACTTCGTCCGCTTCTTCAATTCATAATCGACAGTTCCTAAATTCCTACAGTTTAGGGGGGCAGTACAGGAGTACTGCTAAGGATAGCATCAGGATTGAGGAGTTTTTATTAGAGCATCTCGCAAAGTTTTTGTATCGATAAAAAAAATCGGTCAAGCCGTTCCCGAGTTAGCGGCAACAAACAAACAGATAGACAAAAATTTTTAAATTTATTTTTTTGTTATAAGTAGGTACCGTACCTATACTTACTTACATATGCATTTAGTAAAAAGTTGTTATTTTGATATTACAAGTTTGTGAGGATGGATGGATGGATGGATGGTTATTACTCCTATATGCAACGAATGAACCGATTTGGCTCGGAATCAAAGAGTAAATATGTATATAGGACAGAATGGAGATAGCTCATACCAGACGAAAGTATGGAATCAGTATGGAACCTTTCGTGTGCGGGTCCAACTCGCACTTGACCGGTTTTTAAAACCACGCATGCCAAACTTACCTAATACCTATTTCTATTTATATAAGTAAAATTCATACAGAAATATAAAATATATCTTAGGATAATCAGTGTTTTTAATAGGTTTATTTTCTCCAAAATAAAATAAAAAGTATCTGAATGTAAGCGCCATCTATTAGTTGTATAGAAAACTATGTCGTAAGTGTGTGCAACTGCGACATCTATTGTGTATTTGATGTTTTACTCAAACTCAACGTTCCATTTGATCTGCCGTCTAGAAATATTATTCAGTATTTTTTAATAATATTACGTTATAATTTAATAATGTTTCTGTAAATTAATATTTAGTTATAATTTAATAATAATTATCCTAATTGCAAAAAATTATAGTGAGAATTTGAGATAAAATATTTCCTAGTCTTCATTTTTGAACGAAAAATAATACCAGCTCTAGGAATGGTATTTTCCGTATTTTGTGTGTAAGAAAAACAATGGGCAACATGGAAGCAATCTATTAAAACACAAATTAGGTATTTTATCTATTAACGAAATTAATCTTATAAAATAGTTTCGCAAAACAGCAAAACCTTTATGATAGTACATATCACGAAAATATTAATTCTTTTATTCCGTCAAATAAAATACCTACCACATGAATGAACCTAAAACAAGGGAAATTTTTTACCAGTACCAACCCATTTCTATGACGTTAGTAAACTGCTCAATGAAATTGAAAAATGAATTAGAAAACTTTATCGATCCGTCATCCGTCATGCGTAGGATAATCGTGAAATAATAAACACTTGTCGCTTCAGCCATGGGCCGCCAGTTCGAGGGCTGGAGTATTGACTAGTTGTCGTCCACGTCCGATATTAAAACCGCAGACTGAGTTCGATCTATTCAATTAGCACTATCTTTTCAATTATCGCCAAGTGTTTATACTTCGGAGTACGGGATTTACCGCACGTATTAATATTCGTCGGTCAGCCATGAGCCAGTTTTAGGGCTGAAGTATTGACTAATAGTCCACCTTCGATATTAAAACTGCATACGGAGTTCGATCTATTCAAATAATTAGTAATATCTATTATCTTCGGAGTGCGGGATTTACCATATTTTTTAAAAAATATATAACAACAATGAAGTCTTTTAAACTCGTAATTTCTTTGCTATTCAGTATTTCCATTATTGGCTGGGGTGTTTTTGCATATGAAATTGATACATATGAGTTTCTTATGCCCAACGTTTGGCCCAACAGGGTAAGTTATTTTTTTTCTAACAGAGTAAGTTGTTTTTGTGTAAAATTTTGGAGCAACTAGATATAGATTTGGTCATGTATAATATCTACTTAATTTAAGTAAGTCAACGAGTTTAACACTTTAACGATTTAATTTCACGCATTTGGCATCTTATTGTTCAATTTTTGTTATCTTAATTGGAACATACCTGTTTTTCTACTTAATACTACAGCATATTGAAACAAAAATGGCTCTTATATGTATTATGTCTTGTATTTCAACTTTACTAAATATTTTAATATTAAGTTATTTAAATCTGCCCTCGCATAATAACTCAAGGTCTAATTTTTTCTACCTATAATCATGATTGCTCTAGATGTAGATCATACAAAAAACAAGCAAACTTGGCATATATGTTAAATTAATGTAAAATAAATAAAGTAACAGATACAAAGATTGATACAAAAACTTTGCGAGATGCTCCCATAAAAACTTCAAGTTCCAATTCCACAATACTGATGCTGCAGGGATACTGCCCTCCTAAACTGTGGGGATTTAGGAACTGTCGATTATGAATAGTTATTGTAGGTACCAAGTAAAGACTACATCATTGAATTCGAGGATCCAACTCCTCAATCTAAACTGTGGGGATTTAGAATCTGTCGATTGTGAATTGAAGTAGCAGACAAAGTCGCTGGCATTCATTTATATATTTTTTTATTTTTCAATGACAAGTTAGTCCTTGACTGCTATCTTACCTGATGGTAAGTGACGATGCAGTCTAAGATGGTAGCGGGCTAAGTTGGAAGGGGTATGGCATTGTACATTCATCCTATGTACTAATAAAGCTATAAGTATAGCACTTTATGACACTTTAACAGTTGATGTCATCAGCCTTTAATTAAACACTTGAATGTAATCTCTTATCAGTTGATAGGGAATAGGGGCTGCCCACATACCATAAATACATAGAGAATCAACTCAAATGATGTGGGTGTATTCAAAGGTCGTACCTTTTATGTGTAACTTGTGTATATTCTTTTAGTTTCAGTTTTTATCATCTAGATTCTAGATAGTCCATTAAACCAACTATCTATATTATACATATTATATAAAAAATAATAATGTAGCCTTTATTTACTGAAAAAAAGATATTATTTATAAAAGCAAATAAAAATGTCTTTATCTTTAAAAAAATATAACTAATCCCTTCCTTATCCTAAACTAACAATAAGTTGTATGATCACTTATAGAGATATTATAAGTAATGGCAGCTTATTTTTCTGTAGGGAGATCCTTGAGAACACCTATGGGGTAGTTGCCAAAGGGTTCCATTCATTAGATGGAAAACATCTACCTTAAGATTGTATTAAAGTATAAAACTACTTTTTGTTTTAGGATGAGCTGTATCTTTGTACGCCTATAAGAATCGCACCACAGAAGAATTTCTATGTTGGTAAGTATAAAATATTCTTTAATAATCCAATATTTTTTTTTTACCCTGTACTATAATAATAATTTAATGATGTGATAAGTTAAAAAAGTACTGGCAGAATTGATTACCTCTTCGTATTTGGAAGTCGATTAAAAATACAGCAAATCAATTATAGCAAAATATTAGATTAATTTAAGCCTCAATAGCCCAACGGTTTAAGGTGCGGACTGAAAACTGAAAGATCGCAGGTTCGAGTCCCACCTGTTGCACTAGTGTCGTACACACTCCTAACACAAGTTTTCACTTATTTGGAGGGGAGAGGAGAACACCAGTCAAGTTCAGCTTGGCTGAAAAAAAAAAAGCAGGCTAACTTTAGCACAGTGTTGGCAGACATCCCACTAGGTGGACCGACAAAATCAGTTAAGTCACAGGGAACCGCTAAATATAAGCAGCGCAAGACCGAGGCTTGTGGATTGAATGCAAGCCATCTTTGTGATATCTATCGGTTGAGACAGAGAGAGAAAAGAGAGAGGCTATCTTTTTTTATTTCGTGCCGGAATGCTAAATCGCTTGGTGGCACGTCTGTGGACCGTAGGGTGGTTACTAGCTACGGCTAAAGCCTCCCACCAGACCAGAACAAAGACAATTTAGAAATTATAAATTCCCAAATTGCCCCACCGGGAATCGAACCCGAGACCTCTCAGTTATAAGACCACTCTCACCACTGCGCCAGGGAGGTCATCAAAGGTTGAGATGATAATGTTTTTTTTTTAAAGAATAGCCAAGCTGGACTTGACTGATGTTCTCTCCAAATAAGTGAAAACTAGTGCTAGGAGTGGGTACAACAATAGTGCAACGGGTGGGGATCGAACCTGCAACCTTTTTAAGTCTTCAGTTCGCACCTGTAACCGTTGGGCTATTGAGGCTTTGTTTATAAATCAATCGTATTTTTGTTTTCAGTGGGATTCAAACCAAACGCGTCAATGCATACCGCTCATCACATGTTATTGTATGGTTGTTCTCAGCCTGGTTCCAATGATTCAGTGTGGTTAGTATGATCATGTTTATTTGTGTTTCATAACAAATATGGACACGACAAACATCAATAAGTATCAATATTTGTATAGTATAGTATTCTTCTGCAGTATAAAGGGTGGATGACGTAAATCTTACACAAGGTGGGACCTAACTTATATGCCGTGAAACTATAGATCCATTGCTCTGTTGTTACCAGATTGAAGGACAAATCGACAAATAAATACATTTTGCCACTCTCATAAATATTAAAAACTAGCTGTTGCCCGCGACTTCGTCCGCGTCAATTTCTGTTATTATGATCGCGATTAAGAAGTTTTTAAAAGAATATATTTTAAATATGGATAATTTTCCCCGTTTTTGCAACATTTTTCACTGATGCTTCGCTCCTATTGGTCGCAGCGTGATGTTATATAGCCTAAAACCTTCCTCGATAAATGGACTATCCAACACAAAAAGAATTTTTCAATTCGAACCAGTAGTTCCTGAGATTAGCGCGTTCAAACAAACAAACTTTTCAGCTTTATAATATTAGTATAGATGTGAAATTGTGTTTGTTTCTTGGCATGTCCTTCAATTAAGCAGCGACAGAGCTCAATCAATACGGTTTTTTGCTTCAACTATGCAAAAAACCATGTTGTATAGATTGTGTAAAAGCTTTGTCTCTAATTACAGGAGTTGTGGAGAAATGCAGAGCAACGAAATAGATGATCGATACAACACGGCGAGCCCTTGCAAATCTGGATCTCAGGTAAATGTTAGATCTATATCTAAAATACAAGTCAGTAGATTTTCGAATAGTCCACGTTACTTTTATAGAATTTGAAGCCATAACTATAGCTGTTGAGGACTTGGAAAGTGACATAGGCAACTTTTTATTCCGGAAAATGAAAGAGTTCACTAAGAATTTCAAAACCTTATTCCACATTAGCGAAGTCGCGGGCATAAGTCAGAATTTCCCTCCCGCCAAACCAGACCAGAGACAATTTAGAAATTATAAATTCCCGAATTGTCCCCGCCGGGAATCGAACCCGAGACCTCCCAGTTATAAGACCAAAGCGCTCACCACTGCGCCAGGGAGGTCGTGCTATGAAGAGGAACGATAGAAACCCATATATTGTCAACAGATAGTATACGCTTGGGCCCGCGACGCGCCTCGCTTGCAGCTGCCGCCCGACGTCGGCTTCCTCATCGGCCGCGACTCGCCCATCAAGTACTTCGTTCTACAAGTGCACTATATGATGAAGTTCCCAGGTGACGCACTGGCTTTATTAATATCGGCTTTATTGACTTAGTTGTAACTATGTCTTGAGTCATAAACTATGGATTGCAATCAACTGCTGTTGGATAGATCTTTGTTCTTTTTGTTTTTTCATATTTTTCTCTTTTTCTTATGTTGTTCTTATATTTAAATATTTTTTTTTTAAATTTTAGTATAATGTGTATGATTGTTGATGATGTGTAGTAATGCGAACTCGCCATCCTCAACATAAACGCAAAGTTTCCTGAGGATGGCATATAAAATAATCAAATGTATTGTGTACAGATCTTAGTCAATAAATTAAAAAAAAAAAAAAAAAACGTGAAGGGTCTTCTCAGTTGACTGAAGTGAATCGGCATCATCTAGTATACTTCTTGCAATTCACGAGGGCGCGTGGCTCATGGTTGTGTGTGTGTCGTATAAGTGTGAGCGAGAGCTTGCTCGCGCCTGACCGCTTCCACCTAGGCTCCAGACATTGCATGTACACGACGCAATCACAAGTATAGCGCCCGTAGCTTCGTGAGATAAAAGTACTATTAATTAATATGTCGATCTTTTCATCTACTTCGATAAGGTTATAATATAGTATAAAAGAAAGAATGTAAAGGTGACTGACTGACTGACTGATTTATCAACGTACATCTCACATCTCTGGATGAATCGGGCTGATAGTTTTGCTTTCGCTGAAAAAACGGCTACGTAGGCATTAGCTAGGAAAGGATTTTTCAAAATTAACCTAAGCAAAACTGCAGGCAAAACCTAGTTGTACAGTAATGATTCTGTCTAATGCGATTTTTCACAATTTCAGAGGGCAAAACTGACAACTCCGGTGTCTTCTTGGAGTACACGACAGAAAGGTGAGTTTGTATCTCAACACTTAGCCAGTCCTTTGTGACATGGTTTTTGCAAGGTTATACCTGAGGACTTGTAGAGTAACATAACATCTTTTATCCCAGAAAAACTGGGTTACCTTGAGATTTTGAAGAACTAAATCTGCGCAAATTACGAATTCAAAATAATTCTTGGTACCTATAATACATTTTTAATGATTTTTTTATTTGGCTACCAGTCCCTATTTTCTAACTTACTCTAATTTTTTGTTTGAAGATGAAAAAATACCTATAGACCGTAGACAGAGAAATACTATAGACTTAATGATATCTCCTTTTCACTCCCACACGAAAGAGATGCAGTATAGCGATGTCAAACAAGATAGAATGAGACACAGCTATGTCTATATCCGTCCCTCACTGCGTGCCACGTTTTGAGTTGTTGCTCACAATACATTGTGAGGTAATTGTGAGCAACAAGACGTACAAGAATAGATATTTCACACTTAAGGTCCAAGACACGGAGCTGCCCGCGAAATTCAAATTTAATGTGGTTTTTCGCCATTTATAAACGAATACGACAAAGTAGGCTTATGATATTCAAATTGCGATAATGGCAGTATCATCTTCACAGGTTTATATACTAATCTTTACGTAAAAGTATCCAGTTTAAGAAATTAATCAAAATAATGACTAATTTGTGAGTAGCTCACGTCAAACTCATTATTTTGACTAATTTCTTAAACTGGATACTTTCATGTTAAGATTAGTATATAAACCTGTGAAGATGATATTGCCATTGGCGCAATTTGAATACCATAAGCCTACTTTGTCGTATTAGTTTACAAATTGCGAAAAACCAAAATTAATTTGAATTTCGCGGGCAGACCCGTCTCTTGTTCTATCCCTTTCGGCGACACGAATGGAAGGATTCTAGAGGATACTCATTGTACGTTATGGACTAATGATTCTAACATTTGCTATGGACACTCCTCTGTACTGGACAGCATACGTGCTATCAAATTACTAGTTACCCTACCTTAATATCTTTGATTTGGGGTACAGGATGCCGCGTCAAGCTGGTGTAATATTACTGGGAACCAGCGGAGTCATAGCGCCCAACAAAGTGGAACATATGGAGACGGCATGCACTGTCTCTGAGGACAAAGTCATCCATCCGTTTGCCTTCAGGCCTCATACACATGCCCTTGGTAAGTCCAAAATATTCAGCATTTGAAATGGATTATGTGGCGAGAAACTGAAACCACTAAAGGATCACATCAGAAAAGTTCTTAATGTATTTTTAACAGGAAAAAAAAAAATTATAAAGCCTACGGTTAAAGGTGCGGACTGAAAACTGAAAGGTCGCAGGTTCGAATCCCACCCGTTGCACTATTGTCATACCCACTCCTTGCACAAGCTTTCCGCTTATTTGGAGGAGATAGGAGAATATTAGTCAACTTCAGCTTAGCTAATGTTCTTTAAAAAAAAAAAATTTTGTAACTCGATTCTAGACCGTGCTTTTTTTCAAATGTTAAAATTACTTCACAGTTTCGGTGTTAGCGAAAGCTCGTTTCCGGAGTTCATTATTTCAGGATTATAACACAGACAGACAAGTGCAAATCCATCTAAGTAGACACGTGTCGGGTTCAGGTACGGAAGTGTCCGGTTTCGTGGTCCGGCGCTCCCCCAAAGGCGACATGTGGGAGCTGCTCGGGTCTCAGAACCCGCAGCAACCGCAGATGTTCTACCCGGTGGTGAGCAGCGCGCCCGTCTCGCAGGGCGACGTGCTGGCCGCTAGATGTGTCATGAACAACACCAACATGTACCCCGTCCAGATTGGGTAAGTGTTACCACTACTGATCAAACATCTTAAGGTGCGAGTTCGTAGCCGACCGCAGACAGCAACAGCAGACGAGACGTGTCGCCGCGACACCACTGCAGGGCTAGCATAGGCGGGAGAAATTTTATCCCCGGGAAAAGGATAAAATGTTTATCCGCTCGCTTAGTTTTATCCACCCGTCGAGCATGGGCACAGCGGTGGAAATAACACACAGTGGATATACTTATAGGAATATACATCGCCTTCTCTGTCGCCATGCTTTAGCATAGGGAAAAGATAATTTTATCCCCTGTCAGTGGATAAAATCGGGGGATAAAAAGAAAACAGAAATGTCGCGGCGACACGTAGTCTGCGGTTAGCTACGGAAATTGCTTTAGTCGAGGTAGGCCTGGTGCACTCCGCAGTACCCATGCAAAAAATCACGTGGATCCGTTGCTCCGTCGCTGCGTGGTTGAAGGACAAACCAACAAACAAACACACTCTCGCATTTATGATATCAGTTAGGATAGGCCTGGCGCACTCCGCAGTAAACTGTGGAGCTACAAGTACATGACGTACCTCTTCGAAGGGTCTTAATTCAGGGAGTGCGAAGGGATAAGAGTTACGTGATAGAAAGAGAGAGAAGACGGTAGGTAAGTAGCGATGTGTCAACCTAAATTGCACTTTATTTTATGGTAACAAGAGTCGCTATTTATTTAAATCATTTTGCGGATCTTCTGTACCTTTAATTAAATTGCTCACTCAAAACTCTGAAAAATTAGCACTGAGATGGGAGAACCTGATTTTCACGGGTCCGAGCCATCGTGTCGGAACACTTAATCGCTTGACGGCACCTCTTTGGCGGTAAGGTGGTAACTAGCCACGGCCAAAGCCTCCCACGAGATCAGACCAGAGACAATTCAGAAATTATAAATTCCCAAATTGTCCAAGCCGGGAATCGAACCCGAGACCTCCCAGTTCTGCCCTCGTAATTGAAAACACAGCAACTTCAGTTACTGTGTTTATACTTGTTTTAGTTCTTTATAATCAGGAAAACGAGCACTTTTTGGGAAAATTTTTGATTTATTTTTAGCTTTTATAGTTTTTGAGATATGATAGATAAAAACACAGTATTTCAATTAAAAAAAATACATTTTTAATAAAAAACACAGTAAGTTAGAATTGTTAGCTTTGAACACAGCAAATTTCTGTTTACTGTGGTATAATGTATATTTACGTATTTATTATTATATTTTTTGCTTGGCTATAACACGGCTTCAAATACTGTGTTTTTGTGTAAAATTTTCGATAGATTTAAGTCATGTTATACATAAATTAACTACCGTGTATCAATTACTGGGTTTAAGATGCCTGCAGTTTCAATAATTATTTCGAAAAGACATAGCCTGACCACAGTAACTATTGATTTACTGGGTTATAAGCTAACCTTTTGCATGAAACAGATAGCGGGGAGGGTGATTTGTTTGTATTTCTTTCCCGAGAATTATACGCATTTGCGAGCGCGACTTACAATTGTATCCTACTAGACCTACACGATTTGGGAAAGTAGACGTAAAGGCGATGGGTGTTGAAGAATTTTGCGATTTCGAGGACTATTCGTCTGCGCACAGACTAAAAAATGCACCAAACAGAGTTTACTTGCGTGAAACCGTAGAGGTCCAAGTTAGGCGAGGCTTTTTTAACTTATACATCAAGAAATGTTTTAGAGCTGAAGATTATGCTGAACTTCAGTTTTTGAAAGTAACATATGAAAAAAATGGTTTGCCCATGCCTATTTCAAAAAGTACAGCACGAGGTATTAGTGAGCAAAGAAAATCCAACATTATAACAAAGTTGGGGCCTCTCATGCCTTCAAATCGACTTTTATTTTACTTAAATAATTTGGCTGTCGATTTATATACCAATAATGATGATGGTCGTGACTAGAATTAGTAATTTAGTAATATTAAGAACTAGTTGATATCCACGACTTCGTTTGCGCAGGTTTTTAAGAATCTCTTGGTAACTTTTTGATTTTCCTGGATAAAACTTAGTCTACGTCTTCAGGATGTATGATCTCTGTAGATGATGCCCGCAACTTCCTCTATGAGGATTAAGATTTTTTGAAATCCCGTGGAAACTCTTTGACTTTCTGAAACCAAAAGTAGCCTTTGTCCTTTCCCCGGATCCAAGCTATCTTTGTACCAAATGTCGTCAAAATCGGTTAAATTGATGAGCCGTGAAAAGTTTGCAGTCTGTCTGCTAGCTTTTCACGGCCCACCGCTGACAAACATATGAAGTATATATAGTGAAGTTTCCTATTTGTTGCATTTATATAAAGTAGAAGTTTGTACTTGCTGTAGTCTATTTTTCCTTTGATTAAAAATAATAATGATACTCAAAATGAGTAAAATACTTTGATCTCCTACCTATGTCTAGGTCATTGTAATAAATCATGAAGACTTCTAGAATTAAAAGAAACTGATCTCATATTTAGTAATAAAAACTAATAATAAGTAGTTATCTACTACTACTATATGTTAATTCAAAAAATAAAAATATAAAAACGTTGTATTGTTTCATTTTATGTCTTTTGTAATAAAACTGGGGAGATTAATTATTTTTTCAATTAATAATATTATATAATTTTATACAAATGAAAAAAGGTTAACCTAAAACAAAGTATATTTAGATACTATAATTGCACCTTAGAGGAAACACTGTTATAAGCTAGTCTTAAATACAGTATATTCACTTACTATATAATGATCTAGGTGATCCACGTTTACTATTACTAAGTTTCAACCCAGTATGTGTAAAGTTACTGTTATGTGATGTCATTAGTGTTGGTATATATACATGGTTAATACACAGTAATCAATAAAATTAAGCTAGACCACAGTAACTAGTGAGTTACTGGATTTTAGCTTAAAAAGCAATAATTTATGAATTATATTTTTAATTTATTACACATTATCAAATTTTATTAATTACAGAATAATAATATATTATTTAAATATACACAGAATTAAAGCTGTAACATTTTTTCATCATTAAAAAATATCATTTTCAACCGAACTCACATAGTTTGTTCATAACAAAACAATTTAAGTATTAAACTTTAATCGCGTTTTTTACGAAACGTGATTTTCGAAGTTACTGTGGTTTCAATTACGACGCAGAGTTATAAGACCACAACGCTCAACACTGCGCCACGGAGGTCGTCGAAATAAATGATTATTTTTCTTATTCCAGAGCAACAAACAAGGACGAAATGTGCAACTTCTACCTGATGTATTGGGTCCAGGACGACACGCCCCTCGCGCAGAAATATTGCTTCTCCCCCGGCCCGCCCTACTACTACTGGAGCCGCGCGCCGCAGAACTTCGACCGTATCCCGGACAGGGATTTCAACATAATCTAAAAAGACTTTCATATCCCGGTAGGTTCCTTTCACGTTATAATATTCCACAAGAGAAATTCCTATTGACTAGATTTGGACAGCCAATAAATCACGATCATGATGCTTTATAATGAGTTGACAGCATTCCCTTTGCGCAGAAGTATTGCTTCTCCCCAGATCTCACCCTACTCTTGCTAGAGACGCGTGCCGAAAAACTTCCCATCATGGATAGAAACTATGAAGATTTTTACACACAAGCCTTACAGCATTCCACAAAAGAAATTTCCATTGGTTGAGTTTGGATAATCAATAAATAATAATAACTTATATCCCATCGACGATTGATAATGGGTTACCAACATTCCCTTCGCCCAGAAGTATTGCTACTTCCTCGTCTCACCCCACTATTGCAGCCGTGTGCCGTAAAACATTTTTGTCCCATTCCAGAAATCCCAGAATATCCCATTGGCTAGGTTTTGACAGTTAATAAATATGATATGATGACTATCGATGACAGAAAATGGGTTGACAACATTCCGCTCACCCAGAATGTATGATGATAAAATGGGTTAACAACATTTCTTTTTCTGAAGTATTGCTCCTCCCTTGACACATCCTATCCCATTGGAGCCACATGTGGTAAAACTTCGGTCACACCCTGGATAGGATTTATGAAGGTTTTTACGTGTCCTTGTACGGTTTTTTAATGTTAAGGCATGCCAAAAACATTCTCTTAGTTGCTATTACTGTTTTTTTTTTTATATTATGCTAATGATAACCTCTTACGTAGATCACTATTAATAATTTAGTACTAATTAGTTGAAAATGAGTTTAAATATGAATTAAGAGAATATAATAACTTTTTGATCTTTCAACGAGCTGTTTCAGTTTAAAATAAAATAGTGAATAAATCTGAATAAAATCATTTTGGTTTACTTAAGGCATATAACATATTATTTAACTAGGTAAAACACCGCCAAACTAAATAAAATGTACAAAGAGTATTTAAGTAAATGCTGTATACAAATTATTACATAATTAAGCAAAACTGGCAGCTAAAATATTACTCATATTATATTATGCGGTAGTACTTACATTATTGTTGTTCAGATTATAAAAACTAAAGTATGGTCTTCTTCACAGTATAATTGTTTATATTCAGAAAATATGAAAGCACAAAATGAAATGAAATAAAATATCATAACCTATCTTATACTTTTTAAACGACTTCCAAAAAAGGAGGAGGTTCCCAATTCGTCGGAATCTTTTTTTTTTTATGTATGTTTCCCGATTACTCGAAGACGCGATTTTTTTGTTTGAAAAGGTATACTTCCCAGGTGGTCTCATTGACATCAGGTCAGGATCTGATGATGGGATCCTGGAGAAATCGAAGGAACTTTTCAAATTTTATAGGCACAATTGATATAGTTTGTAGTGGTAAACGCCGACTTTTCACGATTTGTAAATACACGAGCGTTAAGGTTACAAAACTCGTGAGAATGGACTTTTGTAAACCCCACCCCTGCGGATGGGGTTTACAAAAGTCATCGTTTGTAATAACTTTCTGTCCTCGTGTCACAAAGTTCTAAAGTTATCATTAAAAGAGGTTGCGTTTCAACGCCACTCTAATGAGATCTATACGTGCTTTGACTCAGCTGAAACTTAAGATAGAGTTAAAACAAGACACGAATATTCTCTGACATAAATCTGTCTCGTTTAAACTCTGTCTTGAGTCTAAGCTGAGCGAGAGTGCGGTCTATAGATTTCAAACTTAAGGCCCAAGAGACGGGTCTGCCCGCGAAGTTCAAATTTAATTTAGTTTTTCGCAATTTGTAAACTAATACGACAAAGTAAGCTTATGATATTCAAATTGCGCCAATGGCAGTATCATCTTCACAGGTTTATATACTAATCTTTACGTGAAACTATCCAGTTTAAGAATTGAATGAGTTTGACGTGAGCTACTCACAAATTAGTCATTATTTTGACTAATTTCTTAAACTGGATACTTTCACGTAAAGATTAGTATATAAACCTGTGAAGATGATACTGCCATTGGCGCAATTTGAATACCATAAGCCTACTTTGTCGTATTCATTTATAAATGGCAAAAAACCAAATTAAATTTGAATTTCGCGGGCAGACCCGTGTCTTGGGTCTTAAGCCGTGACCCTAAAGCGAAAGCTATTTTACGATTGATTGTGTACAAGTATTTTAATTGTATATCCAATCTTCAGTACTTATTCTACGATATTATTATTATTAGTCATATCTATACACAAGCAACTTCAATAGCCCAACGGTTAACAGTACGGACTGAAAACCGAAAGGTCGCAGGTTTGAGCCCTACCCGTTGTACTATTTTCGTACCCACTCCTAGCACAAGCTTTTCGCTTATTTGGAGGGGAGAGAAGAATATAAGTCAAGTTCAGCTTGGCTAATATTCTTTTTTTTTTTAATAAAGAGCATAGAATAAGTACTGAAAAGACATAGAAGGTATGTTTATTTCTAGTTTTTGAATATATAAATTATGTCACCTTAGTATTTTAGTAGGTATTTGCTCGATTTTAATTATTTTTTAAGTTTACCGACACGGTTCGTATTTGAACGCATTTGCCTATTCTTTATGCCAGTTATCTTATACTATATTTTATATAAAATATAAAAAATATAAAAAATCCAATATAATATGTAAGTAATAAACATAATTCTGACATATTATTAGGATTCAAAAAATGTTATAAAATTTATTTAATCTCATTTTGCGCAACTGTAAATTTCATAGATAATATTATTATATTAATTTATATATTTCTGCAAACAAATAATTGAATTCCAAAGAATGCTTTATATCAACTAAAAGAGATATTGCTTCTGAATTTATTTAGAGATTTATTATGGTATTCTTATGCTCACTGTATTTCTTGGTGTACTTATTTTTAATTGTATACAGTAAAATAAAAATATTAGTGATTTTATATCACAGAGTAGCATGATTAAAAGCCATCAAAAAAGCAAAAAATAAACGATGTTTACATTATATGTATTATGTAAAATCTTACTTCTAACTAGTCACAACTATGAAAGACTTGATAGTAAATGATCTTTTATAATAATATATAAAATATATTTTTACCGGTAGTTTTAAAATAATAATCTCAAAAAAAAAAATTTTTTTTTTCTTATTTAATTTTATTGTATATATTTAAGTTTATTTATTACTTACTTCGTACAAAGGTATTATTATTTTATAAACACAAAAAAGAATTTATATTTTTATTAACTGTTATGTTTGGCAACTTAAAAAAAATCTAGTGGCATATCACAATGATTGGCATTATCAATTTAAAATTTCAATTATTCTTTAAATAATTTTCTGTGAATGCACATTATTCTAATAAATATTAGTTAATTTGTGTAATAAAAATAAATAATTATTGTCTTTGTTAAAATAAGTAATTTAATATATTTTATAGGATTATAATTATGTTGAATAAAATACTGTATTTTTAAAATGACTATGGCTCGTTAAATGGACTCTTGGTGTTTTGTATATAATATTATTATAATAAAATAGAAATAAGGAGAATATTATATTTATTTTTATGAATAATTATTCGGAAAATATTAGTAACAAGGTAAATGTTGAAATGAATATCAAACATGGAATAAAAATTGACACAAATTATAGGACAATGAAGTTCTTAATGTTGTGTTTGGGTAGATATTATGGCATTTAGTTATTTTTTAGAAAAAAATATTTTTGACTAATCGTTAGCGTACCTAAGTGTTTAACACAAAACGATATACTTACCTAAATTGTTGAAAATAAAATTGGAGAATAAGAAAAGTTTGTCAATCGCCTCGTTTAGATTATTACCTTAGGTAGCTAATTCACAATCTTGAAACGTAATTGCCAAGTCTAAATCTATAGATGTTTCAAGTGATGGATAGATAATTTATTTTAAAAATTCTGTCATTTTCAAATAATTAATTATATCAAAAAAGGAAAATATCAATTACTATATCTCGGCGTTAAACTTTAGTCTCAAAAAGAACTGAACTTATTATATTATGAAAAGAATAAATATAATAAGTAAGTATTATAAAATCTATTTTAACAAAAAACAAACGTATCTGACCATTATCGCTTAACTAAATGTCGATGTTTAATTGAATACTAAGGATAATTGAATATTTGTGTAATGTAGTTAGTTATTCTTGTTTATGTATAAAATACGTGTATATGTGTCTCTATCTGTCCAATTTAGAGCCTAAAAACCACAGCGTAGCAAAGATACAGTGCAGACACGAATATAGTGTATGCAGGTTATACTACAACCATTCGGAATTCTGATGTTTTATATTTATGACAATTAGGTCAATATGTAGATTATGTATGATATTTTATGAGTATGACAAAGGGTTTGACCCTTCGATCACAGAAAAATAAGGGGATTCAGCACTTCATACTTCAACTATTATTCAAATGCATCATTGTTCCTTGACACTGAAATAACTGTTTCACGTCAATGTTCGATGACAGACTAGCTAGCGAAATGATCTGCACTTACACATTTAGTGGTACCAACACGATCTATGTAGGTTTCGCGGCCGGATGTAATTATTAAATCATTTTACGAGATCAAATATGGACATAAATAACTTAACTCAACTAACAATTACTAAACTAAACTAAATTGACATATTTAAATTTAGTGCTATCCGTTTCATAATGCTCCTTGCGAAAAAGGATTGTACTAGATCAACCTGTCAGTTTAGTTTAGAGATTTAGTGCCACACTTTGTCAAGTTATTTCCCAGATGCGATGATTTACGAACCAGACTGGTTAAGTTATATTGGTCTCAGTTATGTTCGTTACGGAACTGTATACTTGCTAAGCTGTGTCATAAACTGTGACATTCCTATTGTATGAACCTCATGTTATGTAATTGTAGATCTGATTATATTGACAATGTGCAAAAATATATGAAATGTATTTTAAATGCCAATCTTTTATTGTTTGAACCCCAAATAATGTAATATTGAATATCAAAATTTAATGGCCTATACATAAGTATAGCACATAAGATTAATATATTTCATCTGGGAAAATTAATGAAATCCTGTCTAAATCAGGAACCCTAAATCCGCGCGGACTAATCGCAGGCATCAACTTGGTAAAATAGGTTTAACTACATAAATAAATAATACATTTAACCGAAACTTACTTGGAAATATTAATAAATAGTTCTTTCAATTCACGAGGGCGCGTGAACTTTACTTGTGGTTACGTCGCGCACATGCATATTGCGTAAGTGTGTGTGCCCGTCAAGAGCCTAGGTGGAAGTGACACACACAAGAAACACACACAACCATGAGCCACGCACCCTCGTGAATTGCAAGAACTATATCAATAATGCTATTCTAGAAAAATACCTTCACGTAGGTACCTACCTACTTATCTGAGTCAAGTTGCCTTTAAATTAATGCATTATGAATTTACGATTCAAGAAATGTCCTACAAAGTCACCTCATGTGTGGGCGTAAAAGTTATCTATACAAATAAATAAAATTGAAGTGTCTAGTTTGTAATATCAAAAGAGCAGCTTTTTACAAACTGCATACGAAAGTAAACGGTACCTATAACAAGAAAACAATTTTTAAAATTTTTGTCTGTCTGTCTGTCTGTTTGTTGCCGCTAATCTCGGGAACGGCTGGACCGATTTTGACGGGACTTTCACTAGTAGATAGCTGATATTACCGGGCATAATATAGGCTACTTTTTTAACCGACTTTCGAAAAAGGAGGAGAAGGAGTCGTGTTTTTCTACCTCTGTATATCGATATCTCCGTGATTTCTTAACCGATTTGCGTGAATCTTTTTTTAATTGAAACAAAACTGCAAGATGCTCCCATAAAAATTTCGGGTTCCAACTCTTTAATCCTGATGCTGCAGGGGTACTGCCCTTCTAAACTGTGGGGATTTAGGAACTGTCGATTATGAATAGTTATTGTAGGTACCAAGTAAAGACTACATCATGATCGCTGAATTCCAGGACCCAACTCCTCAATCCTGATGCTGCAGGGTAGAAGCCCACCTAAACTGGGGATTTAGGAACGCGGACGAAGTCGCGGGCGTCCGCTAGTGTTAATATATGTTCTGTTATTATTATGCCATATAACCTTAATCGAATTGCCACAAGCCGCTGCCTGATCGAGTAGAAAATAATGAATTTTCCGCCCGAGAATTTCCATAAGCTTATTTGTTGCGCCGACAGGCGTTTCATGTTCACGGCCAAGCCGCGTAGTTACGTACGTAGCTACTTACCTCGTTTTAAAGGGCACTTGTCCATGTACATTGTACAGCTAAGAGAACACGAACCCTTTTAAACTTGTTAGGTTTACCCTAACTTAGTATATCTTTTTTTATTTATTTATTTATATTTTATTTAGTATCTAGTAACAAATAATAAAACAAACATTTAAAGGACGTGCAATAGGACAATCCAAACTTTTGCATTTATCTATACTATCTATACTATTATAATAAAGAGAGAGCGTGAATTTTGTGAGTTTGTATGTGGGTAGTTCTACGATAAGAGGTAACTTGTGCGGCAATCAGTTTAAAATATAAATTTTACTCTATATGTTGTTATTTTTTGCAATGAAACACATCACCTAAATGTACTTTATTAAATAACGTCACGATTCAATGCCTAATTAAAGTATATTTTTCTGAAATTCCTTATAAAGTCTAAAAAAGTCTCTAACCTGGCCTGTCCCCCTGTCGGTTTCAGTTTAATTTGAAACGATACATACTTTCTTTGTATCAGTTATTAAACTAAAGTATGTTAAACACAAACTTCAATAAATGTATTCAAGTATTGTTAAGGAAAAATAGAACAATATTTATTTATTTGCAATATATTTTAAACTTAACTTTTGTCCCACTGTTTTTGGGTATCTACTCTAGAAAATTTCATTCCGCTACTACAAACACAAATATAAAACGGCCATATTCCAAATAGTGCTCAAAGTCATCTACTGACGTGTAGTTCGTAATGCAAAACACGTGAGCCGTTACGAGCGCCGTCATTTGTTAGTTGTTGCGACCGTTGATTCAAAGTAGTCGTTTCGCGAGGTCATTGTGTCTCTAACCTGGCAAGTCATAAAAGTTATATTATTCATTCAATTTATTTGCATTTACTGGTCTAATTAAATAATGATGGACTAGTGAAAGTGTGATACATAATGTACCGAAAAACTTCTTATGTCAATTTTATTAAAACAATACAATTTATCATGAAAACGTCTCTCACCTGCCATATTTCACCTGTCAAGATAAATGCCAGGAGAGAAACTAGTTGACTAGGGGAGATAAGGTTAGTGCAAACAAACAAAGTAAAAAAAGTCAAAAAAGTCAACAAAGTCAAAAAAGTCAAAAAAAGTCAAAAAAAGTCAAAAAAGTCAAAAAAAGTCAAAAAAATCTAAAACCGTCAAAAATGTCAAAAAAGTCTTTTTTGACTTTTTTTGAATTTTTTGATTTTTTTGATTTTTTGACTTTTTAATAAAATATGCATAAAGTGACTTGCCCTTACGTGAAAAGATAAATAAATAGAACAAAAATCATAATATAAGTGTTTAATGAAAAAACAGCTACTTTTCTCCGTGGCCGTATTCTCTATGGACTTAAAACCTCTTATCGTAGAATCACCCATGTATGTCCGGAGCAAACTTTGGAACCACCGCACCTATTACAATAATTCTTTTACCATTTCAAAGGTACATTATTCCAGATGGTTATAGGCTATAATCATGTTAATAAATGTATTATGGCTAGATATTATGTGCAAATTTGTTAAAGAAGTCGGAAATTTTTTTGACTCTTAAACGGTTTCAAGGCGTGCGCTGGGTCATATACTGTTATTGGATGAAAATGATGTATGGGTGAATTGTTCCTCTTAAAGAGTTCTAAAAAAAAGTCCGCGATAGCATATGTCTATATTCTAAGGATAACTTACAGTAACCATTTCTATCTTTCAAATTTTGATTAAAAATAATGAATTATTTTCGAAGCTTCTTTAACCGATGTGATGTCAATCTATATCTAAATAAATATGTTTATTATCGTAAGTATTTAATTTAGAACATATTTGCCCTTTACACTATACAATTTAAATTAATATCTTAAGAGTTATCGGAAAATTAATTTTTCCGCGCGACAAAATAATAAAATGGTGCCGGCTGGCGCGGCGGGGCACGGTGGCGGGTATCGGTGCGGGATATTCGTGTGATTCCTGTGGTGATCTTATTGACAATCGTCTCCTATAAGAAGCTCACAAGAACAAATATTTAATTTTCAACCCGGACGAAGTCGGCGCGGGCTTCTAGTACCTAATATTATTAAAATTAACTAAAAGTTAATATGAATTGTTTGTGTGTATGTGTGTGTGTTGTGTATGTGGGTGCAATTAAGTATACCTACGCAAAAAGAACATTTTTCTTACTAAGCCCTATAATTTACAGTATAGCATGGTATAGTGATATCTGCTGAGCCGTAGCGCAGGGTTGAGGTAAGGCGGGGGTCACATCGCCGGGGCACGTTGCACCCCCCGCTGCGCCATGCGTGGGGCTCACTCGCTGCGGAGGCGGTTGTTTTGAAGTTTACTAGAGTTAGTAGGCATAGTGGATGCTTATTAATTGTTAATCGCTACACTGCGGCTACATTTTTTTTTTTTTAATATGAATAGCGAGCAAACGAGCTGGCGGGTCACCTGATGAAAAGTTATTACCGCCGCTCCTGAACACTTGTAGTACCAGAGGCACCACCAATGCGTTGCCGGCTTTTCAGGAACATATTGGTTCGCCCCTTGAATAACCCCATATTGTAATTATGTGGGAACACTGTCGAAGGGAGATGATTCCACAATTTGGTAGTACGTGGAAAAAAGATCTGGAGCGAACGAGTGGTCGAAGTGCTCCAGGTACCCAGGACATTATCGGAACTAAGCGAATATTCGCGTTATTGCGACAAGTGTGGAAGATTAGTTCGTTGAATCGCGATGTAGATGTTTGAGCAAACACGAATCCTTATCGTGGCACTGTCGGTAAATAACAATTGACTGCTATAGTTCTTTTTTCACGAGGGCGCGTGACTCATGGTTGTATGTATCGTATCTATAAAAGTGGGAGCGAGAGATTCCTGGCGCCTGACCGCTTCCACCTAGGCTCCTGAGAGGATCTACCCACAGGTAAAGCTCACGTGCCCTCGTGAATTGCAAGAACTATAATGTAGGCAAGAACATCGCGTATACACGATATTTTTTTATTTTACGCGACAATGCGACACGAATTTTCGCGCGATATTGTAGGCGCAGCATTATAAAACATATATTATAATGTATCAGTGTAGGCCAAATATTGGCTGTTATGACAAGGTTTGTTAGGTACACTTTCACTTAAAAACTACAAGACTGCAATTTTTATGAAACTTCAGCAAGTAGTTTATACTTACATCAGAATTATTAGCGCACAGGCTCTGTTATTTTTTCCCGGAACATTAAAGAATTCCCGTGGGAATAAAAAAACCCTTAATCCGCGCCTACGAAGTCGCAGGCATTTGCTCAGGTAGTATGAAATAAATATACTTAGTAGGTATCAAGATATAATGCTAAAGTGGGCGCGAAAAAATCCCATTTAAAAAAAGAATTTCAGTTTTTCACAAAGAAAATTTTTCAGAAAATTTTCCAGGCTATTTGGCCACATCTTTCCATAAAAACCTAATTCTGACTAATATTAACAGTTTAAAACAAAAAGTAGATACCTAGAAAAACCCTTTTTTTTTTTTAATGTTTCTACTCAGTATTGTCCCTTGGAAATTTTATTTGTGCCGCATTTTCAATGATGCGCGCCGACCAACGAATAGCGTTTTATAATAATTAATTAAAAAAATTGATTCAATACAATAAAATTTCGTCTTACAAAAGTCGGTCACCCATCCAGTTCCGGACCTGGGTCAACGTTATAAAAATCAAATAAGTAGGTACACTGTTCAATTCAATAGTGTTAGGTCTTGAAGTAGCCTTGGAGAGAACCATGCTAGCTCTACCCACGCGATCGCAATCAGAAATCCAGCTTTTTAAATTTAAATCTTAATCCTAACATTATAGAGTCTATTTTAAAAGCTTATAATCATTAATCTATGATGTCATTTTGGCGAAACCCATTCTAAATTCCCCACTTGATTACCGAGACTCGTTAGCTCAGTAGGTTAGAGCGCCGATATACAAATTTGCTTGACCATCGGAGGGCGGAGGTTCAAATCCTTCACGAGTCAGACTTTTTCTATGTACTATTCTATTTTTTTTTTTTAATATTTCTATACTTCTTTTTTCAACCCATTAATCTGTCAGAGAAGGGTTATAGGCCACTACACTGGGCCAATGCGAATTGATAGACTTCACACATTACCTTCATAATGTTTCCTCGCTGTTTTTAAGCTATTGCATAGCTTCTATAGCGGGCCTTGAGCGTGGAGACCGAATCCAGAAATTCCGTAACGAAAATAACCTGACACGGGACTCCTCTCACCGCTAGATGGCGTTGATAAAAAATGCTATGCTTTATAGCGCGTAAAGCTAATAGCTTTACCGCGGCAGTCCCCGAGTGCCACACGTCTTTTTTTCTTCACCGCTGAAGCTTGATGTGATATTTACGCGTAACGACAAACTTAGCCAGACGCTTACGGCGTTCTTAATATGTTTAGTTTATCACTTGTAGCATGGTTTCACTATCACAAGAGTCAAGACTATCACTGACAGTAAGAACTTCCTACGCGGTATGTTTAACGCCTTTCTGCAAAAGTAACTTGTTTATCTTTTACGTGTCGATTTCACCAACGTCAAGCGACGTTTAACCGAGGAATAAACTGGTCGTTCTGACAGTTTTTGTATTGAAAATCTGCCAACATATCAAAATTTAAATATTACTCAACGATGCTTGGTGAAATCGATACTTAAGACGGTAATCGGTACTTGAAACAGCAAAGGAAAATAGATTCGTTATAGCTGTCGTAGAGTTCATTTTATTAAGCTCAACCTGCGTTTAAAATCACGCCACGTGTTTTTTTTACGTCAGTAATTAAAAGTCTACTATTGTAAATGCCAACGAAAGGTGAGAAACTCTTAAAAATACCGACGCGATTGCGATATATTTACCAAAATCACAATAAAAGTATTGCCTCTAAAAATATAATCGAAAAGTTATAGCTAAGTGAGATTGCAAAGGTACTTTGTAGCTCTACTTCTTACTTAACCAACGAAAGTTTATAAGGCTTCTTCCGCTGACGACTGTATGGTGAAAATGTTTTGTAAAAAATTACGGTAAGTTTCCTGTTTGGTCTCTTCTCAGCAGAATCATCATTCCGAACCGGTGGTAGATTCTCGACTTGTCATAAGAGCCACAAGTTGGCCTACATGAAATAAATAATTTTGAGTTTGGGACGAGCCTTTCTTGGACTGTCTCTACTGTTGGAAATATATATGTACTCGCATACCCTTTATAATTGATTTTTTTTAATATTCAGAGCTTCGATGCAAAAAGAGAGTTATAAGGCCACTGTCTGTTTGTTTATATTCTGTCTGCGTGAGAAATCGCAGCGCTCAAACGCATGGACAGGTTTGAAAGCGGTTTTTAACCGACTTCAAAAAAGGAGGAGGTTCTCAATTCGTCGGAATCTTTTTTTTGTATGTTCCCCGATTACTCGAAGACGCCTGGACGACTGCCCAATATCTACTCCAATACTTTTCAACAACTTGCAATGAACATTTGAACAAACACTTTTTTTCATTGTTTCAGTTTACGAGTTCATCAACCCTGACGATGTGATTTCCGAGAAACTTCGATTTCCAAAGAGATTGCTTTTACCTAGAATGAAGAAAAAATAAATAAAATATTTAACCAGAAAATGTTTTATTTAGTGAATATCCTTTATAGGAAACCATCCCAAACTCATCGTGATAGGTACCTACTGTCTACTGTATCCTTCTATCGAACAGGAGTTTATAAAATGTGACAACAAATCTTGCGTATTGAAGGCCTTTACAATGAGAACCTTTTGCTGTGAAGGAGATCAAAAGTGCGTAGGAAGTCGTCGGTTTCTGTGATTGAAAATCTTATAGGTAGGTACATATTTTATAATTCTTTACGTAGAATATCACGATAAAACCTTGTTTGCCCTTCGTAGCAGACCTTAGACCCCCTACTTTTTATATATTTTTAGCGAGCAAAAAATAGTCGGGTCACCTGATGTTAAGTGATTACCGCCGCCCATGAACATTTGTAGCAACTGAGGCACCACCAACAAGTTGCCGGCTTTTCAGGAATTTGTTGATCCGCCCCTTGAATAACCCCATGTTGTAATTTAGTGGGAACATCGTCACAGGAAGTTGGCTCCACAGTTCTTCTACACGGTTTCAGGGCTGATCTATTAGATGCTGAAGCAATATATACTAGCTACTGAGACTTCGCTTATCTACTAAGGGCTTCATAAGGAGGCTCAGGGTCGTTAAGCGGGTGATGGAGAGAGCTAGTTTCAGAGTATCTCTGCGGGAGATCCGTAGGAGAATCTTACGGAGTAAGCTGAAATGGCAATGAGCGGGATAC
Source organism: Hipparchia semele (assembly GCA_933228805.2). Classification (NCBI taxonomy): domain Eukaryota; kingdom Metazoa; phylum Arthropoda; class Insecta; order Lepidoptera; family Nymphalidae; genus Hipparchia; species Hipparchia semele. Next base: position 13,688,563 of record OW121710.1, on the reverse strand, counting down.
ATGAATGGAGAACGAGGGCGTCAGGGTCCCAAGGTGCTGGAATAGCGAGAACCTTTAAAGAATAGTCGAATTCACACACACGAAGGGTTACAACTTCCATACCATCGTAACAGCGATTGTTAACAGCAAAAAACGCCGAAAAAATCACGTTTATTTATTTTGTTATTATAGCGACAATAGAGACACATTCTGTGACTACCTTAGCGGTTCATGAGTTACAGCCCGCTGACAGACAGACGGATGAACGACCAACCGAGGTTTAGTAGACGGGTCTCGCTGGCATTGTTTAGGAACGGAACCCTAAAAAGCATCGCCGTTCGCTTTCAGCGCGGATGTGTTCATATTTTCCGTGCTAGGGCGGGCGGTACGCGGTATCTACGCGTCTATCAGCTGTGAAGCCTGAAGGGTCAAGGTCTCCCGGGTCAACGCTGGGAGGGGGTAAATGCGAGGGGAAAGAGCGGGGCGGGAGGGACGCGTGGGCGTCGCCATGGCAACCGGCCCACGCCACCTACGCGCCTAGCAGGTAGTGAATCAATTACCTGAGCTTTCCGTACCAGTAATGAGACGTAATTTAATAAATACTGCATTTATATCAAAGGACCTGATTGGTTATGTATTTAACAGTTTCCCGTTTTAATAATTAATATTTCTATATTACGTCACGTCTATATTCTACCGTGATTTTTTGCATGGGTATTAATGAGTGCCTGGACAGTGACATAGACTTATGTCTCGGAAAAACAAAGGGTTTTTCACGAGATTCGCCCGACTAAGACCTGAAACGCTCTTCCGAGATCTGTGTTTACTAACACGTACAATTTAGGTGTCTTTAAAATAAAAGTGATTAGCCATGAATAGGCAACGCAGTACACCGTAGATCACATCATCACTTTCCATCAGCTGTGATAGTGGTCAAGCGTGTGCCTATAATGTAAGTATACAGATTTAAAAAACCTGCAAAGTCGCGACCGTATAAACTGTGGAATATTCCAAAGTAAACAAAGAAACAACCATGAAATATATAACCTTTGTCCACTTCATCTTAGATTAATTTTAATACTGTTTTATGCCTGCAAGATAAATAAAAATAAAATAAAGAAGATTTGTCATTTATTTTAAAACGCAAGTAAACAAGTGTACGAAATTTTTCCTCTTATAAAACGTTTAATAGGTACTCCGTTACGCAAAGCTTTTCTATTGAATAATCTGGAAGTATTCAAAAGTGTTTACATCTCGTTGTTTACACAGCTCCGCTTTGTCCTCAGCAGTCGATTTGCATTAGAGCAGGGAAATCAATAGGGAATTCGTAATTTGTCTTCGGGCGGAAAATAAGTGGGCATTTATCGTGTTTATCGTATTATGTTCGTAGATTAGATAGTAGGCTAGTAGGTATGTAGGTACCTAAAGATGTGTGGACATGACGCTAACATGACGTCATAATTTTTTTATTCGATGACAAGATAGTCCTGGACTGCGATCTCACGCGATGCTAAGTGACGATGCAGTCTAAGTTGGTAGCGGGCTAACTTGGAAGGGGTATGGCAGTATACTCATACTCCTAATAGGTTTCTACACGACATCGTGCCGCGGAAAGCACGTCTTTGACGGTAGGGCGGTAACTAGCCACGGCCAAAGCCTCCCACCAGACCAAAATACAATACACAGTAGAATATACAATTATTATTTTGTATTAATAGAAAAGCTGAAATTGAATTGATGATATTTTCATTCCTAGAAACTGACTTTATATGTTCACGTCCAATTCACCGAGAGTGGTGGACCTGCGCAATTGTTAGTAGGTAATAATAGGAACCGTGCGCCGATCGTACAAAAGTCCCGCTTTTTTTTTAACTTTTAGGATACCGTAGTAAAATAAAAAGGAACCCTTATTTGGAAAAGAAGCAAATTGCAATTAGTTAGGTTACTGATTCTGAACGTAATATTTTCCTCGTTCTCACCAACAAAAAATAAAGTTGCAATTTTATTACCTAGCTGGACTAGGTTTTTAGAAATCCTGCGAGGAACTTTTGTTTTTCTGGGAGAAAAAGCGTTTTTCTTTAAGTTTTCAACTTTACCCAAGCAAAAAATCAAGTCGACCAATAGCTCTGTTACGGCGTGATTTTAGGAAAAACCAACAAAAAACAAACAGGCTTTCGTATCCCTACTGATATAAAATATGCGAAAGTGTGTTAGTTCATTGATTTGTCCTTCAATCATGTAGCAACAGAGCGATCCATGGAAATTTACATAGTGATCTCGCAAAACAAAAGATACCTAGGGATTTTTAAAAACCTAATCCTTAAAATATGGTCGTATCGTTGCGGAGGTCGCTGGCTCGCTTCGCTCGCCATGTCTCTTTCCCCTTCGCTTCACTCAGCCTCGTAAGCTTACTTCATTCAGGACTTCCTTGACGAGTTTCTGGCTCTGCGCTATAAAAACACTCCATGAGTAGGGCAGACAAGACTGCGTAGAGTCTGGGCGTTATCTAAAAAGCAAATACACGCGACGAAATGAATGAGATAGCTGAGTTGTAAGCCAAAAAAAATTCTGTGGCTGGCCTATGATTCCCCTTGGAATTATTGATCATTTCAGATTATGTACCTATCATAAAATCGCAAAGGCATACGAAGCTATCCAGCTGAGATCAGAGCTCTCTCGCGTAGTGAGCATCTACCCGCATCTACCCTCGTCTACCCGTGGGTAGTCAACTAGTCATGTAGCAGTATACGCGTTGACCCATGAAACCTTTTCACGGTGCGATCGCCTTTACCCGCTATGAAAGGTGCGATATATATAGACAATAGGTTTATTATGTGGGGCTGGATTAAAACATTAAAAAAGCATAGCAGGTAGGTACCTATTCTAATCAATGTGGTAAAAAATGTTTTATTTAATACCATAAAACATAAAGAAATAAAACAAGAAAGAAAACGCTGGCTGAACTTGTAGGCGCCGATATGAGAGCTAATAAATTAAGAAAATCGGATGCACAAGACCGGGCAAAGTGAGCAAAAGCATGCTGTAAAGCGGACCCCATCTAGTGGGTCAACGCTCAGTCGAAGAAGAAGATAAAGAAATAAAACATAAACATATAGGGACGTGCAAAGATACCTGTGCCGATAGAGCCTTGTATCATGTTCCTTCTTTCATAGTCTGTAAGAAATTGACGATGATTGCGATCGTGAACTTGTAGCAATCATGTTTAGACAATCCCACGACTGCTCCCAATGCCGTTGGCTGCGAGATCGATGCTCCCTAAACATTCTTCCATCCTTGAACTTTCTTTGATTAAGCGGATGTTCAAGAGAAAATTATACGTAATTGAGGTATTACAGAGGAACGTGATTGAGCCACGTGATTAAATAACTGAGCAGAGACAAAGTTTAATACAACTGAGCTGTGATAGGTACACTTGTGGGTACGCTACTATCAAAGTGTAACTGACTGACTGGTCTAGCGGTTAGAATGTTCGACTGCAGATGACGAAGTACCGGACTCGATTCCCGAGTTTTTCTGCTAAGAAAATTCTCTGTACTAACCCGGAGTTAAGGAGTCGGCAGTGCGTCACCCCCCGTGCTCGGAGAGTCTTGCAGTCCTGCGCCTGATCTTTCTCCGTGTAGGACTTCAGTCCCACAGGTTTATGAGAGTAAGGAAATAGAGATTGCGGCTGTGTTAGCGCACCAACTTTTGAACCATAATATCTCACGTGCAGATGGTTTAATCTTTGTGGAATTTAGCTGCCGTGGCCGGATTCGGTCGGGAGTAGGTACATTATAATTTCATATTTTACTACCTGTTATGAGTATATTATAGTCTATGTAATGTCATTGTGGCAACACTATATATCTACTGTGTGTCTATTCCTCTTCACCTCTAACCTCCATTGTCGTGTCTAAGTCTCATGTAATAATAATTAATATAATTTATATTGTTCAGAACAAATACTTTCATTAAACACCAATCTGAAGACTAAACATGGTGTCAGAAGTGCACTGAATCTTGAAAAGCAAAACTTCAAAGTCTTATAACTACAAAACTACAAGTTGCAATGTCGGAAAAAAAAGAACCGCGTGGCGAACAAAAACCTGAAATGTCTTCGTCAAAAATGTCTTCGTCGAGGCTCAACATAGCAGGAAACATAAAGCCCATGTGTCTTAAAGGAAATCTCGCTATAAATTGGAAAAATTGGTATCAGTCGTTAGTGATTTTTCTTAAAGCAAGTGCTATATATGATGAGTCTGATGCACGCAAGGTGGCGGTTTTGTTGCATTTCATAGGTGCGGAAAGTCTCGAAATATTCAACACATTCAATGTAGACATTGAGAACATTACATTCAGTCAGTTAGTCTCCAAATTTGAGGAATATTTTGTACCTAAAAGAAACATAACCTATGAGTGCTACAAGTTCTTTACAACAAAACAAAAAAGTGATGAAAGCCTTGAAGATTTTCTTACAACGCTCATCAACAAGAGCAAGTCGTGCGAATTTGGAAATTTACAGGATAGAATGATTAAAGACATTTATATAACAAATATGCATGAAAGTTTTCAGCATGTCCGGGAGAAGTTATTGCTTGAAGAGGATTTAACACTTGAAAAGGCTAGAAACTTGTCTAAAACAATAGTGTCAGCTAAATCGCATGCTACAGAGTTTAAAGAGTCTACTAATGTCTTTTATCAACGTCAGTCATTCAGTCAGTCAAGATCTCAGTCTTCAGCCAGGTCACAGTCAAGGGCAAGGTCACAGTCAAGAACAAGGTCACAGTCAGGATCAAGGTTACAGTCTCAAGATAGGAACAAGTGTACTCGGTGTGGGCAAATTCATAGATTTGCCTGCCCTGCTAAAAATGCGAGGTGCAGACGGTGTCACAGTCTAGGTCATTATATGGCTTTTTGCAGGTCAAAAACAGTGAAATACATACAATTAAGTGACAACAATATGAACAGTATGGACTATCAAGGTAACGACTCAAATTATTTGTTCGTCGGACACTTAAATTCATGTCAAACTACAAATTCAGATTGGAGTGTTAATTTTACAATTAATAACATAAATGTGCAATGTATTTTAGATACAGGAAGTGATGCTAATGTCATGTCATATAATTTGTTTCAATCATTGAATGTCAATCAAAATTTTTCACCTTGTCATGCTAAAGTTACATCTTATTGTGGTAATAGCATACCTATATTAGGTCAGCAAAAATTGGAATGTACTTATTATGTAAATAGTCAACCTCAGACAAAAATAATTAACTTTATTATTGCAAATGTGTCATCTCCAACTGTAATTGGTAAAAGTACTTGTTCAGAGCTAGGTCTCATTAAAAGAGTCTTTAATATTGAAAAGTCAAATGATTGTCAAGAAAGTCTTAGTCAGAATTATGATTCCAACTTAGTACAGAGTCAGAGTCACAGGTCAGAGTTTAATAATTGTCTTGTCAACAGTCATGAATTTCAGTCAGAGTCATATAATACATATAATAATTATCAAAATCTGTCAGAGTCATATAATAGTAATAATTATCAACAGTCACAGTCACAGTCAGTCAGTCATGTTCAGTCACATTTACAGTCATATTATATTAATAAAAATAATAATTTACAGAGTCTATTGTCTAAGTATAAATCTGTATTCGATGGATTGGGCTGTCTACCTGGTGAGTGTCATATCACTGTCAATACTGATGTTCGTCCTAAAATTGATCCACCGCGGAAAATTCCATTCTCATTACATGATAGACTGAAGAAGGAATTGGAAAATATGGAAAGTCTGGATGTCATCACCAAGGTTACTGAGCCAACGGCATGGGTGAGTTCACTTTTATTAGTTGAGAAGAAAAATGGTCAACTTAGAGTCTGTCTTGACCCAAGAAACTTAAATGAAGCAATATGCAGGTCTCATTACCCTATACCTACCATTGATATTGTACGGTCTAAGCTCCATGGTGCATCATATTTTTCGACTCTTGATGCAAGTAGTGGATTTTGGGTTATTCGTCTGGATGTTGAAAGCTCAATGTTGTGTACATTCAACACCCCATTTGGCCGTTATAGGTTTAAAAGATTACCCTTTGGTATTAACTGTGCCCCTGAAATATTTCATCGAATTATGACAGAAACGTTTGGTGTTTTACCTGGAGTTATGGTATATGCAGATGATATTTTAGTCTATGGAAAAAGTCAACAAGAACATGATGAAAATTTACAAAGAGTGTTTAAGAAAGCTCAAGAAGTCAACCTCAAATTTAATAAAAGTAAGTGTAAATTTGGTCATACTCAAGTTAAATACTTAGGTCATATATTTTCACAAAATGGAGTGTCACCTGATCCAGATAAAGTCCGGGCTATCAAAGATATGCCGTCTCCTGTCTGTCTCAAGGATCTACAAAGATTTCTTGGTATTTTAAATTATCTGGGAGGATTTATAAAGAATTTAGCAGAGGAAACTGAACCTCTCCGTCTCTTATTAAAAAAGTCAAGTGAATGGTCTTGGAATGAAAGTCATGAAGCTACCTTTAAACGTCTGAAAGATATTATTTGCCAGGCACCAGTCTTATTACACTATAATGTCAAAAAGTCAGTAGTCTTGTCAGTTGATTCAAGTCAGTCAGCAGTCGGTGCAGTCTTGCTTCAAGATAATCATCCAATTTGTTATGCTTCTAAAACATTAACGTCAAGTCAGAAACGTATGGCACAGATTGAAAAAGAACTGTATGCCATTGTCTTTGGATGTATTCGCTTCCATCAATATATTTATGGAAAAATTGTCACTGTTGAAACGGATCATCGTCCATTAATAACTTTATTTAAAAAGCCTTTAGCTGAAGTTCCAACACGTCTACAAAGGTTAATGCTTAGAATACAGGCCTATGACTTAAAGGTTGAATACAAACCTGGTACTAAAATGTACATTGCTGATTCATTATCACGTGCAGCTTTACCTGAGTGTAGTGAAGATGAACTGGATGAGGATGTCAAGGTTCATGTCAACATGCTAGTTAAAAACTTACCTATTTCAGAAGAACGTCGTCAGTGGCTTACCAAGGCTACAGAAAATGATGAATGTCTACAGCTACTTAAGCAATATTATGAACAAGGATGGCCTGATAGAAAGTCAGAAGTCAATAAATTAGTCTTACCTTACTGGAACTGTCGTCATGAAATCCATTCAGTCGGAAATTTATTGTTAAAAGGTAATAGTCTTATAATACCTACTAAACTAAGGTCAGAAATTTTGAAAATTATTCATAGTGGTCATCAAGGCATAGAAAAGTCTAAAAATTTTGCAAGAGGAGTTGTATATTGGCCATTAATGTCACATGATATACAGCAGTGTGTGGAAAATTGTGAAATCTGTCTGTCACATAGAAATGCCAATCCACCAGAACCTCTAATGTCACATAAAATTTGTTCTTTTCCATGGCAAAAGGTCGGAATAGATTATTTAAAATTCAATAATCAAACCATACTTGTCGTTGAAGATTATTATTCAAACTACATAGAAATTGCTAATGTAAGTTCAACTGGAGCCAAAGCGCTGATAAATGCTTTAAAACCAATATTTAGTCGCCATGGTATTCCATTAATAATTAATTCTGATAAGGGTCCGCCAATGAATTCACAAGAATTTAAACAATTCTTAGAGTCTTGGAATATTACACATACAACATCTAGTCCTTACCTGTCTCGTTCTAATGGATTAGTAGAATCTGGAGTAAAAATAGTCAAACGCATACTTACCAAATGTGCAGAGTCAGGTGAAGATCCGTATCTTGCTTTACTGCAGTACCGAACAACACCTAGAAGTAACTTACCATCTCCGGCTGAGTTATTGATGTCTCGTCGTCTCAGAACACTTATACCTACTGTTGAAAAACACCTTCAACCTAAAATAATGAGTCATAAAATATACAGGAAAATAAAACAACAAAATATTGATAAACAAAAATTTTATTATGATAAAAAGTCTAAAATCTTGTCTAAAGTAAAGAAAGGAGATAAAGTTATGTTTAAAAAGTCACCAGAGGCAAAATGGCAACCTGGAGAAATTGTAAAGGAATGTGAACAACCTAGATCATTTATTGTTGAAGCTCCAGATGGGTCTACATACAGAAGAAATCGACAACACTTGTTAGCTTCTCATTCTTCTAGTCCACCTAAGGAGAAAATATTAGAAAAGAAAGTAGAAAGTCCAGCAAGTAGTCAAAAGGTTAGTCCAAGGAAGGAAATGAGAATGGAAGATAAAAATAGTAATGAAAGTAATGATGTCGGATTAAAGAAAACAACTAGTGGTAGACAGGTCAAACCCCCGGTTAGGTTTCAAGATTGTATCTATGATTAAGTTAAAGTTAAAATTTATTATTAAGTCTATAAGTTTTCTATAAATGTTATCAGTTTGTTAGTAATTGTCAACCAGTCAGTTTGTCATAATAATATAATAATAAGTTTATATAAATATTGTCATGTTTTAAAAAAAAAAAAAAAAAGAAAAAGGGAGATGTTATGAGTATATTATAGTCTATGTAATGTCATTGTGGCAACACTATATATCTACTGTGTGTCTATTCCTCTTCACCTCTAACCTCCATTGTCGTGTCTAAGTCTCATGTAATAATAATTAATATAATTTATATTGTTCAGAACAAATACTTTCATTAAACACCAATCTGAAGACTAAACACTACCAAGCAAGCGGGGCATGTGTGTGCAAATGGGTACAACAATAGTGAAATGGGTGGGGATTGAACCGTCGACCTTTCAATTTTCTATCCGCACGTAGCACTATTGAGGCTATAAATGAGGCTTTGGAAGGTTTGCCTCTGTTAGGTTGCTTACTCATGTGTTTAAGCTATGTACTCCATCTTGCGTAGGCGATATACCCTCGTAGCTTATGAAGCCATTAGCGCAGAGTGGCAATGGAAATTTCATCATTAAATTTTACTTAATTTGCGTTATATCAAGGAAAATTTGGCAATGTTTCGCGTCATTATCCCACCGAACATTAACAAGCCTCAATAAGTAACTGATCACCCGTAAGCTCGAGTTCCCATACAAACGTAGGTTTTGTATAATTTTTTTTAGCCAAGCGCAACTTGAATTATATTATCCTCTCCCCTCCAAATAAGCGGAAAGGTTCTGCTAGGAGTGTGTACGTCAGTAGTGGAACGGGTGAGGCTCAAACCTGCGACCTTTCAGTTTTAAGTACGTTCATGATCATTGAGAATGAATACCCTCTAGGATTTTCATTGAAAGTCTATTCATCATCATATCCCATTATTGGCTCACTACTGTTTAGTGAGTAGACATCTTCTTCTTCTTCTTCTTCAACTTATAGACGTCCACTGCTGGACATAAGTCTCCTGCATGGACCTCCACAGATCTCGGTCTTGCGCCGCCTGAATCCAGCGACTCCCTGCGACTCATTTGATGTCGTCGGTCCACCTAGTGGGGGGTCTGCCAACACTGCACTTCCCGGTGCGGGGTCGCCACTCCAGCACCTTGAGACCCCATCGACCAACAGCTCTTCGAACTATGTGCCCCGCCCATTTCCACTTCAGTTTCGCGACTCGCTGAGCTATGTCGGTGACTTTGGTTCTCCTACGGATTTCCTCATTTCTGATTTGATCTCGCAGGGATACTCCGAGCATAGCTCTCTCCATCGCCCGCTGAGTGATCCTGAGCCTTCTTATGAGGCCCATAGTTAGCGACCATGTTTCGAATCCATAAGTCATCACTGGCAACACGCACTGTTCGAAGACTTTAGTCTTCTTAGAGTAGACATCACATACCATTATTGGCTCACTACTGGGTAGTGAGCCAATAATGGGATGTGATGTCTACTCTCGAATATGAAGTGGGTTTAGGCCACAGTCGAATTCGTAGACTTCACAGACCGTTGAGAATATTATTGAGAACCTTTAAGCGTGCAGTTTCCTCATGACTTTTATAATATGATGGAAGGCGAGCACATAAACAGTTTATGCATACATATTCATGATCATTTAGCCTGAATACTCTGAATTTTCTTTGTAATTCCGTTTAAAGTGTAAGGTCTACGTCCTTGAGCTATCTCATAAAGTTGAATGAATTTAATTTCCGACCGTGAAGGGTGCAGTTGATAACAGAATCCCGTTCACATCTGAATGTGCTCGTAGTGAAGTGGATTCGAGAGGCTTTACTGAGGTGCGCCGGCGCCGACCACGCCACCCGCGCGTCTTTGTCGGAAGATCTTACTTGAGATTATGGGAGTATAGGTACCGCATTGGGCAATTAGATGTAGTGTACTCGTACGAAACCCTTCAGTGCAACGTTTCTGAAACGAACGGCTAAGGTATGGAACGCACTTCCAGCTTCTGTGTTTCCGGCCATGTATAATCTGAGTACCTTCAAGATAAGAGTGAATAGAGGCATTTTTTAGGCAAGTGCGCTCCAACCTAGACCTCATCAATGCTTTCCATCATTGATTGTCGTCAAGCGCTAGCCTATCTCATAATAAAAAAGTGTACCCTCTGAGTAGATTGCACTTATCTAATACTGATATCTATCCTTAATATCCTAATATCCTTACTAATATTGTAAATGCGATATTATAAGTGTGTTTGTTTGTTGGTTTGTCCTTCAATCACGCCGCGACAGAAAAACGGATCGACATGATTTTTTGCATGGGTATAATTAAGGAACGTTAGAGTGGCATAGGCTACTTTTTATCCCGGAAAATCAAAGAATTCCCGTGGGATTTTTACAAACTAAATCCACGCGGACTAAGTTGTGGGCATCAGCAAGTAGGTACGTAGAGAATATTTGGACTTTTTGTAAAAAGAATTTCTCCTTTCTCCTCCAAATAAACATAAAGCTCATGTGTGGGTAGGTCGTCGATGTAGGTACGACAAAAATGCAACGGGTGGGGCCTTTCGGTTTTACTTGCATAATTTGCATAGACTCTTTGGAGTTAATAGAGACAGATTTAGAAACCCTGTTCAACATTTCTGAAACCATTGACAACAAATCACGACTAGCAAGTTTAACGAAAAAAATTACTAACTTTATTTGCCGCCCAAAAAGTCGCTATCCATAGATTGCGAAAGTAAAAATAACTTGGTTCCAGGCATCATCGGTAAAGCCAGTTGATGCAACTGCGTGCCATAAAGCTTAGAATTGAATTATAAAGCCATAAATACAAGCGACTACGTCATTACAAGGCATAAAACCACAAGTGCCAGGATAAGGACCTCGTCCAAGTATCACCGGTAGCCCACGTCTTCTTATCAAGAGCTTTTTTCATGCCACTTGTAATCAGACAAAGTTTAATACAAATATGAATAACTAGCTGATGCTCACGACTTCGTTCGCGTGGAATTAGTTTTCAAGATCCTGCGGGAACTATAATTTTGTTCGTCTATAAAAAGTATGTTTTAATCCAAGGTATAATCTATCTTCATTTTAAATTTCAGCCAAATCGGTCCAGTAGTTTTTGAGTTTATTCATTACAAACATACAAAAATACAAATCTTTCCTCTTTATAATAGTAGTGTAGATAAAAATTATGTGCATCGAAATAGTAACGGATAAGTAATAGCAAAGGATATTCTAGCCTTTGTATAAATGAATACTTAATACAGGTCGTCCCTAAATATCTAAGCAATTTTCAAAAAGAAAATTAGTAAGTAATGTTTGATAAATAATGACACGAGCATTGTACTGTACAATGGCTGTACATATTATTTTCTTGTCTATTTAAACATGAAAATGATGTGAAAGTATCGTGTTCTTTGAAGTTGCTAGTATAGTATTCCTTTTTATAATGTAGACATTCTGTGAGTATTTGTACGAACACATTTATTTTTTACCGACAACCTTAACAAATATAAGGAATATGGGGATATGTTGTACCCAAAATAGATTTTTCTCCCAAACCCACATGATTATATTAACGTTTTTCCTCAAACATTTTTTTCTAAATAAAATACATAATATCTCTATGAAAACGACCAGCACATATTTTCTTTAGCATATATTTTTAAGCACTTTATAGTTTTTTTTAATTTTAATAGCCAATCAGAACGTAGTGTATGTAAGTCGGGGAATTAAACTTGGAATCTCTTAATTATTCAACTGAACTTCGCCTAGATTAGAAGCCAGGAACCGACAGAAGGTGACGGGACGTAACCTCGGTCTATTCTTCCACCATTGTGCTATATCCTGAGTCGCACCATCACGTCTATAAAAAAAGAGTACGGATCAGACACGACTTCGTTTCAATTAATTTACAAGGATTCAGGACTTTATAGTACCTACCCCTTGAGTCCACTGACTCTAAACAATTCGCTTGGAGTTTTCCGACGTCCGTTCGTTAATATTGAACGAAAAACTAATAATATTTTGCTGTAATCCGCCAAAACGCCGCCCGCGCTGTAAACCATCGTTTCTCCTGGTATAGAATAAACGCAGGAATAACACAACACCAATACGCAGCACCACACAAACTCTTCAAAACACACACAAACACACGCTGTGTGTGCTGAAGCTTGCATGAGTTGCAAGCTTGAAGGATAGAACCAACGTTGCAAGTCATCGTGCGATCACAGAAAATCTTTGATTTCGATCGTTAGATCTTAGATTGCTACGATCGTAGTAGAGAGTAGAAGATAGTAGCGTAGAAGGCGTAGTAGTCTAGCTAAGTTATCTTTCTTTCTTTCCTTTTTTTTTCTTTTCTTTTGTTATACTTATAGTTAGTCGGAAAAGCGGAAGCCGGAAGGCATTCCAAAAAGGAGCTATTTATGCAGATCTTGACAGTTACCATTTCCGCTTCGGGACTTTTTCATCTGAAAGTGTCTGCGAAAGAAGTTTTCTACAATCTAAATAATTTAATTTAAAAAGAATTAATAAGATACTAATAATCTAGCTGAAGGATTTATCTAAATAATTTAATTTAAAAAGAATTAAAAAAAATATCTATACCTGACTCGTGAAGGATTTGAACCTTCGCCCTCCGATAAAGTGGATAGGAATCGGCGCTCTAACCAACTGAGCTAACGAGTCTCCTACCTCAATGATTAACATTTAGTAGGTATTCTTTGTAAACAGCTTTGTGATGTCATCATTACGATTGGTAGAAAATAAACCTTAACGGATTCGCATAGGGTTAAATTTTAAATAACAATATAGATGGGAGTTACTGCGTTTTGGAGCTAATATGAAACAGTATTCAGGGTCATTGAAAAATGAGTAAGCAAGATATCAGATAATAACAATGTAGTATGTATAATGTATATCCAAATGAAATCCTACGTCTATATGCAGCAGTTAGATAAAAATGAAAATATAAATCTTGCCTAGATAACAATTATTTACTTGGTGCGTTTTTGAAGTGTGTTTTGAAGGTATTTGTGTGGCACTAGTGCTAATGTTTTGTTGTTTCTGTGTTTCTTTTTAACCGACTTCTAACAAAGGAGGAGGTTCTCAATTCGTTGAAACCTTTTTTTTTTTTTTGGAGAAACGACGGTGAATGGGGTGAGGGGGGGTGTTGCCATACAGATTTTTTACTCAGTACGTATTGAGCTATTAGTCCTGTCCTACTATTGATGTTTTTGGTCGAAATTTCTATCTCCTGCGACACGCCAGCCTTAAAACAGTGACTTATAATGAGTTATAAAATATTATGTTCAGGTAAGCACGGAGCGCGGTGTAACGTAGTGGTTTGCGCTGAAGTTTACTTTCATGAATCATGAGTCAGTACTGCGTGTTCTATAGAAAACGATAAATATTATGAGTCAGTAGGTAATCAGTACCTACGTACTAACATTGATTTTGTTTGTTAGATACTTAGTTATAGTTCTTTCAATTCACGAGGGCACGTGGCTCATGGTTGTGTATATGTCGTACCTGTATAAGTGTGAACGAGAGCTTGCTCGCGCCTCACCGCTCCCACCTATGTTTCTGACGGGCACGCACACTAACGCAATGTGCATGTACACGACGTAACCACAAGTAGAGCGCCCGTAACTTCGTGAGATAAACGTACTACCCGTAGATAGCTACTAACTAGGGTTGCCAGATTTTTTTTTTCAGACTATAAGGGACAAATGGGTAAATGGGTAAAAAATACGGGATTTCAGTTTTTTACCCGGGACAAATAAAAACAAAATTATTTAGTGTCTTTATTTTGATATTTTTCCGAGTATCGAGTCAGTTTAAACATATTTTTATTCGTTTTAACATATCTGCAAAAATCAATACAATTATAATCGTAATTATAAACGGTCATCAACTCTTTTTTTTTACGAATGTTGCGTGTGTGAATACTTGGATCGATTTCATAATGAAAAACGAAGTACAGTTAAAATACGGGACAGAGTCAGTCCCGCCGGGACATTTTAAATTGTGCCTAAAATACGGGATGTCCCGGAAAATACGGGACGTCTGGGAACGCTACTACTAACATTATAAATGCGAAAGTTTTATGATTTGTCCTTCAATCCAGTAAAGGAGCAACGAAATATCGCGATTTTTTCATATGTATAATTTTATTGAGGACCTGGAGAACCACATAAGCTACTTTTTACCCGACAAAAAAAAAAGAGGAGGCTCATAAGTCGTCGCGTCGCGTATAGGTGTTTTATATCCTGGAAAATCATGACTCGATGTTAACAACTAAATGTTAGTTTAAAGTTTAAACAACTAGGCCACACCATCGCTGGTAAACTCCAGACTCCAAAGTCTGGAACATCGGCGCAAGGTTGCCTGTCTGTCGGTGTTCTACAGGATATATTTCGGAGAGTGTGCCCAAGAACTATTCGATTTAGTTCCTCCATCACCTTTCTACCACCGAACCGCGAGACATCGCACGAATCTGCACCGCTACGTGGTCGAAATTCCACGATGCCGCACTAAGCGCTTCGCTTCCTCGTTCCTAATACGCACCGCAAAAATTTGGAATGCCCTTCCGGCTTCCGTTTTTCCAACTAACTATAATGTGGGTGTCTTTAAATCAAGAGTGAATAGGCATCTTCTAGGCAAGCGCGTACCATCTTAGGCTGCATCGTCACTTACCATCAGGTGAGATCGCAGTCAAGCGCTAGTCTATATATTAAAAAAAAAACACCAGTCAACACCCCCAAGATAAAAATAACTTCCTTACTTCAACAACAAAAGCCTAGCACACAGAACGTATTAATAAAGCGGAACTTAAAAGCGTTTATATTCACAAATTCAAACATTAGTTACTACATACCCTTTTATAAATCCAAATTGCTATAATTTCCGCCGTGTATTTGCCTGACAGTAATGGCCTGATGACTGTCGATTATCAGATTGCGTGTATATTCTTTCTTTACACAATATGTCATAGAAAATGGCCTAGGATGTTATAGGCTTTAATCTTAATGTGGCTATTTACCTACCACCCTACAGTCAAAGACGTGACGCCAAGCGATTTAGCGTTCCGGCACGATGGCGTGTAGAAACCGATTAGGGGTATGGGTTGAATTTACACTGCTATACCCCTTCCAAGTTAACCCGCTACCATCTTAGACTGCATCGTCATTTACCATCAGGTGAGATCGCAGTCAATGGGCTATCTTGTCATTGAATAAAAAAAAATCCACATATCTTTTGTATGATGAAAAAACAACTTTCTTTTTCTTTCTTTAAAAAAGAATATTAGCCAAGCTGAACTTGACTTACATTCTCCTTTCCCCTCCAAATAAGCGGAAAGCTTGCGCTAGGAGTGGGTACGACAAAAGTGCAACGGGTGAGGCTCGAGCCTGTGACCTTTCAGTTTTCAGTCCGCACCTTTAACCGTTGAGTTATTGAGGCTTTAAACACACCTACGTGCTAATCTGTGCTTAGCAAAACTCATACACTAACAATAGTTTTAACACACACTTGTAATACGAGCCATTGGGACATAGAGTCTTCAAATTCAAATTCAAAATTAATTTATTTCATGTACTAACTTGTAGCTCTTATGACACGTCATAGATCTACCACCGGTTCGGAATGCAGATTCTGCTGAGAAGAGCCGGTAAGACACTCAGCAGTTGCTCTTTTCAAAAATTTTTTTTTTTACAAAGCTATGCCATGTATACAGTGCTTCCACAATAAAGCTTCAAAAATGCAAAAATGCATACGTAGGTACACCAATCCAACGCATGTCAAGATGGGCAGCCAAAGCAGACCCATTCCCGTTGGTGGCACCCGTTCACGAGCATGACGCATGATCCAGCCATTGCTTCGCTCAACCATATTTGAGGGAACGTAACAACCCGCACCACACGACACCACCACAGAAATGTTTAACTTCAAAACTGAAATACCTACTTACATGAAAATCCTATATAGACATCGAATCTGTAGAGCAGTAGCTTTCAGGAGTGAATTGTGTAGAATCTGTCTGTAGAGAGAGCTATAAATTATTGTAGATAGGTACAATAAAGCGCTGGGCGGAAAGTGGTCCGCTGTGATTGGTCGACGCTAACCACTAGGGCACTAGCCGTATACGGAATGCGCGGGCGCTGATCGGGTTACGTCGAGAGTGAGCGCACACTGTACCTACATGTAAGTCTACTCCGTTGGCGAATGAAATTACGTATGTTTTTGACAATGACAAGATGGCCCTTGACTGCGATCTCACCTGATGGTAAGTGACGATGCAATCTAAGATGGTAGCGGGCTAACTTGGAACGTGTATGGTATATTCAAACCATACCCCTAGTAGGTTTCTACACGCCATCGTGCCGGAACGCTAAATCGCTTAGCGGCACGTCTTTGACGGTAGGGTGGTAACTAGCCACGGTCAAAACCTCCCACCAGACAAATACATACATGTACGTATACATATCCGACATGTCATTCAATAAAAAAAAACTTAATTAAAATATTTAAATGCCATTATATGCAAGCAGTAGTTGAAGCCCGCGACTCCGTTCGTGTAGACTGAGGTTTTTTAATTCCCGCGGGAACTTTCTCATTTTCCGGGATAAAAAGTAGCCTAATTCCAGACTATGATCTACTTCTGTGCCAAATTTTAGCAGAATCGGTTCAATCGTTGGTACGTGATTGAGTAACAAACATCCAAACATCCACACTTTCACATTTATAAATAACTAGCTTTAACCCGCGGCTTCGCTCACGTTAGGTTCGATTTTTTAACCCCCTATTTAACCTTCTTGGGGTTGAAATTTTCCAAAATCCTTGCTTAGCGGGTGTCTACGTCCTAACAGCTACCTGTATACCAAATTTCAGCTCGATCGGTCCAGTGGTTAGAGCTGTGCGTTGATAGATCAGTCAGTCAGTCAGTCAGTCAGTCACCTTTGCCTTTTATATATTTAGATTTTAGTAGGATATATTGTGTTAGCAAAGCTGCCGTATCGGGTAGTGTTCACCGCTCGCCACCCGCGTTATAAGGCCGCGTCCACATTGTTATGTTGACCGATAATCGCCGTCACTTCCGCTGAAAAGTTTACTTTACAACACGATCAACGTCGGTTTACAGTTTCGTTAGCGTGAACTCGGTGTTTACGCGCCAACCGCCCGCGGATACTGTTGCCACTCGCCATGTCTAAAAGCCGAAAAGCCGGACGGAACAGTAGCCTAAGCACGAACATTTAACTTTCGAATAGTAAAGGTGAAGTTAACGCCAGCAAGAAATTTTAAATTATGAAAATGACAGGAGCGGAGCGCTTCTGTCATTTTCGTATATTGGCGTTAACTTGATTTCTTAACTTAAACTTAATTTGAATGTGATTTCTTAACCGATTTGCGTGAATCTTTTTTTAATTGAAATAAAAACTGCAAGATGCTTCCATAAAAATTTCGGGTTCCAACTGTTCAATCTTGCTTCAGGGGTACTGCCCTCCAAAACTGTGAGGATTTAGGAACTGTCGATTATTTATGAATAGTTATTGTAAGTACCAAGTAAAGAGTACATCGTTGAATTCTAGGACCCAAATCCTCAATCCTGATGCTGCAGGGTTTCTGCCCACCTAAACTGAGGGGATTTAGGAACTGTCGATTGTGAACTGAAGAAGCGGACGAAGTCGCGGGCGTCCGCTAGTTCGTCATAAGAGTCTCAAGTTGTGCTACATGAAAGAAATAATCGTATAATATGTTTTGTAAAAAAAAACTTTTTTTTAGTAAAACAAGGTTTTTTTATTATCATTTACCATAAAATCTTCCTCAATTCTAATGAAACAACAATAAAATTAAACGAATAAGTCTTCTTTATTATTAATCATTCAATATTAATTTCAGAAATTGAAAAACACATAACAAATGTAACAAAAAATGGTCAAATTTAAAAAGCCTAAGAAAAGCCGGATAGGCCGGACACCGTCTAATTGGCTGCACACGCAAAAAAATTGCCTGACTGTGTCCGGCTTTATTCGGACGCCTGGCAACGCTACCCGCGGCTACAGTGTATGCATGTAGACTTTTATGATCCAAATTGTTCAAGTTGATATTATACCCACCCAAAAAAAAACCATTTTTAAAATTTTTGTCTGTCTGCCTAAAGTCTGTCTGTTTGTTTGTTGCCACTGACGGATGGACCGATTTTGACGGGACTTTCACTGGTAGATAGATAAGCTTTTTTTTAATATTTTTAGCAAGCAAACTAGCAGGTGGGTCACCTGATGTTAAGTGATTACCGCCGCTCATGAACAATTGTAGCACCAGAGGCACCAATGCATTGCCGGCTTTTTAGGAATTTGTTGGTCCGCCCCTTGAATAACCCCATGTTGTAATTTAGTGGGAACACCATCGCAGGAAGTTGGTTCCACAGTTTCAAAGTACGTGGAAAAGAGATATTGCGCATCGGATGGTCGAAGTGCTGCAGACTCGCAGGTGGTGAGGGTGAAATTGTAGAAGACGGTGGAATAAGGTCAAATAGCTCTTCAGAACACTCTTTGTTATATAGCCGATAGAATACGCAAAGAGAAAAATTCCATAAAATTAAGAAAAATATTTTGTGGAAAAAGAAAAATCATGAAAAGTCTGACTCGTGAAGGATTTGAACCTCCGCCCTCCGATGGTCAAGAATATTTGTATATCGGCGCTCTAACCTACTGAGCTAACGAGTCTTGCTCAATGCGCGCTATTATTTGGCATGAGTTTCCCCAAAGTGACGTCATTCATTGTAGGTTAATCATTAGCAACGTGTGTTTAAAATGATTCTCTACTCTATTTCTTAAGCATTACGTTTTATAATTAAACCTTTGGATGTAGTCTAAAAGATTGGGTGGCTGCAAAGAGATGGCTGTGGCCAACTGGGGTGTTACCTAGGTACCTAGGTCATAAGTCATTACTAACAATACCATTAAGTATAGCTATAAGGAATTTTGTTTATTAACGCATGCACTTAGATGATATTAATAATAATTAATTTTTTGTCGTAAGCGCCCGGTGACGTCCCTCGATTACGCATTTCTCTGAAAGGTTTTTTGGGATTTGGAAACCTTTAGGACTACTAAGGAAAAATAGTTTGAAATACATTGGCGGATTCTTACAGAAGCGCATGTGTTTTGAAATGTGACACGAATTAGTTTTCCAATAAGTTACTCGTATAACAAAAGTGAGTTTATCCTGCGTAGTAGGAGATGAAACTCGAGTCACTTGCCGCTTGGGCACAGGGCGGGCGGGGGAGAGGGGGGAAGGGGGGGGGGCGGAGAGGAGTCGCCCCGTAGATGGCTTGCGCCAACGCAGCGTCGTCTGTACAATTACGTTGAAATGTTCCTCGTAAAATAAAGTTTCCTAATCTAACATTAAAAAAAACATACCGGCCGAATTGATAACCTCCTCCTTTTTGAAAGTCGGTTAGAAAGGGAAACTGGTCTACCTATCAATGCTCAGCTCAAACTACTAGATGGATCGGGGATCGGGATGGATCTATTTGGCATACCGATACTCGTAGCTGTAACGTAGTTAACAAAGATTTTTGAATATTCAACTTAAAATTCAATTCAATTTTAAAATAGGGGTTTGAATATCGAATTTAACGTGAGCGGAGACGCGAGCAAATGTAGGTCAAATAAACAAACAATTCGCACACCTAGATTAATAAAATCAGACAACTCAAGAAGGGTCACTTTTCACTACATAAAAAGAATGCTCTTGAATCTTCTAGTAGTAAAGTTATGGAATTCAATTTTATTTTGCGCTTCCTGGCAACGTTGTATGATGGTGTACATACTTTTTGAACCCTAAAAAAATAAAATTAAAATACATGGGGTTATTCAAGGGGCGGACAAACAAATTCCTAAAAAGCCGGCAACGCATTGGTGGTGCCTCAGATGCTACAAATGTTCATGGACGGCGGTAATCACTTAACATCAGGTGACCCGCCTGCTCATTTGTTCGCTAAAAATATATATTTAAAAAAAAACAGCACTTTTGCCCCCGCCAGTCCTCAAAGCGCCGGGTGTCAGCACTGTCAGCTGCGCACGCGACGCGCCGCCCACGCCGCGGGTGACGCGCTCCACACTTGCATCGCACTCGTGTTTCACCACCACACTGAATTTCATTTAATGGCAATCGACTTTCCTGGAATTCCAGATTATCCTTCATTTCTTCCATTCATTCTTATATTATTATTATTTAGTAGATGATGCTCGCGACTTCGTCCGCGTGGATTAAGGTTTTTCAATTCCCGTATGAACTCTACTAATAATATTCTACGGGATAAAATGTAATCTAGTAGTAGCGGGATGCATGTAGTGTGTAAAATCTGTTAATCCTGAGTATGAGCTGTCTATTCCAAAGTATTTATTCCAGAGTAACTAACATACACCAACAAACTTATAATATTAGTGTTAAACTGCGAAAGTGTCTTTGTTTGTTTTTTGTCCACCGATCACGGTGCAACTGAGTAACTTATCCGATTGAGTAACTTAGGATACATAGTGTCCCAGAAATGTTAAGAGTTCCTTTTTAAAAAAACTGATATTAGGTTCAATACGGCCTGAGCGCCTAAACCGATCATGATGAAAAGCGCAGAGATAGCTTTCATCCCTAAGACGTACAGACTTTTTATCCCAGGAAATCAAATAGTTCCGTCGGGATTTTAAGAAAACTAAATCACTCACGCGCATCATCTATTTTTTCATAAAAATCTTTGGATCACACAAAATATTTTTATGTATGATCATATTATAATATCAACATAAAGGAACACTTGTTTGTACTTACAAAAAGGTTCATCTTCATTTTCATGTTCCCAGTTTCCTTCTACGTGTAAGATAATTAATGATAATGAATGGCCGACCGCTGGCCGAGGCGCGAGCTGCGAGGTTACGTCAACACCTCCCCCAGTAGTGGTTTACCCATACTGCCGTGTACTTACTAAAAGCCGATATCCGTGACTTCGTCCGCGCGTAATTATTTTCATAAATCCCGTGGAAACTCTTTGATTTTCAGGGATAAAAGTAACCTATGTGTCTCTCCAGGTCAAAAATCACGTAGCTGTGTTCACTGTTGAGGCGTGATTGAAGAGCAAACCAACAAATAAACACACTTTCGCATTTATAATATTAGTAGGGATAGTTAGGGATCCTAACGGGAACCCTTTGTTTCTCTAGGATAAAAAGTAATCCATCACTGTTTGAGAACCTCCAAAAACCTCCTCATTAAGAAAACCCTCCATGAAGAGAAACCATAGATAGATAAATACTCGTATATTCATACATATCCAACTCAATTGAATAGACAAGAAGTTTTGTAGACGACGAGCGGTATATAGGTCGAGATGTTGGCCGGCCGCCAACGTTACTCACCACTGGCCAATCATCGTGACGTGCGCTAAAGGTTACGCTCAATACCAGGAAATTGTTCCGCACCAAAACACAATAACATTTAGAAAAATATTATAACAGGCCACGCCACTAGCTGGATTGAGAAATCAAATAAATGAGGAGATACATAAGAGAACCAGAGTTATCTAAATTCAAATCTGTTTATTTCATATAGGCCAACTTGTGGCTCTTAAGACTATCGCCGATTCGGAAAGCAGATTCTGCTGAGAAGACGCGGTAAGAAACTCAGCAGTTGCTCTTTTTACAACAAAAGAATTACAATATGTCGTAGGTTATGGACAGCTGAAGTAAACTCGATTGCTTCCAAGCAACTTTTTCATTAAAAAAGTCATTCATTTCTAATGTAATTTATAGAAAACTAAGTGTGTATTTTCTCATGTATCATGGATTTCCGTAGCTGGTTCTATCCAATAAATGCACTAACGCTTTCTATCAGTAGATAAGCTTAGACACGTTGAACAGTAAATATTTACAGAAATCGCCAAAACATTTCACAGATTGATGTGGATTGATAAGCAGCAGACCTACATCACATCCTGACCGCTGCTTGCATACACCTTATACACCTTGTGTGCTTCATTTTGTTTAACACCAGGGCCCCAAGTCTGCTATTTTACATGTCATTGTCATTGAACCGCAATACAATTACAATTCAATTATCATTGTCCAAAATTTCGTAGTCTACTAAATTCACAATGGTCGATCGATTTCTTATAATTGGATTGTAATTCAATGATACCTCGGTATTGGAATTAGCTTAAAAAGCGTTTGCCGAAATGAGTTTAAAAAAAAAACTACATATTAAAAACGTTTATTTAAGCTAGATTCAAAGCTAGTGTGCGTGTAGCTAGATGTGTCAGTGGCAAACCATCGGAAAACAATTGTGACGCCATTGAATTAGTAGACTACCAAAATTGCTAAAATTAGCAATTGGGTTGTCATTTATGGACAATAAAACTACAATTGCAATAGTAGACTTGGGCCCCAGGTGAACGATTGTCTAAGGCTGAAATCTATAGACCGCACTCTCACTCCGCTCAGACTCAAGACAGAGTCAAAACGAGGCAGATTTATGTCAGAACATATTTGTGTCTCGTTTTAACCCCTATCTTAAGTGTGAGCTAAGTAGAGCACGCTCTATAGATCTCAGCATAAATGATTGCTATAGTGTAATGATCGCACACATTATTTTCATAGATAAATTATAGAGGCCTAAGTGTGTGGATTTAGTTTTTGATTTTCCGGGATAAAAAGTAATCTATGTCACTCTCCAGGATCTCACACCCATGCAAAAAACATCCATGCAAAAAATCATGTTAATCCGTAGCTCTATAACAGCGGGATTGAAGGACAAACCAACAAAGCAAGAAAGAAACACATACACTTTCCCATTTATAATATTAGCGAGAATGTGTTTAAACAGACTGCACATCCTTTCTAATAAATGCAATAGTGTGGTTATTTATTGGTTGCTCCTTCAATCACACAGCAACGTTATTTTCTGCATGGGTTAATAGATATAATGGAGGACGTGAGTGACAGAGTTGGAGAGAGGATTTTTAGAAACTATTTGAAAATTCGTTTCGATACTGCAATTTTTCTTAAAAAAAACATTTTCTTAAAAAAAGTCTTTATAAATAACCGGAGACATAGTGAATCAATTTGATTGCTCTCAAGCTGATTCTCAAAGTGATTACTATAATATGTTTGCGTCATCGTGGTCTCAAATATATTATATCATATATCTAGCTGTATCCTTTTTACCTATACTTTATTTTCTTTTAGCGAAGTATACAATGTAGGATGACCATATTTCAGCCAGTCCCACTTGTCGCGTAGAGTATTCAATGATACATATTATTGCAAATTTTATACACATCATAAGCTCGAGATACGCTTTACAATAGGTCGATCGTTATGCTTGATAGCATTAGCACACTAGGGTCATGCCATATAACATTAAATCACGCCACAATACACTAGCGCTAAAGTTTTACTGCGTTTGATTTTCCTGATCAAAAATACTGATAATCTTTTTTTCACCGTAGTTGTAATTTATGTGTTTGACGAGGATGGAATCGGAAGTTAGATTTACAGTCTACATATTAAGCATATTGGTGTTTTATAAAGTTATACTCCTCATCCTTTCAATCCATCGCCGGCCCTCTATTAATCACGGGTTTGCTCTCAAAATGAGAAGAGTATGGATCATAGTCCACCAAGCTGGATAAGTGTGGATTGGTTGACTTCATTCAAAATCAAAATCAAAATTTATTTATTTCATGTAGGCCAACTTGTAGCTCTTATGACACGTCATAAATCTACCACCGGTTTGGAATGCAGATTCTGCTGAGAAGAGCCGGCAAGAAACTCAGCAGATGCTCTTTTCAAAAAAAAAAAAAAAATTTTTTACAATTGTTAACAAAAGGCTATGCACACAGTGTTTCCACAAAGAAGTTTCAAAAATGCACACCTACCTCAACCTAACACATGTTAACATGAGTAGACACAAAGCTTAACACACCTTTCGAGAACATTATGGAAACTCTCCGTAATGCAGGTTTACTGGAGAATATAATAATGAATGATAAAAGATGATAAAATTTAAGCCTCAATAGTCCAACGATTATAGGTAAGAAGTGAAAACTAAAAGGTTGAGGTTCGATTCCCACCTGTTGCACATTATTCGTACCCACTCCTAACACAAGTTTTCCCTAATTTCGAGGAGGAGAGGAGAACATCAGTCAAGTTCAGCTTGACTGATACTCTTTAAAAAAAAAATGATAAAATCATCTGAATTTGAATTTGCAATTCGAGCAATAAGTTCTTGGAAAACATGCGAGTTATTTAATTCCGCGAATTCGTGGCAGATACCTAGGTACGTATGCGACTGGTAAGAGTGTCATATATAAACTAAAAATGTGGTTTATGTTTTAGGACTGTATTATTTTATGGCAACATCGTGGTCACCCTACCCAAATACGCCCACTACACGTTTTTGGCATAGGAAACATAAATATTATTACTGAAACAGTCATGCCCGTCCGATTATTATCACTAATGTCATTTCCACTACATTCGATGGAAAATAAACATTTCGTTCAAGAAAATTTTGGAAACACTTCTAATGGCATCTTGGTTCTTTAACATTACGCAATACGGAGAAAATATTATTACCTACTTGGAAATGTTCTGTTTATGTAAAATAATCCTTAGCTTATTACGTAAAAAGTAAGAAAAACATTGTTAAGGAAGTTAATCTTAATTTGGGCCAGAAGAGCTTTTACCGAAATTCGACTTAAAAATCGTTAACAAAAACAATCAAGTACCTACTGCTACCTATTAATGTAATTTTGTTTTCATTTATTTATTTTAAGACAATCTCAAAAGGCTTAATTAGATATTTGGTGTCTGTTTTATACGCAACATTAATGTTTATGACTAGAACTGAATAAATTTAGGATATTTTGATCATTTTCTAACTAAAGCCAAATCGGGAGTTGCTTCCGAGTTGCTCGGTGGCACGTTTTTGACGGTAGAATGGCAACAAACCACGGCTAAAGCTTCCCACTCCTAATTAAACTATGATTAACACTGGACTGGCTATGTCTATTTAAATGTCAGCTTAAATTATGGATCAATTTAAAGCGCCACATTTGACATACGAGTGTCTCAGGAACTAATAAATACAGCATGAAGTAAGTGCCAAAAAGTGCCAACTATCGGTTGGCAACTAGTGCCCTCACTATTTGTAATTCCTTGGACACTCATAACAATGCCAAAATGGCATCAATTAAGTAGATCCAAAGAAAGCATGAGAGTAGCAGAGATTAATTATAGAAGTCAGTGCTCCCACCAGCCCCCTGATTCTATAACTCAGTGCCTATCAAGAAATGAAAGCCACCGACATATACCTACATTTTTTTATCCATTGAAGGTTTACTATCAAATAGTAAATTACATTTCTCTTCAAACCTTCAATGGATAAAAAATGCTTCGTCGTTGATAGGCACTGAGTTACAGAATCAGGGGGCTGAACAGACCAGAGGCAATTTAGAAAATCACAAATTCCCGCCCTATTGACCTGCCGTGAATCGAACATGAGACCTCTCACTTATAAAGACCACAGCGGTCACGACTGCGCTAGGAGGTTGTCGAAACAATACTCATAGCGGTAAGGTGATTAAAAAGTGATTTTCTACTGAAATATTTAGTGTTTCTACGAAGCGAATGTGTGTTAGCGACGTAACAGCGGGCCGGCACGTCGACATTTGGCTAGACGCGCATTCGAGGTCGTCGTCTTTGACCACGTACACTCGGCACAAATCTCATCTGCCATGTCACCTTCGGCGTTTTTTTTTTTATTCGATGACAAGATAGTCCTTGACTGCGATCTCACCTGATGGCAAGTGACGATGCAATCTGAGAAGGTAGCGGGCTAACTTGGTCGGGGAAGAGCAATGTAAATTCAACCCACACCCCTAATCGGTTTCTACACGCCATTGTGCCGGAACGCTAAATAGCTTAGCAATCTAGTCTAACTTTTGTAGTTGATATTCTTCTCTTCAGACGTCCATAGCTGGACAAGGTCTCTTGCATGGACTTCCTGCGAACGTTTGATGTCGTCGGTCAACCTAGTGGGGGTTTGCCAACACTGCGCATCCCGGTGCGGGATCGCCACTCCAGCATCTTGGGTCCCCAACGACCATCAGCTCTTCGAACTATGTGCCCCGCCCATTTCCACTTCTGTTTCTATGGTTTAATGGTGTAATTTCTTTATAAATTCCCGCTTTTTTGAGTCCCGCGTTTTGGTAGTTAACGATATTTTAGCTTTAGGTCGGTATTATAAAACATCATTATAATGAAGAATAACATTTTACTGTAGTCGACAGTACATTTTCAGAGCACACGCACATGTAAATTTTCATCACTACATCTTCCAAAGTTGGGCGAACGCCAAGATTTCAGATAAGTATTGGAGACTTATATCGCGGTGTAATGAATTTCATTATTCGTTCAGCCAGTAGGTAAGCCTCAACGAGTTCAACTAAATAACCTAGACCAAGATAGAGTGACTTAATAGTATATATCTATAGCTGCCCTGAAGCCTCAATAGCTCAACGGTTAAAGGTGCGAACTGAAAACTGAAAAGTCGCAGGATCTTAGCCCACTTGTTGCACTATTGTCGTAACTTATACCTACCCACTCCAAGCTTTCCGCTTATTTGAACGGGATAGGAGGATATTAGTCAACTTCAGCTTGGCTAATATTCTTGAAAAATCTTCTAGGTTGACCGGTAGACGTTTAAAGATAAAGTTGGGTCAAGTGATATTATAAGCAATTTAATATCACTTGCTTTAACGAAAAATATTGCGAAGAATTCTGTATACCTGAGCGTTATCCATAATATTATCAAAGGTGTGTGAAGTTAGGTAAGTATAATAGTTTTAAAATAATATCTCCTGACTAGTTGGCGAGTCTCCGTTTCCAAATTAATTCGTTCAAGAGAACATTATTACCAGCAAATGTTTATGGATAGGACAAAATCAAATAATCAGAGCATCGAAATTCATTGTGCCGTTTACGAGACACCAGATTCGCCTGTTGCGCCTTGGCGTCGTTCCAGACACTTCGGTTTTTCACGACAACATCGAGTGTTAGAATGCCCTCTATTAAGTTTTAATAGGGCCTCCGAAACACGCCAACGTTTTAAAATCCTTCCGCACCTCATATTTAAACAAATATATGAAATTTTTATCTTCGTTTTATCAACCGGTAAATGTACAATTGTACAGTGCTGAACATTTGTGATTCAAAACCCCTCTCTTCTAGTTTATGTTATATCTTTTATGTTTCTCTACGTTTCTTTATCTCCTCTGTTTAATAAACTTTGTTATGAAAAGAACAACTGCTGAGTTTCATGCAGATTGTTTTCAGGACAATTATATTGTATACTGTTTTCCGAATTATAGTGTATTCCGAATCGGCGGTAAAATTTCGACGTGTTATAACAGCCATATGTTGACTTACATGAAATAAATAATTTTGAAACCATGGACTGCTGGACATATAGATCTCTTTTATGGGCTTCCACATGTCTCAGTCTTATACCGCCTGCGACAGCGGCTCCCTGAGTCTGGTCTGTTGTCGTCGATCCATCTAGTGGTTGATCTGCCAACATTGTACCTTCCAGTGTGAGGTCGCCACTCCAACACCTTGTAAACCTAACCATCATCAGTTTTTCGAACTATATGCTCCGTTCATTGCCACTTCAGCATCGCTATTCGATGGATAACTCTAGTTCTCTTACATATTCTGATTCTCTTATTTCTGATTTCATTCGCGTCAATACTACCTACTGTTAACGAATAAACATTCAAGAGACCAATGTCCAGCGATGGACATCTTTACCTGGTTGTCAGGTTGGATAGATGCAGAGGAAGCTATTTATTTCAATTGTTTTATAGTTTTCTTTCCTACTTTGATAGAAATTTAATTCGAAAGCTCGCGTTTTTGGCTCAAACACAAATCCGACCTAAGTATAGGTTCTACCTGTAGATATCCGTTAACCTAGTTATGTTCATTATATTAAGTTGTAGCTTATGGTTGTTTTGTTGTTGATACCTAAATAATTAATTTTTCGTATATTTTTTAAGGTTACTTGTAAGTTTTCTATTTGCAGCTAATGTGCAGCATAAATTCATACTAGTTAATATTAGATATATTTACTTTGCTTGGTAAGTAGGTATACCAAGCAAAGTAAAAAAAAAAGTGTAGATTACAATGAAACTTAATGTTGTTTTACAAATAATTTTTCACAAAATTCCGAATGAAACTTAAAAAATATTTTAAGACTCTTTGTGTCTTATTGCACAATAGGTTCTAACCACGTTTGAACGTAGAAACGGGTCAAAGCGAGTATAGTTCTGAAAAGTGACATAGGATATCTTTTATCCAGGAAAACCAGAGGATTTACCAGAACCAGAGGACTAGATTTAAGTGAAATAGGATTGTTTCTGTGGATTAGAAGTTAGAACGTTTCTGAAACGAATTAACGCACGAACGGCTAAGGTAGGTATGGAACGCATTTGCAGCTTCTGTGTTTCCGGCCACGTATAATCTGAGTACCTTCAAGTCAAGAGTGAATAGAGGCATTTTCTAGGCAAGCGCGCCCCAATCTAGACCTCATCATTGCTTTCCATCATTGATTGTCGTCAAGCGCAAGCCTTATAATTAAAAAAAACCTAAGAATTATAGGTACTTTCCACTTCCATAGATAACAATGTGATTGGCATTTTGTAGTTTTCAAAGTATTTATATATTTTTTTATTTAATTTTCAGTCATCACCGCAGGGGAAGGCAACTTTTCATGCAGCGTTGCGCGCGCGCCTCTGACGCATATCAAAGATGCGCGACGGCCATTTTTTTTCCACTACGCTCCCGATTTGGCGCGAAGCCAAAGACGCCGCCTGGCACGGAGCCAAACGATCACTCCCCTTTCCCCTCCACTCCCTGCGCTTAGCCGTGCCGGTGATTGAAACTGTGAGATGGACTAAGCGAAAGTTTCTCGAAAGCTAAGTACTTGAAAGGGAAAGATTTAAAAAGTAAAAGTTTAAATATTTATTTGCGGGAATTAGGCACTTGCAACAGTGTCCTAGCCTGTCCTTGAGGCTATAATACTACGAGTGCGTGATTGAGTAACAAATATCCATCCATCCATACATCCAAACTTTTGCATTTATAATATTAATAGGATTAAAAAAGACGTACCTATGATTTTAATTATTGTGTAGGTCTTCTGAATTAAAGATTTCAGATAGATATTAGGTACATAAGTTTAGATATGTTTATTAGGTAGGTACATGTGTTATTTGATTTTGCCCGCGACTACGTGTGGAGTTAGGTTAAGTTAGGGAACATCTAGGGAATATTTATAAAAGTCAGGATTTCCAATTTTTTATTTTCAACTTTGCAAAGATAGTACGTTTATCTCACGAAGTTACAGGCGCTTTACTTGTGGTTACGTCGTATACAGGCACATTGCGTAAGTGTGCGTGCTGTTAGGAGTCAAGTGGGAGTGGTCATGCGCGAGCATCGTTGGTATTCTGTCACAAAACAGCAACAGAGTTGGGGCTGCTAAATAATCTCCGTGCCTCTGAGAGCAAGCCATGCCGTCAATCCTGCGCCAGTATCTGATTGCCGTGATAAACAGAATATAATGTCCTGAAAGGAGGTAATATTAATACTACGTTGCGGCAGATGTGGTAACCCTACAGTTATTGATCTCTCAAGAAATAATCTAGTATGTTGTTCAGCCCCTACAAGTATTTGGCTCGGCGCGCTTTGAAGAGCCGCGGCAGGTGCAATGACAATGCAATATGCACTTGAAAAGTGATTAGACAAAGCACTCGTACGTGTAATCTACTGAAATGTGTCTGGCTTGGAAAATCTATTATTGCAGCATTATAAGGTAGGTACTAATTTACAGCATTAAATTATGGTTTTCTGCTCCTCTTCTCTACTTATTAATAATATTTATTAATCCGCTTTTGGTCTGCGTGTTAGGTTCTTATTTTTCTTTATCAACCGATAGACGTTTATTACTGGACGTAAGTCTCTTGTATGAACTACCACGTCTCTTGTATGGAACTGGAAACGCAAGGTTCCCCTTCCAGCGCCTTGGGGCTCTTAAGTGTTGGAACTTGATGAGTTATGTCGGTAAATCTGGTTCTGCAACGGATTTTCTCATTCCTTCCTGATTGAAGGAAGTTTTCTGCCTGTGATTCCCCCTGTGGTGACCCCGCACTGGGAAGCACAGTGTTGACAGACACTTCACTAGGTGGACCAACGATACAGCTGGATACAGGCGGCGCAAAACCTGTTCAAGTCCATGCAAGAGACCTTTGTCCTACACTGGGCGTGTATTGGTTGATAAAACGAAGAAGGTTCCTCCTGCAATCTGAATTTTTTTTTGTTGATTCATTTACCCCGAACACGTTTTGAATAGCAAACGTCTCATTCGCGCACTATTATCAGCTAACGAAGAGTTTAACCAAAATAATCTAAGTTGACGAAACTGAGTAGTTATTCCTAAATGGTAACAATATCGTTAAGGACGTATTCATAAAATAACAGCAAATGGGATCATCGTACCCGAGATAATTAAACATCTGCAAATCGTTCCTTTCATTCCGTAGGAAGTTTCCTATCTCTAGGGACAAATTAGTGAGAGTTATTGCCCCTCACTGATACGTAGACTTCTTTTTAAGATTTGGACGAGAGAGTTGATTTCTTCTTAGGTTCCGTATTTATATCTACTTATCTATATTGTACTCGTATGTAAAAGTGGTTTTAAGTTCTCGCCAAGTAGCACATGTTAATATTACCTAATTTTCTTAAACAGGAGAAAACTGAAGACTGACACTGTGTTACAGATAAACTATTTTTTAAAACTGCAGCTGACTAAGTCTGTCTGTTAGAATATGCTTATCTGTAAAACTATTAGACGAATTTTCAAGAATTCATGAATATCGAAAGGTAATTTGACAGGCTTTCTTTCATCGAAATCGGCTCATGCAAAAAAATATTTGCCTTAATTTTAAGTTTTAGGAGTCTGCTTAGTCCAATTCTTAGAAAAGTTAAAAGATGGCGCTTCATTTTAATTTTAAACCTAAATCCACGCGGACGAAGTCGTGGTCTTCGAATAGTTCTTGACTATAATGTATTAAATATGACGAGCCGAGTATCGTGCCAAATGTACCAGTCATTACGAAGAATCACCGTCTTTATGTCATAATGTGTTTCATTTAAAACGCGGCGCAAATACAGATGATAATTCGAACACGTCCGAAGATGTGGGATGTGCATTCTGTGTCAGAATCGAAGCTGTCTAGACAAAGGCAACCGCAGATAAAATCTAAAACTAAGACAAAATTGGCAATAACTTCTAAGCAGATGAAACTAACTTTCGTGATTTCAATGTTTTATTTGCGCACATTCATTTTCTTTTAGGTTCCTAACATCATTGTGTATTGGCGACTGTCAAACCGAAAGAAAGTTTTGGTTTGGCCAATTCTTCTAAAAGGGCTAATGACATCATAGGAGATGCATCGACAGCAGAAGCTTCCAGACTGACTGATGTCTCTCTGCCATCACTCTTCAGTGATTGTGAAGTGAAAATTACCCTCATTTTCAGAAACAAACAAGCGGAAAGCAGACTCTTGGTCGGCCAATTCCTCTAAAAGGACTGATGACGTCATAGGAATGCATCAACAGAGAAACCTTTAGACTAAATGGTAACTCCCTGTCATCACTCTTTAGTGATTGTGAATGAAAGATGCCTTCATTTTCACATACAAACAAGCTGAAAGCAGAGTTTTGGTCGACCAATTCCTCTAAAAGGACTGATGACATCATAGGAGATGCATCAACAGAGGAGCTTCCAGACTAGCTGATATTTCTCACTCTTCAGTGATTGTGAATGAAAGTTGCCTTCATTTTCCAGAAAACAGAAAACACTTGGAAACCTACGTGGTTGGCTGAAAAAGAAGAAGATTCTGAAAGGCAGCACTTCCGGTTTTGTTTACGCGCTTCTAAGTACGACGTTGTTGTTATAGTTCGATGATGAAGGCATACTTTTTAAGCTTTCAATTGATTTCCGTATAAGTATCTACAATCATACGGATGTTTCTGTATGAAGTATGGTCAGATTTCACTATAACATAAATTCTACCTTCTTCTTCTTTTCGTCTCTTCTATGCATAAAAGCTCATTGAGCTATTATACAAGAATCTGTTCCGGTTTGAAGTTGTTATAATGATTCAACTTATTTGTTTTTTTAATTTCTCGCGCAAGTTGAGTCACCGCGCGGCGCGGTGTGGCGGCCGTCATATTGAGCCGCAGCTGCCAAAGGATCTCGGCTTACTTTGCGCACGGCGCACGTGTCCCCAGGGCTGCCAATACTGAACAAAAGACGGGTAGGTACATAAAACTCTACATAGTGTAAATGGTACTGATGCTACAATCTAAACAAAGTACATTAAAGGTACGCTAGCTACGGAAGGTATTTCATAGAAATACATAGAAACCAGTAGTGTCACGGCGACACGTCGTCTGCTGTTGCTGACTACGGTCGGCTACGAACTCGTACCTTAATAATAAATAATGTCCTCCCGATCCAGCGATCAGGGCGGCCCAACTCCTCAGAGATTAGCCAATCTGCGCGGGAGATATTATAGTGCACAAAAGTGTGCGCAAACACAAGTGCATTTTCTATTACCTCACTCTCATATTCCGATGGGACGGAAATCCCATGAAACGATGACGATGTAGAGAGTCGCAGGAGTGATATGCGTGCTCTTCAAGACACGGTAGCATGCAGTTTTAGACAATTCCACAGGAATCTGGCAGGGACATGGGATATTTATTAAATCCATAGCCCTAATTGGTTTTCCTACAATTCCTACCAGAATGCTCGTTTGTTAATAAATCTTTTACGAAGAAATAGGTAAACGTAGCTAAATATATCCTTTTTTTATTCAATGACAAGATAGACCTCGACTGCGATCTCACCTGATAGTAAGTCAACCGTTCCGTAGAACAAAGTGTCATCTGCTAAATTCATAACTTGAGATTTGAGCCTTGCAGATGTGACTTTTAAGGCTCAAATTTCAAGTTGTAATTTTGGCAGATGACACTTTGTTCTACGGAACGGTCGAAGTGACAATGCAGTCTAAGATGGTAGTGGACTAACTTGGAAGGGGTATGGCAGTGTTCAACCCATACCCTTAATCTGTTTCTACACGCCATCGTGCATCAACGCTTAATCGCATCGCTTGGCGGCACGTCTTTGACGGTAGGGTGGTAACTAGCCATGGCCCAAGCCTCCCACCAAACCAGACCAGAGACAATTCAGAAATTATTTTCCAATTTGCCCCCGCCGGGAATCGAACCC
Source organism: Hipparchia semele (assembly GCA_933228805.2). Classification (NCBI taxonomy): domain Eukaryota; kingdom Metazoa; phylum Arthropoda; class Insecta; order Lepidoptera; family Nymphalidae; genus Hipparchia; species Hipparchia semele. The sequence continues at coordinate 13,654,804 of OW121710.1, read as the reverse complement.
GAGACCTCCCAGTTATATCTATATATATTATCAATATTACGTATAGTAGGTACCTTTAATCTTTCAGAAAAGCTCATAATCACAACTGGCATTTTTGCGGGCGATAAAGGTTGGGAGGCTCTTATAAATTGATTTGGAGGAAATGAAAGATGACAATAACTTTTCAAAGTTCAAAGGTCGGGAAAACTTTGGAACAATTACCAATGCGGTATCGGTATTGGCAGAATATTTCATGATTTTGTTATTTTGGTGTGGTGTATTTGTTAACCGGCTTCAAAAAAAAGAGGTTCTCAATTCGTCGGAATCTTTTTTTTATATATGTTCCCTGATTACTCAAAGACGCCTGGACCAATTTGGAAAATTATTTTTCCGTTTGAAAGGGTTATACTTCCCAGGTACAGTAACAGATTAGGGTATAGGTTCAATGACCACTGTCATACCTTCCAAGTTAGCCCGCTACCATCTTAGACTGCATCGTCACTTACCATCAGGTGAGATCGCAGTTAAGGATTATCTTGTCATTGATTAAAAAAATCCAGGATAACAATTTTAATTTTGTAGATTTTTGAGCTATTCTTTTAGATTTTTGCAATTTTTATTATTTCCCCGTGATTTCCAAAACAAAAATATAATTACTCAAATCTATTAGGTTGTTTTTGAGTTTTAGCCAGACTGACGTTCTGCAATTGATTTCTTTTCTTTCAGATTATATTCTTGGTACTAATATTACAAACGATATTCCAAAAAGATATAATAATTTATAATTGCTTGTTTTATTTTTTGTGGTTAAATGTCACAAGTTCAATTATTAATTAGTGTCACTTTGACAGGTGCACAACAATTGAAATTAAAAATAAATTAAAGCCAAGGGGAGGAATGTTGGAAATCTCCAGTGTCGGTCCACATCTCGGCGGGAGACTGCACTATATTTAGACGCGCGCGCGCCGCGACGCGTGATCGCAACGCGCACTGACCACATGTCAAGTGGGACAGGGAGAAATATGCTTGAAAAGTCGTATCTAATCGATGTCCACTGCTGGACTTGGCTTTCAAGCAAGTATTGTGTTTTAATTGTTATAAAATAATACGAGTACGTGCCACGGTAATTATTTTAGTTGGGTTTGTCGATATTTCGATCCAATTGCATGGACCGTGGTCACGACGAGACTGCGGTGTTACGAGACGTCAAGTTGAAGTTGAAGTTGGATCGAAATATCGACAATTCCAACTAAAATAATTACCGTGGTAGGTACGTACTTGTATTATTTTATAACAATTACGTCATTAAACCACGAATCAAGTCTAAAATCTTTAAGTATTTTGTTTATTTTACGGAAAGACTTGATCAGACTAGATGATGATGATGAAACGTCCGCGTGGATTTTTTTTAATTCCCGAGGGAATTCTATACTACTCTCTTTGTGACGTATAGCGTTATCTCTCTCGAAGGATTCGTACTTTGGGGATCTTTCCTAGGTATCGAATCAGAAGTATCGATACTACTCAGGTGTCGAGCCTTTATTCGAATCCCTAAGCATCATGCAAACTTGACGGCGATCGTATGTGGCCTCCCTAAGAGGTTCTGGACCGGCCAAGATTATTTAGCGCAACGGTACTATTGGTGCAAGTTTAAGCCAAGATGTCCTTCTCCGATCCATCTTTTTCCAGCTATTTTCAGCAACTTCTGATAAGTATCAATTAAAATAAAAAAAAAAACAGAAATTTCTTTCTTTATCTTGCGCGATGCCTGTTACAAAAGACGTTGTGAATCCCTTAGTTCGCCTACAAAAAGGCGACATATACAAAATTAAATAAAAATAGTCACTGAATCAACACATTCATAATGAGCCCACGTGAATTATTCTGAGATATTCTTTTTTACAGGCACTCGTTTTAATTTTTATTTTGAGACATATTGTCGTCAGGTGACGCATTTGATCTCGCATTTCGCTTAGCAAATCAATTTGTCTGGAAAACATGATTCAGAAGTTCAGGCCACATAGACAATAAAAAATTCAAAGATATACTTATACAAAAAAAACTAAGGATAGTTTTGAAGAAATTGTGTAAGGGGGAAAAAGTATAATCAGTTTAGGACAAAACATGGTAAACAATGAAATCGTTAGTGCTTGACTAATGAATATATTACGAGATTTTTATGCATATATATAGCTTTTGAATTTTCAAAGTTATTTTCCACAGTGCATACCATATTATGGACACGAGATAAAATTTAGGCATAATTGTTTTAACCCGGGTACGGTAACTGCGCAACTTGTACGGGTCTCAATGGAAAGGGTTAAAACCCTTCTCATTCTAAGAGGTGACAGTCCACTATCGACATACATTACTTATACACATACACACTATATTATGGTGCAATACAATGTGCTCATAATATGTTATATACACCGTAAGTTAGTTATTTGCTTTAAAGTTGATAAATGCTTGTATTAAACTTTCTCAGTTACTTTTCACATACAGTTAGCTATATCTTTGCTTTGTACATATATCAATGTTGTAATACAGAAAAATGTCGGCGTCAAGAACATGTGTAAAGGATGTGCTATCTACAGGATATACCGAAGTATTGATTCATTATTTTTATAATAATACATAGTTACTGTAGACAGGATTATTAAAGGAAAATTCGAGAAGTGGGCGGAATCCTTATGGATTTTGTAGTCTCCCATTTCTCTTTATTGTCTGCTTCAGCACACGCAAAGACGACAATTTGTTGAATTAAGAAAAAAACCAGATATAAAAAATACCAAATAATTTTGTGTTACCTACAACTACAAGGTATGTTTATTTAGTTAGTTTGTAGGTAACTTTAACCATCATAATTTTGGAACTAAAAAATGTAAGTTGTGTTATTTGAATTTAATAAATAACTTGAGTTTGAAAGGCTCTAGCTGGAAAAAGTTAGAGGTAATTATGAGTTTTTAAATAAGTAGCGACTTTTGTTACCACACAATAAAGTGCAATTGAGGTTGACACCGCGCTATTTACCTATCGACTTATTCATCTAAACTTTTCTCTCTTTCTATTGCGTAACTCTTATCCCTTCGCACTCTCTGAATTTAGGCCCTTGGAAGAGGTACGTCATGTACTTGTAGCTCCACAGTTTACTGCGGAGTGCGCCAGGTCTGCCTATATCTTCTGCTACGATGGTAATGGACTTTATATCCTACCGGTCATATTAGACAAGTTAGGCTAATTTACGGGAAGTTAGTAAAGTACCTAGTCCTACTCGTAGACGTCAATACAAAAGCAACTAAAACTTACAAACATCCTGCTAGTACATACGAGTATTAATTCGTATTTCGTATCTAACTTCACTATACTGTAACGTAAAACAAACACGTCAGGTACATCTATACCTACTCATGGCGCATTTGGTTTTTCATCACAGCGATGCAAACGAGTATGTATACCTTTTCATAATAAATATCCAGTTAAGCAAAACGAGCCTTAATTATAAAGCAGTATAAGATAATTTTGGCTGTATATAAATTCTATTTGATTTATTTACTGAATTTTCTTATACGGACTCTCAAAGAAGAAATGCATTTGAGGAAAAATCATACTTATGCTATTTCAGTTGCAGCTATTTTCCCTTAAATATTTTACTGATAACATACCTACTCGTTATGCGAACCGTATGCTCGTAGATGTACCTAGGTATATTCAAATCAAATAGAAATTTCCGATATGAAATCAAACCATCATCCTGTCTGACCCCTCACTAGGTGGACCGACGATATCAAACGAGTGGCAGGGAGCCTGTGAAAGTCCATGCAAGAGATCTTTGTTCAACAGTGGACGAATATCGGTTGCTAAAGAAGTAAGAGTAAATATTAGGGTAGAGTTTTGTCTGGTGGGAGGCTTTAGCCGTGGCTAGTTACCACCCTACCGTCAAAAACGTGCCACCAAGCGATTTAGCATTCCGGCACGATGGCGAGTAGAAACCAATTAGGGTATAGGTTGATTGTACATTGCCATACCCCTTCCAAGCTACCATCTTAGACTACATCGTCACTTACCATCACGTGAAACCGCAGTCATGCCGCATGTGCAGTCGCGTTCTTGTCATCGAATAAAAAAAATAACAAAATACTTAAAACGCCGCCGAAAGATTTTAATGGTAATTTCTAAATGGCCAGAGCATACCTTGCTTGCATAAATCACACGCACACATGCGAGTCGTATGCGGCGGCAGCGGCCATCTTGGGTGCGCGTGGGCAGCCGCCACGGCACGTGCGAGCTATTTTGGGCGGCAAGCGCTCATGCCCCCCGCCCTACGGCGCGAGCGGTATCGCGCCTCGATTTACAGGGAGTCTCGATTTTCAATGCGTTAACTTCACTTTTGTTATAGCCGTAACAGAATTACAAAACTTTTTTTTTTCAACGTCTAGCGTCCACCCTTAAGAATAAGAGGTAGGTACGTATTTGCATCATTAAAATCAAGGGCTGTTTAATTTGAGCGTGTGATGTTTACTTTTATAATTTTGTACCTATTCCTAACTTTTTAAGATATACCTACCTAAATTAACAATATGATTTACGAATTACGATCCTTAATAGGATACCTAGGTTTTCAAATAAGTCTGGTTTAAGTTGGCGTAGGGACGAATCTTTGTACCTACGACAAAAATCGATTGCAGATTCGTACCTAGTCACACTCTAATAGTGATAGAGTAATAAATAACCATCCAAAGTGTGCATCATTTAATAAAGAATATTTGGAAATGAATTACTCCGTACGCCTTTTGTAATTCATGTTGTAAAGTACCTAGAGGTAAGGCAAAACTACTTAATCTCAAACACATTTAGTGTGAAAGAGGAAATTTAATAGAGCCGCTTGCACAAAGCTGTGTGTTTGTTTACTCTACGTCTAAGAAACCGTGAACCGTTCGTTCACATTTCCCGTTTTGATCGCGGATCTTAAATCTAATCGTACATTAGAATTCAGTCGCAACAGCTAACTGAATGCAAGTAGGTAGGTTACCTACTGAATAGCACTTTGTAAAAGTTTATTAGAATAAAAGCTTTTCTTTTCTGTTCTATCATGCGATAGTCAAATGTTATGTGTGTAATAATTGCAAGTCCTGCTACGGCGTTCATCAACATTTCTGTGGCGATGTGGTTAATATATGCTAGACATTCGTCTTTTTTAAAAAGTAATAAAATACGAGTACAGTTCACTCGCTGGATCCAATCGGAAGTCGGCATCAGACAATGGCCTGTGTAAGATACCCATATCCAAAAATTGCCTTCTATCGGTTAACGACACTGATGAAGACTGAAATTCATCGCATAGCACCTTTTCAATGAATTTATCCGGCTCTTGCGGCGCGAAGATCATAATGTGCGATAACTATTATAAGCGACCGTTCGTCCAAACATTTCCTATTTTGATGGTGCATTTTAATGAGCCGTTTGTAGTGACGACAGATTAGATTAGACAGTAGATATACCTATTATAACAGTAGACGGAATGTGTTAACACGGTCCGATCTATCTCTGTAAAACAGATTTTTTAAACAAAGGATTATTGAGCTTGCCTCCTGAAAATATCCAAAAAATGGGCCTTTACGATTCCTCGAAAATTAACATATCTAATATGAGTCTCATACGTGTTTTCTCGTTTAACAAAAATTCTCTTCATTGCGATTTTATCCTTCAGAGAAACTGTGAAGAGGACTATGTTAGGAGTCGGGTTTTATTCGATGAATGTCAGAGATTCTCCAAAATCAAAGCGAACAAAATCAAAGTGTTACAAGTAGAAGCCGACAAACATGTCCGACAAGTGTTCTAACTTCGAGCGGGAACGACGGCGCACTTCAATCCATGAATTACTGATAAATGTTACCGAACAACAAAGAGGTAAGACTCAATCCAAATACCAAGCCTGGTTAAAGGAGCTCCTAAGAATTATAAGGTGGGTATACCAAGGAAAATTATTCTAATGAAAGCAAACCACGAAACTTTAGCTTCTTTTTTTTCTTCGATGACAAGACGTCTTTGACCATAGGGTGGTCACTAGCCACGGCCAAAGCCTCCTACCAGACCAGACCAGAGACAATTCAGAAATTATAAATTCCCAAATTGTTCCCGCCGGGAATCGAACCCAAGACCTCCCAGTTATAAGACCACAGCGCTCACCGATAAAACTATAAATTGTTTTCCACTGGTTTTGGCTTTTAATAACATTCTCTCAGCCTGACCTCAAGCCGACTAAAAGCCGGTGGATTAAACCAGCAGATGACCATTCTATGTGGCGTGCCTTCGAAAAACCCCATGTCTTGCAGTGGATAAAAATCACATAGGTTTTGAATTACGGTCTAACACACAAACATAGTATTCCTAGCAAGGTCTAACAGACAGAAGTACAAATGTAATATCATTTATACGAATCTCGGACGGCAACTAAGTTAGATTTAAGTTCGATTTTTCAAACATTTATTTTACTCTTTTAAGGCTTGAATTTTCAAAAATTCTTCCTAGGCGGATGCTACGTCATAATAGCTATCAGTATGTATACCTCAGCCCGATCCGTCCAGTGATTTTTTTGGATATATATATTTGACTTGGAATGTTTTGGGTAGCTTTGGAACTAAGCACATCCATTATGATTCGTAGCACTGTGGCTACGTTGATTGAAACGTATTGCAACATTCTGTAACCCTAGTATTGTGTAGAGACTAGAGAGGTGAACCTTTTAAAGGCCACTATACGGTACTTTACTGAACAACAGCAGATACACAATACTATTGCTACAAAATCTTGGTGCTTGACAACCTAATAGTAAATTGTGATGTCAAAGAGATCGAATTTAGGCTTTAGAAGCAAAATGGAAATGACAGAATTGAGTACCTAGATACCTATCTAGGTACTCAATTCTGTCATTTCCATTATTCTACTTACTAGGTACTCAATTCTGTCATTTCCATTTACCTATCGATAAATAGGTAACGTAAACGTCACCTATTTATCGATTTACCAAGTTGGGTGAATATTTCTTACCCAAATCAATGTGCCTCGCGACTCAATTGATTCGCTTGTACTTGTGCAATTCTCGTTAAGTTCGAAACTTATGTCCAGACGTTCAGCGCTGGACATAAGTTTCTTAAATGGATCTCCACATTTCTCGGTCTTGTGCTGCATGTATCCGGGTACCTGCGACTCTTCTAATGTCGTCGGTCCTCTTAGTGGGTATCTGCCATCGCTGCGCTTTCCAGAGCGGAGTCACCTTTCCAGTACCTTAGAACCCCAATGTCCATCGGTTGTTTGAACTGTGTCTCGCCAATTGCTATTAAGTAGGCAGATTCTGTAAAGCTGCATCAATCATTGCTACAGTCTCAATTGTGGTGATTGTCTAAATTTATCGAGTTCTTTCTTCAACACTCCATTTAAGTCAATAGCGAATGAGTATCGGCTAATTAGAGGTGGTCTTCTATCGGATATACATTGGAGAGAGCGCTCAGGAACTTCGCAACCTACTGCCTTTTTCACCTTTTTACCACAGAACTGCGAGAAGTCGTGAGCGTTGGCATCCTTATGTGGTAGAAATCCAAGCTAATCGAACGAAACGCTTTAATTCAACATTTCTGAGAAGAACCGCTAAAGTGTGGAACACTCTTCCAGCCACCTATAAATAATTTGAGTACCTTCAAGGCAAGAGTGAATAGGCATCTTCTGTTCTAGCTTAGATCTCATCAGTGCTATCCAGTATTGATTGTCGTCAAGCGCAAGCCTATTTCGGAAAAAAAAAGATTGCAATCGTCACACTAGCAATTATTTTTCTTAGAGAATCGCAACACAGATTAGCGATTCAGAGCCGCAAGGATACTTACTCTAAGCATAGTTCTCGCCATCACCTAGTTGAGTGTCCATGTTTCTTCTGTTGAGGACTTGAGGCTCATCAGTTAGTGACCATGTTTCGGATGCATAACTCATGCCGGACAACATTTATTATGCTACTGAATATTCAAATTGTTTGAATCTTGTTCAGATAATCACGATTGTGTTCACATTGGCGATTGTCCAAGCCAACAAGCATACCATAGCGTCGGGCTTCATATGTCATTTCCGAGACGAAAATATTTCTAGCGCCTATACAAGTGCAGCTACGTGTAATAAAACTATGCTTTATTAACTTTAAGAACTACAACATAATATTTTATTATACTTGTCCTTACTAATATGTATTATAAATGCGAAAGTGTGTTTATTTGTTGGTTAACGGAACAATGGATCAACAGGGGACATGTTATCCAAGGAGAAAGGATAAAATGTTTATCCTCTCGCTCAGTTTTATCCACCCGTCGAGCATGGGCAAAACGGTGGAAATAATATCGACAGTGGATATACTTATAGGAATATACTTCTTCTTTCCCTGTCGCCATGCTTTAGCATAGGGAGAAGATAATTTTATCTATTGTCAGTGGATAAAATCAGGGATAAAATTTTTGTCTCCTGCCCATACTCACCCTGGTTTTACATGCATAGGTATGCCTGGATGCTAATTTTTATATAATTGCATTAACTTTTACTAAATTGCTGGAAGTTCTCACGGGATTTTTAAAACTGAAGTGGTGGGTAAAATCCAGTCTATAAAATATGTTTGGGACAGTTGCAAAAAAGTTAGTTAGCAAAATTCATTCTGCTTGAAAATTAAGTAAGTTCATGCTCAACGCTCTAAGCCAATGTTCTTGTTGAAATTCACTGGACGTTTAACGTAATTTCCCTCCCATTACAGGAATGAAACAAGCGACCCCTGAAACCCTTTGAATTGCCACTCGACCACATTTTACGGTCTTCAACAATTTTAAAAGCCTTTGCCAATTTTTGTCAATCATCGAAGACAACCCTACTGTAACAATCTTTTAGGTATAACACATTTTTTGACGAGTCGCTGAGAGCCGCTGGATACAGGCGGAGCAAGACCGAGACCTGTGAAAGTCCATGCAAGAGAATTTGTGCCAGCAATAGACGTCTATTTTTTTTTTTTTTTTTTTTTTTTTTATATTTTTAGCGAGCAAACGAGCAGGCTATTTGGTTCATAAAGAAGAAGAAAAGACCTTTTAAACACTTGGGGATCTTATGGAGATTTTTAAGTGCATATAATACAAAACTACACATTTTTAAGGAAATCTGACAATTCACAGCTGTTATCTTTTAGAGTGTGCCTAAGTTACAGTTTGTGTGCGCCTGATCATATTTCTATAGTAAATATGACATCTCTCACTGATGTGACTAACAATCAACTTCAAAAATTTTCAAAGCTATAGGTTTAGCTTTCGAAGTTAAGTACTTACAAGTTTCATTAAATTTTAGTGGATCCTTAAAATAAATTCCATTACTGCCCCCAAAAAAACCCTTAGTAGATAATGGGCCATGAGTCGTAAACAAATCATGACAATGCTGGCATGATCTGGCGCTAACGCCAATGTTAGTCCAACCTTGTTAGTCGTTATGAAGCCAGCCATCAACAGCTCAGCCCCAGGGTTCGGGCAAGGCAGTAAATCAGGGCTGCCCTCGCCTCAGCTGCCAGCGGCCATCGCGCCGCAGTTTACCTGGCGATATGACGGCACAATCGCAAATGGAATGTCATAAGTTTGGCAGTTGGTAACGCGTTCGTCACGAGGCTGGCGAGAGCTGAGTGAATGGCCGTGTCGTCATGAGGAGCTGAGCAGACGGCGTCTCGTTGAGAACTCAGCACTAATTTTACCATCTGGCTCGTACGCACCACTAAGTTTAGCCGCCCCAAGATAGCCCCGGTCCACGACCCATCTCGCATAAACTTTTCACAATTAGACTATTATTTTTGGTAGCAAAGTCAGTCGGTCGATTATTAATAGAGGCTTTTCCGAGTTTATATTCGTTACGTGTGTTGTGGTGTTAACTTTTAGTGAATTTATACATAGACGCTTATAAATAGGATGTTCTGTAGTTGCGTCTGACGGACGGGGGAATACCTTCCTGAAATATCGTACTACGGCCGGTGGTTTGCGTGTTTTCGGACGTATTGGTAAACGATTATTTATACTTGGATCGCGAGGATTCCCTGGAAGCGCGCAAGAGGCGGCGCGCTCATCGCTCGCGGCGCCGGAGCTCTATAGGGCGGCCACTCCACAATGACATTATGTAATGTCCATCATTTTTTTTTTTTCATAAAAGCTGTTAAGAATGGAATTAGATGATCTCTTGTCCCATGGAAGACACTTGATTGTCGAAATTTCGAAAAAAAAAAAACCTATGTTTATGTATAGTTATCCAAAGTTTTTTTTATATCTGAAAATTTTTAAAGAATATTTTAAATATTGGATAGAATCAGGCGTTACTTTGCAGAAGTTCATGACTAACAAAAAAATGTTAAAATTATTTTGGTGGCGGATTACAGCAAAATAATTCTAACATTTTTTTGTTAGAATATTTTAACTTAATATAACATATTACTATTATGTATATTGGTCCGTTGATGAATATTATCGTTGATCGCAGTTTTTTCAGTGGGAACATTAAAGGGGATTGTAGTCAAGGACTATTAAGTTCTTAGTACCTAACTAAAACGTGGTCAATGATTGCCTCACGCAAAAATTTCAGAGCTACAAATAGTCTTCTTCTTTTTCTTTTCTAGCTCCTTAGAGTCTCTCTCTCTCTTTCTTTCAGTGTTATGCAAGTCTACTCCCCAAGCTTAATAATATCGTCCGACCTACGCGATGGTTGCCTTCCCACATTTTTCTTCCCGATTCGAAAACCAAGCGAGTCATCTATCGTCCTAAAAACATACCTTGCTACTTGCTAGATATAACAACTAAGAGCATTGTAGTACGAAAATTTTTTTTATCGCAGACAATGCCGTGTGCTAGAGTTGGTATGGACAAGGGGGTGGCTCCTAACCCCACTTAAGCCAGACGGTAGAGGTATTTTCGTCTGGCCTAATGTGTCAATTTGAATTAGCAATGCAATAGATCTGAGTGGCTAACTGTTCCCAATAATAGGAGGAAATACGAATTAATTAATAACAGGTATTCAGGTATTTACCTACTTATCGCTGGGTCTGCTGAAGGTCATACATTTTTGTATTTTTTGGGAAATATAAGTTTTCCCTCCAATCCGATCTCGTCTATACTTCTGTTAGGATAGGTATGATCTTCTCTGACGGGAAGTGACGATGCAGTCTAAGATGGGCTCCGGTGAGACGTCGCCACTCCATCCCCCAACGATCATCGGTTCTTGAAACTATATGCCACTTCAAACGCGAGTCAATGAGCTATGTCGGTAGACTGGGTCTCTACTTATCTTCACATTTCTCATTTTATCTCGTAGTGATACTCCTAGCTCCTTTTTGACGACTTCCTTTGCACAGTGGCGAGCGCTGTGGTCTTATAACTGGAAGGTGTCGGGTTCGATTCCCGGCGGTGGCAATTTAGGAATTAATAATTTCTGCATTGTCTCTGGTCTAGTCTGGTGCGACGCTTTGGCCGTGGCTAGTTACTACCCTACCGTCAAAGACGTGCCGCCAAGCGATTTAGCGATGGCTTGTAGAAACAAATAAGGGGTACGGGTTGAATGTACACTGCTATATCCCTTCCAAGTTAGAAAAAACAGATAAGGGGTATGGGTTGAATGTACACTGCTATATCCCTTCCAAGTTAGAAGTTTTAGTAGAATAAAATAAAAAAGGCATACAGATAGCTATTATAACATATTAGCTCCGCTAAGAAAGTATCTTTGAAAATTCAACCCCTAAGGGGGTAAAATAGGAGTTTGAATAATCGAACTTAACGTGAGTGAAGTCGCGAACAAAAGCTCCAACAAACAAAGCCGCAAACAAATAAAATAACTAAATCGCATCATTAACCCTGCGACCTCATATAATAGTTACGTTACATTTCCGTCATCCTCGCAGCCGAAATCCGAAACACCGTTGGAGTGAAAAAAAAAAAGGACTAATTGTGACAGGAAACGGTGGCAGCCGGTGAGTCAAAAAATCCGTCCGGCCATTGACCCGGGTGTCGGCGCCACACCGTAGAATCCCTGCATCCGTCGCGAACGAATGAATTTCAGGCAAGGTATTACGACGTGATATAATGGATGTGAATAGGTTTATTATGTAGCCTTTCTTTTGTTAAGATGTCTCTCTGATCGTCTGTTAGCGTCTGAAAGACAAAATATGTAATATATAGCAATAAATCAATAATATGATATAATTGTTATAAAAAATCGACAATCCCAACTAAAATACGAGTATCATTAAATCACGAATCAAGTCTAAAATCTTTAGTTAATAATATGGGTGAATGATTAATTATTTCAGGTGGTAATATTATTATTTTGGGATTAGTTATTTTAGGAGTGGTTCAAGAAACCACTAGATAGAAAAGTATATCGGCTAGCTTGAAAGAGGCTTAGATATAGCGAATGGTAATGATTATTTCAGTTTTTCCGTAATCGGCCAGTAAGATAACAAATATTAACTGTTAATGTTTACATCTAAATATGTAAAAGATAAAAATGATTGACTGACTGACTGACTAACTGACTAACATATCTATCAATGCACAGCTCAAACCATTTCACGGATCGGGCTTTTCGGCATACAGATTACAATGTAGGCATGCGCTAAGAAAGTATTTTTGAAAATTTAATCTCTATGGTAAAATAGAGCTTTGAAAAATCGAACATAACGTGAGCGAACCCATGGGAAAAAGCTAGTTCGAAAAAATAAAAGAAGGTTTGATTATTAAAAAAGGATCACTACATAAATGTATATAAATTAGGTGAAATTGCCATTTTGTATATACCTATAGACATCAGTTGAAGTGCATTTATAAATTAACATACTTAATGCAATTATAATCTATCGTAAACATAATCAATGAAGAGAAATAAGTAGACGCAAGTATCACATATAACAACACAACTACTTTAACTACAAAATAAACAAACAATTATTTTCACGGTGAGTGCATTATTTGATCTTCCCCCACCTTCCTTCCAGACATCCTTTTCTTGTATTAAAGGAATATTATACGTAACTAGCTTATGCCCGCGGCTTTGCTCACGTTAAGTTAGATTTTTCAAAGTCCTTAGGGGTTGAATTTTCTAAAACCCTTTCTTAACGGATGTCCACGTCACGTGGCTGAAGTCTATAGATCGCATTCTCAATCTGCTCAGACTCTAGACAGAGTTAAAACGAGACAGATTTATGTCAGAGTATATTTTGTGTCTCGTTTTAACTCTAACTTAAGTTTGAGCTGAGTCAGAGCACGCTCTATAGATCTCAGCATGAGTGATCACTGGACGGATTGGGCAGAAAAGCATACAAATGACGTAGGTATTCGCTAAGAAAGGATTTTGGAAAATTAAACCCCTAAGGACTTTGAAAAATCTAACTTAACGTGAACCAAGCCGCGGGTAGGAGCTAGTCTAAATATATAAAAGGCTAAGGTGACTGACTGACTGACTGACTGACTGACTGACTGACTGACTGACTGAGTGATCTATCAACGCACAACTGAAACCACTGGATGGATCAGGCTGAAATTTTGCATGTAGATAGCTAATATAACGTAGGTGTCCGCTAAGAAAGGATTTTTGAAAATTCAACCACTAAAGGGATAAAATAGGGGTTGGAATAATCGAACTTAACGTGAGCGAAGCCGCGGGGTAAAGCTAGTTTATTTATAAAATTATCCGTTTTCCCATACCTTCTATTACAAAATGAAATTAATTGTAAATAATTACAATTTACAACCAGCTTTAAAGCGCTCGGTACAATACCGTTATTATCGACAACACAAAGGAAATTAACTATCAATAATTATCCATCCTTTTTCCGTAATGGTAATTATATGACTGAATTTATTGCAAGTTGTAAAGGAAACTACGCGATTTATTCTTGCACAGTTTAGTTTGAATGACCTAGATTACTTACGTAACCATGATTTTTTTTCTCTAAGTAACTACTCGTAAATGTTTAGTTTTTGTTTGCGTGTTTATGCGAATGTTTTATAAAAGGAAAATAATTTATGGAGCAAAATAAAATTAACGCAGATTTATTGTTGCGTGCCAGACAAAACTCTTCAAAGGGTAAGAGAAAAATTCTATAATATAATCGCCGATGTAACTACCTTTTTTGCAAGTAACCGCACATTTTACACAAAAATAAAATACTAGTTTTCAGCCGTGACTTCATTCAAGTAGAGTTACGCTTTTAAAATTCCCACGTAAACCCGTATTAAAAATAACCTAAGTCACTCTACAGGCCCTCAACTGTACCTGGATTAAAAATCACGTATCTAACAAGTTACGGCTAACTTATATCCCGGAAAAACAGAAATTTCCCGCTCGGACGAAGTCGCAGGCAAAAGCTTAGTAAGCACACTAATATTATAAAGCGAAAGTTTCTGTGAGTATGTGTGAGTGTGTGTGTGCGTGTGTGTGTGTCTGTGTGTGTTTGTTACTCTTTCATGCCACAACAAATGAACTGATTTGGCTTGGAATGGAGATAGCTCATACCAGGTTTAACACAATAGGCGAAACGGGAAACAAAAAACCTTAATCCACGCGGACGAAGCATCATCTAGTAAAATATAATAGGTATCATTTACAATCTATGTTTCTTTCAATTAAATTTCAATTGCAATCTATCTTTATGTTGCAGCGTACTACCCTCACACATCATTCCACTCCTATCACCAATGGTTGCCTGGTAGAGATTGCTCTGTAGCAATAAGGCCGCCTTTGCATTCGTAGTTTTAAGTTGTATTAATTTTTGTTTCTTTCTTGTGTGCAATAAAGTTTTTATCTGTCTATCTATCTATCTACTGCAGCATCGTCAAACTCACTGTTCTCTACGCAACACTGCATGATTATGATCGTAACTTCCTTCTAAATGAGATATGTACGCCACAGATGCAACAAACTGCGTGTTGTCAAGAGTACCCAATATCTATCAAAACAGATATGGGTGGAGAGGACAGGCAATATTCCTTATTAATTTTTGACTATATTTAATTCAGTAGGGGAAGTTTAGGAGTTAAGTTAAGTTAGGATTAACTGATCAAAGTAAGTACACATACGAAAAAATTTATTGAGGACGTATTTTTACTGACATCCAAAAAAGGAGGAGGTTCTCAACTAAGAACCTCCTCCTTTTTTCCGCCGCCGAACTCGGCGGAATCTTTTTTTTTAATTTTTTATGTATGTTCCCCGATTACTCGAAGACGCCTGGACCGATTTGGAAAATTCTTCTTTTGTTTGAATGGGTATACTTCCCAGGTGGTCCCATTGTCATAAGGTCAGGATCTGATGATGGGATCCTGGGGAAATCGAGGGAACTTTTAATACTTTATAGGCACAATTGATATACTTTGTAGTGGCATTTGAAGTCGGGGTTTTAAAAAGTTTTTTTACGTTTATATTGGTACATGTAGAGATGATGCTTTTTGGACGTATAACAAAATGTAACGTAGAAAAAAAGAGTCCGTTATATCGACCTGAAATGTCAACCGGGGCAGTCCTAACCCGAATCCACAAAACACTAAAATAAAAGGCCAATAGGTCTAAGGGTCATTCGCTAAGTGGCTGTGACATTTCAGCTTGCATAATTGGGAGCGGAACTGACGTTTCCACCCCCGCGGGCGAGGGGAGTGTGGGGGGGGGGACGTCAGGCGTCGACGTGTCAAGTCGGGGGTTGAATAATATATGGACGGAGTAGGCGGATGGCTCTGCCACTTATCCGGCCCTGAATTATATATGCAACAGCGATGGAGTTGGTTTGTGAACAGTTGCACTGAGAGCCGCGTGTATACGGGGGTTTAGTGAACTGGAGTTTCTGTAGCGTCTGATTGTTTGTATTAGATGGTAAACAAAACATTGGCGTTTGACGTTTTTTTTATTTTATGAAAAGATACGAGGTTGACTGCGATCTCGCCTGATAGTGACTATGCAGTTTAAGATGGTAGCAGACTAACTTTGAAGGGGTATTGGGTGTAAATTCAACCCATATCCCTTCCCGTCTTTAACGGTAGGGTGGTATATAGCTACGGCCAAAGCCTCCCACCAGACCAGACAGAGACAATTCAGAAATTTGAATTCCCAAATTGCCCCCAAACCTGCGACCTTTCAGTTTTCAGTCCACACCTCAACCGTTGGGCTATTGAGGCTAGCAAATCTTTATTTATTTCATGTAGACCAACTTGTGGCTCTTATGACACGTCAAGACTACCCCTGTGATCATGTAACTTTGTCATTAAGGAATTCATAAACTTTATTGTTGTAGTACTGGTGTTAGGCGCCAGTATTTAACGTGTTTACTTATTTCGTAACTAAAAACAGCCATAACATTTTTATAGTGAACCATAAACACCCAAACTTATTATACTACCATACATCACGAACATCAACAGTGGAAAATAAAAAAGATCATTATAGAGAGCCGTTGGAGAAAATTAAAAAGCTATAACTCAATGCAAGGCCCAGAGACAGCCGTGACATTTCCTGGGTAGGTAGGTAGAAAGTAATATAAGATTACTGGCTTTAATATTAGGAAGATATAAGTTATGTAGATAAATAATAATATAATTTATTGCATAAATCAAAATACATACAAACCTTAATCGAACGTCTTTTTAAAAATACTAATCTACAGTTGGGTTTTTCATGATTAGTTTTTATTTATTTTCATGTGTAATAAGCAAAAATAAATGGCTTTCAAATTCCGGTAAATATTACACAAAATATTATGCCAAGCCCAGCTAAAAAGAGCTTTGCCCTAATCTACGTGGTGGTTCGTGCTGAGTCGTCTACTTACTATGAAACCACATGTGTAGCTGCGCGATACTGTAATTTTCTAGTATCTATAAAGATACTAGAAAATTACATAATTTAAAGTTTACATAAGTTAATATAAATTAGAGTTGAACTTTGTGAATAATATTTCGATTTAATGCATATAAATTATATTTTATTTTCAATTTTAAAATTTTAAAATTATTATTTTCAACTTGCATAAGTATGAAAAAGTTACCATGTACCTACATGCTAATGATGGCTGCGTCATGCTGGTTCGTTTGTAGCTTTATTTCATGTCTGGATTGATTGATTCATGTCTAATCTCTACCTGTAAAAGAGATAGCTATCATACTTCTTCATCAACTTATAGACATCCACTGCTTGACATAGGTATATGCATGAACCTCCACAGGTCTCGGTCTTGCGCCGTCTGAATCCAGCGGCTCCCTGCGACTTGTTCGGTACACCTCGTAGGGGGTCTGCCAACACTGCATCGTCTACTGCTATCATACATACATTAACAAGTAATCTGATTTCTTTCAACCGTATCTTAGACTGTGCGTGACGGAACGACGCACGCGCAGGTGTCACGCCGGATGCGGCTGAAACGCGTAAAGAACGGAAGAGGGACGGAGTACGGCTGGGGAGGGGGGAGTGTCGCCTCGTGTTGTAAGATGGAGGGGAATAATTATGAACTGAACGTGTTACTTGAAGTCATTTTGTGTCTGTAAAACTTTTTACTCGCCTTTCAACGACCAACGATTCTGCGCGTATTTCTTTTTCTACATCTAGATAATTATTATGTTGATTTGAGTTTTTATTTTCAAAAGTAATAAGTTTAAGTCAGCGGTTTAAGTATAGTTTAAGAAAAGAAGTTTTAAACTTGACGTTATATCCAATATATCGTCAGTAAAATTTATTTTCTAAAGATGGATTATTTATCCCCGGAAATCTAAAAGTTCCCTAATTTTTACGGCCTAGCTAAGCTAAGTTAGGTGACACATACTATCAGTTTCGTTTCCACGAACTTTTAGGAAACACATAAAGGTGGAAATGACATTGGATAACGGATTGCATTTAGGAGCTAAATGCCAAAGTAAAAAGAGATGATTTAGCTATAGTTATGGTAAAGTGGGCATCAGGCATGCAGGTCCCCACGATGTTTTTATTGACTGTACAAATACAACTGCTTAAAATGCACATAATTCCGAAAAGTCACAGTAACAGCAACTGCTTGCAATTAATTGCAACAGCCACTCTGTTAATGCAAGCCGTAATAAAATTACGATAATCAACTTCGCCGATATACAACCTTCAACCGCAAAGACCATTAGTCTGAAAACGAATGCAAAACTATTAAACCGTTTTAACAGTTTAAAACGATAGGAATGACAGGGAAGTGCAGTGGAGAAATTATTTCTGGACAGTGCAACACAGAAAACCGCTCAACCCGGCAGTTTATTAATGAAAATTGAGCGACATCCGATGTTACAGAGTCTGATATGCCTTAAATAACTCCACCTGGAACACTGGCGATATCTAGGACAAGGTATATTTTCGGTATTGCATTTTGATCTTAGTGTTTGCACTGTGGAAAATCAGTGGATGTAATTTTGTATAATTAAATCCAGATTTAGAAAGTGGAACACAGGCATTTTAAAATCAGTGATATATTTTAGGATGTTTGCGATTTTGAAGTATCCCTTGTTATTATCCTACTAAGCACACCATCACATCACACCATGTATGTATGTATGTTTGTTTTTACTCTTTCACGCCACAACGAATCGATCGATCAACAGAGTTTCGAACGCAGCTAGCTAATACCCGGGATTAACACCTAGGTCTCATTATATCCCGGAAAATTAAAGAGTTCCACCAGGAATCAAAAAACCTTATCCACGCGGACGAAGTCACGGAAATCATCTAGTATTATAAATGCGAGAGTTTGTGTGAATGGATGGATGGACGGATGTTTGTTACTCCTTCACGCCACAACGATTGAGCCGATTTTGATAAAATTTTGAACGGAGATAGCTCCTAACCAGGATTAACAAGAGTTCCCGCAAGAATCAAAAAACCTTAATCCACGCGGACGGAATCGCGGGCATCATCTAGTGCAGTAATAAGTATCACATCACACTATCACACTAATATTGATTGATTATATTAATACGCCGAAAGTTTGTATGTGTATGTGTGTGTGTATGTTTGTTACTCCTTCACGCCACAACGAATGAACCGATTCGGCTGAAATTTGAAATAGATATAGCTCATACCCAGGATTAAAACATAGGCTTTTTATCCCGGAAAATTACAGAGTTCCCGCGGGAATCAAAAAACCTTTATCCACTCGTACGAAGTCGCGGGCATCGTCTAGTATTTTATATATTTTTATTATTCGTGTAAGTGATTAAAACTTGATTTGCTATTGTATGAATGAAATCTAAAACAGGCGATATCACTCAGAGCGTACTCTCAAATTATGTACACCTAAGCATATTATATAGTTATCTAACCGTTTTCCATCCAACAGAGATCATTTGCACCACTGGTTCAGTCCACGTGGACGTAAGCCGTAGGCGAATCACATGCCCCACGCACACGTGAGGTGTTTGTCGTAACATCAAACTTACTCGTGCTTAACTTCGATGTACTTGACGAAATCGGTAAATTATTCGCGCAAGCAAGTTGTTTGTTAGATTTACGTAAAGAAATTTGGTTGACGTTGAAATGTTTCGCTCTTTTGTCAGTACCCTGATACTACCTACTTACTGGTAGGCGTATCCGAATAGACGAAGGGCCATGTAGGTACGTTATTTGATTAATTAGAATCAGCATTCGACACGATTTTGTGGCTGTTGATGCGTTCAATTGCTGTAGGTACCTACTTATTGAAATCGCGCAGATTAGCGATTGATAAATTGCTGCATTAGGTACTTGTGGCATTTAGTTGTATGTACCAGGTCTGGCGTATTCCGGAAACTGCGGAGCTATAAGTACATGGCGTACCTCTTCGAAGGGCCTAAATTCAGAGTGTGCAAAGGGATAAGAGTTACGTAATAGAAAAAGAGAAAAGTCTAGGTGAATAAGACGGTAGGAAGGTAAGTAGCGCTGTGTCAACCTGAATTGCACTTGATTGTGTGGTAACAAGAGTTGCCACACAATCAAGTTTATTTAAATCCTTTTGTGGAGCGAATCTTCTGTACCTTTAGGTGATTAAAGATTTTAAGATCTTATAAAAAATAAAAAAAAATCAAGAACTATTTGGATTTGCTATTGAATTGATACCTATTAAATTCGTTGGTTAAATGCTCTAGAAGTTAAATTCAGATAAAAAAATGTCACGATATTATGTCAGGAATTATAAAAATAATATTTAACCATAAACTCCTTTAAACACATAATGTTTAAAATAACAGTAGGTGAGGTGATAATTTATAATCCGGTCTAGTTTCTTATACATAATTAGGCAAAAACGTTTGTAATGCAAATAATTTATTCAATGCGGGTATTTAAAAAATATATGACTGTAATTGTCAATAAATTGTTGCTTTTTGATGTCAATCCCGTAATAATTATGAGAGGCCATAAAACTTCTTTTTTTTTTCGATGACAAGATAGTCCTTGACTGCGATCTCACCTGATGGTAAGTGACGATGATGTCTATGATGGTAGCGGGCTAGCTTGGAAGGGGTATGGCAGTGTACAACCCATACCCCTTATCTTTTTCTACACGCTATTGTGCCCCAACGCTAAATCGCTTTGGCAGCACGTCTTGAAGCTAGGGTGATAACTAGCCTCGAACAAAGGCTCCTACCAGACCAGACCAGAGATGATTTAGAAATAATAAATTCCCAAATTGCCCCGCCGAGAATCGAACCCGAGACTTCCCAGTTATAAGACCACAGCGCTCACCAGGGAGGCCATCAATCTATTTCAATAATATGATATTGATTTAAGATTATCTAGAGGATAATAGCTGTAATAGTTGCGAAACCCATCGATAATAACTTCAGTTCAATTCAACTAGTATCGCCAGAAATATTGACCTAAAATCAGTTACATGTAATCCCTCACATCATTGATTCAAAATTGCTAGAGTACCGATATAGTAGCAATTACTCAGCCACCGTATCGCGGTAGCTAAGTCGGTTTAAGCTCCAGAAGTGTTCGAACAGACAAACTGTTCATTTATCTAAAAGCATGTCGAACAACTAACTCTATAATTCAGCAGTCTGGATGCTCTGAACATTTTTCAGAAGATGACAGCTTGAAGGCTGCACAGAGGGATGAAAAATCAAATCGAACCAAGGAGAAATCTATCTATGTAGTTCAAAAATAAGAACTGAAAAACTAGTAAAACTAATACGATTTTATCAAGTGAAAAGTAAAATCCGTGATTTTCTTTAAAGGGTTTTCAAGCGTCCGTGCCCGTTTTCAACATCCAATAAGTCGGAGACTGTTGTTATAACTAAATTTTCTAGAAAGTGTAACTTCCTTAGCTTAGATACTTCCTAAAAATAAAGAGAATGCCTGGTGCAGCGGTGAGCGCTGTGGTCTTATAACTGGAGAACACCCAGTTATAAGAGGGTTCGATTTCGGGCGGAGGAAATTTGGGAATTTAGAATTTCTGAATTGTCTCTGGTCTGGTCTGGTGGGAGGCTTTGGCCGTGGCTAGTTACCACCCTACCGTCAAAGACATACCGCCGTGTAGGGGTAAGAAATTTTATATGAAAATGACAGGAGTCCTGTTATTTTCGACGTTAACCTCACCTATTCGAAAGTTAAAATGTTCGTGCTTAGGTTCTATTCTTTGTCCCACGAAAGTGAAATGTTGAAATGTGTTAATTTTACTCGTAGATATATTTTGATCGCGATATTTTCGTTATAGGATATTCAGAGATTCGGTCAAGGATCAGGAGTCCTCTATATTTGTGATAAGACGGAACTATAACTGTTCTATCGATTTCGTTCCGCTAAATATATCTAATATGCAGTAAGTTTCAAGGATTTCTAGTAAGTTACTCGAGGTTAAACACTTTGTGAAAAAGATAATTAACTACATGACTAAAAAACTTTCCTATTCGGTTCTAAGTGATAATGCTCTATCTACTATCTACCCATTGTTGGACATTTCCTTCACGCAAGCTAAAGGTTTTTTTACTATAACATAGACAATAATGATAAAACATTTCATCGCGTAAATATTATATCTATCTAAAAGGTACGCTCTCTTGGAAGGCCGTTATATCACCCACCTGATCGTACCTGGGGTTCTATCTGTACTGGTTCATCCAGTACCAATAAACCAACACTATTGTTAGATATGTATTATGATATCAGATCAGACTGACTGTCCATACATAGTGGCAGCTGTATATTCGTAGAGAGAGAAGACATAGAGTCAGTGACGATTTCTTTCTCACTCACACTAAAAAGAGAGCAGAAATAAAGTTATTAATGTGATAAACAGAGACGCAGCTACCCAATTTTTTGTCCCTCATCGTGTAACCAGTTTTTTTCAAGGTCGACACACTTTTGTGCCAAACAAACTGACAGTTAATAAGAAAATTTAGTATCTATGTGTGTTGCCAGCTTTAGGTACCTATACAATGTCCCGATTTTCCCTATCCTACTTATATTATAAATGTGAAAGTTTGAATGTATGTATGGCCATCCATACATACATCCAAATTTCAGCCATATCGGTTTAGTGTGGCGTATTGAGTAACAAACATCCATATGTTTGTTACTCAATCACGCAAATTTCAGCCATATCGGTTTAGTGTGGCGTATTGAGTAACAAACATCCATATGTTTGTTACTCAATCACGCCACACTAAACCGATATGGCTGAAATTTGGCACGGAGATAGGTTTTTTTAGTAATGTCCTCTGACATACCGTAACGGCGGGTTACTTTGGCTACTTTTTCAATTTTAGGGTTCCGAAAAAAACTTCGGAACCCTTATAGGATCACTTCGTTGTCCGTCTGTCTGTCAGTGTGTCACCACCGTTTTTTTTTTTAATTTTTGTTGAAACAAAATAAAGTCGTGATGGAAGAAATGAATATTATGAGAAAAGAAAAGAAAGATGATGGATACTAGAATATAATATATGTCGGCGATGATTAAAGTGTATTCAGTTAGATAGTGTCGGTTACTGTTCTGAATCATCCTGAAGTTTCGTTCGAATGTCCAACGACCAGTCGAGAACTGTTGGCGATCTTAAGAATTATTTTATTTACAAAGTTCTTAATTTTTAAAGCCATTTTTAAATAGCTCGAGGCAGATTTTTAATGTTTTTTTTAAATAATTATTAACTTAAACTATGAAGAGTTGCAGTTTTATACGACTGCCTGAAAAAAGGAATATACTGTTAATTTCATTAATGATGATTTTGATGACTAAATATACAATTTTTGTTGCTTTTAATTCAATAGCATTACTCGATCGAAGGAAAATTTTAACTGTTCATTAAAAATTATTTTGTGTAACATTCTTACTAGTAACGAAAAAAAATTTTCCTTTGTGTTACATACATCTTTTTTCAAAGTGACTCACATATGCTAAATTTCTATTCGGCATTTCAATATTTTTTTTAAGGAGCAAATAATTATCTAGTGAATTGGTCCTATGAAACTACATTAAAAAACTTTAGTAAAAAAAAAAAAAATATTTTTAAAAAACCGACTTACGTGTACAAACTAAAATTATTTTATACTTTTAAATGGTGGTTGAAGTTAATATTGTGTGCAATAAAGAATAATAAATTCTTTATTGCACACAATATTAAGATATATGTAAAAAATAGAAGCTTACCCTAATAGGTATGTCTCTCCCAGACAACCTTATATGTGTAGGTATGTTATTTAAAAAATAAAACAGTTCAGCATCTGTTTTGTCGTTTTATTTAAAAATCCTGGGAAGAATTTTCCATCTAATTTGGGGTACTAGGGGAGTGCAGTTATTGTGGCAACATTAAACTCGAACTTGTCATGTGACGTCATCGTTACGTCATGTTATCTCTATTTCAGTCGCGGTTACACAGTACCTTGGTCTATTGCCTTCTCTGTCTACGTGTATATTATTCGACTACCCACATCTTTGGTTAATACGCTACACTATCCCCTATTTTTGACATTTCCAGTGGCCAGCTGAGAACAATAGAAAGTTCCCATATATAATATGTTCTTCATACATATTTGACAGATTTAAACTAAAACTGTCAAGCTATCCTTTATCCTGACTATCCTTTAGTATAGCCACTGAGATAGTGAATATAGATAACTTTTATCCGAAAAAAACAGAGGTTTCCCGCGGAATTTTTAAAAACTACGTAGAAGAAGGTCGTGGGCAAAGCTATAGTAATAAAATAGACCAGTTTATTTTTTACAGATTTCACGCTTCCGTTAGTTATTCTTCAAAATCACATATAGGTGAGTATTCATTGCTTCTAGTTAATATGAAACAAAATGCTAATAAAAGTAGGGCTACGTGGGTCCATTGAGGATACTGTTTTCCATCTACATGTAAATATCTTTGACATTGCTACTGAATATCGTATTGATGAGTTGTTAACCGATACTCGTGGGACGGAGTACATGTGACCTTAATAATGTTGTTATTTTGTTTGTTAAATATGTTAGGACTAGAGGGCGCCCGCGACTTCGTCCGCGTGGAATTAGGTTTTGGGGTGGAATTTTCAAAAACTGTGATACACGTCCTTCTTTATTTTTAATCGAAAAGCAAAATACAGTTTTTCATAGATAATATAACTTGTAAAATGACGGACTTTCATACAAACATTCATCCCCTATTTATTCCGTTTGGGGGTGGATTTTTCAAAATCTGTTAAACACGTGTTACTTTATTTTTATTTGAAAGCCTAAATACATAGTTTCATGGATATAACTTGAAAAATGACGGACTTTCATACAAACTTCCATCCCCTATTTAAACCCCTTAGGGGTGGAATTTCCAATAATCCTTTCTTAGTGTGCGCCTACGTCATAAAAGGAACCAACGGTAAAAATTTCAAGTTTCTAACTTCAGTAGTTTAGGCTGTGCGTTGATATCTCAGTCAGTCAGGACTTTGAATTTTATATATATAGATATTTATTAACGTGTTATTAAACTTTTGTTATTAGTTTTGTGATATTGTGTAGAAAGCACTTATTAGAGTCCCTATTCTGTGGCAGATAGATAAGAAAATAAAAAAAAATCTGCAAAATTTTCCTCCTCACGCCCAATTTATGGGTACCCCTTCCAAGTTAGCCCGCTACCATCTTAGACTGCATCGTCACTTACCATGAGGTGAGATCGCAGTCAAGGGCTATCTTGTCATCGAAAAAAAAAAATCTGCGAGTATACGTACACTGACAGAAGAATTAAACATCTACAATACTAAAATACTGGTTGATGACCGCGACTTCGTATGCGTGGATTGAGGTTTTTAATTCCCGCGGGAACTCTCTTATTTCCCGGGATCAAAAGTAGCCTACTCCAGACTATAATCTATCTCTGTGTCAAATTTCAGCCAAATTGATTCAGTGGTTGTGGCATGATTGAGTAACAAACATCCATCTATACATCCAAACTTTCGCATTTATAATATTAATAGGATAACAGTATTCTCGTTTAGTTTACAGTTGAGTACTCATAAACTCAGCTGTAGTGTTAAATCGTAAACTCTATTCTACGACCATTAACAGATCGTTAGAAGGCACTGTTCTTTACGTAATAAAAAGTATGCGTTTTTGTCACCTCCGTCTAATCGATTTGTTGATTGATTTCCCCAAGAATAATGAAGTTTGGCCTTTGAATTATTTGTGAACGTTTTAGAATAAACAAGGTATCGGTGTGAAAGAATAGACGAATTCATTACGTAGTACTTTATGTATTTGTAACATCGTTGTTTTGTCTAAGTTACCCCTCTAAAAGCGTTTCACTAATTTTAAGACCCTTGTTGATTGATTTCTACCATTGAATTTCTTGGAAAATAATGAAGTTTTGCCTTTGAATTATTTTCAGTGAACGTTTTTAAATAAAATAGATATCGGTGTGAAAGAATAATTAAATTCATTAGGTTAGTACTTTATTTGTAATATCATTATTTGGTCTAAGTTATGCTTCTAAAAGCGTTTCACTAATTTGTAAGGCCCTAATATTTTCGGAGAAAATATTTCTTAAGTAATAAACTGCGATAGGCCTAGTAGGTACTGCTAGCCTAGCTAGGTCTTAGCCTAGCCTAGTGTTTAAGTGAGATTTATATTGAAGAAAGAAGACATCATGAGGAAATACACCTGTGTCGGGATTTTCTAAATGATTGCATCAGTGTAACGATCTCAGGGACTTCGTCCGCGTGGATCAAGGATTTTTAATTCCCGCTGGAACTCTTTAATTTTCCGGAATAAAATGTAGCCTATGTATTAATCCTGTTCATTCATTGTGACACAAAAGAGTAACAAATACACACACACACATACACAATCAAATAATATACTAGATGATACCGTGGATTAAGTTTTTAAGGTTTTTTGTTCCCGCGGGAACTTTCTTATTTCCCGTAATAAAAATTAGCCTATTCCAGACTATAATCTATCTCTGTGCCAAATTTCAGCCAAATCGGTTCAGTCGTTGCGCCATGATTGAGCAACAAACATACAAACTTTCGCCTTTATAATATTAGTGTGATAGGAGAGGATAATAGGACAGTGAGAGGTGTGAATAAAGATTCCATGTTAAAGATTTCGATATAAAGGCAAAGATTTTATACTTTATAGTAATTATGTAGCATATATCCGTCAGTGTAACCTGAACGAGGGGCGCAGGATGTGGCCACATGGCCCGCGAGAGACGGCTGCGGCACGGGCGGCGGTGCCTGCCGTTAGCCGCATGTGGATAAGACCTCCTTACCATATTTACTCTGCCCTAAAACTTAAGTTAATAAAAAAAATTACTCCGAATGATCATCAATTGGGCAATCCCGAAAGAATTACACAAAAAACAGTGCGTAAACAATGATTTCTACTATATAGGGATGAGTTATATACTCACAAAACAAGAGAATTTGTGCCAAACGTCAAAGAGTACAATAGAGTACCTCACTGTCAAATGATATGACAAATTACGACAAATATCTGCCATTATGCGCTTCATTTACCGCACGCTTGTAACGTATCCACCTCTTTTAATACATTTAAAATATCATACATTTACAATATATAGTTACGCACTTTAATACTATTTAAATGTTTCTTTACACACTTTAATACTAATTAAATGTTTCTTTAGGCTAGGCTAGGTAGAGGCTATTACACAGTTGATGAATTCCTTACTGACAAAGTTGCTTGGAAGCAATCTTGTTTCAACTGTCCACAAGATAGATAGACTACAAAATGTAACATTTATGTTTCAAAAAGAGCAAATGCTGAGTATCTTGCCGACTCTTCTCAGCAGAATCAGTTTTCTGAACCGGTGATAGATTCTCGAATTGTCATACTTATTGTACATATTGTAAGTGCCCCAAGTTAGCCTACCTGAAATGATTTTGAATTAGAATTTGGGCAACAGCTCAGCGGACTATGAAGAAAGCCGCACTCGAAGTATCCTGGCAGGACCAAATTAAAGTAATTTACGTGGATAGACAATATTAAACGAGTCGTTGAGAAGTTAACAGCTAGACACAAGTTTTGTTTTAATAGTAAGTAAAAAGTAGTACTATTTAAAAAAAATTATATCAGGGTATGTCCACACTATATCGCCACACAAAAGAGTAGGTAACGTTAAAAATCGTGAGCAGCACGTGTGCAAGGCAATTTCAGCCAAATGCATGCGCACTGTATACCTACTTATAAGTAAATGGCTAGTGCTGACTAAAATGACATTTAATTATGGTTGTAGAAATATGTCTCAAATACTTTTTTTTAATAAAAAATAAAAATCGTTTATTTCGTTTCTTACATATAGTAAATCTACACATAGGTACTCTAATTGCGAGCGATTTGCTCTATTTGCTCTTATTAATTGAGGAGTCACATCCTCCATCCCCGAAGATGTTGATCAGATCTTTCCTTCGGATAAATTTTTTTTTTAAATCAGTTCAGATTTGACGGACTTATGGAGTAGGTAACATCGCCAAAAGAAAAATACGCGTTGAATTGAGAACCTCCTCCTTTTTTGAAGACGGATAAATATACAATCACGAGTAGTGTACACTGTACAGTACAGTTAGTCCATGTACATTATACATACGATATTATATTGTACGCTCAATTTGAATCGTGTGTTTACATTGGCCACAGCTGCAGCCCCACGGAGTATTAAATCTGCAATTTTGCAGTTTTTATGGCTTCCCCTATAAGTGTTTTACACTCAGCCTCGGCGGCTCTGGTAAACATTCTTAATAAAAATATAATATGCTCTTCTTCTACTACTTAGTAACTTTGAAAATTAAGTGCCAATTATACAGTTTAGTGTCCATTCCTTAAAATAGTCTTGCACTCAGCGGGGATTATCGTTCAGTGCGACTTATTCATGTATTGAATATTGATAATATTCGGTTGATGTATTCATCGGCTAATTTAGATCAACTCTCTCATGTAGCCTCTATGCATAGCCTGCGTACCTCGAAAGTAGCTGGGGTACCTTAAAAAAATGGGGTAGCTTGAAAAATAAACGGAAAAGAATTAGAATTCTCAATAATAATCTAGCTATCTATATTATTTTAGAAAAATAATAGGTTACAGTGTTAATGGCAGGACAGTACTATTTGTTGGTAGTGTAATGGGTATTAAAAAATACCTTTTACACCACCAGTGCACAGTGGTGCAAACTGGTAGTGTCAAGGGTCCAAAACGCGTTGGACCTATGTCCCCGCGGCTTTATCCCGTGAGAGTACACACAGTAACTTTTTAGCCTGCCATTTTATCCATGTGGTTTTAGATCTTTCAAAAACTCCGTGTGTGGGTAAATATGATTTTGATTGGATGAAGAGTTAAAGAAATAATACACACTAATCAGATGGTAGTAGCATCGTCAGTATACAAGTACATATTAGCTGAACAACGGCTAAGATAAAAATGATTACGTAGGTATTACTTATTATACTCGTAAATAGCAAAAAGTAGCTAACCTACTTATTTCAAGTGTTAGTTTCAAGCCCGTACATCACATTTGACTTAGAACATTTTAAAACGAAATTTTGGAAATCTACACCCTTAGTTCACCTAAATCTCATACTTAGTAAGCATATATTATACTTCGTGTAACATCCGCGAAGTGCTGTTATTATCCGATGAGTTCCATAGAACCTCTGTTGTCGTACAGATACAAAACCAAAGTGCAATAGAATAGTTTTTTTTTTCAAATGAACTTTTACAAAATGCTTTCGAATTGTTCCTACTTCCCTTGTGCAATTGCCTGTTAACGCTGCACTGACACTTGGCTAGTTATACTTTTCTTTCCGATGCTACGGTTTCGTAGCGGATATAGTAATTGTATTGAAAGTCGTGAAATACAAACATAATCCAAAACAATTATAAGTTATATGATGCCCGCGACTTCGTTCACGTTGATTAAAGTTTTTTTTATTCCCGCGGGAACTCTCTTATTTCCCGGGTTAAACAGTTATTCCAGACTACAATCTATCTCTGTGCCAAACAGCCAAATCGGTTCAGTCGTTGAGACGTGATTGAGTAACAAACATCCAAACTTTCGCATTTATAATATTAATAGGATAATAGGATTAAGTAATAGAATATTAGGATTAATAGGATTATCAAAATGCGTATATAAATGATATATTACCATTCATGTTTCGAGTGCTGAAAAGATGTTCGATCAGTTCTAGTATCACGGGGTTTGCAAGAGCACTGCAAAGTCCAATTACGGCGGTAAATGTACATTGATACATACCCTGACCTTACAACCTTCCGAGCCTTCTCGCTGACATAATATTATTCAACGCGACCTCTTGAACTTTCACGCACCGCTACTTATCTAGCATATACGTTTAAAAAAAAAATTGCCCACCTTTTATATCCTTCTGTTTCGAAAATTAGCCCGTACATCACATTAGACATTTTAACATCGTTTGCATATTATGCGGTTGTTCAAAGAATTTAAAGATTTTAGAGGCAGTGCCTGCAATTTGTAACACGAATATGAAGATTTTAAAAAATCCCCTAGGAATTTGATAACAGTCATAAGAATGTTATGTATAGCTATTACGATAACAAGATATGTTCTTCAGATCACGTTTCTTTCTTAAAAAGATGAGAATCTCTAATCTTTTTAATGATAAGCGATTGAGGTGTTGGTATTTTATATTATTGATATTAGTAGGAAATTGATACAAACCGTACATTACAATATTTTATTAATATTAATCGTATTTCTTACATAATAAACACATAATTATCGTGAAATTATAATTGATTGCAACAATATGTTGAAACTTAATTTGAATTTCTGAAAAAATTCAAGTAAGTTTATATGCAATACTTATAGTTTGAATCAAGACATATTGACGGAAACTCGAGCGACTCGCCTTTTAATTAAGTGTAAAATTGCACACTAAACTTTTTGCACTTTACAAATAATATTATTATCTAAGATAATACGCCCTGATCCTTTTCCGTAGATATATTTAATGCCTAGTAGAACTTAAGTGGTAGCAATAGAATCTATCAACTAAGTTCTTAAAAATTCTATAAACGTTCTTATAAAAGTATTAGGGCAGAGTGAATTTTATCTAAAACTGCGAAAAGTGACAGTATTACGAAAGTGTAAGCCACTGCTGTAGAGGCAGAATCTGCTTCATCAGGATCTGTTGTGTCGTTGTTTTCTGGTGTGCTGGTGGGTTCTGTGGTACTGGTATCTTCAGCCCTATCTTCCAGAGTCCATCTACTACTAGCATCTGCAAAAAACTCAGAATAAATGTTGTCCCAAAAGGCTATCGTTTCTGTATGAGGATCCCTTGAGTTAATATCTAAATTGGAGTTTCCATTTTCAACTATTTCTTGATCATCAAATATCCTCAGATAATTGCTTTGAGTCGAATTATAATATGGCAACCAATTGACTTTCGATGTTTCGCTTGTTGGTACTCTGTAAAACAAAGAACAGTTAAAAATTGTATACTAGCCAATGATCAAAATTAAATGATCAAATTAAAAAAAAAAACATAATGAGGAACCCTTATTTCTTTCTTTTAACTAAATTAAAAGCACAGACATATTTTTTACTTTACACCATAAGTAAAAAATTAAATGAAGTAAAATAAGTGAGTAATATCATTTGACAATCAAAAGAATATTAATTTAGTATGGGTTACTCTAAAAGTTTTAAAAATCATGCTCAGGTCATGTACATACGAGTATGTATATTCTTCGTAATGTAATGAAAATTTCATAATTAGCAATAAACTAACATTTTCCTCATAACATCAGCAAAAAAGCTGTAAATACTCTATTTTAACTAAAGGCTTAGGCGCCATATGAGTAAGATTATGAATCAACAATACCAACCCTGTTTTTGCAAAGTTTGTCCACCTTTCGATAAGAATGTCTCCGATTGCAAGATCTAAATCAGTTAAATCATCTTCGTTGGAAAACATATACACTAATTCTTCTGTGTGCCCTGCTCTATCTATTTGTATTGGCCTGTTAAGTATTTCTTCACTACGTTTACCTCTATAAGAAAATTGATATAAGTACACAGGCGAACTTGATGTTTCGGCTCGCAAACGAGTTTCTCTTATAGCAGATACTAATATCATCGTATCACCATTATATTGTAGAAAATTATTTATTTGATTTTCATCGATTGAACTATTTCCAAAATAAAAAGTTTTTATTTCTTCCGTAGTTTTTATTTCTTGTTCATATAATGCAAAATCTATGTCAGATTGCAAGAAATGTACAAATGCATTCTCCATTCTTTCCAGCCAATCATTATATATTCCCTCATTCGCTCGAATTGTACCTTCATAATCAACGAACCCTGTCATAAAAGGAATTTGCAATTGCTCCCCAGCCTTGATTATTTCATACGGTGACTTTAACATGAATGCCTCTTCACTTTCTAATTCTTTCTCTACACATGGAGCAAATGCTAGTGAGTTATCTGTAAGGTCAAGTTCGTTAATAGCAGCCATCAATGTTGCTGTGTTAGCTCGCAATAAAACTTCCGACAGCATATCTATACTGGTAACCGTATGACCTAGAGCTTCTGCTACTTGTACAGCATATTTCAAATTATTACGTGTTACAGCCCAAGGGGAGAGCGCGGTTCCACTTTGGGCTATTACTTTATGAACCAGATCTTTTGCCAGTGGGGAGAGTGTAACTAAATCGACAAGAGCAGCACCATTACCGTGCCCGACTAATATTACGTTGTTAGGATCTCCACCGAATTGAGATATTTCTTTTTGAATCCATTTTAAACCAGCAATGATATCCTTAAGTCCAGCATTTCCAGGAGCGCTTTCAGTTCCTAGACATAAGAATCCTAGAATTGATTCTCTGAATGGTATACGTATAACTATAACATCTTTCTGCATAAATCTTAAAGATTGGTCCAGATCATTTCTTGCATCAAATTCGGTACCTTTTATCCATACCATAACGGGTAAACGCCTGGTGCTATTCAATGTTGGTGTGATAACGTCTACTACCAGACAGTCTTCAGTTCCTTCAAACCCTTTACCCACAGCTTTAACACACTTTACATTTTTCCGATTTGATCTGAATTCGTTTCGAAATGTAGGTGGTGGTGAAGGAGCCTAAAAACAAAGATGCATGATTTAAAATATTCGTTAAATAAATAAAAAAATAAAATCTTTTTAGCGCAAAACCACGTAAATTGAAACAAACAACTAGTTTCTTTTTATTAAAACTGTATAGAGAAGGTGCAGATTTCACCAATGTCGAATAACGTTTAACCGAAGAATAAATTGGGCTTTCTGACAATTTTTGTATTGAAAATATGCCAAACTATCAAATTTCCACTTGGATACATAGACTTATAATATTACTGCTTGGATAAGGCTTATTTTACGTTGGTAATCGCCCTAAGTTATGTATCTTGTGTTGTAGAGTAGTTTAATTATAACTTAATAGATAATTTAAAATTATGGCCCCAGGATGGCCCTTTTAAATATTAATGAAATATACCCTACCTTTACATGATGGCTTATGTGGCTTATGCCTACGCAGTATAAGCAATGTCGAATATTTGACATGTGTAATGCTTGAATTTTCCGAGTAGTCATACTTCCATAGTCTGAGGTGCCATGTAAGAGCAGTGTATATTTTATTTATGTAAGGCCTAGACTCACAACAATAAGACATTCAATAAACGACAATTAAACGTAAAAGAATACCTAGTATATGGTTGAACTAAACGTTGAGTACAATACCTTGAATCTATTGGCACCCGAAGTAGAATCAGCGTAAGGAATGCCATAAAATTCATAGTAACCATCCTCAGTCATAGACCCAACGACGGTTCCTTGTGACATTTTAACTTTCGGTTCAAAAACATCCTCTGTTCGGCACAGGTCACCACAAAAAAGAATAAAACAAGCTCCTAAAAACATTTTGAACGCCATGATTCTTGGATAATGACTGAATATTTTCCGACAAATAACAGCCTCAAAATGCGATATCTTATCGATCAAGTATTGAGAGATGACATATAGATTTGTCTCAGTAACATTTTATCAATAGGCTCAGCGATTTCTTATCTCGTTTGATACCTCTTGATAAACGGATCAACATACCTATGTACACTTGCGAGAAAAACTTATATTTTTAGTATTCCATTGTCAAGTGTTTTTAATGGAATAACTGCAAGATACTACGTTTTTCAGTCTAAAATTCTATTCCGAAAAAGTAAACGGGATTTGAATCATTGAAAAAATGGGGTCACTGAACTCCGACACACATTTTCAAGAAAAAAACTTATGTCCCTCGATCACCTTGTCTCATAATACCATTAAGATACAGAATACCAACATGAATTGAATCCTATAGTACTGGGAATAAAGGTGCAATTTTTTGTTGTGGTCCAATTTTTTCAGCGGTTCCCTTAGAGGGGTTGAGGTTACGTGAGGTTACGAGGGAGGGGGGGCGACAATGTGCGGGACATATGGGGTCTTCATGAGAATTTCTGATTCATTGGCTGTTGTCATTTGTTTTTGTGTTGTTTTGTTATCATTGACTTTATTGCGCTTCTTGAATCATCTACTGGAGGATAAAATAATAATAATTTTAAATAATTTCGCGAGGAGACCCAAACGTACATAGTACATTATAATAAAAAATTGAGAGTTATAAACATTAAACACTTTAATGTGATTTTTGTTTCTACATGTAAATAATTATGTATGCATAGTGATCACTTCAAGAGACATAATATAGCCAGTATTAGATTATTTAGACGTGTACCGGTTCAGATGACGATGATGATGTAAATAATGTTGGTTTGCTGGAAGTTAGAACTCTTTCTTATGTCTTCTACGACGGAAAAATTGAACATGAATGACATCACTAAAATCGACATCACATCGCGCCGCCCGCGCGTACACTGTCGTTTCTCTAAAATAGAAGAAACACAGAAACAACAACAAGACGTAGCGCCACACAAACACACTCGTCGTAGGTACGTTTCGCTCTGACATACACTGGAGCATCATCAGAAGATGTTGACTCCACTATGCACAATAGAAAATGTACTTTATGGAGTCATTGGTACTTTAGTACATAATAATTCAATGTATGGAGTCAACGTCTATTCCGGAGAAATTACCTACGGCGTAATATGGCGCGGGCGGCGTGTGTTGCCATAAAGATTTTTTCTGGTTTGGCGGATCACAGCAAAATATTACTTTTTATTATCTTCTTCTATTCTTTAGTGAATGGCTTTTGTGCAGCGCAATGCACTTCCCCAATGTCAAGTAGTTACTTTTTCTTACATAATATTATCATAAAATTCCGCAAAGTAACGTCCGCTTCTATCCAATATATGATTGATATTCTTAAATCCTAATGCAATATTGCAATAAACAAAATACACATTATAAGAAAGCATAGCTTATCTAAGCGATGTATCTCCCGGATTGTAGGGGATGCGATGTTCCTAAACATGTGGTATCGCCACGTGGGTCTCAGACAAAAAACAACTCGGCAACTCCAACTAATATCCAGCGTATTG
Organism: Hipparchia semele; assembly: GCA_933228805.2. Taxonomy (NCBI): domain Eukaryota; kingdom Metazoa; phylum Arthropoda; class Insecta; order Lepidoptera; family Nymphalidae; genus Hipparchia; species Hipparchia semele. The sequence goes on along the minus strand of OW121710.1, from coordinate 13,619,775 downwards.
TACATGCAAATATGTGACTTCAAACTTCAGTTTTAAAGCTTAAAATCTTTGTGTACGTATATGAAGGTTACGTTGTTTAGAATTCGCAATCTTACCTAGTGGGAGACTAGTGTGACAGGCGAAAGGTTACCATTATGCGTAACACATTGGTGCCTAAAGAAAATGTATAATTTGTTACAAAAAATATTATACCTATTGTTGTCGTCAGCGAACATTAATGCCAAAGCCGAATCGGCTTGGGCAGGTTGGTTGGCAAGATTTTTTTTAAAAAAGAATATTAGCCAAGCTGAACTTGACTTATATTCTCCTCTCCCCTCCAAATAAGCAAAAAGCTTGTGCTAGAAGTGGGTACGACAATAGTGCAACGGGTGAGGTTCCAACCTGCGACATTTTAGTTTTCAGTTCGCACCTTTAACCATTGAGGATTATTGAGGCTTCTAAAAGATAACAAAAAACGTAGGTATAGTTAATTTTCCTTGCCCTTAGACATTAATTGCGTGATCATTCAAAAACGTATCCATATATTTTGTAACTGTAGATTTCCCTTTTTTATACTAATTTTTCGCTAATGATTTTATTTGTAAATTCAATTTAAATAAGTAATTAAAACATACTGCTCACTTATATCTAAGGCAATTCGTGGTTAAAAAAATGCGGTTAAAAAATTTGACTAGCCAACAATATTAATATGAAAATATAAACAAGTAGACTAACTAAAAGACAACGCAAAAATAATATCAATAACTGGCATGTACAAAAGATTCGGGGGCATACAGATTTGTAACAAAAATATAGAACATAGAGAAAAGTAATAGATATTGCTACAAATTACCTAGCTCCTTTACGTAGGGAGTCAATGACGATGAGTAGATTCATTGACGATTCAAAAGTGCTTGTAAAAGTTTATTTGAATAAAAAATATTTCTATTCTATTCTATTCTATTCTAATGACATTACGGCGAAAGCAGGCTGACATGGAATTAATTATGAAGAACTCTCAGATGAGAGTTTATTATCAAAGTCTTAGATATGCAGGTTTTCTCCTGTTCAATTGCTAAAACGCATATAACTCCTAATCGTACGAGACCCCCCCTTTGCCTCCCTAATAAGAGATCGCAGAGGTTATCACTGTTCCAGGTAAGTAGATTAGATTGTACTTAGATACATACGTCTTTTTACCTAATAGTTTTCAATTATTCAAGTAGCAGCGGGGCTCTAGAGCTGGTCTAGTTTATACTTTAATGGGTCTACGGCATGCACTTCATCCACTTCAGCATATTTTATTGTTCATACGCCGCTCGGCATTAACGCTAGCGATTTTCAGTCGCTGTATAGCAATCACAGATTCAGGCAACGTTTGATTGTGGGTGACTTTGCAGCCGGTACTGTTCTATCACATCACATCTACAATTTTTAAGGCCTAAGAGTTTCTTGTTGGATAAATAAAATTTTACCAGTACCTAATGGATTTGGTGTTTACGGATTAATTCAAAACCAGAGGTCTGAAATTTTGGAAGTGTCCGGAAGGCGGTAGGTGCCTTACTTATTAAGCACAAAATAACGTTTACTTTGGTAATTTTATTATACTGTGCAAAAAATTTAATGAATAACAGCAGGTAATGAGGAATATGGGTAGTGCCCTTGTGTATGGTATAAACAAACTGACAATGCATCAGTATAAAAATTTTGTACAATAACTTACAACTGTACCTACAATATACTTGGATGTCACGTTTCAGGAAAATCAGTTAAATATGTTATTATTTGTCTTGCAAAAAACTTTATGGAAGAATGATCCTGACGTATAATTAACGTCAGCATTGGTGAGCATTCTTTACCTAACTGTACAGTAACTGAACTGCGATTTCAGTGCATTAAACCCCGGTAATTCCTCTCCTTGCCTGCGCACGCGCCGAGGGGAGTTCAAAAATAGATTACACACGGATTCCTGCGTTCGGATTACGGACTGCGCTGTTAGACGGACGTGTTTTCTTGAGAGATTTATACGTTTTGAAATTATTAGAATGAAAGACAAACGCTATAAACGCTGTTTGTTTGAAAGCGAACTCTAAATGAAAGAAGAAGGAATATCAGTCTCCTAACTAAAAGAACTCTACTGAAACCTCAATAGCCCAACGGTTAAAGGTGCGGACTGAAAGCTGAAAGGTCGCAGGTTCGAGCCTCACCCGTTGCATTATTGTCGTACCCACGTCGAGCACAAGTTTTTCGATTATTTGGAGGGGAGAGAAAGCACTTGTAAAAGTTTATTTGAATAAAAAATATTTCTATTCTATTCTAAATGTTAGAAGACCAAGACATGCGAAAGTATCTATACAAGTAACTGGACGCAGCAGGGGACAACTATCAGTTGACAAAGAAGATAAACAGGAATTTCTTTTTTGCCTTCATATTTTACTAGCTTTGTATCTATATTTCAAAAATCCTTTCTTAACAGATGTCTACGTTATAGAAGCTATAATATCTGTATGCCCAGCGCACTGGACGGATGCAGTGTTTTGAGCAGTGCATTGATAGATCAGTCAGTCAGTTCTTTCCATTTTATATTTTCAGAAGATTATATTTCTACCTTCGGTGTAAATACTAATAACAATAAATCTCTTGAAAATGTACCAATGCTTTTAATTATTATCGTAGCAAAATATTTCCATAACGGATAATACTGTAATAGTAGATCATTTCTATAATTTTACACCTTTGTCTAGGCTAGGTTATGCGCACGTGCTTGATTCACATCATTTGTACGGCTACACGTATTAAAGTTATTTTCCTTGAAATATACCCTTCCTTTCTTGAGCAATAATTTTATTGAAACTTCATTTTTAATTGTTATAGGTAGCAATTATAAAACACGTGACAAGTTTTCAAACGGTTTAAAACTGTGATATTTCAACTGACGTTTGTCATTTGATTGAATTTAACTATTTTTATGGTACCGAATCCAAAGTGTGCCAACGAACTCTATTACCTATTGCTAAGCATCCGTTATCCGTCCATCCATCTGTCTGTCAATCGGCTGTTTCTCATAAATATGTAGGTGGATAAGTACCTACTTGAAATTTTCACAGTATGACGTATTTCAACTGCCGCTATAAAACAAATTTGAAGCCTCGATAGCCCAACGGTTAAAGGTGCGGACTGAAAACTGAAAGGTCGCAGGTTCGAATCCCACACGTTGCACTATTGTTGTACCCACTCCTAACACAAGTTTTCACTTATTTGGAGGGGAAAGGAGATCATTAGTCAAGTTCAGCTTGGCTAATATACGACACAACGGCGATGTCTGTCTTTATGAATGAAATTTTTTGGAAAATCCACTGAACAAGTCATAAAGGAGAACGAGTAAGAGTGGACCCAGTCACAAAGTTAATTGTATTATTATTGAATTATGTCGGTATTTGTTGCCAATAAATCTTAAGAAAGCATGTCTAAATTCACTTGGAGGAAAAAGATATTCGACAGTTAGATTAACGGTTTACATTAATTAATGAATTAATTGCTTTACTTGTGATTACGTAGTGTACATGCACATTGCATAAATGTGCGTGCTTGTCAGAGCCTAGGTGAGAGCGGTCAGGCGCGAGCAAGCTCTCTCTCACACTTATACAGATACGACACACACACAACTATGAGCCACGCATAATCGTGAGTTGCAAGAATTATACTTCACTTAAGGGTACTAAGTGCCCTCACTATTAGGGTTCCTACGCAAAAAAAATATCGTCACTCATCTGTACACACAGTCTTACAACACTAAGCTTTCGGTAGCAGAGTTGCTATTCCAGCGCTTATGTTGTCCTAACATGAATATTTTTCAGTGTTCGTATATATAGCTATAGGTAGGTATAGTTCTTTAATTTCACGAGGGCTCGTGTCTCATGGTTGTGTGTGTCCTATCTGTATAAGTGTGAGCGAGAGCTTGCTCGCGCCATACCACTCCCACCTAGGCTTCTGACAGGTACGCACACTTACGCAATGTGCATATACACGACTTAACCACAAGTAAAGCGCCCGTGACTTCGTGTGATACTTATTACTTACCCGGCCCATCGTCACGTCTTCAACTTTGCGGTTCGCGTAATCGCGTCGATATTATCCTTTATAAGGGCTTTAATAAATAATTAATGATTAAACGAACTTACCTGCCTACGTGAAGTTCTATCATAATTATACGAGGGCTTTGTCCGAAGAGATTAGCATTAGATTACATGTAGTAGACACACGGTGCCGCCAATCCACACTGTCAATTGAGATTCTTTTTTTTGCCGTTAGTATCACTGTTCCGTAGGTACCTGCAATCTTCAGTCAAAAATAACGTTGCGAATACGGAATTGCAACGTCCGCAGATTGAACGGGAAAAATTGTGCAACGTCTTGTAGATCCTGAAATTTGACGTATTTGCTAGTAGGCTGAAGTATCAGTAGGCTATAGCATCTGGATCTCTTTAGATCCAGATGCTTTATAAGGGCTTTAATAAATAATCGTGAATGAGCTTGATGACAAAACAGGGGGACGGAGCAGGTACGCTCGCGCAGATTTAGTTGTATTTCAGGAAAAAATACTATATACGAATGTAATACGGAATAAAAATAAAACTCTCAATAAAAATATTAATTAATATTTTAAGACCTTTTTTTGGGTGCAAGAATTAATTAAAAAGCTTGTGCCGTTTTATGACAAACATAGATACACTTCAGGGATTTTTTTAAGACGGTGTTGTTAACAATACAATTTTGTAGCAGTAAAAACATTTATAGAACTTTCTCTTTTATTCTGTATTTCTTCTGTACGGCTAAAATCAACCATTCTGTTCACAATTCGATTTAAATATCCATGAATTTAAGCAATTTCACATTTTTTAGGGCCTTAAGTTCGCAAGTCAAGATCTAGGAACGGACCTTAAAGTAACTCATTATTATAATCTTAAAATTAAACCCCCTAAGGGGTTTAATTTAAGGGATTTAATATAGAAACTAGTTTCTATATAACCAATATAAAACTTAGATTCATTAATGAATGTTATAATTATCAAGCCTCAATAGTCCAACGCTTAAAGGTGCGTACACTTCAATTTTATTTATTTGTATTGATTAACATTTAAGGTATACATACATGTCCTTCTTCCTATATCCTACTTTTAATATTTTTTAGGTATAAATGCGAAAGTGTGGATGTTTGTTACTCAATCACGTCGCAACGACTGAACGGATTTGGCTGAAATTTAGCACAGAGATAGATTATAGTCTGGAACAGAACATAAGCTACTATTTATCCCAGGAAATAAGAGAGTTCCCGCGGGAATAAAAATCCTTAATCCACGCGAACGAAGTCGCGGGTATCAGCGATAAAATAATTACTAAACTCGAAAGTAAATTGTACTGCCAAATGTTAAAGTCCTTTTCCAATCAAATATTCTACAGCGTCTTGGAGACGTTTGTGAGTCCTAAAATTAAAGTTGAAAATTGAACTTTGCCTGTATACTGATAAGGTATAGTTTTTATAGAGTCTTGAAATACGTGGGTGTTTAATAGCAGAGCTGAGGCTTGGGGACAGCTGTCGCTCCCCCAGGCTCCAAGGCGTTTTCTTACTGCTCTCTAATGAAGCCCTGATCACTGAATTTTTTGAATTTAATACTAATTATAGGTCGCTATCGTAATATACCATTTTTATTAGAAGTTCTAGCTTATGATTTTAGAGATTGACACTTGTAGTGCATAAATGATTCGGTATTTACCCGATAAAAGATGACTTATGTAAAAGTAGGTGAGTTATGATGACGCAATAATTATTATGCATATCTTATTTCAAAATTGTTTATGACTTAGGCCGCCCTACATCATTCATTTTCTCGATGACACCATCAATTTGCTTTCAGCCCTGATTTATTATTATGTTTATCTACGGCATAGGTATATTCACCTTCTCTGGCACCTGCCCAATAAACTACGCAAAGTAACAATCAATTCAAACGTGTTGATATGTTTGCAAAGTCGAAAGTAATGTTACCACAATTACGGCCTAATAACCTACAATTGAAAGATTGATTACAATTGATACAATTGAACGACATTCATCCCACATATTGAATTTCAAAGTGAATATTGATGCTCTACCAGCGTTTTCCGCCCGTAAAGCATACGCCCAAGCTGAAGAAAGCTCTCCAGGGCGGGCGAGTAGCTCCGCGCTAGCGCCCCTAGCGGCCGCTTCGCACAACTCTCGTCTCGCGGCCATTGGCCGGTCGGCGTGACGTCACGCCGCGTCCGACCAATGGGGGGGAGCGCGCTGTTGCCCGGCCGCAGTCCTAGCCGCCGCGCCTTCGTACGAGCGAGCCGTGTGTCGCTGTCGACCCCCTCCCCGCACCCCGCCGCCGTTTCGCCCGCATTCTAGTCGTGGGTGTCGCGCTGTGCAGTCCTCGCGTGTGCCGCCGAACTTAGTGCGCCGTTTGTGAGTGCTTTAGTTCCCGCTCGAGTGTCAGTGTGACGGAGAAACTTGAGATTCGCCGCGGAGGATGTTAACAGCGCACGGTGAGTGATGGAGAACCAGTCGCCGGATGCTTATCTAGTATCGGCGCCACGTGAACGCGCTCTATTTATTAAATGTAAACACGCCGCTAATTCGATTTGATGCGATATTGCGGTGTTGGTGGTCAGGAGCGCGAGCTCGCATCGGAGCTCCGCCTGGTAATAAAGATTGCGGAGGTACAGATTGGCGAGTTCCTGTAAGACGGTCGTGCTAGTGTCGCGTAATTGTGGCTAAATGAGAGGAGTGGAAGGAGTAGAATGCGTCGGTAATTATTGCGGCGGGTACCTTGCGGCGAGGTGGGCTGGCTGGCGACAGCTTGATAACGTGACCTTGAAGCAGCCGCGAATGCCGGCCGGCGCTGGAGGCGCACCGCGCACGGCTCACGGAAAATATTCAGACAAACAACGATAATGGCGCACTCTTAAGTCTTATGCACAATGATAACGATGTGTGCAATGTACGATGTAAATGGTGATTGGTGTGTTTTGAAAACAAACAGAACCTTAAAACATTTGTACCTATTACATTGACATTTAAACAATATTTGTCCAATTTTATTAGTGGACTGTAGGTATATATACTACAGATAATGAGGAAAGATAATGATATCCGCTGTCCTTTGCTTTCCTCATTTTCAATTTGAGACCTGTAGAGTCGATTTTGGTATTCTCGAAACGATTGCATTAAATTAATTACAAACGACTGCATCAAATTAAATGACTAATGGCATTCAATGACTAATTTAAATGTACTAACTCGTCACTGTTTCACACAATTTGTATCCAGTATAGTTACTGAGGAAATTATCATATTTATTCCAGTTTCCTTTACCAGGAAAATACTTTAATACAAAGAATATTATTGTGCTCAATTGTGGCTAAATTATTTTGCGAAAATGTAGGTAAATACCTACACCAAGCTTGGTGTATCTACTGGCCACATACTGGCCACAATTTTATAGGCTGCAGATTTGTAATATGTCAGTCAGGTCTGTCCGGTTGGGTCACCTCGATACACGGTTAGGTCAGGTTCGAGGTGTTCGGCCCTTCTACATAGATAACTTTTTCTTTGCTTGTAAAAATTAACTACCCTACTTAGCATTCGATTAAGTAAATGTAAGAATTAACTCTACAGGAAGTCTAATAAGTTTTAATTAATTCGCAATTTTAGTAAAAAACGATGATCAGCATAATTATTCATTGTGACCTTCAAGACTTGTTCCAACACAAAATCTAAAAGCAAAAACAAAACTGTACAAAAATTAAGTAGATTTGGGATTCTCATTCGCACTTACTCACACGTTTGTTTGAAAAAGCGGTTGGCATATGAGTTGCCGATGTTTTTCTCCTTCGGATATATATTTGCTGACGTGGGTGTGAGCGGGACGGAGTTAATTCGCATCGAACGAACGACATGCGAGATGCTCAGTCGTATCATAAATATTAATCAGGCGCTGGTGTCAACAGCCACCGCGTAACGTGATACCACTGCGATCCGCTGCTCGCCTGGTGCTCGTGTAGGAGCCAGACTAGTCTGTACTACTTTACTAACATGACAATTATCAATCCACATATCAGTGCACTTAAAAAACCTTATAGTATTTACCCGGAGCAGAGCATTGCAAATGTAAATCGTTCATATATTATCTTGAGGACGTTTTGTGTCTTAAAGTGTTTATTGTTCGACAAATAGATAAAAATCTCTCGACAAATATTGGCTTTCCCTACCACATTCTGCTGTACAAACAAGTTACATTATGAAGTTTAGATAATAAGTTATCGTATGCACATCCGTTTGCGCTTACGCATTCAGCCATGACCTGCCCTATAACTCTTGTGTGATTGAAGAATGCGTTGTGTAGTCCAACTTCAGTAATTTTAAATTAATTCCTAAAGCAATTAGGTAGATGTCCGCGATTATTCTAAAGTGCATAATAAATGCGAGCAACCATTTATGTATGGAGAGCTACGGAGTCTTCAGCAATTGATGGTACTTGTGCAAGCGTTTATTGTAGGGAAGTATTCGCTTCAATTAGGTTTATATGTAGAATCCGGTACCAACCAGTGACACAAATGGTTTTGTCACTCACAATTTAAAATATAACTAAGATTAACAATTCAATTACAATATTGATAACCTCAACGAATTTGGAGACTTCTTTAAAGTTGCAAGATTTTGTGAGATAAATTAATCATAACATTTGTAATAAATTAATGTCATTGTCCAAATGCAAAGCCAATATCAACATTGGAAGTTGCCTGTCTTCCGTTCTGCGCTCTTTCGACCTTCGTACGGAATGCTTAGCATTTATTACATTCGTTAAACTCGTATAGAGCTATTATAATATATCTAGATGTGCATACCAAATGCGGTGACAAGAATTTGTCTTTACTTAATTATCTTAAACGAATATATAATTATTTAAAAGTAAATGACGACCAGTTTTCAAATATTGGAAGATACTAATACAAGACACACTTCCTATAGAGTTGTGTATATTTATCTTGTATGTAGTATATTTCGTACATATATGTTTGTTTTACTGTATATTTATATACAGTATAATACTGATAATAACCTTGTCACGCCTGGTTAGTTATACATAATATATAATCTAAAGTAAAAAAAAAACAAGAGTTTAGGCTGCAGCGCGCTATCTTAGTAATACATAAGTGATTAAACCAGTTTCCATACTCGTGCAAGGGTTAAAGATAATAAAGGTTTAATTGCGCAGGCTCTTGCAGAATAATGTGACTTAAGAATTTATAAAAAATAATAAATAAAAAGCGCAGAGAGAACAGGTCTTACGGAGATCGTAAGAAGTTTGATATGCGTAAAGTTCCAAGGAACTAGACGCTCTATAAAAGGAAAAATCGCCAAGCGAAAGTATTTTATAAACAGATCGACTCAGCCATGTTATAATAAATAATTAGTAATGCAAATTAGTGTTGATTAAGATCTGCGACTCTTATGACAATTCAAGACTACCACTGATTCGGAAAGTAGATTTTGCTGAGGAAAGCTCGCAACAAAACACTTGCTATTTTGATGCCAAGCTGATTGTTCTCATACAACTTTGACATTAAATGTGCTTCTAACTGCACAGTATTTGTGTAATGGCAAATCTAAAAATTCCAATGATTCCAAAGGATTTCTTTCTGTACTTTGCGCGGGCGATATGACGGTGTTACTAGTTTATGACGTTTTCGGTTTATCAGTAATGAGAACGGATTAGCGTTTAGTAATTTTATGAACGCAAAAAGAAAGGAATGAATTTCATATTACATGCTAGCGAAACGTGTTGTGCAAAGACAAGATCAAGAGTTGCGGGTAACTTTTTTCCCGGCGCTGCGTGTGAGCACATCTGTGGAGTTTTTGCCCCTGTGTGTGTACAGACAGACACTTTTTTGCGCCAATGCGAGCCACCGGCTCCGCGGGCACAGCGCTGTGCGTGTTCAACTGTTTTTCTTTTTTTGCCTTCAACATTATTGTTCGGGTAAATACATGTGACTGCGTTAATACACAGTTTTATTTAATCCTATTTAATATTATAAATGCGAAAATTTAGATGAAGGTTCTGAGTTTGTTATTCAATCGCACCGGAAATTTGGCACAGATTTGGATTATAGACTGGATTAGCGCATAAGCATAGCTTTTTATCCCAGAAAATGAGAGAATTCGCGCGGGGATCCAAAGAAACCTCAATCCACGCAAACGAAGTCGCGGATTTCAACTAATACATTAATAAATTGCATTCATAACTGCTAAATAATGTTATTTGTAGATTTTGTTATTACTATTTTGTGCAAATTAAAGTGTCGTGTATCGACAATACCTACAGAGTATTAAAAAATTTGTGTCTTGGAAGCAAGTTATTAAAATAAAAATATTATGATTATATATTTATGTTGTAGGCCAAATCCGGAATGCCACATTATCAGAATTAACCTGGGCTATCCTTACGAATGCCGATCGTGGTTGTTTTGCCCGTCTGAGGAGCGATTCAAGTCTTAGTCCAAAGCCGAATCTCAATTTTGCCAATTCGCATTTGGCCTAAGCCATCTTAGGGGCTTACTATCAATGCTTAAAGCAGTATTATAACAATATTGTTTTGACATGGCGTCATTATAATTTCAATCTTAAAAGAAATAACATAAGGATGACATTGTGTGACATCTCAAAACAATATTGAAATCTCTTGAAATAGTATACTCTTAACATTGGTCCTCTGATACCTGAATGATGTATTTGAATAAATAAAACTGTAATGTGTACTTATTACATTTACAGTCGACTACACTCAGTGTAAGAAACTTTGTATAAGCGGTGTGTATAAATCTAAACGTTGGTATATTTATGTAGGAAATATTAAACTTAATCCACTAGTAACCACTGAATTATAGGCGTTGAAACCAGTAAAATAAAATCTATATTCTTTTTGAAATTGATGTAAGTATGTACATAATATTTAGATTGGTATAATTAATTAGTCTTATTCCAATTGGGTTTAATTTGAATAGGTCTTGAATTGCCTTGTCCATAGCAGATTTAGAAAAATTGAGTTTTGGCTTAGAATTAAAAATTTCGGTACCTACTCCACAGAGGGATTGAAAACTCGCTAGGCATTTCTGAGTGCTGTCTAGGCCAATTGCTACGCGCACTGGCATATTCGGTTTTGTCTTAAAATTTTTCAATTTCAATTCTTAATTTGCAGTTCTGTGTGCCTAGTGGGAGTTGCCTAAGGTTATTCGAATAACTTTATCACCGCGTTAAACGAATAAACGCCACACGCATCGATAATCGAAAACAAGTGAGTGTAGGATATCATTGCGCTAACCACTTGATGCAAGTTAACTCACGGTGAGTATCGAATCACGCTCGCGTCGTGAAATAAACCAACCAAATTTAGAATGACATTTTTACTATGTGATTTTAATGAAAGCAGGGGTCTATCAAAGTTATGGGGATTGTAACGACATCTTTGTTTGTTTACGTTTTGCTTGTCGTAGATAGGTAATATTTTTGAATTAGTTTATTAAGGAAAAAGTTAAAAATGAGGACTAGTTCAACGCAATTCGAGATGATGGTGACCTACATGGAGCAGTAAGTGGATTAAAGTTATATGGTGTTTATGAATTGAACTGCCTGTGAACTTGTAACTACCAATGTACCTACTAAGTTTATTGTTTTTTACTTTTTAGACATGGAAATCTAAGCAAACCATGCTCTAATGCAAGGGACCGACTAAATAATTTAAAGAATTGGGAAGAACTAGTCCAGTTACTTAACAGTGATGGCGCTGGCGATTCCAAAACATTGGAAAAATGGAAGAAGGTACCTACCTACTTAAGACAACCTATTTCTATTATTACTTGGTTGTGGGTTGTGAAATTATACTGGTTATGGTTTACTCAAGGTTTACTGCATAAAATCTTTGCTTTGTGCATGATTTAAGGTGTGGAGCGACTTTAAAAATAATACGAAAAAAAGGCTGCTCGCCTGCATAGGGCTGTGGTTGGCACTGGTGGTGGACCGGCCAATTTAGCGAAGTTGTCGGACTAAGAGCAACTACTGCTTCGCTTAGTTGGTATGCAAGTGGCAACAGGCTTGGCAGTGGAAGAAGCTGGGTTGACACAGGTTTTACCTTAATTACTTACTTACATATTAACTTTATAAGATAATTATTATAAATAAAACACCAACTGTTTGTTATTTAACCGACTTGACTTGTTTTTCATAAATTGTATTCTCTTACAGGCTAGTCTTAACGTCCAGCCACCTCAATCACAGCCTATACAAATGGTAATAGATGTAGAATGTAAGTTGCTGTTAAGAGTTATTTTCATATTATTTCATTAAAATTAAAGTTTTAATTATATGCTCATGATTTTATTTAATTACAGCGTAAACCCAAGATAATTTATCTACAAAATTTAAATCTAAACTATGTCTTATACAACTTTCACTCAATTTTCACCCTAAAAATCTTCGTGAGAACTTGTCGATCACGTTAGTGATAGTGTTTACTCAATTTACGTCTCAAATGTCATAATTGTAAACTCGCACTCGCAACGCATTCACAAGGTCATTGAAACAACCAATCACGTGCGCTAACGCTCTCGCTTCCGAATGCTTGTCGATAGTCGATAGTCGGTTACGAGAGAGTAAAAAACTTGAACTCACAAATTTTGTTTCACTTTGTTGTCACTAGATGGCGCTGTTTCAATTCCATACAAATCGGAGTTAACGCTTTCACGACCGAATGGGTAAAAAATCTCGCACTAGGCACACTGTAGTACGATGGAGTTGTACAAAAATAATCAAGTGATAATTTGCGATAATACACAAAAAACGCAGGAAAAAGCGTGTTAGTATTCATTACAAATAAGGAAGCCTCGAAATCGGCTGCCGTTCGATTCGCAACCTTATCGGTAGCAGTGAAAGGCATTCATTTGTTTGATAGCTGATAAGACTTGTAACGTATTATATTCGAGGCACTTGTAATAGGAGTCACGAGTTATTGCGTAACATCAGGAGGCTCGAACAATCTCATAGCGTTCACGTGGAATACATAAGCATTTTTGCATACTATGTCTGTCTGTTTATCGCCTTTTGGTTTTGTTTTCCGGTTGTTAGCACTGTCTTGATTCATTATTAATTTGTCTGCGCACAAGAAATGAATATTTCAACACGTTATAATATTATGTTTCATTAAAATAAATGCAAATGTTATAAATGCTCTAAGTAATAAAATTTTATTAAAAGCATCAATTAAAAAAAGATGAAGCAATAAGAATTGATTTCCTTTTAAAAGCATCAGATTCACTTTCTTTTTTTTAATTTTCCTGCTCATTAGGCTAAGTTATCAATTCTAATATTTTTTCAATGAGGGAATCCATTGTAATGAAACAAACTTTTAGTCTTTTAAAAATGCTAATTCCTCAACTAAGTAGTTAGTTACTTTTCCTATTTCACCTTGTTTTTGCTGTTTATTTATAATGATAAGTGATTATAAATTACACTCTCGCGATGATAAGTTTTAAGATTAGATACTGGTATGGTGTGAAAATTATCTTTTGTATAGTTATCTGTCTTACTTATATCATTAACGATAAGAATTATTATCAAAATATACACTCGTCATTGACATCTAGCTGCAACTTTAAAATTGAATTTAGCATTGTCTATAGTTTTTCAATCTATGTATTATGTCAGATGTTTAATTGTATTTTCACTGCTTTATCTTTTTCTTAGCTCTGCAATAATGTTTTATTTACATTACATGCATTTCTACCCATCACCATCATCAGCCTTCTACTGGAAAATGAAATGAAATTTTTCATTTTCTTTTCATTTTTCAACCACCAATATTTGGTTATAGTTCACCACATTGATCAAATGTGGATCGATGGATTCCAGATACCTTCGACAATATTATGGAGTACTCTCAAGCATGCTCTATTATTTTCATCCTTATTATACCGATGTATCTATTTGTTATTGTTTTATTCAAAGCAATAATACATACAAAACTAAACTACGCACTAAAGGAATATAGAAGACAGACGATCATTTGTCACTTTGCTGAATTTTCTCCAATTTACTACTGAAATAGTGTTTTCGAAAAGGATTTCTGCGTCTTCACGTCTGTATTGTGATAGATGCGGTGAGCAAATTCAAAATATTCCGCACACAGTGTCTTCACCCATTGTAATAGATACGTCGCGTGATGGATGAGTTTCTTATCAACATTGATAACCTTCTGTCGTTGTCTCCCCCTGCTACCTCTTTATCACTTCTTACTCCCCCGCGAAAAGAAATGCTGTTCTTTTTATAACTTTTATTCCTTTTTATTTATAACTAGTTTTTGCCCCCGCGACTTCATCCGCGTGGAATTAGATTTTGGGGTGGAATTTTCAAAAACTGTGACAAACGTACTTCTTTATTTTTAACTGAAAGCTCAAATACCAACTTTGATGGAAACAGCTTGAAAAATGACGGACTTTCATATAAACTTCCATCCCCTATTTAAACCCCTTAGGGGTGGAATTTCCAATAATCCTTCCTTAGTGTGCGCCTACGTCATAAAAGGAACCAACTGTAAAAATTTCAAGTTTCTAACTTCAGTAGTTTAGGCTGTGCGTTGATATCTCAGTCAGTCAGTCACCTTTGCCTTTTATATATTTAGATAAATAAGATCAATACATTTATTTCACCTTTTATTACATATTGTTACATGTTTTTCTATTATTTATTTACGTTTTTATTTTTAATCATACTAAAAAGGAGACTATGGATGTTGTTTTTTTTATTTTAGTACTATTATTCCATATTTTTAATACTACTATGATTTTTATCTCCTTTAATATAAATAGGTATTTTTATATGGAAACGTAAAGCAGAGTTTACACGAAGCCAGTAATGCTGGCGCCAGTCTGCAGACAAGCCAGCGTTGGCCTGGCCCTTGTTGTTTAGACGCGGCCAATCATTCACGGATTTTTTCTTCTGGTGTGCACACGTTTGGAAAAAATAATGAATACGCGGCAAAGGCTGTTGAAAAAGAAATGTTTAAGGAATATCTCTGCACTATTAAGAGAAGAGTTGATTGATATATTACAAAAAAAGGGAGCGAAACGACTTTGGATAAGAAAATGGTTAAGCGATAGACCTGTAACTGGAGCTTCTGCCTTGTTGCTGAAACAACTAAGATTAGAAGATCCTTCTGAGTACAGGTTGGCGTTGCGGGTTACTGCTGAAAACTTTCCAAATAAAACAACAAAGAACACACACCGTACGGACGTTCGCCAGTGACTGGCGAGACTCGTCTACACGTGTCCGCAACGCTGGCGCGGGGGTCGAAGGGTATGCGGGCGGAGGTCACTGGCTAGAAAAATAGACGGTCGCTCTATTCTCGCCAGCGTTGGCAGCCAGCGCTGGCTTGGCTTGAAAAACTGTTTACACAAGGCCAATACCAAGCCAGCACTGGCTGCCAGTCTTATTGGCAGCCAGTGTTGGCTCCGTGTAAACTATGCTTAAGAGAACAAAATTTTGGGTTTGTGTCAATTAGATATTATTTCTTTATTTGCTTTCATATTAAATCGTATATTCTTTTATTTACACTTTTTATCTCATGCTGTGTTTACTCTTAATTGATTGTTACATTAACTTGAATCTTTGAAACCATGTTACTTACTAAGTTTAGCTGAACAACGTTTTTTAGTTCATCTAAATTTATATTTTTAGCTTATTTTTAAAGGTTTTGTAAGACGTAAAGACTGTAAGCATTTGGTATTCATTTATTCATTCAAACATTGAGGAAACTGCCAAAACGCTTACTGCTTTTATACTTACAAATTAAAAACTTGCCACGTGTCTTATCGGTTTATGGCGTTTATGGGATCTTAATTTGCTGTTAAGACTACTAAATCAAAAAAAAACCTGCAGCCTCAAGATTTTTCCAAGATTAAAGTAGTCTATTTTTACTTCCAAGTCCTATACTATTTCCAAGCAAAAAAATCTCGTGGATTCGTAACTCTGTCGCGAAGTGATTGAAGGACAAATAGCAAACCAACTTTCGCATTTATAATTTTATGAGGGACACAGAATACCTAATAATACGTAAAGGTACAGAAGATTCACTCCACAAAATGATTTAAATAAATAGCGACTCTTGTTACCACACAATAAAGTGCAATTCAGGTAGACACAGTGCTACTTACCTACCACCTTGTTCATCTAGACTTTTCTCTCTTTCTATCACGTAACTCTTATCCCTTCGCACTCTCTTAAAGGCCTTTAGAAGAGATACGCCATGTACAATTAGTTTCGCAATTTACTGCGGAGCTCGCCAGGGCTGGTAAGGGTTCTTTTTGCTGCATGTTCAACAACCAATTGTAATAATCATTACATACATATTTATTTGCAAAATGAATTATTATTATGCACGAAATTTCAACAATCTACCTCGTGGACTCGTGGTCGTCACACAAACATGAATGTTTCCTCGATTCATTACTGAACTTGCCTTATCGCACGCTGCTACTAATGGGCACTGCATATCAAATAGTGACCGATTCACTGAGCTGACATGTCAGCTATTTAACGCTTAGATAATACATACCCAAAATAAGACAAAACTTTAAACACGCCCTTTAGTGTCCTTAAAAAAATATCTAAAAATCTGCTCTGAAGTTGATAAGTTGATATGTTAAGCTCTGGAGTTATTAAGAAAAATAGTAAAATCTAGGAAAAATTAAAAACCCAATTCGAAGAAACATAAAATGTAACAAAATGTCCAATACGCAATCCCTTATTGACACTGGTTTTTCAGGAAAATGTTTAAAAAATCTGTAACGCCAAACTATATACAACTCACATTATGCAAATATAAATAATATAATTGTACATGTGTGTATTACCTACATGACGTCATCCAATAGCAACTAACTAACTAACTGGAAGTTCTACTATTTTGTGACTTTACACATACACAAAACACATAAAATTTAATACTCGCGTGTATTAAATGTAGGTATCTAGCATATCTAGCATTTTTTTTTATTTCTACTATTTGTCCGAGTCTCCTAATACGCATAACTTAATTTATTTTATGTTTTCATTTAAATAAATACCACTGCTTAATTTAAAATAAATTACTTAAAATATTCAATTGACCATTTTAATTTTGTTCGATGTTTATGATTCAATTAGCGGAATTTTTTGGCAAATTAGTGATTAATTTTATAACAGAATGTAGTTAGCGGGTTTATTAATTAAATCACATCACATCACACTAATATTATAAAGGTGAAAGTTTGTATGTGTGATAATTATTATTTTTTTTGCGTTTGAAGCAGGAAACCTACATGCCTCCTGCATGCTTTTTTGTTTAATTTTAATTTTATTATACAAATATCTTAGGGGAATGAAATTATAATAATAAATAGTAGTTAACTAGTAATATTCGTCAAATACTGACAAAAACAAAAATAATTTCTTTTTGCATTATATATACATTATATGTACCTACGTCTGAACTAGAAAATATGTAGAAAATAAATGAAAGCGAAAATTAACTAAACCTAAGTTGTAAATTAGTTAAAAATTGAAAGTAGTAATTGAAAGTTTGATATTCAGGCCTGAATGAAATGCCTCGGCAGCTTTCGGCAAAGCTCGTACGCCTTCGCCAAGGTCGATGGGGGGAGAGCAGGCGACCCACTTCGACCCACTTCGACCCACTTCCACGAGGATCGATGGGTGCCCCAAAAGACCCCTGAAACTTGCCTCAAGCAACATTGTTCGTGCGTTTTCAATGTCAGACCGCCCGTGCTGAAATGTTGATTATTGCCCGATTTCGTGACTTTCGATTGTTATGATCGAACGAATTGGTGTGATTCGTCACCCGTTACAAGGAATGTGCAAAATATGATTATTTGGGAAATTGTTCTAGACAGGAGTAATAAATATTAAGCTAAATAGTGTAAGGTAGGCACTTTTTAGTCTACCGACCAACGCGTGCGTGGTGGTAAACCACTGATCTATATATTTGATCTATGAATAACACTGAATTGGCTGACCCTATACGAATGACAACTAAATTATGGATCAATTTGAAGCGCCACATTTTACATAGGGTGATTTCGCCGGTTGGCGACCGATTAGCGGGATATTCAACTTTACGTCAATATTTAAGTATGTTGCACCCATAGCACATGTATTAAAGTTATATGACGGGGTCCTAGATATTGTCAAGTTATATTTAAAAGTAAAAAAATAAGAATTACAGTTGTGAAAACATTTTAAATTGAATAAATCTTAAAAACTATGTGAAATGCTAGTTGGCGACCACTTTTGCTAGTTGACGACTGCCCCCTTATCTAGTTGGCGACCTCTCGATTTGCTAGGGAAAACTAAATTTGATTAATTAAAAATAAAAAATATGAACGTGTTAATGTTTAAAAAATAATTATTATTCATGCTTTATTATTCATACATTTAATAAATTATTAAAACACATTTTTTCATGAGATCAAAGGTACACTTTAATATTCAAGCTTAAGCTTAAATGAATCTTAGCAAGTATAATACATTTTCCTACACAAGTACAAAATTAAAAATATCACTTTAAACAACAATTACAAAAGTTTAGAATCAAATCATCAGATCATCAGATCTCGGGATGTTATACATTTTACATTTCTTTCTAATACCGTGTCCTCCTTCTCTTATATTTTTAAAGCACATTCCAGATCTCTTTGGGAATAAGCCGGTGTTATTTTCTAATACGGTTTGTGGAGGACATCTGTAATGAAAATTTTATATATTAAACACCTACATTATGCAAAAAACAGATAAGATTATAAGTAGTGATTGCAAATGGTCGTAAACCCACATATTAATTTGCTCATTTTTAGTTGGCGACCACTTGATACCCATACATTTTAAGATGTTTTATAATAATAATTTGGTGGTCGTAAACTAAAAGATACACGGATAAAAATAAACAAATTAAATTGAAAGTGATTAAATTCCGAATTAGATTTGTAGTCTATAAAAAATAAAAATAAATGTTTTTCTTTCTAAATGTCTATTGGCGGCCAGGTGGTCGCCAACTGAAGTTATTGGATAATTCCAATTTCAGTTAGCGACCATTCAATTTTTTTACCTGATTTTGTATATTACATGTAATAAACGTACAAATAACGTAAAACATATATATATCCACTTAATAGAACATTAAAAAATTGACTCAAATAAATACATCACGATCTACTTACCTCGAACGCTTCACTTACTCACTATTTTTTTCGTTGTTTTGGGAACGTGTACGCGCCGAAAGTATGAGCGGCGGATTGAACTAAGATTTGTTTGCTTTCGGGTAAACACAAAGCTGCCAACTATTGTAGGTAAAACTAATAGGTCTATCCCCCTCTTTACTTAAGTGAATTTCATTTGGAAAAGAAGAATAGAATTCTTATTATTTTCGTTTTAATGCCGTAGGACCTGTTAGTGGTCGGCTAACTGACCCCGGTCGCGTAACCCCCGAAACCACCCTACGAGTATCTCTGGAACTAATAATCTCTATAATTTATCTATGATTTCATAGATTAATAATAAAAGTCGGTGCGCCATTTGCAATATTATTAGTTCCACAGACACTCATGTCTATGCTTACAACGCCAAGATGGCGTCAATCAAATCCAAAATGGCGCCGATCAAGGATGTCCGAAAAAAGAAGCTAGCAAACTTCACATCTTTATTGTAATGTTATGTTTTGAAAAAATCAGCTGCTGAGTTTCTTACCGGCTCTTCTCAGCATAAACTGGATTTCGAACCGGTAGTAGAGTCTCGACGTGTCATAAGAGCCACAGTTTGACCTACATGAATTAAATAATTTTGAATTTTGATATACTTACTTTTAAGTGGCAATTTCATCAACGCCGAGTGAATTGGGCGTTCTGACAGTATTTTTTTATGTTAAAAATCTGTCAAAATATCGACTATTCAGATAGACGTAATTTACGTTGGTGAAATCTGCTCTAAGTAATCTATGTACTTATCTATGTATACAAATAAATAAAATGAAGTGTCTGTGATTTCAAATTAACTGCTTAATAAGGTCATAATTATGATAATTTGAATGATGCAATAAACTATACATAATTGCAATAAACTATAAACACATGTTTTGAAATTTTTTATCCGTCTGTCTATCTAATGTAGTATGGGCATAAAGTTAGTAAGGATATAACAAACGAGTACCTTTTATGTAGGTACCTAGCGTCATTTCTACAAAATAAATAAATCTGTTTTGAAAGCTGACATATTTTAAAGCTTATTTAAAAGCTACTTACCTACCTACTTAACAAATACTTAGTCATTTATACAATATAACAGAGATGCAGTCAAGAATTGATGAATGAAAATATAAAGAAAACTTCATACGTTGTGGCGTGAAAGAATAATAAACACCCGTCGTTCATCCATCCATCCAACCAACCACACAAACTTTAGCTTTTATAATATTAGTAGGAATTAGAATTAGTAAAGAAACAATCGCAAGGTAAGTGTTACAATATATAGAATAGAAACATGGATATGTAAAAATAAAATGAACTTATTAAGCTTAACTAGCCAATTATAAACACTTTATGAAAATACAAACTACAAAGCAATTTGCAAATAGGTTATAAGTATATTGTAACAAAAGCTTGTACAATATTCCCCCGTGTTATCATAGACTTTAATGCTTGCTAGTGGTATTTTGATATTATGACCCATGCGCCCTCTCCCACGTTGGGGTATATTTAAATTATACATCAGACGATGCAACTAATTTTCAATAATTACAAAGCTGATCGCACATTAAGCAGCATGCGACGTACAAGTCGCACGCGCAAAATTACTTTTCAAACCACGCATTTTTCAGAATTCTCAGATGAACGTTTCCGCAGTTACTTCTATATGCGCCTTTCTATAGAAAAGGCGTGAAAACAAACATGCGGATTGCCTGACGTTAAATAATAACCACATAAAAATTAGCATTGCCAGGGCACAATGCGTTACTGACTTAGTTATCCATCCATTGCAGAAATCTATCGCAGTTTAATGGAACATAGAAAATAGGTTTTTCTCCCTCAATTTGCATATGCGAAGTAAAATGACCTAGAATAGTGAAAAAGGTAAACCACCCAGGTGGAGTGTGAATGAAATTTATTTTTTGAATTTCAAGTAGTAAAAGGCAAATCGAGTTTACCTACTAAGAAATACTGCAAGTTTCTGGAAATGTTCTGCGTTGCGCAGACAAAGCCTGCTTTTTCTTAGATGTGCGATCAATTTTATGAAGGAAATAAGCTGTTCGAGTAAATAATACGTCAGTTGTACTTTATTTAATAGTTCAACTAATTTGAACCTTTTTATTCAACTGACTGTTCGATATTCCACGTTGTTAAAGATATAACAACTAGAATTACTTTATTATGCCTTCGAGGAACTTTTGTAAAGAAAATAACTTTCATGTCAATCAATTCATATCGTGGACTTTAAACGTTTTAAATTGCTGCACACTTTTGTATTAATGAACAGTGTTTGAGTGGTTCATAGAAATTAAGTTAAGCGTCTTATAAATAAAATAAAGAGCCTTTAGGCGTTTGGCGTCTCTTAAAAAGTCTTTACCTATTGAGATTAAAAAATAATTCACACATCCAAATCGGAAATGAAAAACTTCAGGCTGTGAGAAGCCGATTTAAGTACGATTTTCTACTCAGATCTGCCCGTTCTACATTCTACTGTGTTTTAAGATTTTACATAACTTTTACCTTCCGATTGTATGTTTATGTTTAAGTATAGGTTAAGTAAGGTTTAAGTGTATAAGTTTCACAAAGTAGCCTGTGTAAGTTTGTTGTTTAAACATTGTATTCCCTTCTCCCGTTCAAATAAACCTTAAGTTTGTTTTAAATATGGGTACGATAATTGGATAATTGACTATATTGTCAAAATGTGGATATTCATTAATTACAATCGAAAATGTAGCGCTCTCCTTTTTCTGACAGGAAACTTAAAAGCTCTATATTTTCAACAGAAAAGAAAAATGACATTGTGTTATAATATTAAAAACCTTTATTTTAAGTATATAAAAAAAAAAATTGACAAATACCCAATAGTGCCTTTAACTGTTGGGTTATTGAGGCTTCAAAAGCGTCCTTATTCTCATTCGCCGTTACATCGTAGGTCGTCCTAGCATATTTTTTTTAATTCGAGTGACGATGCAGTCTAAGATGGTAACGGGCTAACTTGGAATTGGTATGGCAGTGTAGGTTCAACCCATACCCCCTAATCGGTATCTACATGCCACCGTGCCGGAATGCTAAATCGCTTGGCGGCACGACTTTGACGGTAGGGTGGTAACTAGCCACGGCTAATGCCTACCACCAGACCGGACCAGAGACAATTTAAAAATTATAAATTTCCAAATTGTCCCCGCCGGGAATCAAACCCCAGACCGCCCAGTTATAGGACCACAGCGCTCACCACTGCGCCAGGGTATTGGCGCAATTAAAATATTGGTATTGGAATAACATGATATAATAAAGTAGGGCAAGTTCACGATCATCCGTTTAATCCTCATATTATTCCGAGGAGGTATGTTCCGCCTTGTGGGTATATAACTATAAGATACCTACTAATATACTGAGAAATGTAAATGGTACACATAAATTGAATATTGATCAAGGCCGCATTTCGCCCGCTCCTACGGCAATCAGAATCACCTTATCGTGACATATCGCCCGATTATCGGATATCAACCTTAGCTTTAGGTCGTATTGATACAATGACGTCATGCTTTGATAAAAAATGACAGTTGAACATGCCTAAGGTTGATCAAATTGATAAAAATTAAAAAGCTTTAGAATTTCATGAAAATGTAAACACTAACTAGAAAGAGTCAATCTTCATTACAAAAATATTAAAGTTCAAAATTTCAGTCAAATATTTAAGTGAAAAAATTGTCAAGTCCAGTTCACCCCTGGTTACCCTTAGGCCAAATGTGCCCAATCCATCGATATTCATTCGCTGGCCCAATCTCACAGCATTGCCGATGGACAGGCAGTCTTTGGGCCTTATATGCCCTATAGGCCATAGAGCGTGGATCACAACCTTTTTCTCTTAAACGACGACCAATTCCTTTATTTATTTATTTTTGATGAGAATATTAGCCACTGAACTTGACTAAATATTCTCCTCTCCTCTCCAAATGAGCTCGAAGCTTGTGTTAGGAGTGGGTACGACAAGTGGGGATCGGACCGGCGACCATTCAGTTTACAGTCGCCAATTTTGGATATTGAAGCTACAATTTTTTTTGGGCTCTTGGCTGGAAACAGCCTTTACCATCAGTGGGACCAAAAAACTAAAAAAAAAAAAAAAATGCATTGGGTATGTAAAAGTGAGAAAACACAAATAAAATAGTAGTCTGCAGTTCGTAAAATGCGGGTTTTATGAGGAAATCACATTCCGAAGGTCAAGATCACACCATGAGAACCGGTCATGTACCTGCCGAGATTTTTACTTTTTGAAGTCGTTCCGTCTTTTTTTTTTCTTGTATGGGCATTTTGACTGTAGCAAAATACTTATTAATTGTATTACATCATCATCGTGATTAGTAATTGGGAATTGGGATGCTGCCTAAGTTCAAATAAATTAAGTATTTCTTACTGATTATTAAATAGAAGTTCTTCCAAAATAAGTAAAATACGTCCAATCTTACTTATAAATGTGAAAACCATTTCAAATTTTTTAGCTGTTACCTGCGGCTTTGCTCACGTTAAGTTCCATTTTTAAACTCCTATGTTACCCTCCTTAGCAGTAGTCAGTAACACGTACTGCTTAAATGCAGAGGCGTATCCGACCAACGACATAGAAACATTGGCTCTTCAGCAACACTTCTTGAAATCCTGACCGACCTGGGTGGCTTGCTCGGATTTTGGAGGGAGCTCTCACTCCAGCGGAACCACGCAAAACGGGAGATTAACACCTACTTGTGAAGAAAATTCCCAGGAAATGAAGATGAAAATATCGATACCGTGATGCAGGTCTCAATATTTATTAATCAAATTATTTTAATCACATTTCTGATCCTTTAATTTTTAATAGGCTGCCTTCAACTACAATCAAATTTCCAAAAAAAAGTTAATAAGTCACTATTACAAGGTTACCTAATCATATCTTCGAAACTTTGATAATGATTAATCTCTTTACATAACATAAGCACTTAATTATTTAGATAATTTTCGATTTCAATAAGACTAAGTAGATTGTCTTGATAGTAATCCAAATTTTATCACAGATATTCGCAAGCGATTAGAAAACTTAGTAAGTACTTGCATTTTTTGTAGTTACGTCGTGTACACTGTACATGCACATTGCGTAAGTGTGAGTGCCAGCCAGGAGGCTAGGTTAGAGCGGTCAGGCCCGAGCAAACTCTCGCTCACACTTATATAGATACGACACACACACACAACCATGAGCCACGCGCCCTCATGAATTGAAAGAACTATACAAAGTTCGTTAAAATCCAAATAATATGCATGCAATCGTTGAGAACGATTGATAAATATTAATTGTTCATGCGGTCCATAAATATTGCGTTGTTTGTGATTCCGTACAAAAATAATAAGTAGGTATTAAAAACTGCGACCCGATGACAACTTTGATGTTATTATCTGACTTTGCAGATATATTTTTACTAGCTGATGCCCGCGTGGATTTAGTTTTGAAAATCCCGCGGGAAATCTTTAACTTTCTGGGATAAAAAGTAACCTATGTCACCCTCCATGTCCCCAACTCTGCCCTCGTAATTGAAAACACAGTAAGTTCAATAGAAGTTACCTTTAAGTTACTGTGTTTTCAATTACGAGGGCAGAACTATACCCATGCAAAAAATCACGTCGATCCGTAGCTCTGTTGCAGCGTAATTGAAGGACAAACCAACAAACAAACACACTTTTGCATTTATAATATTAGTAAGGAACAAGGATATTAGTAAGGATAGTAAAGATACGATCACGTAAAACTAAGCAAAGATGCAGCTGCACTTGCCTAGAAGATGCTTAATAATCAACCTTTGTATAAAAGACTCTTGATTCACTTATTAGATTCATTGCTGAATTATTAACTCATAGTGAACACATAGTGAACACATGGTGAACTCATAGTGAACTCGTTAGAATAAACTAAGGACAGTTATTGGACTGTAAATTAGATATAGAAATTAATAATAAGTAGAAGTTTAAGTTAAAGTAATATTACTTATTAGCCCACAGGCTAGATGGTAGTTTAAAATAAAGCCACCGTTACATGGTGCTTTATGGTAGGAAAAAAAAAATTGCTGAATTATTTACAATGGAATTTTGCAAAATAACGACAGATATTATCGTTTTTTTGCGTACAATTAATATATCATTGCAATCAAAGATATTAATCAGGCTTTAATCACGTCGCAAAGGTATCGGGTTTACACGACACTAGTTTCGAGCTCATTCAAGGCCCACCGTCGTGAGCTCATGTAGCCTAGCCGCAAGGGTAACTGATTTGTTCCTGTCATAGAAGAATAAACCTTATAAACTTCAATATAGTATTAAGTTTTCCCACCTGTCGCCGTTTTACCACAGAACTGCTAGAAGTTGTGAGCGTTCGCATCCTTACATCGCTTTTAGTTCAACGCTTCTGACGGGCCGCTAAGGTGTGGAAAATCCTTCTGGCATCCGTGTATCTTGCCACGTATAATTTCCGTACCTACTTCCAAGGCAAGCGTGAATAGGCATCGTCTAGGCAAGCGCGCTCTAACCTCTGAGGTCTACCACATCAATATTTGCTGTCATATAATGGAACTAAGTTTATCTGATGAGGGAGAATAAAAAAAATACGCGTCTAATCCTGCTTTTTTTTTGAAGTCGTTTAAAAAATTATCCAGGAACTCATCGATTAAGGAGAACATAGTTTAGAAACTCGCATATTTCAGAAAATATTTTTGAGGGTGTAAAAGTGATGCACAATGGTATATAATTATGTATTATGCGCTCCGAATACAAATCAAATGAGGGTCTTGTAATACGAGTATATTGAGTTTCAAGTTCGAAAATTGAGTTGTGAATCCTTCAGCATCGCTATGTCGTATGTCACTTTACATAATATAGTTCGTGCAATTCACGACGGCGCGTGGCTCATGGTGGTGTGTGTGTCGTATCTGTATAATTGTGAGCGAGACCTTGCTTGTGCCTGACCGGTCCCACCTAGGTTCCTGACAGGCACCTACACAATGACACTTACACAATGTGCATGTACACGACGTAACCACAAGTAAAGCTCACGTGCCCTCGTGAATTGCAAGAACTATAACGAAAAAAAACTGCATATACCAAACTTACCAATAGTGTTATTATACTATTTAGAATTTAATCATTGTTTCTACATAATAATTTTACAAGATTATTCGTTATCTTAAAGTGCTCTTAGTTTGATTGAAAAAACTACAGTTCGTTCATAGCTTAAGAGGCAAGTCTGGAAGAAATGCGCAAATAGACACTTACGGTTTAACGCAAATTAAAAAACTCATTGAATTGAATGACACCACAAAAAAACCTCAATTGCTTAATAGATGAAGCTATAAGTACGCCGCGAAATATATCTAAAATAAATCTCAGTTTTTGAGAAAAAAAATCGACAACATTATCAAAATCACCGAAATCGACCTTTTCTATTTAATACATCTTATGCTATTCCGATGTTATATTTGGAATAATTTTTGGTTAAATCGTGAGAAGGAAGTATAGAAAATATTTTCACCATTAAAATTTTATATTAATTCAAACCAAAAAGCAATAATATAAGACTAAAAATCATTAATTTTGTAGCGAAAATCGTTCCCCGTTGCTCATACATTTTAGTATGAAGCAGTAGCCGCCCGTAATTCGCTTTATATTACAGTGTTCAACCACAAATCAATTCAATCGCGTCCCAATATTCAAGGTGATAGCACGCTCCTTTTCGCAGAGCACCGCAACTCCGGCGATCGCGATATAATAATTGTTTCGAGCGTTAGGGTGGGTCGCGAGTGTCGGAAACGACTGCTAATTTTATTTGTATTCTTCGAACGTAGTAAGTATGTGAGTTTTATTATGTATTTTTTTAATCATCAAACACTTCATTAATTAGCAAACACTAATGTACTCATTAATATCGTAAATTATTTTTCTTCTCATTTCAGGTAGATATGAAAAAGCGTAAAGGAAATTACTAAAAACACAAAAAAAAAAAACAAAGGAAGATTTAACATAAAGCTGTAAGTACTTATAATGTACTCATCTTTTTACCCGACTTTTTTTATTTTTATCGATGACAAGATAGTCTTTGACTGCGATCTCACCTGATGGTAAGTGACGATGCCAGTCTTAGATGGTAGCGGACTAACTTGGAATGGGTACGGCAGTGTAAATTCCACCTAAGCCTAATCGGTTTCTACACGCCATCGTGCCGAAACGCTAAATCGCTTGGCGGCACGTCTTTGACGTAGGGTGGTAACTAGTCACGGCTAAAGCCTCCCCCCAGACAAAGCTTCGACTTCGACTGTGGCGAAGCCCAAAACATTGTTATGTTTTCTGGCTGAATGTTTGTTAACCTTCAATAGTATATTTTGATACAAATGCGGAAAATCGAACTTTCCGCACGAGATACAGCTCCAAAAAGCTCTTTGAGCAGCCGTATTAAAAAATTACTTTAAAATGGACTAGCTGTCTTTATAACCCTACAAACACTAAACCGATTTGGCTGATACATATTTTGGAATTCAGATAGCTTATACCCTGGATTAACATATAGGCTACCTTTTAAACATTTCAAATCTAATTGGGGTTTGCAAAAAATCTAATTTAATTAATTATATCCTAATTTCTAATAAATACCTTATTAACTATATTGTTTCAGGAAACAAAGTGTCAATTCTGGAAAACAAAAGCTTGAAGGATGATGCGTGCACTGATGTTGAAAAAGCAACGAGAGTTCTATTTCAGGAAATACAAAACATGCAAAATATAATTGTAAATGACAAAGTTACTTGTAACCAATCTGCTTGCTTCAACTGCCACAAGATACATAAGCTACATATTGTAACATTTTTTGTTTTGAAAAGAGCAACTGCCGAGTTTCTTGCCGGCTCTTCTCAGCAGAATCAGCATTCTACATGAAATAAATAATTTTGAGTTTGAGTTTGAATTATTTAGTGACACTTGTTTTGTCTAAACTAATATCATAAAAATGAAATATTTGCTTATTTGTAAGTTTGTAAAATTGTTTGTAATGGATAAATTCAAAAACTACTAATTAACCGATTTTAAAAATTCTTACACTCATGGAAAGCTATTATTCCTAAGTAACATGAGCTATATTTTATTTAAAAAAAATTAACCGTAACTTCGTGAGATATACGTACTATACATGTTTGCAATACTCATAATTACCTACAGGTACGTCCGCGGGGCTATATATTGAACTATTATAGTTGAGCAACTATAACCCCTTTTTTATTCAAATTAGTCTGTTGAAACATGAGTACGATGAAAAATGTTGACGTTCTCATCATGATTATTTAGTAATCTTTATCCAATTAAATATTTTTGTAACTATAATTGACTATGTATTTGGAAATTCCTCTTTACATAATTCGAATCACAATTCACGCAAAAGTTACATGACAAAAAGCGTGCACTGTGACCCCACCCTATGCCACCGGCTACTCACTACCGCACGTCGCCGCCCGCGAACTAAACAAAACGACAATCTAATGGTTAAATACATTGCGTATTTTCTGTGAAATTCATTAATATCCTACTAAGACGAACGCGTGATGTACATTTAACTTAAGGGAAGCGCCAAACGTAGATTGTTAAGATTGTTACTTTCCAGGGTGCGTATACTAATATTGTATGATATGTCTGTGTGAACAGAAATTATCAATGTGGGTGTTCAATCGCAACTTCTCACGCGCCCAGACTGCAGGCTTAAACTCATTCATATAATAGCTATTAGCTACGTCTGATAAGTAGGTAAATGTCAAGATACTTCCTCGTTTTGTAAAGCGTAAAGCTTTGTAGAACCGGCGCTCGCGCTTTGGATGCAGGTTTGACCTTCAATGACGTACTGGCGACGCGGTTTGATTTTTTAATTTATTTTTTTATTGTACAATTATTAACTGTACTATAGGCTATCTGTAGGCGTATAATCAATTTCAGGGTGGTGCGGCCTTATTTCAAAAAATCTTATCAATATTGTTCTTAAGCAAAAGTGATCAAAGTTAGATAATAATGTTTAAAAACTTATATTCTTTGGAACGTTTAAATGTGAGAAAATAATAAAATTATTATATTACAACATATAATTGTAATTACATTTTTTAATAAGATAACATAATTTTGACTAATTTATCGTGGTAATCAAGAACTCGATAAATGTGCAGCAAAGCAGAACTAAAATATTATTTTAATCGCAAAGTACCTAGTTTTTGTGGTGTATGAAGATTAAAGAAACACTATAACAGAATACTTAAAATTTAGCTTGAAATAATTACGCTTAAGTTACTCTATAGGATTGCTTATTTTGGGTACCTACTGGAAAGATGGTCATTCAAGAAAACCCAATATCATAAGTTATAATGAATAATGGAAAGGGGTCACGACTCTCAACAATATAGAACACGACGCAAACGAGATAGTAATGTAAAGTGTGGAATTGGTTATAAAAGAGAGAATTCAAAGCTTTTAATATAAAAGTAACGAGCGCGTCCGCAAAAAGCGCTCAAAATGTAGAGTATGGCATAAAAGTGAAGCACTTAACGCTCTGGCGCCGACCGTCCTGCAGATTAATGTTAATAATCTTAATCATTTTTGTTAATTGGGACAAAGCATCTCTCGTGCTGACAATTGCTGACAATTTTAGATCTGGAGCGGGCTATTTTTAACACTCCATATTTTGTTATTATATTAATATCTATCTATAGATAAATAAATAGAAACCAATTTCCGCATGGGAACCGCTCGCGCTCGATCGATTTATACACCGCTAAAAACGTCTCAAAAAATATATTTGTATACTAGGTATTATACATAACTAGTATACAAATATATTTTTTCACTTTTAGTTTAAATTGATTTAAAAACCTATATTCACGCAGCTCAGGTGACGCAGCGAACAAAGCTTTTAATAAAATGTTATAAACTTCAACCGGTGTTACGGTATATTTTGACTGATATTTTTTATAATATATTTAACATAAAGTTTTAAATATTTAAAACGCAATGCCATTTTTCTTTTTTTTGCATCTTAACTAGTTTTGATTACCTATATATAGAGCACTACTGATGTGTGACGACACAAATCAGCAGCTCCATACACGCTCTATAGAAAATTTCGTTTTAGAAAGAGACAAATACAGTCCCAGTAACATAGCTTAGGCCCCTATCCCACTGGCGTTATGCGAGCGTTCGCGTTTCTTCAACGTCTTCGCAGCGTCAACGTCGCGTTGACGCGATGTCAACCAGTGGGATAGGGGCCATATTTTGTGACCGATTTTTTTTCTGTTTTTACAAATGTTATTCTTAACATTTTTGATTATATTCTTTTGACAACAGTCAAATACCCTATGGGTTTAATTCAATGTTACATATTACCGTCGTCAGTTTAAAAACATAATATAAAGAGAATAAAGTTACATTCAAGTTCACATGATTGGGAACCAGTAAAAACGAAGGTAAATCAGTTATATAAACGTGAAAGTGGAACCTACTCGTACAATATGGGGGATCAAGCAAAAAGTACATTTTGTAACAGCTTACTGTTTTGGGGGCTATTAAAAATTTTATTATATCGAAATTCGAACTAATTAAAGACTTACTGTTCTACACAAAAAGACTCTATAATTTTATAAGAAGTTTAATTGCTACGGAAATTATAATTTCAGTATCACCTATGTCTATTTCTTCTAATATATGTTGTTGTCTTGTAATTCTTTATATGTACATGTACATAAAAAATAAAAATAAATAAATAATTCGATCAGTTTTTCTAAATATTCAACGGGCTTATCAATCCCAAAGAACGACTTTCAAAGAGTCAATTAGTCAAACAAAACTTACTTAAAATACAAATTAATACAAAGAAAATACAATTTATTTCGGTTTAAGTATTCATGATAACATGATAACTTGATGATGATTAAATAACTTTGTAAAAGTTTATTTGAATAAAATTTTTTTCTGTTCTATTCTAGTAGTGTAACTTGCAGCACGGTTGTAAGAAGCTTTGTCTCTGCTGCGTTATTTACTCTATGTAATAACCACAGACTGGTAGTCATTAGGTAGCCTAATGCGAAACTCAGCCTAAACGTAGCTCGATGCAGTACGTCTACGGCCACGAAATTAGCGACGGCCGAGCGATGACGGCGGCGCGCGGCGCGATGTAGGGCGATACGCTAGTGGTGTTTTGCGTGGGCATTAACAATCATGTTGTTTCTCCTGTCCCATATAGCTGGTTTTCATAAAATACAGGAGATAAATATCTCGTTATCGATTTCCATTACTAATATTACAAAAATTAAACCTATATACTCGAGCAAGTTCTCGTCACTTCTACGCCATCACCGCCCGTGCATCGCTCGATCGCCCCGCCCCGCTCCCGCTCGTTTCGTGCTCGGGTCCATCATTATTTCCTGTGAATTTTCTTCACAAATAGGCGTTAATTACCCGGGTCCATACAAAAGTATGATTTTGTTTCCGTCGCTGCCACCCCGCTCCGCTATCGCAAATCTCGTGCCTACAGCCTGGGAGCAAGGCTACCACAAGGCTAGTATTATGACAGCCCGCACGCGTCTATCTAATGGCCTTTCTAATCCCGCCAACCATTTGGCATGCGCATCTTCTAATAATTACTTATAGGTAAACAACAGATTGTTTAGATATTTATCTATACTAGCTTTTGACCGCGGTTTCACTCAGGTTAAATTCGATTTTTCAAACCCTTCCTTAGCGGATGCCTACGTCAATTTCAGTCCGATTTGTCCAGTAATCTAAGCTGAGCGTTGATAGATCAATTATTTTTTCCTTAAATATATGTATATTTAGTGCCCGCGACTTCATCCGCGTGGATTTAATTTTTAAAATCCCTCTGGAACTCTCTGTTTTCCCGGGATAAAACAAAAATCACGTTGATCCATTGCTCCGTTCAACTTTCCGAAGAAAGTTTTCAATTTGAAAATATGAGGAGATGTTTGGTGCAACGTGGCATCGAATTTTGTTTTCGAAAACTATACAATCGTGTAATAAGGGGTATGACTAGTACTAGTACCCGCCTGCCGGGTAAAAGCGAGAAGCAGCTTTCGTACAACTTTTTATACTACGTACACTTCGCATAATTTATTCGCAATATTTATTTCCAACAAACAATACACTCTACCTCGAATAATCTCACACCGCTTATATTCCTTATCTTTTGTTTTTGCATAATTACTGCATATAAATGTCACATTAATTATAATTAAATAAAATATTTATTACACTGCCGCTTTCCTGACATCTGAACAAGTCTACACTATGTGGAATAATAAATTATGCGCGCCGTTTTTTGTTAATTATGCATGGTATATTAGATGTGTGTGCTATATTATAGTTCTTCCAATTGACGAGGGCGCGTGGCTCATGGTTGTGTGTGTGTCGTATCTATATAAGTGTGAGCAAGAGCTTGCTCGCGCCTGACCGCTTCCACCTAGGCTCCTGACAGGCACACGTACTTACGCAATATGTACACGACGTAATCACAAGTAAAGCTCACGCGCCCTCGTGAATTAAAAGAACTATATCAGAGTTGCAAAAATTGCAAACCATTTCACGGATCCATACCTAAATAGTAAACTGGTCACAATAAAAAGAATTTAAAACTAGCTGTTGCCAGCGACTTCATCCGAGTGGGTTTTTTAAAATCCCTTTCTTTTTCATGAGGTAAAAAGTAGTCTATATCACTATCTTTTTATACCTATGTACATAAATATAATAGTCCCATATATTTGGAAAAAATAAACTAAGAAGTGAATTTTGAAGAAAAAATGGGTCTATCGAAAATATGCTGTGATGTCACAGCTGCTAAAAACGAGCCGAGTTTATTTGTTCATCTGTAAAGTAATAGCTGACTGAATTCGAAGTTACTTTCACTGTTGTTAGGGGCCAAGAAAGCAAATGTCAGATACATAAAATTATAATAATTCTACAAACTTTAGCTTGCGACTTCGCGTGCAGTAAGGTTTTTAAATCCCGCCGGAACTGTTCCGGGATAAAACGAGCCAATGTCACACTCCAGGTTTTAAATTAAGTGTACCTATGCAAAAAATCTCGTCGATCCCTTGCGAACAAACAAATTACTATAAACACACGTATTTATAATTTTAGTGCCGCTCCTTTATTTTGTTTATTAGAAAAATTAATTAGGAATTCTAGCCTCAAATTCCGGAAAACTCATAAAGAAGGTGTTTTTGTGGGTTTTTGCTTAGGGCGGATGTCCCTTAACAATTATCAGGTCGGTGCAGAAGCAGCAAAAATCCCGCGAACACTATAGGTGACCTTTGTACAATGTTTCTTGTGGAAAAATTGCTTTTCGAGCGTAGTCTCGAATTGCGGAAACGGTGTGAAGTATTTTTTATTCACGATGTCGTAACTTCACGGTCAATGTCGACAGGGCGGCCTTGTAGCCCGGCCGAGCACGCCGCGCGCTGTCGTCCGAATGGTTATGTAAGCCATCGATCAATTAACTAATGTATCCTAATGGTGTAATATAATATTGGTTTCAAAAAGCAGGTCTCTATTGCCTATTGCCTAAAACCAGTATGCAAAAGCCTATTTTGTTCACTCGGCAAGGAGAGCGTTTTGAATGGGCATTTCTAATTTTATGACTGCTAGCATCGCGTATCGGTTTCATCCAGACTATTTAGGCCCGCCTGTCTTCAACATAAGTGTACAAACTATACTTTGCAGTGGCGTTTGAAGTCGATTTTTTAAAAAGAATTTTTATTGATTATTTATTTGAATAGAGATAGTTTGAATCCTACTTTTTATCCTAAATACGAGCAAACAAAGTCTTGGGCATCTTCTAGTTTTAGTTTTTTTTTAAAAGAATATTATCTAAGCTGAACTTGGCTTATATTCTCCTCTCCTCTACAGAAAAGCTTGTGCTAGGAGTGGGTACGACAATAGTGCAACGAGTGGGGTGTTCGAACCTGCGACCTTTCAGTTTTTAGTCCGCACCTTTAACCGTTGGGCTATTAAGGCTTTAAAAATTAGTACTAAATAAGAAAAAAATCTTAGTTCCATATACATAACATAGTGGAAATGTAATGCTACACATGCAGGGAGACCGTGCGTAAACACGCAGATAACCTCAACGATATTCTATGAATGTCAATCGAGAGCCTAATAAACTGCAGCAAGTCAACGACACTTACATTACATGAGCAACATTAGCATTATCAAGTAAGCGTCACTGCCGGCGTCCGAGTATTTTTAGCCTAGGCCGCACTAAAAATAGCTTACTGTACAACGGTTATTACTGAATTAATATTTCTAAAAATGGATCGTCTACGCGCTGGTGATAACGCGCCCGAGACCGATAGTGGTGTGACGTCTCGCCGCCATATTGGATTGTTTGGTTTTCTTGTTTGTTGACAGTTGTTTTTTTTTTCTTTACCCATTTTCGCGTGTCTATGATTAGGTTTTTACTTTTAACTTTTTTTTTCTTTTGGAAAATCCACTTAAAATTGCGACTTTTACCAAATCTAATAGTTTTTTGTAAAGTATTCATTTTCTTTTTTTGGGTATTTAAAGTAAAAAGTTTAGGCTTGATGAACAATATTGAATGATACCTAATTTCAACCGGCCGACCTCCTTTGTGCCTCTTTTAAGCTCTAACTAATGTTGTCAAAGTGCATTTTCCTGGTTTGACACTAGTATAAAGACACACACGCACACCAAACAAGACGATAAAACTTTTGAAGCACCTAATTGTGAATTCGAAATTCAACTTTACTTATAGTTCTTGCATTTCACGAGGGCGCATGAGCTTTACTTGTGGTTACGTCGTGTACATGCACATTGCGTAAGTGTGCATGCCTGTCAGGAGCCTAGGTGAGAGCGGTCAGGCTAAAGTAAGCTCTCGCTCTCACTTTTTTTTTTTTTTTTTTTTTTTTTTTTTTTTTTTTTTTTTTTTTTTTTTTTTTTTCCACTTATACAGAAACGACACACAGTACTCACACAACCGAGCCACGCGCCCTCTCGTGAGTTGAAAGAACTATACCTATATTCAAGTCAGTACAAAAAGTATAGTTGATTTAGTGAATAATCTAAATATATAAAAGGCAAGCGTGACTAACTAATTGACTGACTGATCTATCAACGCACAGCTCAAACCACTGGACGGATCAGGCTGAAATTTTGCATGTAGATAGCTATTATCACGTAGGTGTCCGCTAAGAAAGGATTTTTGAAAATTCAAACCCTAAAGGGATAAAATGGGGGTTTGAAAAATCGAACTTAACGTGAGCGAAGCCGCGGGGGAAAGCTAGTTAGATTATAAGTGTAGGAACTGAAGTGCAGTTCAGTTGAATAAGCTAAGTGAATGCTCGGACCATCATATCTAGTACCTAGTATATAATCTTTAATATTATACCTATTGATGTTTACAGCAGTAGCTCTATTAACTTATTTAAAAAATAAACTTAGTGCGGATTGAAAATTACGGTGCTTATTTATTAAAGTAACTATTATTTTAAACAATGTCATAACATAACGTTATCGCGAGCTAATGAGTATTGTGCGCGATAATAGTACCTTTGAAGAGCTGTTACGACTTACATATTATATTAGTTGGAAAATAAACGTTCTTACGTAATCGTATTTACACAATTAATTACAGTGATTGTAACAGATACAACTTGTATAAAAAAGACTACTCTATACTTCTTCAAATAGATAAAAACTTTATCTACGATCTTCTGGAAGATACAACGCTCCCGCTCTCTTAGTAAAATAACGACCGAATACGAAATTGCAAAATGAGTTTTAGTAAATTATTTACGTTTGAAGAGCAATGATTCATAATCTAGGTAAAACAAAACACCTCTTTTCTTTTTTCTTTAAGCAATCAGGTATTAAAATATATTAAGATAGGCTTTATGACCCCTTAAAAAACGATCTACTGAGCATAAATAGTTTTTCGTCGATTCCCGAAAGTCCCGAAATTTTGGATTCAGTCGTTGTTTTATTTTTTTAAGAGTTCGAAATAATATTTCTACCTATGTTCCTTGGGGAAAGTTGTTCAGTTTCATGAGCACATTCACCTCCTTCAGGGTTATTTCACACTTTTGTTACACGTTGTTTATTCAGACAGAAGAAGATTTATTTAGGTAAACAAAGCAACCTAGAAATCCTAGGTACACAGGATGTCTGTAGTGCAGTATTGAAGACCTAATTACATTCTGCACACTCCCTTCCGCGTTTTCAAGTTTCCTTTTAAAAAGCACTTTTCATTCTAACGACGTAGGGATCCTTGTTTCCTATTTAATTTAATTGATTTCTCTTTGTTTCAGGTATGGTTTGCTGAGATGTTTTCATCTAAATTGCGACAAAAACCACTCTATTAATAATATCATAT
The DNA here is from genome assembly GCA_933228805.2 of Hipparchia semele. Classification (NCBI taxonomy): domain Eukaryota; kingdom Metazoa; phylum Arthropoda; class Insecta; order Lepidoptera; family Nymphalidae; genus Hipparchia; species Hipparchia semele. The sequence continues at coordinate 13,583,001 of OW121710.1, read as the reverse complement.
GCAGGTACTTATAAGCAAAAATAACTGCTATTATTTTTTGTGTATTTTACTACTAACTGATGCCCGCGACTTCGTCCGCGTGGATTTAGTTTTTAAAATCCCGCAGGAGTTCTTTAATTTTCTGGGATAAAAAGTAGACTATGTCACTCTCCAGGTCCCCAACTATATACCCATGCAAAAAATCACGTCGATCAGTAGCTCTATTGCAGCGTGCTTGAAGGACAAACCAACAAACAAACACACTTTCGCATTTATAATTCCTGTATAAACTCAAAAAAGCCTTGAGCCCGAAGCGGTAGTCATCAGAAAAGGAATTCTATCTGTATAATATAATGCAATTTGATAATATAAGAGAGAGATGAAGGAAATGAATCTAAAATAAATGTTTTTGAAAGACGTAACATACCAATGTAAATAATGGTCTACTTACATATTTTATTCGATTTCATGCGCGGTTTATTACCGGTAAGATTTTATTTTAAAAATAACTGGTCCATTTCTTAGATGCAAATTATTTATCATCATTAGGACAGTAGATAGTGGCGCCAAATGCCCGTTCATTGTGGGCGTAGTTGATGTATGGATTTCATTTTTTGTTCTCTTTACCCACAGTAATTATAATAATATCTAGATCTAGATAATAAAGTCTAGATCTTTAACTATGTTGGAACAAATTGTAACTGGTAAAAATCAAAATCAGAATTGTCATGTCCATTGTTTGGCAGATTGCGGAATGTTTGCACCATAAAGATAACATTCCTTACTACCGCAACGTTTAACACCTTTTTAAGATGAGGTATTCGCATTAAATATACATTTCTAAAATGCATAAAACATTGCTCTTAAAAACAAAATCTTTCACCTTCATTAAAAATAGAAACTGTAGTTGTGGATCCGATCGTATTAGATAATAATATACCTTATCCTTCAGTGTATTGATGAATTTCGATATTGAACTCGGTTAATTTAAATTTGGATCACATACCGTGTACGGTGTACCACATAATATCAAGATCTCAATCAATAACGTGATCAATAATAACAAATACGAGCGTCTTTAACTTCTACAGCGTTACACTTTGTATTGGCGCCAAATCTATGCGTGGGTGTAGTTTTACTCTGTGGCTGTAAAGCTTACGTCACACGATCGTAGTTTTGGAACAATGCCCTTATGTGTAGCGACTTGTAACCGAATCAAACGCCCCATTCAGTTGCAAGGTTAGAAAAGGTTACGTCTCAATTACTGACACTTCTTGTGTGGTCTCAGTACGAGTTTTCATATCATCACGTGTTTCATAGAGTTTTCATGTTTTGTGAGAGATTATTGTCCACAATATTATATACCTACTAATATCCTTATTATCCATAATAATACTAGTGGTTCGCCCTGAACTGAGACCTCGCGACATCCCATAATTCCCAAAAGTTTTAATTATATATTGTAATAATTAACTTTTAACATTAGACGCAATAAAAAAAATAATAGTTGACATAAAACTGTTTTACTGACACAGCGCCATCTATTAGCATTAGTGAAGCTATTAGCTTCACAATAATGCTAATAGATGGCGCATTAAAATTAAATAATTTCGTTTCTTTATAACATTTATCTAATTTTAGTATTTGTTGTTCAAGTACAGGATATAACTGAATTTTCAACCAAGTTTCACGTTCTAATATTCAGTAATTCAGAAGTTATAGGGCTCTGACAGACATTTGGAAGTACACACTTCTCTGTCTAGTAGGCAAGCGCCCTAGTTGACTCAGAGAACTCGCTTCGCTCGTTCAATTATAAACTAGCTGTTTTTCTAGTATTAAAGGTAGCCTGTGCCACTCTCCAAATCCTTAACTGTACCCATACAAAAAAAAAGACGTGTGGCACTCGGGGACTGCCGCGATAAAGCTATTGCATAGCATTTTTTATCAACGCCATCTAGCGGCTCACCGTAGAGGAGTCCCGTGTCAGGTTATTTTTGTTACGGAATTTCTGGATTCGGTCTCCACGCTGGCCCGCGATAGAAGCTATGCAATAGCTTAACACGTTTTTCGCATTTATAATATTATTACTTAGTGTTTGTTTATTGTTTTGACCCTCAATAGTGAAAATCAGAGGGTTCCCGCGGGATTTAAAAGTCTAACTCCACGCGAACGAAGTCGCGGTCAAGAGCTAGTTTGAATTAGTATGAATTAAAAAATAAACGGCATTAACGTGACCCGTTCCGCCTATGCGTGGTGTTTACCTAAGTTACAATAGATCTCATTAAAATGTTAGACTGGTAGGTTCGAAGGTTGTCGCGGATCGATTATGATGATCTCATTCCCAGCGAGGAAATAATGTAGACTGGTAGCTTATTGGCCGTGGATTTTGTAAATGTATCAATAGCTTAATAATTAAGTATGTATATTGTATTATTTATCTACTAATGTTCACGTCAAGTTGGCCGCTACCTAACGTCGCGCTTCCCCGCACCGCATCTTAAGTCAGACCCGCTTGCTATTAGGACTCCATGTGATTTATCATTAGTACAGATAGCAACGTACCGCTTGCAAATTCAAATTCAAATTCAAAATTTATTTATTTCATGTAGGCTACCTTGTAGCACATATGACACGTCATAAATCTACCACCGGTTCGGAATGCAGATTCTGCTGAGAAGAACCGGCAAGAAACTCAGCAGTTGCTCTTTTCAAAAAACAAAATAAACTAATTTTACAATAAGTAACAAAACTAAGCTAAGTGTGATGTTCACTAATTGGGAGTTGGGTTTAATATAAACACAGATAAGTAGGTACACTCCAGGTGACGTCCACTCGTAGCGGGGAGTGCTATGCGAGTGAGACATCACCCTGTTGTGTATACACATTTAATTATATTGTATATATCACATCTCTTCCTTTTTATAAGATTAAATAATTATTTTAACACAATATTTAACATGCAAGATAAACAAATTTTAAACTAAAATCAATCTATTCAGTAACTTCTTTATCAGAAACTCCTTTATCCGAAACTTCTTTATCAGATTCTTCTTCATTATCGACGACTTTCCATTGACCTTCTACTTTCTTTAGGTGAACGATATTCCTTCTGTACTGCTGACCAGTTTCATCATTTCTTATATTTATTTCACTGCCTTGAGTACTTACAACAGTGTGAGGTGTGGGATTAAATTCTGAAGCTAATTTATTTTCTTTAATTAAATTCTTAACATATACTTTCTCCCCAATTTCCAATTCTCTATCTACCGCTTTTCTTTTCCGGTCTTCGATTAACTTGTTTTTTTCTTTTTTTTCTTTGTCTCGATCTCTAATTTCTAAATCATCATATCCGTTTTCCAGGTCTTTTAAAAAAGGTAATTTGTCTCTAAACTGTCTCCCATAGAATAGCTCGGATGGGGTTTTTCCTGTGGATGAATGAGGTGTACTATTATACATCATTAAGTATTTTAACAAATCATCTTTCCAGTCGGACTTCTCGCACTGACTGATTCTCAGTCGTTTGAGAATATCCCGGTTTTGCCTCTCAACCTCACCGTTCTGTTGAGGCCAATAAGGAATTGTATTAAAAAGCTTTATTCCTTGTTCAGCACAGAATGTCCTGAATTCTTGACTGCAGAATTGTCTGCCATTATCGGCCGTAATACTAGCAGGATTTCCGGTCCGTGAAAAAATTCTTTTTAAAACTTTTATGGTGTCTTGTGTAGAGATTGATCTCATAATTTCAATCTCTTTGTATCTACTATAATAGTCGATGATTACAAAAAGATAATCTCCACTTGGCAGAGGCCCTAAAAAATCAATAGCAGTATCCACCCAGGCTTCCGAAGGGAGTTCACGCCTTTTCATAGGTGCTGGTGGATTAGGAGCTGAGACTAAAATACACCCTCTACAGTTTTTTACTGTATTTTCAGCGTCCTTGTCTATTTTCGGCCACCAGACCTTTGTGCGTAGCCTAGCCTTCATATTGACAATGCCCGGATGACCTTCATGGGCAGCTGCTAAAACCTGTTTCCTTAACCTGGTAGGAATTACTATCTTGTTTCCCCTTAACAAAACGCCATCATGTAACCAAAGTTCATGTTGGAAAAGTTTATAATTATTAACCGAAACATCCCAAGTATTATTCATTAAAGCATCTTTGACCATCTTAAACTCACTATCATCATCAGATGCTTCAATGATAGATTTAAGAGATAATGCTACAGGACGCGCGTATTGAACAATCTGGTTAACATGATATTCGTCTTCAAGAGGAGTTTTTTGTGTGCTAGCCCTCGCACACAAACGAGATAATGGATCAGCAATATTTGATTTACCAGGTTTATAAATTACTTTATAATCGTATGCTTGCAATCGAAGAACCCAACGCTCGATTCGAGCGCAAGGCTTTGATCGCGTGCCAAATATTACCTCTAGTGGCTTATGGTCTGTGATAAGCTCAAATTTTTTCCCATATAAGTACATGTGAAAGTGTTCAATGGCCCATACTAAAGCTAATGCCTCCTTTTCGGTCTGACAATACCGTTTTTCAACGTCTGTTAGACTCTTATTTCCAAAGGCAATAATACGAGGTCCTTTGTCATCGTACTGAATCAGTACAGCTCCTAAACCTACAGGACTCGCATCAGCGATTACTTGGGTACGATCTTTTGGGTCATAGTAGCCGAGAGTAGGAATCTTGGAGAGGCAATTTTTTAACTGTTCAAAAACCATTTCTTGTTCTTTTTGCCAATAAACCTTTATGTTAGCATTTTGGGGTAATTTTAGTCTAAGTAATTTTCGAATGGGTTCTGTTAAGGTTGACAAATTGGGGATCCATTTTCCAACGAAATTAATTAATCCTAAAAAACTTTGAATTTCATCGATAGTTTCCGGTGCTCTAAATGTCTCAATTGCTTTGAGATATTTGTCCAATGGTTTAATGCCTGATGACGAAAGCTCGTGCCCAAGAAACTGAACAGTTGTTGCATTGAAAATACACTTGCCTGTGTTCAATAAAACATTGTTATCTTTGAGCACGCCTAATACTTGTTGAAGCCTAGCATCATGTTCTTTTTCATCCTTGCCAAAAACAACAATATCATCAATAAAATTAACTACTCCTTCACATGGTAATAACATTTTTTCCAAAATTTTTTGAAAATGTTCAGGCGCACATGATATCCCGAACATTAACCGTTTGTACCGATAAAGCCCTTTGCTAGTTATGAAAGTTGTAATTTCTCTACTATTTTCTTGAAGTTCAACCTGATGAAACGCATTCTTAATATCTAATTTTGAGAAAAATTTTGCTTTACAAAATTTGGGAAGGAGTTGCTCCATCGTGGGTAAGGGATGATTTTCTCTAATAATGGCTTTATTAGCAGCGCGCATGTCTATACAAATACGAATATCGTCATCAGGCTTTAAAACCGGTACCATCGGAGAAACCCAAGAAGATGGCTTATTTACAGGTTCAATGATATCCATTTTTACCAGTTCGTCTATTTTCTTATTAATCTTTGATTCTAAAGGAATTGGGACTCGTCTGTAAGGTTGAGAAACTGGGGGAACTGTTCTGTTAATAGTGATTTCTAACTTAACATCTTTGAACTTGGGAAACTGTTTTTGTTCAATAGAATACACATTAAGGCCTAGCTTAAGCACATTAAGGGAAATGGCAGTTTCTTTACCTAAAAGATTCCTCGAACCATTTTCGATAACATAAAATTTTGTCATTAATGATTTAGTACCAACTTTTATTTGTGCATCAAATGAGCCTAACACTTTTAGTGGATGTTTGGCACCGTAAGCCTGGAATGTTTTGTCTGAAGATTTTTGTTGGTTGGAAACTATAACTTTAGATTGTTTCATGTGCTCCCAAGTTTTATCATTTATGATGTTAGACTTACTACCTGAATCTATTAACATTTGGATGTTAACCCCACCTACCTGACAATCTATTGTTGCATCATCGTCGATGTGGAAAATATAATCTACCGACGTAGATTCGCTTTTCTGAGGGGTTTCCACTTTGGATTTTTTGGCTCTATTGGAGTAACCTGACGAAAGGTTAGAGCTCTTCCTTTTATTGGCCCTTGTTCGACAATGTTTCTGAAAATGACCTCGGAAACCACATTTCATGCAATTAGCATTAATTGCAGGGCAGGAACTACTGTCATCTTTGTGATTTTTACTGCCACATCGGCAGCAGGTATTAACATCTTTTTTAGTAACTCGTTTGGTCGTGTCGATTTTGTTAAGACTGGTATTTGTGCTCTGTCTATCGAACTCATTTAATTGTCTCTGTACAGTTTCTAGCGAGTTTGCCTCCGCTATGATTTTTTCGATTGTTGCCGTGTCACCAAGTAGCAATATGTTCTTTCTCAATTTAGTCGAGCTACATTTTTCCGTTATTTGATCGATAAGATTTTCATCTTCCTTAGCGAAATTGCATTTTGAGCTTTGTCGTCTAAGGCGCACTAAAAATTTTTCAAACTTTTCGTCCGGTTCTTGTTTCATCAACCGAAAGATGTGTCTTTCAAATAAATAACTTTGTTTAGGGGAAAAATACTCATCCAACTTTTTAATCGCGATGTCATAAATATCGGTCACGTCAAGGTCTGTCACGTGAGCTCCAGGTATATTAAAATATATGTCTTGTAGTGCCATACCTCCGGAATGTAGTAACATTGCACGTTTTTTAGTCTGATCATTGGTGCTTGTAGCTATGAAGTATATTTCTAAAGCCCGTTTCCATTTCTCCCAACGGGAACTTATGGAGGTTGGATCACCTTCACAATCGAATGGTTCTACTACCGGTACTTGTGATTGGGACATGTTGGTGTTGGACGATCTGTAAGGGAGGGGACTTCATAAGTACTTTAGCGTTTCAAAATCAACTTGATGCATAACCTTTTAATTTAAATTTAGTCGTTAGAAAGTTATTGAAAGGAAGTCAAAAGTTTAGTCTATGATAATAACTTATTTTAACTCGAACTTAGTGTACCCAGCGTTACTCACAACATGGGTACCTATATAGTAATAAACAAAAACTACGAACTGTGATAGCTATTTCTATTTGATATAAACAACCCGTGATATAAACATGCGAGTCACAAAATGTCCATTGGTAACTACGCAAGACTGTTATTTGATATTATATAAACATCAACAGTCAAATCTTTAACGAACGTCGAGATCTGTGATAAATTCTTTCATTGATAGCGATAGACAGTGCAAAGTACTTTCGTTTGAATGAAATTTCATCATTACTTAGCCTTAACGGGTTTTATGACACATTTTCCAGTTTTAACAATGGCTTGACAACATAACTTCAAAATTACTGAAGTGGTACTTTGTTAAAACGGGTAAGAAATTAACGATATGTTCGTTGGAACGTTTAGTTTTTGATCGGATATTTCCGATAGGTACCTTATTTTATTGTTTTTGTAAAAAGATTTGGTCAACAATATGAAGGTAGGATAATTTATTATGTAAAGTACTTCCGAACCCCATATTTAACAATACTCTATTTAGATATATTGTTAAATACTATAATAACCAATTTCTTAATTTCCTTAAGTTATGTACTTAGCCTTCAATAATTATCCTTTATCCTTCACTTTTCTTTTCCTTTCAAAACATTTTGTGAAAATATTTAAATTTTGCTGACCATTTAGGACAAATAAAAATAATTTTACTTACTGCGCTTTTACTCGTCGCCAATGTGATGTTCACTAATTGGGAGTTGGGTTTAATATAAACACAGATAAGTAGGTACACTCCAGGTGACGTCCACTCGTAGCGGGGAGTGCTATGCGAGTGAGACATCACCCTGTTGTGTATACACATTTAATTATATTGTATATATCACACTAAGTATACAGTGCTTCCACAGTGAAGCTTCAAAAATGCAAATGCGATCGTCACTATCAAATTTTTTCAAAGGCTTTCTATTGTTACCGTAAAAAATACTATCATTATTTTCTGTCAACGGTACGGCACGGGAACAAAGCCGCGGGCATCAGCTATTAATAAAATAAAATTTAAATACTGTATGAACCATTGAGTTAAAATCCCTACTAATATTATAAATGCGAAAGTGTGTTTGTTGGTTTGTTGGTTTGTTGGTTTGTCCTTCAATCACGCAGCAACAGAGCAACGGCTTGCTGTGATTTTTTGCATAGGGGTAATTTACGGGCCGGAGAGTGACATAGGCTACTTTTTATCCCGGGAAATAAGAGAGTTCCCGCGGGAACAAAAAACCTTAATCCACGCGAACGAAGTCGCGGGCATCAGCTAGTAAATAAATAAAATTTTCTAAAATGTGTAGGTAAATAAAATGTATCCGAGATACATTGGGTACAACTTTTGACGTCATTGTTCACTTTAATTAATAGTCTGTTCAGAATCAATGATTAACGCACACAATACAATAACAATGAAAAGAAAAATGTCGTACCTAGTCACAATGTCAATAATTAGCATACTATTTTATACCTAGGCTATAATCTTCAAGCCTTTCAATCGAATCACCTTCTTCACCTTAAGTTAAATTTTACAAATCGGCAATGGAATCTGTACCCTAAGTACGAGTTTGCATACTTCGACAATGTTGATAGAGTCTAGTTATTTTGTTTACAAAGAGATTTATAATTGAGAGTTATTTATAACGTTTTCGAGCTGTGCGAACTCGTACTAACCCGAATGGCTTTCCCTTTCTTAAAGCGGCTTTTCATTGATTTTTCACTTATTCGCTGTTTTTTACCGGTAAGATCGTCTTAACGGCATAACTTAAGCTTTTTAACATGAAGATTTACTTACGATTAATTTATATTTTATCGCAGCTCATTGAATACCTCGTAACTACTGAGAACATGAAAACGCATATAGTATAAGTATAACGTACATACTATGTACGCTATAGTATAACACGCATACGTGTACAGTATAGTAATAGTATAGTACGTATATAGCATAGGTATACGTATGTATAGGTTTCAGCGTTTTCGTGTTCCTACCTAGGAGTATAAATAATTAAACGGTCATTAGTAGACATTCGATATATTTATAATTCAGCCTATACTACCCGTAACCTTGACTAACAACGTTTACAACAACCTATCGAATCCATAGTCGAATATTATGATTCCAAATACATATATATGTAAAGTTTTCACAAATTGGTTACCATAGCCGAGTATATGTTTTAACAGATTTTCACCACAAAAACTATAAGAATGTCTATACTCCTCGATTAAACGTTACTTGATGATGGTGAAATTGGCACTCTAGAGATCAAGTAAAAAATAACCGGCAAATTAAAAATAAACGCCAGAAAAACAATTTCTAGTAGGGAGCCCCCTTTATTTTAATTTATTTTTATTATTTGTTGTTAAGAAAAACACATTCTATGACAACTGTCCAACTATTACGGATCATGAGATACAGCTGAAAAACAGACGGACAGACGTACAGCGGAGGCTTAGTAGTGAGGTCCTGTTGGTTATCCTTCGGGTACGGAACCCTGGATAAAAATAAACAAATTTTTTATATTAAAATCTCGATATATGTATTTCCTTCATAATTATGTAGCCTAGAATATAATGTACTTATATTTTGTATAAACTATAAAGGATGTCATTTGACCTCTGTGTTCCGAGTTGATAGTAACGTGAGTACGAATACCCTTGAGGGAGAGGAAAACATGATAATAATTTTATCGGAGAGACAATGTTTTATTGTTATGTGCCAACTCTCTCGACTGAATTGTTACTATTTGTCTAAGTACGCTTGTATAGAAACTTCAAAGTAGATAATATATTTTTCACTTCGAACTTTTCGTATTCATTTTCATTATTTAGCTCTACCTACTAATTTTGGATACTTATAAATAAAATTTAACTTTTTCTTTCTATTTACTTTTGAATCATTAAAATAATCAACGTTTTTGTAAAAAAAGTCTGGATTTAACACTTAGTAATAATATCCATTAAAACATAATATTAATCTAATATGTACAAAAAAACAAATTAACGTAAGTAATATATTATGTATTATTATTAGCGTTTGCGTGAAGTTAGCCTCTTCAAAATCCTGCGAGAATTTCCTGATTTTCCGGGATAAAAAGTAGCCTTATTCATTCTCCTCAGCTACACCTACCCAAGCAATAGGCAAATCACGTCGATTCGTTGCTTCGTTGCTGCGTGATTTAAGGACAAATCCTAATAAATCAATAATAATAATAAAAACATTGAATGCAAAAACACGACAACAAGCAAATTAAAAAAAAAAAAACTCGACTGTATTAAAATTAAAAAATATCAGTGCAAATTCATTACACGAAGAAAAAATTTATTATCACATTAAATTTGAAAATGCCGCCGCATTGAATTTTTTTTCAAATTTATACATCTTTTGTTCAGGCATTTAGAAGTTATAGTGAAATAAAGAAACTCGCATATACATATACATGAACCGTGAAAACATTACACTCCTTTTTTTGGGCAGTTGTGTAAAAATGAAGAGCTTCTTTGCAAAAAAAAAAAAAGAACTATTTTGCTGCATATTTTCTACTCAAGCCCTGTCTAGGCGCTTAGTCGGTTAATCAAGTGCAGATGCATCGCCACGGGTAGCAATTTGAAGTCGTTGCTACCGAGAACGGACCGGTCTTGGCAATTAAGTGACACAGTAAAAGCGACTATTAAGTATAATATTTTTACTTGCTCCGACAGACTCTCTTAGGATATGAGAGCGAATCTTTATAGGCAATCTGGATGGTATCTATTAAATGTTAAGAACAATCTTGTACATAAATCGTTGATACAGAGTGGTGCTACATTCCTTGAAAACTCCATACGTCTACTATGAGATAAACGTACTACTTCTACGGTGGAAGAATCTCGACTTGTCATACGAGCCACAGTTGGACTACATGAAATAAATAATTTTGAATATGGAATTCGAAAATGGTAAATGTTCTGTTAGTTCAAGCGGACTTAGCGTGAATCTTGAATGAAAGTAACTTGTCCGCGACCGACCAATTGACGGCATCGGATTGCCCGCCCGTGCTATTACGTTTTCTTTTTACTCTGCTTCTAAAGGTCATACCGTGATGTTGAATAGGCTATAGCTTTCCTCAAGAATTGGGCTATCAAATACAAAAAGAATTTTTCAAATCCGACCGGTAGTTCCAGAGATTAGCGCGTTTAAACAAACAAACTTCTGCTTGATTATATCAGTATAGATTATAGCATATACATATTTATTAATTAACTCTTTTACTGTAGTGTTAGATGTATGCTACAAGTATTATTCATATTATTTTTGCTTCTGTATGTCCTTCGCAATGCTTACGGCATAAATCCATTAAAAAAAGTTTACAAGTCATTCAAAAGTATTCCAACATTAAGCCTAGCTATAACAATTCTAATTACATAATAATTGTATGTAATCCGTATATAATTCTTTACATTTGTGTGCGTGATGTAGATATGTTTACATATAAAAGACGAGCCTGAGTAAGGGTTTTCTATGTGAGTGTATTTTCTTACAAAGACTTTTTCAATTCATATCAAACCTTGTACCTATGTGTACGGAATTGTGCGTAGATATTTATATACACCTATTAATTCATATTATATAAATGCGGCATAATGACTAAAATATAATACACGCATAGCTTGACTATAACTTCTTCAAATGAAAAACTAAAAATAATGTAGCCAAAATATATGCTTAAAATTAATTATTTGATGTAGAGGCGATTGTCACGAAATACACAAAGTCGGTAGGTACATCTCATAACATAACTTTTAAGCTTTAATAAATCTTTATAATTAGGACGTAATGATATTTTCGCGTTATTATGAAATTCTTCAAGCTGTTAAAAATTTAGGAGCATATTAGGTAAGTTTTAATAACTGGATGATTTATTCAAGCTTATGTTGAGCTTTTTCTAAAATTAATTCAAAACAATTGAAAATACTTGTTTCATGTTGGCCAACCTATGGTACTTTTGAATTAAATCCAATTTTCCGTATTCGGGTTAAAGAATGTTCAGCTGGTATATAATAGGTCCTATTCAAAGAAATCGCCAAATGTTCAATACGCAAAATATGCAATTATAATAATCTTTCTCTTGTTCCAATCTTCGATCGACGCTTCGATTTCAAAAAAATTCAAAAATCTACAGTCAGGTCAGAAATAAAACTCAAAAATAAGTAGGTAAGTATATTTAACTTTGAACCTTTTATTGCTATTATATTATGGTTATTGTGCTTCGTGCTTATATTATTTATTTTATGTCTTCTGCCTTGAAAATAGTCCAATAGTTTTCTTTTTAACGCTGACGCAAATGGAACTTTTAATGTACCTTTTAAGTAAATAAATGAAAGTCAAACTTAACTTACGAGTGTAATATTATAATATTCTTTCTGATGCTAATAAATGTGGTTTATCGCGAATCGACTTTTCAATTCCCGTCGTCCCTAGGAATACCTAGCTGTAACATGACAGGTGCAAACCCTTTATGGGTTAGACAACTTTTTGTCGCAGCGAGCTTCTAAAATATTCTGTAGTGCATTGGTGTAGAGTCCAAAATTGTAATATAAAAAAGCCTTTCGTTATAGGGTTGACATTTTTTCTTAACTAGTTAATTGTTGCTTCTATTACGAAAAAAGAGTGGAAGAATTATATTTTATTTTATTTTTCAAAAATTTTACTAAATATTTTTTTATCTGTTCAAACGAGTTTACTATCAAATAATTAAGAAAAACAGACAATTTAAACCCTCATAAATAAAATGTTAGATGCATCTATTGTAAAATATGGTGGTGTAGAATAATTATATAACTCACATAATTATTAAAAAGTATACCTACTAATTAAAAAATAATAGAAACTTCTAACGTTTATTTTACAGGCGAAAAGAGCTCATGAGTTTCAGCGTCTAAAATCACTGAACACATTTTAAATGTAAATAAACTTAACGAAAATAACTTTGTGTGTACCGCGGTAGGCAAGATGAAAACCTATTGGATAATGTTCGGAAGTATCTACTATTTCGAAAAAATATCTTATTTCGGCAAACAAAAAAGATTTAATAGATAAAAACTTCAATTTTAAGTTTTAAAATTCACGCAAAAACACTCGATTCGCTCGCACGGCGTCGTTTGTGACGTCACTTCTATGTTTTTTGATAGTTGTATGTTAAATTTTGAAGATAGATGTGACGTATCACTCTGATTGGTGTTCAATCCAATATGGCGGATTGCTGATTTTTTATAGTTTATTTTTTCAAAATAAATATCAATCTCGCTCAAATTAAAAAAGTACCTAAATACGTTTTTTTATAATTCAGGAATCCTGTTTCATGAGAAAAAATCATAATTTTCATTAATTCTTGGTTACTGTCATCAGGCCTGTTGGCAACCCTAGTGAGAAGATGCGCACCGTTCCCATGCGATCGTCTCGTACTGCACGATGGTTTTTAGCTTTTTTCTTAAACGGGTCCACAATAAGATTCTGGTTTAGCAAGGCAACTTGCAATATTGATAGGTACCCGATACTCGATAGTACCTATAGGCTCTCGATTTTATCGTTTATAATATTTGGTAGGTATTTTCTTTAAACTCACCTTAGGTACTTCAAATCAAATCAAATATCATTTATTTATATAAAAATATTACATACAAATGGATTTTGCCAACAGCTAAGCTAAAATCGTTAGATTTTGTGATTTAGCTGCTGGATCTCTTCGTAGTACCTACTACTTGGTAGTATTTAACTAACTCTTAGGTACGATCAGTAAAAGAGTTCTGACCCTATTACCTATTTAGTGCTTACTAAGACCTTACGTAGTCCCTTGCTGGCAAATTTCACACAACTTGAGAATATTATAGAGAACTCTCAGGCATGCAGGTTTCCTTACGATGTTTTCCTTCATCGTTGAAGCATGTGATATTTAATTACTTAAACGCACATAACTTCAAAAAGTCTGAGGTTCATGTCCGGGATTAAACCTGCGTCCCCCGAATTATATAACATGGTTAAATTGTATAAATAGGCTACCACTGTTTACACCTATATGATTTGAGTTAGCTAATGGTGATGATAAAAAATTCTTATACAACTACTTTTAAGTATCAGGAAAATCAAATTTTCCTACAGGAACACTGTTTATATGTGTATATGAACAGTGTCAACCCATCGCCAGCCCTTTCTGGGCAAGAGTCTCCTTTTGCATTTTTGAAACTTCATTGTGGAAACACTATATATATATTATACATAGCATAATTTTGTTACCTATTAAAATTTTTGTTTTTGAAAAGAGCAACCGCCGAGTTTATTGCTGGCTCTTCTCGGCAGGAAGGGTATTCCGAACCAGTGGTAGATGTATCGACGATTCAAAAGTACTTAGTAAAAGTTTATTTGAATAAAAAATATTTCTATTCTATTCTATTCAAGAATGAGCAGGGTATATGCAATAGTCCACCACGCTGGCCAAGTGCGGATTGGTAGTCATCTTTGAGGAGATCATGGAGAGTTTTTCATACTCTTCTCACAGGTGTGTGAAGTCTTTACCGTCAACGGTATATTAAAACAAATGATATTAAATTGCTAAAAAGCACATAAGCAGCACTATCTCTCGTTATGTGTTACTTAGTTATGTATATTTATGTAGGTATGTATTATATTACGTATGTATTATATGTATATATGTATTCATATGTATTTATGTATCTTCGTGTTTATGTAGTTTATTATTTATTTATATTATATAGTAGGTATTATATAGCTCGTATGTACTGATTACATTTTTGACCTATACCACTCTATAATTTCACCTTACTCACTTTCAAGGGAAGCTGGAAGAATTTTTTTTTTATAGATAAGCTTCACCTATGTCTACTTGTAATATATGTTGTCTTGTAAATTCTTATATATACATAAACAATAAAATAAATAATTCCGAGAAGTTAGAAGTGCTTACCTGGGATAGGGACCTAGGTATTTATGGGCAAGATGACAAGGCACGCAGGTTTTTGAAATACCTCTACCATACCTCCATAATGGGCATGTACGAGAAAGTACATGCCTATGATAATAATAATATTTAAGTGCATCAGATAACTTCAAAGTTCAATATCCTGTGGACGACAGTACCAGCAAGTCCCTAAGATCCTGTCACTGGATATAATATTAAAATTCCATTAAATGATTTTCTGCTTCGTTAGTCTATTTCGCCTCACGAGTAATCGTTTGCAAACATAAGTTGCAATGGACGTAAACCGATATAATCCGATCGCTTGAAAAATGAGGCATGGACGACCACATTAGCGTAATGTCGCGGGACAAAATATGAATATAACTCGACAAAAAGCCGAAACGGTCGATAACGATAAATTGTCGCATTAAAATCTTAATTTAAGTTTGTGTATTTAAGGCACTTAGAAATTTGTGTCTCGACAAAATTCAAACTGTAGACAAAATTAATTTCACGTTTTTGAGGCTGAGATCGAAAGAGCTTGGACCTTAGGACCATGTAGACTTATCAAACGTAAGCTTTGTCTATCTTGTGTCTATCTTGTACCTATCTTAATTTGGAAATCAAGTTTGAGTGAAATCAGGTAGGTACGCTCTTGAATTATTTACAACATACAACAACTGTTTCTTGTCACTTGCGTTATGTAGACGGAAATCTTTTTTTTTTTTTTTTTTGAAAAAGGCATCAGATGAAAAAGTCTCTAGTGAGATCTTACGAATAATTTCAAAACAAGACATATTTCTAACCCTGATTTTTTCTTGACCCTAACATAGTGTGGGCGGAAAATGGACTGTATGTTGGAAGGCGACACGACAAAAAGTCCCTAGTGAGATCTTACGCTAATTTCGTAAAAAGAGCCCGTTCTGCAAACCCCTGAAGCGATTATAAAAAATGTAAATGCCCTCCGTGACTAGGACAGCTTCTTGTGACCTTGGTGTCGGCCATTTGCTTTTTTTCGCGCGCGTTCAATGTTGCCAGCATGTCGGCGTGCGCGGTGCGGTGCGTTCAGTTTTTCTTGGTTTTATTTCATTGAAGGTACTCGGTATCTTGTTATGCAACTTTTCTACTCCTTATTTTATTCAGCTAAATTACAGTTCTTATTGGGTGAATAGGTAAAATATTTTCTCGAATTCTTTAGTAAATAGCGAAAGTTTTTATTATAAGAAATTAGTTTGCATCAAATTGCAATCGTCAAAACGTTGGTTATATACTCAAAGGTGAAAACCGATATAATGCAAACTAAAAAGAGCTCTACTAAAGGTTCATGGATTGCAAAAACAAAAATGTCCTGTCACATGGACAGATTTTTTTTTACGATTAACGAACGCCAACGTGATTTTTAAAAGTCTACTGGTTTTCCATTATTTATTAGCCATATTTAAAATTATCCTCAGTCACAAAATAAAGTCTACCATTTACAGGATTCCACTGAAAATTGGTTCTTAATATTTTAATCTACCCACAGCTATCGCCTTCCCTAAATAAACCCTGCAATCAGCAGGCTCTGGTTTGTTAAACGGCAACGTATGTTATCTATATCACGCTTGATGGGACACGTTAATCCAGCCACCGCCGTAGCAGCCACGTACACTGGATTTGCGACGAGTTTCGTCGCTGAACCGCTTAGATCCGCGAAATTGATATTCATTAGGGTAGCACCAACAAGCTAGCTCGTACGTAAACTACGCAACCATAATGCAACCAGCTGTGGTTTGTCTAAAAATGATTGCTACATTGCGACGATCGCAATCACGTCTGATTAGCTGGTACTCTTCCGCATGCATTGATGCAAGAACGCCATAGTTTTATGAAAAATGTCTAGTAAAACCATCGATGGGATAGCTAAAAGCTGTGTACAAACTAACGACGCGCTTAGCTCGGCGCTTAGGACATTCTTACTAACAATGTAACCGTGAAAAACCAAAACTTAACAGTGCGCAGAATGCCAGAAAAAAATCCCCGCAATAGATTAAATAACACACATGAAACCTCGAGTGAAACGCGACAGATGCGAATGTAATAAGCGCCAAATACATCATTTACTCTAATAACTCGTAAGATATTCTTTTTTTTAAATGGCTGTATCGTCTCTTAGGAATATGTATAGCAAATATAATATGTATAAGAATTTTATATATAAAAATTTTGGCTCTGTAACATGCAACACATTGAAAATATATGCAAATTGGTTAAAAATTAAATCTAACTTCGCAACTTTTTTTCGAACTTTCATTATTTTGTTTCTACCCAGTATCGTCCCTTGGAAATATGATGTAATTTTTGCCTGGTTTATTTCGGATAGTTAAAACTTGATCTACTGCTGTAAAGATCAAATCTGCATCTGGGGATTTACAATTACACGCGCTCTTAAGAATGTTGTAAGCGCCCAGCTACGTTTATCGATTTGTTTAACTTTTGGGGCAGCTAAAGAAAAAAATAAAATAAAGTATATATATACATTATATAACGGGAATACGGATTGGGAAACTGTAATGTCTCCCAGGCTATGTCTTCACAATAATTCGCATTAATAGTTCTCCAAATGTTCATGGGCGGCGGTAATCACTTAGCATCAGGTGACTACTTTTTTGGTTTGTTGACAGACCTACGGATTGACGTGATTTATTGCATGGGTATAGTTAAAGACCTGGAGTGGAATGACACAGGCTAGTTTTTGTCCCGGAAAATCAAAGAGTTCCCGCGGGATTTTAAAAACGAAATCCACGCGGAAAGCCGCGGGCATCAGCTAGTGTAAAAGAAGTCGGTTAATAAATAAATAATGTAGCTACAGAGTATCTGTACCTACTTGTATAAGGTGCGCAAAACTGACCACCAAGCTTGACTAGGTACTTATCCACTATCACGCAATAAGTGGTAATAACTTATAACAAGTTTCTCACTTCTTTATCTTGGCATTTATTAAATCACTTTCAATTATTAATTCATTCTCTGACATAACCAGTTTCAAATAAGAATAATATTTCGTCAATAAATCGCAGAGAACTTAAAACCCTTAAGTATCACGGAATCTGTACAAAGGGTTAATAAAGGTTCGGATAGAAACTATAAGACTGACGGTTCTAACCCCACTCAAATAATTACAATGGTACCCATAAATAACACAAACTCTCCGCTTATTTATGGAAGAGAAGAAAATATTAGCCAAGTTCAGGTTGGTTAATATTCTATAAAAAATATCCCTTTTATTCAAGCAACGTGCGAATGTAACCAAAATTCATTGATACGTTATCCATCTAGCTTTTCCGAACACAAATAATTCTGAAAAACGTACGGAATCGCACGCACATTGAATACGAAATCACTCCGTGGCTCCATTTCTTCCAACCAATCTCTGTCGTAACGGGCATTTGTTTACCGAGCTCCAAGTCTGACCCGAAACGCGAAACTGTGTCAAGCAGTTTATTCAATCTGCCGCCGCTGAGACTCTCATGTGAACCACACACGAAATGGCACTTAAACACAGAGTGACAGAGTGCAGTTTTCAAGAACCGCCCGCCCATGGGGAGCGTTTCTACGTCTTTGGGCTCCTGTCCTTGAACGTTGCGCTAACGATGCAGACGGGGAAAAGCAGGGAAAGTATTTCAGCTTCTATACGAACGTTTTACATGCATGCGGTTCTCTATACAAAGGTACTCTTTGATGCCAATATCAAAGGATGGGGGTCAGAACAGCACTTGTATGATATCGATATCTGGGCTATTTTATGTTGACGTCACTCATGAGTCATCGAGTCATGACCTCTCACACAAAGCGGTGCAAGAACTCAAATTGTAAGACAGACTATCCACACTGGAATTCGCCGTAATCTAT
The DNA here is from genome assembly GCA_933228805.2 of Hipparchia semele. Taxonomy (NCBI): domain Eukaryota; kingdom Metazoa; phylum Arthropoda; class Insecta; order Lepidoptera; family Nymphalidae; genus Hipparchia; species Hipparchia semele. The sequence goes on along the minus strand of OW121710.1, from coordinate 13,564,142 downwards.
CAGTTTTCGTATCTTGCGATTTAAGTATACCTATCAGTTTGTTGAGTTTTTTAATGTAAAATTGCACTTCAGAATTGATTAGCGGGTTGGCCAGTTTAAAATCATCACTTATAACTTCACCATTCCTAATTCCCTAACGTTGGCATACATTTTCTACATTCAGTCATTCAGTTGTTGATAAATTACTTAGAAAAAGTGTAATGCTCCTTTCCGACACCATAATATGGTAGTCTTGGGAATTTTTAATTTAGATTATTCCAAACTTTTGCATGGATTTTTTGGATGATAACTGTTAACAAAGTTGAAAACATCTAAACATTGCAAATACACACTGGATGCTTTAAGACTTTAGGTTAGAAATTATTGTTATCTGTTTGGATTGCCTATATAAATAAATAAATAAATCGGATTATTCAAAAAACTTTTCCAGGTTTTGTGATCTTATAAGACCCAATATTCTTCCAACGTCCAATTTGCTATGCCTGGATCTTCGACCATTTAGGCGGGACGAGCCTTTACGCAGATTTAGTACTGAATATATTCTGCCACTTTCTGCGGGAGGTGAGGTAATCACGTACAGCCTACGTACAGCACACATTTACTCACTTCCGCACACTCTTGTAAAAAACTTAACACACTAACTCAAAAGCTGTCACACTTACAAGCTGACACGTACGTTTGTACATATACTTCGGCAGAGGGGAATGCGTGCGCTTGCCAAGTCCTGGCTAAATGGTCGAATGCCTGGATGATAGGTGTTATTCACCTAATAAAACCTACCTACCTTTTTTATAAACACCTTAATACAAGAGACTCATTCCTGCTTCTGATAACATCACATCTGGCGCCATCTCTCGTTATTAACATCACAACAGAAGCAGTTTGACAATTCCGCTTTGACATTGTAATCTTAACAAAGGTCTGACCCGACACCTTATCAGTTACATTGTTACCGTGTGCAATCACAACCGACAAAACAATATTCTATCCCTTTGTAATAAGCATCAAATTGGTTTGGCATTTGTTTTAGAAATCGCAAAAGTAATTTTGTTCTGAAGATCTGACACATCCTGCTTCCAAAGGAGTGTACTTACAAGCAAGAATAAGAAGTATAATTTGCATGTAACACGAGCAATTGTAATTTTAAAAATATTATGATAGATATGTATGTATTGTGTGTACATGGTGCCTTTAACCTATAAGGGTCCCTGTCCACTGAAACAGAGCGAACCGAGATGTCGTCAGATCTTCGGCAAAGTTACGAAGCTGCAAGAGGTGCATTTTTCGAAAAGCTTTTTGAGAGCATAGATTTTTTTATAATAGATCTCGATATTCTGGTACGTTATTGAAAATGTTACCTTTATCGAAAAGAAAAAAAAAATCTAAGCACGCATGAATATCTTCTTCGTGTGTCTTCCGTTTTTATTTACTTTGTTTTTGGAATATACGAGTAGTTACCAATCATTATACTATACATACATACTTTGTTAGCGTTTTGAAATTATCTACAAAAAATAATAGAAAATATAAGTGTACTCTCAGAAAAATAAACTATATCGCAAAGAGTAAATAGGTATATAGGTTACGAAATTCATAATAATAAAAATTATAAATTTTACTTAGCCGGCCAAAGTTGATTAGATTTAATTATTATTATATCGACGTGCATATTGCGTAAGTTGCAAAATGTTAATACTTAATTACAGTTCCTGTAAATTTCAAGTAATATATTGAAGTAGTTATAATAACTGTAGGCAGTAGGCATATACGAAATCTAGTTCAAGTTCTAACAAGCAAGGTTATCAAAAAAAATTGAACCTCACAGCAACTTTACTTTCATATTTAAAAGTGCAGTAATTAGCTTCTATGTATATGACCAGTCACCACTAAGTAGATAACGATCAAATTATTTACATAAGCTAAAAATTAATATCTTATAGTGATAATAAAAATATTTTGTCATAATGTTGTCCTCCATATGTCAGTAAATTTGAACCGACGAAAAAAAGAGGAGGTTTTCTCGATTCTATCACGCACAACTTTGTACTGGGTTATCCGATTTTGGTGATTTTTTTTCTTATTGAACAGGGGTTACCTCAAAGTTGGTCCCACTTAAATTTGAAAAATAAAAATGCCGACTATGGCAAAACCAAAGGGAAGGGTTATGATTTTAGTAGTCCATGTACCTACATACATGGACTACTAAAATCATAACCCTATGCATGTGACTATTTACGAGTAGGTACGAATATTCCTCTCTGGCGCCGAAATTACTGAGCCGATTTTAACGAATGAGGTTCAATCGATTCGATAATATTATGGTCCGGGTGACAGGTTACATTTTATTTAGTAATGACAAGATAACCCTTGTCATTTTGACATAGCGGGCTAACTTGGAAGGGTTATGGCAGCATTGACAAATTTAAATCCATACCCCTAATTGTTTTACACGCCAATGATAACTGTAGTCCGTGGTAAGCTGCATCAGACTACTAGAGTTTGAAATAATATCTCCACATATCTATGAAGGAGCTAGTATAAATTAGTATAAATAACATATTATAATTTCTATGTACAGTATCACAAAAGGTACGTGTCCATATTATAACAAAATATGTACCTACCACAAAGCAATTAAAACATTACGATCTGAACAACAAACAACGAATAATCTTTAACACCCACATTAGCGCGTACAGCCAGCACACACTTGCGGTTTCCTTATCAGTACGTTACGTATGTATGCAGTACAGGCGATCGCGCGCACGTGTGCGTGGGTGACGTCATGCACAATTGTCATCTACTCATCGCTGTCATGGCTTAACGAGCAACACTCGGCCACTCGGTCGATTTCTGCGTAAAATAAAAGATCATTAAGTTCATTAGTTGTGTAGGTACTTTAAAATATGTAGTTACAAGTATTAAAAACCACAATTGCATTTGTTTGGGTTAATTACTGTCTTTATTTAAGTTAACTTCTTGCCGGCTCTTCTCAGCAAAATCTGCATTCTGCAACCGGTGGTAAAGTCATGACGTGTCATAAGAGCTACAAGTTGTCCTACATGAAATAATTTTGAATTTGAATAACAAAACGTGATTAATTTTTAATTTTTTATTCGAACTAACAAGATCAAACCGGGTGGTAAGTGAGGATGCAGTCTAAGATGGTAGCGGGATAACTTGGAAGGGGTACGGCTGTGTTCATAAATGAAACTCCAATCTATCTGTACACGCCATCGTACCGGAACCCTAAAACGCTTGGCGGCATATCTTTAACGGTAGGGTTGTAACTAGCCACAGCCAAAGCCTCCGACAACAGACGAGAGATAATAAAATAGGATATAGAAATTCTTAAATTACCTCCACCTGGCCCCTGATTCTGTAACTCAGTGCCTATCAAAAAATGAAAGATTGATATATATTTTTTATCCATTGAACATTTTTTCTCTTCAAACCTTCAGTGGATAAATAATGCCTATCGTCGTTGATAGGCACTGAGTTACAGAATCAGCCCCCTGGAATCGAACCCGATACCTACTTATAAGACAACAGCGCTCGCCACTATGCCACAGAATTCGTCAAATTACAGTGGTGAGTGTTTACGATACAATCAGAGTCACGTTTGTGTTGTCCGAATAGCATGACGACAAACCGTCTGCTCGCCACAGTTTCGGTAACACAATTTGTTTTGTTGATTTTAGTATTACAAGTGTATGCGTAGGCCGTATCAAATTATTAAAGGCTCAAGGTAGCTACCTACCTATATCAAGAGCCTAACAAGTTTTCGCTTTCGCTGAACTTGACATAGGTCAAACGGTGCTGCGATGACACTTGAGAGACGAGCCAGGCGGCGAGTGATGACTTGTCGCGCAATCGTAAACCTTATGGAAGAGGACACGGATCGTGATTTCTGCGTCCGAATACTTTTACCTTCCGCAATATCGTTTCAAGGACAGACTCTTTTCGGGTCTCAGGCACAACTCAGGCCTCTTTTTCATTGGGAAGTGACACGCTTGGCTCGAGACCTTGTCCCCCCTCCCCTTGCCCGAGTGGGATGACGTCACTCGCGCCATCTTGCCTCGGTGACGCGTTGCTGGGCGACTACACGCGCTACGTAGAGAAAGATTGACAGTAATCAATATGCATGTATTATTCTAGAATGTAAGTACGGATGTTCACTGTTTCGTATTTATTTATTTATTTATACCCATCATGTAACTTCATCCACTTGGATTTAGGGTTTTTTTTTTACAAATCCCGTGGGAACTCTGATTTTCCAGGATAAAAAGTACCTTTATCCATCCCAAGATGCACAGTTATCTCTCTGCCAAAAGATCGGTTTAGTGAATTAATGTCGTAAACACAGACAGATACACGTGGTAATGAATTTTTCATGTCAAAGTCAAGTCCATTTACAGATCGCTGGTAAGTACCAAAAATGGATAAAAATATTTATTTGTCCATTTAACGACCTAGGTCTTTAACTTCCTAATAAAATATTCATTAAAAAGCTTCCAACACTAGACACGTGCGGGAAAAATAAAAACAAAAATTCTAGCGCAGATGCTAATACAGGTGGGTTTCAAAACCTATAGGTTTTACATTTTTTCATATACCTACTACATACTAGGTACGTACTACTATGTAGGTATGTAATAGGAAAAATGTATGATTGCGAATACAGGAGTCTAAAGAAAATCCCATAAATATCAATAACTATTACGTTATTGGTATGGGATTTTCTTAATAGAGTAGGTCTATTACACGTATCGTGAGTTCCATAATATTATGCTAAATAGGTATATATATTATATTACTAGCTGATGCCCGCGACTTCGCGTCGATTTAATTTTTAAAATCCCGCGGGAACCCTTTGATTTTCCGGGATAAAAAGTAGCCTATGTCACTCTCCAGGTCCTCAATCGATCGTCGATCCGTAGCTCTGTTGCAGCGTTATTGAAGGACACACCAACAAACAAACACACTTTCGCATTTATAATATTATAGTAAGGATGTTACACTATAGATACTTATCTAGGTTTATGCAAAGAAGGTGGTTTCTTTATTGTATCACGTAGCAATACAACATTGTTAATGAGACGGCCACGAGACGGTCATGAATTTGAGACTCGTAGGTATATTGATTTTATACATTATGATGACTTTTATTAAACGTATATTATGTTAGGTTAAATGGTCTAAGATGTTATGCAACAATTCCGATGTGGTGAAGACATTTATCTATAAATAATATAAAAAAAAACTAGCTTTTCAACTTCGTCCGCGTGGAGTTTTTTTGAAATTCCGCGAGAAGCCTTTATTTTTCCCTGATATAAAGTTGCCTATGCCATTTTCTCTACCTCTTTTCCTTGCAATTTTCTAAGTTAATTATCCATTTTATGGTTGAAAACTAGATATTAGATAACGCCCGCCTAGAACAGCATATGCCTCGACTTGTTGCCGCTTATTTTGTATGCATAGAAATCATAGAATATATTTTTTGGTCTTAAGGTCAATTTCATCAACATAAACGTCTTACCCGAGCGTAAGTTTGATATTTAGCGGATTTTCAATACAAAAACTGTCAGAGTCGCGCGCGTTGGTGAAATCGGCTCTTAGAAAAATATTTTGTATTATCAATTTAAAATTATCCGCAAGCAGACTGAATGACAAATCAAGTAAACACTTTCGCATTTAAAATATACTATAGAGGTATATTATTAATACATAATTATTGCAAACACAAAGTAAATGTATTCCGGTTACCTTCATTAAATCTGCATTAAATGCTTGGAACGGAAGTTAAGAATATCCTTTAAAATCAAGTAGGGCAAAGTCAGCGCTCAGTCAACTTTCACAAGCACTTTGCTTACTGAGTATCTTACATATAAAAACCGAGTAACCAGAGCTCCAGGTTATTGCCAATTTTTTTTTTAAAGAATATTGACCAAGCTGAAGTTGACTTATATTCTCCTCTCCCCTCCAAATAAGCGAAAAGCTTGTGCTAGGAGTGGGTACGGCAATAGTACAACGGGGTGGGGTTCATACCTGCGACCTTTCAGTTTTCAGTCCGCACCTTTAAACGTTGGGCTATTGAGGCTTTAAATTTCATTCTTTTCATTCATTCTTTCATTCTTCTCAATCCATCGCGGCATACTAGTTGGTACAAGTCTCCTCTCGAGTGAAAAGGTCACACACACACACACACACACTTTTGAGAACATTATGGTGAATTCTCATAAATGGAAGTTGTTGTTGTTTGCTCGAAGAGCTTATATTTTTGCTGGACCATTTCTATATACCAAAATAAAGTTCTTAAAATATTAAAAATGACCCGATTTAAAGGTAAAAAACATTAAATATATGGTTGAAAGGATCAAATTACGAAGAAACAGAAAAACTTTTAAAATTGGTATGAACAAATATTGGATTTCAAATCATATTACCTCAAACGCAAAAATACATTCACACACAAGAACGCACGCAGAGCATGCGCGCACATCCACATACCAAGTTGAATATATTTTTTAAAGTTACTATTAGGGAAGGAAGGGATTTCCACAATACATACAAGGGAAATCATATACGGGAATCCTCGTGTGAAAATCACTACTTCCAATCTACTTTGTATATTTTGTTGTTATTTTCTTACTTAAATAAATTACTCACGATTTTTTAATTCTAAAAAGTCAGACTCACGTCTGCGCCTAATGCCGACTCCATTTATTACTCCTTGGTGCAAAACTGTGTTACACACAGGGTTTACATATTGTTATACATCGTGGAAAATTTTAATAGTGACGCTTAAGTTTTTCCTGTCCAAAACCAGTTTACGTAAAGCAACTACGTTTCGATTCTCATTTTTATAAGTAAGTTAAATAAATAATCATAATTTTGATGCAAGGATTAGTTTTTTACCAACTTCAAAAAAGGAGCACCTTCTGAATTCGAGGCGTATTTTTAATTTATTTGGCTTTGTTTCGCCGTCAAACGAATTTCTTAATGAGAAAATTGTATTGTATTGTATGGTAGTCATGACGTGTCATCGTATTATCTCGGTAAGTAATTATTTTGTTTTTGTATATATAAGTGTAGTAAGATTATAATGGGGCTGACATGTGCTAAAGTATAAAAGCCCCTAAACAAATAAAGAAAAAAAAAACTTTAAGTAAACGTACGCTTCCACCAAACAAAGTACCTTTTTACCTACATAAGTAATAAAAAATAAGTGCAAAAATTCAGCTATTTTTAGTACAAGAACACATATTTTGGTAACCAGGGAAAACTAGTTTACCCATTTGCATAACACAAAAATTCATTTAGTTTTATAGCATTTTGTAAAATAGGTAATCTACGAGTATCACTATACGTGCGGTGTTTACCAGTAATTAGTTTAACATTTTATCTGAGTATTGTTTAATTTAGTTTTTAAGCTATTGCATAGCTTCTATCGCGGGCCTTGAGCGTGGAGACCGAATCCAGAAATTCCGTAACGAAAATAACCTGACACGGGACTCCTCTCACCGCTAGATGGCGTTGATAAAAAATGCTATGTAATAGCTTTACCGCGGCAGTCCCCGAGAGCCACACGTCTCTTTTTTATCTATATTATGCATATAAAAACTAGCTTTTGCTTGCGGATTTTTCTAATCCCTATTTCCTTAGGGGTTGAATTTTCAAAAGCTTAGCGGATACCTACGTCCATGACAGTTACCTGTATATCAAGTTTCAGCAAAATAAAATAAATTGAAAAATAAAGAGGGACCCGCAAGGATAATACGTGATTTTTTCGACGTTTTTGTTCGACCTTAAAAATTGCTGTTACAATGGTACGAAATCCTATGTGCGCGAATCCAACTCGCACTTGACTGGTTATTTTTTTTTTTTTAATTTTTGAACAACCTATTCCGAGTGTCAGTTGTTTTATTAGATTTCCCTTTCTATCCTGTTCAGGGAGGATTTTATGAGGAGGGTGGGTAAGGGTGGTACACGTGTATTTGAACGCACTCACAACTCTAGTCTCCCTGTTTGTGGGCCTGATGCACTGAAATTCAGTAAATAGAAGTTTCATTAAGTACATAATTATACTTCGAAAATTGTTGATTTGGGGACTGCGAAAGTTGCTAGTTGCAACGAGCTACGAGAAAACAGACAGACACACATATGTACACACGTCAAACTTATAACATCCTCTCCAGGGTTCAAAAGTTAAAAAAATTTCAGTTCGCGACTTTTTACTTTTTTTTTTTACTTTTTTTTTGACTTTTTACTCTAGGAGTAAAAAGTCGCGAAGTCTCGGCTCGAACCCCTAGTTGTTAGTACAATTTTACGTTGCATGAGGTAAGCAAACCAAAGTGAAACTGAGCCGCGTACGTGTAATGGATTACTCTTCTATAATGACACCGGCGCTGGTGAACAAGCGATATCATCTTGCTTATATACCTACGCGAAATAAAGCGCGGCCATGTAGCTGTATTACATGAACTGTACTTTGTGTTTTTCGAATGCCGTAACTAGAGAATACAATCCCGACCATGTTTTTCAATCCCGAAATCACCGGATTTTAATACAAAATCCCGGGATCCTGGGAATTTCCCGGGATTATACTGTATGGTTTCTAATTGGGCTCAAATGAAAAAAAAGGCTTAAGTAATTTCTCAAAAATTGTTTAACGGACAAGAAAAGACAAAACAAAAATAAACTATTTATGAATTTCGAAAATACTATCGCAGAAATTATATCAAGACTTCTAAGCCTGCTTCGTAGTTTGTTACCAACATACAACATAAGCTGAATACTCCAACGGTGATTGTAAACATGCCCTTTCATAATTTCATTTCAACTCATTGCCTGCCACACTATGGACACGTGGACACATCCCTTCTCAAATGAGAAAGTTGGCTATCACAGATCACTTAATATTGCAATAATTTCAAACCGCACCAAAAATGTTCAATAGAATGCTCATTTACGAACATGTAATGGAACTGGTTTCAGTAACCATTTTAATAACAATTTAGCCATCTCATACCAGATTCTAATTCACGACAAACGTTATTGAAATTCCCTTTTCCCGCACGCATGTCGCTTTGTCCAATATGTGGGCGAAGCTTAATCGAGTTTCGATTTGTTGTTCACTGGGATTCAGGACGTGTGACCAGCGTACATCCGATAACGAACTCTATTGATTGTGCGAATAGGGTGCGGATTGCTCTATTTATACTATTCACGTGGGCGCTTTTCCCCCCGCCTCCCCTGCAAGGTCACGCGACTAGGGCGGGGAGAGCGGGGAGATAAAACAGGTGTTCATGAAAGGTGTAAGAATGCTGGCGCATTTATTTGCTTGTATGTAGTTTTGCAAATAATATGAGTGATAATCTGCTTATGTAAATACCTATGTTATGTGATATACCTAAAGGTGATGATAAAATTGTATATTTCAGTGAATAAGCGTAGGTGTGTACATGCAACGTAGGGAGTAGAAACGCATTTTGCAGTTCCTTTGTTATACATATTACATTTTACCGCTTGGTATTTACTACTTACTTATTTCGTATAATTTCATATTTTTTTGTTACGTGGTAGGCTTGCGCTTGACGACAATCAATGATTTTTCATCATACACTGATGAGGCCTAGGATGGAGCGCGCTTGCCCACAAGAATTAAATTTTAGAATGTTACACGCAATTTCTGAACGTTAGGTAAACCCATCGAATTAGAAACGCCTGTTCGCACCTTTCTAAATTCAAAACTCTTTTTTAATCGACATGTCGTTCATGATACAGTGGCTACTAAAATAACTAGCAACGGGCAAAAGCTCCGACCAATCAGACCAGGGGCAATGGATAAATCACAATTCGAAAATTGCCCCCAACGGGAGTCGAACTCGGGATCTTCCACTTAAAAGACAACAACACTGCTGCTGTTCCTACCAGGGAATCATCAATTTCAGAAGGCTAAACATTTATCCATTATTTAGAAACTTTGCCTCCTATGTACTCGTAGTCTATAGGTAGATTGGATCGTGACAACAAAGCTTTTGCGAAGCTCTGTTTACGACAGGTCGCTAAATGAAATAGGTATTGGTAACGAACATTTTTTGGCATTTTGTGTAAAGATTACAGTTTCTGTATTTTTACTTAAGACTCCGTTTTGTCCGCGACTTCATCTTCATCGAGTAAGGTTTTAGAAAAATCTGTTTATAAAAACTAGCCTATATCACTCTACCTCCAAGAAAAAATCACGACCCGTTGCGCCGTTATTCAAGAACCAACAAACAAACACACTTTTGCACTTATTTAACTATTTTTTTTACTATCTCGAGTTTTAGGGGACTTTCTTCCGACACCGATACGCCAGTCCCATAGTAACCTAACTTATAAATTATTCTAGTGGAATGTAATAGAAACAACTGAAACCAAATTCACCGCTTGTGCAGATACGTCTCAACAATGGACTTAAAGCCTTCTGTTACTTAAAGAAGGATTGGCACTTCTCTGAATTCAGACTAAAAATTGTCTTCACTTTATTGAAGTAATCAATATGGCAAAACTTTGATTACATTTTTACTTAAGACGAGGTTCTGGAGGAATTTTAGGTATTTGAGGGGGTGCTACAGAGGAGAGCGCGCGGTATTAGTCCCGCTCACCGCGGGGGGAATGTAGCGCGAGCGCGAAATATTAGCTTGATAGCGGCAAGAAACGACTCAGTCCGGCTGACAAAACTATATTAGGTCTGTACTGTAACTTATTTTCGTCAATCATATTGTAACGTATATGGCTCGGTTGGTATGGCTACAGTATATTTTCAGAGAGAGAGTACAGGTTCGATTCCTAGCCAACACCAGTAATGTAACATTGTTTTTTTAATTTCCTTATTCATTTTTAGCCTTTTTTTACCATAGTATGTATTTCAATATTACTTACATTTTTTTAAGTACATAATTTGAATAAATAGTGTTTTAAGTTAGGTGTTGTATTTTTTAATTTATTACCTAATTTTTTAATCTATATTCTATATATTGATATACTGATATATTGATATATTACTAGTTGATGCCCGTGGCTTCGCTCGCGTGGATTAGTTTTTAAAATGAATTCCTATTTCCCTTGTCGAAACATCACGCTTGAACGGCTGGACCGATTTTGATGGGACTTTCACTGGCAGATAGCTGATGGTAGGAGTAATATAGGCTACTTTTTAACCGATTTTCAAAAAAGGAGTTATGTTTTTACCTATGTACCTACTATATCAATATCTCCGTGATTTCTAAACCGATTTTAACGGGACTTTCACTGGTAGATAGCTGATATCATCGGGCATAGTATAGGCTACTTTTTTAACCGACTTTTGAAAAAGGAGAAGAAGGAGTTTTGTTTTTCTACTTCTGTATATCGATATCTCCGTGATTTCTTAACCGATTTGCGTGAATCTTTTTTTAACATGTTGTATTTTTTCGCTATTGAGGTGAAAAGTTGTAAGTATCACACGATAGCAAAGTTTTTGCTTCTTGTGCCTTTGAATCCCTCACTACTCTTATGATTCTAACTTAGAATCCTTCTCTCGCTCGGGATTCAAACTAGGCACTCGCAACAAAAAAAACTTTGCTATCTTGTTGAACAAATAACTATTTCGGGCAAACTATCAATTTTAGAGAAAATTTTTATTTCGTCCCATAGTGCCGCCGCCGCACTATGGGACGAAATAATATAAACCGTCTCATAAATGGTTGGGACAAATGTTATGATTCCAAAGATTTTTCCATGGATTAATATTCTCAGATAATAGGACCTTTATGAATAATGTTGAAAAATAAAAATATTTTAGTTCTAGGTATATAAAATTACTAGTAGGGCGCGTGGGTGCGCGGCTCGCTAAAGCGAACCGCGTGTTTTTTGTTCCCCAAGTAGATCTTCGGATCTTGATCATCTTTTTCCAAAACCTCTATTTCATCTTGTACATTTTCTAAGATAGACATCGACGAAATTTGTATGGCCACCATCTTGAATCCGCCATTTTGGTAGTTTTTTTCAGCTCATTGCCAATTTGATAAGGTTTCGAGTGATTTTTGTTTGGGCACCCTCAACCTATCTTCAATACCCTGACCGTGCTCCTCACCCGTCTGCGAAATTCTCAATCATCAACTCCCTCCATATTTTTCATACAAATGAATTTTTATCTTCTATACGAAACCATCAGTTTGGAAAAGAAACCTTATCTTAGTCTTGCATATATTTTGTATGAAAAAAATAAATTCCGCCATTTTGAATTTTTTTCTATTCATTAAGTAGACTTTCGAGTACTGATCATCTTTTTCTAAAAAAACCACTCTTCCACTTTTTATACTCTCCAAGATAGGCACCGACGAAATTTATATGACCGCCATCTTGAATCCACCATTTTGGATTTTTTTTTAGCTCCTTGCCAATTGGATGAGGTTTCGAGTGACTTTTGTTCGAGAACCCTCCACCTATCTTCAAACCCTGGCCGTGCTCCTCACCCGTCTCAGAAATCCTCAACCATCAGCTCTCTCCGTATTTTTTCTCCAAATGAATTTTTGTCCTCTCTACGAAACCATCAGAAATTTTGAAAAAGAGCCACATAAAGTCTTGCATATATTTTGTATGGAAAAAATAAATTCCGCCATCTTGAATTTTTTTTCTATTCATCAAATAGACCTTTGGGTCTTGATCATCTTTTTCCAAGCAACCACTCTTCCACCATTTATAGTCTCCGAGATAGACACCGACGAAGTTTGTATGGTCGCCATCTTGAATCCACCATTTTGGAGTTTTTTTTCGGCTCTTTGCCAATTGGATGAGGTTTCGAGTGACATTTGGTTGAACACCCCCCCACCTATCTTCAATATCCTGGCCGTGCTCCTCACCCGTCTGTGAAATCCTCAATCATCAGCTCTCTCCATATTTTTCCTCCAAATAAATTTTTGTCCTCTCTACGAAACCATCAGAAATTTTAAAAAGGAACCGTATAAAGTCTTGCATATATTTTGTATGGAAAAAATAAATTCCGCCATCTTGAATTTTTTTTCTGTTCATCAAGTGGACCTTCGGCTCTTGATCATCTTTTGCCAAGAAACCACTCTTCCATATCTTATACTCTCCGAGATAGACACAAACAAAATTTGTATGGCCGCCATCTTGAATTCGCCATTTTGGAGTTTTTTTTCGGCTCTTTGCCAATTGGATGAGGTTTCGAGTGACATTTGGTCGAACACCCCCTACCTATCTTCGATACCCTGGCCGGTGCTCCTCACCCGTCTTCGAAATCCTCAATCATCAGCTCTCTCCATATTTTTGTTCCGAATGAATTTTTGTCCTCTATACGAAACCAAGACTGAAAAAAAATTTTTCCATACAAAATTTTACAGGAGAGGTGATCAATCAGTCAGTCAGTGAATCAGCACGAGTAGCTATATATATAGTAACTAGTAGGGTGCGTGGGTGCGCAGCTCGCTAAAGCGAACCGCGGTTTTTCTGTCCACCAAGTAGACCTTCGGGTCTTGATCATCTTTTTCCAAGGAACTACTCTTCCATCTTTCATAGTCTCTGAGATGTACATCGACGAAATTTGTATGAGCGCACCTTGCATCCGCCATTTTGGTATTTTTTTTAGCTTATTGCCAATTGGATGAGGTTTCGAGTGATTTTTGTTTGGGCACCCTCAACCTATCTTCAATACCCTGACCGTGCTCCTCACCCGTCTCCGAAATCCTCAATCATCAGCTCCCTCCATATTTTTCATCCAAATTAATTTTTGTCCTCTATGCGAAACCATCAGCGGAAAGGAACGTATCAAAGTCTTGCATATATTTTGTATATAAAAAAAAAATCCGCCATCTTGAATTTTTTTCAATTCATCACGTAGACTGAACTGATTATCTTTATCAAAGAAACCAGTCCTCCATCTTTTATAGTCTCCGAGATAGACACTGACGAAATTTGTATGGCCATCATCTTGAATCCTCCATTTTGGATTTTTTTTCAGCTCCCTGCCAATTGGATGAGGTTTCGAGTGACTTTTGTTTGAACACTCCTCACCTATCTTCGATACCCCGGCCGTGCTTCTCACCCGTCTCCGAAATCCTCAACCATCAGCTCTCTCCATATTTTTCCTCCAAACGAATTTTTGTCCTATCCTATTTTTGTCCTTTGTCTCTATACGAAACCATCAAAAATTTTGAAAAGGACCCGTATCAAAGTTTTGCATATATTTTGTATGGAAAAAAATAAATTCCGCCATCTTGAATTTTTTTTCTATTCATCACGTAGACTAATGGGAACTGATTATCTTTATCAAAGAAACCAGTCCTCCATCTTCTATAGTCTCCGAGATAGACACTGACGAAATTTGTATGGCCATCATCTTGAATCCTCCATTTTGGATTTTTTTTCAGCTCCCTGCCAATTGGATGAGGTTTCGAGTGACTTTTGTTTGAACACTCCTCACCTATCTTCGATACCCCGGCCGTGCTCCTCACCCGTCTCCGAAATCCTCAACCATCAGCTCTCTCCATATTTTTCCTCCAAACGAATTTTTGTCCTATCCTATTTTTGTCCTTTGTCTCTATACGAAACCATCAAAAATTTTGAAAAGGACCCGTATCAAAGTTTTGCATATATTTTGTATGGAAAAAAATAAATTCCGCCATCTTGAATTTTTTTTTTCTATTCATCAAATAGACCTTTGGGTCCTGATCATCTTTTTCCAAGCAACCACTCTTCCACCATTTATAGTCTCCGAGATAGACACCGACGAAGTTTGTATGGTCACCATCTTGAATCCGCCATTTTGGAGTTTTTTTTCGGCTCTTTGCCAATTGGATGAGGTTTCGAGTGACATTTGGTTGAACACCCCCCCACCTATCTTCAATATCCTGGCCGTGCTCCTCACCCGTCTGTGAAATCCTCAATCATCAGCTATCTCCATATTTTTGTTCCGAATGAATTTTTGCCCTCTATACGAAACCATGAGTAAAAAAAATTTTTCCATACAAAATTTTACAGGAAAGGTGATCAATGAGTCAATCAGTCAGTCAGTGAATCAGTGAATCAGCACGAATAGCTATATATATAGTAACTAGTAGAGCGCGTGGGTGCGCGGCCCGCTGCAGTGGACCGCGGTTTTTCTGCTCTTAGACTTTCAGGGCTTGATCATTTTCTACTAAAAAACCACTCTTCGATTTTTTATTCTTTGTCAAATAGGCACCGACGAAATTTATATGGCCGCCATCTTGATTCCGCTATTTTGGTTTTTTTTTAGCTCCCTGCCAATTGGATGAGGTTTCGCGTGATTTTTGTTTGAGCAACCTCCACCTATCTTCAATACCCTGACCGTTCTCCTCACCCGTCTTCGAAATCCTGAATCATCAGCTTCTTCCATATTTTTTCTAAGAATGAATTTTTGTCCTCTATTTGAAATCATCGGTAATTCTGAAAAAGAACCCTAACAGTCTTGCATATATTTTGTATATGAAAAAAATTAATTCCGCCATCTTGAATTTTTTTCTATTCATCCAGTAGACCTTCAAGTACTGATCATCTTTTTCCAAGAAACCACTCTTCCATCTTTTATAGTCTCCGAGATAGGCACTGACGAAATTTGTATGGCCGCCATCTTGAATTTGCCATTTTGGAGTTTTTGTTCGGCTCTCTGCCAATTGGATGAGGTTTCGAGTGACATTTGGTTGAACACCCCCTACCTATCTTCGGTACCCTGGCCGGTGCTCCTCAACCGTCTCCAAAATCCTCAATCATCAGCTCTCTCAATATTTTTCCTCCGAATGAATTTTTGTCCTCTACACGAAACCATGCGTGAAAAAAAATTTTTATTATGTAAATAAGATCATTCTTATTATTTAACTATTACTTATTTTTAATGAAATAACTAAAATGACAATAATTATTAATAATGAAATAATTTTAAGTATTATAATTAAATTTTTAGTACTTATGGAAAATTAAATAATTTGATTTTTGACATGCTCTCACGAAATAAATATTATCTTTAAAATACTGGCGTTTCATTTTTCTAGTAGCTTATACATTCAATAATACGTGTACAAATTTTCAAATCAAAATGTTAAGAAACAAAAAAGTTATTGATTTTCGAGACGGTTTATATGATTTCGTCCCATAGTGCGCCGTCGCCGCACCGCTGCCCGCAAGATTCGGAGCAAAGGCTTTACTCACTCTTGCAATGTTGATGGTTCCTCAGAATTGAGCTTCAAACGTTTTTTCCGACTGAAAATTAAATATAACTTATTATAATTAATTTTGAAAAAAAAAAAAATACTATTGTCCTAAAAAAATGCGCTTAGAAAATGCAAAACAAACACGGTAGAAGAACCGAACCCGTAACTTCTAGCTATCAACTCTCTCCTACACTGACTATTACACCACTGGGGTATTACACCATTATTATTAGATACTTACCTTCTTCTTCGTCAACACATAGACGTCTACTGCTGAACAAAGGTCTCTTACGTGGACTTCCACAGACCTCGTTCTTGCGCCGCCTGAATCCAGCGGCTCCATGCGACTCGTTTGATGTCGTCGGTCCACCTAGTGGGGGATCTGCCAACATTGAGCTTCCCTGTGTGAGGTCGCTAGTCCAGCACCTTGGAACCCCAACGACCTTCAGCTCTTCGAACTATGTGCCCCGCCCATTTCCACTTTAGTTTCGCGACTCGCAGAGCTATGTCGGTAACTTGGTTCTCCTACGGATCTCCTCATTTCTGATTTGATCTCGCAGGTAATTTGAAAAAACGTAATAATTGTGAAGAAATTACGTAAGTTACCAAGTAATTGAAAATTGATGATGAAATTGATATTTCATGATCCCTTACATAATGCAATACCTTTACAAAATATTGAGAAAATTAAAAATAGGTAGAGACGTACTTTACAATTTCCATCATCTGCTTTTGATATTTTTTATATAGTGAATTCTTGGATTCTGCTTTTCTTTAGGACCCATTTTCAAAATTAGCCTCTACTACCTAGTACTTATTTATTTAAAACTTCATTTTATGGATTATTTATTTACAATTGACTATAAACAAACTTATAACTAGGTAAACTCTATTTAACTTCACTAAAATATACAAAATAGTCTTCAACATAAAACAAAAACAATTTTACTTATTATAATTAATTTTGAAAAAAAAAAAACACTTGTCCTAAAAAAAAAACATAAAACCTTTTTTTAGAAAATGCAAAATGAACGTAGTTGAGATTCGAACCTGCAATTTCTAATTATCAAATCGCGACCAAACTAACTGAGTCAAATTTCTATTAGAAAGAATGACGAAAATAAGGTACATTATAGTAAAGTATCACACTACAGTTTGATTAGCCGATTTTCGTCACATTTACGTACTACGTACTGTTACATCCCTAACTTATTTACTGCTGAGGCGCTCACATTGGAAAAAGTGCAACTCTGCAATATACTTCGATGCATGTATCGCTGAGATGCTATTACTTCAAAAAGTGATATTCAGCAATACATGTATCTATAAAAACATTTAATCAAGGGAAATCGAACCAGTCGTTCTGGTAATTGGCCTAATTGCTGCTCAGCTACGGACCTGGTTTCTGCCCGCCGGTCTGACCAGCAAGGAAGCTAAGAGCCTGACATAGTCGCCGTAAAGGCCCTATCCTGAGGTCCCGCGAGTCGCGTATTTTAAAGAACAATAAAGTGATTTAAGTAGTGTAACCCCTATTTGTCAGAACAGTGCATAATAAACTTAGTTCAAAGTACGGCCCCGTGTTTTCCTTATAACACCGCCGAACCGACGGCCTAACATTTTGGTGTCAGAAGAAAGCGGGATTTATTCCCGAGGGACGCCTACTCCTGACGACGTCCTGCTATTCGCCAAGCCACGCTGCTCGTGTTGCCGTCCTAGTCTCTCTGACTGACGGACAGGCAAACCTCAGCTGGCGCTGACAACGAGACCGTGCTGTGCCCCCATCGTGCCCGAGGGTTCTCTGCCCAGCCGTGAGGTGCTGCCACGCGGTCCAGAGGGTTCCTGCTTGACCACTTCATCGCGACGAGGCGTGTGGAATTTCCGCACGTGCGACCCAGTTCGACTCCGGTGTTGCAACTCGCAACCCCGTCAACGCCGAGAAACGCCGAATCATCAGTGACACTGTTTCAACTGTGAGTGTTTATTAACTTATTATATTAACTTATTTTGTATTGACCCAGTTTTTGCGTGTGGATTAATCTTTAACTTAATTTCTATTTCAATATAATTCTATTTCATTCATACTTCATATAAAATGGAAAAGAAATACGTCTCAGAGGAAATTAGCTTTTCTATTCTCGCTAAATTCATTAAACCATTCGATGGTGATAGAAATAAACTGTCATCCTTCATAAGAAATTGTGAAAATGCAATAAACCTAGCCACTGTCTCTCAAAAAAACATTTTATTTAAATATATATTATCGCAGTTAGAGGGGAAAGCAGATGCAGTCTGCTCATTAAAAGTGTTTGATAACTGGTTAGAGTTGAAACAATTCTTAAAAATTAATTTCAGCGAAACCAAACATCGAAGTCATCTATTTTTAGACCTCCAAAACTGTAAAATGGAATCAAACGAGACTATTTTAGAATACAGTACACGATTAGAAACTTGTCTAACTAGATTACAAACCGATATTTCCCATTTTACTAAGGACCCTAGTGAGATAAAAGGACGACTTGCCGACACTGAGGACTTAGCATTATATACATTTTTATTAGGATTACCAAGTCATTTATCAAATATTCTTAGAAGTAGAGACCCCAAAAACCTTGCTGAAGCGATTAACTTAGCTATCCAGGAAGAAAAATTTTACAACTTTGCACAGACTTCTAAGGGTATAACTGGTAGGTTGGGACACACGGACAGACAATACCATTCTTATCGCCCCCGTCCCACACATAATACGTCCTATTCATATAGTTTCGAAGAACCAAGGTCACCCCCTCGTTATCCCAATACATATCACACACAGAAAAATCAAAACACTCCCTATAATCCACAACCACCCTCTTTCAGTACAGATATAATTTGCCGGTACTGTAAGCATATAGGTCATGACATAAGTAGATGCTACAAGAGGCGATATAATAATACCAATCGCTATAATTTTTCTAATTCCCTGCAGCCTAGTAATATACATAGCGTGTCACGAAATATTCAAGAAGACAATCCTGTCTTATATGGGCAAGAGTTTTTAAACTAAATAGGGTTCCGCGTATGCGTCGCTCGGAACCCACTATACAAAATGACGCAATAGATAATCGCTGTTTCCAATACGATAACTCACGGTATTTAAAGCCTACTACTCATAATAATAATCAGCCTAGCATTCAGGAAGTAGGGGAACACGAAACGAAAATATGTATCCCAGTTCCAAATTCCTCTAGTTCCACCAGGCTTAAAAATTCCACTGTATCCGTCATTCCTGGTTATTTAAAACCTACTATACCTACTAAATCCACTGAGTCTACTAAATCTACTAAATGCACTGAGTCTACTAAATCCACTGATTCTACTAAATCCACTGATTCTACTAAATCCAATGATTCTACTAATTCTACTAAATCTACTAAATCCACTGAGTCTACTAATTCTACTGAGTCTACTAAATCTACTAATTCCACTAAACCCACTGAGTCTACCAAGTTCACTGAGTCTACGAAATACACTGATTCTACTAAATCCACTAAATCTACTAAAACTACTAATTCCAATATCTTTATTAAAAATACTAAGTCTACTAGTCCTACAAACTCCTCTGTATCTTCTGTATCCATGTCACGAGTACACAAACAGGGTAACCAGCCCCAAACTCATGACAGTGAACAAATTACCAAATCCACTGAATCCACATCGAAATCCACTGTATCTTTTCAACAAACCAACCGACAGGGTATAGGGTAAATGCATGGTCACAAATAATATTCCTTCCAGTTCTATCTAATATCTCAACAAAAAAATATTAACTCTCCATACTCCGGTAGGTATATATATATATATTATTTTATAAACGATGACAACTTATCTTTGCCATTAGAATTTCATTAAAGGTTTCCTCTGCAGAATATAATTTAGATCATATTTATTTTTCACCAACCACACATAATATTCATAATCCTTATAGTTTAGTATTTATAGATTAATCCATCCGTAAAATTTTGGCAATAACACAAAATAAATTAATATATATTCCGTGTTACAAGACTTAAGTGAGTGCAAAGTGATAAAAAATACCAGACACGTGTGATTATAAAATAATAGTGAGTGATATCGATTTATGGCAAAAGATAAATAATTATAAATGGATTTATGTTCAATCCGATAGTACTAAAAGTTAGTAGTAGTAAGTTAGTAGTAGAGTACTAGTTTATTTTTTTTTTTTTATAAAATTTATAAAATACTTTGTAATAGTCCGAGACGTAATGACATTTCCAATTCTAATTCTGGTTGTTGTATACAGATCTTCAATAAATGCTATTCTGAACCTGACAATAATATACAAGCAATTAATACTAATGCAAATATTGAAACTCGTAATAAAGTCTTTGTAATACGAATAATTGCTCTGAAGGTTCTCCCAGTAGCTTAAGGAGAAACCTACAGTAAATGTATTTACTTACTATTTCATTTTTAATTCATGAAGAATTGTTATACTAAGTACTAAATTTGTTTATATGTTAGTTATTGTTCTATTTCCATAGTTATAAGAGAATGTTACTAGTTCTAATAAAAAAATGCTATTTCTAGATTACTTTTATATCATACTTATTCCTAGTTTTTAATTTCTGTAATTCGCATTGTTAATTTGAGAAAAATTATATTTTGTTCTAATAAATTTCTATTTCTAGTTCTAGTTCTTGTATTATCGATAATTTTCAACATCTAACCATTGTTTTACTATTTCTTTTTTTGTAATACTTAAATCACTTACTTAATTCTACTCGCATCATTCCTGTGATGCTTCGTCTTAAAGGGGGGAGGTGTTACATCCCTAACTTATTTACTGCTGAGGCGCTCACATTGGAAAAAGTGCAACTCTGCAATATACTTCGATGCATGTATCGCTGAGATGCTATTACTTCAAAAAGTGATATTCAGCAATACATGTATCTATAAAAACATTTAATCAAGGGAAATCGAACCAGTCGTTCTGGTAATTGGCCTAATTGCTGCTCAGCTACGGACCTGGTTTCTGCCCGCCGGTCTGACCAGCAAGGAAGCTAAGAGCCTGACATAGTCGCCGTAAAGGCCCTATCCTGAGGTCCCGCGAGTCGCGTATTTTAAAGAACAATAAAGTGATTTAAGTAGTGTAACCCCTATTTGTCAGAACAGTGCATAATAAACTTAGTTCAAAGTACGGCCCCGTGTTTTCCTTATAACACCGCCGAACCGACGGACTAACAGTACGTTTACAAAATATTGAGAAAATTAAAAATAGGTAGATACTTACTTTACAATTTCCATCATCTGCTTTTGATATTTTTTATATAGTGAATTCTTGGATTTTGCTTTTTTTTAGGACCCATTTTCAAAATTAGCCTACTCTACTACTTACCTCATTTAAAACTTCATTTTATGGATTATTTATTTACAATTGACTATAAACAAACTTATAACTAGGTAAACTCTATTTAACTTCACTAAAATATACAAAATAGTCTTCAACATAAAACAAAAACAATTTTACTTATTATAATTAATTTTGAAAAAAAAAAACACTTTTCCTAAAAAAAAAACATAAAACCTTTTTTTAGAAAATGCAAAATGAACGTAGTTGAGATTCGAACCTGCAATTTCTAATTATCAAATCGCGACCAAACTAACTGAGTCAAATTTCTATTAGAAAGAATGACGAAAATAAGGTACATTATAGTAAAGTATCACACTACAGTTTGATTAGCCGATTTACGTCACATATACGTACTGTACGATAAAATTAAAAATAGGTAGGTAGACACTTATAACTATCACCATCTGCTTTTGTTGTTTTTATTTTGTTCATTTTCTTTTTCGGACCCATTTTCAAAATTTCTACTACTTAGTACTTATTTATTTACAACTATATTATGGTTTATTTATTAACAATATATTGTATACAAACTTATAACTAGGTACACTCTATTTGACTTCACTAAAATATACAAAATACTCTTCAACATAAAACAAAAACAATTTTCAATTATTATATTTCGCGATGTTATTTGATAGCCGAGCGAGAGCAGCGCCGCGCAGGTCCACCTAGCAGCACGCCTTAGCGATCACTGTCTAATTGAGTACGAGTGACAAAGAAGCCGCTACTGGAAATAAACCGGCCAAGACACAAATTGTGATAAAAAAAGATTAAATTATAATAGTCGCTGTAAAAAAAATCTAAAACTGCCATTTTTTGTAGTAAAATATGACAAACAAATTGTACTTAAATTTTTCAAAAATTAATGTATGGTAACTGAGAAAAATTGGAATTCATGTATTTGCAGAGGCAACTTTGCAATTTTTTTCTATTGAAAAAAGTTTACGTCATTGTGTTTTGGAAACAGGCATCAGGCCAGAAATATGATCAATTGTAACTCCCTTTTTTTTCATAGTATTATGACCAATAGATTTTGAATAAAACGATCTTCTTTCGGCTCTATTTAGCTGATCACCGAACCTTAATATTATGGCTTGGAAACATCTTGGAAATTTATGAATTGAGAGCATGAAGCTATACCAAGAAATGGAGGTATTGGATTCTTGATAGAAATCTTACACAACTTATACAATATTGAATTTTCTTTCTTGGTAATATATATAGACATATATACATAATATACGCTGAAGAAAACCATAGTGATGCGTATGTGGGTAGAAATTCTGGCATTACTATCATATAATTATAATTTCTGCGAAACTAATATTGGCGAAAATTGCATAATTATAATATTGTAAAAGCTAGTTAAATATAAAAGATTCACTTAACTCAGACAAACAGGTGTCAACTCGGGACTTATCGCCACCCGACCTTGGCATACACTTGTGTAAGTCACATAATTGTGTTACAATATTAGATTAAACTTCAAAGCAAGGGTAGATGCACTCTAATACGCTTGTGAGTTGTGTCATAATATGTAGTTATTTACACGCGATACCAATAAAATATCTACTACCTGTTCACTGTAGGTTGGCCGTTACCTCGCGTCGCACCTCAAGTCAGGACCTGCAGAGTGATATAGGCTAAAATCAAAGAGTTCCCGCGGGATTTTAAAAACTAAATCCACGCGGACATCAGCTAGTCATATAATATTTAATTTTTATCATAACTCTATTGAAAAGCTGGGAAGCCTTAAAGGATGAATAATGAAACATTGTAAAAGCCTTTTACAAAATGGCCGTATAATTGCGTCCTTTTGTGCTGTGATTCGTGTCATGATAATTATTTTCTGATGTTAAAATTTGTATTTCCCAGTCGCCGAGTAGTGTTTAATCGACGAATAAAGTTGACGTTTTAAGAGGAAATGCGGTCGGAGAGACTTGAAAATTAGGTACTTATTTGAAAAAACTATTGCTGTTGCTCTGCAGTTGTTCTTATCGCACGAATGTGCTATATGTGTTTGTATGACGAAAAGACCATCCGCATTTCCTCTTAATGGTTTTTTTTGACATATGAAACTGCGATATTTATTCGTCGGTGTACCGTGTTCGTATCACGTAGTGTAGGTACCTACAACGCCTGACCCACTGGGTTAGACACATGCCATGCAACATAAACTCCACTCGGTTACAGTTTCTTTGGAGTTGAACATTTTGAGAAACGAAACTATATTGAATAGTATTCAAATGAAGCGATTCAATGATTTGTATCTTTGGACTCATTCAGATACAAATGATCCAATCTTAACGAAGATGTTAATGTTAATGTTATGTGATAATTCTGGTAAAGTTCTTGCAATTCACGAGGGCGCGTGGCTCATGGCTGTATGTGTGTCGTATCTGTATATCACGCACACTTACGCAATGTGCATGTACACGACGTAACCACAAGTAAAGCGCCCGTAACTTCGTGAGATAAACGTACCTACTATACAGGGCGTCCCACGGCTATGCCACATGGAGGGGAAGTACCTTAAATATTGTAGATGGAACATTTTACTGAAAGAAGACTTCATTTTAATTTAAAAAACAATTTAAACTGCATTCATAGATTTTTAAATAATTGCCTGGTTGAACCGGGACTCGAACCTGCTATACGAGAAAAAAAATTAACCTGTATCTTTATCATACCGATCGGAAGGCTTCATCATAAGGATTATTTTTTGTTAAATAACATAGCATGAATTTTACATGAAATGAATGATGATGAAATTTAGCATGAATTTTTATGGAAGACCATGAATTTTAGCCTTTGATGTAAAATTTTGTTCAGAAAAATGAAAAGCTGACATTGGCGTATCGACATACAACTGACATGAACTATTACTAATGAGTACCCACTTGAGAAGTACGCATCATTTCCCGATCCTTACTAATCCTTACTTATATTACCTATAAATGCGAAAGTGTGTTTGTTTGTTGATTTATTGGTTTGTCCTTCAATCCCGCTGCAAACTTTTGCAGAGGGATTAAAGGACAAGTCGATACGCCAATGTCAGCTTTTCATTTTTCTGAACAAAATTTTACATCAAAGGCTAAAATTCATGGTCTTCCTTTTATTTCTCATGCTATGTTATTTAACAAAAAATAATCCTTATGATGAAGCCTTCCGATCGGTATGATAAAGATACAGGTTAATTTTTTTTCTCGTATAGCGGGTTCGAGTCCCGGTTCAACCAGGCAATTATTTAAAAATCTATGAATGCAGTTTAAATTGTTTTTTAAATTAAAATGAAGTCTTCTTTCAGTAAACTGTTCCATCTACAATATTTAAGGTACTTCCCCTCCATGTGGCATAGCCGTGGGACACCCTGTATATATATGTACGTCATAGTAGGCGACGCGTAGGCGTGTGATATCAACCCACGCTCACTACAGAGCTTTCATTACATACAATGACTGATGCTCAACAGAATTTCAGGTTTAATTTTTTACTGTCACTCAGCAGGTAGTATGTACCTTTACCCGTATTCCTTTACAAGAGGATCTTGTAACGATAATTAAAATTAACAAAGTAAAAGCGTCATATGTGTATACCTATAACATATTGAAGCCTCAATAGCCCATCAACGGTTAAATGTGCGGACTGAAAACTGAAATGTCGCAGGTTCGAACCCCACCCGTTGCACTATTGTCGTACCCACTCTTAGCACAAGCTTTCCTTTTATTTGAAGGTGATAGGAGAACATTAGTCAACTTCAGCTTGGCTGATAATATTTTAAGAAAATACATAAAAGAAAAACTGTCATTATGATGAGGTTTATTGAAAAAATATTCTGTCCAGGCGCCATTTTCCAACTCTAACGTGTCTCTAATGTCGCCGTCTTGAGGTTTATTAGGTACTGAGGATTTTTTTGGATCCCGCGGGAAACCTTTGCTTTATCCTATGTCACTCTCCAGATCCGATCTTACTGCGTAATAGATGGACTAATCAAAGTTACTTTTATCCCGGAAAATCAAAGAGTTCCCAAGGTATTTTTAGAAACTAAATCCACGCAGACGAAGTCGCGGGCATCACCTATATTATAAAGGCGAAAGGTTGGATCTATGTGTGTATGTGTTTGCGACTGTGTGTGTATGTTTTTACTCTCTCACGCAAAAACTACTAGACGGGTTTGGCTGTTTGGAACGGAGATAGATTAAATCTTGGATTAACACTTATGCTACTTTTTATCCCGGAAAATGAAAGAGAACGGACCAAGTCGCGGGCATCGTCTAGTATTTCAATAAAAATATTATTAATATTCATTCATTTATTAATTCACACTCAATCATCTTATGTGTGTGTCTGTGTCTGTGTGTGTACTGTCAAGGCTGCCGGAGTATATCGTACATTACGTGTGGTGAGCCGGACGCGATGCAATTTCAGTGCCTACTTCGTGGAAAAGCGTGGTGAAACGTTTATGACGTCATCTGCATTTGTATGGCAAATTGGAATTTCAGAATTAAGTACTTACTTCTCTAGAGATAAAACAATAATTACAAAATATTTAAATATACCTTTAGAAGTCTTTTGCAAAGCCATCAAAGTATCCTAAATTAATATTTTGTGTAATGGAATTACTTAGAAATTTTGATTGATGGCAAAATTGTATTTAATTACATAAAACTTTTTGCAAAACCTTTTTGTAGCCGTCTTTTAAAACAAAGTTCTTTCTATTTGTTTTTGTATTTGATCGCTAGGTGACGCAATCGAAGTATGACTTCATTATTTACTTCGAGAATGCTGTAAAGAACTAAAAATGAGAATGCATTAATGATGAAAATTTTTTTTTTATGATAATTTGTTATTTCGTCACGATTTTGCCTGGACATGTTCGCAATGCAACAATATCTCATACCCTAGCTCCTTGGATTTGGTTTCCGTCTAAACATATAATATGTTAGCCGAGATAACTATTTACCGGGCTTCCGGTCGTCAATGGGTTGGATGAATGAGGCGGGATGACAGATCCTTAAAGAAGAACTTTGCATACGCGCCCATTACCCCATGAAGTTATTAGGTTTTGACTTTGCAATTACATATTTAAATAGGTCAGTACAGTAAACCTTTTTGCCGATTTATTTCTTTCCCATTTAAAATTACTACTTAATATGTTAGCAAGTATGTAGGACGTAGGTAGGTGTACTTTAAGCTTGTAATTTACAAAAAAAAATTACCACAATTTTCCGCAAACTCACGTTTCACGCTTCACGCTTATATTATCCTTTGAAGAAAAATGTAATGAGCCATGATAAAAAAGGTAAGGTGGGTGTTGCGGCTTAACGTTCGCTTCACTAAAATTGATTTTAACTTGGCGTCGTAAACACAATTTTCTTGACAAACTACCTAACTTATAACCTTTTACGCATGATGTCACAATTAGTGCACATTATTAAAAAGGTTTTCAAATCTTATACCGTGATAACCTTAGTGGTTAAGACTTCGGTCTCATTTTCAGAAATTTTGTAGGAAAATGACAGGAGTGCTCTTGTCATGATGCGCGCACATACAGACAGATAGACGACAGACAGACAGACAGACAGACAAAAAATTTAAAAAAAATTGTTTTGGGCTTATTGTCGATAATAAAGCATCCTCCGATTAAAATTTTCAAAATATATTTAATGTACAAAATTCGTCCCGTTTCACTTTTATTATAAGTAGGTCTATGATATACGATTTTTCTAAATATTAATAAAATAAACTTAAGTCCACAAAAATCTATGATGATGAAAATAATTAATTAGCTTCAAAAAACCTTTTATCATGTTAGGCAGTTTATACGAAAAGTTTTATGATTTTCCTAATAATATTGAATTACGCGACGCGTGAAAGTTTTACCTGAATTTTCAGTTGAAATTGAAGGATCATTCGTGGAAAAATGAAACTTGATTTTACTTATAATGATACCATACAGTGTGCTCAATTTTCTGAGGTCACTTTTCCAGTCTAAACCATAAAGTCCTATAGAGTAAAGATAGACTAGAGGTACCTACTGTAAGACTAAGGCTGAAATCTATAACCGCACTCTCAATCTGCTCAAACTCAAGATAGAGTTCAAATGAGACTGATTTAAATATGTCAAAGCATATTTGTGTCTCACTTTAACTTTATCTTAAGTCCGAGCTAAGTCAGAACTCGCACGTTCTATGGTCTAATAGTTATTTATGCAACTGTTGTATAATAAGGGGTATTAAAACACGAGTGTGATAATAGTATCAAATGAGTGTACAAAAAGTGGCCCTGTTAAAATATATTAGGCTTGATTTCTTATACCTACCTGCATTTTGTCGAACTTTTCTGTGAATAAATGGATTCATTCAAAATCACCATAAATAAAATGCTAAGAGTAAGAATATAGCGTAATTTAAATAGCGTTTCTAAACTTTAAAAATGTTAAATTCTTAAATGCTAATGAGGAAAAGATTTACCGTCACTCATAGAACGGTTGATAATGGCTGATTAAACGCAACGCCACCTACAAGCCACCTATAAACATAGTGACCTAACTCCCTCTCCCTACATAGTATATTATGCTCCATGTACTCCCCCAGAATTAAGCTGCGTTTACACGTATAGTTCTTGCAATTCATGAGGGCCCGTGGCTCATGGTTGTGTGTGTGTCGTATCTATATAAGTGGGAGCGAGAAATAGAAATAGAAATAGAAATATTTTTTATTCAAATAAACTTTTACAAGCACTTTTGAATCGTCAATGAATCTACCACTGGTTCGGAATGCCTTTCCTGCCGAGAAGAGCCAGCAAGAAACTCGGCGGTTGCTCTTTTCAAAAAAATAAAAATTTTACAATTGTTATTGAACACAGGATAGTTATTACTGTCTTATGAATCACTGGAGCGAATTATATCCACGCTTTTTTATCATTTACATAGTCTTCAATTGTATAATATGCTTTTTTCATGAGAGTAGATTTAATTGATTTCTTAAACTTGTGTAGAGGCAAGTCTAAGATTGACTGTGGAATTTTATTGTAAAACGTCACGCCCATTCTCACAAATGTCTTTTGGACCCTCTTGAGGCGCAGCCCAGGAAACATGAGCCTATTTGGATTTCTACTTGGTCTATCGGACAAATCACTCTTTTTTTTGTAACTCAAAATGTTTTGTCTGACAAATATTATGTTGTTATAAATATATTGTGAAGCTACTGTAAGAATGCCTATCTCTTTAAATCTTTCTCGAAGGGAATCCCGCGGCCTCAAATTATAGATTGCGCGGATTGCCCTCTTCTGCAAAACAAAAATTTTTCCAATATCGGCTGCCTTACCCCATAGTAAGATTCCGTATGACATAATACTATGGAAATATGCAAAATAAACAATTTTTGCAGTTTCTATGTCAGTCAACTGTCGAATCTTCCTAACAGCGTAAGCAGCAGAGCTAAGTTTGCCAGCAAGCGTTGCTATATGGGTGCCCCATTGTAGCTTTGAATCCAGGGTTAACCCCAAAAACACTGTGGAGTCCTCAGTTTTCAAAGGTTCATTATTTATCTTTAAATTTTTACTGACAGTTCTCGTGTTAGGTAATAAAAACTCAACACACTTTGTTTTTTTAGCATTTAAAAGGAGATTATTTGCCGTAAACCATTCAGAAACTTGAGATAATGCATTATTTACATCGTCAAAATTGTCTTTCATCCTATCGACTTTAAAAATTAAGGACGTATCATCAGCAAATAGTACAATATCGCAAGTATTTTGGACAAAATGTGGTAAATCATTTATGTAGACCAAAAACATGAATGGACCTAGAATAGAACCCTGGGGTACACCCATTACTGAGGCTGATCCGGATGATTTTACATCATTGACACATACTCTTTGGACTCGGTTGCTGAGATAAGACGCAATGAGACTAAGTGCAAAATCTTTAATGCCATAGTGGCTCAGTTTAAGCAAAAGAGTCTCGTGATCAACGCAGTCGAATGCCTTTGACAAATCACAGAAAATACCAATGGCATTGAGAGCTTGCTCACACCTGATCGCTCCCACCTAGACTCCTGACAGGCACGCATTCTTACGCAATGTACATGTACACGACGTAACCACAAGTAAAGCTCAGGTGCCCTCGTGAATTGAAAGAACTATACAGTATATTTATTGTATACGCTCGGTACGTGCCAAGGCAGGCGTAAAATATGTAGCGGATAAAGGTAACAAGTTAGGATAAAGTTTTGACAGCCTTTGGAGGAAACTTTCGCGATCTCCCGTTTTGTATGGAAGGACGAATATCTTTGACAAACTATGACTTTAATTACATAAATATACTCCAATTTTGACCCAAAAAAAAAACATATTTTTCAGTCTAAGGTATTAATGTCAAGTTAATTACATGGTCGACTACTGAAGGACTAAGATTTTAGACTTATTGCGTGGTTTGACAGATTATTAACTCAGGTTTTGTTTTGTTTTTACTAAGTTTTTACGCGATTACTGGAAAAGCTGACGATTTAACCAAAAATTTTAATCATGTTTCAACATTGAATCTGGAACTGACGTTTTAATTACTATTTTTTGAATGAATAAAAAATAATTGCTCGGCTCTACTTTATCCTTGAAACAAACACTTATCATTGAGCATTATAAAACAGTTAGCTAGAGATTTTGACCTGTCCTGTTTACTTCACTGTAGTGACCAATTCTGTTGTCACACCTTCACCTTCAGTTTGATCTTAAAAGAGGAGCTTCAGGAAAATCGTTGTAACTTCAGATAAAATATAAGGTAGGTAACACTATCGATATTACGCAGAGCGAGAATAATTGGGAAAATGTTTAAGAAAATATTTGTTAATTCCATAGTGTACTTTAGGTTTTATAATTGACCCACACATTGACCGCATTACCTCTACTAAGAAAGCGCGACTCTTACTGAAGCTATTTCAAGTGTAAGTAGTTAAAAGTACTTTGTACTTACCTATGTGTGCGTGACCACACGCGCACAATGTAGGGGAAACTGCTTAAACACTACTTTATGAACTTCAAGGAAAATATGAAATTCAACACAAACACTGCGAACTGTAAAGCTTCAAATAAGAATACTGAATAACTTCATGAAAATAATAAAAGTGTAGTGGTAACTAGCTAATACTTACTAGGTTGGCTGTGGCACTATGCTGTGAAACTTACGGACTATGGTAACTGGTCTTATACATAAAAGGTACCTACATAGATATGAAGAACTTGGACTGAGGTCTACTGCGGTCCCATCCATCCCATGGCGCTAGAAACGCGACCCCGCACCGGGAGCTACATTTTTGGCATACCTCCCACTTTATGGACTGACGACATATTCAGACCAGTCTCAGAGAGCTGCCGAACCTGTGGTAGAGTCATTTGACGATTTGAAAGCACTTTGTAAAAATGTATTTGAATAAAAAAAAGACGTGTGGCACTCGGGGACTGCCGCGGTAAAGCTATTGCGTAGCATTTTTTATCAACGCCATATAGCGGTGAGAGGAGTCCCGTATCAGGTTATTTTCGTTACGGAATTTCTGGATTCAGTCTCCACGCTCAAAGCCCGCGATAGTAGCTATGCAATAGCTTAAAAAATTCTATTCTATTCTATTCTATTCTACAAGCGGTGCAAGACCTGTGAAAGTCTATGCAAGAGACCTTTGTTAAGCAGTGGACGTATGTCGGTTGATAAAGGAGAATTATACGCACCTGCCGCTTCTTCACAGAATCGGCTGCATCATGATTCAACTAAAAGTTGACAGGGTCAGGGTTGTATGTACCAACGTCATTCCAAAAAAGCCAAAGCTCTTCTAAGGTTACGCCTTATATTTATTCATGTGACATGTATGCGTTAATTAATCGCTACAGTGTCAATCAAAAGACAAATTAAGATTTTCGATTGATAAGATAAAGTGGCAATTTTAAACGAAATTGTAAATGTATAGGCGCAAGATAATTAGTTAGTAACTTGTTACTAACGATTTGATTAAGTAACAAACCAGTGCGGTGTCACTGTGTTCATTGAAATGTAGTCGACAATGTCGTATTGGAAGTAATATTGTCAAAATATATCAACGTACTATCGATTGCAGGGCCAACGCTTAAAGCAGTATTATTCAATTATTTTTTTTGAGATGTCATATAATGTTACAGTTACACTTACAGATTACTTTAAGGTTGACATTGTATGACATGTCAAAACAATTTTGAAATAATACTGCTTTCGCGTTGATAGTGTTTTTTTTTAACCGACTTCCAAAAAGGAGGAGGTTATCAATTCGGCCGGTATCTTTTTTTTTTGACGACACGCGTTCCTAGCACAACGTCGAGCGCTGTGGTTACATTTTTATTGACAATGTGGGAATTTATAATTTGTAAAGTTCGATGACTAGATAGGCATATCCTGCGATTTCACCTGATGGTAAGTGACGATGTCGACGGTAGTGGGCTAGCTTGGATTGGCAGTGTAAATTAAACCCGTAGGTACACCTAATTGTAGTTCACATGCTATCGTACCGGAACGCTTGGCGGCACGTCTCTGCGTGTAGGGTGGTAAGCAGTCACGGCCAAAGCCTCCCACCAGACAAAAAAGTAAATCTAAGTTTCTAAGTAAGACAAAAAAGTCCATACAATTTTGGCTATTACCATATACTCTAGACCGCAATCTCACTCTGCTCAGACTCAAGACAGAGATAAAAAAAAACTCGTTTTAGCTATTATCTTGAGTCTGAGCTAAGTCAAAGCATGCTCAATAGATTTCAGCATCAGAGTCTAAATGAACTCTGGTACTCCAAACGAGAGATTACAGATAGATTGAATATAGCAACCACACCTAACGTACATTCTCGATACTCAGCGGAATCTTATGCCTGAAATCGTTCGATCAGAAAAAAAAACGAGGTTACCTATAACCTCGTTTTTTTTTCTGAAAGCCCCTAGGCTTTACGAGTAGGCAGTGGGGGTCATTATGCAAATCTGTGACCTAACTGATGTATTATGGATACGCTAATGTTGCACGGCGCTTATGTGCCTCCACGTTTTGTTTGTGATTGCATTTTTATTGATAAGGGGACACCGTATTGAATCAGTAATGATCTTACATATTTGGTTTTATCGTATCTACGTATAAGACCACCGACATTGGAAGTTATGAAGTTATTTTAATGAAAACATTTGTGGTCTTTTTTTATTAACCGACTTCCAGAAAAATAGGAGGTTCTCAATTCGTCGGAATCTTTTTATTTTTATTTTTTTATGTAAGTTCCCCGATTACTCGAAGACACCTAGACCCATTTGGAAAATTCTTTTTTTGTTTGAAAGGGTATACTTCCCAGATGGTCCCATTGTTATCAGGTCAAGATCTGATGATGGGATCCTGGAGAAATTGATGAAACTCTTCAAATTTTATAGGCACAATTGAAATACTTTGTAGTGGCGTTTGAAGTCGGTTTTGTAAAAAGATTTTTTACGCTTATTCAATGACAAGATAGACTATGTTCTCAGCTGAAAGTAAGTGAGGATGCAGTCTAAGATGTTAGCAGGCTAACTTGGAAAGGGTAACGCTAAATCGCTCGGCGGCATGTTTTCAACGGTAGGGTGGTAACTAGCCACGGCCAAAGCCTCCCACTAGAGAAAATTCAGAAATAACAAAAAAATGTTAGAGTTATTTTGCTGTAATCCGCCAACAGAAAAAAATCTGTATGGTCAAACATGCAGTTATAAGCTAAGCACCGCTTACCTCCCAAACCAAGCAATAAAGCAAAGTTCCCAAGCAAGCAATGCCACCACCACTCACATGCACCACCACACAAGACTTTAATACTACTCTCGACGCACGTTTCGCCCCGACACCGGAGCATCCTCAGGAGATATCGACTTTACAATGCTGTATTGTCTAGTGACGTGTGTGTGAAATGTGCGGTATTATATACTATTTTTATCCCCGCTACTGTTGCCCCGCCCACTACCCCCCGAACTCCCCTCGGACCCCCCCGGATTCGCCCCTTCGAATAAACGGAGTAACGGTGAATTTGAAACATTGATTTGTTCGTTTAGTAATTCAACCTTATTATTTTTATTATGCTTGATTATTTCTAATTGTTCTAACATGCTCAGTCGAAAACCTTTATCGCAGGTGTGTAGGATTTTATATGTATGGTTGGATGATAATTTGTGTCCACTGTCTAGGAGATGTTTAGATGTTTTGCTTTCTATTCCTCTCAAAAAAGAAAACTATTTAAAAGAGTTAAAAATTATTTATCACATGGCACAGGCAAATGGATACAACACTAATATTGTCAATAATATAATAAAAAAACAACAATTAAAACAGATTAAAAAGGATCTATATTCTTCATCACCCGAAAAAATAAATAAATACAAATCTAGTTTAACTTATTTAGGTCCAGTGTCCGAGCGTATCGCTAAAACACTTAAAGCACATGATATACATGTTGCATTTAGGACAAACAATACACTTAAAAATATTTGCAACGGTAAAGACAAATTAAACAACAAACAAAAATCCGGTATTTATAAACTCGAATGCTCAGACTGCAAAGCCACGTATATTGGTCAAACAGGTCGAAAATTTGAAACACGCTACAAAGAACATATAGCCGCGGTTAGGAACAAACAACCACAAAAATCACACTTTGCTAAACATCTCCTAGACAGTGGACACAAATTATCATCCAACCATACATATAAAATCCTACACACCTGCGATAAAGGTTTTCGACTGAGCATGTTAGAACAATTAGAAATAATCAAGCATAATAAAAATAATAAGGTTGAATTACTAAACGAACAAATCAATGTTTCAAATTCACCGTTACTCCGTTTATTCGAAGGGGCGAATCCGGGGGGGTCCGAGGGGAGTTCGGGGGGTAGTGGGCGGGGCAACAGTAGCGGGGATAAAAATAGTATATAATACCGCACATTTCACACACACGTCACTAGACAATACAGCATTGTAAAGTCGATATCTCCTGAGGATGCTCCGGTGTCGGGGCGAAACGTGCGTCGAGAGTAGTATTAAAGTCTTGTGTGGTGGTGCATGTGAGTGGTGGTGGCATTGCTTGCTTGGGAACTTTGCTTTATTGCTTGGTTTGGGAGGTAAGCGGTGCTTAGCTTATAACTGCATGTTTGACCATACAGATTTTTTTCTGTTGGCGGATTACAGCAAAATAACTCTAACATTTTTTTGTTAATCATGAACTTCCGCAAAGTAACGCCTGACTCTATCCAAAATTCAGAAATAATAAATTCCCATATTACCCCCGCCGGGAACCGGGATACCATTACCATTACCTCTGCAAAAAATTACGGGAATTCTTTGCTCCTTCGCTGCGTGGTTAAAGGACAAACCAACAAACAAACACACTTTCGCATTTATGAAATGGTTTCACGTGTAAGATACCAGCAAACGTATCGCAAAACGTTAAGGTTCAGTTTCCCTTGTCCACAGATAGCAGCTGTTGACGTCCAAAGAAGCAGCCCGCCGCCCGGCCACTCTTGTTCTCCCCCCGTTCCTCACACCCCCTCCAAGATTGCTGCCACCATGGGACGGAAGAAAATACAAATATCACGGATCACAGATGAACGGAATCGACAGGTTTGTGGGATTCTTTTGCTTCTTTAACTAGCCATAGACTTCCACTGCTGGACAAAGGTCTCTTCCATGGACTTCCACAGGCCTGTATCCTCTGTGCGACTCGTCTGATGTCGTCGGTACGCCCAGCGGGGAATCCGACAACACTGCGCTTTCCGGTGCGGGATCACCACTCCAGTACCTTGGAACCCCAAAGACCATTTTTATTTTTTTATTCGATAACAAGAAAGTCCTTGACTGCAATCTCACCTGATGGTAAATGACGATGGTAAACGACGCAGTCTAAGATTGTAGTGGGCTAACTTGGAAGGGGTATGGCAGTGTACTCATACCCCTAATCGATTTCTACACGCCATCGTGCCGGAACGCTTGATCGCTTGGCGGCACGTCTTTGACGGTAGGGTGGTAACTAGCCACAGCCAAGCCTCACACCAGACCAGACCAGAGACAATTTAGAAATTATAAATTCCCTCCTCGCCGGGAATCGAAACCGAGACCACCCAGTTATATGACCACAGTGCTCACGACTGCGCCAGGGAGCTTATCAAGATAGGTACTCTATAATTTTACATTCAAAAAGTTTTCCGTATTTTCCTTATCGAAGACTTTTTCGTAGTGTAAGCTTTTCACAAATGTTTGCTCGCGTACATTTTAAAATTATTTCATTCGTATTAGTTACCTACCTAATTACGACGTAGGTAGTTTTTGTAAATATTTACTTTCGTGTGGCATCAATCGTAACTATATTAACGTTGGCCAAAATCTATTTATGAGACAACTAGCTTTTGTCTGCAGCTTCGCTCCTGTTAACTTTTTTACGCCCTTAGGGGTTGAATTTTCAAAAATAATTTCTTATCCCTATATCATAAAATAGCTACAGGTATGCCCAACCCGATCTGTCCAGTTGTTTGAGCTGTGCGTTGATAATTCAGTCAGTTAGTCAACCTTTTCCTTTTATATATTTAGACAAACAAAACAAACAATAATTTCTTTTGACCCAATTATTCCTATTAGTAATATGCATAAATTAATGGAAATAAACAACCAAATTACTCATTAAATACAAAGTAAGTTCAGAAGTCACGTGGCATGTTACCTAATGATCTCGAACCAAGCGAATTTATTACTCACAAATAATTTTGTATCCATGTTTTATCGAAAGAATGTAATTATGAGCCACTTACCGACTAGACCTAGCAATTAAGTTAAGTTTTCATAATCACATCACAGTAGTAGGTAAGTATTATAAAGGCGAAAGTTTGTATGTGGATATGTGTGTGTGTGTGTGTGTATGTTTATTACTCCTTCTCGTCACAACGAATGAAACGATTTAGTTGGGAAGGGAGATAGAAGTAGAAAATGTAACATGTAAGAATAACATTTGTAAAAACAAAAAATAAATCGGTCAAAAAAAACAAATACGTTATAAGCTATTTTACTGCGATTGTATATCTCTTTCTAAAAAATTCTTTTCAAAAAACATTCGGGCGAGCATCGCGCATCGATTTCATCGTTTCTAGTTAAGCCCGCCCGACTTCAACAAACGTGTACAAAATAAAATTATTTTTATACTTTGTAGTGGCGTTTGAAGTCGGTTTTTTGAAAAGAATTTTTATTTTAAGCCTTTTAGTGTAGCTTCTTCCTACTCTCTTTCTCCCCTCCCTCCAACGCTACGGTACTAATGTAGTCTAGTACTTAACAATACACAATTTCTAAAGAGCTAGGACCAGGAGCTTCATGATGTAGTCCATGCTTGGTACCAACAATATCAATTCGAAAGTGACAGTTCGTAATTCCTCCAACCCTTCAGCATCAGGATTGAGAAGCTGGAACCTCGAACTTTATGATGTAGTATATGCTCGGTACCAACAATATCAATTCGTAAGCGACAATACCTAAATCCTCACAGTTTAGGTAGGCAGTATCCCTGCAGCATCAGTATTGAAGAGCTAAGACCTTGAGTTCCACGATGTAGAATATGCTTGATACTAACAATATCAATTCGCAAGCGAAAGTTCCTAAATCTTTACAGTTTAGTTGCGCCGTACCCCTACAGCATCAGTATTGAAGAGCTAGGACCTTGAGCTCCACGATGTAGACTATGCTTAATACTAACAATATCAATTCGCAAGCGAAAGTTCCTAAATCCTCACAGTTTAAGTGGGCAGTGCCCTGCAGCATCAGGATTGAGGAGCTAGAACCTTGACCTCGATGGTGTAGTATATGCTTATTACACACAATAACAATTCATGATTAGCAGTTCCTAAATCCCTATAATTTAGGTGGGCAGTACCCTACAGCATCAGGATTGAGGAGTAGGACCTGGAGCTCTATGATCTAGTATATGCTTAGGCCAAGCATACCAATTCGTAAACGACGGTTCCTAAAGTCCCATAATTTAGGGGGGAAATGCCCCTGCAGCATCAGGCTTGAGGAGTAGAAGGTAAAAAATTTTATGGGACCATTTCGCAAGCTTTCTCTGTCGATTAAAAAAAAAATCTCGTGAATCGGTCCAGAAACCTCGGAGTAATCGGCGGGCATACATAGAAAAAAAAAAAAATATACCGGCCGAATTGATAACCTCCTCCTTTTTGGAAGTCGGTTAAAAAGGAACTTTTCCATGGAGAGTGTATGAAGCTACTCGCTTATGACGTCACGATTTAGTAGCGCTCTCTTTATGTAATAGGAAACTTAAAAGCTCTATATTTTCGAGACTAGTAAAGATATTAAAAAAAGAAAAATAGCATTGTGTTCTATTATTAAAAACCTTCATTTTGAGTGCATAAAAAAATTGTACCCGATTGAGGATTGTACAGAACTAGCCTCTTCAGAGAGTTCACATCCCTGATCCATCCTATAACCTCCTGCCTACCAGAGGCACTTTTTCTGGACTATGTTTTCGAAACTTTTATATAATATTGCTAATAGGTTAAGATATGCTGGAAAAATAGTAAACAAAATCTTACGTTCGCAAAATCTGTTTTTCACTATGTCCTATATTTAGGACAAAGTGACGTTATTACTATGTGCTTTGTATAGGACATAGATAGAATTTCAAGACATAAATTGCAATTACATATAAAAACAAAGCTTGTTTAATAAGCTTGTTTATTAATCAGTCGAAGTCAATTTTGTAGACTATCGACTCTATAAATCAATATCATTGTCAGTGTTTTGTCAGATTTCCATAAAAATATTTTGTTTAGATAAGATTTGTATGTAAATCTTATAAAAAATGAAATAAAAAATCAAACACAAGGTTGTGCGAGGGAGATGACCTTAGTGGTCTGACCTAACAGATGGGGCATATCAGCGCCGAGCTCGCTGCAAACATTATCGCTAGGGACAACGACCGCGTCCGCTACTAATTTATTAATTATACGACTACATGCCCTTGCCCAGTCCTCTTAGACCCACGGAGCTTCATCCGACCAGTTCATCTGTTGGACAAAATCATGGTAGGAGGGGGTCATGCTGTACTGGCCGTGCGATAGAGGATGAGACGGCTAAAAGTTGCGAAGGTCAATTCACTTTTGTTGGTGTTTATTTGTTGTTTAAATGTAGGTGACGGCGATGTGAAATAAAATTTAAAATTTTATTAAACAATAATGCAAACAGTTTAATTGAACCACCAATTGGAAGAAGGGAATAAAGGCCATTTTTTGACAAATCGACTTATGCCCATTTTTGTGTACCTAAAACATAGCCCTACTCTGCGAGTTGAAAACTAGAGATAAATCTCTTATTTCATGCAGTTTTGTGCAATCAAAGAAACTGTTAGTTGGAAGAAAGAAATAAATCCCGGCTTTTATTCCCTTCTTCCAACTGATACACGTATGTCCATAGTGTTAACTAGTGATATGCCTGCTTAATTCAAATAAAAATAAATACAAACATAATTCACAATTAATGCCACCTTTGTTTTAAGTTATATTTGAGATATACGTGCAATTTAGAGATTAATAAGTTAATCATTTTGCGTATTTTCTTAAATACGACTAGTGATAGTTGCACCTATTCGTTTGATGAGGAGGTTCAAGATGAAACTCCGAAAAAGAAAAGAAGAGGTGTTAAAAATACTCATCAATACAAAAAAGAAATGCAAAAGTCATTTGATAAGATAATCGCACTCAATATCTCACAATACAGAAGTTTTGAGTACAGCTCAAGTCAAAAAATTTACTTGACATGTTCTAAGTTTATAGATGGCTTAGGTAAAGAGCTTTTTATGAGTTTTATGCTTCAGAAAGTATCTGAGAACCCAGCACAACCATTAACTAAGGCATATATGCTTTTAAAATACCAATAAATGAGACAAAAATGAATGACATACACAAAATAACTCAATAAATTCTTGACAAAGGAGATCCTCCACGATTCATACACTTTTGGGCTAAATCTGAAAGTGCCGGCCAAAAAAAAATTTTGCTGTATTTCGTTAGAACTTGTTCCCCTGAACATTTTTTATTATGACACCAAAGCTGTAGAACCATTGACCTTGGTTTTATTTAAGTTTAAAAATCTGTATTTTTTCGAATATTTGAAGAGTTTCTAAGGCAATTTTTTTACTTTTTTGGAGTTTTGTTAAGTGCTCCCTATCCGATCCTGACCACACACCTAAAAATACCACATTGTGCATCTTGGCTGGAACTACCACGGAACCCCAGATGGTGGAATGGATGAAACACCATCTCAGATGGTGATTAAGGCTGACTGGGATCAACTCATTTGCAGACATGATGATTGGGATGGTTTCAGTGGACTCCACTTGCCACATGCCGCAAACCTCGTGAGCCAGATCTAGATACTTTCGTTTTTCTCTGTCTCCACTCCTACGAGGTTTTCGCCATGTTCGATGGTGATGGCCACTAAAAACACCCTCCACTATGCCCGATCCATTAGCACGATATCAAGCTTATTAACCAGAATCATCCTGTCCGTGATGATAGACCGGTCCCAGTAGAGCCGTACCCCATCACGCTTAAGTTTTGGCACCGGTGTGTACTTATAGTCTTTCATCCAGGAAACCGTACTTCAGAGCTTCAAGCTCTTGGTGAAGGATTTTGGCTGCTTGGTTGTGCCTGTGGAAATACTCAGTGTTAGCAAGAACCGAAAATCCCGATTGCACATGCCTAAGTGACTCACTGGGATGGCGACAAGCTCAACAAATGTTGATAGTGCCATCCTTTAGGATGTACTTTCGGTAGTTCCGCGTCTTAACTACCTGATCTTGTACCTTCGGTTTCCCTAAAGAGGTCAACGAAAGGCAACCATTGCACGGACGCTTCTTTATCCACGTGAGGCTCATTAAGAGAGACAAAACCATAGTAGACTCAGACAATCGCCCTGGAAGATACTCCGCCGTATCTTTATCCGATCATCGGCAGCTGTCAAACGCTCATCATGAAGACAAAGGTTCATGCTCTATTGCCCCATACACTCTCCGAGGAAGTTTCGAACTGTACTATCGACATTGTACAGCTCAAGGACCCTCAAGAACCATGAATGGGGCACCGAGTCGAATGCCTTCATGCATTGTTAATCCAGGCTGTGGGGAAATTCCGGCAAGTTAGTTTGACCAGTTGGCTCGCGACGAAGTCGATGAGAAGGTGCTTCTTAGTACCGCGACTATTGTACTGACATCCGTTCTGAGCCCCAGACATTATACTATTCTCGCCTACATGACGGGAAATCTTTATGCTCAAAACGGATGTCAATGTCTTATAGATGCTAGTAAGATATGTGATGGGGCGGTACTTGTCAGCGGCATCGGTGGACTTTGGAGCTAAATGAGTGATTCCGTTGGTGAAAAGGCTCGGGAGCGCCCTTTGCTCGAGAGCTTCTTGGAATTGTTTAGCCAGATAGATAGCATGGCAGAACGAAAAACCAGAAGTGATGCAGTCCAACATCCATCCAGGACTTTTCCAGTTCGCGACCCGGCGCACCTCACCAAGTACATCCTCTGGAGAGATGGCGACTGGGTTCATCGGCTATATTGAGGCACATGCTTACTCTACCGCCGCAATCCAAGAGCCCTCCTCAAGCATCCATCCATCCATCTCTCATCTTCCATCTCTCTTGACCACACTCTTCGCCAAAAGGCGATGAGGTCAGCCGGGCTCGGCTGCTGAGAGGTAGAACAGACTGCTGGGTACTCCAGTTTTTATTATTATTATTAGAAACATTTCATTTGGTAGGAAAAAATACAGATTTTTAAACTTAAATAAAACCAAGGTCAATGGTTCTACAGCTTGGGTGTCATAATAAAAAATGTTTAGGGGGACAAGTTCTAACGAAATACATCAAAATTTTTTTTTGGCCGGCACTTTCAGATTTAGCCCAAAATGGATGATGTCCTTTAAAAAAAATTATGATATTAAGGCTTTGCCTACTACAACATTCGAAACTGCTGAAATTGATGAAGAATAGAAGAACGTCACTTAGCACCTTCAGTATTTCAAATAAATAAATATATTTTCTCATTATTTTGGCTTTTTCATGCTAGTACTTAATCAATTGGAAGAAGGAAATAAATCCAAGAACTTTATATGTGTATATCTTAGTTAATATTAACATATGTCGCTCTAATTTATCTGTAAATAATCATAATTAACATTATCTTCATTTCGTTCATACATCATAAGAGGCTATGTGCCGATAATTAAAAGTTAAACAGTTTTTTTCGATTATCTCCGTTCCTAGTTTTTGGATTTATTCCCTTCTTCCAATTGGTGGTTCAATTAAGTACGCCTTGGATGGAGTAGTAAAAAAATTGGCCACCGGAAATCTGTCCTCCTTTATTATTCAAGATAAAGCGATATAGAAAAGTAAATATCTAATATAATAATTGTATAAACAGAAACTTTTTGTAAGAGAAATCTGTTACCTATGTTGCCAATATTATTTGTCTTTTGCATAAGACGAGTGTCTTGTCTTGTGCTTTTATTTGTCTTATTTATGAGACTATCACATTTTTTCCTTGATGATAAGTTGAGATAATTAATGTCTTTTATAAATTATTATGCAATAAAATAAAAGTGAATTATATTTAAATAAAGGGAATATAAATCGTTCAAAATGTATAGTTATCTGTGATAAAGAAAAAAAAAAACAGGATACAAATTGAGAGCGAATCCCGGAAATTGATTGCATTTATCAAAAATAAAGCTCCGAAAACAAAACGGAATTTATGAGGGAACAACATATTGTGCTCAGTTCATCCGATAACAATATTATCCTTCTCGTCTTGCTCAAACGAAGATCAATAATAAACAAGTTTTTATACAAAACACTGCTATCTCATTTGGCTTCCGAGCCGCAAATCTACTTTTACTTCAGATTTTAAACGTAACATTATATTATATTATATGTCGATCAAAATCGATCTACACAGTG
Source organism: Hipparchia semele (assembly GCA_933228805.2). Classification (NCBI taxonomy): domain Eukaryota; kingdom Metazoa; phylum Arthropoda; class Insecta; order Lepidoptera; family Nymphalidae; genus Hipparchia; species Hipparchia semele. The sequence goes on along the minus strand of OW121710.1, from coordinate 13,521,499 downwards.
AAGCTAATATAAAAAATGTACATAAACGATAAAAGTTTCAAAAAATTCCTAAAAAGCCGGCAACATATTGGTGGTGCCTCAGGTGCTACAAATGTTCATGGGCGGCGGTAATCACTTAACATCAAGTGACCCGCCTGCTCGTTTGCTCGCTAAAAATATAAAAAAAGTCCTCCACTAACTCATTGTGATGTCCATGACCCATAAATTGAGTGCGATAACTTTCTGCGTCGCTTTAAAATGTTAACACAACAATTTCTTTGTTTCTTGCAAACTGTGTACCTACTGTGCATTTATGCGGTGCATATATGTATAGTATATGATATACCCAACAATTGTTAAATGTAAATAAATAATTTCCTTATACTTCCTGGTCATTGTTTTTGACTGGGTGAATTTTTCATTTGGTCAATTATTGACTTAAAACTTACAAAAGTTAATTTTATAATACATGAGCTGGCTTGGTCAGTCAATCACTTGTTCAGTCAATCATTTAGCAAACACGATAAATATAATATCAGAGACACTAAATTCAAAACAAGTCAACTTCCGCAAGATAAACACACAAGTGATTTCTTTGATTGTATATTATTTTTCTTTCAAAGAAGGAGGGTAAACACAACAGCCCTTTTTTACCACGTGAAATAGATAGCAATAAAATTCGGTTCTAATGTGACACACTCAAGCGCGAACTCAGGCTAAAATCTGTAGATCGCACTCTCACTCTGTTCAGACTCAAAACAGAGTTAAAACGAGACAGATTTATGTCAGAGCATATTTGTGTCTCGTATTAACTCTCTCTTAAGTCTGAGCTGAGTGAGAGCACGCTCTATAGATCTCAGCATCAATGTTCGTGCACTGTCAGTACCATAAACGTAGTATTATGTAGGTACGAGTATATACATCATATACATACTGTTTAGATCTTGTGTAATTCGATGTGGCGACTGGGACCCACTGTCAGTACAGAAAATAGCAGCTCTATCAGAAACTAGAAGCTATCAGTGATAGCTTCTACCTAGGCCTAATAGGAAACCCGGCGGTGTTTTACATGTGTACGGTCTGTACTGCTGAATTATCAGGATTTATCTTATCTTTTCTAACGTCAAATCGCTGTGATGAATCTATCTCATTTCACACCTCCGTTTTCGGTTTCGCTATGTATTCTATTTCACAACGAAGTTAATTTTAACCGCCTTCCAAAAAAGGAGGAGGTTCTCAATTCGTCGGTATCTTTTTTTTATGTATGTTCTCCGATTACTCGAAGACGCCTGTAGGGCTAACATGCGCGCCACGAGAAAGTTTTGTCTACACGTTTACTCGTAGTCTCTATGTGAATCTCTACAGAGATTCACGACTAAAGTGTAGAAAAAATTTTCTCGTGGCGCGCATGTTAGCCCTACTGGAACCGATTTGGAAAATTCCTCTTTGTTTGAAAGTGTATACTTCCAAGGTAGTCCCATAGTCATCAGGTCAGGATCTGATGATGGGATCCTGGAGAAATTGAGGGAGCTATTTTTTCTAGGCACAATTGATATACTTTGTAGTGGCGTTTGAAGTCGGTTTTGTAAAAAGAATTTTTACGTTTATATTATACAGGCTTCTAGAGTTAAACGGAATTTTCGAAATTTTCTTCGGCGATTTGTACTCGCAGATAAAATTCACCTTACATTCCAATGTAACATACATTAGTCCCTGGCCTGAAAGGTCGGTTTTCACTGCCTCACAGAGATCATGAAGCATGAACGCTGGCAAGACTCCAAATAATGCCCTTAGAATTGCCTAATGAAAATGCTTGTGATCATCTTACAGATGACATTTTAGTGGTGCTTCATTGTTCTAATATAAATTGGAACGGTTTTGGAATCGCGCCAACTCTTCCCAAACATTTGAAATGCGTCAATTTCCCATCCGTCGTGAGATATTTTTTTGTGACGGGATGTTAGGAATAGGATTCAAGACGACCTACATTTGCGTACTGACTAAAAAAAATACAGTACTGCTGGCCTGCTTTAAACGAAATTATAAGTCTACCTAATTTAATCTCGCTGGGATACTCCGAGCATTGCTCTCTCCATCGCCCGTTGAGTGTCCCTTAGCCTTCTTTCGAGGCCCATAGCTGGCGATCATGTTTCTGAACCATAAGTCATCACTGGCAACACGCACTGTTCGAAGACATTGGTTCTCAAGCACTGAATGGGGTATACAGTTCGAAGAACTGATTGTGTATTGGGTGCCTACTCCCTAGGTGCTGGAGTGGCGACTTCGTAGTGGTAAGCGCTATTGGTAAGCCCCTTACAAGGTTGACCGACATCAGAAGAGTCGCAGGGAATCTAGCCCCCTGAAAAGGAGGCCAAAAGCAATATCACCAGGCTTATTAGTATATACTAACGCTTCTGATGAAGTGCTCTCAGCTTAACAAGAACATTTTTCTTTCCAGGTGACTTTCAACAAGCGCAAATTCGGGGTGATGAAGAAGGCGTACGAGCTGAGCGTGCTGTGCGACTGCGAGATCGCCCTCATCATCTTCAGCTCCAACAACAAACTCTACCAATATGCCAGCACGGATATGGACAAGGTAAATCTAAATATATCTTCTATCTCTATATCTATCTATGTTTATATCTGAAACGAACGGCTAAGGTATGGGAACGCACTTCCAGCTACTGTTTCCGGCCACGTATAATCTGAGTACCTTCAAGACAAGAGTGAATAGGCATTTTCTAGGCAAGCGCGCTCCAATCTAGACCTCATCAATGCTTAACGTCATTGATTGTCGTCAAGCGCAAGCCTATCTCATAATTAAAAAAAATCTGTCTCTGCAAAAGAGTCCGGCCACTGACTCCACGCTCTCCCTTCTGCCAACAATGGAACAATGTTACTTCTGCTGGAACAATGTTAGACCACACCACTCTTCTATCTAAATATGTAAAATGACTGACTGACTGACTGATCTATCAACGTACAACTCAAACCACTGGGCGGATCGGGCCGGGCAAACAGATAGCTAGTAGGATGTAGGCATACGCTAAGAAAGTATTTTTTAAAGGTCAACCCCAGAGGGGGTAAAAAAGGGGTTTGAAAAATCGAATTTAACGTGAGCGAAGCCGGGGGCAAATGCTAGTAAATATATAAAATGAAAAGGTGACTGACTGACAGATCTATCAACGAACAGCTCAAACCACTGGACGGATCGGGCTTAAAGGCATACAGATAGCTATTATGACGTAGGCATTCGCTAAGAAAGGATTTTTAAAATTCCATCTTCAAGGGGGTAAAATGGGGGTTTGAAAAATCGAACTTCGCGTGAGCGAAGCCGCAGGAAAAAACTATTATTTTATATTTGCGTCTCAAACGGCCGAATACTGAAAAGTTGTTTATCTGGGCAAGGCTAGTTACCACCCGAACGTCATAAACATGTCGCCAACTGATTTATCGTTCCAGTACGATGGCGCATAAAAGCCGATTAGGAGTAGGTATGGGTTAACCCATACCTACAAGTGTACTGCTATATCTCTCCCAAATTAATGCGCTACCATCAGGTGACAGCGCAATTAAAAGCTATTTTACCAACTACGGCGAAGCCTAAAAAAGAGTTATGATTTTTTTTTTTGTATGAATATTTACGGACGGATATTATTACATTCAATTTACCATAGTTGGGTTACAGCGCTTGACTGTGATCTCGCCCTGATGATAAGTGAAGATGCAGCCTAAGATGGTGCGCGCTTGCCTAGAAGATGCCCATTCACGCTTAATTCAAAGATACCCAAATTATAAGTAGTTGGAAAACGGAATCCGTTCATTAATCACGCGATGTTTTCAGCAAAATTTCAAACATCTATCAATATCTCCTTATAAGTTGTGGTATCCCACAAAATTGGCATTTTAGGTTTTGTGCATTTTTTTTTATCTATTTTATGTGTTCGTTTAAAAAAAATTGTTTAACATACTTTCAAGACGTATAAAGTTGTATCGTTATCAAAACGACGGCCTAAACCATTGTATTGACCTTCACAACAATTAACGCGTCACGTAAGCGTTTTGGGGATACAACAACTTACGTAGGAGGTATCGCTATTAGGTCCCTAATGTTTTTCCTCGTTTCGCAGGTGTTACTGAAATACACGGAATACAACGAACCGCATGAGTCGCTGACGAACCGCAACATCATCGAGGTACATGAAGTACGGCGTCATCTGTGTGCCCGTGGTCGCAATGCAATGTCCATGCAGACTTGACTTATCCCTCTAACAGCGTGCTTTTACTCACAAACTACCTTAATACAAACATCTGTTACTAAAAAGAACCCAAAAATATTAAAAATCCACAATAATCGAGATTTATACCCGTAGAAAATAGATACTCCTTTCAAAAATCCAATCGATGTTGTACCAAATTATAGTCGTAAGCATAGATAAACACGAGTACACCGAACAAGAAGCATGCCCGTTTATTTCCTGTTAGCCAAACCTATGAAGTATAAAATACCAGACTCCGAGTTGTATACTAACAGTTTATGAGCAGCCACCCTAAATATTTATGTTATTTTTTCCTTGTGCAGCATGGGTTTTATAAATATTTTTGTGTTTATTTGAATTAAGCGCGCCTACCGGACTCCGAGATGCGATACGAGGGTAAAGTCAGTGTTGTACCATTGCATTCGTCACAACACACATATGTACGCTAAAAGTTTTCACGTATAACTTACGACTAGTAGATATCGCTTCGTAGTTTCGTATTAGCACTCGATTTACCCTCCACTACATACTATACTGATTGAACCATGAATCGATTAATAGTTCAAACTGGATTGAAAGCCGAGCGTTGGAAACTAACAGTAGGGTTAGTATAAGATTTAATTCGATCGATCGTATTCTTATTCGATGACGTTAGCGTCAAAGTAAAATGAACCATAACAGAATTAAATTAGAACTCAACTTCGCGCATGCATACTTATACGTTTACGTATACGGATACGCTTTAATTTAAAATCGGTTGTACTGAATTTGTGACTTTAAATCAATACTGTTAAAGTTCATTTTACTCTGACGTTAGCGTCATCGAATACGAATACGATCAATCGAATTTAATCTTATACTAACCCTACAGTAACCGCACAGTAACAGTGTGTATAGAGGGTGATTCTAATATTTAACTTGTTTTTAAATTGCATGCAAATTATAACGCACAGTAATTTTATACTTTGGGCTCGTCAAGCCACCTGAGCTGGTTTCGCTGACACTTACAGGCACTCACGAAGAAAGAGCATAAGAACGGAGTGATGTCGCCGGACAGCCCCGAGGCGGAACCCGAGTATAACCTGACACCGCGGACCGAAGCTAAATATTCGAAGATCGATGAGGAATTCCAAATGATGATGCAGCGCAACCAACTGAACGGCAGCAGGGTGGGCGTGGGCGTGACCGGCAGCAACTACAACCTACCAGTCAGCGTTCCGGTGGGGAGCTACGAACAGTCGCTATTGCAAGCCAGTCCACAGATGCACACTTCTATTAGTCCACGGCCCTCGTCTTCAGAAACCGATTCAGGTAACTAATATTTTAGATGTAACCTTCCTAATAATAATAGCTTTGCAAGTCGCGAAACTGAAGTAGAAATGGGCGGGACACAAAGTTTGATGGTCGATGGGGTCCCAAGGTGCTGGAGTGGCGACCCCGCACCGGGAAGCGCAGTGTTGGCAAACCACCCACCAGGTGGACCGACTACATCAAGCGAGTCACAGGGAGCCGCTGGATTCAGGCGGATAGACCGAGGCCTGTGAAGGTCCATGCAGGAGACTTATGTACAGCAGTGGACGTCTATAAGTTGACAAAAAAGAAGGAGAAGAAGGAGACCTTCCTAAAATTATTTAATAGAAATGATACCAATGTAACCCTCGCTTCGCTTGAAATAGCGAACCTGCACTGAAAAGCGCAGTGTTGGCAGACCCCTCACTAGGTGGTCCGACGACACCAGACGGAGCAACACCGAAGTCTGTGGAAATCCATGCAAAAGACCTTTGTCCAGCATTTAATATCTATTAGTTGATAAAAAAGAACCCTCGCTTCGTAGTAATAAGATCAGGAGATCCAGGAGGAAGAGGTTATACTTTGTCATGAACCTATCCAGATATTGACGGGTAGTTTGTAACATAATTTTATCACATAGCGGAACAAATCGGTAATAAGGAGTATTATGTATCTATTCTATGATATTTTATACGTATTGTCTATTGGTATCATTGTGGTCTCGGAGGAAAAAAAATGGTTTTGGTAGATTCACTTAACTATTCGAAAACGATTGTAAAAGTTGAATTGAATAAAAACATTTCTATTTCTATTGAAATAATATATAATCACGCTTACATATTTTTTGCATAAGCCCGTCCGTCGACTTTTATTATTCATTGATAAATTGTCCGTTGCACAATTAGGTGTCTAGCCTAGGTATGCAATTATTGTTGCAAGGATGTCGAGTAAATAATTACTAAGGCTTTCTGTTTTACATTTGGGGCTTATTTCACCATCGACGAGTATTTAATTTAATTCAGTTCCCAAATAGTGGCTTTTAGGCGTGCCAAACCTAATGCTAAACCGAGGAATGTTGACGTTCTGACAGTTTTTGTACTGAAAATCTATCAAAATAGCAAAACTCGTCGTACTCAAGTTATTATACTAATCTTTGGTCGATCTATTAATGCTTGTGAAATGTTGTGAAATAATAGATATAAAAACCAGTACTTGAGAATTGAATTGCATTGTCATTTTTATATTTATTCCTTATAATAAAATAATCTGTGTTCCTAATCAAAAAAAAATCTTACAATATTTCTAGACGTTTCGTTTTAGCTCTATCTTTGTGTTACAAGAATTAAAAGCTAATTTGAAACGAATCTGAAAATCTCAGAAAGCTTTTGTTAAAATACATGGAATAGAAAGCTCTCAAATTAATTTAATGACTCAGTTTATTTCGAGTAGTGTCAAATGACAAATTGCTATGTCAAAGGGTTTTGACGATTTTGATGAAATTTCTTGATTGAAATCTGGATTCCTTTTTTTGATATTACATATCTTCATTGAGACCTTGTAGTGGTTTTCTTGAGCAGTGAAGGGAGACGCGGGTTTGATCCCAGGCCCTGTCTTTCGCATTGGGCCAGTGTGGTGCACTGTGGCCTCCAACCCTTCTCTGAGACCCAAAGACCATCTAGTAGTTAGACCATTTCAAAAAAAAAAAATTTTTTTATTCCATGATAAGATAGTCCTTGACTGCAATCTCACCTGATGGTAAATGACGGTGCAGTCTAAGATGGTAGCGGGCTAACTTGGAAGGGGTATAGCAGTGTAAATTCAACCCATACCCCTAATCGGTTTCTACACGCCATCGTGCCGGAACGCTAAATCGCTTGGCGGCACGTCTTTGACTGTAGGGTAGGTAGAGTAAATTATAACAAATTGCCCCCGCTGGGAATCGAACCCGAGACCTCCCAGTTAAAGACCACAGCGCTCACCACTGCGCCAGGGAGGTCGTCGTGGACTGCTCTTTCTCTCTTCTCAACTCTTGTATTATGTTTCAGTTTACCCCAGCGGCGGAATGCTAGAGATGTCGAACGGTTACCCCGGGTCCGGTTCGCCGCTCGGCGCCGGCTGCACCCCCTCGCCCTCCCCCGGCCCGGCGCCGTCGCCGCACCGACATCCGCACAAATCGCACGCACACGCACCGCCCCCGCACCACTCGCCCCGGAACAACTTGCGCGTTGTCATACCCAGTTCAATGCCACCACCACAGGATGATATATCGTATGCTGGAGAGGTGAGTCACGTGCCATCAAGTATGACACAATCTAGTTATCTAGTTGTGGTTATCTAGTCATATAAGTTCACATCTAGTTACCCCAGCGTTGAAAGGAGACGACGAATTTTCCATGCAGTTGAGATTAAAAGGAAAAGTTGTTACGAATAAATATTCTGAATTAATAGTATGCATGAACGTCATCTTTAATTTGAAAATGAATATCAATTTCATTATTTGTACAATAATATTTAGAAATAACACGATTTGGTACATTTTGTTCCCTTCATAACAAAAAACAGAAGAAAAAGCTTTTTATATGACAACTAGCTTTTGCTCGCGGGTTTGCTCACGTTAAGTTCGATTTTTCAAATCCCTATTTTACCCCCTTAGGGCTTGAATTTTCAAAAATCCTTCCTTAGTGTGCGCCTACGTCATAAAAAGAACCAACTGTAAAAATTTCAAGTTTCTAACTTCAGTAGTTTAGGCTGTACGTTGATATCTCAGTCAGTCAGTCAGGACTTTGAATTTTATTAATATATATATAGCTACTCGTGCTGATTCACTGATTCACTCACTCACTCACTCACTGACTCATTGATCACCTCTCCTGTAAAATTTTGTATGGAAAAAAATTTTTTCACGCATGGTTTCGTATAGAGGACAAAAATTCATTCGGAGGAAAAATATGGAGAGAGCTGATGATTGAGGATTTCGGAGACGGCTGAGGAGCACCGGCCAGGGTATCGAAGATAGGTAGGGGGTGTTCAACCAAATGTCACTCGAAACCTCATCCAATTGGCAGAGAGCCGAAAAAAAACTCCAAAATGGCAGATTCAAGATGGCGGCCATACAAATTTCGTCGGTGTCTATCTCGGAAACTATAAAACATGGAAGAGTGATTTCTTGGAAAAGGATGATCAGGACTCGAAGGTCTACTTGATGAATAGAAAAAAAATTCAAGATGGCGGAATTATTTTTTTTCCATACAAAATATATATGCAAGACTTTATGCGGCGCCTTTTCAAAATTTATGATGGTTTCGTATAGAGGACAAAAATTTATTTGTAGGAAAAATATGGAGAGAGCTGATGGTTGAGGATTTCGGAGATGGGTAAGGAGCACGGCCAGTATATCGAAGATGGGTGGGGTGTGTTCAAACAAAAGTCACTCGAAACCTCATCCAATTGGCAGGGAGCTGAAAAAAAATTGAAAATGGTGGATTTAAGATGGCGGCCATACAAATTTCGTCGGTGTCTATCTCGGAGACTATGAAAGATGGAAGAGTGGTTTCTTGGAAAAAGATAATCAGGGCCTGAAGGTCTACTTGATGAATAGAAAAAAAATTCAAGATGGCGAATTTTTTTTTATACAATAATAATGGCGAATTGGGAACTATGCAAGAATTTCATACGGTTTCCTTTGCAAAATTTCTGATAATTTGGAGGAAAAATATGGAGAGAGCTGATGATTGAGGATTTCGGAGACGGGTGAGGAGCACGGCTAAGGTATCGAAGATAGGTGGGGAGTGTTCAAACAAAAGTCACTCAAAACCTCATCCAGTTGGCAGGGAGCTGAAAAAAACTTCACAATGGCGCATTCAAGATGGCGGCCATACAAATTTCGTCAGTGTCTATCTCGGTGACTATGAAAGATGGAAGAGTGGTTTTCTGGAAAAAGATGATCAGGACTAGATGGTCTACTGGATGATTAGAAAAAAATTCAAGATGGCGGTATTTATTTTTTTCATACTAAATATATGAAAGACTTTAATACGGTTCCTTTTCAAAATTTCTGACGGTTTCGTATAGAAGACATAAATTCATTTGAAGGAGAAATATGGAGAGAGCTGATGATTGAGGATTTCGGAGACGGGTGAGGAGCACGGTCAGGGTATTGAAGATAGGTTGAGGGTGCCCAAACAAAAATCACTCGAAACCTCATCCAATTGCCAATGAGCTGAAAAAAAAACCCACCAAAATGGTGGATTCAAGATGGCGGCCACACAAATTTCGTCGATGTCTATCTTAAAGAGTGTACAAGTTGGATTAGTGGTTTTGTGGTAGAAAATGATCAGGCCCTGAAAGTCTAAGAGCAGAAAAACCGCGGTCCGCTGCAGCGGGCCGCGCACCCACGCACCCTACTAGTATATTATATAGATATAGATAGATAAGTTTCAGTTTTAAAAAATCTGAGTTTTCTTGACGGGCTCTCGTGGCAGTACTCGTATTATTTTATAACAATTATTATCTTATTCTTCTTGTATACTTCTGTCGTAGACGCCACTAAGCTACTCAGGACTCGGCAACTTCGGCGGACCACAGGACTTCAGCATGAGCTCGGACATCGGCATCGGGCTGTCGTGGGGCGCGCACCAACTGCAGACCCTACAGCACAATAGGTACATGTCTGTGCCCAATTTTATACATTTACTAGCTTTTTGTCAAAACAAACGTTACCATTAATCTTCTAAACGCATTTTAACATTCACACACGTTGATGTATCACATTTTTTTCTTTTTTATTACACTAATATTATAAAGGCGAAAGTTTTTATGTGTGTGTGTGTGTGTGTGTGTGTGTGTGTGTGTGTGTGTGTGTGTGTGTGTGGGTGTGTTTGTTACTCTTTCACACAAAAACTACTGGACGGATTTGGTCGAAATTTGGAATGGAGATAGATCATACCCTTAGTCCACGCGGACGAAGTCGCGGGCATCATCTAGTAATATTATAAAGGTGAAAGTTTGTATGGTGTGTGTATGTGTGTGTTTGTTTGTTACTCTTTCACGCCACAACGAATGAACCAATTTGGTTGAAATTTGGAAAGGAGATAGGCCATACTCAGGATTAACACACACCTTCAAGAACATAATGGAGAACTACCAGGCATGCAGGTTTATTTTTATTTTTTATGTAAATATAATAAGGATTTACTAGACAATTAATTGCATTTCCCACAAAATGCAATTTTTGAGTTAGGCCACTTTAATTCTAAAGGTGCGATATGTAGGAATGTCCAAATACTCTTCGACTCTTCCTATTTAATCGATTTCTTTTTTGTCAACGAATCAAATTCGACGATGACAAAAAACTGACCTTCGGGAAAAGTTCGTGATTCAAGCTCAATTAACTTTTACGTGGATTGCGGTAGACTGATCTTAGTACAGCTCAATGAAAGGAATTCCCATATTCCTTAGGTATCTACTTCCTTAAATAAAAAAGTTATTCAAGTAACGAACTAAAAAAAGAAATTAGGAAATACATGGTGCCTATTACTTGATTATATTTTTTTTTTGTTTCATAAAATTGTCTTGAATTCTAAATTCTTAGACCGATCTCAGAAGAAAGAAATAAAAGGAACTCCCATTTTCTGGTGGACTTATTTATTCCCTTTAATATTAATTTTTACCTTCTTTAAAAATTAATAAAAATACGGGACTTTAATGAACTAGGAAAAAAGGAAATACCGATTGTCTCGAACTTTCTAATTCTTACCTTATGTCAATTCAATAATAAATCAATATTAATAATTAAATTACTATGTTACTGAATTCCAAATCAAAATGGACTATTCAAGAAAATGAGATAAAGTAAATTTACAAACTACAGTGTCAATTTAATTTCTAAAATAATTAATTTAATAAAAACAACAAGCTCCGCCGAGACAGCATTTCGCTGCCGTGACCAGGATTCGAACCTGGGTTACTACGGCCACAACGTAGGGTCCTAACCACTAGACGATCACGGCTATCGGAGCAGTTGATATAAACACCGAATTTACCAGCTAGGTACTTGCATTCACGTCAGTTTTCATTTCACGCTCGACTGACCCCCAATTCATCGATTGATCATTAAATGGCGTGAAATTTCGCCAATTGAATCAATTCTCGGAAACTCTTACACTAACCTAAACTGTTTTTCATTCACAAAATAGATCAAAATTAGTCTTTGTAATGTCAATTATATTTCGATGCTACGTTCTCGAGATTAAAATATATTACACTTGTAGTTCCACTTTCCAATGTAGCCATTAATGCACATAGTTTAGAGAAAAACCTCTAAAAAAAAAAAAAGAAAATATTTGTGTAGACAGATAGTTCAGTTTCAGTTGACATACTCTTTGGTCGTCATTCACATTTTAGTGCTTCGCCATTTTGCACGTGACATATTATTTATTATTAAATAAATGCAGTGTTGTGGTAAAAGAATGCCGAAAAGGAATCGTAGTGAGACGGAGTTTTTAGTATATATCAAGAAGAAAATAAAAGAACTTGAAAGAAAGTTATTGAAAAGTAAACGGCATTCTTCTTCAGATTCTGAGTTATCCGTCGATCTTCAAGGTATTTATCATGTTAATTACTGTGGTATACGTTTTAACGACTAGAGTTATTACATACCATTAATAATAATTAACAAAATATCGTAATAATTACGATAAGTTCTTACACTCGGGTTCACGATGCAACGCTTGAGTTCATCTTACCCGCAGTAACATGTCCGGACCTCTCTGCAGGTACGGGACATACGTATGCCTGTTTAGGTATACCTACATGGGTTATCGGCGTTATCTCTAGTTATTTTTTTGTAATTTGTTTGTAATACAATGTAATAATAGTGTATACTTTGTATACATGCGAATTTATTTCAAATAATTTTTTTTCGGAACAAACTGTTTAAACCGACATGATTGCAGAGCTGCTAATAGATGAACCCAGGCCCTCGACTACTAGGTGCCACCGGGAGTCCTCGCAGTTGAGAGAAGTCGCCCAAACCATGGAAGAAGATCTTGAGACTGAAGTTCTGCCGGAACCAGAGACACGATTAGTTGAAATAACCTTGGAGATTTTAGGTGAAAATCCGTCAGTCACTAAAACGTTTGGCAAGGATATTCAAAATGACCTAGCCGTTCGTTTTGAGTTTATAGCGACGTCAGGGCTCGAAAAAGACCTTCGTAAGCAACTTATTGAGTCTCATCTGCCTCCGGCTAATTGTAAATTAATAGATTCGCCATCACTCAATCCGGAGATTAAGGCAGCCGTTGCTGACCTCATACAAAATCGCGATAAAGCTGTGCAAGTCAAGCAAAAAGAAGTAAGACGGTCGACTTTCTGTCAATCAGAATTTTTGGAAGTGGGTTTTATTTAAGTACCGCTCTATCACTATGTAGCGCAGTTTCATCTCTAGGTGAAGCTATTACATTACTTTTGGCAAAAGAGTCCAAAGATCCCGTGGTTTTGAAACTTTTAATGGATACGGGACGCATTTTATGCGACTGTCAATACAACGATTCTGTCACTCGACGTAATTTTATACTCGCGGCTTTAAAGAAGGAGCTAAAAGAACAGCTTCGAGAAACAAAGATTGATCAGATGCTTTTCGGCCAAAAACTCGTTGATACAATATAAACAGCGAAAGCAATAAATATTTCGAGAGCTGAATTAAAAGCCGCTCAGCCGTATAAAGGTCCACCAAACAGTCAAGAACCGCCACCGGCACTGACTAAGAAAAATTTAAGCTGGAAAGCTCCTTCCCCGAGCCATAGACCGACGGGGAGTGTTCGTGCCAAAGAACACAAGACTGCTCAGTGGTCGCAGCACGCGCATTCATCAAGAGCGTCGCGGCCGATCACCAGCCGCAGCCGCCGTCTTTGTTTTACGAGCAATGGTGTCAAATTACATCGGACCGAACCGTATTGTCATGGATTAGCGGATACGAAGTACCGTTTTCCCAAAATCCTGTACAACATATAATTTCGCAAGCTCCGAATTACGCTGACGTCGAAATAAGTAATATTAATTAGACAGATTTTATTAACAATTAATAGGTGCTATATCAGAATGCGGGTCCTGTAATGATCAGTTTATATCTAGTATATTTGTAATATCAAAACCGAACGACAAGACTCGTTTAAGTCTGGATTTTTTGAAACTAAATATTTTAAATTGGAAGACTTACGCACTATTATAAGGTTAATTTCAGAAGAATGTTTTTTATCAAATATTGATCTACAAGATGCATATTTGTTACTTAAAATTCATAATAGTTAAAAAAGTACTTGAGGTTTATATGGAAAGATAATTTATACGAGTTGACAGAATGTATAATTGCCGTACTGCACCGTATATTTTTACTAAGCTAGTGAAACCTGTTTTGAAATTGTTACGATGTACCAGCCACATATCTACTATTTATTAGGATGATATCTGCCTAATATCACGGAATTATACAGATTGTTTAGACAATATCAATATGACAAAGAAACTTCTGTGCACATTAGGTTTGATTATAAACGAATTACTCGCTTAGTAGGACTTTTGACATTGCTTGTCCGGCAATTGAATATGGCTGGCTTGTAAACAAAGGAATTTGAGAGGTCCAAATAATTAAACTTAAAGGACATACCATATTAATTATCTTGAGTTATTAGCGTCTTTTATTGGACTAAAGATTTTTGTAGAAGATTTAACTAATAAACAAGTCGTTATGGAGTAGAAGCATCCCACCGTCGTCTAATTAAGATTATGCTGGCGTCATTCGTAGATAACTTCATAAAACAATACGATACTTGTTTAAAGAAGTGGTATTTAATTTTTGCATTGCCAATCATTTAATTATGGCTTCAATACTTAATATCAATTATTTTTAACTAATTTTTTCACGCTGGAGCTCAATACGGATCTTTAAATAACTGCGGATCGGCTCTCTCTCTTTTCAAAGGGGTTCTTAGGATCCGTCCCCCTTTACCTAAATACGACACTATGTGGGATACTTCTTTAGTTATAGATAATTTAGCTAACTGGGCACCTAATGAAAATTTATCGCTTGGAAAAATTTGTAAGAAGTTGATTACCTTGTTGGTCTTGTTACGGCTCATAGGGTCCAAACTCTATCAAAGATTAATGTTAACAAGATTGGTATTTCGGTGAATGAGATTTCAATTAAAATAACTGTGTTATTTAAGACATCTCGAGTCTTACAACCTTTACAACCAGTGTAGTAATACCCCTTTTTTTTCGTGAAAGGCCTGAAATTTGTCCAGCTAAATTATTGATTGGTTATTTACATTTAACTAGAACTTTGCGTAACAATCACAATTTTCTTTTCATAAGTTTTAAAAAAACCACATAATAAAGTTTGAGCTCAAACTCTAGGGTAGATAGATAAAGGAGACCTTAGGGGCTAGTGGAATTGATGTGTCTCAGTTTTCAGCGCATAGCATTCGACACGCTACTAGTACCTCTAAGTAGAGGGGGTTGATATATCACTTAGCAACCTATTACAGCATGCTATCTTTCCATAGCACACAGCCAGTGCTACATACGTAGGCGCGGTGGTGCTACGATGCTATATTTACAGTTAGCAGATTGATTTATCGCAACTCGCAATAAACATGCTATGTGATTTAGCATGTTGCAAGACATAGCGCGTGCGCCAGCCGCCCTCAAGCTTCCTAATTAAAGTTGCTATAGCATAGCATTTTTTATAGCATGCTAAAATTTTATAGTTTATAGTCAGTAGCATGATATCGATTTATAGCATTTTTGAACAACTCTACCTCTAACTCATAAACAGGGTATTAATTTGAATCTAATTCGGAAAATGGCAGGTTGAAGCGGTACTTCAACGATATTTGCCAAATTCTATAAAAGAGATATCATTAGGCCTGGTGCAGAAGAACAATCTTTTGCTAGGAGTAATTAAGATACCAACAATAGTTGTTTAAATAAATAAAATTATAAAAAAAAGAAATTATAAAAAATGTATTTTTATAATCTTAAACAAGATATATGTTGATGTTATTATAAAATATATCTGATTTAATTTATGGAATAACATTCTTGGTGTTGGTAACATTGGAAACAAAAATTAAAATTATTATTTTTAATTAAGTGTGTTTTCCGTGGTTAATTTACTGTGATATTTCAAACTCTCAAGGTCTACAAGTGTAATATATTTTAATCTCGAGAACGTAGCATCGAAATATAATTAATGATTAAACGAACTTACCTGTAAGTGAAGTTCTATCATAATTATGTGAGATGCTACGTTCGAAGAGATTAAAGTCCCCCCCTCCCGGCATGCTAATGCGTTGCCCCTTAACTTTTGAAATATCACAACGTGCAAGTACTCTCAATTAAATGACGACCAAAGAGTATGTCAACTGAAACTGAACTATCTGTCTACACAAATATTTTCTTTTTTTTTTTTTTAGAGGTTTTTCTCTAAACTATGTGCATTAATGGCTACATTGGAAAGTGGAACTACAAGTGTAATATATTTTAATCTCTTCGAACGTAGCATCTCACATAATTATGATAGAACTTCACTTACAGGTAAGTTCGTTTAATCATTAATTACAACTTGTAAGCATTGTAAGTAGGTACTAGACGCGTGTGCCCAATATACTTCCAAAAAAGGAGGAGGTTCTCAATTCGTCGGATACTTTTTAAGCTATTACATAGCTTCTATCGCGGGCCTTGAGCGTGGAGACCGAATCCAGAAATTCCGTAACGAAAATAACCTGACACGGGACTCCTCTCACCGCTAGATGGCGTTGATAAAAAATGCTATGCAATAGCTTTACCGCGGCAGTCCCCGAGTGCCACACGTTTTTTTTATGTATGTTCCCCGATTACTCGAAGACGCCTGGCCTGATTTGGAAAATTCTTTATTTGTTTGATAGGGTATACTTCCCAGCTGGTCCCATTGTCTTCAGGTCAAGATCTGATGATGGGATCCTCGAGAAATCGAAGGAACTCTTCAAATTTTATAGGCACAATTGATATACTTTTTAGTGGCGTTTGAAGTCGGTTTTTTAAAAAGATTTTTTACGATTTTATCGATTGACTGAAGGTATACCTAAATAGATTAATGCGTATATATAAACAGCAAAAATTACAGTCATTCGCTACCGCTAGATTTTCAAGGGCATGCGATAGAAACTTTGTTTTTACCAAACTAAAGATCACTTCGATATCCGGATTGTTTATATATGACAGTAAATAACAGCGGTTGAATATAAGTAAGGGTACTCCTCAATTTTTCCAAATAACCAGTCATGTATACAGCGTTACAAAGCGCGTTACGCACGAGTAATTGCTAAACTCGGTTTCTTGTTTGACAACAAAAAATAGTACTTACCTACGAAATGGTCGCTTAAACCCCATTTAATTGGAAGTTTTAAGTAATTCTTATAGGTATTTACAACGAAGAACTTAATATATTATTATTTTTATTTTTTTCTAAGTGCCTGAGGGTTATCCATAATGTTTTCAAAGGTGTGTAAAGTTTGCCAATCCGCACTTGTCCAACTAAGCCTTTTCCAAATATCGATGATGCGCTATTCATAATTAAAAGTCAAAATTTTGCTTAATGTTTTGTGCTGACAAATAATGTCAAGTTCGTAAAAATTAAGAACTACAGTTCCACCAAAATAGCTGTTCACTGCCGTCACCAGGATTCGAACCTGTGGCACGTAGGGTCCTAACCACTGGAAGATCACGGTTGTCGGAGCTTCTTCTTACTTCTTCATGACCGATTCCATGACAGCGAATATCATGTTACCATTTCATTTTAAATGGTGACTCGACGGCAAACTTGATCGTATGTAGCCTCCCTAACACTTGACGCGCTGCTCAACGCGACGCGTTTGTTGCCCTCCCTTCTTGCTTTATAACGTTGTGTTTATTGAACAAATTACTAAACTCCTCTTTTTCTCTAAACTCCAGTTCCCCTTACAGCAGCAGCCTCCCGGTGCTGGGCGGGGGCACGCCGCCGCCCGCCGCGTCGCCCAGCAACGTGAAGATCAAAGCGGAGCCCGTGTCCCCTCCCCGCGCGCCCGACCACCTGCACCGGGGGCCGCCGCCCGCGCCGCAGCCCGCGCACCTGTCCGGAGCCATTGATGGTAAGTACGGTAAGTCGAAAAGTCGCTTCAATGAAGTCGCTCATTTGCGACAAGGGTGACATACCTAATTCAAATTCGACGACGAGAGATCTCTCGCTAGAGAGAATGTTCTGTTAATGCTAACGGTCTCGAAACAACGCAGTGGCCAGAGTGCGACAGAGCAAAAGCTCTCTCGCTCTTATTTTTTTTTGCTTAGCGCAATATTTTTTTTATAGCAAAAAATATAAATTTTCGATACTACAATTGGTGAATTTTGGATTGGTGAATATGTCACCCTTGTCGTAAATGAGCGAAATATTCTTATCCTATTTCCTATTATCCTATCCTATTATCCTATTAAAATTATAAATGCGAAAGTTTGTATGTTTGTTACTCAATCACATCGCAACGACGGGGCCGATTTGGCAAAGAGATGGATTATAGTCTGGAATAGCACATAGGCTACTTTTTATCCCGGGAAATAACAGAGTTCCTCCAAAAAAACCTTAATCTACGCGAACGAAGTCGCGGAAATCATCTAGTCTAAATATATAAAAAGAAAAGGTGACTGATTAACTGATTGATTGACTGACTGATTGATCTATCAACGCACTGCTTCGACCACTGGACGGATCGGGCTAAAAGGCATACAGATAGCTATTATAACGTAGACATCCACTAAGAAAGGATTTTTGAAAGTACAATCGCTAAGGGGGTAAAATAGTGAACATTAGTTTATCTTTCAGGATCAGTGACGTCGAGCAACATGGGCTCGCCGGTCGGGCAGGACATGAGGCATGCCAACACCGTCCCACTAGACTACGAGCAGCCCCACACCAAGCGGCCGAGGATCGACGGCTGGGCCACATAGCTAGGCTATGAGGCCTTCGGTTCCTACCCGAGGCCCCTCCACCCGCACTGCTAGGCGCCCAGGCGTCCGCCGGGCCCCCTCCAGGCCCCGAAACGTGGCAAACTCCTCCATCGAGCTTTCGGTACTATACCGTCCTGGTCTACACAAAATGCTCTTTTCCTCAGACCCGATCGGAGCATAATTTATTCTACACAATTTATAGAGAGTTGAACAAGGTGCTTTTAAAAATATGGCACGGTTTTTACGTTAGGCTATACCGATTAGAAAACGCGGAATTAATCAGGAAAAGGGCAGATTAGTGCTATTTACTCTCCCCCTTACGAACTTTACTTTCCCCTATAGGTGTTGAATAAATGTTCATATTCACAGTACCCTTCTATGATACGTAATTAAATAATGTAATATTGCACATACGAGTACACTAAAGATTAAGGGTTAATGTTTAAAATTAAGTACAATATTATATAGATGCAAACCTGATCAATTTTTAAACGTATCTATGAGGTTATAGATAGATTTTTAATTACCCTTGTATATAGCGACGTTATATGTGCAATCCGTGCCATTGTCTGTTAAGCTTATAGTCGATTAGTGATATAATAATATAATTATGCAAGTTGTTCTGACGTTTGGTGCGTGGACTGTGAACCAGCTGCCGGAGGAAAAGCGTGCATTATAGACCAGTTATAGTGCAAGTGCGTTTTAAGACTATTAAAAAAAACGACTGTTGACTTTGTGTTAGTGTTTTAAAGTTTTTTTGTGCCATTTTAAAATATCATTAGTGTGACATCCGAACTTTGAATCTTTGTAAATTAAGTAAGCGTAGCGTCATCACAGAAGATAATAAGTTATGTATTGGATATTGTACTTTATCTATTGACATATTTATACATGAGAATCATAATAATATTTACATAATATGTATACACGTCCCGTTAGGAACGAATGTTATGTAATGTAAGTAGGTAATGTTAGCTAGAGATGACTATATAAAGGTACCACACGAAGCTTTAAAATTCTTATGATTACACTCGCACTCTAAGCAGTCTTGTAAGTTAAAAAACACAATTTAAATCATAATTTAGGTCTCCTGAAGATTCTGCAAGTCATCATTCGATGTAATCTTATTGACACAGTGAAAAAAAAACTCGAAAAATTTATTTAAAGCACGTGCGGGCGTTTCTCATTTCCCAGACCAAAAATAAAGTCAATTTTGAATATCTTAAATTGTAAAACTGTACTTCTAAAGTACCCATCGTTAGTAATTATAATATTTAGTGGCTATAATTGGTTACTAGTAAAAGGATAGCTTGTTGTTAGCGAATTTTATTTTGTTAATGTGATCTGAAGTGTTGCATTAAAAATCCTGTTAGCATCAAATGTAACCGCAAAGAACCTATTTGTAACGTTCTAAGCTTTAATCATAACACAGAAAATATATTTATCACTTAATACCATAGCATATTTTCGTAAAGCACTATAAAATCACATGCCACCCTATTTTTAGATAATATTGTATACTCATGATAAAATATAGACTTCATTGTTAATCATGAACAAATCGCTCCTAGGGATAACTATTTTTACCCAAATGTGAATGTCCATTTATATGACCCTTTTTATTTCTTACCTCCTTTAAAAACCTGTTTCACTGTAGACCAACTCTTTTAACTCGGTAGTTGACTTTTCTCAAAAAAAAGACGTGTGGCACTCGGGGACTGCCGCGGTAAAGCTATTGCATAGCATTTTTTATCAACGCCATCTAGCGGCTCACCGTAGAGGAGTCCCGTGTCAGGTTATTTTCGTTACGGAATTCCTGGATTCGGTCTCCACGCTGGCCCGCGATAGAAGCTATGCAATAGCTTAATAATTTTTTTCTTTAGAATTTGATTAAAAGGGAAGTATATAGTGAAGGCAAATGGGAAATATATTTTTGAGGTCGATTTTTCTACTACATCGTAAATTGCTCAAAATACTAATTATTCAGCTTTTGATTTTAGTCAACTATCGAATTCCTTAACCTAATACATGAATGCTTTTAAAACATAAATCAGTTGAATATTAGTTAGTTGCTGTCCAAGGAAAACATTTTCAAATAGGAAACTGCTCAGTTAGTGTTGTCACATACATTTAAAAACATGGATTATTGGAACATGTTCAATTTATTGAATAGTCTGATCGAATATATTATGAATAGTCTGGTTCGTCAATAAACATAAATTGTATCTACATTTTACAACACTAGAAAAAGTTCAAATTTTAAATAACATTATTATATCGAGCGTTTGTATACTAAATAATAATATATTCAAGTATTAGGTTACCTGCCCCTCATATCTTCTCACTGTAGATGCCTTACTCACAGTGCCTAAATGTACCATAATTATATAACTAATTTGTATCATACGTATAGATTTTTTGCATCGATTTTGTCACATCCTAATATTTATAAGTATTTACAAACTATAAATAAACATTTATAATAAACAAACGTAATAACTTGCGAGTGAAAAACTGGGACTCTAAAACAGTATTTCAATTGCAAGAATATAATAAACTATGAACATTGTATAAAATGTACAGTTGCAAATACCTTTAGTGTTAGTATAATAGTCAGTACAATTCGTCAACTGTACTCGGTTGGAAATAATTAATTAAACCAATTTATATGTAGGTAAAAATTATAGGAAATGTTACTGTTTAATATGAACCGAGCACTGTAATTAAAGTAACAAAATTATGTAATCCTTCAAATCACAGTAACAAAATGTTGAATGTATATTTGTTAAAATATGTACAGGGAGGTAACCAATTTGAAGTTCAAAAGTCTGAACGGTTAAGAAAAGAAAATGTATTTTCGCATTGTAAAATATTATACACCACTAGAACGTAATACGAATTAATATTTTAATACTGAGCATAATAATTGAATGTTGTCCCTTTGTTTAAGGGAGTATATTGGTACACCGTATATAATAGGTATGTGTAGTATAAAAAGTCTAAATTGTTAATGTGATACCATTGCAATGCACTGTTACAAATTTCTTGTTTTTTATCAAATTCTAAAGTTGCGTTAATCCTATTCTATGATGATCGCACATTACAGCGCGCAATGAGTTTTTAATACCCTGAAGAGTTATTAATAATTGTGTCTTACGAATTTCCAGTCAATCTCTACGTCATATTCCTCGTAGTCCATTCCAGTAACAATCATAATCATATCACGGCAGGGTTTTCGATAATTCGTTAATCGAATTTATGCTCTGAAAACTTTTGAAGAACGTTAAAATTCAACTATAATTTATACTAAAGGATAGTGATATAATAATTCTATAGTAAATACTCCACGAGGCGTAAGCTCAGCTTTGCATTATTCGTTAAACGAAAAATACTAGACATAATACACAGCAACAAATATACAGCAAGTTTTTTTAACTTACTTTTTTTAAAATATATATACGAGCGCTTGGCTGCAATCTCACCTGATGGTAAATGAAGCTGCAGCCTAAGATGGTCCGCACTTGCCTAGAAAATACCTACTCACTCTTGATTTAAAGACACCCACATTACAGTTAGTTGGACAAACGGAAGCCGGATGAGTATTCCAAATTGCGGTGTATTAGGTACGAGGAAGCAAAGCGCTTAGTGCGAGAATGGAATTTCGACCACGTAGCGGTGCAGATTCGTACGATACCTTGCGGTTCGGTGGTAGAAAGATGATTGTGGTCCTATCCACGGCTTAAGCCGCTTTGTAGGTACTACTTTTAGCCATCACTTACACATAGAGTTGTTCAAAAATGCTATAAATCAATATCATGCTACTGACTATAAATTATAAAACTTTAACATGCTATAAAAAATGCTATGCTATAGCAACTTTAATTAGGAAGCTTGTGGGCGACCGGCGCGCGCGCTATGTCTTGCAACACGCTAAATCATATAGCATGTTTATTGCAAGTTGCTATAAATCCATCTGCTAACTGCCCGGCCGCCTCAGCGTCGCTGCTACGCGCAGTGTGCTACACCGCCTACAGCGCTACGTATGTAGCACTTGCTGTGTGCTATGGAAAAATAGCATGCTGTAATATGTTGCTAATTGCTATATTAACCACCTCTACTTACACAGAAGCAAAACTGAGGTTACGCGTCGCGAACGGTACCTACTGCTAATGGATCGCTTACGAGGCGCGATGTAATGTTCGATCAGCTTTTGATAGTTTGTTCCTAAATCGTTTATCCTAGGTAGCTAGGTATACTTTTCTCATGATGAGTCAATAGAACCAAGTAGCTCTATGTAGCTTCGTATTCGTTTCAGCAGCCTTACATAGATCAGCCTCGTTTTACGGCGTTCGTCTCAACTAAGGTATTCACTTATTTATTTACTAGTTGAGGCCCGCGACTTCGTTCGCGTGGACTGAGGTTTTTTAGCCTATATGTTATTCCAGACTGATCTAGTTCTGTGCCAAATTTCAGCAGAATCGGTTCAGTCGTTGCGACGTGATTGAGTAACAAACATAGTAGGATTTAGTACCAGAGAACAAAACAATAAAACATAAATATTTAAGGGATGTGCACAAGGACAGCTTTAGGTTTAGTATAAGATTTAATTCGATTGATCGTATTCTTATACGATGACGTTAGCGTCAAAGTAAATTGAACCATAAAAATATTCAATTAGAGCTCAATTTCTTGTGTGCATATACGTTTACGAATACGGATATCTACGCTCCAAATTAAAATCGATGGCATTGAATTTGTGACTTTATATCAATACTGTTAAGGTATACTAACCCTACTTCCTACTTATGTCTAAGGAAGAGATTTCTTCCAGATCTTTCCAGTCTTGTCTCGAGCTATGTGGTGTGTGCTATCGAATACGAAGCTTATGAGTTCAACTAGCGCTTTTCAAAATGTCCGGTATTCCCAACTCGTTCGCAAATTTCTTCCTTCATTGTGAAAAGTCATATTTACTGTTATTGAGACATTGCAAATTGTTTGTAAAGCCAATTCACTAAGCAAGTAAGCAACAAATGTCTTGCAACATGTTGCTCAATATGTAGCCAAACATACTGAGCAAAGAACGAAAGGCGCGACGTCTAGCAACTCGTTGCTAAACATGTTTAGCGTCAGTGGTTGCACCTCAAATGTTGCTTAGTGAATAAAAGGCCTAAAATGCAAAACTTCGTGTGCTTTCCCTTTTTGAAATTTGCTCAACCGTTGTTGTAATTTGGCTGGTTATTTTTTTTCGTGCAATGCGATTTTAAATAATTTTAAATAATAAAAACACATAGATTTATCATGAAGTATTAAAAGGTCTGAAGTTGATTTTTCAAATCGATTTGCTATTTTTCAAATGTTTGTTAAAGAAGTCGGTTCAAAATGAAACCAATTAGCAAACGTGATGGACAATTCAATGAATGAAATCATATTATGCCTTTAAACTCCACTTCGCAACAAATTGTATAAAAAAAAATCTTATTACACTTTTTACGAGTAAAGCTGTCAATATTTCAATCGTATTTTATTTTATTTAGAAAAAAAAACCGCAGTACTAAGATCAACAAAAATGTCCAAGAGTTAGTTATAAAATTAATCTGTGAGAGTAAGTTATTGATTTTTTCGAAATTACTATTTAATTTACAAAAAAATATTATCATTTTCTTGGATATAATATTTCAATTTCAACAAATGGTGATAAAAATCGAATGTTCAACTTATTTTATCACAAACTGGATTTTATTTATTTATTTATATTAATGATATAAGTACCAAAAATATTATGTTATTATAAAGTTCGAAATGAAGATATCTCTAATAGTTCTTTTGTAAATAATGCATTTAATTACCTAGTTAGAAACATCGAATAGTAACGTTACATATTTGATGCTTAGAAACGTTGTTTTGATGTCAAAATTATACTTTGGAATACCTACTCGAAAAATAACAATGAATTTTTCGACTGACAAAAAGTAGGCGCAAAAGTATTTCAATTTTTATTGACGGCTTCACTCGTACATCGGTCAGTATAGTTCTTTCAACTCACGAGGGCACGTGAGCTTTACTTGTGGTTACGTCGTGTACATGCACATTGCGTAAGTGTGCGTGCCTATCCAGAGCCTAGGTGGGAGCGATCTAGCGCGAGGAAGCTCTCGCTCCCACTTAGACACGACACACACACAACCATGAGCCACGCGTCCTCGTGAATTGAAAGAACTATACTAAATAACTATATTCACGTTGTTGTTACCTACATACCTATCATCTGAGATTGCACTCAACATGTTGTTAATCCATACATAATATATATGTATAAATTACGCTAAACATGATTATACATTTCATGTAATAGACATATTAAGAGACAATACTTGTATCCGTTTATGTTAATCGATCACTTATGTCCGAGGACTATTTTGTCGATTGCACTTTTGTTTATAATCTATCGACTTTCTTGTATAAATATCTTATCATCAGTAAGCTGGTATTGGGAGCATTATTTCCGAGGTTGTGAGCTTTGCTATCGGGAATGATTTCACTGTATAATTAATGTATAATGATTAATTATTTAAACAATTATTATAATATTCATTTCACGCACAACTGTGTTGTGTGGTATTGTAAAAAGGGTTTGCTTCGTTTGTTTGTAGATGTATAACTACTTTTTGTGTATGTTTTACCTGTATTTATACGGCTCTGTCACAATAGCAAAGAGTTGATTCAATTTACATTATTGCATTTAAATGTTGTAGTCATAAGCGTAGAATCATCCGAAATCAGATTAGATTTCGACTTAGTATATGTTATAATTATAATAGTCCTCTCGTCCCTTCCGAGCCTTTTTGCTATTGTTTCATGGCGCAATGAACAACCCAGATAGATTATAGGTATATGAATACATATCCTTATTGAATACTCAGTCGAAATCACTCTTACTTCTCTGTAACATCAGTTGTGCAATACATAATGTAACAATCGCTTAGGTAGGTATTAGGTATATTTTTGTTTGAATTTACAAAACGTAATGCAAAATCTGTTGTATTTTATCGATATTTTTACTGATAACTGCGGGGCGTCGGTGATTTTTCCAGGCGCCTCGTGGGATTTTAAGTCATAATGTATATTATTTTTAAGAAGAGGCCGGGCCAAATATTGCATTAATTTAGGTCTTACAGCGCCTGTTGCAGCCAATTCTGCCCTGTGTATAGATGAGTATTGATAATAACATCTCATTGAATGAAATATTAATGTTAATGGACAGTGTTAGAAAATTGTTATAAATTATTTTGATGACTGTTCGAAGGATAATAAAGAGTTGGATGTCAATGTTGTTTAATTATTTCAAAGACCTAGAGTAACTATAAGTATCTCACGAAGTTACGGGCGCTTTACTTGTGGCACATTGCGTAAATGTGCGTGCCTGTCAGAAGCCTAGGTGGGTGCGGTCAGGCGCGAGCAAGCTCTTGCTCACACTTATACAGATACCTACGACATATTATACACAATCATGAGCCACGCGCCGTTGTGAATTGCATGAAATAGTAATTCAAGGAACCACGATCAAGAAATAATTTTTCTGGTTAATCTAAGTCAAAGCTAGTACCTACCCATGCAATAAGATGACATGACCAAAAGTTGAACTAAATATAACGTATTTATAATGATATAGGGGAGACTGGGAATAATAGTAACTTTTTAAATTCCAGCACGTATCACAGTATCTATAAGAGTCTATGGAAAACTGCCTATACATTCCAGCTCTATGCATTTTTGGAGTTAATTTTTTAGTTTAATAGTCTAAGTATTTATTGATCTACCCTACCATACTGGTTAACTTAGCTTAAAACACTTAAAACAAGCAAGTAAACTAAACAAGCGAGTAAACCGTAGCAGTAGACAAGTTTTCACAAAATCACTACTGCAATATTTCATCTACTCTTGATAACTTTCTATTTAGTCACGCGGTCTCCGAACACACCTCTCGATGCAGTGTCCTCTCTTCTATCTTCTACCGACACAACGTCTTCTAACACCACACGCCTTCTATATTCATCTTTTTCGAAAATCTCCTGCACTTGCCTGTCCAAATCGAGTGAGCTCGATCGTCTAGAATCTGCTTTTACACCTTCATCGCTGTGAATAGTTATAATTTCTTGAGGAACGTTTATTATTTGACCATCGAGTGTGTCTATGGATTCAACGCTCGAAGATCTAGTATCGAAATGTAATACGCTGTCAATGCTACCATTTTTAGTTTGAAGTGACGCTTTAGGAATGTGTATTAAAGATTCATTTGAGGTCGTGTTCGACGTGAGTTTTCTCCGTATTGTGCAGCATCGTCTCGAAAATCCTCCCATCCATTCTGACAATAGGGCTGTAGCTGCAATAAGAAATCCCGCACCAAGCAGCAGAAACATTCCTTGGGTGTCTTCTAGAGTTAACCCTTTCTCTTCTAATGAGCCCAATTGGGATGATTCGCGTCCCACCTACCAAAACATTTTAAAGATTACTAGAAAAATAAACAAATTTGGCTTAGAATAATTTTCTAAGCTACAGTGACAACCTTATATGATACTAGCTTTTTCCCGCGGCTTCGCTCACGTTAACTTCGATTTTTCAAACCCCTATTTTATCCCTTTAGGGGTAAAATTTTCAAAAATCCTTTCTTAGCGGACACCGACGTTATAATAGCTATCTACATACAAAATTTCAGCCTGATCCGTCCAATGGTTTGAGCTGTGCGTCGATAGATCAGTCAGTCAGTCACCTTTGCCTTTTATATATTTAGATTTTGGAATAAAAACTAATCCTATAGTTTTTTGGTATTCAGTAGTGATTACCCGTCCCTTGAGTTACCCCTCTACCATCTTAGACTGCATCGTCACTTACCATCAGATGAGATCGCAGTCCCACGACTGAATCCCACATGTATGTGCGCAAACACAGGTACACTCTATTCCTTTACTGTCATAGTTCAGTGGCATGGAAATCTATTACGACCGGAGAGAGATCAGGCGCAGGATCAACGGCTTTATGTATTCTCCGAGGAACGGGGGTGGCTCACTCCCAACTTCCTAACTCTGGGCTAGTACTGACAATTTCTTAACAGAAAACCCAATACATTTTTTCGGGTTCCCGATTCTTATCATCCACAGTCGAATATACTAACCACTAGACCAACTTTTAATAAAAAATAGGATATTTTTAATTTTTTTTTATTGAAGTGTTAACCTACACTTAAAGGAAATAACCTAATAGATTTATAAATACATATCAAAAATTCCGAGGCCGGCGGGATTCGAACCCACGTCTCTCTGGGAATCGCGCACGAGTGTGTTAACCGCTACACCCGCCGGCCTCGGAATTTTTGATATGTATTTATAAATCTATTAGGTTATTTCTTTTAAGTGTAGGTTAACACTTCAATAAAAAAAAATTAAAAATTGTAACAAGCAATGTGGCATCTATAATTTTTTAAGAGCTCCATTGTAATATGGTGTCTTGGAAAAAAGTAGATCGACAACTGTAATGTGTCGCTACTAGATGTCGCTAACAGTTGCTATAAAACTGATTGAAAAAGTAGATACATATCACTAATTTCGTGGCCGACGTATGATTCGGCCTTGGTGTAGCGGTTAACACACTCGGGCGCGATTCCCAGAGAGACGTGGGTTCGAATCCCGCCGGCCTCGGTATTTTTGATATGTATTTATAAATCTAATAGGATATTTACCGACAACAGTTTCCCCGAACTTGATCTCTGCATTTCCCAACGCACCTCATCTATCAGTTTATCGATGATACCGCTTTGTAGCATTCTGCTAATGTCACTGCTTAGCTTTGCACTGTACATTGAGTTATTGGGAAAGCTTAGACTTACACCGAAAGATACAAAGCATTCATTTGATATGTGAAGAACAGAACGTTTTGATCTGAAAAGGGAAGCAGAAATCTCCAGTACCTCACTAGATAGTCAATTATTTTTAGGTAAATGAAGCATTGTAATAGTGTGACATGCAAAAATGGAATTAGCTTCCAACTGCGGTGCTTCTAGAGTTCAAGGGAAAATTTTCTTTAAAGCAGTCAACCTTTTGATACCTACCTTAGGTGCTGCAGATATTCATGGATAGCGGTGACCACTTGACATCGGCTAGTGACTTTACCTATACGAGTACCTAATGAAATAGTGCAGTGCTTTGAAATTATTCTTCTCCTTGTCTTGCATTTTTCAAGAGATAAATAAAGCAACGCCATACCCCGCCGCATAGCCCGCTACCATCTTAGACTGCATCGTCACTAACCATCAGGTGAGATCGCAGTCAATGACTATCGTGTCATCGAATAAAAAAGGTAGGTAAGTAGATACCTATTTCAATATTTTAACCCGGATGCAAAAACGATAGGGTACTATAAGTTTGTCGTGTCTGTGTGTGTCTGTCTGTGGCATGGTAGCAGCCGAACGGATGAACCGATTTTGATTTTGTTTTTTTGTTTGAATTAGGTCGGGAACGTTGTTAGCTATGTTTGATGAAAATCGGTCCAAAATGGCCGCCGCCACAAAATGGCGGATTGCATAGTTTTATTTTAAAATTTAATATTGTAACATGTAGAGGGTGTTTTAAATTTTTAATTTACACTTGTCGACATAGTCACTTACTCAACTTTAGTAAAATTAGCTTGCACGATATATTCAAGCTCAGCTTTAGATCCGAGAAAGGCGTATGGCCAAAAGAACGCTTCCGTCGTGTTTCGAATACCAGCTCTGACGTTCGGCACCAGTTCAATTTTCTTCAAAAGCTTGTTTGTTAGTGGATCGGATGAGTTGAAAAACCATCTTTCCCAACCACCACGATCTGTGAAAAGGCCGCTATGAGAATGCTTTAGGCTTGGGTTTAGAAGCCTCGAGCATCTATTCGAACTGCCTCGACTTGAGGCATTACCAAATACGCCCTTGTCAGTCTCCAATTAAGGCGCTGTTTTGATTAAAGCTCTGAGTGCGATATAAAATTGACAAAATTATGACTTAGTTATATTTTCCTCATGGTGTGCCTCAGACGTTGTCTGTCCTCTATAGCTGCCTCCAATAGATTCGAAACTTAAATCGCAAAATTTAGTCAATAGTATTTGTATAATAGCAGGTACGTAAAGAGATAATGGAATGTAAGTGAAAACTTAGAAATGTCTTACCCAAAGTTCCGACGCGATAAAATCCAGATAGAAGTTGCTTTATCGAATCCACTGTTTCAGGAAATATCGGTAGAGTGACAAACGCTATGATGGAACCGGTGTAACAACTGGTTATTATGATTGTAAACAACCAATACCAGCCTAAAAACAAAAAAAAAATATCGTCGACAGGTCGGGCGCACTCCGCAGTAAACTGCGGAGTTACAGGTAGGTAGGTACATGGCTTACCTCTTCTAAGAGCCTAAATTCGAGAGTGCGAAGGGATAAGAGTTACTTGATAGAAAGAGAGAAAAGTCTAGGTGAATAAGACAGTAGGTAAGTAGCGCGTGTCAACCTGAATTGCACTTTATTGTGTGGTTCCGAGAGCCGCTATTCATTTAAATTATTTTGCGGAGAGAATCTTCTATACCTTAAGGTACTATTAGGTATTCTATGTTCTTACCAATCAAAAGTCTCGTAGTGATCTTGGTCGTTTTGCTCCAAGAATTCTTGCCAACGAACGTGAAACAGTTCGTAAACGTGCCGAAGACATACCAGAACATGTTCTCAATTTCCCCTTTATCGTGGAGCAGATGGTGTAAAGTGTGTTTATCAGAGAAGGCTAGAGGGAAAATACCGAACATATAGGTCAGCGTCAGAGCTAACCACACGTGCCAATGGAATGGGCCGAGGATCGCTCGATATCTGAAATATATAGAAAAAATCCCGTCAAGGATTGGACACTGTTTTATCTCAAAAAATTATCTAAAGTTCAAAACATGAATAGGGTCAAATCTTTATCTATCTATATCTATATGTATAAAAAAACTCAACTGAATATTTTTTTGTTTTATTCCCCTTAGGTACTTACAAGTGTGGTTTAAAAAAAATTATTAAAATTCTTAAAGAACAGCTGAAAATTACTCTTTCGAATTACTCTTAATCCGCGGGTAAAAGTTTGTTTTTGATAATAATTTTATAGTAGGTAAAGTCTACGAGTTTACTTTTCAAATAACGTAGTTTTCTTACTCTATTTGTGACCCAAAAATACTTCTCATAATAAAACATTTTTTATTTTTTTGCGGAAGAGGAAAGCTTGTGCTAGGAGTGGATACGACAATAGTGCAACGGGTGGGATTCGAACCTGCGACCTTTCAGTATTCAACCCGCACCTTTAACCGTTGGGCTTTTGAGGCTTAAAGTATTAGCTTATTATGAAGTACATAATATGTCCTGTCAGTACCTATTATCAATGTCATACCAACCGGGGAAGGGCTGTAGACATCAATGTTATAAACACTGCACAGTCTCGAGAATGAGAAAAACTCATATCCATGTCTCGGATCCTTTCGCTAGTCACGTAGCACCCGGCTACGCCTATATCCGCTTTGCCTAGGACGATTTCTCTTGAAACGGCATCTCCTGGACTACAGAATCAACCACACATTAATAACATCACACTGCACATCACACTTCACACTAATCATACTAATATTATAAAGCCGAAAGTTTGTATGTGTGTGTGTGTATGTTTGTTACTTCTTCACGCCACAACGAATGAACCGATTTGGCTGAAATTTGAAATAGATATAGCTCATACCCAGGATTAAAACATAGGCTACATTTTATCCCGGAAAATTACAGAGTTCCCATGGGAATTGACAAATCTTGATCCACGCGGACGAAGTCGCAGGCATCGTCTAGTCACACTAATAATATTATAAAGCCGAAAGTTTGTACGTGTATGCGTGTGTGGGTGGGTGTGTGTGTATGTTTGTTACTCTTTCACGCAAAAACTAAAGAACCGATTTGGCCGAAATTTAAGATAGAGATAGATTATACCTTGGATTAAAACATAGGCTACTTTTTATTCCGGAAAACCAAAGAGTTCCCGCGGGATTTTAAAAACTAAATTCACGCGGACGAAGTCGCGGGCATCAGCTAATTTTAACATAAAAGCAAA
Source organism: Hipparchia semele (assembly GCA_933228805.2). Lineage (NCBI taxonomy): Eukaryota > Metazoa > Arthropoda > Insecta > Lepidoptera > Nymphalidae > Hipparchia > Hipparchia semele. The sequence continues at coordinate 13,489,831 of OW121710.1, read as the reverse complement.
GCCAAAATACCTGCGTAAGGACAACAGAGGCAGTGGCGTAACTATAGGGTGGCAAGACGGCAAAATACCACGGGCCCCCAGCCCCAAGGGCCTATCTCATTGGTTGAGCTTCTTTATATTGGGGGAGGGAGGGCCCCATCCGATGAATTTGCCACGGGCCTCAAACGGTATAGTTACGCCACTGAGCAGAGGGATCGTCTAAGAATCACATGTCTCATTCTTAAGCATTTATCCTTTAAGAATAAATTCTCGATCTTACAGTTCATACAACTGATAGAACGTAGGTACGCTTTTCCATGAATATCACGATCGCAATTGCAATGTGACTATACCTACTTATCTAAAGACTAGCATCGGCATCAGCCCGCGTTTCTTCGATCTTCGTTCACATGGATTTCGTTTTCAAAAAACCCCGGGAACTCTTAGATTTTCCGGGATACAAAGTAGCCTATGTCACACTCCAGGTCATCAATTATAAAAAAATCACGTTAATGCGTTGCTCCGTTGCTGCGTGGTTGAAGGACACACCAACAAACAAACAAACAAACAAACTTTCGTATATTTATAATATTAGTAATGATTTTGTCGTACCTATACCACGAACATATTTAAGTCGTAAATTGGTTAGGTACAGACAAACAAACACACTATCGTGTGTATTTTTTTCGGAACCCTAATAATTAATTAGGTATGTAAGGTAAGAATAGGTAGGTATGAATTAAGAATTAAAATTCCTTAATTTAATTATTCGCAAGGAATATTTGTCTAATGAAAAAAAAATGCAATAAATAAAACTGATAGTTACCCTAAATGAATATCACGAGGTTCCAATATTTCCATGGAAAAGTTATTTCGTTCTGCTAGCAAATTGAGAATTCTAACTTCAAAACCGTCCCAAACCACTTGAGGGTTGCCTCCGTCCGAATCAGTTTGAATTCTACACAAGAGTTTAATTTTGAACCATGTTAAGCAAGTACTTAATTAACTTAGTTATTAGATCAAAATGTTAACATCCTCTATATTCCTGCCTCGTGCTTCCCAAGTCAGACCCGCTTAGAACATAAAGCAACTTACCGCTCGCGATTGTCACTACCAGTGGCGTAGCTACCTAGGGGCTAGGCGCGGCAGTGCCCTGGGGCCCTCAAGCTCAGGGGGCCCCTGAATCCTTACCAGAAAATCTCGATCGAACTGAACTTTTAAAAATTTTTCCCATTTTCAACATAAATATGACAGGTTGCAACCGAACTTTAATCATGGCAACTCAGTTGAGAGAAATTCGAAAGTTATACCTAGGGAATTCCCCTAAATTTTTTTAATATGTTTTATGGGTTGTCAATTTGACGTGCTGTCATGTTGACATGTTGTCGTGATTACAATAAAAAATACAACTATTATTTTCTTGTCAACGGTACGGTATGACGTCATTTGGTAACAGTCGAAGACGGCCAACTTAACATGGACGGGTAATAGTATAAGTAAGTACCTTTTGAATATGAAAGGTGGCTGGTTGGCAGCAGCGATGATGAACCTATGCCCAGCATAACCCTTAGTCATTTTGGTCGGAAACAAATCCACGTTTCTGGAATATTTTCCATTATTCCAGGAGCATAATACTTGCGGACGACTGGCACCCAGTCCGTCCACGTATAATATATGAGTATACAATATGTACGGGACTTCCTGAAAAGAAATTTCCATAGTTTTCTTTTTTATTTGCAAATAGAAACTTCTCGATCTCCTTTAGTGAATTCGCTTTTTCATCTATCAAATCTTGACTCTGTAAAGTCTAGTAACGTACGGTTAATTTTACGTTTTCACTAATTCCCTTACTGAATGTATGAAGTTTGGTTCGATTTTAATGACGATTAAGAATATTAAGAAGATTAGGGGTCTGATAAGGTTTAGGTGCCATAGAAGATTCAAAGATATTCTATAAATTCTTTCTGCAGTGCATATTATCAAAGCACTTAAATGAGAACCATTCTAATAGGTATAGTTTTTTCACTTCACGAGGGCGCGTGGCTCATGGTTGTGTGTGTGTCGTATCTATATAAGTGACAGCGAGAGCTTGCTCGTGCCTGACCGCTCCCACCTAGGCTCCTGACAGGGACGCACGCTTACGTAATGTGCATGTACACGAGGTAACCACAAGTAAAGCTCACGCGCCCTCGTTAATTGCAAGAACGATACCTTGTTTCTTTTCTTACCAAATTATCGTCATCTTTGAAACTTTGTCCAATAACAAGTAGATTGACAAAATATCTCGAGATAGGCCCGGATAGAAATTCTTGGATAGCCCACTGAGAAGATCTTGCTACAATAATAACTTTACTTTCAGCTTGTTTACCCAAGACCTTGGCGCTTTTCTGCACATCAGTAAGAAATAATATGAAATGAAGGCACTCTTGTTTTGCTCGTAACAATTGAGGTTCTTCTAAACCATTTTTCTCGTCTATATATCCATGTACGAAGGTCACAGGAAAGCTTTTGAATAGGTTCTGAAATAATTGGCTCTCGTGCGATTTTATTTGACTATCGTAAAGTATTACCGGTGTACAATGATTAAGGTATGTCAAGGTTATGTTATGGATCAATTTGATAAGGGAAGGGTTTTGATCGAAAACTGTACTTTCGTTCAGAAAAGTTTCATGCCACACTTCTTCTCTAGTTTTTGGATGTCCGTGGAAAACGGGATCTGCCATTCTTTTCTTTCTTTCACTATCAGGTTTTACTTCGAAAGATTTTCGAATTGCTTTTCCATAGCTGAATTTTGTATATTTACTTTTCTTTGGCTTAGTCTGTAAATGATGAAAAGAGAAAAGTGTTCGAGGGCCAAGTTTTGTTTGGAAATTTTCGATTTCTTCACATAAGGTCATATGATACAAGTTTTTTAATAACAAAAATAGTATTATTTTTATTTTCATATTTTCTGAATCGATCTGATTCTTATCATCATTAAAGTTAGGAGTAAATGTAAAATTCCATTTGTAGTTTCGTGTCTTTTATAACTTTTCATGACCTTTCACCATACATCGTTTCCGAACAGGTGTTATGATTGAAATTTCATTTTTTATGAACTGGGTAATCAAATTGAGTATCTATAGAGTCTATTCAATCCAATCCAGTTCAACATATGAAACACACTCCTTGTTCATTTTTCTCATTACCCTCCATTTATAGGAGTACCTATAAAGGAGTACCTTTGCATTCTACTGCTGCACTCAGAAACGCTTAAACATTACTTAGGCATATAAAGAACCAGGTATATATCGGATTCGGTTGTATATATTATAAAATGACGTACCTACTAGGTAAAAATTAGCAACTCTGAGTACGGAAGGCTGTAGCAAGAAGGTATCATGGTACTCTACCTAAGTACGAGTAATGTACCCTCTTTTACCCTGCTTGAGTTGTAGTCTCTTGAAGTAACTTTAGAATTTGTCAATGTCCAAATCCTATGTTTCTGGTTCGATTTCCTGTTTTGTAAATCAGTTTTTTAATTTTTTTATAAACAATTTTATCGATATTGAGTCTACTACTTTTATCGATACTTTGTCAAAGGAGTAATTTTTTTGAATACTTTTGTAACTTCCCTTTGTATTTTTTCTTTGTTTTCACCAACAAAGCTCCAACAATTGGCTTCTATGATATTTATAGACTCTATACCAAATATAAAGAAAAATTGTTCAGCGTCGTCTGCCTTTTAAAAGTTATAATGATAATGACGACTGGGGACTATATTATTAGGTATTGGCATTGAAACACAAAACTAGCATTATATCGTTTTATTTATATGCACTGGTGGCATTTATTACATTCCAGAAAATCAATTCTCAAAATGAATGCAAAATTTCACACAGCATCATAAACGGGTTCCAGTAAAAAAAGATTCACGTCCAAGTTACTTAAAATTAGCAGAGTGAATAGACAAACATCAATCAAATTTTGGAAATGGATGGAACTTCCAATTTTAAATATTAAACCTATATTTACATTAATAGGACTTATGAATATTGCAGATTGTTTTAAATAAGTAAATAATTTGTAAGCGCATTTACTATGTTTTGTGCAAATAGCACTAAATCTTACTAAAAAGTTTAGGTGATGAAAATTAGACAAGGGATGACAGTAAAGTTTTAAGAGCAACTCGACATCGGTGCTTTACTTAATAGAACGCCATAATTTAAAAAGATTATTTATTTGTCTCTTTATATTCATAAAGCACTGTATATTCATTTTATTTGTAAAGTTTAGCAGTCACATAAACATGTGCTTCATCACCTGAGCGATGCAGACAGACGTCTACGCGACGCCAAAAATTATTTTCATAAAATTTTGAATAGGTAAATAAATCTTTTTTTTTATTTTAAGCGTAAAAATATTTGACGGATAAGAGGGAAGAAAGATCAAGTTAGTACATATTATTGTTTATTTCAGATAAGTACGCCATCAAGTTAATCTTGATGTAAACAAACAGGAACTAGAAAAAGAGACCTCTATTTACGGAAAATTAATCTTAAAAGGAGAATTGTGCCTTTGAAACAAGGATCATACTCAATTTTAACTTTAAATAAGTAATCATACTTATAAAAAAGAGCATGGTTTACTTTTTTTTTTTTCAATTTCTTTTATTTTCTCCAAACTATCTAATTACGACTTTGATCTGTCTTCCCCCTAAGCCTTCATTTGCAAAGCTATTTTCATCTAACGGGCGCTTACAACTCATAAAATACTATGTCCTAACACTTAATACAAATAAAATTCTAATAACTATATTTACAATTTTATAAAAAGGCAGTGTCAACCACAACGCTGGCAAGATAAGAAATCTTTTTTTTTCTAATTTTTAATATGGCTTATGTTAAAAAATATGAACAATAGTAATCAGAGTCGATGATAATAATTAACAAAACTATTGAAGATGACATTATTGAGAGTATGTAACAATTATCACTTTGTGATTTCATATAAAAATCTTACATCTAAATACCTACTTGCATTCCAAAATGAGAGAGTATTTGAAGTACACTTAATTTTAAAGAATATGAGATTGACCTTTATAAAGCAGAATATTAAAGGATCGACAATACATAAAACCATTAAATAGAACTTACAGATTGTTTGAATGCATTTCTTTCGAGACGATTGAAAACACACAATATCACAGTTTCCAATACATTATTTAACTTTAACTAAAAGGAGTGAAGTTAATTACACTAACGAACTAGCAAAACTTTAACTACGATGAAATTGTTTACAATTTACATTTTTGCTTTGTGACCATCAAGTCTAAATGGCACTCACAAGGTGAAGGTGACAAAACAATTTCTACTGACAATAATAATTTACTAGCTGAATGATCCTTGCCTCGTTGGCTTACAATTAAAAAGCAAATTCTAACGGATCATTACCATGGATGGATGGGCGTAATTTGTTAACTAAAGTAATAACTGTATCTGCTTATTCTCCGATGTCATTGTCGATCCGTGACGATCTGATCCCCGTTTTGCCAGTCCAAGGATAAATCTCAGGACATGGTTGACACGTCCTCATGTATCGCACTCCGGATTTATGCCAAAGGTTACACACCTTGGCATTGTTGCACTTCTTAGGCCGATCCTGAGGAATTACAAATTATTTCAATAATTTCAACAACTTATTCAGTAAATATTTAAAGGTATTTCTAAAAACATGTTCTTCCGACCGAATTCGTCCACAGTGGCCAATCTTAACAGAGATCTTTGCGGGAGTATTATATACGAGTGTGTGCGCAAACACAGGTGCACTCTCTATCTCATTCTGAACTTCATAATAGTCGGCACACTCCGGCGTACATCTATTTATTTCTTGGTAAAGTTTTCTATTTACAATATTGATAAACTTACCGCATAATTACACTGGAATGGCTGGAAGTTGTTTAATCTTGAAATGGGTGTTGGATCTCGAACCCATTGTAGAGCTTGCCAATTTGTTACAATCCATACATCGGACATTTGATTGATGAAGTCTAAGAACATGATGAAGCCTTCTTTGTGGTGAGGTTGGGTGAACCACGCCGCATGATAGAACAAGCCGAATGGAGCCCTAGAATAGAATAGAATATAATAGAATATTCTTCATTACACACCAAAAAAAAAAAACAAGAAATTAAAATAAAAAATAAAATTATTAGGTAAATTATCTAAAGGTATCATGGTATTGCAGAAGCAACCTCTTCTTGGATAGGAATTCCTGTTTACAAAAGCAAATGAGGTATGATTAGAAAAAGATCACTATCCCATCATCATCCATTACCGGATCTACCAAGCACGAGTCTCCTGTCAGATTAAGTGATGTCCCCACACTAGCCAAGTGCAGATTGGAAGACTATCATTCTATCATCAGTGAAGGAAAACATCATGAGGAAAGCAAGTGATATTTAAATGCTTTAACCACATACAACTACAAAAAGTTAGAAGTTCGGGCCTGGAATTTGAACTCCGGATACTTCGAAAGGCAGCCGAAGTATATTAATAAAAGACAAGATGAAAGTTACCTATTGCTCGTGTAATGTCTGTCAAAGTTCTTCAATATCATTTTGTAAACACCTTCTGCGTCAGGTGGGTTTGCACAGGCGTCTCCCATGGAACATCTACCGCCATTTAAATCTTGCCACATCACCATAGGTACCTCCCAAACTCCTACAACACATAAGTTTTAAGGTACAACTAATTTAACTTATATGCTTTGCTATAATTCGCTAATCTAAAAAACCCATATGGTGTAACGTCTAGCACGCGCTATGCAGTGCCTTTCCTTCCTCCACTAAAATGTAGGAAGAACCAAGCAACGAACACACACAAACTCACTAAAATACACCCTACGCAAGGTTCATTTCGACAAGGTGCATACGTTTCTAGTGGTGGGAGGGCAAATGAAACCGCGTGCTACACGTTGTACTTAACATTTTTTAGTTTGGCGGATTATAGCAAAATTGGTTTTTTGTTTCTAGTAAATCATGAATTTCCATTCTATCCAAAACATAAAAATGTTCTGGATCAGAAAATGTAAATACAATATTCAAAAGCTTTAATAGAAAATTTCTAAATAAATCATACCTGGATATGATTTCGTCGGGCACGGCGGAATCATGCAATCGTGGAATAATTTATAATCCAAGGTATAAGGCCAGCTCGGTGGTTTATTTTCATACACGGGTAGAGATGAGTCATACGTAAAGTTTGAGTCGTACAGCATTTTGAACATCTTATTTCCACCAACGGACAAGAAAGGTGCTCTCATTCCTCTCACATCTTCAAGTTTTACGCCACCATAAGCTGCCAAAATCTCTCTTTGACCACCGACCTCTCTGTTCCATTTCTTCTGGGAAAATTGTTCGCCAAAGCTATGACTGAAATTGAATATATTTTGGTAAAGCTTTTTTAATTCAAATTAAGCATAATCAAAATATTTTTTTTGTGCTTATTTTTAAAAGTAAAGTTATTCAAGCCACACACCATTATGTAGAAAAATAAGTTGTTATTATAGATCTTAGAAATTTTAAAGCTAAAGAGAACTTATAGTGGATAATCATTTACTTATCGAAAATTTAATAAAAAAATAAATTCAATCAAATTCTGATAAATAATGTACAATAAAGTTTTCCTACAATATGTGAACGCAATTTTAAACTGTGCAGTGTTAAGCTTGGTGCTGAAACGCTCATCAAGAACTTACGAAACTGTGTGTGATGCCATCTCGTGTCCGGCCGAATAAAGGTTTTGTACTTGACTGTAATCTGTCCACTCGTGGGATACGTAAAACGTGGCGGAAATAGGACACCCGTTCGGGTTGACGCGGCCTTTCTCAAACAAGTCCGCATACAATCCCTTGTTCAAGTCATTTACTGAATCATCAAATGTCAGCAGAACCATCTGCGGGACCTTTTCCACCGGCAAGTCGCCTGTTTTGTCGCGGGACACGGATTGTGATTGTGCAAGCGGTTTTGGGTGTGTTAATCGAGTGCCAGGAAGTGAAAGAATATGTCAGGCAAGAGAAGGTACAGGCAAAAAGGTAGAAAGGGGAAAAAAAGAAAGAAAAATCAGATTATTTTAAATTAAAAAATGTAGAACCTGTAAATACTTATCAATAGAAAATAAATAAAAGAAATATGTATTATATAATACGTATATATAGATGGCCATGAAACCATTAGTTTTATAAATTTGAAGTCACCTATTTGTTGTTAATAATAGATTATCAAATTATAAGAACCATGGAGCTGATCCAGTTAAATGTTCGACTCGTATGCTGCCATTAGACACAATAATATGAAAATCCCGAAGAAATAAGTCAGTAACAGCAATCAAGTCATCTATTATATTGACTTACGATATCGTGTGTGAGGCAAATTCGTGGCCATCTGCATATAAATTTTGTACTTGACTATAATCTGTCCATTCATGTGACACATAAAAGGTGCCCGCTATTGGACATCCATTAGGATTAACTCTTCCTTTTTCAAAGAGTTCTTCGTAGTAAATTTTATTTAAGTCATTTACCGCATCGTCGAAAGTTATTAGTACTATTTGTGGTACTTCGCTGACTCGTAAATTTCCTGAGATAGATACTTGATTAGAAAAGTCTAGTCAACATTTTTCTACTAAGAATTAGTTGGATATTTCACACTACTTAAAACCATCAATTAATTACTTTTATTTTATTATTATCGTACCGGGTATTTCTTTTCCTCCACAGAAGCAGTCAGGAAGTAGGCATACGTCCTTTCGACATTTAGCGGCTGTTTTATCAGGTGTTGGTTGTGGGTAGACTGAATCTGGTCGTCTTGGTGGGTTGAGATAAATATCTGGTATTTCAGCTGTCTTAGATACTATAGCTGTCGAAGGTTTCAACGTTGGACGGCTGCGACTGTTTCAAAAAAAAAAAAAAAAAAATTAACCTTTTATTGTCCTAACTGCTAATGCTTTTGAAAACAAATTATCATATGAATGGTGAAAAGCATGATCAGAGTCAAAAAAATTACAATAACTATGATTTAAATTGTACATGAACAATTGAACAAGCTATGATGAATTGCAATAATATTTTCTAAGCACATGAAATTATTTTTCTTTATAATTATATTTCTAACGTTGGAGGTGTTCCCCTATTCGGCGTCTGTTGTGATGTTTCGGAACCACCCGAAGTTGAGAAATGTGCAGAGCCTCGTCCTCTAGTACTGCTTGGCCTGTAAAAAAACATATCTAGTAAAATGTTCATTTAAAGGGGCTCATTAGTATGCGTGGATTTAGTTATAAGCTAATGAAAACAATTTATTTATGATTTTATTATAAATCCCCTGTAAATCTCAGTTTGAGGAATTAAGTAAGGCATTTTATATTAAAACGCATACTTAGTTACTGTTTAAACTATTAAACTTATTATATTATAAAACATGATGCCATGCAATAGTATACCAAAATTTGAAAATATATTTTGATATACAGTGAGGTTTAAGTGCACATATGCAACTAAATGATAGTTTGCGATGTGGTGCTAGAAGAATGTAGGACTACATTGAGGAACTTTTTACTGCAAAAAAATTAAATTTAAAATCGATCATGTTTTAATATTAGCGTAGAGTACTACAAATTACTCAGAGTACAGGCAGACTTACAATTGCAAGTTGAACAACTAAATCGCAGAGCATATAATGTATAGTAAGTGTATTCTGCGATTTAGTTGACCAACTTGAAATTGCAAGTCTGCGGGCACTCTTAAATTATATTATATTACAAGCTTTATGAAAAAACACTTAAATAATATTGTGCAGGAAATGGAAATGGTCGCGTCAGGAGTTAACAATACAGAAATCAACTCAACCGACTGGAAGTCCCCCAATGAAAATGTAATATAGAAAGAATGCTAAGCGACAGAGTTTAGCCATGGGTGCTATTATCAATGATTTGGAAAGAGATTCATTCACATGCCAGTTATATCGCGATGCAGAAAGTAAGGAGTATGAAGCCTCCACCGTCAGTAAGTAGAAATGAAGTAACATTATATTGCAAAGACTACACTGGCCGGCGAGTACCTCTGGTATTTGATTTCGTTGCATTTTGAATTCGCTTGCAAACTGTTGTCTGATGAACAATTGGTCGATGATTGGTAACTCCTGCGCCCACCTCCAAGGTTTTCCACGGCTAATTTTATTGCAGGATTGATACGAGAGGCTCTTGTTGGAAAGGATATGCTTTTCGTAGTCGGTTTAGTCTCTATCTCAGCTCTCAGAGTTGTTGTCGATTTAGTTGTACTAGTAGTAGAAGCGATGTCATGTACAAAGTCGTTAAGTCGTTCATTTTCAGTTGCATTAATAATGTCAAGATTTTCTTCAGTCAGTTGAGTCAGGTCACTTTCTTTGTTGTTTTGGTTGTTACGACTACTACCATCGGATGATCCTTCTTTATCAATAATTTTTTGGTATTTACGTGATTTCTCGTTTTCTTCCTTACCTTTGGCAAAGCTATTGAACTTTGATTTAAAATTTCCTTTACGAGACGCGAACTCAGAACTAGGCGCATTACCAAGTTCATCTTCTTGTGTCATAGAATCCACAAATAAAGGTTCTGTTACGTGAAGTGTGGCAGGCGTAGTTGGTAAAAATTCTCTTTCATAATCCGTATTTGGACCAGTAAAAGTTATAGTTTCCACTGTGGGTGAAATATAGTGGACTATATTTGGTTCAGTAATAATTTTCAAATGCTTTGCCATATTTTTCAGAGGTTTTTGTTCAGCAAAATTTATTTTTTTCTTTTGAACACCTATGTGAACGACTTTTTCTTCGAGTTGAGGTATTGGCGTCGTCGAAGAAGAAGTAGTAGTAAATTTTTCATTTCGCGAGGTAGAACTAGATAAATTATTGATAATATTTCTAATTATATTTTTAACATTAAAAACTTCAGTAGTTTGATCAGCAAAAGTATCATCTTCTACTTGATAAACATAGTATGAGGGTTTTGTCTCTGTAGCTTTGTTAGAACTCAGAACATTTAATATAGGAGTCGTTGAGGTAAATTCTTTGGCTACAGTAACATCAGATGCAGTTTGAGTACTAAAAGGAAAGTCTTCTGGGATAATTTCTTTATTTACATTACTTTTTTGATCATTGAAAGTACGATAAGGAAATATAACTGGTTCGTTATATTTATCATCATATTTATTAAAATCTGCGTTATCTGAACTATAATAATTTGCATTGGAAGAGGAACTATATTCATCTATCGGTATTTCATCTTTGCCATATGATGAATTTTCAGTAGGTTCTTCGACGCTGGCAGAAGTAGCTGGACGCTTTAATACTGTTTTTAAATAGTATTTTGTAATATCCGTTGTAGGCGTTGTAGTTGTTATTCGTGATCTTGTGCGAATACTAGAACTTTGTATTGATGGATTGTATTTAATTGATGCTTCTTTATCGTTATATATTCCTGGACTTGCATTAATTCTCGGTATTATAAGACTAGAAGATCTTTTATCATTAATTTTATTATTGTCTTCTTTAAAATCATTATAAGCCTCGCTAATATCCTGGCTTTCATCTGCGACGTTGATTAACTTTTGAATATGTTGCTTTTTGTTTTGGTGATTAACTCGAATATTTTTATTTTTGGGTGTTGAATAATTTTCTTGAGGTCTTGAAATTAACGTTAGTGTATAGGGGTCTTTAGTATTGTTAAAATTTCTACGAATTGAAAAACCGGTTGTTAATGAAATTAATTTTTTATCACTTGTACCAGACAACTGATGTACCAATTTTACAGCATTATTACTGTTAGTCACACGAGAAGGTTTTCTACGAGTCGGAATCTTTTCAGTCGACGTTAAGTCTAATCTATATGAGTTATCTGTCTTTTCAAAAGGCTTAGCGAGGGATGAAAAGTTGATAAAAGGTGATAATGTCGAGGGGATTGAAGAAGTGGACTTATCTAAAAAGTTTGGATTTGTAGAGGTTTCAGGATTTCGAACGCGATTTTCATCGGACGATGATCTGTCAAATATAAAGAATTGATTCTAAATTCAGCTCTATCAGATCTTAGAAGTGTGTACTTTCTAAATACATGCTTTTAAAATATAATTAATATAACTGAACTTAGAGACAAAGTCTTTTTAAACGAAGTCTATGTTCTAATTTATAAAGATAAGCATTTAAGGAAGCTTATAGTAAGTGATCTGCCTACTATACGAAAGATACTACAAAAGCCAAATCATTTATATTAATGCATATTATTTTCGGGCAGAAAACACAAAGAAGAACAAGAGAAGATAATGAATAAATAAATATCACAATATTTTTTTTTTCTTGGTATAGGAACCTTTAAACCGTCCGTAAAATTAGTACCAAGCCTGGATTAGTAACACAAAATACTTATCAGTCTAAAGGTTGTATACCATGAGTTATGTAATGAAATGAACGTGGAAGTGAAACACATTATGAGATAACATGAATTAAAAATGACGATGAATTTCTACGAGCGTTTATGATTGAGGCCTTGATGATTTATGATTTAACAGGAGTTAGAATCACTCTTTTGTAGTACCTTGGGCTATACCGAGCCGGAGTCATAGCTTCGGTATAGGCAGCAGTAGTAGTTGTTGGACGTCGAGTGGTAGTTGTGGTAGTGGTAGTAGTAGTAGTAGTTGTGCTTGTGCTAGTTGTAGAAGGAGTTGTGCGTAGGGAACTAGCTTCATAAACAGTCGTCCTCCCGCTGCTTGGAATGTGGTCATAGCCCAATTCGTTACCATCGCCCCTGAATTATTTATACCATAATATTGTTTTAATAAATTTTTTTTCAGTTAATAATTTTAATGTAAGAAAATGCAAAATATATCTTAATACAAAAAACATTACCTTGACTGCTGGCGTATGGAAGATTGGTACTGGTTCTGGTTGCTTATCTGAAATTGGATTAAAATATTATGTATAAATTTTCATTGATCAGAAATTATTAAATCATCCATAATTTTGAATCATAGATTTTTTTCATCGTTTATGTTTAAGTTTCTCATGATCTCAAAACTTAAAACCTTTAATAATAAGAAAATATAAATTAACAGCCTTTTGTTAAAGGCCCCTAATAAATTTCAAAGGTAAAGGCATAATTTTTCATCTTTTTCTTCTTCTTTATCAACCGACAGACGTTCACTGTTGAAGATAGATTTCTCATATAGGCTTTTTTTATTTCTATTACTACGAGTAGTCGTATTTAGTTCAATTTTTCTTTATTAAAATGTTACACTAAAACTTATAGCTAAACTAATTTAATCTGTATAATATTAATGCTGACGGGGAATGGCGCCAAGAGTACTGGCTGCATTTCATTTAATTTAATAAGAATATTGTGTACCTGTGGTTGAATTAGGACATCGTCGTAATCATCAGGTGAAACTGGTCTCGGAGTGTAAGTTTCAACCGGTCGTCGAGCTGGCGGAGGGGTACCGCGATACGTCTGCTGGACTGCCGGCCGAAGCGAAGCCTGGTTATATTGCTGAACATAGTCTGCCAACACCCGGTACCAATCACCCGTTAGTCCGTTAAATATATCAGTCAAGTTATAAGGAAAGCCTAATGTTTCCACAATAATTATAGTATAGTAGTTGAGATAAAATATTACAAGTTTGAGTTTAGTATTTGGATCTTATTTTTATTCATGTTTAATACTGCTAGGAGTGTAACTAGAAATCATTATATATTTGTAATTTCTCTTTACGTTTCAAAAATAAGCAGATGGATTACGAGCCAGACAAATTGCAAAGTTATAAATGAAACATTATGAGAGTTTAGCTGGTTACCCTTATTTAATTTTTATTAACAAAATTATTTTTTATTATTTTATTATTATGTGTGTTAATGGAGCCAATATTAAATTGATTATTTGGAATTCATTACAAATTGTAAGAGTGATATTGTTCTTAAATTATAATAGCGATAGAAAAAGTGTGAGAAAAAGAAAATTACTGTTATTGTTTGTCACAAATCTTGTATTATAGAAGATTAATTAACTGACATGCCTATTTATAATAACTGTATCACCTTAGAAGAAAATAGGAATACAAAATGTAATACACTTTACATAAATGGTTTTAAAGTTAACAATAACATTTTACAAGTTTGTTCACATGATCGATAACGAGTAAGATAGTGAATTGTTTGTTTCTCACCTGTATCTTTGTACAATTCACCATCTTCATCATAAACAGCATAATAAGGATCATATTGATCGGCACTGTAGGTTTGCGACGCGTTATAAAGCATTTTAGGACGGGGACTGGCAGAATAAGAGGTCGGCGTAATACTTTCCGTAGGTTCCAAACTGAAATATATAAAATAAATTATGCAAAAAAATAGAAATTTGTGATATGAGATAAACAAATTAAGTTTTATAATCAAAAACATAAGATACACCCTTGTCCTCAGCAATGGTCAATATTTACAGTCTAGTAAAGTCAGAATTAGTCATACTTATACCAGTAAGGTCAAGTAATATTTAATTCAAAACAATAAAAAAGGGAACTGAAATAAGTACAGGTAATAGAAAATATAGAAAGTAATAGCAGCAGAAGTATTGCCTTTATGAAAGCAAGGTCAAGGAAATAAGAAGAGAAAGTGTACAGTTAAAAATATGTGCTTTACAATCAAAATTAGGTGCCATACCACATCAAACTAGAGTTAGTTAGCTTGTTCAAGTTTGTTCTTGTGCTTGTTTACCTGTTGGTTCTATCGTCATGACTAGTCTTAGTAATACGAGTCTCTTGTTTATAGTTGTCCCGAGGTGTAGTGATTTTCATATTTTGTGCTACGATGTTTTGATGACGAACCCATCCTCTAGGTTGTTTATTATTGTCTCCATGACCGACATTATATTTTTCGGTAGTTGGCTTAGCCAATCTATGTCTAACTGTGTAAGGACGCAAGGTAGTCTGGTTAAGATATTTAGGAGGCTTCAATGTGTTGGGATTATAATTTGGCTTTCTTTGGACTATATGAATTGTCATATTTTGAGGAATATACTGACTATTAGAAGGATTAAAATAATCGACCATTACTGGTACTGGAATTTTTCCATTAATATTTTTGATCTGTTGTTTATAAGGAATTTTCGTTACGACAGATAAGTCATTATGATTTTTAGTTACAGCGTCTTGTTTGAGTAAGCTGTGTGTGGGTTTTGATGTTGAATGGAAGAACTTTGTATTTCCAGGATATTTATTATCATCGTATAAGTCATCATATTCTTTATAATTTTGAGGTTTCTGTGGTTTAACTTCTGTACTTGGCATATATTTTGGTTTAACGGCAGGTTCATAGTAATATTGTTCATCTTCTTCGTCATAATAGTAATCATTCATTTCAGGTGATGGCTTTGGTATTAGTCTGCGTTTGGGAGGCACTGTTGTTGTTAATACCTTAGCTTTACTTTTAATAGGCAACGGAGTTGATGATTGTACTTTATGGGGAAATGAGTCTTCTTGTTTTGAAACTTCAGACACTGAACTTGGTTTAACGAGTAACGTTGTTGGAAGAGTTACACTAGGTGAAAGGGTTTTCCAGTAATTTTGAAAAGCAATAAGTTGTTCATCTACTAATGATGATGTGGGTTTTAGGGTAGATTGTATAAATGCCAAAAATTTATTAGCATTTTGAGGTTGGCTGGTTGATACAAAATTTGGTGTTGTACTGGATGATGTCTGTGGCCGTATAGTTGCTTGTTTATGATTTTGGGGTATTAAAAAAACTGTTGGTGATGCTGTGCCTGGTCCTGTTAAGTAAGGTTTCTGTGTAATTGTTGGCAATGCCTGAGAGTATATTGGTTGCCTTTCAGCATGAGGTTGTTGAAGAGAATTCTCATTAGGAACATTAAAACTGTAACTTAGTGGTAGTTGACGGTCATCTTTAAAATTTGGTGGCTTGATAATTGGTCTTAAATTTTCTGCTTGAATTACGGGTGTTGTCTGAGGTAATTTATGATGATCATTTACTGCTATAGGCTCTTGAACATTTTGAACATATTTTTGAGGTGCTGTTTGGGGTCTTTGAAGTACCTGTTGTTGATATGTTTGTACTTGTTTAGGAGTCGAATTTACAAATCTCGGAGGCGGACTCCCATGGTTGCTAACCTCTGCAGATAATGTAAACGGTCTTGGAGTATTTAATCCATTTTTAAACGTTGACGAATGCAAGTCTCTATTTGGGTATGTATCAGTTGTAAACATTGCATTGTTGTTTACTAATTTAGATGGATTTAGATCATCTTTGGGTCTAGGGTTTGGTGTAGTCACACCAATAATGGCGTAGTGATCGTCCCGT
Organism: Hipparchia semele; assembly: GCA_933228805.2. Lineage (NCBI taxonomy): Eukaryota > Metazoa > Arthropoda > Insecta > Lepidoptera > Nymphalidae > Hipparchia > Hipparchia semele. Next base: position 13,473,489 of record OW121710.1, on the reverse strand, counting down.
AACTTATCCAAAAAAGTATCAAAATTAAACTCTGGATTGGCGAAAGGATTTTCGATTTTGGTAAATTTATGACTTGGATTATTATAACCGTAAGGACGACGTAAAGGCTGTACTCGGAAATTTTGTTCATTGTCATCATTTTCATCTTCACGTGAGGAGTCGTCTTCTTCAGTGGACTCAACATCATCATCCTCCTCGTAATCTTCATCATTTTCAACTTGTTGGTTATCATGACTACCTTTAGTAGGTTTATTATTATTTTTTACTTTATTTTCACGATAATCATGTGGTGTTCGTATTGAAGATGTGGATTTGATAGGTTTACCAGTCACAATAGCACTAGATAAATAAGATGAGTCAGAAAAAGATACTAAATTAGGTTGTTTTGTTGAATGCACCGACTGTAACTGGTGGTTTTGAATGTTCAAAGCATTATTGTAAAAGCCTCCAGCTAAAGCAGAGAAAGGATTTTGATTATTATTCAAAGATGATATTGGAGGACTCTTTGTAATTATTTGAGTTCCTCCATTGAACTGAGGATTTTTTTGTTTTATTGGATCAGGTATACTAGGTTTAAATGGTCGATTTTGAGTATTATCTGTCTGATAAGGCGAATAAAAATTTGCTGTTGAATACAAATCATTGTTGAAGGAGGGTTTACGATTATATCCATTATGATCACCATTATGAATAAGTCTTTGATTCTGTATATTGGGATTGTATTTGTATTGTTGCAAGTTAATAGGTTTTATGGGTTTCGAGTTAGGCCAATTTTTATCAGGTCGTGCGAAACCATTTTTTAAATAGAATCGTATTTGTCTCTTTCCTCTTTCGCCATCTTCTAAATCTTCTTCATTAAATTCATCTTCGCTTGGTGGTTCATCAAATTCAATATATTCCATTACTTCGTCATTTTCATTTTCGCTATCACTTCGTTTTGATAGTTTGTCTGGTGCCTTAGTCATATTTGCTGAATTAACTACGTCTCTCTTTTTCCGCGAAAGAGTATTATGAGTTATGTCTTTAACCTTATTAATATCAGTCAATAAGTCTTTAGGTCTGTCGATAGAGTCAGTTAAGTCATCATATTTTTCATCTCTGAAACCATGATAATCAATTGAGTATTTATACACGTTTACCAGAAAATTTTAAAGTTTGAGAGAGAAATTTACCTGTAGGTTTGAGGTGCTTGTGTTATAGTAGCTGTCCTTCGCTCATCGACTTGAGTTCCAAAAGAAAATGATCCTATTTTACTATTTTGATTAATAGAGGAAGGTATGATATTTGAATTGAATGTTCTTCCAGAGTTGGATTGGGAAACATAGCCGTCTCTGTCCTTTTGAACTTGTCCAATTGTAGAGGGCTGTCCTCTGTATACTCTCTGCTGCCTATCACTCTCGATTTCTTCAACAGGTGGCAAGTCGTCTACCTCCGCATACAGCTGTTGTTGCTGAAAAACATAATATATTTTGTGTTATATTTTTGAAAGTTACTTTATTATCACCTATTAAAACTAATTCTAAGAGCGAACATTGCAAAAATACTAAGTTTAATTTAGTAGCCTCAATCATAGTCCAACGGTTAAAGGTGCGGACTGAAAAATTAAAGGTCGCAGGTTTGAACCCCGTCCGTTGCAAAAAAATTAGTAAGTTAAATCTATAGTTTTAAAATTGAATTTTACAGAATAACTATTGTAGATATAGTTTTGAGAAGTTAATTTTATATTCATAATACGTATATTTTATCGACTATGATTATTTAATAATGTAAATAATATTTTGCTTACAAACTTAAACCGATATAGACCAGGGTAGATCCCTGTAAAAATAATAAAAAGTGAAAAAAAATAGTAGTAGGATGAAACCCATTAGAAAAGGAGGGGAATATTATAAAAATGAAAGGAAAAATAATTTACGGGCGATCTGAGGTCGGGAAGGGGTGGGGGTGAGTTTTTAAGGGGCAAAAACGGTTTTTCTCGATTTCCGGCAAAACTAAAAGTCCTATCGAAAAAAGTCAAATGGCAAAGTTATAGGTAATAAAAAGATCTAAAACTTTTGTATTTACACTTTTTTCACATAACCTCAAAATTTATGTGAAAAATTCAAAAAACCAAGTTTTTGGTTTTTTATTTTTATCTTTTACAAAAATTATTTTTTTTTTAACAAAATTTGGTGAAAACTTACCTTTTTATGTCCCAAATACGCTGTAATTTATTTGATTAAAAATATTTATTTTTTCACCTTATTTTGAATTAATATCGAAAAAAACACCATAATTTTCAATCGAAAAGTCACCCGTCAAAATATCAGCTTTTTTCAAAAAGTTAGTATGTTTTCTGTTCGTTGAAATCTCTACTTTCCGATGGTGAAAAAAAAATATATGTTACCACAGTAAATCTTCTCAGAAAATAATTTCAATCTTTAGGTTATGTTACGTTAAGCATACTATTTTTTAAAGAAAATATTAGATTTTAATGTTTGAGTTGATTTTCTTGAAGATAATTGTGACAAGTTTACTTAAAAAAATAAAACAAAAATTTTTATCTGTATCAATCAACTCAAACATTAAAATCTAATATTTTCTTTAAAAAATAGTATGCTTAACGTAACATAACCTAAAGATTGAAATTATTTTCTGAGAAGATTTACTGTAGTAACATATTTTTTTTTTCACCATCGGAAAGTAGAGATTTCAACGAACAGAAAACATACTAACTTTTTGAAAAAAGCTGATATTTTGACGGGTGACTTTTCGATTGAAAATTAGGGTGTTTTTTTCGATATTAATTCAAAATAAGGTGAAAAAATAAATATTTTTAATCAAATAAATTACAGCGTATTTGGGACATAAAAAGGTAAGTTTTCACCAAATTTCGTTAAAAAAAAATAATTTTTGTAAAAGATAAAAATAAAAAACCAAAAACTTGGTTTTTTGAATTTTTCACATAAATTTTGAGGTTATGTGAAAAAAGTGTAAATACAAAAGTTTTAGATCTTTTTATTACCTACAACTTTGCCATTTGACTTTTTTCGATAGGACTTTTAGTTTTGCCGGAAATCGAGAAAAACCGTTTTTCCCCCTTAAAAACTCACCCCCACCCCTTCCCGACCTCAGATCGCCCGTAAATTATTTTTCCTTTCATCTTTATAATATTCCCCTCCTTTTCTAATGGGTTTCATCCTACTACTATTTTGTTTCGTTTTAAAAATTATCTACACTGGTCTAATAAGTAAAGATATTGATTTGAATTGAATAAGCTTCTAGCTAGGGCTGTGCTTCTTGCAAGAGCTAAATGGTTAGTGAAGGAACTCTTAGTAAGGAGTATTTTTGCCAAAGGAGTAAATTTGTCAAATTGGAACGGCATTCCGAACCAGTGGTTGATTCATTAACCGACTTCTTTGACGATTCGAAAGCACGTTGTAATAGTTTACTTGAATAAAAAATTATTCTATTCTAATCATCGATCATCGATGTAAAAATGGCACATACTTTTTCGTATTCTTGTCGGTTGAACTTCGGTTGTCCGCGTGAAGTGATGACAGGGTTGGGCTGTGCGCGCGGTTGCGGCGGCGGGTTGCGGCGCGGGGGCGGGGGCGGCGGCGGCTCCCTCTCTTGGATCCGCTCCAGGTCCTCAGCAACCACGGCACCGGTGGCGTCGCAGCCTACGTTTCGCGGCCAATCACACGTTTGGAGCTCGTGGCTGGAAATATTTATTTAAAACCCTAGAGTATAAATGGGTAAGTACTCTAGATTTGAAACATTACTGTGTGTAAGTATTATTTATTTCTTACTACATGTAAAATAATAATTCTTTTATTTCAATAATTTAAAAATCAACGTAAATCTAAATTAATAAATAGATTAAATAAAACTAAAATTATTGTATATTTAATAATAATATTATTAAATTATAATTCATCATCATCATGATCATCATGAGCAATCCATTACCGTCTCACTACTAAGTGGAGGTCTCCTTTCAAAGAGAAGTGTTAATAAATAATTATAATTAATTTAATAATTATTATTATTTATAATTATTTATTATACAAAAAATCATATCAATCCGTTGCTCAGTTGCAGCATGATTGAAGGATAAACCAACAAACAAACTTTTCGCATTTTAACAATAGTAAGGATAGTTTATAAGTGGTCTAAGGTTACACACAATAGCTTATTAGCTAAAGAAAAACAAAGAGAAAAATAGTTTTCTTTACAAAAAAATAAGAATGAAAGTAACTCATACCTGTACATAAGGCCACCAGTACATGACTCGAGTAGCGCGCCGCCGAATACGCAAACATAGTATAGCGTACAGTCGGTAGGATGAGGGTAGTAACCGAATTCCTCGGGGCAGTCAAAGTTTACCTCCCTCTTGATACTCGCCGCTACGGGAACGCTCCTGATCGGGCCGGAACGCTGCCGTGAGCGGTCTCTTGCTGCGAGGCATACTGAAACAACAAGGTTATCTTGTTAATTAACCAATTCATTCATTCATTCATCACAACCCATCACTGACTCATTACAGGGCACAGGGTCTCTCTCAAATGAGAAGAGTTGAGACCAAACGGCTGCCGCATTTCAAAACCTAGTAAGTGTCATTGACAAAATTTTACAGGAGAACCAAAAAACATATCTGTGGTGCCCTTCTGAACTCTTCAGTATCTGTTGATGAATTAATGTTTTGTAAATAAATTACTTTGAAAGCTTTTATTTGATATATTTATTAATTCGCTAAGCCATCTACCATAAAACACTTTTTTTCGGTCTCCTGTAAAATTTTGTCAATTACACTTACTAGGTTTTGATATGGGGTAGCCGTATGGCCTCAATTAAATTAAAATCGGGTTTCATTGACAACTCGTCCATAATATGTAGTTATTTATTATTATTATTTTTTAAAGAATATTAGCCAAGCTAAGGTTGACTAATAACCTCCTATCCCCTCCAAATAAGCGGAAAGCTTGCACTAGGAGTGGGTACGACAATAATGCAACAGGTGGGGTGCAACCTGCGACCTTTCAGATTTTAGTCCGCACCTTTAACCGTTAGGCTATTGAAGCTATAATTACATTGAAATAAACAAATTATAGGTACTTTTAATAGTTTCACGTCTATTGTTTTATCGCCTAAATTCACGTAGCGCTGAATAAAGAGCGTGCTGTTAATAGCCGTACTTACCGAGAGCTATTCAGAACAATTGCTCCACCGGCCTTGTGGAAAACGAACCGACAGCGTTACATTCTCTTAAACTCACAAGAGCCACGCCTTGCCTTTAATATCCTGGACCGAATTTTTCGAAAATTCATTAATTCATTCGTTCATTAATCATTTTGAATCATTCATCTCAATACATCGCCGGCCCACTCTAAGCACAGGTCTCAAGAAGAGTTATTTTTTTAATAGTTCCCGCGAGAACTCTTAAATTTTCTTAACTATTAAATAAAATATGGCCTATGTGTTAACCCTGGGTATGAGCTACCTTTATACACGTACCTATATCGCATACTGGCGCCAACTAATCAAGTAGAACTATAGTAAGTATATGTTAATCTCTAGGATCTAAAGAAAGTTTATTAAGTCATGTCTAAACATCACGAGCTACGTGGGATTTTGGAGAGCAGTTATATTAGTTCACGCTCGATTCAAAGCTCAAACACATTATAAAAAGAACTTTTAGAAAGAATAGTTTTTTTTTCTAAAAAGAATACTTTTCAGAATATTATAGTTTGCAAGTTATAGTTGGTTGGAAAAACAAAAGCTGATTTTAGTAATTATATTTGTAATTAATTGTACGTACACACGACAACAAAATACAATAACAACTTCAAGCCTTAACAATAGCGCTACGGTTAGAGCGCGTATTGAAAAACCGAAAGGTTAAAACCTTAACACCACCCATTGCGATATGTCGTACCCTAACGCTAAAAGCTTTATGCTCACTTGAAGGGGAATATCTTTTTTAAAACGGCTTATATTCTTTAAAAAAAATTAAGCTCTACGATATATTTAGCATCTTCAAAACCTCACGGACGTAATTCTATAATCCTTTACTGAATTCACAATAATGAATCTACAAGGTGTTGCAATACAAATATAACTCTACACAAAATACAAAATTCCACCGTAACAAAGAGATAAGTATACCTAACAATAGCTAATAGTATTAGTTGAACAAAGCGCCGTTTTCCCATGAAACTAAATATCATTAAACAATTCAGCTTGTCAATATACATAAAGTTAGCATCGGAAAAGACATTTAAGTTGATTAGTTGCCACTGTCGTGTATAAAGTTTTATAGTATCTAAATATTGGCACATAAAAAATAGTAGGTAGTTAAAAGTAGTAGGTATAAAACAAAATTAATTAAAATTGTAGGTATGTTTGTGTGCTTTGTTCTTTTAAAAAGAAATGGATTTTGATGCGGTTTTCATTATCATTTGGAGAATTTCTTTCAGAAGTTTTCTATGTAGGTATAATACTTATTTATACCTACGTAGCAACATATTTATGGAAAGTAGAGAAAAGTGGGAGTTTTCTAATTAGTCGTAATAATATTTTAAGTGAAATTGCTGATAGTAGCTAAATCTTATAAGATAAAAGAAAGAAGAGAAGGAAAAGTAATTAAGACTACTTTCTATTCCTAAAATCTTAAGGTCCTAAAAAAAGGACTTCCTTCGCAAAAAGTTTGATATAAGGGACAATGTGGTTTAAAGCACAAAATTATAATAGCGGGTATCAACGGATGAACGCAAATCAAAGAGTTCACACGGCACTTTTGAAAATCCTAAATCCTAAACCCAGCCACCTCAAAACAGCTGCAATGTAATCAATCAGCCTCTAGAACTCTAGAACGTATTAAGGTCTAAGTTGAACAACTCTTAACTTAGTTTAACTGCTTTGTGGTCTCACCTTGAACGGATCATACCCAAGAGTCATAATCAGTAATACTGCATTGTGTGGGAAAGGTTCAGCGGCTTAGAACCATTGCAGTATACCTACCTATATGACGAAATACCTATTCTTAAACCGAGATACTCATTCATTGATAAACTTAATTGCTTAATAGATAAGACCTTTGTTTACGTAAACGTATTTAATTAAAGCAACTTGCACGGGGAACCCCATATTGTCGTATAACCAGAGACATTTATAATAATGAGAAATCCCCTTTCCCCTGCTGGGAATCGAACCTCTCTCATTTACATATCATACTATTCCTACTTTCGTCAGTACTGGCGCACTCCGCAGTAAATTGCGGAGCTATAAGTACATGGAGTACCTCTTCTTAGAGCCTAAATTCAGAGAGTATGAAGGGATAAGAGTTAAGTGATAGAAAGAGAGAAAAGTCTAGGTGAATAAGAAGTTCCTGCGGGAAATAAAAACCTTCGTGAATGAAGTCACCGGTATCAGCTAGTGTATGTAACTACTACAAACAGAGGTCATCTCAAATGAATGTACGGAAGTTACGAGAATATATTTAATGAAATCATTATTATGTACCTACACAAAACTTCCTACAAAAATATTAAATACCTAATAGGTATATAAATATCCTGTTTCTTTTGTATTTTTTTTTAATTATTTGCATGTCTATAAGTTGAGTAAACACAAAATTACTATGTTTTTAGAGATAATAACATGTGATGACACGGATGCCATGTTCCTGAATTTTATTGCTTTATTGGGTGTTAATTGACGCTAATATTTTGCCTTAGTCTATTCAATTTCAAGCTACGTTTTAGCTAGATTCTATGTTTAAAAAAATTCATACACCTATGATAAATGTAAGTTGAGTGAATGAATGAAATATACATACTTTATTAAGTCGTAACCGTAACCAAGCTCTTATTGTTGCATGGTGCATTTTCCAAGCGCAGATTATGACGCGATACAAATGCGATTCAGACGCTTATCACAAGCGCGCCAAAATTATATCAAAATTTGCCGAAGCCCTATGAACAACGGCTTCACTACGACGTTAACGTTGAGGCAATCCAGCTGCTTAACCTAACGGAGCTAGTGATGAGAAGCGGACCAAACCTTTTGAGTTGGTGTGCAGTGAACAATGATAGTGTAGTGTAAATGCTGCCTGAAACCTGAACATATAAACAAAATGTCTCTACAGACTATTAACAAGGAAAACTAAGATACGTCATTAGACTATCCCTATATGCAATATATATATATCCCTGTATGTAAGATTATAATTTATAAATTTAGGTTAAATTAAAATTATTAATAAATTAGTCAACTAAGTTAGCCTAGATTGTAATTGCATTGAGCACCACTTTGGTGCTCAGCGTCAGGGAAAAAATCGTAGCCAGAAAGCTTAACATGTCTGAAATTTTTTCAGCATTTGTATCGATACAGTGGCATGCATTTCAACCTATCTGTTCGATAGTAATAATTGAAGTCTCTCTTCACGCAATAGGTATTCATTTAGTTGCTTTCTTTTATTTGTTTTAGCTTTTATTATGGCAATGCTTTTAAATATTTTAAGACAGTCTGTAAAGTCTATCCAGTCATTGCTTAGGTGGGTAGTGAGTTTGACTCATAGGCAAAGTAATAATAGATTGGACAAATAGAGCCATTCAACGCATTTCCATATTATCTTTATTCCGTTCTTGTCGTGCTTCTCAGTATAAAATACAGGTCTTGCTATTAGGCGCCATCTAGTTGCTGTGGGTGGCTGAGATAGGGTTTTTACAGTCAAATCAATTTAATTGGACATAATATACCTAATTATTACTGTTTGGCTTTCAACTACTCAAACTAATTAATCAAATCGGCAACTATGGCAGCTTGTATAATTTAAGTAAACTTTTTACATAAATCAGTACCTAATTTGAATTTTTTTTGTGTGAGCTGAATAAATGTTTATTTATTTATTTATATACGTCATAAATTATATATATACGTCATTTATATAAGTCTTAAATATTTTAGACTCGTTTCATAGTACTATTCAGATAAGTAGATAGTAATTTAAAACGGTTATCACACTTAAAACTACAACAGAATAGCGTATATTATAATTTTGGAAAACCCTTTATTGAATTGATAAGAAATACTTTCTTTAATCTATGATGTAGTATATGTATTAAGTATATTTTTAACATGGAGAAAATCCTCAATGATTGAGAGGTTATCACTTTACTAAGTACAGTAGGTACTAAAGTTTTATAACGTTTGGAGAAACTTTATTTAATTGTATTTCTACAATTTTTGCTATTATTCAATACTCTAATATAATTTCAGTATTATGACAGCCCTAGATTAAACCAATATCACTAAGTTTCAAGCTAATTTGCATCCTTTGTAGGTTGATCTTCATTTACACCCACCAAGTTTGCATGTTTATCTTTATTTAATGCAGAGAATGGAAAAAGTATAAAAGTACTATACTTTTAATTGGGAGATTCAATAGTATCCATTAATTGCAGTATGTACTGAGTTCGTACAGGGCTAAATAGAAGCGATGACACTCGTTTTATGAAGAGGAAAATTAGAATTAATAGAAAATTTGTTTCACGTAAATCAATTCTTGGTTCGTATCTAGACTCTACCACCAGTTCGGAAAGCAGATTATGCTGAAAAAAGCCGGCAAGAAACTCAAACAGTTGTTCTTTTCAATTAAAAAGTGTTACAATATCGATTATAATAATAATCTTTTTCGATTACTATAATAAATTGCAATCGTAATTAGGAAAGGATTTATCTAGTAGTATAATTGAGAAAAGCTTAACCTGAAACCTTCTTTCCAACAAGCTTAACTTCATAAATGCACAAGTATTCGTTAGTACTTTTTCTCTCAAATTCGTGTGGATTTGTTTTTGTTTACATAGGATTTGCCTATATCTGTTTACACAATGGTATCATTCGTTTTTCCAGAATAAAAGTATCCTTTGTTAGCGTACATTTTCAGTATATTATATTTATGTTATCTTTTTCATCTAATGAAACAGTGTATAGCGTTCTAAGAACGCTAATAACAATTAAATATAGCTTGACACAATTTTTTTGTCGGTTTTGTACCCATTGTAAACGTTCCACTGAATAACACGTTGCTGTGTTTGTTTATGACCTTAAACCTACTACCTATACTAAAAATAAACCTCATTATATCTACTAGAAAGTCCAAGGATAAAGCGGTTTCGTTTGACACGTATCAAGTCAGAACGGTTCTTTGTGCAATTTAATTTTGCACTCAAGTAAAGGGCATTGCAACCTCAGATTTGTCATTTGATATGAAATGACGATATGCAAATGATTGGCTTGAGTGCCGCTTGCGACATTACTCCGGTCAACGTTCTGCCTAGTTACTAGCTGTTCAAATGGGAATCGCTAAGAGTAAGTTCGAGTTTCCATACCAACGTAGTTTTACTTTAAGAGTCCCTCCACTTTGCGGCCCGACTCGGACTTGGCCCGAGCTATGAATGTGTGTGTGTCACTCACAATACGACTGACTCGTACTTGCAAACATAATAGAGGGAGACATTTAGAGGTTGGAAATTGGCTTCTGCTGGGAAAAAATTAAACACAAAGGACCGTCAAAAAACTTTTCTAGTTAAAAACTTAGCCTTTTTAAAACTTCCAAAAACTTATTAAGTAAGTACATATATCAATTAAGTTATATCACTTCAAAACCTACGTCTGTATATAGAAAATTCTTTTACTCTGATTGTATTAGTATTAAATTGATTTTATTAAGCTAACGGGATACTCTAAGACCAACAATTATATTCCGGATGTAAAAGTAGATTATTTAATTTCATAACAAACTTCATAAAGTCAAGGATCCATTATTATAGGATGCAATCAATTATATGCCATGTGCTCGTTATTATCAATGATCCGATGATGTAAGTACAGATTTGAATGATTTTAATTGGATGGTAAGTTATCATTGGGTTATTGATCGAAAATCACGGCTTCATAATGATGAATAAATTCTTTATTAACACTAACAATGGTTAGTGTTAATAAAGAATTTATTGTGGGCTTTACAAGGCTGTTTAGGCTTTGTACATAACACAATATAGGCCGTGAGTGTACAATGGTCAAACACTAATGCTGAGATCTATAGAGCGTGCTCTGACTTAAGATTGAGTTAAAACGAGACACAACTATGCTCTGACATAAATCTGTCTCGTTTTAACTCTGTTTTGAGTCTGAGCTGAGTGAAAGTGCGGTTTATAGATTTCAGCCTGTAAGCCTGCTAAAGGCAAAGACAAAGTACCTATCCTAGGCAAGTGTCATCATACAAATATTTTTGCAAATACAATCACAATTTTCCGTTCTCCATCGTGTTAGCTTTTTTTATAAATAAGTTATGAATTTTAGATACTTTACAATCATTACGGAAGTTTGTATAAAAATACTGATTATTCGAACTGTTAGATTCATGTTTAAGATTGATCTTTTTGAAGATAGTTAATTAAATTGATATTTGACTTGTTGAAAGCGAGGGCACGCCAATGTCGTGCCATCTTGAATTATTAGTATGTCAGAGATTAAGATTAAAGTCGTTATTATTTAAAGCGCCATCTAGTGACGATAGTCTTATAAGGTTTATTGACGGTAGTCTTGTGAGTTTAATGACGGTAGTTTTATAACGTTGGTATCATTGTTCAATGGGCGTTCCGTCATTGCTCCCCACTTGTTCGGTTGATAAAAGCGAGACTCACAGCGTGTGTCGAGCTTAGTCATCTGTCATTAGTTGTCGGTCGTCACCGCTAGTCATGAGCGGTCGGTTTAGCGTTATAGTGGTTATTCTGATGGTTCAATATTGTTGTGATCAAGTGATTGGTAATAGTGCTGTTGGTGTCAATCTGGTTTGGCCTTTGAATCGCAGTTATTTGGTGAGTTCGTTCTATTGTTTAATCATGTTACGTTACTGTGAATTCCCTATAGTGTTGTTGCCCATTCGTGGCTTATAGTGGTTAAAATAGACGTTGGCTAGGTTCTTCTATCATGGTGTGTGAAGAGACGGCTATGGGGAAGGTGGAGGCCGTAACTAGCCTAGGTAGTTAGCCAAGTTTAACTAAGACATGGAAATGTTGGGTTCCATGTTGGTTATCTAATTAATCCAATATAACTTTATTGTGAGTAGTTGTTTGTATTGAGATAGTTTGATTCTCGTCATTGCCGTAAGGTTAATAGTTAATTTTACCCGCTTCGTTAAGTATAAATACGTCAGATTTGACGCTAAGAATCCAGCCTCTGCCAAAGACTTATTCGGCTATTAGATGCTCCTGCGTCTAGGTCGTTGTATTTGATTAAGAAATGGCGATAGCAATCGCATCCTAATCGAATAAATAATGCCAGTAGGTTTAAGTGGGTGTAATTGGTTAAATTATAATACTTTGATACTTTGATATTTTCGATAACTACCCTCACGTAGATGGTGGTTTGTCTGTCGTGTTGTGGTTAAATTAATTAGATGTGGGTCATGGGGCCGCTAAAGGAGCGAGTGGAGGCGGCTTTAGGTAGCATTTCCGCGTTTTAAGAGATAGGTTCTCTTAAGGCGTGATTAGTTAAAAAGTTCCAAAACCCGTTTCTGGAGTGTGAGCTAACAAATCAGAAGTGGGATAGAACCACGTTGCCTTGATTTGCTCAAGTCATCTTTACAGTTGTATTGTTTTGAATGATTTGGAGTCAAAAAATTAGTCATGAGGTTAAATATTGAAACCGAATCTTTTGTTATTTTTGGTAAAATCTTAGAATCAATAAGATAATTTATTAGAGGTTGTATGAATAAATTGGATTAACGTTTTATCTGGTATTCCCTGATGGTAAAGTGGTAGTTTCATGATATTAAAGAAAAACCGAGTCTGGTTTTGTTTGATTGGAAGAATATTAACAAGTGGAATCAGTTGTGGTTGTGTACCGCAATATTATGGTTGTGTTCCACAGTATTAGATTATTCCATTACTGCGGTTATGTAAGCCGCTTTAATGTATTTATTTACTGATTTATTTATTTATACTATTACTGCGGTTATGTATGCCGCTGTTAAAGTATTTATTTATTCATTTATTTTATATATTTATTTATTCTATTACTGCGGTTATGTATGCCGCTGTTAAAGTAATTATTAATTAATTAATTAATTTTATTACTGCGTTTATATATGCCTTTACTTATTTGTATATATTTATTTGATTTATTTATTGTTGCTGCGGTTATGCGTGCCGTTATTAAAGTAGTTGTTTATGGATCTATTTGGAGGTTTTAAGTTCAAGTCAATTGTTGAGTTCAAGTTAATTTTTGAGTTCAAGTTAATTGTTGAGTTCAAGTTAATTGTTGAGTTCAAGTTAATTGTCGAGTTCAAGTTAATTGTCGAGTTCAAGTTAATTGTCGAGTTCAAGTTAATTGTCGAGTTCAAGTTAATTGTCGAGTTCAAGTTAATTGTCGAGTTCAAGTTAATTGTCGAGTTCAAGTTAATTGTCGAGTTCAAGTTAATTGTCGAGTTCAAGTTAATTGTTGAGTTCAAGTCAAGTTAATTGTCGAGTTCAAGTTAATTGTTGAGTTCAAGTTAATTGTTGAGTTCAAGTTAATTGTTGAGTTCAAGTTAATTGTTGAGTTCAAGTTAATTGTTGAGTTCAAGTTAATTGTTGAGTTCAAGTTAATTGATGGGTTCAAGTTAATTGATGGGTTCAAGTTAATTGATGGGTTCAAGTTAATTGATGGGTTCAAGTTAATTGATGGGTTCAAGTTAATTGATGGGTTCAAGTTAATTGATGGGTTCAAGTTAATTGATGGGTTCAAGTTAATTGATGGGTTCAAGTTATTGATGGGTTCAAGTTATTGATGGGTTCAAGTTATTGATGGGTTCAAGTTAATTGATGGGATCAAGTTAATTGTTGGGTTCAAGTTAATTGTTGGGTTCAAGTTAATTGTTGGGTTCAAGTTAATTGTTCGGTTCAAGTTAATTGTTGGATTCAAGTTAACTGTCGAGTTATAGTTGAAGAGTTACATTTAACTGTCAAGTTAAATTTGACTATCTAGTTAAAGTTCACTATCGAATTAAAGGTGACTGTCGAGTTAAAAGTTGACTGTCGAGTTAAAAGTTGACTGTCGAGTTAAAAGTTGACTGTCGAGTTAAAAGTTGACTGTCGAGTTAAAAGTTGACTGTCGAGTTAAAAGTTGACTGTCGAGTTAAAAGTTGACTGTCGAGTTAATCGAGTTAAAGTTCACTGTAGAGTTAAAGTTCACTGTCGAGTTAAAGTTCACTGTCGAGTTAAAGTTCGTTACCAAGTTAAAGTTCGTTACTGAGTTAAAGTTCGTTACTGAGTAAAGTTCATTACCGAGTTAAAGTTCATTACGTACTGAATTAAAGGTAGCCGTGACTGAGGGCTAAGGTAGCCGTGACTGAAGGCTAATGTAGCCGCAACTGAGGGCTAATGTAGCCGCAACTGAGGGCTAAGGTAGCCGTGACTGAGAAGCATCCCAACACTGTGCAAGAGTGCACAAGACGCGGAACTCGAGCGCCGGACGCGGCGCTTCAGCGGCGCCTCTCTACGCATCACCTGCCTGAGCGTCGCCTGTTGGTGCCAGGCGAGCCTGAGGCAGCTTCGGCTACGGGACTACTGCGCGCCATCTAACTGCGCGTCGCTTGTTGGTGTCGGGTGAGCCTGACGCAGCGCCGGCTGCGCGACTACTGCGCGCCATCTAACTGCGCGTCGCTTGTTGGTGCCGGGCGAGCCTGACGCGGCGCCGGCTGCGGGACTTCTGCGCGCCATCTGCTTGTGCGTCGCTTGTTGGTGCCGGGCGAGCCTGACGCAGCGCCGGCCGGGGGTACTTCTGCGCGCCATCTGCTTGTGCGTCGCCTGTTGGTGCCGGGCGAGCCTGACGCAGCGCTGGCTGCGGGACTTCTGCGCGCCATCTGCTTGTGCGTCGCCTGTTGGTGCCGGGCGAGTACAACACTGCGGGCGAGCACAACACGCCGTGCCAGTCTTCACATCGCATATGAGAAGTGCTCTGCTAAGTACAAGCCTATATGTCGGTAAGAAGTTTCCAATTATACTTTTGAATGTGCTTTTGAAGATCCTAGTGATTTTCGTACGTGATTTATTTCATGCATTATTTAATCAAATCGGGGTAGACTGATAAAAAAATGATGCAGGTAATTCAAGTACAGATTGCCGAGTTTTTACTGAAGATTGTGTTGCAAAAATTATATTTACATAACGAAGGTAGAAAATTAAATTCGGGAGTGTAGTTACTGTTTCCAAGTAAAACAAATTTGATAATGTGGCTACTGGTTATCTAATTGATCGGTTTTGTTGAGATTTTCAGTTTGTGGATAAAACCAGTTATGATAATTTAATTAAGTACTGATTCTGATTTATTACATAGAAAAGTTATCACGTACATACGTACCTACCGAGGATAGTTTATTTGTTTCAGTTAGTTTGTTATATCGTAAATAATATTTCAACTTACGCGGTAGTTGAATAAAGCTAGCTGTTGCTTTCGACCAAATCAGTGATAATTTCTTACATGTGTAAAAAAAGTAAGTGCTTAAAGGAAAGTGCTTTTGTTATTAGAATTATTGGGTAAAGTCAGGTTAGGCCGAGCAATTATTTGATCGATCGTGTGGTCCAGCAAGATGACGTTAAATAGTTTTGTTAATTTTTGAGGTTTGATATCGAAGATGTCGATTACGTGATTAGTGATGAAGAGTACATTGTAGACAGACAGAACTTGTATATTTTAACTGGAGTATAACGCTTCTGTTTCTTGAAAGTTATGGTTAAATTGACGATGAGTTGCCTATGGGATTGAATTACCAACCTGACCGAATTGTTAACTTACTTTATTTTACACATACTTACATGCACACGTGCACACGCACGCTCACACACTCACACACACTCTCACACATCCGCACACACGCATTCAGCACACTAGTACATACACATCACACATATACACACCCAAGCCCAAACATGTAGTCGCAAATCTCGCAGATAAGTTTGGTTTACTCTCTCGCTCACACACGCTCACACACGCCCAAACACTCTCTTACACATACACACACACACACAGCACACTTGTACAAATACATCACACATACACACACCCAAGCCCAAACATGCAGTCGAAAATCTCGCAGATATGTTTGGTATACTCTCTCTCATACATACACACACGCACACACAGCTCACATGTATAAAAACATCGCACATAAACGCAGAACAAGCGCAAATATGCAGTCGCAAATCTCAGACATATTTTACTGTCTTTGGTTTTGTACCTTTTGGTGTTATTAATTCAATAAATATTATTATAAAGAAAAGGATAACAGGACGTGCAAGGTGCACGTCTGAAAGCGTTAGCTATGAGCGTTAGTGTTAATAATAATGATAATAATATAGTTTTATTTCAGATCTTGAAGTGCAAAGTGCACAAAATATAAACCTACACTGCTATGAGCGAGAGTGTAATGTACCTAAACCTACACTGCTATGAGCGTGAGTGTAATGTAAACCTACACTGCTATGAGCGTGAGTGTACTGTAAACCTATACTGCTATGAGCGTGAGTGTACTGTAAACCTACACTGCTATGAGCGTGAGTGTAATATAAACATACACTGCTATGAGCGTGAGTGTATTGTAAACCTATACTGCTATGAGCGTGAGTATAATGAAAACCTACACTGCTATGAGCGTAAATGTACTGTAAAACTACACTGCTATGAGCATAAGTGCACTCGAAGTGCAACGTGAACGTATTACTGTTGTTATTTTTGAAGTGCAAGGTGCACAATAACAATTGAAATAGTTTCAGTATATGTCAATAATTTATTTTCTTACTTTTTGTTTTGTGGCATTCGCGGGGACGCGAAAGTATCAGGATGGACGAATTGTTAGCTTTTTTTATAAATAAGTTATGAATTTTAGATACTTTACAATCATTACGGAAGTTTGTATAAAAATACTGATTATTCGAACTGTTAGATTCATGTTTAAGATTGATCTTTTTGAAGATAGTTAATTAAATTGATATTTGACTTGTTGAAAGCGAGGGCACGCCAATGTCGTGCCATCTTGAATTATTAGTATGTCAGAGATTAAGATTAAAGTCGTTATTATTTAAAGCGCCATCTAGTGACGATAGTCTTATAAGGTTTATTGACGGTAGTCTTGTGAGTTTAATGACGGTAGTTTTATAACGTTGGTATCATTGTTCAATGGGCGTTCCGTCATTGCTCCCCACTTGTTCGGTTGATAAAAGCGAGACTCACAGCGTGTGTCGAGCTTAGTCATCTGTCATTAGTTGTCGGTCGTCACCGCTAGTCATGAGCGGTCGGTTTAGCGTTATAGTGGTTATTCTGATGGTTCAATATTGTTGTGATCAAGTGATTGGTAATAGTGCTGTTGGTGTCAATCTGGTTTGGCCTTTGAATCGCAGTTATTTGGTGAGTTCGTTCTATTGTTTAATCATGTTACGTTACTGTGAATTCCCTATAGTGTTGTTGCCCATTCGTGGCTTATAGTGGTTAAAATAGACGTTGGCTAGGTTCTTCTATCATGGTGTGTGAAGAGACGGCTATGGGGAAGGTGGAGGCCGTAACTAGCCTAGGTAGTTAGCCAAGTTTAACTAAGACATGGAAATGTTGGGTTCCATGTTGGTTATCTAATTAATCCAATATAACTTTATTGTGAGTAGTTGTTTGTATTGAGATAGTTTGATTCTCGTCATTGCCGTAAGGTTAATAGTTAATTTTACCCGCTTCGTTAAGTATAAATACGTCAGATTTGACGCTAAGAATCCAGCCTCTGCCAAAGACTTATTCGGCTATTAGATGCTCCTGCGTCTAGGTCGTTGTATTTGATTAAGAAATGGCGATAGCAATCGCATCCTAATCGAATAAATAATGCCAGTAGGTTTAAGTGGGTGTAATTGGTTAAATTATAATACTTTGATACTTTGATATTTTCGATAACTACCCTCACGTAGATGGTGGTTTGTCTGTCGTGTTGTGGTTAAATTAATTAGATGTGGGTCATGGGGCCGCTAAAGGAGCGAGTGGAGGCGGCTTTAGGTAGCATTTCCGCGTTTTAAGAGATAGGTTCTCTTAAGGCGTGATTAGTTAAAAAGTTCCAAAACCCGTTTCTGGAGTGTGAGCTAACAAACGGGAAAGATAAAATTGCAGCACTGATCTGTTTGTTACTATTTTTCGGCTTAAGCATCTAGGGCATCTTAAAAAATTGCATGCACTGAAGATAGGCTTATTTTTATCCCGGAAAATCAAACAGTTCACACAGAATATTTAAAAATCAAAATCCATACGTAAGAAATTGCGGGCATCAGCTAGTTTTATTATTTCTTCTTTCATGTTTACTGAGAAAGTTCTGAAAAAAATTAAACGAGCTTCATTCAAATGTACAATTTAAAGCCATGACTCGAACTAATAACCTTATTTTTTTTTTACGGTCGAAATACGAGAAAGAATTTCAATAGTCCGACCTTGCTGCTGTTGTTACCATATTTTAAGCGTTTTTATTTAAATATCAGGCCCTGTTGAAAAGAATTATGATTTTTTTGTTCATTATTATGCAAGTGAATAATAATTTATCGTTCACTAAGTCAAGGTTTAATTTTTTGTAAAAATACGCAAGAATAAAAATCAGCTCTTTAAGAGTTGGCCAAGCGATTACCGAGTTGTAACACATACGCGTACAGTAACCTAAAATTATTATAATATATTCTGTGTTCGAGAGACAAAAGCGCTTTGTCTAGGTTTACCGCAAATCAAAGTAAAGGGTGAAATGTGGTTGGAGCATCGGAGCCGGAAAGTAGACAACGTTCAAGCAAGCACGGTGTCCAAAGCCTTCCAAAACATTGGACCGACGATATAAAGATATAAAGAGACTGGTGGAAAGCGGCTGGATGAAAAAGGATCGGCTATGGTGGTGCGCATTAGGATAGGCTTATGTTCAGCAGTGGACATCCACAAGCTGACTTAATGATGAAAGGGTGATATAAATAGGTCGGCACAGTATGAGGCATCCCTTACGGTCTCTATGTTCCTAAACATCGCGTAGACACGTCTCGGACTGTTTCTGCAAGGATTATGGCAAGGATTCGTATAATAAATGTTTTATTTATGTATTCGATGACAAGATGCTCCTTGACTGCGATCTAACGATAGTAAGCCTAAGATGGTAGCGGGCTAACTTGGAAGAAAAACGTGGGTAAAAAATTCGACGTAAATCTTTATGAATGCTCTGAACCACTAACGAGATGCACCAACTTATAAACGAGCTCAAGCTTGTGCAAATTCACATAGTAAAGTGTACATGCTGGGGCCCAAGTCTGCTATTGCAATTGTAGTTACATTGTCTATCAATGACATGACAATTGTTATTTTTAGCAATTGTCATGTCATTGATAGACAATTGAACCCCTGGGCCCCAAGTCAAATTGCTAAAAGTAGCAATTGGGATGTCATTGATAGGCAATGTAACTGTAATGTAACTACAATTGCAATAGCAGACTTGGGCCCCTGGGGTGCTACGTCCCGTAACTCGTAGGTACCTGACAGCATGTTGCGTATCTAAACGCGGCTGTATTTAGAGCATTCTATAATAAATTCTAAAGAATTAGTGAGGAATCTATCAGGATTAGGTATGTTTCTTTTACGAAAAAAGCCTATATTGCATTGTAACAGAAAGAAATTCCAACATGTACTCACTGCAGCTCAGTAACCTGTAGTCTGTAGTCACCTAGTTATCTAGGTAGTACTTCAGTAAATGTCAAGGTTTGCTGGTTTCAAGTGATCTATATAGAACTACTTACCGAGATAAAATAACAACTTTAATGCAATTAAGTGTTACATGTCCATTTATTTTATAATAATTGATATTATAATTTAACCTGCAGTACATAATATGTATTTAAATAAAATTACAAAAAGTGTTACCAAATTATTCCGTCCTTCCTGATTAATTATTATTTTTCCACCATAACGAGTAGCTACTTTCAGCCATTATTAGCTTAAGACTTATGCATAGTGGTAAAACTTATGGTCTTATCTATCTTCTCTGATCTCCATAATATTTCTGATTTTATCGTAAAGGGATTCTTCGAGCACAGTTTATTGTAACATATAGGCTATCCTTAAATATATTATTTATAGTGCCTATCATTAAAATTATAAGTTATAGAATAATTGTAGGCCTACCAATAGGTGAATTGATTATATTAAATTATTTTATGAGTATGAGACAAGTTAATATCAAACATCTTGTATAGCCATGTCGTCAGGTGGGAGGAATCGGTAATGTCATGATGCAGGCAGGAGGTGTTGCAATATCGTCATCACTAAATTATTCAAACCTATCGAGAACATGTGATCGGATATCATGCATTTGTGGGCTTACATTAAGGCGTCGACCTTAGATGCAAATTAAACTACCTTGAATGAGAGTTTTTAGCGCGTTCATTGCAAATTTTCTCTCGACGGAGATCTCTCCGTCTTACAATCTTGTAAGAGCCGATCGACACAGTACAAACAAAAGCTTGTGCAAACAAAACGTGGACGTTAATTTTTTAGTTTGCACATATGTTTGTGCTTGTTTGTGTTTATCAATTCGGCCGGTATCTTTTTTTCTATATATGTTCACCGATTACTCCGGGATTTCTGGACCGATTCGCCTGATTTTTTTTAATAGTGTAGACCAATGTTCAAACTTGATTGCGTGTAAATGTAGTATTTATAAAATTAATAATTATAACAAGAAGTAAAATTGGACGCAATGAACAATTTAAGAAAATATTTAGTTAATTTTGTTCTTATTTTGTGACTGATATTATAGCACCTATGCAATAACAATAAACGGACATCTACGTCCATAGATTTTTTCATATAACACAGCACAGCGTTTTAACATTCTTAAAATCATTTCTAAACAAATCCCGATGGAGAAAAAATCCTTTTCGACACAAGAAATTTTGCAAGCTTGCGTACTAAGTAAGGGCTTCATTTGCATACGTAAGTATAACATTTTGTATTGACAAAGAATTTCGAATTTCGACAGTAAGTACGGGTCTGGCACAGCAGTTGCATTGTAGCAAATCCTTTATCGGCTTTTAAGTTCACGATTAAAGTCACGTTTTATATAAAAGCTGCTCAAATAAATCAGAATACAATGGCCGAGTATGAATTATTAGCTATTTGAAGGCGATTGATCGAAATCCTTGAAATGTAAAGCTATCAAAATCCTTTCACTTATACCTAGTCGCGTGTGTTAATAAAGAAACTTTTTGTCACGGTCTTATATTATAAGGATTAAGGTATCTGACAAGAATTATTCGCAGTGCAATTATGTATTGATGAAGATATTTTGTAGTGAGTACCATTTGCTATAATTTTCAACGGTATACGCAATTTCGTGAACAACCACTATTGTACCTACACCTATTTGTAATATTCAGGTGCAGGATTGACTAAAAATCATTGTTACAATGTGTCAATTTTAATCAACTTTGATTATCTCTGGTACTCACTCGCTTTTGGTTAAATGCATACATTACAGCAAGAACGGATAAATACAGCCGGTCAAAAATTTATTCGGACATTTACTTCAAGTGGGTCTTCCTGTCAAGAAATTATCAACAGCAGTCTGGAGTTGGGAAGTGGTGCTACAACGCCGAGCCTCGGAGAGCAAGTGCTGTCAATCCTGCACCATATCTGCCTTCGATTGTGTTAGATTTGTAGAGTACCCCCGTATTTGTACACACATTTGTCCACTATAATATCTCCTACGCAAGTGACTGCTCACCGTTAATTTTAGTTACTTATTATTAGATCGGGGAAACACCCACCTCTCCCTCAAATAGTTACAATACAGTTTGGCAATTCGAGCAATGTCTGGTTTAATTCACATGCCGAACCGTATTTCTAAGATTTAGGTCGTACTAAACAATTATTTCGGTTGCACAGCGTTTACCAACGAACAGCAGTAGTTAAAGTATGGGAAAATCGCGCAATCTTGAGCATCAGCTTAGGCCTTGAAGATTAATGTGTTTTCCTTTATATCTAGATAAGTTGTATATTTGTATGCATTGCTCAATATTTGATAGCTACATATGTAGATTTGCTATGCGTCAGTACCAGAAAGGATCCGGTTGGATCAGTTACCCTGTGTTTTTTTAATAAAAAGAATATTAACTTGACAAAGTAAATATCCTCTGTCCTCCAAATAAGAATTGAATCAATTTGGCTGAAATTTGGCATAGAGATAGATTTTATAGCCTGGAATAATACATAGGCTAAATACTTTGTATCCCGGTAAATAAGAGAGTTCCCGTGGGAATTAAAAAACGAAGCGAACTAAGTCGCGGACATCAACTAGTATTTTCTCATATAAGATGTTTGATAAAATAACCCAAGCACACGTTTTTAGAATTGTCATCGTAAAACTTTGAGTATATAACCAACTAATAAAAGCGTTTGTCTGTCTGTTTGTATGGGCTAATCTTCAAAGCGGCTTAACCGTAGGGAATTACATAAAGAGTGCCTTAAGTACAGAATACCTGCCTAATATGTAGTACTAAAGGTCAAAGTCAAAGTCAAAAGTCATTTACGCTGAACCTTCGTATTTGGCGCAAAGGTGGACGGCAATTACTATTTATCCCGAGAAATCCGAGTTCCGACGGGATATTTTTTAAATATCCCCTCGGAACCAGAATACGCGTGGATGAAGTCGTGGGCACTTCTTGTTTCCCAATATAATTTATTACACAATTTATCACAAAATATATCTGTAGCTTCAGGCTATATGTTATGCATCACCTACAATTTGAATTTAAATTACAAACTGCAGAACTATTTCTCAACAGTACCAACCACGTTTAGCATGACGGATGGCTTTGGGAGTCGATAAAATTAAAGCAATTGTCGAAGATGAATCATAACTTTTTTACGAGTGTAACTATAGCCTATTTTAATTAGGTGTTTAGATGTCATGCCCTTAGTTTCTAGTTAATTAAAATCATTTTATGCAAAGATCAGCCTGGCTGTTTAGCGCGGAAGTTCAACCAAAACTGGCACTATTCCACGCGAGATTCCATTAGGCCAGCTAAAAGTTAGCAGTTGTAACAAGTTAGTAAAAAAGCGCTAATAAAAAACTACAGGTAGGTACGAAGTTTTTTTACTAGCTTTTTTTTTTTACTCGAATTTTGAAACTCTATTTTACGAGAAACTATCAAGCAGTAAATCCTATTATCTTATTAATATTATAAATGTGAAAGTTTGGATGTAAGGATGGATGGATGTTTGTTACTCAATCACACCGCAACGACTAAACCGATTTGGCATAGACATAGATTTTAGTCTGGCATAACACATAGGGTACTTTGTATCCCGGAAAATAAGAGAGTTCTCGTGGGAATCAAAAAAGGTCAATACACGCGAACGAAGTCGCGGTCATAAATTCGAGACGGGTGTTTTTAGTAACTTCTTGACTCTTCTGTCTGTGTTTTTGTAGACTTTTATAAGAGGCATAACACGTTGTTTTGTCTACAAGATTGCGCAAATTCAAAGCCGTAAGTTACAATAACGACAAAGTTCGCGCGGTCGATACGAGGCGCTGAATATTTCTCAAGTACACCAACTGGACCCTACACATTCCAATTACCATTGTCTATTATCGCGACAGTCAGATCACGACGCCTGTGTTACTGTCCCGGAACCAGAATAAGGTTGCAGGTTGTGGCTGGTTGCGCCCACTTGTGGCTGAAATGCGATTGCGAAATCGACCGGCCAGCGCGCTGGGGTTGTGTCGAAACCGAAACGTAGGCATGAATGTAGCGATGAATGTTAGGTACTAAATATTTGTTTCCTAGGGTCCTGTAGTATGGTATCCAAGGTGTTATTTTGAGAGCAGCCAATAAGGAATTTTGTTTGAGGAAGCATGGCGACAATTTAAAAATTTTTTTGATAGAAGACACTTTGTTCTTCTGTTCTTGATAAGGCAGCTTAGACACTACACTGTCACTAGTCACTTTTAACTAAAGAACTAGTTCATAGGATTTTGTTGTTTTAAATCTTTTCAATGTCAATTTTAATCAAAATCAAAACTACATTATTCTTCTTAAATTTTCAAAAAAAATTGAAGGCTCTCTGTTTTAGATTTTTTTCTTTTTTTTGATGAAATAACGATAATATAGGCTAGATTATGGAGCTTGTGTTTTGGCGGTTGGCGACTAGCGGCGGGCAATCAATGAAGCCTTTTTAAATTCACAAATGCGTCACAATTGAGGTTTCACCGAATACTTACTGCTTCTATACGATGCAAGTTCCATTTTACCGTCCTTTATTGTAGTAACAAATGATATTAAAAAATTTAAAGAATAGGCATAAACAATTATAATTTGCGTAACTTACAGCAATATCTATACATATAATAAAATTGTAGAAAAGTGGTGTCTGTACAATGGAAATATATAAAAAAAAAGTAGCAGGGGTTGTTATTATATCGATGCCGAACCCGAAATTGTAATTAATTTTTTTTTGTCTGTTTGTCTGTGTGTTTGTGCACGCTAATATCAGAAACGGCTTATTCGATTTAGATACGGTTTTCACTAATATATTGTAGTAAGCTTCACTTAACATTTAGTGTTTATTTCATGTCAATCGGTTCATAAATAAAAAAGTTATGTCAATTTAAAGAATCACGGCGAACATTTTTAACGTACAGAGTACGTACTACACGCCTCGCGCCTGAGCGTCGACGGTATATGTAATTCAAAATATGCTGCCCGAAAAGTCACTATTCCACGCGAACAAAGTCGCGGGCACAGCTAGTTATGGACTATATCAGTTACTAAGGAGATCATCCATTGAAAGTAACCATGATTATCATCGGCTGTAAATACCTTATTAGGTACTAAATACAATTAACCCAACTACCACCCAAACCGTAACTATAACAAGCGATTACTTAACCAGATCGTGAGCTATCGATCTACGAAACTTGGTTACGACCATTTAATGGGAGTGTAAAAGAATCGAAAGATAACTAGATTCTCAATCACCCTAATTAGAATACAGCTGATAGTTACACGTCACGAACGTTAAACGTGACTGGTTTAGATCTACATATAGAGAAATGTATCACTTTCGAATTATATAAATCAGTGCGAATAGTTAATAGTGTTAAGTAAATTACATGTTAACGCTTTGAATATATAATGTTAACGTAACGTTTACGATACATCATTACAAAGTGAATGTCAAAATGCGGATATCCATTAATTACAATCGAAAGTGTAACATGTAGTAATAACATTTGTAAAACAGAAAATAAATCGGTTAAAAAACAAATAAGTTATAAATTGTTTTAATGCGACTGTTTCCGTATCTTTCTAAAACATTTGTATGGCGAGTGTATGGAGCTACTGAATCGTGATATCATGTTGTAATAGCGCTCTCTTTTTCTAACAGACAGGACAGAAAAATGATTGTTTTATAATATTAAAAATCTTTATTTTAAGTATATCGACGTAGGAAAGCATATTTGCTGTAAGTAGACAAAATACCTAAAGTGACTTTTTACTACCATTAGAATCAGAAAAAAAAAGCCGCATCGAATGACCGGGCTCCTGTGTCTCTACGATGCAAAAAAAATTACATACGCCGTTGTAAACGCCCGTACTTATATTTTTTTTAGCAAGATTAAATGCTGTATGTAGACTAAAATCTAGTCATTTTAGACATTTTGTACTTACAGCAAAAGAAAGACTGCATTTTTTGCTTTACAAATACTTACTTCTTCCCATTTAAAAACTTAACGCTACTTACAGCAAGTTTAGGGATCCTACAGTTTTAGTTTTTGTTATTTACAGCAAATCATCACGTATTTGCTTTAAAAGCTCACACCACATAATGCATTTTAAAAACCTGTGATTTTTTTAAAAACTTGAGATAATGCATTTTGTTTTTTAGTAGTTTTTATTTTGAATATTTTACTTTTTTATGTTTTATCTCTTATATATAAGAGGAAAATACTTTTTTAATTCATTTTATTGTTGAAACGAAGTTTTGGCAGTGTAATTAGAGTTTCAAATTGTGTTTCAACAATTTAAAAGACCATAATTTTTTTTTACCATTTACGACATTTTATTTCAACCAAACATTACATTACCAACTGACCCACTGCATTTCTAGATCTAATCATAATTATAAATTTAATCTTACATCTTGAATTGCAGTACCCAAATAAATAAATTTTCTGCATACAGCATATTTACCGCCTGTAAATTGATATTTCCATCTACGTTTACATTTTTCTTCCTTGCTTACAGCGTTTTAAAGGTATGTGATTTAAAAAACTGTTTGCTGTAACTAGCCAAACACGTACTTATAGTAAGTTTGGATAAAAAGTTTACATTGCAAATGGTGACTGGCAGTTAAATAAACCTATGTTCCAAAAATGGTAGCAATATCATGGATCAGGTCAGACACTATTAATTTTTTTCCGAAATTAATAAAGTTTTTTGGCTCTGGTGAACAATTGCAATGTGTCTACTTACAGCAAATGTGCTTTCCTACGTCGATATAAAAAAAATTCAAATACCAATTGTTGCTTTTATCACAAGTATACAATATATTGTCTATCCCGATAGACGTCCACGGCTGGACAAAAATCATTTGCACAGCTCTCGGTCTTGCGACGCCTGAATCCAGCGACTCTCTGTGACGACATGAAACGAGTCGCAGTGTAGGCAGACACCTAGTGGGGAGGTAATGATGACGAGTCGCAGTGTTGGCACTGTTGGCAGACACCTATTGGGGGGTCTGCCAACACTGCACTTCCCTGTGCGAGATCCTCACTCCAGGACCTTGGGAGTCCAACGACCGTCATCTCTTCGAACTATATGCCCCGCGCATTTCAACAAACAACTGACCCAGCGAAACTCTGTAGGTGACCATTATACTCGTAGCGCCTTTTCAGACAAAGCACACGCGGTGTGTCAAAGAGATTCAATAATTTTTAATAGGGATTTTGCAAAGGCTTTAAAGGTGATGGGATTATGTCACGCTTACTTCATCTGACCTACGACTTATTGACCCAGTGGTCGTCAAATGCGTCACGGTACATCTTCAGCTGTGCGATGTCCGACATCGGGTGACCTTTAACGAATAAACTATTATTTAATCAAAAATCCGTGACTAACATACAATAAACACTTCTAGGTGGGTATTTTTGCGAGACCGAATGAGAAATGAGGAGATCTTTAGATCAAGGTTACTGACAGCTCAGCGAGACGCGAAGCTGAAGTTGGAATGGGCGAGGCGAACGGTTCGAAATACTGATACTCGTTAGGGGCCCAAGGTGCTGGAATGGCAGAGCCCCACTACATATCAGACGCGTAGCAAGAAGCCCGCTGGATATAAGCGACGTAAGACTGCCGATATATAATTTTACTATATAAAAATTAACACCTAAATATACTATACCAAGGGGCAAGGTTTAATTAAGTATTCATAGTATAAATACCTACCATATTACGCCAGTATACACAAATAGTATAATCGCGTAGGAATTACGTACGTTTGACCTATTGATAAGTAGGTACAGTTAAAATGTTGCTGTCAATCACTCAGCTGTAAAAACTATCGTAACGATGATTTCGAATATCTATTACACAGGAAAGAAGACTTACCGTTCTAAAACATACTTTTTTTAAATATGCGAATACATTTTGTCATTGACCACTCCTATCGTAAATGGCTATATTTAAAAGTACGTTTATAAAATAGTAAACATCTGCATATAATATAGCCACCTTGTAATTTGTATGGTATGGTTGATTTACGTTTTTTTTTTATTTACGTCACAGTAGCCTTCTACGATCTCATCTGATGTTAAGTAACGATGCAGTCTAAGGTGATAGTGGACTAATTTGGCAAAGCATACTACCAGACAAAAGTATCTTAAAGTGAAAAAGCTAGTTCGAGCAAACCTATTTATTTTCATGTCAGCTTAAGCTCTTAGACATTCTGAAAAGCTTCCAATTTACCTGCAACAAAAAGAAATAAAAATTAAGAATCAGAAAAAAAACATTAACGGTAGCTTAAATTAAAATTTTCTAAAAAAAAGTTTTTTGTTAGAAATGAGCTTATTCATAGGGCTAATGTCACTTGCGTTTTTAGTACTGGAAAATTAACCTTACATCTAAAAATGGAAAAGCGTCAATCCAGTCTAGATTCTGCTCTAGATCCCTACGAAATGTATTGACAAATAACTGTTCTACATTGAGTTCTGTGTTCTGTATTATAAAGTTAATAGAGCTTAGGCGTTATTAGTTTATGAACTTAGGTATAGAAATAACATGGAATGTAATGTATGTCGTATGTGTAAAATATATAAACTTGATTTTAATTCTAAAAACGGAAATCACAATATTTAACACAAAACAGCAATGTAATACGCGCGATCAGCTGTTTGTCAAAAGTTCAAAGTACTCCGCCTAGTACCTACAAACCGACGCGGTTGCGACGAACCGTATGCGCGGTACATTGCGTGCTCAAAAATTACAAATATTGGTATGTTCTTGCAATTTACGAGGGCGCGTGAGCTTTACTAGTGGTTACATCGTGTACGTGCACATTGCGTAAGTGTGCGTGCCTGTCAGGAACCTAAGTGGAAGCGATCAGGCGCAAGAGATACGACACGCACACAACCATGAGCCATGCGCCCTCATGAATATAACAATGGTAACCCATCATTTCCGAGATGAGTGGCTTTTGTAATTTCATTATAGGCATTAAGTGTAACCTATTCACAAAATTTTCGTTAGCCCGACAAGCAAAGGCGTGCCGGCATGAATAAAAAAAATAACCTCTTGCACTGAGTCTATGTACTCGAAGATTTATAATAACACGTAGAACAAATGGCCAACTCACGACTCAAGATCGTAAATTACTATGCACGTGCTCCGCCGAATCCGGGGAGAATTATTATAGTTCATTTATCGCTCACACGAAAATAGAGCGAAATTTCACGCATCTACGAGTACATATATCGCGACGTCACGAATTTATCGACACGTTCATGTAATTTGTTAGATACCATTTAACCTAGGAATACATTGAGAAACTTAATATTATAGCAACAATATCTTTTGCCTGCGATTCCATAAACGAATATTCGAAATATGTAAAATATTTCGAATATTTAGTATATTAGGATTTCATTTTTGAAAAACTACCATAAGGTGTAATATAAGGTAAGAGGTACAGAGCCAAAGAAATAGACATACATACATGCGACCCTCCTTCCTTGTCGGTTAAAAGTCATTCAAACAAAGTACAACTTGATTTCAAGATGCAATTTACAATATGATGTAACTTGAAACTCGAGTAAAATAGGTGTAGACCAGAGAAGTCATGTGTCTTAACGCTTGCCCACAAACAATGGAGCCAATACTCAATCATTCATTACATGATGATAGTCATTGGAGCGCGAAATGAATAAACAAATCTTCCGACTTCCACGGCATCCGTAATATGGCGTAAGCGTGTCGATTTGCCGCTACTTTTGTATAACAATATATGCAACGCATGTGAATTGAATAATATGTGTAACATCCAATAACCAAGTGAGCCTCATAGACTTCGTCTTAGTATATTATATAGAAGCAATGTACTTAAACTCGTTCCAAAATCGTGAATTTTGTGTGAAGCAGTCATGGAAAATCATTTTTATAGTACCTACCAAAAATAGAGATTTTGAATAAAATCTATAAATCAAATTTGGAGATTAGGGTCCAATCTATGTGTAGTAATTTTTATTTCAATTTTATTTTGTTTGACTTAGTCACAATATGTTCCGAAAACCCCTGGATATTCGAAAACACCTCCTTAACCTATCATGTGGCCTTAACGCTTGAGCTTACCATACAGTATGGGGAATTTTACATTCAGTTTCACAAGTTTCGGTTCTTTAAAAATGATTTCATCATTGTAACAATCGCAATGGCCTCTGATTGGCTGGTACCCTCTCACTATTATATATTTTTAGGTAATAGGTAGGTAGGTTCGATAGGATTTATACGTAGATGCAGTTTTCTAAGTTTCTAACGATATTGAATAAAAGAAAAGCAACGCCAAGTTCAGAATGCTCATTTACATTAAGTTCTGGAAGCATTAAGCTATGTTTTCTACAAATGCAAAAATGATGCCTTTGGAATATGCAAATCTACTTTGTATTATGAGTTGTGTCTCATAGTTGTTGACATCAAGTAGGTACAATGTCTATTGAAGTTGTATTCTGAATTTAAAATGAACTAGTCTACAAAAGAAATTTTTTGGCGCACATCCTTACTAATCCTTATCCTTACTAATATATAAATGCCAAAGTGTGTTTGTGTGTTTGTTTGTTGGTTTGTCCTTCAATCACGCTGCAACAGAGAACAGGGCTTGATGTGATTTTTTGCATGGGTATACCTGGAGAGTGACATAGGCTTTTTATCCGTGAAAATCAAAGAGGGATTTAAAAAAAACTGAATATTGTTTATTATTAGGTATGTACAGTCATAAAAATACATATATTTTTTCTATTTTCGTCCATTTACATATGTAGCATAGTTATTTACTTTACAACCTAACCTTATGTACTTTACAAACTATTCCTGCATAAAATAGTGCCAATAATGATATATATTATTAATAGCGAAAACGGGCATAAATCTTTTATTGCGTGACCTCAAATTAAGTCACTTGTAAGTTGTAACAAGTTCTCAGACTGATGTAGAACCAATTACATAAATAAACATTAGTACTGATTGTAAGCCCAAGTTACCATTCAGTTGCATAATAATTTTCCTGTTACGATATAGGCCGATTTTCGAAATTAAGCCGAGCCTAGGCAATGATATCGTAAGCTTTATGGGCTGCACGTAGAACTTAAGCTGTTATATGATTAATTCCTTACGTGTCTGCGCACGCGCAAGCGGCGTTATCGGTGCAAACACGTGCGTTTCACGATTTTATTACGATATTTTCTAATAGTTAAACATTTGTAAGTTCACTAGCTTTTACACGCAACTTTGTCCGCATCGAGTTAGGTTTATGTGAATCTTCAGGTCTTTTACCTACACAGTATGTAAAAAATTGTTTTTAAAAAACCGACTTCAAACGCCACTACAAAGTATTAAAAACTAAAACCTACTTGGCATTACGCTATAGGTACCAAGTTCTAATTTTATAGAAATTTCTTTCTTTTCTCAAAGAAAAGAATCTGTTTTAAATCTAACAATTACAAAACGATGTTTGTGTTATAAAGTTACCTGATGTTACAAAATAGTCAGTAATAAATCCTAGTTATTCAACCACAGAATACATAATAGTACCACAGATAATACTGTCACAACTAAGATTCATTTTGGACCAAGTATTAAAAGAAGGAAAGTGGCTTTGAAAAAATCGTGAGGCAAACGATTCTCGTGTACAATATAGATAACAACATCTCTTGCTCAATTTCCATATGACACACATGACACGTCGTCCAAAACTTTTTATCAACCACCTTGATCGATATAGAACCACCTATGATAGTGTTCTTTCATTTCACGAGGGCTCGTGGCTCATGGTTGTGTGTGTGTCGTATCTGTATAAGTGTGAGCGAGAGTTTGCTCGCGCCTGATCGCTCCCACCTAGGTTCCTGACAGGCACGCACACTTACGCAATGGGCATGTACACGATGTAACCACAAGTAAAGCGCCCGTAACTTCGTGAGATAAACGTACTGTATCTTTAAACGGGCGTATACATTACATTGTTAACAATGTAATTATAATATCACGCCTATCGCGTCTGACTACTGAGGCATATATTAAATTATATTTAATGAATCACTAAGCAATACTTATCATTAAATTTTGTAATCAACTCTTACTCTTACACACTATGTAAGTACGCTTATCTCGTGAAGTTACGGGCACTTTACTTGTGGTTACGTCGTGTACATGCACATTGCGTACGTGTGTGTGCCTGTCAGGAGCCTAGGTGGGAGCAGTCAGGTGCGAGCAAACTCTCGCTC
This sequence comes from Hipparchia semele, assembly GCA_933228805.2. Classification (NCBI taxonomy): domain Eukaryota; kingdom Metazoa; phylum Arthropoda; class Insecta; order Lepidoptera; family Nymphalidae; genus Hipparchia; species Hipparchia semele. Next base: position 13,441,424 of record OW121710.1, on the reverse strand, counting down.
CCTCTTATATGTATAGACACGACACTCACACAACCATGAGACACACGCCCTCGTGAATCGCAAGAACTATACCTATTGCTAAACAGTACGTCCTAACCACTTGTTTAATATTTTCGCTTGAGAACTAAAGGGAACTTTAGTATGCCATCAAACGTTTTTATGGATTTCTACAATCACGTAATTTCCCAGTGACAAGTCAGCGTGAAAATATGAGTAGTACTCGAGATGTGGATCAGAGATAGTTATTGAGAAACACGTGTTTCTTTAGTGAACGCACTTTTGCAATCGTGCCAATGAGATCGTATCCAGTTAGTGAGTTAGTAGGTAGGTACGTCGGAATAAGACGAGCGCGAGTATTTGTTAAGACATTATAATGAGCAGTGAGTAACTTGCAGCTCTAGTTACTGACAGTACTTTTCGTACATACTAATTACCTAGTACCTACCTATAACGTTGACTTGAGTGTGTGTAACATTTCAGATAATCGTCATAAACTAACAAACAACCTCTTTAATTTTTCGGGATAAAATATAGCCTATGTATTAATCCTGGGTATGAACTATCTCCATTCTCAGCCTAATCGGTTCATTTGTTGTAGAGTGAAGGAGTAACAAACATACACACATATACACATACAACGTTCGCCTTTATAATATTAGTGTGATGATAAGGATTTTTTATTTGATGACAAGTTAGTCCTTGACTGCCATCTCACCTGATGGTAAGAGACAATGCAGTCTACATTAAACCCAAACCCCTAATCTGTTTCTAGACGCCATCGTGCTGGAACGCTAAATTAGTAAGGGTAACTCTTAGATTAATATTCGTCTTGTATTCTATTCGTATTAAAGCTAAATGAAGTAAGATTAACTTCATCGGAATGCCATTACCTATTTCTACACTAAGTAGGCTTCAATTCAGACTGTCGTTACGAAAGCATTTTGCTTTTATTGTTGTAAGTATTTCCACAAAGGCAGCGCGCACTTACGGCGCTATTTGAATAACTATGACAAATACCGGCTCGAGAAGGATTTGGCAAGTTGTGACCTTGACTCCATGTAATGCAGATATTTAAAAATGTGTTTTTTATTCAATGACAAGATAGTCCTTGACTGAGATCTCACCTGATGGTAAGTGGCGATGCAGTCTAAAATGGTAGTGACCTCCTACATGTCTTGGTCTTGCGCCACCTGTATCCAGTCGGTCGCATAAGAAAATCAGATTTACATTTCTACGTGACCCGCCTAGGGTTTGATACTTAGGTAAGTACGTAACCCTAGGTTCGTAAGCCTGCCTTCCAATTTCAATGTAGGCTTTCAAGCAATTGGTATTACTAGCATAAAAATTTGAATGAGTTCTAATCATTCGTGTACAGTTGACAGGAAGTCATCTAGAATAGCAGCTATTGGATAAATTATTAAAACTGTGAGATTATTATATCATGCAATCATCCGCTTGCGATAAAACGCCTCGGTGCCCTATCAAAATGACGTAATTCTAATGGGAAAATGTATAATTCTCGTAAACACAGTGTCGTGAGTATTTGCATACAGCCCTGTATCTAGGTAGACATAAATTGGCGGCAATCGTCAGCCTAGATTGCATAGCAGTTTTATGTCTAGGAAACAATTTGACGTGTTACAGTTTTCTTTACGTAACAGCTTTGTTTAATAAACCGCTTTATGTTTAAGGGCCTGTTTACAGAATTGTATAACTTACTAGTTAATGCCCGCCACTTCGTTCGCGTGGATTGAGGTTTTTAATTCCCGCGGGAACTCTCCTATTTTTTGGGATAAAACGCCTAGTCAAAACGGTTCAGTCTTTGCGGCGTGATTTATTAACAAATATCCATCCATCCATCAATTCAAAAAAATAATGGATAAAGGATACTTTTTATCCCGAATTATCAAGCTCTCGTGGGATATTGAAGTCTAAAACGCGGATAAGGTTGCGGACATCAGTTCTATATTATGATTAGATATATTTAAAACTGGTAATAAAGTACTGGACAGAATTTTCACGTCAATGAATTGCTACACTTTTTACGAGAAACTTATGAAATACTATGTACTGTGTACTAACTTAACATACAAAGTTAGTAACTTTGTATGTTAACTAAAATATTTCAACATATGTGTTACATATTATGTACATTATATGTCAAAAAAGAGCGTAACGCAAGTAGGTAGCTAACGCTGTTTGGTGGTAACGCTGTTAGGTTAATTGTAAATACTTGAGAGTAATATTTGAAAAGATTGAGGAAAACTAATAGAACATGATACGAACTAACGTCATAATTCAAATAGAATTTAATATAACTTATATTTTAACTACACATCTTCATTCGTCATGTAACGTCAAACTTACGATTCTGCAAAAGATGAAGATGATTTTGAAAGCGTAGAAAAATTATATTTTTCTACGCTATTAATTTATTATACTTATTAGGTTTTCAAAATGTCCTAGCAAAAACCTTTTAAAAAAATGTCAAAAATTAGTTTTTCAAAACACTCATCTATAAAATACACGACCTCTCTGGCGCAGTCGTGAGCGCTGTGGTCTTATAACTGAGAGGTCTCGGGTTCGATTCCCGGCGGGGGCAATTTGGGAATTTATAATTTCCAAATTAGACAGACAGACAAGTGCAAATTCACTGAAGCAGACTCGGAAACCTTGCTTCGAAAGAATGTTCAAAGTGACTCATATTGATTTGTTTATTGAAATCCACTGTCCTAGTTAGGTCACAAGCCTTGATATAACGAAGGGCAGTGCCACACTGTTACGCAACACGCAACGGTAACCGCATCAACATATCAACATAATATATTATTGCACTCACGTCCAGAGAAAGTGTATTGACTATTGACGGACGGAAGGACCTCAGTAGCCAATACGTGATTAGATACATACCTACAATAATGTGCGCAGTAAAACCCAAGTTACACGAGTAAGATGCAATTTTACGAACATAGAATAACTCCTCTCAAGAGTAAACTAGCAGTTATTCCAAGATTAACATATGCTTACGTTTTACCATAGCCTTATCTGGAATTAAAATTACTACTCGCGAGTAAATCATTACTATTTTCCAGCAGTAAATATCTTCTTCTTCTTTATCAATCGATAGACATCTACGAACAAAGGTCTCTTGCATGATCTTCCACAGGCCTTGCGCCATCTGCATCCGGCGGCTTACTGTAACTTTTTTACTGTTGTCCCCTCCACTAGGTAGACCGACAACATTAAAACCTGCCAATAATGCGCTTCAAGCGCAGGAGTAGATAGGGAAATAGTAAAATAATTCCTCATATAGTTATACTCGAGAATAATAATAATTTAAGTGTAACACTATTAGCGTTGCCAGACGTCCCGTATTTCCCGGGACGTCCCGTATTTTAGTCATAGTTTAAAATGTACCGGCGGGACTGACTCTGTCCCGTATTTGAACCGTATTTCGTTTTTCATTATGAAATCGATCCAAGTATTCACACACGCAGCGTTCGTAAAAAATTGAGTTGATGACCGTTTTTAATTACGATTAAAATTGTATTGATTTTTACAAATTTGTTAAAACGAATAAAAATATATCAAAACTGACTCTCGATCCTCGGAAAAATATAAAAAAATGACACTAAATAATTTTGTTTTTTATTTGTCCCGGGTATAAAACTGAAATCCCTAATTTTTTGCCCATTTAACCATTTGTCCCTTATAGGCTGAAAAAAAATCTGGCAACCCTAAACACTATACTGTTTGTCGGGTGGGGTGCTGCGACTATAGTCCGTGGCTAACTTTAGTGTCTAATTACAACCCTAATGGCAAGAAAATATAATATTAGGCTTCCAAGCGAAAAAAATAAACTTTAACTGCATCATGCAGACAAGATTTTTTTAATCGATGACCAGATAGCCGTTGGCTGCGATTTCACCTGATAGTAAGTGATGATGCGGTAAGGTGCATGGTGGCTAACTTGGAAGTGGGTGTGGCATTTTTAATTAAGCCCAAACACCAAACAGGCTCTAAGCTATTGAAACTGAAACCGTTTTGAAAACATTATCTAAGAATCTACTTAAAATAATAATAATAAATTATTATACTTGCTATACTTTTGAGCAATACTTAGTTATTCTGATTGCAAGTGTTACAAAACGCCAAGCATGATCGAGGGCTTTGTAACAAGCGTATGATCGTTAGTGACAAATTAGCGTTGTAGGTACGTATCATTACCTAATAGTATAAAGTGTGTCATAATCAGGTCATTATGACGGCGTGGTTGGGTTGTTGTTTATATCAAATAGTTTTCCGACATGCTACTGGACTGTGAGCTAATTTTATAACTTTACTAGCTTTTTCCTGCGACTTCGTCCACGTGAAGTACGGTTTTTGAAATCAGTCGGGAACCCTTGAGAAAAATAAGCTTATGTCTCTTTCCATTCAATTGTGCTCCATGCAAAAAATCACGTCGATACTTCTTTGATGTGTTAATAATGTGTGTGTGTGTGTGTGTGTATGATTTTATTTATTTATTTTTAAGTACAAAATTCTTTATATAACGTTACGTAGTCCGTTTAACATTATCCAACATTGAATAATAGTAGGTACATAATATTCAATTAATTCCTACCACTTATATATTATGTTTAAGAATGCTTTGAAAATGCAAAGATCTAGACGATAACTCGGTTACACCACATTTATCTTCAGATCCACAAAATATCGAGACCATTGTTAATTCACTATAATAATCGATTAACGTAACCCCATTAAAGATGATGCAATAGTGGACCACTAAACAGACCACTATCACAAAATTGTGTAATAAACCCTAAGCAACTTGTAAAAGGAAACAGTGCTATCAGTATTCAACACAATGGCTGACTTTCACTGATCGTCGATTCCTTAACTGTTGCGATGTTACCGATAAAGACATCGCAGGTTGAATCCGATATGAAATAGAGCGGAAACTAGACAAAATTTGTGAATTTTTCTTACTTTGACCTCATCTGATAGGTCATGATAAATAGGCTAAGGTGAAAAGAACTGAAGGCGAATTATGACATGTTATATTCGTAAATAATTACCAAAAAAACTTGAGAGGTGTCAAGGGACACCCGGATGGAACGAAGTTCAATGCGAAATAGAAATGAAAATATCTGGCTTGCTTTCTATAAGAGAGAGAGAGACAGACAGAGAAACATGCGACGCCGATAGCAAAAAGTGTCGTGACAACTTTTCGTAAGAATTTTTTCCGTCTAGCCCCCTTTCACAGCGCGCGATAAGGAACTTCGTTCCAAAAACTAGTCAGGGTAGTCGACTGGGCTTTTTTCTTCTCCGAGATATAAAAAAATGCTATCAAGTTTCTCGATTTATGCCTAAGGAAATCCGCACATGTGGTTTCGATTTTATCCATTTTTGGAATCAAACCGTAAATATTATGCATTTCTATGACTACCTAATAAACCTGTACCTGTACAGCTTTCGCTGACGGTCAATGCCATCGGACGAATCTCGTTTCACATCGCCTTCAGATAAAATCTAGCAATGCAACAACTTGTTTGATTGAATAATATTATTATCGTAATAAGTGTGGCTGACGGATGTCCTCAGGTGTAATGGTTTGTCTGTCCGTTTTGTCAACTGGGACGTGAACTTTTACGTGGAATGTACCTCCCTGAGAATATTCTGAGGATCTCATTCTCAAGCCTTTTTCATAAGTTTGTGTTAAGTAATGCCTAATTAATGTTGTGTGGATAAGTAATATTTTTATAGCACTTTGTAAAAGTTTATTTGAGCAAACAATTATTATTTTATTCGAACTTGCATCCAATCAGACTAAAAGAGTGGGGAAATAGAGTATTTGCGCTCACATTGTACACTAAAATATCTCCAGTGCACTGTGGAAATAGGCCGCCATGGCCGGATGCGTACCAAAGACACCGAGAAGTCGATAAAACATTGGATTAGACACGTGTAGGTCAGCCGCACTATACATTCATTATTTACCTTGATTCGTATTACGAAATACCACCAACATAGTTCTATTATAATAGAGGCGTGGTGCACAGTAATCTATAACAAGTTTTAAGGCTAACGTAATCAAAATCAAACTGATTAAGTTTGAACGCAATAAGTAACCTTTTCTTATCTGTGATTACTCTCACGGGACAATGCCCGGACCTTAAACTTGCTAAATGTTCTACCAATACTAACATTTCGAGGCTTAATTTATCAGTATTGTGCGATGGCTATTGGATACCTATAACAACCTTCAGTACCTACATCAATAAATTTCACTGAATGACTCCTCGGTGATAATTTCCTATCATACTAATATCATAAATTCGAGAGTAGAGAGTTTCTTTGTTGCTTCGTCCTTCAATCAAGCACATGTTGAATCAAGCGAGATACAAATCGATGTGATTTTTGCATAGTTATAGTTGAGGACCTGGACTCTAGAGCTCAGAAAGCTTTGATAACGAATTTAAATTCTGCATAAGTTATAGTTTAGATTTTATGTTGTGTATGACAATAAAGACACGATTAAATGTTGTAAATTAATGAAGTCCGTAAACAATTCCCATAACTCTTGTTCTAAAGTTATACTTACCTATCCAAAAAATTACTGCATCTCCTCTTTCAAATACCTACATCTATAATAATTAAAATCTTGATTTTAATTTCTTATTACTAACTAGCATTCGATAAGTATACTTACGATAAGCGATTATCGTAATATAATGAAATCGTTTTTTGTAAGTACCTACCTAGTAGGGTACTTACCTACATGTATACCTGGGTGAATATTCACTTTCGACAATATTTGCGCATTTTTTTAGGAACAAGCATAATTTCATTTTTTTTAATATTTGATAGTATTATAATGTTTGGTGCTATTTCATTAAATACACAAGTGAAAGGCACGTATATATTTCAAATATTCAAAGAGTTATTGCCACTAGAAATTTATGTCAAGCTACGGTAATGAACCCTGTATACGGTAATGAATTTTTATGTATACTTTTGGCAGAATTTCTTATGAATTCTCTATTTGAATAAACTTGTACGAATAAAAGCAAGTGCCCAGCCGTGCACAGGGAATTGGTAATTCACTCGTCGACCGAGAACCTTGTTGGGACCGTCACTGCTTGGAGTAAGATCGTTTCAAATAACAAAATATCAAGCAGTTCTTCCATAACTTAATAGACTCCCTCTATATTGGACCTCTTCCTTACCACTCACCCTACCGGCTACCAGGTAACAGTCGATGCTCCCCTAGGAACATCTAACCCCTGCCTAGTACAGACTTCCGTGCCACTTCCATCCTCTGTTCGCACGCGTAATACCGGTAGCCTCATATCCGTGGGCACAGCTTTGTTTTTCAACAAACGACCTTAACACCTGTGCTGAAGCAGTTGCTGATGCTATACTCCAAGGTATGGACTGCTATATTCCCAACTCCCTCATACCTTTTGGGAAGCGCGCGCAGAAATGGTTCAACGGGATCTGTAATAAGGCTGCTATACTTAAACAAACCTCCTACCAGTCCTGGCTCTCTGCACATTGCACCAATGATCCCAATGCTGCAAATGTTAAGAAAATCTTTAACGCTGCGTCCAGAGCCTACAAAAATGCCATTGCCAGGGCAAAATTTGAGCACATTGACAGAATTGGGCAGAGACTAGTCTCACTGCCTTCTGGTTCCCGTGCTTTCTGATTTCTGTTGAAAGCCATACAAGGTAACTTCTGTCGTTCCTCGTTTCCACCTTTACGCAAACCGGATGATACACTGGCCTACACTGCTAAAGAAAAAGCCGAAATTCTGGGCACTCTCTTTGCTGCCAACTCTACGCTTGATGATGGTGGGAAAACACCCCTGACCATCCCGCGGTGTCAAAGCTCTTTGCGTGATATACGGGGTATATTGGAGATATATTGACAGTAAGGGGGAAGCCCTAGCGGTCAGCCTCGACATCGCTAAAGCCTTTGATCGGGTTTGGCATAGGGCTTGGCTATCGAAGCTGCCATCTTACGGACTTCCTGCGAAGCTGTGCAATTGGGTCGCTAGCTTTCTTTATGGGCGCAGCATCAAGGTCGCTGTCGACGGTTTTTGCTCTTAACCTAAGCCCATCAATGCTGGCATTCCACAGGGCTCAGTGCTATCGCCTACTTTGTTCTTTCTGCATATCAATGATATGTTGCATAACAGCAGCATATTTTGTTATGCGGATGACAGTACTTCTGATGCCCTTTACAAAGGCCATGCACAGTTCTCTCGCGCAGTGCTGGAGGAGGATAGAGCCAAACTTGTGTTGGACATTGAGACTTCTCTCTAGAAAGTGTCCGTATGGGGTTCACAAAATCTTGTTAAATTTAACCCTTCAAAAACACAAGTTTGTGCTTTTACCGCAAAAAAGGCTCCTTTTACCACGCCTCTTCTCTTTCAGAACACTTCCCTTACTCCTACCAACAGCATTGGGATTCAAAAGAGGGCACTTCGGCTTGTAGACAATCCCAAATTAACTTACTCGCTGGAAAGCTTGGAACACCGCGACGTAAGCTCGCTTTGCGTGCTCTATCGGCTATATAACGGGGAGCCCTCTAACTTCTACAACCGCACCGCACGCCACCGAACGTAATTTCACCCCCACCACCTGGGTGCCTGGAGCACTTCGACCATCAGGTGCTCCAGATCTTTTTTTCCGTGTACTACCATATTGTAGAATCATCTCCCTTCGAAAGTATTCCTGTATATAATGTAGTTTCAGTAAAAATCATTAAATGAACTTCAAAAAGGTTACGGTAAACGACGGTAATGAAGGACACGGTAATGACAAATATGCACTTTTAATTTATTATTAATTTTTCTATAAGCAGTATATGCTATCTAATCATTCAAAAATTAAACTAGACGAGAACTTGATGTATTGTTATCGCAATAAAATTCCAATTTTAAATATTTATCAAAATATAAGCGGACTGGTAATGAAACATAAACTGTGACAAAACATTATAATACACTTTCAGTTGTAATTTTTTGCGCGAGTTCGTGCGTACGTCTTCCTTCTGCTACGTTTTCCGGTCGACTGAGGTCTGAGGTGCGGGACGCCGAGAGCTCACTATGTAGCGGCAAGATTTTGTCACGTAAAAACATGTTTCCCGTGATGATTCCGGAGGGTTCCGGTAATGAACTTTGCATCGTGACAAAACTTTAAAAACATATTTGACTATGTATTTCTTTGTAAACTAAATTTTAAATTATGAAGAAGTAATAAAAAATTATTTAATTATTCGGCACAGTAGTCAAATTAACATTATTTTTGTGCTAGGTTTACTAAATATTATTAAATATATAATATCTAGTAATAAAACAGGTGCCGGTAATGAATTTTAATGTTATTTTCACTAAAAATTTGAGTGATTTACATAGAAATTTCAATAAACACACCATGTACACGATAAAGCACATAGGTGTGCATGATAAACGTATATTAAATGGAGTCTAAACTTAAGTTTCAATTTTTTATTCACTGAAACACGTAATTTTCATTACTTTGAATATTCACCCACCTGTCAGTCAATCCATATAAGTCCACATGATCATTGCGGTTTCATACTCACGTAGACTTATCTTGCCCAATGCCTGCATTCCATGTTTCTTTTCAGTGTATGCCTTAAAGTTCGAAGGTTTTAAAAACTGTAGATAATATTTGTGTTCAACCGAAATATTTTACACGATTCTTACTTATTTTAATCGTTTTATGATATCTCTCCATATCACTCATTTACACATAGCTCAGCGAGTTGCGAAGCTGCAGTGGAAATGAGCGGCGCACATAGTTCGAAGAGCTGATGGTCGTTGAAATCCCAAGGTGCCGGAGTGGCGATCGCACCGAAGAGCGCAGCGTTGGCAGACCCCCTCTCCCCCCACTAGGTGGACCGACGACATAAAGCGGGTCGCAGGGTGCCGCTGGATGCAGGAAACTCAAGACCGAGGCCTATGGAAATCCATGCAAGAGACCTATGTTCTGCAGTGTACATCTATCATAGAATAGATAGAATTTAATCAAACAAAGTTACAAATGATTTAAAGCGAACCCCTTAGCTGTTAATCTATCCTCATCATCGCTGATGTCCTCCAAAGAAACAGTAAGTAGGTTCCTAACACCTATTCGCAATATTTGAAACTACCAACCTAGACTTTGAAACCTTTGTCTTAAAAAATTCTTTGGAAAAAAGATTTAGATGAAGTAACTACCTAATTCAAAGTCAGGATAGTGGTATTTTACCATTAAGTACCTAAACATTTTTAATTTCTCTTATTTAAGTATATTAAAAATACTCATTAAAATCTAGGCTACCTAATGTAACTGTCACTGACACTAACGAGTTGGTATTTCGAAACTCTATGTTGTAATTCCAAATTCGCTCGCGATTATGCACGCAACTCAACGCATAAGTTGCTACTGTAGAGAGAGAAGACATAGAGTCAGTGACGATTTCTTTCTCACTCACACTAAAAAGAGAGCAGAAATAAAGTTATTAATGTGATAAACAGAGACGCAGTTACCCAATTTTTTGTCCCTCATCGTGTAACCAGTTTTTTTCAAGGTCGACACACTTTTGTGCGAAACAAACTGACAGTTAATAAGAAAATTTAGTATCTATGTGTGTTGCCAGCTTTAGGTACCTATACAATGTCCCGATTTTCCCTATCCTACTTATATTATAAATGTGAAAGTTTGAATGTATGTATGGCCATCCATACATACATCCAAATTTCAGCCATATCGGTTTAGTGTGGCGTGATTGAGTAACAAACATATGGATGTTTGTTACTCAATACGCCACACTAAACCGATATGGCTGAAAGGAGGTGGGTTGATAAGGCCCAAAATCCGCCCCTCATACACTCGAAAAAAAAAGTTCCAGATTTCGACATATTGTAAATATATTTATATACTTGAAGATATAAACTTTATTTTAATATAAAGTTTAGGTGATAAAAAAAATAGTAAGTTACAGAAAATATTACCCAAAAAGAGAGTGTTTCTTTTACTTTTCTTACATTTTCATACATTTTAGTCGTTTTTTAAGCTTTGATTTAATATTTTAGAATGAGGCGCTCCATGAACCATGGTAAACGTAACTGATAATGATGCTCCTTTTTATAAGCTTTTATATGAGTATTAATTTATTTTGGTTCATGGAGCGCCTCATTCTAAAATATTAAATCAAAGCTTAAAAAACGACTAAAATGTATGAAAATGTAAGAAAAGTAAAAGAAACACTCTCTTTTTGGGTAATATTTTCTGTAACTTACTATTTTTTTTATCACCTAAACTTTATATTAAAATAAAGTTTATATCTTCAAGTATATAAATATATTTACAATATGTCGAAATCTGGAACTTTTTTTTTCGAGTGTATGAGGGGCGGATTTTGTTGCCTTATCAACCCACCTCCTTTGGCACGGAGATAGGTTTTTTTTAGTAATGTCCTCTGACATACCGTAACGGCGGGTTACTTTGGCTACTTTTTCAATTTTAGGGTTCCGAAAAAAACTTCGGAACCCTTATAGGATCACTTCGTTGTCCGTCTGTCTGTCAGTGTGTCACCACCGTTTTTTTTTTTAATTTTTGTTGAAACAAAATAAAGTCGTGATGGAAGAAATGAATATTATGAGAAAAGAAAAGAAAGATGATGGATACTAGAATATAATATATGTCGGCGATGATTAAAGTGTATTCAGTTAGATAGTGTCGGTTACTGTTCTGAATCATCCTGAAGTTTCGTTCGAATGTCCAACGACCAGTCGAGAACTGTTGGCGATCTTAAGAATTATTTTATTTACAAAGTTCTTAATTTTTAAAGCCATTTTTAAATAGCTCGAGGCAGATTTTTAATGTTTTTTTTTAAATAATTATTAACTTAAACTATGAAGAGTTGCAGTTTTATACGACTGCCTGAAAAAAGGAATACACTGTTAATTTCATTAATGATGATTTTGATGACTAAATATACAATTTTTGTTGCTTTTAATTCAATAGCATTACTCGATCGAAGGAAAATTTTAACTGTTCATTAAAAATTATTTTGTGTAACATTCTTACTAGTAACGAAAAAAAATTTTCCTTTGTGTTACATACATCTTTTTTCAAAGTGACTCACATATGCTATTCGGCATTTCAATATTTTTTTTAAGGAGCAAATAATTATCTAGTGAATTGGTCCTATGAAACTACATTAAAAAACTTTAGTAAAAAAAAAATATTTTTAAAAAACCGACTTACGTGTACAAACTAAAATTATTTTATACTTTTAAATGGTGGTTGAAGTTAATATTGTGTGCAATAAAGAATAATAAATTCTTTATTGCACACAATATTAAGATATATGTAAAAAATAGAAGCTTACTCTAATAGGTATGTCTCTCCTAGACAACCTTATATGTGTAGGTATGTTATTTAAAAAATAAAACAGTTCAGCATCTGTTTTGTCGTTTTATTTAAAAATCCTGGGAAGAATTTTCCATCTAATTTGGGGTACTAGGGGAGTGCAGTTATTGTGGCAACATTAAACTCGAACTTGTCATGTGACGTCATCGTTACGTCATGTTATCTCTATTTCAGTCGCGGTTACACAGTACCTTGGTCTATTGCCTTCTCTGTCTACGGTTGCTACGCACTCTACGGAGAATGCGCATGACCTTGAACAAGCGCCACCTACCGGATGCCGGGCGAACTATTACGCTAGATAGTGATTTCACCTTCAATATTACGTTGCCATTGGAAAAGTAGTATCAAACCACTGTCACTTTCACGGGTTACCTACGTAGCTACTTCGTTAGAAAACCGATACTTTTAAGAGTAAGTTTTATCATTTACTGTTGTATCAGTAACAATATTAAAAAATAGATTGTTTCGAACTTCTCATTATTGAATATTAATTATTTATTATCTACCTAATTAAAGTTTTTTCTTAAATTTCAGTAACATATTGAATTGTATGAAAAGTTGAGCAAAATGTCTCGGCCTAGAATTTAAAATATTAGACATTCAGAAAATTTAAATTTTTTAACCCTACCTAATTCTCTACATCATCGTCGTCGTCATCCTTTCAACCAATATTTAGACGTCCATATTTGCTGATTTGCTGGATATAAGTTTCTTGCAAGGATCGTCACAGTGCATGATTTTGTGCCGTTTGTATCCAGCTTGAGAATTTCCGTCCACCTAGTAGAGTTGGGAGATTTAACTTCGAGACTTTATTAGTTCAATTAGATTATAACCTTGAATATATTTAATTAACTAATTATGTAAGTATTTATTCAAATCTAAAACTGCATTCTTCTATATTCAAATTGTAATTATAAAACAAAATTACAAAACAAAAGTATGTTGCTTTTTATTTATAATTAATGGTAAAATTATAACGCTTGACAAATCTCCCAAAGGCGATCCATAAAAAAACACATTTATTAAAAGTTTTAATTGTAATGACATTGCCCGTGGCATAGCCTAACTATTTAATCATTAAAAAAATATTTCACAAACAGTCCAGCCAGTAAACGCTTACCAAACCTTTCCACATGATTGCACTGGATATATCCAATGTCGCAACCAGAATACATAATAAGTAGTTAGCGGCTGATAGCCATCGACTCGGCCCTAAGGCAACGACGGAAATTAACAAATTGAGTGCTAAATAGTACCTAATAACATCCACAAAATGGCTGAATCCTTTCAGCTTATGATTGTTTGCTTTTTCAATTTTAGTATAATAAGTATCTAGATCTTTTCCGATACAATCCAACTCTACTTTTGAATGGTCTAAGTGCTTACCGAAAACTAAGTTATTTTTTAACCAACCCAAGGGAAAACTCAAAGCAACCCCTGCTTTGGGTTTTGGATCTGGTCTTTTATGATTGTAGTAGTCTATGTGTGTATGTATATTTTTATTCAGGTATGTACCACTGTAGCGCCTAAAAAACTAATACTCGTAATTTTTTTTTTTTATTTTTAAAAAAGAATATCAGCCAAGCTGAACTTGACTGATGTTCTCCTCTCCCCTCCAAATAAGTGAAAACTTGTGTTAGGAGTGGGTACGACAATAGTGCAACGGGTGGGATTCGAACCTGCGACCTTTCAGTTTTCAGTCCGCACCTTTAACCGTTGGGCTATTGAGGCTTCAATTGAAGTGTCGATTCGCATTCGCATGTTCTGGGTGACATAGGTTACGTTTTATAATTTATACGAACAAAATCTACTGATTTTGTTACAGATGTTACATCCGATTTTCCTAATCGGGTTACAGCTTACAGTTTTTAAACTTTTGTCATTCTTAAGGACCTATAAGTCTGTTCATTCACGAGGGCGCGTGGCTCATGGTTGTGTGTGTGTCGTATCTGCATACGTGGGAGTGAGAGCTAGCTCGCGCCTGACCGCTCCCACCTAGGCTCCTAACAGGCACACAATTACGCAATTTGCATGTACACGACGTTACCAGTAACCACAAGTAAAGCTCACGCGGCCTCGTGAATTGAAAGAACTATAACAGAAAATAATTTTAACAAATGTCACGATTTAAGTTTGAGTTAATCTATATTGGCATTATGGTTAGATAGATAAATAAAAATACATTACCTACCTATTGCCAGAAAAGGTTAACTTATGAACAATGTGACATTTAGCATTGCTCAAACAAATTACAATCAGCTAAGCAAACCACTTGGTATTTTATATTTGACAGATTTAACGAATCTCGATAAGAACTTACGTCGCGTCGAAAGTATCCCATGGTATTCGATAAAGAACTGATTTCAATTGACCACTAGATATTACAAAATCGACATTCGTGGGTACAGCGATATGTACACCAGCGGATCAACTAAGTATTGTAATTATCTTTTTATGGGGGTAACTTTGTAAGCTAACTGTTTTTTTCTCATTGATCGTTGCATTTGATTAAAAGCTATAATTACACTGCAGGAATTTTCAAATAAGGCTCATTTACCTGGCATTCACAATAAATAACTGATACCATGTTCACTAAGGTAATACCTACATTACATGAAACATGTAATCAATGATATTTTAACTAGATAGATAGATACGTAGATAAATAGATAACGGTTAGAACTAAATGGAGTAGAAAAAACTTGAGAGGTGTCAAGGGACACCCGGATGGAACGAAGTTCAATGCGAAATAGAAATGAAAATATCTGGCTTGCTTTCTATAAGAGAGAGAGAGGCAGACAGAGAAATATGCGACGCCGCACAGCTTACAAAAAGTGTCGTGACAACTTTTCGTAAGAATTTTTTCCGTCTAGCCCCCTTTCACAACGCGCGATAAGGAACTTCGTTCCAATAAAATTAAAAGAAAAGTATAAAGTAAAATTGAATCGGCGACCTCTGTTTGCTTGGAAGCGCTAAAGAATCATAATAATTATGGAACATGACGGCGATGGTCTCAGATAAATCCGCAAGGTATGAAGAGAGGTTGTATCAACTAATAACTTATTATTAAGGTCCTTATTGATAAAAAGAACATACTGTATAATGTATATACGTGACTTATTCACATCAAATGTATGAAAAATATGTGAACATAATATCTATAATATACATAAACAATGTGTAGTTAGTGACTAAAAGTGTATAAATTATACCGACTTATCATAAAAGTTTTCATCAGTAATATTATGATCGATATGATTTTAAAATCTTTAACTAAGATGTGTCTCAAATAGCTTTAAGAAACCATCTAGTTGACCGTAAAGGCATCATCGCAATGATGCAATAGGGTAATAGACACAATGTCGACCGCAAAGCATCTGGGTGCATCGACCTGCGCGTCTTGACTCTCGATAGACCTGATCGACGAATAATGGCATGATTGGACAATTACCCTATATCTGTGATGGGAATTCGATTAAGTATGGGAAAGTCGATTATATTTAACAATCAATATCAAAACTTATTATTATTGTCAATAACGAGGAAATGACGACCTCCCTGGCGCAGTGATGTGTAGTGACGTGCCGCCAAGCCACTAAATTAAAGAATTAATTAAAGAAAAATACAGAAATATAATTAAAACTACAAATATTTTAGCCATTCTGGGTCGAAGATTCCTCAAGTTACATTAGCGAGTGTAGACGATGAATTAGAAGTGCGACTGTGCGAACCTTACAATTAGTGTCTTCGCGAAACTCATTAGTTGCTAGCACCCATTAGGATTACATACCATAACTTACTCAGTAAGAAAACTACTTGACAGTAACCACTAGTATTTAGTTATAGCCTTGAAGATTATAGCCAAATTAGTGAAGTAAAAATGCTTAATTGAAAAAATAAATCAAAATTTTCGGAATGCAGATTCTGCTGAGAAGAGTGGCTTGAAAACATTTTTCAATTAACTAGACGAAGTTAGCGGGGTCAGCTAGTATTAGATATAGATTAAGACAAACATCCTGATAGAATAAACAAACTTGATCTTCGAAACTCATACACAGCCAAAAAGGAGCTACTTCAAATATTAGCTTAGACTGAGCTTAGGTAAAAACATAATCAAGGTTAATGGCAATACTGAATGTTGGAAACAATATTGAATTTGTGCCATTTAAAGCGAAATACCATACCTACGTGATGAAATAGAGACTGATTGTATAAGAGTTATTTACCGAATACGTTTACTTATTAAACAACTCGAACGTTATTGTTCATTATCTAAAAAAATCAACGTGACCGTTTTTCAAAAAGATTGTCATTTTTGGTCAACGTGAAAATAACATAACTCGAATAGAAATCGCCTCTCTTTAGAAAACTCCTATGACAAAATGATTTCGATAGTCATACTACACGTATGTACACTACGTACATAGGTCTTAAAGTTGATAACAGAAATAAGTGATTACTCTAATTTACAGCTTTTTATTTAAAACTAGCTTTTGTCCGTAGCTTCGCTTACGGCAAATTCGAATTTTCATTCCCCTATTTTACCTCCTTAGGGGTAAAAATTAAAAAATAAATCTTGATTTGTCCTTCAATAACGCTGCAACAGAGCTACGGCTAAGCTACGTGATTTTTCGCATGGGAATACTTGAGGACCTGGAATGTGACATAGGCTACTTTCTATCCCGGAAAAACAAAGAGCTCCGCGGGATTTTAAAAACTAAATCCACGCGGATGAAGTCGCGAGCATCAGCTAGTTTATATAAGTATCTTGTCGAGACTTAATAAACACTTTATGTTCAAATGCAGGGTCTCTGATTCATTAAACTGATCATGATTTTCGGGTTGATGCACTTTGATGAATGTTTTGCGGTCCGGTTGCATCAGTTTATTTATTACAGCTGACTCGCTTATAACCCCGGACAATGATTGGTTTAACTTCATTAATGGATTAACATGTTCCTATAATCGAAATTCTGTGCACGCAGTAGGATTCTTATTAGCAGATAATAAGCATTGACTTGTAATTTCAAATGATAAATGATTAATTTATGACTACCTACACATAAACTGAAGACCAACTCAAAAATATAATATAATTAATACCATTATAATTTATATGTAGATACTGATAAATTAGCCAATAAGTTTGGAAGTTTAACTACTTTTAATACATAAAGTAATAACAAAAACTTAACGAAAAAGATGCCCAGTTTTCGTTATAGAAACTGAACTCATTACATCATGTCACGGCTTTATTATGTGAAACTGGTCTACACGTGCGTAGTTATCTCTCATCTTTGGAAAAAACCAGCTCTTTGAATGCACCAAATGCCGATAGTGCATCGATTTGAGTGAAAGTAAAATTACAACAACGAAATTATTAGGTAGCCTGATATAATGACTATTCGTTGCACTTTTTATCTATTACACGCTCATTACATCCTTATTGAAGTCCGTAACTTGTTTGTTCTCAAAACGTGTTCCTCTAATTTATATCTAAATAGCTTTTTCAATGTCTTGCGTAGGTACATAATGGCTTGGACATTTGTCATATCAATATATAATGTACTATCTTATTTTAGGCTCAGTATTTAATTTGTAATGGTAAGGTGAAACCGGAGCGACGCGGAGCGATGCGGCGAAATAAATGATTATATTATGATAGTTGAAATTTCACAGAGCAATTTAATGTTATTTAATGCAACGTAAAAAAGTCCAGGAAAAAATATTAGTATAAAGCATCTTCGACTTTTAAGTCATACAGGTTCAGCAATACCAGGAATTCAGTAAATTGCCTTCAATAAAATATGAAACGCAGGTCGAGCATCTTGAACATACCAACGGCACATGGCAGTGATGCATTGCAAAAATAACACTGCACGATATATTTGAACAACCTTTAACGGTAATTTCAAACGGCAAACTGAAATAAAAATATTTTTAGCGTGGTGCACTTTTTTTTTATACAATGACAAGATAATACCCCTAATCTGTTTCTACACGCCATCGTGCCGGAACGTGAAATTGCTTGGCGGCACGTCTTTGACGGTAGGATGGTAACTAGCCACGGCCAAAGCCTCCCACCAGACAAAATTATGACGACACGATGATTATTCACCGCAGATATTGTTGTGGTAAGACCACAAAAATAATCAAGATAGAATGGAAAAGTGGGACACGCGTGCCAACAATTTACAATGCAATCCAACAGTTTTCAAATAAAATAAAAATAAAAACTCCATGAAAAATCTAAATCATACTATTCCTATTAATAGAAAAAAGCTTGAACGTCAAACTTTTTTCCGACAAAAAAAAATATTTTCAAACATACACGAACTTTAAGTAATAAAATAGTGGTGATTAATCTCAATAATATATGGATGGCTAGTAGAAAATTATTAATAAAGAATTAATTAATAATTGGGTGTAAATAAATTATTTAAAAAAAATTGTTTTTGAGTTTGATTAGAACAAAGTTATAACATAAAACCGTTTCCTCCATACTTATCGATCAAACCATCGATGTATCAAACGGATATGCGGTACATACGGTAACGAATACGGTAAGAAAACCGAAAGCTGAGGCTACATGCCAGATAGATGGTAGTAAGAGATGTCATTGAGATACCAGGCGTGATTGTTCGCAGCGTCCGAGTGTAACAATGGCTCACAACCATTGTGCTGTCCCACTAAAGAGTATTGGAGGAAGCTGCGGCCCTGTCTAAACCTTGGACGGAGGAACGGAGATTGAGTACCTCGCGTCTTCATGTCTTGTCGATGTATTTCGAAACAATGGGCAGAATTCACTGCCAAGTATTAACGCTCAAGGCACATTGCCGCAGATTCGATGGGAACGCGGTAAGTGACGCGTCTTCTTTTATAAATGTTTCAAAAATTGATCACTTAGGTACTTTCTAGGGGTTAAAGGAAAAAAGGCCCTTAGAGCATGGGGCCTCAAAAACAGATTCACAGTTGCTTGTGTAAGTAGATTTTAATTTTATGCCCTTCCATGTTTTAGACAGGAGATAGTACCGACCATCACCAAATTCAGAGAAGGTACTTTTACGACTTCCGTTAGAGTTCCAATCTAGTACTAACTTCGCTATGTGGTTATTTACGCTACTAGGTGCATAAAAATGAACGATGGGCGTGAGGAACTTATTCCCTACTTTATTTAGTCTAACATTACGAAGTAGAGTTAAAGTTCAATTTTTTAAACATTTTCGAGAAAATACGCTTTCCTGCGCTTCTATTGCCAATATGCGTTGAGCCTAAGTGCTAGAGGCGGAACTGAGCTATAGTTTCCGTTCGGTGAGACAATGGCTAGTTAACGTGCTTGTTATATAATGGCAGGTGCTAAATCTCTAAGGCGCAAAACAAAACAATATTTAATTTCCTAATTTTACAAGCTAACAACATCTGACGGTTATTGCATCGGTCGTGAATTTAGGCTGGATTTAGTTTATACCGTGCACGGGGACGAAGGATTTTTATAACTACATATTTAACAAGAATAAAAGTTTATAAAAACTGTAAAAAATCACATAATAAAACAAAAAAATATAAATAATCATATCTATCCGTTGCTCTATTACTGCATGATTAAAGAATAAACCAAAAAAGCAGACACACTTTCGCATTTATAATATTAATGAGGATAGAAAGGATGAATAGGAAAGCCTATAAGCTAAGGTTTTCTAGACTGAACACTATTAGGTATTTTCTAGAATATATATAATGGAATAGAATAGCATAGGATAGAATAGAATAGAGCAGAACAAAGCAGAAGAGAACACAACAGAACTGAAAAGAGGCAAATACAAAAAGTTAAGCAAAGTTTACTCAAGCAAAGTTTAAGCAAGGTTATGCACAATGCAAAAATATTGAATTAAGCATAAGGTTGTACAGAATATTGTCTGTTCTACTGTTCTATTTATTATTGTCTGACCTTATCGTAACTTTCAAATATCTAGACCGAAACGAATTCGAATGTCAAGTGTTTGATATGAGTTGACAAGCCTTTGATATTGAATTTAGAAATAGAATCTACTAAATTCTTTTAATGAGCGTTGTTTGTTTTAGAACCGAATTTAACAACGTCATATAAGTTTTGATATTTTCCCAGATTTTCTATACAAAAACTGTCAAAGTATCTTTATTTTATGTTGGGGAAATCAGCTCTTAGTATTAAAATATTATTTATGATACTCGTAAGATAAGAAAAAATTAAAGAATCCCGCAGGTTTTTCAGTAATCCAACTCAACGCAAAGTCGCTAGTAAAAACTTGTCATACTATCATACTTCATACTTCATACTTCATACTATCATACTAATATTATAAAGCCGAAAGTTTGTATGTGTGTATTATAAAGCCGAAAGTTTGTATGTGTGTGTCCAAAACTACTGGACCAATTTGGCTGAAATTGAAAATGGAGATATATTATACCTTAGATTAAAACATAGGCTACTTTTTATCCCGGAAAATCAAAGAGTTCCCGCGGGATTTTAAAAACTAAATTCACGCGGACGAAGTCGCGGGCATCAGCTAGTAAATAATATAATTATGTCACTGAATTTCAAAAATGAAGTGTAGTGTAGTGTAGTTGTAGGCAATGGGCGTCCAGAATTAGATTTACTTTTTTTTTTATAGTTTATTCGCTTGGTGAATCTGCCTCTCTCTGAGGAGTGAGGGGACACATTACAAATCAGTAATACTAAAATATAGAAAAAAAATAAGGCATCAAATAAATACATACATTAAAGATAAATACATTTATATTGATATTTAAATAATACAGATTTGGTTAAACATTTATCATTACGTAATCAACATAAATAATGTTTATATTTTTTACTGCATTAGATCGTTTTAATATTTGAAGGTTTCTTGTAATAACTATACAAAGTTAAAGCTAAGAACTAATCAAGTGTTCAGAGGTACTTGTTTACACATTTTTATCCGATTGTATCGTCTAAACTACTGAGCCGATTTTGATAAATGAGGTGTCAATCGATTTCTAATTATAGTCCGGATGACATAGGTTACATTTTATACGAAAAAAGTCATTAATCAATAATCGGATTATGACTTTTAAACTTTTTTCTTACTTTTAGAACAGTCATTGTTATTTGAGATCTCAAAGGCACTTACTTCCTGGTGATATATCAAACCTCATTTATTAAGATCATGTCTTATAAGGTGACCTTAGTGTAAGCCAAGTACAAGTAACGTCAGTAATTGATACATCAATCATGATTTATCTGAAAAATCATCCTGAATTGGTCTGAGATTGATTTGTCTATTTTTTATTATGTTAGATGTTTAGCTATATATGTAATAGGTTTATCATTACAGTGGATAACAAACTATCTGTTTCGCACGGATGGGCTTAGATACTCGTATTTATTTTCACCACTACAAAAAAATATATGAATGTTTGTTTATTTGCTGGACTTTTTGAATATTGTTTTTTTTTTAAGGTATTGCATAGCTTCTATCGCGGTCCAGCGTGGAGACCGAATCCAGAAATTCCGTAACGAAAATAACCTGACAGGGGACTCCTCTACGGTGAGCCGCTAGATGGCGTTGATAAAAAATACTATGCAATAGCTTTACCGCGGCAGTCCCCGAGTGCCACACGTCTTTTTTTTTACTTTCGACTATGTCATTTAGATAGTAGATTGTATCTAATGGGAGGCTTTCTCTATAGTTATTTACCACCCTGGCGTCAAAGACACGCTGACAAGAGAGATTTAGCGTTCCGAAACGATGACATGGTACTACTTAGAAATCATCCCCCTTCCAAGTTAGCCCACTACCACGTTTAACTGCATCGACACTAACCATCAGATGAGATCGCAATCTTGCCATCAAATAAAAAATTAATGGTAAAATGTCTTATTATACTAGTCATTAAAATCAAACATTTTGTTTATTATGGTGCCAACGGAATTTCAAAACACCGTAATTTCCTTAATCATACCTCTATAGAAAATGCCTTTTGTTAATGTTCGCCATCTCTATATTCAAATATGATTACTGTATACAAATAGCTTGTGACATAATAAATTATAATGCCCACTCAGTATACACAAGGATGGTATAACACCTACACTTCTGATTAATATCTAGTATCTACGTCCTTATATCAAAAGATTGACCTTATTGGATAAATAACATTAAATGCTCGTCTACGTCTTTAATATTGTATACTTATTAATTGCCATTGCAAAATAAGAATATTTAAAGCAACAACCTGTTCGCAATTTTGTTGTCAAAATTTTAATTTAATGTTTAATTTATCAGAAGTTAATTTGATAATAATAATGTAATATAAAATTCTTTACTATAAAAATCCTTATTTGTAGGTATTTTTTTTATTCTACGCTGGGGCAACTAATTTTCTTTCAGGATTGATATCCTGAAAATGAGTGAAGAACTGATGTTCTTTATTATTTTAGCAATTGTTTAGTTGGTAATGTAAAAGATTCTTCGTAGGTACACGACTTTTAAACCAAACTAAATCGATTCGCATCGGAATCCTTTTCCGCCGAGATCATTATGAATTTTTATAAATTATTTATAAAGTAAGTAAGTATGTAAACGATATTTAAAAGTTATTTGCTTTCGTTAACTTTCAATGCAAATGAAATAAGTCTTTAAAACCGGTCCCAAGATATTCCCATCTGTGAACTATGACCCCTTAATATTTACCATTCGATACGTAAGTTTAACGATACTATTAAACTAGTGGTTCGCCCCGAACTGAGACCTCGCGATATCCCATAATTCCCAAAAGTTTTAATTATATATTGTAATAATTAACTTTTAACATTAGACGCAATAAAAAAAATAATAGTTGACATAAAACTTTTTTACTGACACAGCGCCATCTATTAGCATTATAGTGAAGCTATTAGCTTCACAATAATGCTAATAGATGGCGCATTAAAATTAAATAATTTCGTTTCTTTACAACATTTATCTAATTTTAGTATTTGTTGTTCAAGTACAGGATATAACTGAATTTTCAACCAAGTTTCACGTTCTAATATTCAGTAATTCAGAAGTTATAGGGCTCTGACAGACATTTAGACGGACACACTTCTCTGTCTAGTAGGCAAGCGCCTTAGTTGACTCAGAGA
The DNA here is from genome assembly GCA_933228805.2 of Hipparchia semele. Classification (NCBI taxonomy): domain Eukaryota; kingdom Metazoa; phylum Arthropoda; class Insecta; order Lepidoptera; family Nymphalidae; genus Hipparchia; species Hipparchia semele. Next base: position 13,417,823 of record OW121710.1, on the reverse strand, counting down.
ACTCGCTTCGCTCGTTCAGTTATGAATTAAGCTTCGAAGCTGAAAGCTTGCACAATCGGTCAAGTTCAATGACGCGCCCGGAGCGAAAGTTTGACCTCGCAATGACGTAAGTCATGAGTCATGACTGAGGACGCGGCTGACACTGCTATGGCTATTGTATCTTCTATCTTTATCTATCTAGTTATACAAATAAAATTGAAGTGTCCGTTTGTAATATCAAAACAACAGTAAATACGGTAGGTACTTACTCATAACAAAAAACAATTTTAAAAATTTTTGTCTGACTGTCTGCTTGTTTATTCTAAACGAATTTTCAGTTTTTACAATTTCTCGAACGGAGCCTGAGACAGTTATTTCTTCAAATACAATATGGCGGCTGATAGAATGAACGACTTTTTATAAACATTATTCTTTATAGAAATATTTAGGTACAAAAAAGCACAGTTGGCACACCTAAAAGCCTTGAACCAGGATCTGAAAGCAAATGTTAGATCTAAAACTAATGACTATACTTAGTACTTGCCTATAAATTCACAAAAAAAAAGCAACAAATTAATGATATTATTAATAAATTAAAAGAGATTAGAAGTGACATTTACCTAATTAGAAGTCTCATAGATGTTGTTCGGGTGACTTTGTCCGTGTCAACTTCTTATTATTTTACTTATTATATACCTACAAGTTTTAATTTTCCCACTTTAATATAATCAATATCCTACCAATTACCTAAATGTAAACTACCTCTTTGCGTATTTATTTCTTGAGATGAAATCAGTTTTAACTTTTAGTTTTAAGTTTAACATTGACGCATGGAGACTGTGGATAAATTACTGTTAAATACACCTGTTATACCTGTTTTTAATAAAGCGCTTTTATTTTTTAAAACTTTGTTAATTTTACTTAAAGAAATTAATTATATTTTATTTAAATTATTCAACTGTTTAACCGTCAAAGCGCGTTGTAAATAGACTTGCACGCTAACATTTCCTAATATCAGTAGCCTATGCACGAACATTTTAACTTTCGAATAGTAAAGGTGACGTTAACGTCAGTAAGAAATTTTACATGAAAATGACAGGAGCGCTCCTGTCATTTTCATACGCTTGCTGACTTTAACTTCACCTTTAGGTACAATTCGAAATTTAAATTATTCGTGCTTTAGACTACTGTAGTACTGTACTAAGTACTAATATACGTATTTAAAAACCAACCAACCAACCAAGTCAGAACATTGACCTATTTATTTCTGTCAAAGACCTAATTAGTCACATTTACACAATATGTCATGTATTACGAGTTCTGTAAGAGGAAAACTAGAAAATGTGGACATTAACCTTGACAAAAGACGTGACAACCATAATATTATGTATTAGCAGCTACGATTAGCACAGTATCTATCACTATCTTTACTCTGTGGTATTAGACTATTTCAAAGTATACAGTTCTATCGCAGACCGAATGGTACACTACGAGTTAAGAGATGAACTTAAGTGAAAATCAAAGTGTATGTTTTTTTTTCATATTAATTTGGATTAATTACTACTTATTACGAATTTTTCTGTTAACGATTGCATGCGTAATTTTAAGTTGTATAGTTGTATACCTATATTTTTGTTTTGACTTTCTTATAAAGTCTTTATCTATCTACTTACACAGAGTTAAAAATTTAAATTCTTAAGATAACCATGCCTTGTCATACAAAATAAATTATGTCTGAAGCTCACAGACCACTTACACCCCGGTTTTGAGACTGTAAAATTTTCCAAAGCGCATTAAATCGATTACTTAGGCTCGACTCCAATAAAATCCAGTTCTTTAAAACTTCCTTATTGCATGCCTGCATAGTTCTGTATACAATTTGTTGTTTTGTGTTAAACTGGTTGATCGCAGTGAGGATATCTTTTTGCTGCTTTGACTTGAACGTCAGACATGCATGGAGTTGTCTTTTTGTAAAGAAAATTGTTTAATTCAATCTATTTTTATTTTGAAACATAATCAAGAATTGAGCCCTATAGTGTGGCAAAATATGTTACATGCAGATATATTCAGAACAACCTTGTGCATGTCATACTTTAGTTATAAAAAAATATGAAATTGATATTTTTATGTCTGTCGGAAAAAATTATGGACTAGATTAATTTTCTGGTAACCACAATACCACTACACCTGAACGCTCAGGTTATTTTCCAATAAAGGCTTATGCATACACAACGCATGACGAAAGCAGAACTTAGTAATTTTACTCTGAACTCGTATACAATATAACTACAAGGAACTCTACGAAGTATTTGTGTAGCGCAAGCGGAAAAGTTGCATGACAGCAGCAACGCGGCTTTTCTACACTCACCGCAGAGTAAAGCATTCATAGATCCAACTCTTAAGAGCACAGCTCCATAGCGTCTCTTAATGATAAAAACTCAAGCTAGCTTTATTTACTTCAAGTGTTTTTTTTTTTTTGAGGAACATAAGATTTCAATATTCGGCGTAGCACCTCTACGGTTTTGAAACCTGATACGAAGTCTGGCTGTTGCTATTTTCACGTATTTCTATTTTTATAATAAAACAATCGAAGTTTATCAAAAAAAAAGCGTGTACACGCATCTGTTCACTTTTGTTTATCATAAAAAGTGCGTCAAGCGAGCGTGTCATGGCATATCTTTGTTTATTCATTAATACAAACTCTCTGTAGATATAATTAGTATTAGTAACCTATGATACAAATTCTAAGAGTCCAACAAGCAGCCACCACGCGTCACTGCCGCCACCCGTCTGTCCAAGTCCTTAATGCTTCAATTGCAGACTGGGCAAGTGAACGGAGTCGGCCTTCACCACACCTTGTAAGGGTTGCCACGCGGAAACGTGTGAAAACTGGTCCAGATACCACGCATAGCCCGAACAGTCTCGTTAGCGGTTAGGCCATTGGGCAAAGTGAACAACAAAAAGTGGACGACTTTTTACAGCCACTAAGTTTAAGCTTAAGTTTCATGGAACAAGTTTTTTTAATTTGTAGGTACCATGCATTCATGTGCTCGAGTGTCGCTATTTAAAATATTGGCTACATTTTGAACCAATGCTCGAAATCATGTTATCCAAGTTAAAAAAGTTCAACCAAGCATCAGTGCTTGATTTTGATGCTTGGTTTAACTTTAAAGTTAACATACTTTATAGTTGGTAGTAAAAATAAAGGTATGAGAACAAAATCTCAGGAGTTTCTAAAAGCACAAGATCATACTCAGCCTTGGTTAATCAACTTTATCTACAATCTCAATATATGTCCCAATACTGGGTGTATTGGAACATGGAGCAAGATTATTGATTGTTTATCGGCACTATAATTATCTGTAACAATGTTACCGAGCTTTTGACCTTAATTTCGCAACACTAATGCCCTATCGCAAAATATTGTCCATGTACCAAAATGGGCTTAACCTATCACGCCGTCATAGCCTCAAGTTGTTATTGAAGGCAACTGGCCACAAATGCCCACACGTTATGCCTGTTGCTAGATAAATGTGCGGAACAAAAACTATAGAGTCGCTTGTTTGCAAAAAAATACAGAAGGTACTATAGATACTAGACACAAAGATGTATGACAGAGGTAAAGCTAATTACAGTGTTATGCGTGGTCGTTAATAGGACTAAATCAATTAATTAATTTTATAAGAAGTCTGTTTTATGGCCAAACACATCTTATATGGCGTTGATGATTTTATTTGATATTAATTAATTCATAAATCATGTTTAAGCTTTAAAAGTGGAATAAAATTAAATCGCTCCTTAAAAAAATCGTGTTAGAAATATAATAATTGTATAGTTCACCATGCACCGGCTACTTACATCAGCTGTGATATAACAATAGTTTAGCAATTTTCCAAGATATACCCTGAATTATTTAACTTACTTAACCAAAACTAAACCAACATTTAAACCAAACCAAACATTTAAGCCAACCATCATTCAAGTTACATATAGACATTGTGAAATAGAACTTTCATTTTTATTCTTAAAATTGAAGGATTATATTTATTTCCAGTCATAACAAGTGTAAATTGAAAATTTAAAACGCCCTTGACATGTGAAATTAAAAAAAAATATAGTTCGCCATTTTGTGGTGGCGGCCATCTTCTATTTGAAAATCATAGTGTTTAGTATTTTACTAGTTAAGCCCTTTCATTTGATACCCATATTGAGACACACAAACAGACAGGTGAAACTTATAACAACCCGTCGCTTGTGCGTCAGGGGTTAAAAATAAATTCTTAGCAGCTAAGTTCTTAAAAAACAGACCTTTTTACCAGTAAAATATTTCGGTATTGTGTTCGCAAGTAAATAACTATTAATTTTTTACTAGAGGCGGATATATCTTGTGCACCTGAATGTAATACCATAGATTAAAATAATTTAATATGCAAATTAATGAAAATCAACAACGTATCGTATATTTGACAGAAAAATATAATATCCTTAATCCGATACCAGCTATATAAATAAAAATTATTTGGTGAAAGGTTGTCGTGAAACTGGTTAGTAACCTTCATTGAAGGTCGATGTTACGTACATTTTGTATAAGTACATAATAAGTAACATACACAGCAAAGCTTCCGTGTATATAAACCAGAAAAATGTATCAATGAACTTTATTTCATTACCTATTCAGCATCCGCTTTACCGAGTAAGGTCGAAGGGAAAATCTCAATTAAGTGTAATGACCAAAATTACTGACAAAATTTTTTATTCATGACTATGAAGCATGTCTTATTCCTGGTGCAGTGAATAACCGAACAGAGCTGAATCTTCTAAAGACCTAACAGAGTTCATACCTATTTTGATAGAGTTGCTACAGGACGAGTGACGATCTCCCTGGCGCAGTGGTGAGCGCTGTGGTCTCATAACTGGAAGCTCCCAGATTCGATTCCCGGTGGGGGCAATTTGGAAATTTATAATTTCTGAATTGTCTCTGGTCTGCTGGGAGGCTTTGGCCGTAGCTACTTACCACCCTACCGTCAAAGACGTGTCGCCAAGTGATTTAGCGTTCCGGCACGATGTCGTGTAGAAACCGATTAGGGGTGTAGGTTGAATGTACTTACGTCATCATCTTAGACTGCATCATCACTTATCATCAGGTGAGATCGCAGTCAAGGACTATCATCGAATAAAAAAAAAGATTTTAGAGGTTACCAATTTCAGCCGCATTACCACACTAGCCCAAGAGCCCAAGGTTCTCAAAATGGACCAACTGGTCAACTGGTCAACATCTGCGACAGTGTCAATTACCTGAAACAAAGACAAAAACATTGTCATTGCAAGTAGGATCATAATATGTTGATCATGTTGACATTTCGAAAAGTAGGCCGCGTTCACATATTCCACACGCATGAACTTGCATCAGGCGGCCTTACGACGTGACTTTGTCACGGCGTGTTTTCACTGTACATTAAAATAATGATTATATCAGTGTGATATAATGCTCTACATTACAAAATGGACTCTTTATCATTGTGACGTACATACAACACTGAATACTCAAATAGCATACTGATAAAATTAAATAATACAAGTAAGACCAGGTATAAAATTCGAAATAAACAAATAATGTGCCATCATACATTGCAGCGATAATTCCACGCGTGTTATTCAGTTCCATTTGTCCCTGACTTTTAAACTTGAATAAAAACAGTTTTACTCGCAAGAAAACAATAATTTAATACTTTAATTTAATATTAAAGACAAACGTAAAGCGCTCCCAGTGATCTTACTTCTCATAGAATATGCCACACTTAAAGCACACCCTTCAACATGAAGCTTTGATTTTTTTTTGTAAGTGTACGCGTTTAATATTCAAACAATTATAGTGCACCTAGTAAAACTCGCAATCAAGATGACAAACGTAAAGGGCTCCCAGTGATCTTACTTCTCATAGAATGCGCCACACTTAAAGCACACTCTTTAACATGAAGCTTTGATTTTTTTTTTTTGAGAGTGTACGCATGTGATTCTTATTCAAATGTCATGAATACTTGGTATGACGATATGACATTCAGGGGACCATGATCGATATAATATTTGACGTACGCAGAATGTGGCGTATTATCACTAGACTGCACTCACGATATGGCCTTTAAATTGACCGTAGCCTTATACCTCCGACTTCGAGTATACGATACGTTGTCTCTTCGTATAAGGCGTATGACATTCAATTGAAAAAATTTCGCGAACAATAACCTAGGTGAAATAAGTGAAAACACATCTTCCTTCAAACTTCTTGGAGCCTTATAAACTTTAAATACTGCGTTATCGTAAGACGTAGGTATTTACATTGGCTTTCACATTGAAAAAGACTCATAAACGTGAGTGAACACTTATCAGTACACCTTCTGAACACTTTTTGGCGACCGATAGCATATCTAGTACATAATTGATCAAACCATTATGCAAATAGCAAATATCACACGTCGACCATACATGATTTAGGTTTCGCAATTTTAATACATATTCATTACTATATATAAACGTTTTTATATCATAATTTATTTATATCTTAATTTATAACTGTCTTGGACTGATTTTTCAATCGCCATAATTATAAGAGTAGATATAATCCTTAACTGCGAATGAAATATGATCTTTTGGAGGTTTTTTTTAAAGTAATGTGAAATTCCTTGGTTAGATAATCTGACGAATGAAAAAACTAAAAACAAGGAATGAATAATTTAACAATTAGCCTGATTTCTATATTAATAGTAGATATCACTATAACATGTTAATACTATTAATATAGTAGATATCGCTAAAACATCATACTGATTGCAAAGTGATTGTTAGTTGGTTTTCCATCAATCACCCAGCAACGGTTAAACTTATGGACATGATTTTTTACAGTTGTACCTAATTAAACACCTAGAGAGGACTGCACCTTTAAGGGTTACCGCAGATTCTTAAAAGAACCTACCCTAACTCCACATGGATTGAGTCGCGAGCAGAAGCTAGTCTTCAATAAATACCTCAATATAAACATTTCAAAAGTGAATAGGTACCAGTAAAGACATTTGTCAAGATAGATGGTTATGTAAATGAAACAAGTTTACATAATAGGTACACTTATAAAGAGATCTGCTCAAAGCCGGTATTTAGACGACCTTGCATCTCTATTCTCTAAGCCATCCGCATTTTGTAGATGGTAAAGGTATCTTCAATGCATAACAGCTCAAGGTAACCGCGTCGACCTTTAGCTTCCGGCGAAATGCTATATACATACCTGAGATAATTCGCGAGGTGCAAGACTTTTATAGAACACGAGAATAAAGCACCAAATGACGCTTGCAAATGATTTCTTTTTAAACTAAAATTAATGTAACAAGATTTGCTGCATTGTGCGAATCAAAGTACCTATCTAACTTGTATTTTTAGTAAAATATTTTTATACCAGAGATGTGTGTGTGACGTCAGCAAGATTCCGCTGCATCGGGCGCAAAAAAGTATCTTCCTAGTACCTAGTCATTTGTATTTCTAATCCACTTACGCCTCCTTCATATCTGGTGGCTCCAACACCTACTGCATGTACACGTTTGAGTGTGTGATCTAACACAATTTCTCTTTATTATTAACTTTTAAAATCTTTCAAAATCATCATTTTCACATAATGAACCTCCAGTGAATGACATAAGCTTTCCATTATATAAGCCACAGAATCCGGTCCTTAGCCTTGAAAACAATCCCATATAGGTAAAGTTTTATAATTATATTTATGTTTTATAATTTATTTTTACAATAAACGATCACTTTAGATCCCCTCCGAAGTCCGAAACCTAGATAACCACCCATTAATTAATTATTATACAGGGTGTCCCACGGCTATGCCACATGGAGGGGAAGTACCTTAAATATAGTAGATGGAACATTTTACTGAAAGAAGACTTCATTTTAATTTAAAAAACAATTTAAACTGCATTCATAGATTTTTAAATAATTGCCTGGTTGAACCGGGACTCGAACCCGCTATACGAGAAAAAAAATTAACCTGTATCTTTATCATACCGATCGGAAGGCTTCATCATAAGGATTATTTTTTGTTAAGTAACATAGCATGAGAAATAAAAGGAAGACCATGAATTTTAGCCTTTGATGTAAAATTTTGTTCAGAAAAATGAAAAGCTGACATTGGCGTATCGACATGCCCTTCAATCCCGCTGCAAACTGTTGCAGCGGGACAAACCAATAAATCAACAAACAAACACACTTTCGCATTTATAGGTAATATAAGTAAGGATTAGTAAGGATGGTAAGGATCGGGAAATGATGCGTACTTCTCAAGTGGGTATTCATTAGTAATAGTTCATGTCAGTTGTATGTCAAACAAAATTTTACATCAAAGGCTAAAATTCATGGTCTTCCTTTTATTTCTCATGCTATGTTATTTAACAAAAAATAATCTTTATGATGAAGCCTTCCGATCGGTATGATAAAGATACAGGTTAATTTTTGTTCTCGTATAGCGGGTTCGAGTCCCGGTTCAACCAGGCAATTATTTATAAATCTATGAATGCAGTTTAAATTGTTTTTTAAATTAAAATGAAGTCTTCTTTCAGTAAAATGTTCCATCTACAATATTTAAGGTACTTCCCCTCCATGTGGCATAGCCGTGGGACGCTCTGTATATTATGTCATAAAAATCATCATATATATTTTATTTTTATACTAATATAAGATGCTTTAAACGCAAAAATATGTACAGACTTTTGAATATATGAACGGCATCAACCTACTGCACTGATTTTCTGCTTTCAAATGTCTTTATTTATGTCATGATTTATAAAACTGTTACACAATATATTCGAAACCTAGATCAACGTAAAAACTACGCATAAAACTGTTTATGGCCTAACGACGTGACCTTGTAATGAAGTATTTTGTATCCATTCTATACGGAAACATTACGCAATAGATTAGTAAAAATCTTAACAAGGTAATAGCTCGTTCTTGTGGAGTTTCATGCAGCATACACCGGAATTCCTGTTACGCACATAATAACATTCTTCTCACAATTGGTATAAATATTTATTGCCTGATCTATATTTTTATAGTGCAGGTATTGTGTATAAATAAATAATTAACAATAATGTAAACTTCAAGCTCATAAAGATAATAATGCATGGGTTTCACTTTTTGTTCGTTCTTGTATTGTTGACCTGATAATAATATAGTTATTATTAACGCTAGTGCGTTTGCCCGCGGCTTCCCTCACGTTAAATTTGATTTTCCCCCTCTAGAGTTGGAATTCCAAAAAAATTTTTTCTTAGCAGATCCTTACGTCATAATAGCTATCCGTATGCCTTTCAGCCCGATCCGTCTATTAGTTTGAGCTGTGCGTTGATATATAGTAAATATATACATAGTATATTATTATCTTATTGTTAATTTTATAAACTTTTCAATTCATAACGTGATTGTGTACTTAGGAGATGCCTTAATACATATTTCACGTACAAATGTACATATAATTGCTTAACATTTAATTAATCTTCTCATTCGTTAGAACTTACGTCCTTACCTTTACCTAGTGTAATGGGCGTAAATGAATAATTAATAACCAAGACGGTTGCAATGCGGTCCCCGTCTTTAACCTAAAGTTATGACCATACATGGTTCAGTGCATTTTTATGCACGTGAGAACGGCACATTGATGCAAGCTGGTTACGTAGTTACAGCTATTTGGAGCAATGAGCGCTGTACCGCCCAATTGTGGGTATCTGATTCTAGATAACACACATACATACATATAGGGTACATAGCTTGGATTACCGATAGACATAGGGATCAGAAATGATGTTATTATACAGTTAGTGAATTTCTTAATGACAAAGTTGCTTAGAAGCAATAAGCTCTACTTTAAAGTTAGGCTTTCTTAATGTTAGGTTTTTGTCCAAAAAGTATTTCACATATAAAAATAAATAACATACGATGTGAAAAGTATCCGTATAAATTCCCGAAGAATTTTTTTCGCCTTGTAACATAACAAGTCTCAAAATATTATGTTTTAATATCAACTTAACCAAGGCACGTTATGTTTAAAACAATATATTACAACATGCATTTGTCTCGTATTTCAGTGTAAAAAAACGAAACGATGAAACCGAATACAACTTCCCAGTGCCCGTACAAATCGTGGGAAATTGTAGCCAGTAAACAACCGAAAGGCAAGGAACTGTCTCATATTGTATCGCTGTAAGACTTCGCGGACACGACACACAATATAACAATATGACACGAAGCAGATATTCAAATGCCTAACTAAAAACCTAAGTCCTAACATAGGAAGTCCGAGATAAGACAACTCGTAAGGGCCTCCGTAGACTTTCTTTTTTCAATACAACTAGCTCGAAGCTAGGAAATATGTCCTGTGCACATAAAGCCGTCGATCCTGCGCCTGATCTCTCTCCGCTCGTGTCGGATTTTCTTCCCATCGGACTATGAGTGTGAGGGTATAGAAATGACACCTGTGTTGGCACACAGACTGTGTGTTTAAAAAAAATATATTAGCCAAGTCTCTCTCTTCGAAATAAGTGGAAAGCTTGTATTAGACGTGGGCACAACAATAGTGCAACGCATGGAGCCGTCGACCTTTCAGTTTTCAGTCCGTAACGTTCGCTATTGATTCTATTAATTCGGTTGGGATGACAGTAATGTGTTCAAGAGTTGTTGTTGCTCAGATGTTACCATAAAATCATCAAGTACCGCGAAAATAACAATAGTCTATTAAGTAAAATTATGAAAATCCATTAAATTAAAATTAAAATATGAAATGAATAAAAAATGACGATTTGTGTAGGTATAATAAACGACTGATAGAATAGCCTCAAGAGTTGTTGATTTAAATACAATTTGTAAGCCGACAAACTATGAATCAGCTTCAGTCCGATCCAACAAATCTTAAACTTTTATCTGTAGTCTGTGGGCGGTCTAAGTGACATTACAGACTTATCTTTATATTTTATGGCCTTTTGGAAACTTCCTAAACAGGAGTCACGCGGAGTTAATACCTACCATACATGTGTCTCTAAAGTTGGATTGAACTTCCAAGGATGGTACAAAGTAAAACGCATTTCAAACGTTTAGTATTTCCCACAACACAAATATAGTTAATTGGTATCAAATAAGAGAATCTCAATATCGTAAGAAATAGCTGTTCACCAAACTGAGCTTGTTGTAAGAATTACCTTGGTGTATCAGAAATGGTAGTTCATTACGACTTCGCTCCTTACACTCATTGAAAGAGTCTTTTATTTTTGTATGAGATAAAATCTCGTGCGATAAATAAAGTATACAAGTATATGATATTTTTGCCGTTATGGTCAAGGACCTGAATAAGGTTTCAAGAATTTACCTGGTTGGGTGATACTGGTGTTATGCAAATGTTTTTGTAAGGCGGATTGTTATCCTATTCCTATCTATAAAAATGGGCCTGGCCTATTATTGCTTTATATACTGCAAATTGCATTGCACATTCCTTTAATGCTTAGGCTTTCCATAAGTCTCATCATCATCATCATCATCAGCCCACATGCATCCACTGTTGGACATAGGCCTCTTTCAAGTAGCGCCAACGTTGCCTTCCTTCGGCCTTTCGCATCCAATCGATGCCTGCCACTTTCCGGATGTCATCGCTCCATCTAGCCGGGGGGCGCCCTACACTCCGTTTGCCGAGACGCGGTCTCCACTCGAGGACCTTACGACCCCAGCGACCATCGGTCCTCCGACAAAGTCTACGAATATAAGTGTAAAAAACGCTAATTTATTGGTTAAGATTGTCTATCTGGAGAACTTTTATTTTCTAATTTTAATACTGTACTTGCACAAAACTTGATAATATAATCGCAAGCAAACGTCAAGCAGCGGAAAAACATATCCGTTACACGTTACCACTAGACGGTACTTATAATTTCTTTGACCACGGAAGAGTGGTATCGAGATACAAGAGTGAAAATACATTCCACGTGGGGACGCGGAAAGCGGATCGACTCGCTCGAGTACCGCGTATTTTACTTGGACGTTTCGATGCAGAGATTATAGAAGAGACATCTGTCATCTTAATATAGTGCAGAAAATTTAGCAAATGCTTACATAGATTTTAGCCATCAACTCATTTTGGAAAAATAGTAAAAAAAATGTGCTTAAATCTTTTTTTTATTCAATGACAAGATAGCACTTATCTGCGATCTCACCTGATAGATAGATAGATACATAAATAGATAGATAGATATAATTTATTCACCAAAAGCGTCAATGCACTCTGAGATGGTAATGGTTGAATTGGAGGTAGTACGGCAGTTTAAATTAAAACCATGGAATTACCATATCCTTAACCGGTTTCTATACGCTACAGTAGTTCCCTCTTTGAGAGTGTCGTGTATTGTTCGATCGAAGCTTTGACTTCGGCCACTTTTCAAAAATACCACCTTTGGATTAACCTTCGGCTTCGGCTAAAAATGGGTCGTTAAACCATCATCCGAAAGTGTCATGTTAATGTATTCGAACAAGTTGCACTACAGGGTTGCACCTAATTATCACAGTCTAGTTCATATTTTCGTAATATGAATAATGAACTATTAGTCCGTTTTGCAATATCTTACGAATTTCAAAGAATAATAGTGAAAGAAACGCAATAAAATGAACTCTGATGCTGTTACAAAAGAAGTCCCTGCTCTAATAAAATGAGTAAATGACAGGTTAATTTAAAAAACTGAATTCAATGAAAAGGTAATTGACTACATAAATCTCTCCAAATAAAATAATATCTATCTGTAATTTTAAATAACTGCCTCTTATGCGCATTCTGTGATTAATTATTTGAATGATATAATATTATTAAGGTTATTAAAAATTAACCAAGATTCTTTCGTAAAAAATAAAAATTTTGATATACCTACTAAGGAACAATAATATGGTCAAACCGTTGAACTGAATTTGACGACATTTATTAAAAAAATCAAACAAAGACTTCCTATCAGATTTTTAAACATCTAATGTTATGGGCGGACGAAGTCGCGGGAATTATCTAGTAAGAAATTAATAAATAATATAAATTAATGAAAACCATTAAGTACACATAACAATAATTGGTATTAATTCTTTATTAAATCCGTTTTTTTTTTTTAAATAACTGATGTCACTTTTAGTTAGACTCTACATCTGTGAGATATTATTTTAACACTGAGATGCAGTTAGCTCTTATTGTTGCGGAAGAATGCTGGAATGAAATAGAAAATGGGGAAAACAATCTTACGCAATTATTAGATATTATTTTGCAAAAAGCTACGTAAATACCGAAAAATATACTTTACCTAGCTGTTGTAATGACTAGGTATATTTTTATGATTTTTAAAAGCTTTTTTAATCAGTTAACTTAGCAGTTACAATTTCAACATTGCAAAAACAATTGTGTTGTGATTTCAATTCAAATTACTATCTAGTTTGTATTTTAAAGTATAATAATTATAATATTTATAACATAGATAGGTAGGTTTATAATATTTATTACTTACAAGTCCTTACATTTGTTGGATTATTTAATAATCCAACAAATAGACTTTCGCATTTTTATAATGTGATAAGTAGGGACCTAGTACCTAGCTTTTGCCCGTAACTTCTTCTGCGTGGAAATAAAAAAATCTTTCTAAAAATCACGTCGCTCTATTGTTCCGTTGATGCATAATTGAAGGACAAACCAACAAAGAAACACACGATTTTAGTAAAAGTATACCAAGGTATATCCTTACTGCCTATAGTTCCGTTTAGAAACTGCCATAAAGTCTATAAAAATGACTCACAGTCTCGACAAACACATAAAACCTGCCCAAATAGGTATGCCAACAATCTTTATAATTAACATTTTGTCTAATAACAATTTTCTTAAACACGAATTTCATAATAGCTTAATATAGGTAGGTTCTATAAAAATATATGAGTCAGCAACAATATATCACCAAAATAAACTATCAGCTATGATTCTAGAAGGTATAATTAATAATTTATTTATTATTGAACAGGCAGTCAATTATTTTAATGTATCAGAATTCATTCACTTACAGCGCAGTGCGAAATTGCTCTAAGCGTCGATTTGGGTGGTCATGCTGATTGATTACGGAAAATGTGCAACAATCACTGCTACAGACTCAATTATGTATATGGAGAGGCCTCTAGAGGAAAAAAAACGCGCTCAAAAAGACAACAAAATTTGTAAAACTCTCTTGTTTTAAAAGAACTTAAAAGAAGTTTTAAAAAAGACGTGTGGCACTCGGGGACTGCCGCGGTAAAGCTGTTGCATAGCATTTTTTATCAACGCCATCTAGCGGTAAGAGGAGTCCGTGCCCGTGGGGTGTCAGGTTATTTTCGTTACGAAATTTCTGGATTCGGTCTCCACGCTCAAGGCCCGCGATAGAAGCTATGCAATAGCTTAAAAATGTACTAATGTCGGTTCATTGCATTTTTTACAACTCTACTCCTCGTACAACTAGAGGGGCCAGCACGGAAAATGCAATTATATATAATGCAATAATATAATGGTACAATCGCAATACATACTGGTACCTATTTGGCTAAACGTATGGTATACTATACCTACTGCGATTTTGCATTCTAAACAATAAGAGAGTGTATAAGCCATAAGCATATAAGATATAGCGATCGTAGCAATGTAGCAGTCAAACTTTGTTGCTAGGCGTACACTGTACAGGTACAAAACTGTATTGGGACAGAAGTGGGTCGAAAGTTTCATATATCCTAACTTGCGCCTTTCTCAAGTAGTCTGGCGACAAGTGTATACTTATTCTGCAAGCGCTCCAGTTTCGCGTTACATAAGTCGGGCATCTGATACCGTTGCCTAAGGCCTGGGACCCTAAAGACCCTAACTGTGGTAATACGCCTTAAAGGATTATCTTTTTAAATGAATTCCGAAACACGAACTCTATCTACTCTATTACCTTCTTAAAATAAAATGTTAAAATATAAAAATGTGTTGTCATTACCGTAAAAATATTTTTCTTGCATTTTCTTGCATAACATTAAAATCTAGCTTAATCTTTTAAAGCGTATTAAAGAAAAAATAAGTAGTAAATCCAATTGACATTAAACAAAAAACAAAGGCTTATAACTAAGTTGATTTAAGTTTAAAGTAATTTTTCCTATTTTAAGGCTAAAATCAGTAGGACTATTCCGTAAAATACGATGTGCGATTTTTCCCACGAGTTTTTCCGTTTGCGAATTTAGGTACACTAGATTTGACCCTGTACTAAACGACCTCTGATTCATATCAGAATCTGACCCAGTTTAAAGTTGATTACCGAATTAAGGCTCGCTCAAATTGTGACACGCCGCGCCGCAACGCATAACAATGTAAAGCACCTCCTGCATCATTTTTGAACAGACTTTAAAAAAAGAGGAGGTTCTCAATTCGACGCATATTTTATTTTTAAAAATTTTTTTTTTTGGCGATGTTACTCCATAACTCCGTCAAATCTGAACCGATTTCAATAATTTTTTTTTTATTTGAAAGGACGTATCGTTAGGTCAGCGTCGTGCATGGGTTTCATTGTTTCTATTTAGGCCCGCCCGACTTCAACATACGTGTACAAACTAAAATTATTTTATACTTTTAAATGGCGTTTGAAGTCGTTTTTTTTTAAATATTTTTTTTATATTATTATGTATTATAAAACATTTTTTTTGCACAACTGCTCATTGAAAAAATTCAATATGGCGGCTGTATGGCGCCAATTTCTACTGAGGAAAAAATTCTTCAATTATTGAATTCGTAGTTATTATTTTTTTAAAGCAGTCGGGCTAAGAATATTCATACCTAGAACCGCAGTAGTCAACGCGATTATAAGCCATTTTTAGGGATATTAACACATATCCGTACGCCTATCGTCGCGTTAGTGTTCAAGGTCGAGTCTTACTACGACGAGCTCGCACAAAAATATTCAAAAATGCCGTACTGTGCTGTGAAAGGATGTAATAATTCATCACATAAAGAACAAAAACATTTAAAGATCAAATTTCACAAGTAATTACTACCAAAAAACTTACATTTTTGAGTAAAACCTTCTTCACAACATAAAAATAAATCGTAGGTATCACAGACCCTATTGCAATGAAAATGTTGCTAGCTCTAGGAGAAATATTTTACCCCGTAACTTTTTTTCTCATTCTAAGTACCTGTTGTCTTTAATCCCGATTCACATTAGTTCATTTATGTATTACTAGGGTGACCAAAATATATTAATTATTAGGATGACCAAGTGGTACTCTAGAAAAAAATTTGTGTTGATTATATTTTGTTCTGTTGAAAACAATATGTTTTAATCAGTTTTGGGTATGTGTATGTGTGTGTTGGGCAATTTAGGACAAACTTCAGAGGTCAAACTTGCTCTTGATGCTTCACTCCTATTGGTCGCAGCGTGATATTACATAGCCTAAAGCCTTCCTCGATAAATGGACTATGCAACACAAAAAGAATTTTTCAATTCGAACCAGTAGTTCCTGAGATTAGCGCGTTCAAACAAACAAACTCTTCAGCCTTATATATAAAGTATAGATATAGATTATAAATTCTTTTAAAAACTTCTTAATCGCGATCATAATAACAGAAAAAGACGCGAACGAAGTCGCGGGCAACAGCTAGTATATTTATAAAATTGCCGCTTAAGGCTAAATCGGAAGGTGAAATTTCCCTACATCTAGGGAGAATTTCTTTCCAATCCTTCCGCTTGTGGCATGACTCACGCACACAACTGCATATCGGTGAATGTAATTACATGAACTCACACATTGTTGTGGTTGTTTTGAAGCTTACGTTTCGAGCGGAATTTTGTTAGAGACTTACTATCTATGTATTATTAATCTAAGCAGTCGGGTTTTATTTTTATTTAATAACTTGTTTAATAAAGTGTTAAACCTATTAAAAAATACATTTATAAATGATCCATACTAGACGTGCGCAGCAGCAGCGTAGTACATAGAGACAAATAGGCTTTGCGTGTTAATACATAGAATTTATTAGAGTTTATTGTTTTTTTATAACTTCCGCCTCCTTTAGATGGGTCCTTGCTGCCAATACACACTTTGCCAGGTGGACCTAAACCGTTCTCATTCGAAAGAAGACCAAGCCCTAATGGGCCGGTGATGGGTTGACATGAATGGAATGTGGTTTTGCGTTAATGTTATACAGTGCGAAGCGATGCGGCCAGCCTCGGTGTTATTTGCACGGGCCTTTATGCAGCATACTTTACGAAATTATAGCACAATAAATCAGCGAGTGATGTCGCAAATATTCCTTTTCAAGCAAAACAAGTATTTTCACAAGTGCCACCAATACCTACTCGTAAAGCGGGGCAAGAGCATAGTTACTTATTTCAGATAGGGGTATGACCACCTCACCTATTTTTATTTGAAAACGGTTTTCTCAAACACACTATTATTAATGAGAAACTGTTTGTTTGTTGATTCTCTTTTAATAACGGTGCAACAGATCTAGAGCAACGGATGATCGAAGTGCTCCAGGCACCCAGTGGTGAGGGTGAAATTGCGAACGGTGGCGTGCGAGGGTGAAATTGTGAACGGTGCGGTTGTAGAAGATAGAGGGTGGAATAAGATCAAATAGCTCTTCAGAACACTCCCCGTTATATAGCCGATAGAACACGCAAAAAGAGCTTACGTCTCTGCGGTGTTCCAAGCTTTTCAGCGAAGTTAAGTTAGGTGACGCTTTATGTCAATTTCATTTTTACAAATCTTTAGGGAATACCTAAAGATGAAAATATCATCGGGTAAGGAATTGTATTTTGGAAATGTATTTTTTTTTTGTTTTACTGTAATCTGTTCTACAGTGTGTCTACTTTATTTGTGTCTCGGTCATGTCTTAAAATGAGTATTTTAATCTTGATTCGATGTCTTAACTCTTAGCATGGGTGGCCTAAGTATGTCATGCTCACTTAAACATTTCTGTGGTGGTGTCGTGTGGTGCGGGTCGTTACGTTCCCTCAAATATGGTTGAGCGAAGCAATGGCTGGATCATGCGTCGTGCTCGTGAACGGGTGCCACCAACGGGAATGGGTCTGCTTTGACTTCCCATGTTGATTTATGTGTTAGATTATATGTATTGTATTTTTGAAGCTTCACTGTGGAAGCACTGTATACTTAGCTAAGTTTTGTTACTTATTGTAAAATTAGTTTATTTTATTTTTTGAAAAGAGCAACTGCTAAGTTTCTTGCCGGTTCTTCTCAGCAGAATCTGCATTCCGAACCGGTGGTAGATTTATGACGTGTCATAAGTGCTACAAGGTAGCCTACATGAAATAAATACATTTTGAATTTGAATTTGAATTTAGGAGATGATTTCGGTATGGTCGGTGAAAACGAGTACAAGTATTGCAGCATAATACGTATCATAGAAACTCGTTCACACAACGATACATTAAATCTAAAGTAGATGAAGTAATTATGTGTGGTGCGATATAAAATGTAAATGCGTTTGTTACGTCGATCTAGGTTGAGTTTCGTACTTGCCATGGCCCTATACATAAAATATTATGATCTTATTACCTGCTTCTGGTTTAGCAACAAAAATAAAGACACTGTTTATATACCCAAATAACAAGACGTGTAAATTAAATATTTATTTTTTCAAAAACAAGCTTTTTAAAAATGGCATGGCTTTGTGTAACAAACATACACACACACGCACGCACAGACACACGCACGTACGTGTGAGTACCTATTTCTTTTTAATGATAATGATATTTATTATGTTAATGACATCGCATTATTATTTTATTTTGACCCTTGACATAAGTACCTACTTAGTACATAATTTTTTTGGCATTAAATTAATTTATTTTTATTAAGTATTTTGTACGTTATAGATTTTATATATTTGTATTTTGTGGGGTGTTTTTTCTTTTTAATTTAATTTATGTAACATTTTTGCCATTCGACATTCATAAGCGCTTTTGTAAGTCGAAGAAATAAACAATAAAATACAAAAAGCACGCACGCACGCACACACACAGACAAACACACACACATATACTTTCGCCTTTATAATATTAGAGTAATTACACTGATTACTTTGTATTGGGAACAATAACATTAATCTAACTTAGTATAATTACTTACAGCATCGGGTGATATGAGCTTTAATTTTTACGGAAGCCTTATTTACGCGAAGGCTTTCATTACATAATAATAGTATGTTGTTACTACACTAGGTAGAAAAACATAGTGTTAAAGTCTAATAATAAAATTAATGAAGTTATTATGGGCGTGCATTAAATGTTAATGAGCTTATTATCTGGATCTAGGCTAAGTAGTAGTTGGTCTAGTACAGGCTGCAATAAGTTTAGCTGTCACACTTGGCTGTTAATCTGTCTTTCGAAATATTTTACTTCTGTAATTGATGTATGAATAGAACGTATTAAATAATTATTTTGTAATTTTAATATGTGAGTAGGTAGGTGTATGTGAAAGTTATGAATGACATTTATTGTAGATACGAATATTATGCACGAGTGATTTAAACATTTAAATGTTCTTCGAAGTATCTAGATTAAGGTTAAGCTTAGTGCTTAAAAAGAAAAAGCTATTCTGCAAATATTAATAAGTTAATGTTAGAAATAGCAATTAAAACTTTGGGCAAGCAAGACAGTCAGCAATAACCGGTCAAATGCGAGTCGGACTTGCATATGAGGGTCCCGTACCAAAAAACGCCGGAAAAAAACAAGTTTCTAGTCGGAGTTTATTTTTTTTATTTGATACAGCCTGCTGACATACAGGCGGACGGACAGCGGAGGTTTAGTAGGTAATAGGGTCCCGTTGATTTCAATTCGGGTAAGGAACTCTAAAAAATGAAATAGGTATACAGACTAAACAGTGGTAAGTAAATTGACATCTGTTTACCAAGTAACTCTAAGAGAAGAATAGTTACCTACCTAACTATCTAGAATATAATGTGTATAGAATTAAGTCATCGGCATTACTTGTTAGATATTTTATAATATCTAAGACCTATCAAGTATGGCCTATCAAGAATGAGCAATTCTAATTTACCCTTTATTATAAATAATGGACTTTTCAATTGTATATTAACTACTTGTTTCCCTTGTAAAATTATCTCTAGGTACTAGAACAGTCTATTATAGGCAAGTGGTACCTATTACGTAAATGTCATGGGTAATAATCGACCTTGAGTTAAGTAGGTTCACGTAAATCTTTAAAGTTTTATAAAATGTCGATTGAAATATATTATTGTACTTGTGAATAATTAAATGCGGATGTAGGTAAATACCTTCAGTACCGATTCGATCATTTTGATCACCTCCACTCAATAGAATAGAATAGAATAGAATAATTTTTTATTCAAGTAAATTTTTACAAAGTGCTTTCGAATCGTCAAATGACTCTAACACTGGGTTCGGAATGCCGCGCGTTCCAACCGAGAAGAACCAGCAAGAAACTCGGCGGTTACTCTTTTAAAAATCTATATATATAAAATTCCTATATTATATATATAAATATAAAAGTCCTGACTGACTGACTGAGATATCAACGCACAGCCTAAACTACTGAAGTTAGAAACTTGAAATTTTTACAGTTGGTTCCTTTTATGACATAGGCGCACACTAAGGAAGGATTTTTGAAAATTCAACCCCTAAGGGGGTAAAATAGGGGTTTGAAAAATCGAACTTAACATGAGCAAAGTCGCGAGCAAAAGCTAGTAAAATAATGTGTAATAACAATATTTACACACTTTACACTTACCGCATTTCACACCTTAATCATTTTTCGAAGAAAGCGAAAATTGTTAACATTACCTGAAACAAAACGAATATTTTATTAATAACAATCACGACGTAGGTATATTTTATTGTAATAACATTTTAACGTTAAAGTAGAACAGAACTAACTGCAGCAAGTTGTCTGCAAGTGTAAAGACTAGTTTCACTTTCAACTTCACAATAATAACTAGGTCAAGATCGAAAACAAAAATTAAACAATTTTAAAGTGATTTTAAAATTTGGTGACGACATTTTCATATTATTAGGTTCTCATATTTTGTTTTAAGTTTGAACCTTATATTTTAACTATATTGTCGTTTTTTTTTGTTGTTCAGATATATATTTTTTTGGAAGCTTCGCGTTTACGGTATTACGGAAGCTATTGCGTCTCAGTTAACCTCTTCAATATCAGCGCAACTTTGGCTTACCAATAGTTTTTCACCCATTGGACTGTGACAATGATTCAATTTTGTAGTCTTTCTAGAATGTAATAGTGATGCTACTTCCACTTAGTTAACTAACCAGAAGATTTCATAGTTCGTATTTCATAAAACCTATGACATGTTTACTAGCTGTAACCGTATTCTGTAATACTTTTTCAATCATCGCTTTTTGCTGACATTGTTCTATTTTTGTCAAATAGAAATAGTCTATTTACAAATTGTTTTTGTCAACTTCGATAATATTCGAAATTTGGCGAATGAATCTACTGTATAACTTACAACGTTACTGTACGTTACTGTATAAAACGATCTTCAAGTCAAGGCAAGGTAATTTTCAACCGACTTCCAAAACGAAGGAGTTCTCGATTCAGCAGGTATCTTTTTTAATGTTTTACCTAATTAATTTTCCTTTTTCTTCTATGCGTATGTTTTCACGTAACCATTTTACCGTGCTAGACAAGTGATATTGACGTAACCCTAACTCTCTCCCAAGATTTCTGGTATCTGTTAAGACGATTTCCCCCTCGTATAAAAAAAAGATATCTTCTCTCTATGGACATAGAGATTGTTGATGCCAGCTGTTTTTTTTTTTAATTTTTATAAATAACAATTAACATGTAGGTTATTATTATAATAATACTATATGCACCTCATACTTTTTGCGTTTGGGTAATATGACTCTTTTTATGCAAT
The DNA here is from genome assembly GCA_933228805.2 of Hipparchia semele. NCBI lineage: Eukaryota > Metazoa > Arthropoda > Insecta > Lepidoptera > Nymphalidae > Hipparchia > Hipparchia semele. The sequence continues at coordinate 13,395,865 of OW121710.1, read as the reverse complement.
AATGAAAAAGGCGACAAACTTAGTAGGTACTTTTGGCATTGGCATGTTCAAAGATCGTATCTACTTTATTAATCGGTCGAATTATAAAACAAAAGAATCATTTGAACTAAGCGATTCAATGATTTCGTTAATGAGCGGATCCATTCCTTCCGATCAAGATGTAACAACTGTTGTAAGTGAGTAGTGACCCAGTAACTTACATAACAGACGGCCGTTGAACCTGTTCACCGTCAATTTTTTATGGCGACAATTCAACATCGTTTTGGCACCTGCTTTAATCGATTAAATCACTTAATTACGACATCCTTACGTCTTGTGAATGGGTTATAATAATATTATGACGATATCGCATTACTATAATTTGGCCCTAATTCGATTTATTTTGTAACGCACCCATGGTGCTAGTGGCTGTTTCAGGTCTTGATCCATAACGATCGAGTTTCTTAATGATTCTTGCTGCGTGCCAAACCAAAAATATAAGTATATTGATACTAGATGATGCCCGCGACTTCGTCCGCGTGAATTTAGTTTTTAAAATCCCGCGGGAACTCTTTGATTCTCCGGGATAAAATGTAGCCTATGTTTTAATCCAAGGTATAATCTATCTCCATTTTAAATTTAACCAAATCGGTCCAGTAGTTTTTGCGTGAAAGAGTAACAAACACACATACAAACTTTCGGCTTTATAATATTAATGTGATTAGTGTGATGTGATAGGTAGGTACCTCTATTTCTTAATCATCAAGTGTGGTAAATAGAAATGGTTGGTTGAATTTCTAAACCGATACAATACGTTCAGCGATACATATCAGCATGCAGATTTATATACTAGAAACCTAACACATCCTAATCTGTCCATCTGACGATATATTTCACAAAAGCGAGCACGAATCGATTGGCAATGACATTTGTTTCCCTGCAAACGAATTTAAGCTCAAAAACTACTTCAAATAAAGATTATTTTACTTTGCTATTAATACAGATATATTTATATTTAAATCAATATGCTTAGTAATAAATACGTTAGGGTCACGGTTAAACAGATGAAGTGTTCGTAGGCTCGTTAGCTGACTATTTTTACTGCTTTAGATTTCATCATTTTTTTAGCCTAGAATCAGTTTTTGACTAGCCAACCAAAAAGCCAATTTGAACTCAGAATTAATAAATTATGTAGGTAATTCAGAGAGCTTTGAATATTCAAAATAATTTTATTGAACCTGAGAATATACAAAATCAACTTGGCATCTGATAATAAAATTACAACATTAAGTACAGCATATATCTGTTTTGAATTTAGTAAAATTCAAAATTCAGAGAACTTAATATTCTAATATACAAAAGATTCAAGATGACATAGATTGGCATTTTTGGGCAATAATAAGGTTTTAAAATCATAAAAATAATGAAATTACGTACTTACCTAAATAATGCTTAAATAGGTAGTTCCTAATTCCACAGAAATTACATAAGCTGTTTTCACTGACATGACAAGTCTGTCAAGTAATTTCAAGATGGCCGGATACAATGGTTGGGAAGAATAAGAAATTAATACACCAATTAATCAAGCTCTCGTTTTGTTACATCAACGGATGTGAAGGTTTGGGAGTGCTAACTTGAAACAATACATTGTTATTACTATATTTTCACTAGAGTGTAATCGTAACTTTCCCCGTTCATCAAAATACTTATTATGAAACACATAGTCATGACAGTATTAGATGTTTCATAAGATATCATTTAAATTGATTTAAATAGTGCACCGATCAAGCGACATTGATCATCGTCTTCGTTCCAAACAATAAAAAAATACCATTCAGTTCCAAATTTAAAAAAATACCATTACCACCATTATTACACCACCAAAGAGACGTCTCTGATGTCTATTTTTCTTTTTGCAAGGTAATGCTTTTTTCTAATTAAGTTTCTTAAAACTTTTTTTTAATTTAGGTTTTGAATTTTCTAAATTTAGTATTCTTTTTAACTCCGTTTTTATTCACCAGATACTACACAATAACTAATTATATATAAGTACTTACTTTAAAAAAATGACCACAAAAGATCGAATAGTACACAAAACGTCATATCGACTCGTTCACGCTAATGAATTTGAAACATAAAATTATATGTAAATCTTTACATAATATAAAATTGTATGTTTTAAGTACAATAGCGTGATTGAGTCAATGTGTGTTGTACGCATTTTATGCAGCAATTAAAATTATTTCACCCGTCAAAAGTTACAACTGTTGGTAATTATTATGAGCTGTATTACAGCACACTGTTATTTAATACTGTAAACTGTAGAACCATGAAGGCTGAGAGGAAAACCTGATTAGGGAATGGCGGAAAATTGCTACAACCTTGCATGTATCCTGATTTTCTTAAAATCAATAATACCTACTCCATTTTGGCCACATTCTAGCTATATATTTTTTTTATCTGAAATAGGCTTGCGCTTAACGACAATTCATACTGGATAGCACTGATGAGGTCTAGGTTGGACCGCGCTTGCCTAGAATATGCCTATTCAGTCTGGCCTTGAAGGTACTCAAATTGGCAGTTAAAGGTAGGAAGCGTGTTCCACACCTTAGCTGTTCTCATCAGAAATGTTGAATTCTGCTATATATCCGTTAATTGGTACTTATTATACTTATTCGGTTTAAAAAATTCCAATCTTATCCAATACTCAAAGTAGGTACCCATTATTGTCTCTTATTTCATTTATTCATTACAAAATAATACCGGGCGTCGCCCCACAACTGGACACTCAAATCAAATCAACAAATCTCTCCTCGAATGAGAAAGGTTTAGGTTAGATTAGAAAACCATTATTTTATCTCGCTGGCTTTATATCTTTGCTCTCCTGTTAAGTGTATCCTTATATTATATCATAATATACATATACTCAGTTTCGCAACTCGCAGAGCTGTGTCGGTGACTTTGGTTCTCCTACGGATCTCCTCATTTCTGGTTTGATCTCGCAGGGATACTCCGAGCATAGCTCTCTCCATCGTCCGCTCAGTGATCCTGAACCTTCTTATGTCCAGCAGTGGCCGTCTATCAATTGATGAAGAAGAAGAAGAATATATATACTCGTACCTAAACGATTACTTAACACGAAATAAGAATCGTATTTCCAAATGGTAAAAGACGTAATCTTATTTTGCATTTCTTTTACCTCCATAAAACACGGATTAATTAAACTTAACTGAGTTTAATTATAGTCTTCGGTGCAATCTAAGATGTTATTTTCTTAAACAGGTGTATTTTAATTTTCTTTTCGTTTCACTCGGCAGCTTTGCATTTTAGTTTGATTCTAAGCATTTTAAGTATGTAATTAGCTTAAATCTAAAACCTTACCCGGTAAAATGTTCGTCTAACTCTAACGAAGATATAAATTGCATTTATTTATTTGCTTGATTAATATTATAAATATAAATTATAAGTTTGTATGTATGGATGGATGTTTGTTACTCAATCACCTCGCAACGAATGAACCGTCTCGGCTGTTTGGCAAGAGATAGATTATAATCTGTAATAAAACATAGGCTAATTTTATCCCGGAAAATAAGAGAGTTCCCGCGGGAATCAAAAAACTTAATCCACGTGAAGTTGCGGGCATCGACTAGTAATATAAATTGTATACGTATTTTTTAACCGACTTCAAAAAAAAGAGGAGGTTCTCAAGTCGACGCGTATGTTTTTTTTTTTTTTTTATTTTTTGTTTTGATTTCGATAATTATTTCCTCTTAACATGTTTTTGTTAATCTCGTCTGCCATATTGCTTTTACCATGAAGTTGAACCGCTCGAAAGCAAAAATTATTTATTTATTTGTTTGCCGTAGGTAGTCGGATAAAAATTTAAATTTAATCGAAAAATTGTAAGAATCAGATAAGGTATCACAATATATTTATCTTATACACAACAAAAATACGTAAAACCACAGTATAACTTTCAAGGTCCATTGAGATTGAAAGTGATATCGGAGTCTAAAACCACTTTCGATCATCGAACGTAATCCGTGATATTCTCAAAACAAATAACATAGCGGTTCGAAAATGTTTTCGATAAAACTGGATTTTTTAGAGTTCATCAACATTGTAAATGGCGATTTGAAATTTTAGTCATATACGTACCTCTGTAGGGTCTTGATCATTAGTTACAATTGTCCGAGCATTAGTGATCATTAATTTAAGTAAATAAAAGAAATAAAATAAATGAAACTTATAAATCTATATTATATAATATGCTGTTATATTAAATGCATTGTTTACTTACTCGACCATTCGATTCGATATACAAAAAAGACAATATTATTTTTATTTACTTCATGTAGGCAAATTGCAGTTTTTATGACAAGTCTAGATTCTATCGGTTCGGAAAGCAAATTATGCTAAGAAGTGTAACAATAATAATAATGAATAATTAAATAAAAAACGTAAGATTTACTTTAACCATATCCTGAAGTATTGCTAAGTATTATCCAATGCACTCAAAAATAAAACTTTTTTAAAGCTTCACTACCTACTGCTATAACTCAATCAGAAAAATCTTAGTCGACAGAGCAATTAATTTTTTTTTCGACTTATAATTTTATTTGCGACGTAGTTATTAATTAATAATGTTCTCTCATTTGTAAAAATAAGGTATTCTGCTGACGTAAGTAATATTTTTATTTAAAACTTGAATTAATTTTACAAGAAAAAACTAAAATACAGATTCGTAATCACTTTGGACCCTTAAATTAAAAATTAATGGCCCCTACCTTCATAGTTATAACTCATGTGTCCTGCAAAATAACTTTGGTTTTTAGGTTCTATATATATTTTCATTTATTTCTTTTTATTGTTGTTGTATAAAAAATTTGTAGGTAGGATCAAGAGTAATACTAAATGAAATGGACAAAGGTGAAGGAGTTTTTCATTACGTTAAAAACTTTATCCTTTATTTTTATCGGTGAATGAACTTTCGCTTTAGATTGAGCTCTCTGTCTACTTATCGTTCCATGCAAAAATTTTGATTGTATGAAACGACACCCACTAGACAGTTACGTCACCAATCATCACCGTACCAATAACCGGATAGACAGTGTGTTCACGGCGAGAATACTATTTCGCATAATATTGTCATAGAGAATTTAACCAACTAGACTCTATGACAGGTGTCATGCTTGACGCTTCTTGCTTGCTATAGTTCTTGCAATTCACGAGGGCGCGTGGCTCATGGTTGTGTGTTGGTTGTATCTATATAAGTGGGAGCCAGAGCTTGCTCGCGTGACCGTTCCTGACCGTTCTCACATAGGTGCCTGACAGGCACGCACACTTACGCAATGTGCATGTACACGACGTAACCACAAGTAAAGCTCACGCACCCTCGTGAATTGCAAGAACTATAAGCGACAGTATGCGACGTCGCCAATGACGCTGTGTTTAGGACGCGTTTTAACTGCGTTCTAAACGCGTTGCAAATAAGTAAATATTTTTTAACATTTCTCTTCCCGTAGACACACTTTACTAGCTTTTTTCTTAAAAGTGGCGTTTCTTCAAGTGATCGATAATATTTTTTATTTTTTTTAATAATAATTATTCATTAAATTGGAATGACATCATACGCGAAAGTAGGATTCAATTTATAAACGGAGATGATATTGTAAACGGTAACTAAACGGATATGGCATGCGCCTTTTAAAGGATTGTTGATACGTTATATAGTCATTGTTGATATGTTATAGTAGAAATTACAGCTTATATAATCAACAGTCAACATATCAATTAAGACTAGAAGTACTGTGCAGTGTGATATTTAGAACAAAATAAACAACTATAATAATTAGGTATTATCCATGACACCATAAACCCCCATATAAAACATGCCTATAAGGTTTTAGGCAGTTTGCTCCAGGTAGTTAGTTTGTAGGTCGTTAACCCTGTCCCTTTCCATTTGAAATTTGAACCTAAATAAAAGTGCAGTAAAGTAATAATGATGTTAACATGCGTCCTTTTGGCATTTTATTTGGTCGTACGATTTATGTTTTGGCCGCCAGCACTAAAGCCCAAGGGTTCATTATTTTGTATTTATCACATGTATTCCGAGTGCAGTATCGAATTCAATTTTTGCATAACTTAACTTCCTTATTAAGGCGGTATCAAAGGGTACAAAAAACTAAATAAAATTATTTATATTTCATATAATATTAAATCATCTTCTCGATCATTTGGGTTTTCCCAAAGTAAAAGACAGTTGCACAAAGTAAATAATACATTTATTTAAGACGTATGATTCATTCATTACAGTCATTGTTCTTTTCTTTTTTTGCCCCCTCTGTATTCCTTTTTATTTTTCCTTCTCCCAGTTGAGTGCTTTTTTTCTTTTTCATATGTAAATCCTATCTGTGAAAACTTGTAATTAGTTTTAATTCTTCTTTTGTATTTATTAACTAGTTTTTTTTTCTAATAAGCTGTAAGTTTTCTTGTAAAATAAAAATAAAATTAAAATAAAATAATCAAAAACTGTTAACTTTGGAAAAGTGTTTGGCGTAGGTATAGGTAGCATCATTTGTTGCTTCTATAAAAAAAAGTTTTCGGCGAGTTCACTTTTCAATTAGGTAATGTAGTTAACATAGAGCATGAAATTGCGTTTTATTTCTTCATTACGAGTTAAAATCACTACTTTTTCGAAACAAAACAATAAAGCAACATATTATGAGAGATATGTACGAATAGAACCTTGTTACTGCTACAAAAGTTCGACATTATCACCTAGAGATATCCAAATCAGTTTTTTGAAAACTATGCGCATACTAAGGATTGAACTTCACTCATTTCGTTAAATCATAAAATTTAATGGACGATGTACCTTACCAAGTTGCAAATATTATGAGACGTTAGTTATTTTCTCCATGGCATTTGACTCTGACCCAGAGTGTTGCATGATGCACCTCCCGACAAGAGGACGGGTCGTAAAGACTTAAACAAATGAAACGCTTTGCCGCTACGCTGCTCCTTTGCCGTAATTTGCATAAAAAAATTCTGCCTCATTAAACATACAATAATATGCTCGTTTGCCGAAAGGTAAAGTTGAAGGAGTTTAGTGATTCATCCACGAATAGATTTATGTACCTAGAAGCCGATAGATATTAAAAGAGTGGTTCTTTCGTAGACGCAGTCAATGACAGTGTAGCCAAAGACGGGTGAGCATAAAAATTGCAACTGCAGGAGGAATGACAGTATTCATCGATATTCCCCTTTCTTCTCTTTTAGCGTAAGATTTGTGTTTGGAGTGCACACGAAAGTAGTGGCTCGGGTGTGGCAATTAACATTGACCTTTCAGATATATTGAGGCTCCAAAGAAAAAATATAAGACCTGTGACGGTAACGACACACGATGCACCATACATTAACGCCTTTGTTGGAGTTCCTTGACTTAAAAATCGTCGATGGGGATTGCGGACGTACGTCCTGCAATGACGTCCTGTCTTGCGCGTCGCTGCCATCTCGCGTTGTGTTTGTCAAGCCTTTATTGAAGATGCAATTCGCTAACGAAACGTTAGTCTACTGATGAAATCTTATTTGCATACTCTACAGGCGTTCCTCTACTAAATTATTATCTTTAAATGTTAGAGCCTTGTAAACTAAAGAAGAATAACACCAGCGTAGGTACTGGGCACCTTGCCTAAGCCAATTAAAAATATAGGTACGCTATGTCATGATTAATTGATTCGTTCGACATGCATTTTTTTGCGAATGAATTCAGGATTTTGGTTTATTAAACTCTTTATCTTGGAAAGTCAAAAAGTCAATGAGGTCTTTTATCATAGGAACCTTTGACTTTTGTTGAAAAGTTAGAGTTCTCTACCTGTCTGTGTAGGTAAGTACTGTCAAAATACTTCAGATGTTTTAATGATAACCCTGCACAAACATACCTACAAAAAGATAAAAATTATTTATTAGCTAGCCTTTGTCCGCGACTTCACTCTGGTTAGTTTAGATTTTCATATAAATTTCAAAGCACTTTTTTAGCCCCTTAGGAGTTGAATTTTCAAAAATCCTTTCTTAGTGGATGCTTACGTCATAATAGCTCTATGCCTAGCCCCAAGCCCGACCCATCCAGTGGTTTGAGTTGTGCGTTGATAGATCACTCAGTCAGTCACCTATTCCTTTTATACTATATCGAGAAGATTATTCGAAGATCGTAGCAGACACTTTAATTTTATTTCATTGTTAATATATTGGAAAAGATAATATCAATAGTCGCTAAAGCCTAGCATTAACTCGCCCGGTTAGGTAACAACAGGCAGCACGTGTCGGATGCTACACAGCCTTTGCGAAACGTGGCATTTTAATAATTTTTACGACACCGCGCTCCTTCGGGTATCATCATCATTTTGATGAAGCTTGAAGACTTGATGAGTAATGAATAAGATCAATCATAATTGATGTCTCAGCTAGTTATCAAATAATTAATTATTCAAGCACTAGCCGACTAGTGCTTTAGTGCTTTTAGTGCCGAGACCTGCAACTTTGTCCACGTGAATTTAGGTTTTTAACAATTACCGAGGGGACTTTTCAAGTTTATTTAGGTACTACCGTTAGTTAGCAGTGGCAATCCTCAAGTAATACCTGGTAGGAAACATGGACGCCGGAGAGCGTTCTAGTCTTGGCGGTTCGTTTCAAAAACAAATAAAACGTTTCATGCGAGAAAGCTTGGTTGTCCCCTCTTATTAGGTACACTTATCGAGAAAATAAGCGAACTGAAGTATATAGAAGGATGTATATAGTCATATATGATGTTAATGTACAACATTATACGACTAGTTGTACAACATTTATGTGTACCTAATATCATTAGAGTTACGTTATAGTTATTCAGTTTACTATATCGCTTTGTATTTTCCGTCATAATAATTTACCGTCACCAATTACTGCGATTTTCTATTGGAGACAATATTTAACGTACAAACAGAAAACAACCATATAACTAAAGGGATAGAGTTTCTTATTCATCAAAATGATACGTAATATGTAGAGAACAAAACGTAATCTAAATTGAGAATAGATAACCGATCTATGTAGCTTACGGTTACCAAACGGGAGCCATTTGAAGAAATATAATAGTTGTAGTAGTTTTTTTAATACTGGCTAAAGACTAATGTAGAGCAAAACGTTGGAAGCCAATTAAATACTTAAACTAAATGGAATAGGGATTAATTTTGTGTGAATAATTTCACTATTACTAAATCACGTGGCACACCGTACAGTACATTCACTTATTATTGCGTGTTTAGTGAAGAATGCGAAATGCACGCATAGTGATTTCTTCCGTAAATATCGCGCACCTGCGTTAGATAGATATAAATTGTAACTAATTGAGTGTCTTTAAGTACTTATTTATTATGAAGCATATTTACTGTAATTAATGCCGGATTGATCCATTAAGTTACTGATATTTAAGTTGTTTAAGTTAATTATGAGAAAAATAAACCTATTAAGTATCGTACTCGTCCTAATAACAAGTGTAAATTGAAAATTTAAAACACCCACTACAATTTTTTATGCGATTTCGCGGACCGGTACGATGGCGTGTAGAAACAGATGAGGGGTACGGGTTGAATTTACACTGCTATAGCCCTTCCAACTTAGTCCGGTACCATCTTAGACTGCATCGTCACTTACCGTCAGGTGAGATCGCAGTCAAGGACTATTTCCCGTAGACACACTTAACTGTACCTTAAGATACGTATGAGAAAACGAGCTGAAATTCAATGAGATTCTTTCAACACAAATTCATGTTCAACTGGCATCAATCACTAGTAATTTATATGATCAGGATGCATTGACTACGGACCGTCTCTTATCGTCACGAACATTTCACTCAACATCTATTGTTTAGTGCTGCTGTAGATATTTATTGTGTATCGATACTATGTATGTATCAAAGAAAATAGCAATGGCGCCTTAATAGAGAAGACGCTCACAATTTATTAATGGGCTTAAATCTAAATATAAAACACAACAGAAAAAAATATCTCTAAAAATACGAGATTTACTATTTATGTTAAAAAAATATAAGCAAAATTATAGGCAATAGTAGCAAGGAAAAATGGGCTCGTGACGTCACATGCTTCTTCCCACCATTGTTCAACGCTGAAGTTCAGTTGTGTCTATTATAGCTTCATTATTTCTTGACAGATTTCAAAAATTTTTACTCAGATATAACTTAAAATTACAATATCGATATTACGAAACTTCTCCATTAGCTATTACAGCTATACTGTCAAAACAATAGCACATCTGTCGATTGATCCATTGTTACAGTCGATTAATATTATTTAAAACTGAGATCACACCGTAATACAGACATTACAGCATTACAAGTTTAGTAATGATACAAATAACACTATTCAATCTTTCGCTAATACTGTTGACACTAATATTTACTTACTAGTTCCTGTGAGAAAAATAGCGATTGATCGATAGTCGATGTTTTCCAACACTACTAATAAGTAATTGTTGCGTCGCTTTTTATCGATACATATAAATAAATTGAAGTTACTGTCTGCGATTTCGAAATAACTGCCTCCTTTATTATCATTAAGGTGTTCTGTTTTATTTGAGCGGCGACATACCCTAAACGTTTTAAAAAGTTTCATTAGTTAATCTTCGTAAAGGTTTTTCTTCGATTTTGATGGGTTGTTTGAGGCATAGAGGTTTGTACAAGCAGTAAGGTAACATTTTAGACCGGAAATAATTAGTGTAAAAAACTAAATCAATTGCGCGGATGCGATCACAAGCATCATCTAGTAAGTATCCACATAATATAATTTGTGATAAGTATGCGAAAGGCGACTTACCAATGATTAATTGATATTGTCACACTCCGCTGGCTTTGTACGATCAAAGTGAATGAATGTAGAATCTTTGTATGAATGTAGTTTTTTAAAGCCAATAGTTTTTGCTCTACATTCAGTGCACCTATACATTATTTTACAGCAACTTTTTGCAGCTCTGGCGGTTCTGCGTCTTTTATGGCAAAGCCAAATATGGTTATGGTTTTAGCAATACATATATGTAGATACAAGTATTTAGTATACAGGGTGTCCCACGGCTATGCCACATGGAGGGGAAGTACCTTAAATATTGTAGATGGAACATTTTACTGAAAGAAGACTTCATTTTAATTTAAAAAACAATTTAAACTGCATTCATAGATTTTTAAATAATTGCCTGGTTGAACCGGGACTCGAACTCGTTATACGAGAAAAAAAATTAACCTGTATCTTTATCATACCGATCGGAAGGCTTCATCGTAAGGATTATTTTTTGTTAAATAACATAGCATGAGAAATAAAAGGAAGACCATGAATTTTAGCCTTTGATGTAAAATTTTGTTCAGAAAAATGAAAAGCTGACATTGGCGTATCGCATCGACATACAACTGACATGAACTATTACTAATGAGTACCCACTTGAGAAGTACGCATCATTTCCTGATCCTTACTATCCTTACTAATCCTTACTTATATTACCTATAAATGCGAAAGTGTGTTTGTTTGTTGATTTATTGGTTTGTCCTTCAATCCCGCTGCAACAGTTTGCAGCGGAAGTGAAGGACATGTCGATACGCCAATGTCAGCTTTTCATTTTTCTGAACAAAATTTTACATCAAAGGCTAAAATTCATGGTCTTCCTTTTATTTCTCATGCTATGTTATTTAACAAAAAATAATCCTTATGATGAAGCCTTCCGATCGGTATGATAAAGATACAGGTTAATTTTTTTTCTCATATAGCGGGTTCGAGTCCCAGTTCAACCAGGCAATTATTTAAAAATCAATGAATGCAGTTTAAATTGTTTTTTAAATTAAAATGAAGTCTTCTTTCAGTAAAATGTTCCATCTACAATATTTAAGGTACTTCCCCTCCATGTGGCATAGCCGTGGGACACCCTGTATATGTGTCTATTTACGTATATGATGCACAGTAGCTACAGTAATTAGTACTTATTAGTATTAGTAGTTTTTAAACTTTATTTACTTGTTATACGGTCATCTTTAACACGTAGTAAGAAACTATTTGGTATGGTTTAACTAATTTCTGTATTTTTACTAACGATTAAGCCACTTTCTCTCGGTAAGGAAATGACAAGAGAGAGATAGTCTCACAGCTGTTTTGCCAATACGGGCAAGGAAACAATGTCGCAATATTTCCTACCCCCTGGGAGATTTCCGACCATTACATGCGCACAAATTATGAATGCCACGGAAATATTTCACAGTACATTTTGCATACAAAGGGTTACGCAACGGTGGATTCAAACTTCATTAGTTTCATTATGAAGATTAAGGTGCATAATAATACATACCCACAGATAATAGTTGCTGCTACGAGTATGTTAGGTTGCATACATATAATATTCGTATAGGATTTTAGTTATTGGAATTTTTTAACAAGAATAATAGAGAATCAAAATCGGTGTACAGTTTATTTTATTTTTATTGAAGTGTTAACCTACGCTTAAAGGAAATATCCTAATAGATTTATAAATACATATCAATAATTCCGAGGCCGGCGGGATTCGAACCCACATCTCTCTGGGAATCGCGCCCTGAGTGTGTTAACCGTTACACCACGGCCGAACCACACGTCAGCCACGAAATTAGTGATATGTATCTACTTTTACAATCAGTTTTATAGCAACTGTTCGGTGTATAGTTTTCTTTTTGATGGTAGATTTTTTAATTGAATGAATTTAATTGAATTTATTTAATCTCAGATCTCCATTAAACCTATACCTAGACATTATTTTAAAACGAGATGAGAAAACGAACCTTGACACATGAGTAGCCAGACAGATAAAGACTACAACATGATATTAATAAGTAAAATACCAAACTCTGAAAAACTAGCTGAATGAATGATAATTGTATGAATATATTTTATTTCAGACCAACACCTACAGACCTGTATCAATAGGTGTCAATAGCCAAAAAAAACACAAAAGTAAACAATAAGCTAAGGTTAACTGTAATTAGATATGAAAATCCTCACAAAATCTGAGGATTTTCGCACTTATACATTCCCTGTAAAGATAAACAGTTGTTAGCAACTTTGTGGTTAAAATAGCGCCCAAGTCGCAAACATGCAGTGTGATAGTACAAATATAATTATCACGTGGTTTAACCTTAGGTAAGCTCAGTGTTAATTGAATTGCACAGGCATTTTAATGTAGATGCGCATACCATTACGAGCTATTAACAAGGCTCAAATTATGTCAGAAAGAGATGTCTTATTTAAAATCGCTGCTAACTCGCGACCACCCAAGAAAATTTTCAAGGGAAGCTGGAAGAAATTTATTTTTAAGCTATTGCATAGCTTATATCGCGGGCCTTGAGCGTGGAGACCGAATTCAGAAATTCCGTAACGAAAATAACCTGACACGGGACTCCTCTCACCGCTAAATGGCGTTGATAAAAAATGCTATGCAATAGCTTTACCGCGGCAGTCCCCGAGTGCCACACGTCTTTTTTTTTTAGAGAAAAGCTTCACCTATGTCTACTTCTTCGAATATATGTTGTATTGTAATTCCTTACACATACATAAAAAATAAAAATAAATAAATAAAAAATGGACTCATTCCCACTAGTAGGTAGAAAGTACAACTGATTAGTTCAGCCGTTAAACTAGTGGGACTTATTTCCCAATAGTAACAGCGACTACATCCTTTTAACAGTTTAACTAATACAACGAAATAGTTCAACACAGGTACTACTTGGTAGTGAGGGGAATTCAAGCATGCTGATTAAATTAAGTTGGCTAGATATTTTAGACGCATATATGAGAGAACAAAATATAGGAACCAATAAACTCAAAAAATCAGTTACTCACGACCCCATGACCCCTTGAGTTATATGTCGGTGAGTATCTGAGTTGTTCTATGTATCTCCCTTGTATCTCCTAATTTCTGGTTTGATCACATAAAAAACTTCAACTATTCCGTAAATGATGTTAGAACGATAAACAGTAAACTACAGACATATATGGTAGGAAACTGAATTCTTAGACGCAAATATTTCTAGGAATCCTAAAGGACGAATCGATCAACGTTCTAGCTTTGACTTTGCCATATAAAATAAAAGTACCATCTTCGCAGAAACAGCATACGATTAACCTAGAAAACTATTCAATCTACAAAAAAACGTTAATCAAAAGATTTTGTCCCCGACCACACTCACTAATTTTCATCACTTTCTTCTTTTTTTCTTTTATTTATTTTGAGATTGAGCAGCCTTATACAAATACGACCAAATTCGTCACTTGAATTAATTTCATTAATGTATTATTAATACAATGCTGTAAATATGGAAAAATCATGTATGAAAAATGACTTGATTATTTGATAAAATAAAATAACAACTCCAACATACAAGAATTTACGGCCAACTCTAATCTAGTGGTTAGTAAAATATTAAATTCAAGGTCAAACTAAAAAAATCACCCTTTCACAAAAAGTCCGATCATAAACTTCAAAATAATTTCAATCATTATATTGTATCAATTTTTAAACTCTACTATTCTAAAAAAAGTATGTATAGATTCGTATAATAAGAACATTCAATTATGGGCTTCCAACCGCTTAACACCAATGATAGAAACAATTACCAATGCAAACATAATATAAATAAACAACACTAACAAGATGTATCATCACAAGTGTGCTTCTTTAAAACGAACTTGCGCACCATTAGCCTTTCGCAATCGGCATTTAGCTTCTAATTTTCTACTACGCTAACACACTGAGAAGGCCTCAAATCATTTAAATCATAGGCAATTCATAGTCTTTATTTCGTTAGCTATAAGATCTATAATTCTTAGAAAATTCACGCTTTTCTTACTATCATTCATTGCGACCACAATAGCATTGAAATATTGTTTGTGGTACAAACACAATGGGTAGAGCAAATTGGGCTAACTACTATTTTGGAATTTATTTGCATTGATTATTATTTTTGCAAGGTGGTCTGACAGATATTTGTACCTAATCTTTTCCGGAGGATCAAGTCAGTTACATCGGATTCCTCTTTGTCTATAAGATTTTCTTAATTAATTTCACGCAGTTATTAATTTTTTGAATCATAAGATTGTTTTTTTAATCTTTTTTTTTTGGAGGGGGGGGGGGGGGGGTTTACCAGCTGGCACGCCAACACCACCGAAACAAGAGATGGTTGTCATATTCATCGCCTTTGTCTTTGAAAGTACAAAAAAATATGTAAGTGTGTGTTTCTGTCTGTCTATCTATCTGTTTTCTCTCTGTTAGAAACTGTCAAGTTTCTTTTTTTTAATATTCATTAAACTATTTAACTTTCGTAAATACATAAGCCTTCATAAATGATCATGTTGCAAACTTATATTATGAATTCCATATTATGGATATGGATTTATTTTGATAGACGCAATTTCAACATATATAACTCGAAACTGCGTTAACATGACCAAATTCATAAAATTAACCCACACGAAACAAACCAGTTACTAGAAGCACGAGATGTAAATTTAAATAAACTTTTATATGTAGCGTCAGCATAAAAATATTCCCGTACGATGTAGGTCCCAAATAGGTGTAGGGAGCCTCTGAACAATAATTTAAATTTTGAAAATTACTGTTATAATTTCTAAAACATACAATCTCAAATTATAAATCGGTATAAGTATGTTTACAATAATCTTATAATTAAAGTGTAATTTTATGAGCGAAAATATTCTTGACATTTGATAATTAATAATAATTGTTGTAAATTATCTTAATATATAAAAGGCAAAGGTGACTGACTGACTGACTGACTGATCTATCAACGCACAGCTCTAACCACTGGACCGATCGAGCTGAAATTTGGTATACAGGTAGCTGTTAGGACGTAGAAATCCGCTAAGAAAGGATTTTGGAAAATTTTAACTCCAAGAGGGTTACATAGGGGATTAAAAAATCGAACCTAACGTGAGCGAAGCCGCGGGTTAAAGCTAGTTATGAATAAGATGACTAAAACAATATTAATAAAATCATATTTATGTACTTATCAAAATTTATTAAAATTACTGTTACCTTTACTGATGGTTGCTGTTGAGAGATTTTCGCGTCAAAAGTGATTTCAAACATTTTTGCTAACGGTACTTGAAACATATAACACATAACCGGTCACTGCGCAAACCCATGATGTGACATGTATATTTAACACTTGAATTCAACCTTGGCCTACGGAAACCATGATAACCCTGACGTATTGGTAGAATAACTTAGATGCTTGTATGCAATAACGAACGCATCATTAAAATAATTATACTTTATGCGTGGCAAGTTAATCGTTCTGCTAACACATTATCGTTGATTAAATTAAAATCCTTTAATCGCTTGTTTATTTTTAAAAATATTAAAAATAATTGGTAGTATATTTTTATAATTATTTTAATTCAACATTTGGCAGGATTAATTTATTTAATTCTTGCGTGGATATCGTGATTCGTGATTTCATGTTTCGTTAAGGAGTTGTTAGGAAGAAGTAGGAAGGTTTGATGATGAATAATTAGAAAAAATATAATTATTTGTACAAGTACCTAGTATTTATTATTTTAATTCCACTAAAACATTTTGCAAGATTAAAAATTGATTTAATTCCTGCGTGATATCGTGTTATGGAGTTTTAGGAAGGTTTCATGACGAATAATAAGAAAAAATATAATTATTTGTACAAGTCGGTACCTAATATTTAACGCATAACGTACATTTTGAGAGGTTTTTTCGAACGTAGAGTGATAAAAATAATTACAACTGAGGAGATTCGTAGGATTGCCAGAGTCACCGATATAGCATATTAAGTCGCAAAGCTTTAGTAATAGGTTTACTTAAATATGATTGTAACGATCGCAATGACCTCTGATTTTATGACTGAACTAGCTTTTGCTCGCGGCTTCGCTCACGTTAAATTCGATTTTTTAAACCCCTATTTTACCCCTTTATTTTGGGGTTGAATTTCCAAAAATCCTTTCTTAGCGGATGCCTACGTCATAATAGCTGTCTGGATGCCAAATTGCAGCCCGATCCGTCCAGTGGTTAGGGCTGTGCGTTGATAGATCAGTCAGTCAGTCAGTCAATCAGTCACCTTTGCCTTTTATATATTTAGATTTAAGACGTTCTTGCTGTATCAATGCATTTTTACCAATAGCGTGAGAGTACGAGCCAATCACTCACTGCGATCGTTACACTGATGCAATAAATTTTAGAGACCACCACCACTGATGGATTGGATACATTTTGAGTTTCCCATAGAAACGCAGTGTTGCCAATCCGCCTTTAACTTATGGGACTGCAACGTCAAACGATTGGCACAGAGCCGCTTTATAGGCTATACAAAACCGAGGCGTGTGGAAGTCCATAAAACACACCTGTATCCAACAGTGAAATTCTATGGGTTGATAAGGAAGAAGGAGGATTATACGGATCGATCAAACTGGAAGCTCACTGCTTTAGTACCCCAAAAACCCCTTCCCACATCGTAAATTACCAACGATGAAAGGATTACGGACCTTCACTTATTATAGTAGGTATAATATTATACAGTTACTCCATAATAATTTCTAGCATAGAATTAATAAATGGAAATGTTTTACAAGAATATTTCTAAGGACATTTTTGCTATGGTTACGTCATAGAAATATTACAAAATTAAACATAAGACTAGAGGATACCAGGCAATGGTCACTGACTCTATTTTACAGTTACAAAACCATTTGACGCGTCTCCGCTAATTTATTGGCCATAAAATTAAATAGGTACTTATAAGATATTCAAAGGTATCGACCTCTATGAGAAGAATATTTTGAAGTTCTCGATATTTGTGAGGTCATAGTTTTCGAAAGGTTTAACTTTTTACACGGTTGGAACCCCGAACTCAAGCATTAGTCAAGCTTTGGTGAAATATGACGCCAGTAATTTTTATTTAAATCTGATGGTGAGGCTTAAAGATCTGTTTATTTTATAAGCTTTTCAATGCTTTATTAAAGTAAGGTGTTAAACCTTATATTTTTCCAATTTTGGTTTGATGTTGGGAATGGGAAGACGAAAAAGAATCAGCAATCAACTGCAGGAATAAAAATAATCGCTTTGTATTAAAGCAACTCCTCTGAAAGTGCATACAAAATTGACACATTTCCCACCGTAAAAGATTAGGTATAATGTGTTTACGTAACGCCCAGCCAACTTAATAACGTCGCCAAGTAATCTAAAGATGATTTTAACTACTAACCTTTTGCTTGGGAATATTTTCTTGAAGAGTATTTCAAAACAAACGCTTACCGGCCACAATGAATGCATTATATTTTTTTTTTATACGTGTGAAATATTTTTAAATATCCGCTTACACTACCTTCCTGGATGCTTTGTCTTTTGTTTATTATATACCTGTAATGAGAAAAAAATATAATTAGCAATGTGAAGTTTCTATTGTCATGATTTCCAAAAATATTAAAAATATAATTTTGTCATCGAATAAAAAAAATTGGATTTTGCTTTAAAATTGAGAGAAGTTTTTACTCAACTTATTAATGTAACCTCCCTAATGCAGTGGTGAGCGCTGTGGTCTTATAACTGGGAGGTCTCGGGTTCGATTCCCGGCGGGGGCAATTTGGAAATTTATAATTTCTGAATTGTGTCTCGTCTGATCTGGTGGGAGGCTTTGGCCGTAGTTACCACCCTACCGTCAAAGACGTGCCGCCTACCGATTTAGCGTTCCGGCACGATGTCGTGTAGAAACAGATACGGTATTCCAAGTTAGCCCGCTACCATCTTAGACTGCATCGTCACTTACCATCAGGTGAGATCGCAGTAAAAAAATTAAAAAAAAGTTTTGTCTCTTATTATCCAGAATTATGCGAGAAGTATGGCCAAATTATTGGTCATTATGTACTTGTTGTAAGATTAAATAAACATTGCGGTGGGATTGAAATCTCTTCCCCTCTTTTTGTGGTTAAACTCGACCATTAAGTCCAAGCAATGGAGCTGGGAAACCAGAAAAGCCAAAAGCCAATGAGTGGATAAGCAGAGAATATAATCGCTACAACCTACCTGAGTAGGAAACACAGAATTCCGCTAACATGCAAGATGTAGCAAAATTATCTACCAATTTACCTACTCGATTTCTACGTGACCTCGTACCTATTTTTATCTAAAAATATTAGCCTTTGTTTATTTATTATTATTTATCCCCTATTCTATCTTTTTAAGCCTGGAGTTCGTTCGAAAAAGGAGAAGGAGAGAGCATAATATGTCAATAGTGCAATAAGTTGAATTTTAATCCACATTCAAGCAAGCCCATCGCAACACTGGAACTAGATGGCGCTGTACGGATCACGGTAATATCCGAAGTAAAACCACACTACAACAGGCGATCCTATATCGCGATAGAGAGATGAAAATTTCATAGGACAGGTCAGTCCCGAGCGAAACACTAGCCCGAAAGAAGTTCTATCTCTTGTTACGGTCGAAGTCTTATACACGCTCTCGTAAAAGATGTATGTAATTTACTGTTTAAACCTTTACCCCACCAACTAGAGCGTTGAGTTATTCAGGCTTATTTGAATGCTGATGCATAATCAGCTGTTTGATGGCATTATGTTTTATTTCATACTATGGGGTGAGATAAGTGTCAAACATAACCCGCTCACAGGTGAAAACCAGCGCCTATTATTTTTATAAAGCGAGCTTAATTGTATGCATGTTCTCAATGAATATTAAAGTAAAACAGATTTAGGCTAGGCCGTGCGTTTTCTGTCAATGAGTCAGTTACGGTATATATTAGTGCGTACAGAAGACTGTTAATAACAAAGTCACACTTTTACTCTTTATTTCCAGCAAAGCTATAGTTGAGAATGTTAGCAAAAACGTGTGATAGCGAAACAGAGCAATAGCACACGAACACTAATTGATTACAGACCTCACTTTCTGCAGCAACACACTTTTATGTAACTCTACTAGTCTAGACTCCGCAGTACGCATTAACGAAAATAATCATGTCTTAATTTCGGAACCTACCTACCTAGTGAAATGTGCACTGAATACTTAAATTATGGAAAAATACGATTTTGGGTTTAGCCGTAACTTGAATAAGATTACATTGGTCAACAAAAATCGACCTTTTGTGTGTAACAAGAAAACTGTTAACTAATTATGTCTAGAGCAAGGTTGAGGATGATAGAATTGATATTAAAATGTTTCCAATACGAATAGTTTTGTTGTAATAATTTTTTTTCAAAAATACAGGTTTAATAAACTTAATTAACATACATAGGCTATTGTAGTGTCACAAATACACGTATCTTATGATTTTCTTTTGTATTTTGCTTCAGGGACGTCTCAACGTAAAGTCAAACAAAAATCGGCTAACATACGTGGGCTCCACTTGCCCTGGTATCGTTTTTCTATTTTAGAAATGACCTGGTGGAATCTTTCACCATGCTCATCGCTGACGGCGCTCAAATTTTTAGAAAAAAAGTCCAAATGAGAGTGCAAGAAGTGTATTTTTACAGACATGAGACAAATCAAAGCCTTAGAGGTAGTTAAAAGCCCCTCACAGTACTTTTATAGTCATCAGATCGATGATTTCCGAGAAAATTAGAAGTCATTTTCATGAAAGATTCCCAAGGAGAGTTTTCCATTTCAGAGAGTTTTTCTTTAAAAATTTTATCTTTTATTAATTTTCTAATTTGCGGACCTACAAATACCACTACAAATACCCTCTGTAATTTTTGCTTCACTGATTTTAGGATTTTTTTAAAATTCTTATTGAATTGATTCATTACTTTCACGAAGTTTTTCATAAGGCTAAGTTTTATATAAAAAGCTGGCAAAAATAGTATCAGATCAATATTATGAGATTGTACTAACTATGCATATTTAATTTTTTTTTGTCCTGGTTGAAAAATAAAGTTGATATAATTTTTTTACTTATGACGTCAAGTTTCTCCGTTGAGTTTTAAAAGAAAATTCACCACAAATGTAACAAAACTTGACAGGATCATTTTTACACTTTATTTCTATAATTTAAGATTCACTTAATTCGGCAAACACAAAATACAAGCACTTTACTAAAACACATAAGGTCCAGAATTGAACATATAAGATAAAAAAGATAAAAATTTATTTTTGGGTAGGTAGCTGTAACACAAAAACTAGACCTAATCGAAACAAAATAAATACGGTGTTATAGTGAGGGTAGGTAGGTATTTCAAAATCGGAAGTCACTTTTCTTGTTACAAAAAATTGTTGACTAGTGTTATTTATGCATCATAAAGATTAACATTTTTATGTTAGAACATTAATTAATTGTTACGTAGGTATGTATTATTATGTTTTACTTTTGTACTGATTATTATTAATTTTATATAAAGTTAGTTTTATTTTATATTTGTGAATTACAAATTATAATCCTCATAATTTGTAATTCACAAATTGAAACGCATATTTGTTAAGAGATAATATTCGAATTCTTTAAAATACAAGAAACTATAAATCATAACGTTTAATGGCAATTCAATTTAATGGCATATCCATTGAAATCCCGCAAAATTGCATTACCAGCTATTCCGATTATTTTAAGAGACAGTTGGGGAGTGTCTGTTCAAAAGGGTTTAATTGCGTAATTATTTATTATACGTATAACAGTACCTAGTTACCTTTTAGCAATAGCATATAGGTTTTTTTAGGTATGTTTTATAAGATACCTAGAACTTCGTTTAATCTACTAACTACTATTTTTGAAACCGGATATAAAGTTACATTGACTTGGGGTGTGCATTATTTAATGATGTAATATTTTGAATTACAGTTATACTAGGATCAATAACCAGATTTACATTAACATATTTAACGATAATGCCTAGGAATAAAGCATAAATTAGATCCTAATGTTGACTTCGGCAGCTGATAAAGATTATTTTATATGGCAATTAAGAATTAATGTCGATAACATTTTAAATATATGACTGTGGGATCAAATCAGAAATTAGGAGATCTGAAAGAAAATCAGAAGTTGCTGACATAGTTACAAAGCTAAACTGGGTACATGGTGAAAAACCTATGGGCATTAGGGTCCCTATAATAGATGATAGAGTGGCGACCCCGCACCGGGAGGCGCAGCAGTGATAGACCCCTCACTAGATGGATATCAGGCGGTTCGCTTGCAGCCGCTGGATGCAAACAGCACAGAATCGTGTTCTGTGGTGATCAAGAAATCTATGCCCAGCTGTGGAAGTCTATCTGTTGAGATGATGCTGACGATATTTGACCACCCAAGTTGTTCCATACATTTTTACGTAGATTCGTATGAGCTGTCCACAATTGGGTATTTTTTTATATACACAATGTAATTTTTCTTTATTTAATATCTCAACTAGTCTCGAAAATATAGAGCTTTTAATATCCTAACTAGTCTCGAAAATATAGAGCTCTTAGTTTCCTTTTAGAAAAATAGAGCGCTATTGCAATATGTTGTCACGATTCAGTAGCTCCAGAAACTCTCCATATAAAATTTCGTATTAGAAAGAGATGGATACAGTCGCAGTAAAACAGCTTATAACTTATTTGTTTTTTGAGCGATTTATTTTCTGTTTTTACAAATGTTATTCTTACATGTTACATTTTCGATTGTAATCCATGAATATCCACATTTTGACAACAAGTACCCAATTTCTCCCATAACAACATAATAATTATTAAATCATTGACAAACATAACTTTGGTACATATATGCAAAGTCAGCGAGAAATCGAGTTTCGAACATTTCGTATACATCGGAGAAATGTACTTTCGCACCGAAGTTATGCAACCGATGCCTTCTGATTACTTCATGACTTTGACTAATTTAAAATGAGCTCCTCTTAAAAGTTATATGCAAATATTTGGAGGTCTAGTTACTGTAGTTGTATTCCTTCATACTTCACAAACAAATAAAAACATTGAAACTGTTAAACTTTTATATTCACGAAAGTGAAATGACGGTTAGCACTTCGATAGTAATAAATAAAATAGGAGTGTACTTATGTCTATAACTTTGAAATAAGTGATTCATAATAAGCTCAAAATTATTATAATTACTTAAACTACCAAATAAGTATTACGTCAAATTCCATGGAGCTTTCATTAATCTTTGTCTGCTTAAATCTTAAATAACTTAGGTACATGAAATTAGAAACTTTCCGTAACTAAAGTTATGGAATCTCGCAGTTTTATCCTGGTTTTGCAGCTTCGAGTTTTCCTTAACTGACAAAATCCGTAAAAATACATTCACGGGCTTTGATAAACCGTATGCGATAAGAATCAAATCAAAATACCAACATGCCTAAATCCGAGAACTGAAATTTAAATAATTATGTTTAAACGTGATGTAAATCCTGATCAAAGTAATTTTTGAAACAATGTGTTAAAACCAAAAAATACATCAGAAACCTATAATCAATAGAGTTCCATAAAGAATGTCGCACTTAATTAACGAATGGAATTCGCTAATTAATATTGAACAGAAATAAATTGTTATTCGGGCAATAAATTATAAACCTTATAATTTACGAAATAAAGAATACAGTACGTTCGTTCCTATTTGAAATAATGTCATACTACTGAAACAGAGTGACAGTTTGTAGGTGTTGTAAGACGGAACCTATATCAATTTTTTTACTGGACTTATAACAAAAGTTTTTAGTGTAACAAAAAATATGTTAAGTACGATTTTCAAGTACCTACCTACAGATTAAATCAGTTGAATGACCGGTGTATTAAAGGTCATGTGGGCATAAAGTCTGCCTACATGAGAACTATACTTCCTTCGAGATCTTATCAAATTCAGTCCATCTCGTAAGTACCTATTTTTTACAATAATTACAGCAAACAGACTAATTAATTTGCGCAGAAATTCAAAGTATTCTTTGTTGTTTGTTTGAATGTTTTACAATGCCCTTGTTCGAAAAGTTTTCTTAATAAACTTAAGTAGGTAAATACCGCAGAATGTTCGCAATTACATTTTGCTTTAAAATTGAGAGAAGTTTTTACTCAACTTATTAATGTAACCTCCCTAATGCAGTGGTGAGCGCTGTGGTCTTATAACTGGGAGGTCTCGGGTTCGATTCCCGGCGGGGGCAATTTGGAAATTTATAATTTCTGAATTGTGTCTCGTCTGATCTGGTGGGAGGCTTTGGCCGTAGTTACCACCCTACCGTCAAAGACGTGCCGCCTACCGATTTAGCGTTCCGGCACGATGTCGTGTAGAAACAGATACGGTATTCCAAGTTAGCCCGCTACCATCTTAGACTGCATCGTCACTTACCATCAGGTGAGATCGCAGTAAAAAAATTAAAAAAAAGTTTTGTCTCTTATTATCCAGAATTATGCGAGAAGTATGGCCAAATTATTGGTCATTATGTACTTGTTGTAAGATTAAATAAACATTGCGGTGGGATTGAAATCTCTTCCCCTCTTTTTGTGGTTAAACTCGACCATTAAGTCCAAGCAATGGAGCTGGGAAACCAGAAAAGCCAAAAGCCAATGAGTGGATAAGCAGAGAATATAATCGCTACAACCTACCTGAGTAGGAAACACAGAATTCCGCTAACATGCAAGATGTAGCAAAATTATCTACCAATTTACCTACTCGATTTCTACGTGACCTCGTACCTATTTTTATCTAAAAATATTAGCCTTTGTTTATTTATTATTATTTATCCCCTATTCTATCTTTTTAAGCCTGGAGTTCGTTCGAAAAAGGAGAAGGAGAGAGCATAATATGTCAATAGTGCAATAAGTTGAATTTTAATCCACATTCAAGCAAGCCCATCGCAACACTGGAACTAGATGGCGCTGTACGGATCACGGTAATATCCGAAGTAAAACCACACTACAACAGGCGATCCTATATCGCGATAGAGAGATGAAAATTTCATAGGACAGGTCAGTCCCGAGCGAAACACTAGCCCGAAAGAAGTTCTATCTCTTGTTACGGTCGAAGTCTTATACACGCTCTCGTAAAAGATGTATGTAATTTACTGTTTAAACCTTTACCCCACCAACTAGAGCGTTGAGTTATTCAGGCTTATTTGAATGCTGATGCATAATCAGCTGTTTGATGGCATTATGTTTTATTTCATACTATGGGGTGAGATAAGTGTCAAACATAACCCGCTCACAGGTGAAAACCAGCGCCTATTATTTTTATAAAGCGAGCTTAATTGTATGCATGTTCTCAATGAATATTAAAGTAAAACAGATTTAGGCTAGGCCGTGCGTTTTCTGTCAATGAGTCAGTTACGGTATATATTAGTGCGTACAGAAGACTGTTAATAACAAAGTCACACTTTTACTCTTTATTTCCAGCAAAGCTATAGTTGAGAATGTTAGCAAAAACGTGTGATAGCGAAACAGAGCAATAGCACACGAACACTAATTGATTACAGACCTCACTTTCTGCAGCAACACACTTTTATGTAACTCTACTAGTCTAGACTCCGCAGTACGCATTAACGAAAATAATCATGTCTTAATTTCGGAACCTACCTACCTAGTGAAATGTGCACTGAATACTTAAATTATGGAAAAATACGATTTTGGGTTTAGCCGTAACTTGAATAAGATTACATTGGTCAACAAAAATCGACCTTTTGTGTGTAACAAGAAAACTGTTAACTAATTATGTCTAGAGCAAGGTTGAGGATGATAGAATTGATATTAAAATGTTTCCAATACGAATAGTTTTGTTGTAATAATTTTTTTTCAAAAATACAGGTTTAATAAACTTAATTAACATACATAGGCTATTGTAGTGTCACAAATACACGTATCTTATGATTTTCTTTTGTATTTTGCTTCAGGGACGTCTCAACGTAAAGTCAAACAAAAATCGGCTAACATACGTGGGCTCCACTTGCCCTGGTATCGTTTTTCTATTTTAGAAATGACCTGGTGGAATCTTTCACCATGCTCATCGCTGACGGCGCTCAAATTTTTAGAAAAAAAGTCCAAATGAGAGTGCAAGAAGTGTATTTTTACAGACATGAGACAAATCAAAGCCTTAGAGGTAGTTAAAAGCCCCTCACAGTACTTTTATAGTCATCAGATCGATGATTTCCGAGAAAATTAGAAGTCATTTTCATGAAAGATTCCCAAGGAGAGTTTTCCATTTCAGAGAGTTTTTCTTTAAAAATTTTATCTTTTATTAATTTTCTAATTTGCGGACCTACAAATACCACTACAAATACCCTCTGTAATTTTTGCTTCACTGATTTTAGGATTTTTTTAAAATTCTTATTGAATTGATTCATTACTTTCACGAAGTTTTTCATAAGGCTAAGTTTTATATAAAAAGCTGGCAAAAATAGTATCAGATCAATATTATGAGATTGTACTAACTATGCATATTTAATTTTTTTTTGTCCTGGTTGAAAAATAAAGTTGATATAATTTTTTTACTTATGACGTCAAGTTTCTCCGTTGAGTTTTAAAAGAAAATTCACCACAAATGTAACAAAACTTGACAGGATCATTTTTACACTTTATTTCTATAATTTAAGATTCACTTAATTCGGCAAACACAAAATACAAGCACTTTACTAAAACACATAAGGTCCAGAATTGAACATATAAGATAAAAAAGATAAAAATTTATTTTTGGGTAGGTAGCTGTAACACAAAAACTAGACCTAATCGAAACAAAATAAATACGGTGTTATAGTGAGGGTAGGTAGGTATTTCAAAATCGGAAGTCACTTTTCTTGTTACAAAAAATTGTTGACTAGTGTTATTTATGCATCATAAAGATTAACATTTTTATGTTAGAACATTAATTAATTGTTACGTAGGTATGTATTATTATGTTTTACTTTTGTACTGATTATTATTAATTTTATATAAAGTTAGTTTTATTTTATATTTGTGAATTACAAATTATAATCCTCATAATTTGTAATTCACAAATTGAAACGCATATTTGTTAAGAGATAATATTCGAATTCTTTAAAATACAAGAAACTATAAATCATAACGTTTAATGGCAATTCAATTTAATGGCATATCCATTGAAATCCCGCAAAATTGCATTACCAGCTATTCCGATTATTTTAAGAGACAGTTGGGGAGTGTCTGTTCAAAAGGGTTTAATTGCGTAATTATTTATTATACGTATAACAGTACCTAGTTACCTTTTAGCAATAGCATATAGGTTTTTTTAGGTATGTTTTATAAGATACCTAGAACTTCGTTTAATCTACTAACTACTATTTTTGAAACCGGATATAAAGTTACATTGACTTGGGGTGTGCATTATTTAATGATGTAATATTTTGAATTACAGTTATACTAGGATCAATAACCAGATTTACATTAACATATTTAACGATAATGCCTAGGAATAAAGCATAAATTAGATCCTAATGTTGACTTCGGCAGCTGATAAAGATTATTTTATATGGCAATTAAGAATTAATGTCGATAACATTTTAAATATATGACTGTGGGATCAAATCAGAAATTAGGAGATCTGAAAGAAAATCAGAAGTTGCTGACATAGTTACAAAGCTAAACTGGGTACATGGTGAAAAACCTATGGGCATTAGGGTCCCTATAATAGATGATAGAGTGGCGACCCCGCACCGGGAGGCGCAGCAGTGATAGACCCCTCACTAGATGGATATCAGGCGGTTCGCTTGCAGCCGCTGGATGCAAACAGCACAGAATCGTGTTCTGTGGTGATCAAGAAATCTATGCCCAGCTGTGGAAGTCTATCTGTTGAGATGATGCTGACGATATTTGACCACCCAAGTTGTTCCATACATTTTTACGTAGATTCGTATGAGCTGTCCACAATTGGGTATTTTTTTATATACACAATGTAATTTTTCTTTATTTAATATCTCAACTAGTCTCGAAAATATAGAGCTTTTAATATCCTAACTAGTCTCGAAAATATAGAGCTCTTAGTTTCCTTTTAGAAAAATAGAGCGCTATTGCAATATGTTGTCACGATTCAGTAGCTCCAGAAACTCTCCATATAAAATTTCGTATTAGAAAGAGATGGATACAGTCGCAGTAAAACAGCTTATAACTTATTTGTTTTTTGAGCGATTTATTTTCTGTTTTTACAAATGTTATTCTTACATGTTACATTTTCGATTGTAATCCATGAATATCCACATTTTGACAACAAGTACCCAATTTCTCCCATAACAACATAATAATTATTAAATCATTGACAAACATAACTTTGGTACATATATGCAAAGTCAGCGAGAAATCGAGTTTCGAACATTTCGTATACATCGGAGAAATGTACTTTCGCACCGAAGTTATGCAACCGATGCCTTCTGATTACTTCATGACTTTGACTAATTTAAAATGAGCTCCTCTTAAAAGTTATATGCAAATATTTGGAGGTCTAGTTACTGTAGTTGTATTCCTTCATACTTCACAAACAAATAAAAACATTGAAACTGTTAAACTTTTATATTCACGAAAGTGAAATGACGGTTAGCACTTCGATAGTAATAAATAAAATAGGAGTGTACTTATGTCTATAACTTTGAAATAAGTGATTCATAATAAGCTCAAAATTATTATAATTACTTAAACTACCAAATAAGTATTACGTCAAATTCCATGGAGCTTTCATTAATCTTTGTCTGCTTAAATCTTAAATAACTTAGGTACATGAAATTAGAAACTTTCCGTAACTAAAGTTATGGAATCTCGCAGTTTTATCCTGGTTTTGCAGCTTCGAGTTTTCCTTAACTGACAAAATCCGTAAAAATACATTCACGGGCTTTGATAAACCGTATGCGATAAGAATCAAATCAAAATACCAACATGCCTAAATCCGAGAACTGAAATTTAAATAATTATGTTTAAACGTGATGTAAATCCTGATCAAAGTAATTTTTGAAACAATGTGTTAAAACCAAAAAATACATCAGAAACCTATAATCAATAGAGTTCCATAAAGAATGTCGCACTTAATTAACGAATGGAATTCGCTAATTAATATTGAACAGAAATAAATTGTTATTCGGGCAATAAATTATAAACCTTATAATTTACGAAATAAAGAATACAGTACGTTCGTTCCTATTTGAAATAATGTCATACTACTGAAACAGAGTGACAGTTTGTAGGTGTTGTAAGACGGAACCTATATCAATTTTTTTACTGGACTTATAACAAAAGTTTTTAGTGTAACAAAAAATATGTTAAGTACGATTTTCAAGTACCTACCTACAGATTAAATCAGTTGAATGACCGGTGTATTAAAGGTCATGTGGGCATAAAGTCTGCCTACATGAGAACTATACTTCCTTCGAGATCTTATCAAATTCAGTCCATCTCGTAAGTACCTATTTTTTACAATAATTACAGCAAACAGACTAATTAATTTGCGCAGAAATTCAAAGTATTCTTTGTTGTTTGTTTGAATGTTTTACAATGCCCTTGTTCGAAAAGTTTTCTTAATAAACTTAAGTAGGTAAATACCGCAGAATGTTCGCAATTACCCCGACAATTATTCACATTTAACCGACATGCACCGGGGTAATTACGGACAGCAAGCCTTGTGTTTTTCTTTAATATTTCATCTTTGTTGATTATTTAAGATTAAAAGATCGTGGTATTTTTGTAAGGTAAAAACTAAAGTTTAATTATACTTAAAAATTTACTATTTGCTAATGGTATGACTTTTATTGAGATATTCGCTAGAGTGGTAGATTCATTGACCATTCAAAAGTGCTTGTAAAAGTTTATTTGAATAAAAAATATTTCTATTTCTATTTCTATGTCTGCAACTCCCCCACTCTCCCCTACAACCTCATATTTTGGCAAAGTGGTTGATATTTTCACATAAGTACTGCCCACGAGATAATTTAAAAACTTATCATAAAAATATTGAAATATTTTGTTTTTAAAACAGCGACTACAGAGTCTCAATAGATTCCAACCTATCTACATGAAATAATAAATTTTGAATTTTCAAACTTTAGAAAATATGTACTCTTAACTTATGCTAACTTATTTAACACTACAAAATAAAAAATTAAAAGGCTTTACGCTCCACTCTCTAGTATTATAACATAATTATTACAGTAAATATGTTCAGGTATTCGGACCAATTCAAATCACGTAACTATAATTACATACATAATACCATGCCTTCAAAACAATGAAGTAGTATCTACTTTATTTATTCCAATCAACCTGTCTCACTAAGCAGAAACGAGAGCTCACGCACACACCGCCAATAATTGTAATTACATAGTTACATCCGGGCATGTGTGCGGGTAGATGCGCTTGTGCGGTTTCACTTGTAAGCAAACTGGAAGTGTTAGCGATATTTTAGAGCAAACCCACACATACCGGTCTATTAGCAATTTTAATCCAGATTTGCTTACGCATGATCACCTGAAGTGATCAGCTGTCATATTACGTCACGCTTCCTTTCATGAAAGGATAGGACGTGCGATAAAAAAAAACTTTGGGAGCCCCTTCTGTAGCGTGAGAGATCGTAGAAAGAGACAACACGTAATATGGCTAGGGCGGCTGAAAAGCTAGTAAATAAATACCCGGTCTTCTTCCGCCAACTTTTTTAAACTAGACTAAATTCAAAGAACTTTTCCTGTATTCACTTAGCTTCACTTCTCCTCATATGAATAGATCTGGAAGGATTTAGAAGTCCTTGGTCAGTTCGTCAATTATAATAGGTATAATCGAACAGAAACTCACTTTATCTTTGCACTGCTATAAATGATCCAAGTTTCAGTGTTATAAAACTGAGAATGTCTACAAACGAATATTATTAATTTTTCTATACAAATTATTATCAGAATATTCAGTCAACCGATTCCGGTTTGTATTCGACGGGCGAAATGCACGTTTATCGTCACTCTAAGTGATACTTTATGTTACGAAGTTAACGTTAAAAACGTAATTTCTCGAGAGGGAAACTTTTTTATAAATGGTTCACATTTACGCCGCCGGCACTTTCCTTTTTATCATATTATGTTATTGTTTTATTAATGTGCGTTTAAGATCTTTATGAGCTTCTGTATGTTGACAAGTGATAACTTTTAAGTGAGCCATTTTTTTAAGCGTTATATAAGTTTTTGCGACTGTCGGCGTATTTCATATTTCTTTTAGTAGCTTTAGTGGTGGTATTAAATGAAGGTGTTAAAAAAATTACGCATGTAATATTGGAGTAAACCTTTTTAAAGGTTTTATTCCAACAGGAGGGTTTGATATTGTTTTTTGCATCCGTTAACCTATAATAATAGTTCTTCGCTAATCTGTCACGTGTGCCGTGAAAGTTTCACCTAAAAAAAGAAACCACTAATTAGCATGTTAAGGAAAATTCACCCAAAAGTGCCATGAAATTAATTACTACAACCGAGCCATTGCATCATTTAGTTAACGAGCTTATGCGTACACTATAAAGGCTCCATCACACTGATACCGCGGGGAAACCACGCGTCTGCGTTTGAAGTTAATTTTTATGCTCTATAGTCTGTACTATCAACTGACACCCAATGAAAGTTGTGGTGAAATATTCAGGAAAGATTATGCGTGGTAGAGATATTAAAAAACAAAATGTTTGAAGATGGTGTAAAATTCGCCGCTAACATACCTACTTAAAATCTCATAAATGACCCCAAAAGATGAAAGCGATCTTAATCTTTATACTGGCGATTGTTTTTAATATGTCTATAGACTAGCGCTTGACCGTAATCTCGTCTGATGGTAAGTAAAGATGCAGCCTAATGAGGTGCGCGCTTACCTAGAAGATGCCTATTCACTCTTAATTTAAAGATACTCAATTTATAGTTAAATGGAAAAACGAAAGCCGAAAGAGCATTCCATTACATTCGTTACAATTATTAATTTAACTTATTGAAAATTGAAATGATTTTTAATTACAATTTCCTTTTGATATATTTAAATGAATTGTGTTACTAACCACTGCTATTACAATGTATTTACTTAACTGCATGTAGTGTTTACTTTAAAACGATTTTGCACACACTGTGCATGTAAATTATGTATTAGATTATGAGCCTTTGTAAAAATCACTAGTAAACCTAATAAATAAAATAAAAAATATAGGGGCAGAGCCGTAGCTACCGCTACCGGCGCGCTATTAGTGTGTCATGTCTCTTTAAGAAACCCAAGTCCATTCATGACCGTGAAAGTATGCGTAACGGTGAAACAATACAAAAATGCGATTCCGCCATTCTTGGCCATTGTGTAACATGACTTCTTTACGTCGTAACTGAGGTTGAGCAATTAGTGCATTACGACTATATAAATTGGATACGTTCTGTTTGGTGTTAGGTAAACATTGTTCATGAATCGGTCATGAATCGGTGTACTTACATGGGAATTCGATACTTTATTTTTACACTTGAGTAGGCGATATCGAGCTACTCTTGTGTTACAAACTACCAAAAGCCAGAGAAATATACCTAATATATGAAAAACTACTGACACGTTAGTTGTTAAAAAATACATATTAAACAAAAAAAAATTTTTAATAGGAAACTTTAAAAATGTATAATAATAATTTTATTCTAAATATCTTTGTAATTTTTTCTTTATAGGATACAGAAGAATAAATGAATGAAAATATTCTTTATTGTTTATCATTAAAACAAAAACAACAAATTGATTACGTAAATAAGATAAACAATGTACGATAAGTCGTCTTATCGCTGAAAAGCAATTTCTTCACGGCAACAAGTAAAAAGGAGAGAAGCTTTTTTATTTACTCTCAAAAGTTTTTATATCATATTTATTTACATTTAACTAGGCATTTCTCTGCCAAAATGACCTTAAAGTTTAGTTAATATTAAAATATAATGCAAACATTCTTATTCCGATAACCATGTCGGAGGATTTATCAGCGGAACATACAAAAAAAAAAAAACATTCTTACTATATTTGATTAACTTCGATTAAAACAAATTCCTCTATAATTAAATTTTCACAATAATATAAATAAGTAGAGTGTCAAAAACTTTCCGAGCAGGTTATTTTACAATCTTATTACTCCATAATATGATATCTCGAATCACTCCGTTACAGTATTGCACGCGGTCATTAGGCACGGTTTGAGAAATGCTTTCACAATCATTACGAAAGTTTCCAACTTCCATATAACCATAAATTTCTGATCAATACTTAAAATAACGTTCGCCCACTATTAGTAACCTTGTGACGCAGCATTAGCTAAATATGCAGATAATATAAACAATTGCGTAACCTTTGATCTGTTATGTAACATTAGGGTCATAATTTAGATAAATCGATCCGGTGACCTGTAAGAACTAGTACGCAATAGCATAGCATGTCTTTAAAAAGTTTTCAAGGTTTGAGTTGAACTCGTTCACTGCAGTTTATGTTACATTACCTGACAGGTTACCTGTCAGTTTGTGTGTTAATGTAATTATTACTGATGGATAACGGCCAGGGGGCCTATCAGCTATGTTTGAAGTACTGTTATTTGAACCCCAGAGCTAATTCGCTGTGTGGGAATTCGTGAATTTTCCACCTAGTGGGAAAAAGATCTTTGCTGAGCCAAAAATGTATCCCATTGCTCATCAAGAGCTATAAAGGCTTACATCTTTCCACTAGTGTTGCATTCAAATGATCCTATCCCTGATTGTAACTAAAATATATTTACAGAAAGATCTGAAAGGCATTTACATTACGCTACGCGAAGATGGGCAATTTTATGTTTCAAACAGAGAATGTTAATTAATCCTATTTCAATATTATAAAAACATCCAAATTTTCGATGTTTGTTACTCAATAACGCCGCAACGACAGAACCGATTTGGTTGAAATTTAGCACAGAGATAGATTATAGTCTGGAATAACACTTTTATCCCGGAAAATAAGAGAGTTCCCGCGGGAACTAAGAAACCTCAATCCACACGAACGAAGTCGTCATCATCTAGTTATTAATGTAACTAGTAGTACCTAGTAAATTAATATTAAAAAAAAAAATTAGTAATGATATTTTTGCTTTCTCATTTGAAAGGACACCTGAGCCCATTAGTGGAACGACGATCGGTTGAAATAAATGAAAAAAAAAAGTGATATTGGTACAAAATATGTTGCAAAAGATTGCATCGGTGCACTATAGGTGCAAAAGAGGTGTACTCTTTTTTTTATTTTACACTTAAGTAATAAATTACTCGCGCGTGTTCACATCCCATTATGGAATTATTAACAGTTATAATCGCTCTGCTAAAATATTATGTCCGCGTAAAAAAATGTTAACAGCTTCAAAAATATTGTCTCATTTGAAAACATACTGAAACTAATCTTACGCTTAAATAATAATTATTTATTATGTTCATAGTCTCCTGGAACTCGGTTAATTTCCGATCAAAGTCGTGATTTAAAAAAAAAAAACTAAAATTGATTAAAGAATATATAAAAATCTTTGCAGCGTTTTTGTAATATTGTTTTATTGTTTTTCATTTTGCAAACTTTTTTATTTGAACAGATAACCTATAAGGTATTTTAATTTTATTTGTATAACAGGAATGCAAACACTAAAGATATAAATGTAAAATTGTATATATTATTACATTCACAGTTATTGTATATAGTTAACATAATATTATAAACCTTAAATAAATTAAAACTACTACCTACTAATTCCAAAATAAAACCAAAATATAATAATATTAAACTAAATTCTAAATTTTTTTTAAAAGAATATTAGGCAACCTGAAGTTGACTAATATCCTCCTATCCCCTCCAAATAAGCGGAAAGCTTGTGTTAGGAGTGGGTACGACAATAGTGCAACGGGTGCGATTTGAACCTGCGACCTTACAGTTTTCAGTCCGCACCTTTAACCGTTGGGCTATTGAGGCTAAATTACCTAAATTAAAACAATTAAAAATGTAAAATTGATGTAATTCTATCAATCTTATTAAAATTTTATAAGATTTTTTTATAATTAAGCAACATTTCAAATGTTTTTACTTCAACCAATTAAACTAAACTACGCTCTTATGATCTGCGTTAACAACGTAAAAATTTAATAAAGACATTCTCCACAAATAACTATCAATTAAAAAAAATCTACTATTTATAGTAATTGAGGGAACAAACTGGTAATCTTTAAAATAACATTCCGTCGGATCATTAAAATGACATCTGTTAAATTCATAGATAAGTACATATCAATACACACACAAAAAACACACTTCTTCTGATACAGCCAGAAGAAAAAGAATGTTAAACAAGTTTGAAGCCTTAATACCTCAAATTGCATTCATTTATTTAAGAGTATTTTTAGTCGTTAGTGCAAATACATATACATTTCGCTGTATTAAATGTTAGGTATGATATCTATAAATTGGAGAAGTCGGGACACTGAGTGACTAGAATTGCTAAATAAATAGGTGGGTACCAACACAATTACATTACTTTTATCTGAATTTATACAGGTTGCAGTTTAATTTAATGAAACTTTCATTGAGACGTTAAAAACCAAGTATTTCAATACCTATCTAAACTAACGTCAATAATTAAGACTTAGTTTTTCCTTTAATACCGTTTGCAAGATGTTTCAAGTAACAAAAAGTATGAAAATTAGCTTTAAAGAAGCGCACGCAAAAACTGTAATTTATAACAAAGTTCATCCGAGACATCGTCGCAAAACGTTCAATTTCACAAAGTCTCCATTTTTAATGAACGTTTCGATTCCAATATATTTTTATTCCATTTTAATTTATATTCTAACTATAAGATGTCTTAAAGCAAATGGAACTGCAGTAAATAAATTACTAAAAATAAAAAAGACTACAGTTTTGGCCGTTGCAAAAAAGAGAATACTTAAGTTAGCTTCCTGTAGACATCTATTCAGCTTCTTCTATCTATTTTTAACAGAGGCGTTCTCTGTTTTATCGTAATATAACTTCTGTACATTTTGTAATTTACAATAAACTAGCCCACGACTTCAGGTTTTTTAATTCTCGCGGGAACTCTCCTAACCTATCTCTGTGCCTTTCAGCCAAATCAGCCGTTGCGGCGTGATTGAGTAACAAACATCTATCCATCCATCCACCCATTCATCCATCCATCCACCCATTTATCCATCCATCCATCCACCCATTCAGCCATCCATTCATCCATCTATCCATCCATCTATACGCTGTAACTTTACGTCCGAGTGGAATTACATTTTTTTGAAATCCTGTAGAAACTCATTGAATTCCCAAAACAAAAAGTATCCTACTCGTCATTATGTTGTGCAAAAGTTTGCAGTTCAAAGGTAGCCATTAAAAGGTATATGTAATGTATTACAGGTTAAATAGTGAAAAAGTATTACAGGTACCATAATGTTTCCAGTTAAGCCGTGGAAAGTTATTACGGGTACAGTATTATAGGTCGAGCCTTGAAAAGGTATTACATTAATGGTATGTACCTACTATAATTTACTGGGTAAGTCGTAAAAAGTTATTACAGATTAAGCCATGAAATATATTACAGGTGTTAGAGGTAAGCTGTGAGAATGTACTGGTTCCTACAGTGTTACAGGTTAAACCGTGAAAATGTAAAAACTGGTAAATTATCTTTTACGGTGGCATGCTTTGGCATGTTCTTGGAGTTCAGCGCATTCCTCAATAAGTTTCTTAACAAAAACCTAGATCTTTTGTTCCTAGTACGAAACTAACAAAACTAGTGGATGTAAGCGGAATCAGTAATGTGTTTGTGAAACAGCGAAGCCTTGGCCGAGTTTATTTTGCTATGAGATTTTCCCGCCACTTTGCTCGCTTGATAAAACATATTGTGACTCTTTTCGAAACATATTAGGTACCAGTACCTATTTGGATAGAATAAAATACCCATTTACTTGATATTATTTATGGTATTGGGTCTTATATACTATACAGTTAAGATTTTTTTAGAACGACATGGTAAAGTAAAATTGTCAAAAACTCACATTTTCTAGTTGGAATTTATTCATTATTTAGGTATAAGTCGTGAGCATTTATACCATTGGTGACTTTTTTAAATTACAGCATAACACTAGGTCTCCAAAGTAGTGTAAACCTCAAATAAAAACATGAAAACAGGCCTTTAAATAGCAAATATAAGGGCTTATGTATTCAATTTAGGAATCAGTCCCGTAGTTTTACTTTGACTTTTTTTATCACAATTTATAATTTACCAACATCGACATTACGCTTTAGGTTCTCCAGATTTCCTTACCTAATTAGGATCACAGTCTAGATTTCAATAAGTTGGAACAGAAATCAATTTTCAGCGTCAATAATTTTCGATTAACGAATCTTTTTCCATTCGAAATCAATAAGTGAAACTAAAAATAAAGTTTTTATGTATTTCAAATGCTAATTTATCTAAGTATCTAAGTATTGCCTACTTTTTATTTCATCGCCACAACGCAAACGTGAAACATCACATCGTGAAACGCAATTAAAATAGTGTCTAGTAAAATTTTTGTAAATTATTACAAACGAATTCTTAGCCAAATATGTCTTAACTAATCATAAATTATCCTGCTGCAATAGATGTAAAGAAATCACGTAAGAATTTAACTATAATGATCCAAATTATCATAATTTCTATTACTTTAAAAATATATATATTCTCGTAGTTACTACGATTAATATTTTTTTATTTGATGACCCTTGACTGCGATCTCACTTGATGTGAAGTGTCAATGATTATACGTTTATTCGGCTATTATCCATTCGACCAGACCGAGTGATTAAGAAATAGTAAATTCCCAATTTGTCACCGCCTAGAATCGAACCTGAAACCTTCCACTAATAAGACAACAGCAATCATCACTGTGCCAGGGAGATCTTCCAAAGTCGGTTGAAAAGATCATACAAACGCACGAAATCTCAAATAATAATCGCTTCAAACCTAAATAGCATGCAAATCGCTACGCAGTATGAGGTCTCGATATCTATTGAGACTCCGAAATTGTTTACATAACAAAACCGTGCAGAATTCAACCCAAGCTATGAAGTAAAACTGTTAACGCTTTGTAGCTATTCCAGTTGAAAAATAACCGTGATAAATGCGCTGTGAAGATCTAGCTAGGCCACTTTGGTGAAGTATGGAAAGTTGCTGCAGAATAATGTATAGTGTAATAATGGAAAGATAAATTAATACATAATTCGCGACAAAGTGGCAAGTAGGATGGAAAGCTTTGAATGTAAAGCTTATGTAAAGGCATAGGATCTATCATTATATTGTAAGTACGAAAGAGTTTTTAGTTTTACTTGTCATAAGAGTCAAAAGTTGGCCTACATGAAATACATTTTTTAATGGTTTAATTTTTTTTTTTTTTTTCATTTTTTCCTTTTTTTTTTGATATTTATAATGTTTGACTTATTCGCTAAGTCTGCGTTGAAAACTTATTTGTGTAAAACAGAATTTATTTATTTATAAGGCATATAATATGTATAAGCACTATAACTCTATTGCCAAAAGTAACCTTACCTATAAAAAATGTGTAATTTATAATTTATAACAACATTAGAAATTACACATTACACAAATGGCGTTCATTTTACAAAAAAATATAAAAAATTGATACACCAAAAATAAAAATGATCATTGTGTCTGAACTTTAATAACCAGTTCCATGGTTCAACGCTTCTTAAAAAATTACAACCGTAAAATATTTAAAATTAATTTAATGGCATAATGATAAAATCCTGACCTGTTATGACCTCAAAAACACAAAATATGTTATGACTCATGAATAGATTTAAAAGGTCAGACGATACAGTTTATACAGTGTTGAGGTAATATTAATACTGTTCTTTACAAGCTTTTATTTTTAGACGTTTAGAGATTACAGTTACCATCTATTATTATTATCAAAGGCTTATTTTAATATTAAAATGTATGGTAATGTATGGTTTCAGATTGGTAGAATTCATACATCTTTGAAGACATGGAGAGCTTACGATCTTACCCTTAACCGCTTAGGACCATATTACACTATAATATTTATAGGATCCTATTTCGTACCATAGACTATATTCTACATAGATCACATGATGATAATCTATGAGACGAAATAGGATCCTATATATAGTATACTATAATATGGGTCTTAAAACGCAGATATACGAGTATCTGAAAAGTCAGAGATTCGTATTTGGAACTCAAAATGGTAGCCTGTGTCTTAGCCGCCATGCATCACTGCTTATTAAAACAGGGTATAAAGAGACCAAACGAAAACTTTCTGAATACACTAAATGCCTATAATGAAATTACAAATGCCACTCATATCGGAATGACGTCGGAAATGATGGATTTCTAATATTGTAATTTTTGAGCGTGCAATATACCGCGGAGAACTATACCTATACGCCGATACCTATACTAGCAGTCGGTATGGTGCATAGCATATTTGTAGGTACTTAGGCCTAGTGCTCTGAACTTCTGATAAACAGCTGATCGCGCGTCATTCCTTGTTTTTCCATTAAAATCAAGTTGAAATATATATAGACGTTTCCATGTTGTAAAATTAAAAATATAAAAAATACGAAAAGACCCGTGAAAAATATCAAAACTTAGCGACTCAGAATCATATTATGCTGAATCCTTTGAAGCCCTAGTTTCAGTTTTCGTTAGGCTGTCTCTTACACCCTATATAGAAGGCTATATATTGTCATTGTTACATTCGATTAACATTCGCGGTAGTGCTCGTGACAAGCCTTGCGCAAGATCACAATTACTGGTCTGCAATAGCACAATTAACTGGTTTCCTAATACTTTGGCAAATGGCCGTTTTTCCACTGGCCGGTAACGACACGGCACGGCGACCTTCGCGTGACGGTAACAGATACTATTTAAATGAATTAATTAACTGCATTTTAGTACAAGTTAATGTACAAAGGCATTAAACAAATTGTAACGATATCGCATTACAATTTAAAATTAGTTCTTTTGGTCTGAATTTAAAAGTTCGTACATGGTTACAGGGTATGGATCGTGGTGTTATTCCACGGGAAATCTCTTAATTTCCGGTATAAAAATTAGCCTGTCTGTGCCAAATTTTTACCAAATCGGTTCAGTCGTTGCGGTGTGATTGAGTAACAGACATCCATCCATCCATACAGCCAAACTTTCGCATTAATAATATTAGTAGTATATTAGAATGAAGATAAGTACAATAACTAGAAAATGTAGTCTAATTTTCGTAATATACCTACTCGTACCTTTTGAAAATAATACCTATGAAATAATATCCTAAGCTAAATTAAATCTTGCATACGATTAAGAATACCGTGACGCTATGATCTAATGGAGATACGGCCGGTAAATTGCCCAAGGCGTACTTTTTATAAGCGATTTTCCCATTCACGTAAACCAGTACCGCCATGCCGCCATATGTTACTGTCAACTTTATTAGAACGAAAGTGAATAGCGTATCGAATTGTACGGCGTATGTGATCGGAATCCATTGGTTTAGATGAAACCTATTGCGGTTTCTAAGACCTAGCTTATATAAACGCTACAATAATATAATTGAAAGATTTCCGAGGAAGATAGAGAAAAGGGGTTTTTAATGGTTTTAAATCTTACTTAGAAAAACTGGACTCAACCTTGTATAGGAAATCGAGTTTATGATAACACTAGACTCTAGAGCCTAGGTTTCCAAAGTACGGGTCGCGACCCACAGGTGGGTCGCAAGTGAGTGTTGGGTGGGCCAAACTCATTGCGGTTAAAATGAACTAAAATCGAAGTGGAAAATCGATACATCCGTCTTTTAAAAAAATAACACCCTTTTATTTAAATCGGAACTGAATATTTTTTTCTTATTTGAACAATCATATAGTATGCCACTTTTCCCTTCATGAAAACTAAGAGGTGAGTCCCGAATTTGGAACTTAATGTTGGATGAGGCGCGCTTCAGTCAATTCTAGGAACCACTGCACTAGAGTACTTTGGTCCAATTTTTTTTTCTCAGTAACTAAGGTTTGTTTTTCGCGGTATAGCGTTTGGATGCTCCTGGTCAATAAGTTTTGCAATAAAAATCCCCTATTATGATCTGCCGCTAAGAGCAGTAAAATACGATTTATTCTATGATCAATTCAGTCTATAAAGTAAATAGGAAATTCTAGTAGAAAGCAAGAGTGGAAAAAAGTAGCTGGCATCGTTAAGATGCAAATTCCGAAGCCTTAATTAGACATTCAAACCTTACAAGT
The DNA here is from genome assembly GCA_933228805.2 of Hipparchia semele. Lineage (NCBI taxonomy): Eukaryota > Metazoa > Arthropoda > Insecta > Lepidoptera > Nymphalidae > Hipparchia > Hipparchia semele. The sequence goes on along the minus strand of OW121710.1, from coordinate 13,354,591 downwards.
AACTAGAGAGTGGAGACTAGGCACAACCCGACGCAACTAGACAAATCCTTACTAATATTATAAAAGCAAAAGTGTATTTGTTTTTTGGCTTGTTTATGTTTGTCTTTAATTACGCAGCGACGGAGGAAGAAATTGACGTAATTTTATTCATGGGTGGAGTTTACTACTTGGAGAGTTACATAGGCTACCTTTTATTCCGGAAATACAGAGGATACACGCAGGATTTTTAAAAATCGCGGATTAAGTCACGAGCATAAGCTTTTAAGTATATAAAAGCTACAAAAGTGGCCTCGTAAACAGTTCACTAGAGTTAAGGAGAAATTACAACACTTTATACATTATACGGCTGGATCATGTGTCATGCTCGTGAACGAGTGCCACCAACGGGAATGGGTCTGCTTTCTGTCTACTCGTCTTAACATGCGTTGGATTGTATTTATTTGTATTTGTATTGTATTGGACTTAGGAAACTTCATCGTGGAAGCACTGTATACATAGCATAGTTTCATTACCTATTGTAATTTTTTTTTTTTTGAAAAGAGCAACCGCCGAGTTTATTGCTGGCTCTTCTCGGCAGGAAAGGCATTCCGAACCAGTGGTAGATTCATTGACGATTCAAAAGCGCTTGTAAAAGTTTATTTGAATAAAAAATATTTCTATTTCTATTTCTATTTCTATGAATGGGAATTCGTCCTTCTATGTATGCATATTGACAAATTACACCAAGTGAGTTTACTATCACGAATACTTATAATGTAACTCCTTGTATTTTTTGTACCTATTAGTAGATTCGATATAATATTACACGTTTTTACATTCATAAATAATTAAAAATAGTAGTGTTGGAGGCTTGAACAGTTTAATAACTTACGTAATCTCGGTAATTAGCATTTAATGACATTGCGAAATATTATAGCATTTTTTTATATTCATTGTGACTTAATAAAATATTCCAAAGAGAGTTTATTCAAATGGCAAGCTACGAAGTGACGCAAGAGCTTAGAAAGAAAGTTTCGACTGCCTTTGATTATAATATAATTTGAGTTCGATCTCAAACTTGCATATTTTCGATTGAGTGCTTATAAAAATTTATATTGTGACATTACATGTTTATTTTATCCATAATTTTTTTTTAGTGAAAATATTATAATTTTAAATGTAATATAACTGAAAAATACTAAATTCAAATATAGTTTTTTTTTTTTTTAACCAAAAGATTTATTAAAATTTTTGTTTAATTTTCAAATCCTTTTTATTTAACGAACTCGATGTAGTAATACCGCTTTAATAATTGCCTTAATGTAATTCGTTACAAAGTTCCTTTATCCAAAGCAATAATGAATAATAATTAAACCCTGTTTCTTTTCCCTATTCACTGTATTTAATTAGCCGAAACAAACGCGCCGCGAAAATTACAACCGCAGTTATTTGATGCAATAAAAATGCTACTCGGTAATAGTTCGTACAGTACGTCTTCCTTTACCTAACTAAAATAACCAGAATCGTACTGGTTTCATATTCTCTTATAAAAATTAAGTTTAAACAAATTAATAGTCCAGGGCTCTATATTTTACCTTGTAAAAGGTCGAGTACCTAAAAAGCTTATTTTATTGATTTATAAAACCTAGTAAAAAATTTTCGAAGAAAAGTTTCGTTTTATATTATCAATTAATTAAAAAAGTGTCCAATAAACATAAACTTATTATTAAGTTCATCGAAGACCAGTGCCACGAATGTTCTTTCCTATGAATGTCTATTTTAGCTTTTAGTATTAAAAATCTAATTGGAATCTAATAAGAGTACATTGTTTTAGTAACACAAAAAGAACCCACTAAGTTAATAAAAGTATCATCAGAGAATTTCCATACACTATTTTGTACAAAGCTCATAATAGTGAACCTTAGAATACAAAGTTATCTTGCCATACCCAACATTGTCGTTTCTCATAATAACATTATTAATCTTTAATATTGCATCAAAGAAAAATCCGGTAATTTTTCTGCGACAAGTGTTTTTAGTTTGCCAAACACACAAGCAAATGCTTAAAATAGATAAAATTACCAGACTGCTTTAAAGACTATTAATAGTTAGTGTCACTCGGGATGGTGTAAGGATTCTAACGATACCCCATACATCCTAATCTGTTCAGGCTATTAGAAGTTACAGTGGAGTACATAAACTCACATACAAACATGAACCCTGAAAACATTACAGTCCTTTTATGGGCAGTCGTGTAAAAACAGTTCGCTCACCTGTCAAAACAGCAAACACAGACAGCGCAGTCGCGCCAAAAGACTTCATTTTACAGTCAGCACTATCACGAATACGTATACGAAATCACTGCACTTCACTTCACCACCGACGCATGACGACTAGACGCGCGGGAGAGCAGCGCGCAAGTGATCGCGATTCCGCGCTCGGACGTGGTAAGTAGTGGGGCAAGGGTTTGCTGCGAAATGTCAGGGTAAAAGGATGGGGAGTTTGGGTTTAGGCTGTAGGTATGGGCCATTGAATTTAATGAGTTTAGAACTCATGTACCGGATCAGTCTTGAAATCATTCTTACGGCACGAGCGTGATCTTATGCGTGAGCGTGGTCCTTGAAGGACGTCGTCATCAGCTCATGCACGGATTTTGTGAGGCGTGAATGGAGTATAAACTAAGTATAAAAATGGTTTTCATCAAAGCAATGAAGAGTGTATTGATCCAGCCAAATATTATCAAATTTTTCAAAGTTTTTAACGTATACCTACTTGTATACTGTAAGAACAGCTAGTAAATAAATACAATACCTTTAGTATACAACAAACTCATACTGATAATAATTATGCTGTAATTATACAATATTTTACACCTTAACACGTTAACTGTCCAGACAACAGACACAATAGTTAAACAATAACCATGCTCATATGTGATTCATGGGACAGGGAAAGGGTTAAAACCATGGTATTATACCTATCTACAAAAAGAACTGTATTGAGGCAGATAAGTGGTAGGAATCCTTAAATCATAGTTCAAAACATAGCATAAAATTAAGCATTATTGTATCTCTCTCTGCATCTTATTTCTCATAGATGAGAGTTTTGACCTTGTACCATTATTATGTTATAAGTTTTCTTGGGATAATAATACGGTTGGTTCCCAGATCCTTATGCATATAGGCATTTATACAAGACAAACTTATACCAGTTTTTATTAAACAAAGTCTCTGAATTAAATTTTCCTCAGTCTAATCAATCCACTTAATTACAACATGGGGTTATTCAAGGGTGGTGCCTCAGATGCTACAAATGTTCATGGGCAGTGGTAATCACTTAACATCAGATGACCCGGCTGCCCGTTTACTCGCTAAAAATATTTAAAACAAAAATCTGCTTTTTTTGGTGAACGGCGGATATCGCTCGCTCACATTGTGAAACATGAACGCTGGAAATGCAATGGTGCGGAATTGAAGTTTTAGAAATAACATTAAGGTACTAAGTATGTCCAGCTGTAAGTTGTTTGTCGTATTTCTAAATATATCAAGGATGCTACTACTCCGGTTCTCATATTTCTCAATTTTGTGTTGAATTTTTTATGTTACAAAATAATTAAGTTTTTTTTTTTTTTCTAAGATAAATATAAAGTATGATTGTTTAATACTTATTTTTAATTTAATGTTATTTATAATAATATTAAATTATAATGATAATAAATTCAATGGAACAAACATAATGACGCATGTTACGCTATTGTCACGCGTTGATGTCTTTTCTATGAGCTATTTGATGTTGCTAGAACATACTTTATAATAAAATGTTTGCGTATTATTTGACTCGTAATCCTAGGATTTGTTAGAGAAAAATCGTCAATAATTCGGTAGATTATGTCATCGCGGTTGTATCATTTCGAATACAAACTTCCTTAATGAATAGTTTTAATGTTATAGACAGCTTATAATTTATTAAATAAGTTAAATAACATAACGACTTAATAAATCATTTTGCAAAACCTATAACGCAACTGCAACGCCTTAATTATTACCATAGTGCTAAATCGCTAAAGACCTGTTATGTATTAATTATGTGAGCAGTAATATACAAATGTCCCCAACTTGACTAAGGTATTTTTTTTTTTTAAAAATAGAGTAACCACCGAGTTTATTGCTGGTTCTTCTCCATTGGAACGGCATTCCAAAAGTGGTAGACTTATTTGACGATTCAAAAGCACTTTGTAAAAGTTTATTCGAATAAAAAATTATTCTATTCTATTCTGATTATTTTCTAAGCAAAGTTTGAGGCATTTGTATATTAAACCGTTAAATATGACACAGAACTTGGGTATTTGCTCTTGGAAAAATTAACTTATTATCAAGCATTTAGATTTCATGATTCAGAAGACAGCACAAACAGGTGGTAACTAGATACAGTCAAAGCCTCCCACCAAACCAGACCAGAGATAATTATACATTACCAAATTGCGCCCGCCGGAAATTGAACCCGCGACCTCCCACTTATAAGACCACACTCACCACTGCGCCAGAGAGGTCGTCAAACTCGGTTAATTTTGGCATTCTTCCGATGCTAGTCTCTGATACACGTCTAGAAGACAAGAGTTGCTACAGAGAAGAAGACAAATAACACGTCAATCAATAAGAGTCAACGATGCGCGTCATTATTTCGATACTATCACAAGAAATGTTACAAAACACGGCTGCATTTCCATTTCGTAACCCACAAACGAAAAAGTACCTTACAGTATCGAGTTATGTACTTTTATTGATCATGAACGAATTGTTTTGATTCCTACAGTGTCAGAGAGATTTAAGTGTTATTTTTGTGATAGAGAGGACAACAAGCTGAAAATAGTAACATACATAAAATCAAAAATAAAATTTTTAATTATTCCACATTCTATAAAAACTTCTCTGGAGGATATTATTATGCAAAGAGACTTTTTGAATTTTTCTAATCTCTATTTTAAATTACATACTATTCATATTTTACCTTTTTTTGTCTTTGCCTAAACCATTAGTATTGCCTACCTATTGTAACATCGTTCGATAATCATATACATCTATTTATTCATGATATTTGTATGCAATTTTGCACATAATTAACAGTCTCATACAATATCATTTTGCTATGGAACATAAGATAAAGCTAATACTAAAAAATCCTTCACAGATGACTATTGATTTCCATCAGGGCAGAAATATAATATGTTTCACCACAGCGCATTAACTACCGGCAATTTTGATGATTAAGGTGTCAATCGATTTGTTATTATAGTCCAGGTGGCATACTCTGCTACTTTTTATACGAAAGAAGTCAATATGGCGGATGTTACATCCATCCAAAAAAAAAACAAATCCGTAGTAGGGTTACAGTTTTTAATTTTTTTCTTGTTACGTCTGTATCCGCTCTAATGTTCAATTCTCATAGTGTAGAGTACGCGCACCTAGCGCGCACCCGATAAGAGCACTGCATCGATGCAGCGTTGCGCAAAGCCGAAAGCGATCCGTGTAACACTTTCGATTCGCGAAGGTAGCGCCGACCGCGTGCCCGCAATTCGGAGACATTATTCGATAATCAACCCACTTCGTCGATAATGATCGATATCGGGCATGTTTACTTTCATATAATAATCATAGGCGTGACACTATTATAGTGCGGTGTGCTTTACAGTCAACTCTAGTGGACATGAAATGATGCTAGATTAAGTTTACAAAGTCTCGGGGAAACTCTTTGATTTTTCGGGATAAAAAGTAGCGTGTGGCAATTTCCAGGTCCTAAACTAAGCCCATGCAAAAATTGCGTCGATCTATAGCTCAGATTAATAGGTAAGGATAGTAAGGCTAGGTATCACACTAACATTATAAAGACGAAAGTTGGTATGTGTGTGTATGTGTACGCCATAACGAATGTACCCATTTGGCTGAACTTTGGAAAGGAAATAGCTTATAGCCAGGATTGACACATAAGCTACATTTTATGCCGAAAAATTAAAAAGTTCCCACGGGAATCGAAAACCACGATCCGCGCGGACGATGTCGCGGGCAACGTCTATTTGGAAATGTGAAAGTGTGTAAATTTGAAAAAGTGTTTTTTGTTGGTTTATCCTTAAATCATGCAGCAACGGATCGAAGAGATTTTTTGGGTTGGTGTAGTTGAGGCCTTGGAGAGTGGCTACTTTTCAAAACAACCACCAAAACTTAGCTTCACCTATGTCTACTTCTTCTAATATATGTTTTTGTATTGTAATTTTTATATGTACATAAAAAATAAATAAAATAAATAAACTTACTCCACGGTCCCGAACAAAAGTTGGTATTTCATAAATTTTTCTTCTTTCATACCAAAAAGAAGAACAATTTATGAAATACGTACTTCAAAAATAAGTTATGAAGTTACCTCAAACAATATTTCATTACACGGTCGTAACACTCTGGTTTAACTGCTACTTTATTTACATTTTAAAATATTTCATGCACCGCCTCAAGTTTTCAGATAAAGTTAATTGATAGCAATTTTAATTACGTTGTTACAAAATTACAAAATTTTATAACACTTAGGAATGCTTTTTTTAATTATGAATGTGCGCAACATTTGTAACATAACCATTTATTTAAGTGTCAGAATATAAAATTTTATTATATAATTAAATTAACAATATCAAAGTATTCATCTATATCCTTCTAACAATAATTTTGATTCATTCAGCGATTCAAACAATTAAGTGAGACTTTCTTCTTTGGAAAATAACCACTCGTGCGAGAAATGTTCTAAAATGTTCTACTACTTTTTTTTTACTATGGCATAATTTTTTTAATTTTTTATCGTTACTGATAACTGATTTAAAAAGTTACAATAAAACTTATAGCTAAACTAAGCTAATTACTATACAAATCATGCCCGCGTCCAATGGTGCCAAGAATACTGGCTGCATTTCCGCGATGGACAGCCAGGCTGATTCGTTGTGCAAAAAATGAGTCAGCCCTTTTGTCATTAGATGAGGCAATTTCTACTACTTCTTTCGAATCGAAATTCGAAATGTGCTCGTAGGTAAAATTTGAAATTAATTTTTCTTATTATGGAGACATTTACTTCTTCCAATGCAGTGATATGGTTGTTATTTTTTATTTTAGTTTTTTAATGAAAAATATTCTCAAAAGTGTGTGATATCTGATATAATTACACACACACACATCCACACATGCTTTTTTTTTAAAGAATATTAGCCAAGCTGAACTTGACTTATATTCTCCTCTTGTGCTGGGAGTGGGTACGACAATAGTGCAACGGCCAACGACTGGGGCTCGAAACTGCGACCTTTCAATTTTCAGTCCGCACCTTTAACCCTTGGGCTGTTGAGGCTTAAACTTGTACCTACTTGCACACAGCGGGGTGGACTATAGCCTAAAGCCTTATCTTAGAGGAGACCTGCGCTCAGGAGTGAGCCATTGACGAGAAGCTGATGATGATGACGATGATGATGAGCGAATTTAACGCTTCGACAAACGTGTCTTGAGCCTAAAAAATAATCATTCAAACTACATGTAGGAATTGTTTGCATTTCTTTAGCCATATGGTCAGTCTAGACATATGTGCAATCTAAGGTTACAATTCTAAACGAGCCTTGCGGTATTTACTTCTAAGTACTGAACCAACCTTCTGGGCCTGCTAAATGCAACAATCGTAAACGAACACAGGGTCAAGTTACGCGCCTGTAATACATTAGCGAGAGCCATTGTTGAAATAATAATTAAGCAATTTGTTATCGACCGGCCCCATCTCGTCTAGGTGTTGGACCATTATCTAAGACCTCCTCCCACCAAATAAAATGTAAAAATGTAAATTAATTTGAGGGGTCAGTTTAAATTGGCAATATGTTTTAATTAATTAGATGCATTGGCTTAGCATACTCTAATAATAAAGATGCAAATATGAAAATTATTGTAACCAGAACTCCATAGGTTTGTTAAGCATAATTATGAGTAACATACCTATTAAGTAACATATAGGCTAACGACTTACTTTGTATTATAAATCATGTCGTATAGATTAAAATTACTGAACCGTTTTCCGGATAGGATTGCATAGTATGAAAGTAATTGAAACTGAAGCAATTTGAGGATGAAATTTTCATAACACTCGGCCCAAAGGGAATATTATATATGCTAGAGTTTATTTTAACTAAGTATATTACTATACTTCAAAAATTAATGTAATTTTTTTTAAGAGTTAATTTTTTTTAAATAATTCAAGAAATTTTTCTTTTTTCTACATTGCTGCGTGATTGAAGGACAACCCATCAACCACACATACTTTTATATTCAGTGATAGATTCATTTGATGATTCGAAAGCACTTTGTAAAAGTTTATTGAATAAAAAATCATTCTATTTCTAGTAATGATACCTATTGAGCATTTTGTTCCTTTGACACTAGAATGCAAGAAGTCACGTGGTCGAGGGCTAACTCGTCATCAAATAAAAACAATCAAACAAACAGACAGAGAGAAAATTAATTCGTACAAAAATATTTCAATAGTTTACAATTGAACTGAGAAAAAGATGTGTAATAACCGCTAACAATATTACAGCCGCAGCGTTTAGAAAACATTTATAATTTATACAACTCTCATTCAATTTATCTACTGTTCTTTTGTAATGAACTGCATTGTCTTAACTTTGAAATGAGATTTCGAAAAATATTGCCTAGTAGGTAGGGTTCCTTCGTAAAGAAATAGAACCTGTTGGTGAATTTTCTATAGTGGATTGTTTAATTTACTATTTTTGCTGAATCGATTTTGATGGGAACGGAGATAGCTTGCATCCTAAAGACGGACATTAGCTTTTGACAGAGTCCCCTTGGCATTTTTAAAAAGCGAACGACGAATTTGACATACTTTTTAGCTACTCATGTCCTCCCGGCCCAATCCGATCACGGTGGCCAACCTGCTCCGAAATTAGCCATCTTCGCGGAAGATATTACAGTGCACAAGTGTGTGCGCACACACTTATGCACTATCTATTCTCTCACTCTCATACTCCGATGAAATGGAAAAACCGACACGACCAGAAAGAAATGTAAACTAAGATGTAAATTCCTATCCTATTCCTTTTTAACAGTTATAAGTGAAGTAACATAGGAAGCGAACTAAGGGACCTTTCTTTTTTCAAGTTGGTATAAACAGCGGAAGGTATTCTACACTAAAAGCCGTTGTTATTTTTGTCTTCCTACATGATAGATATCATCAAAAATCCATTTGTGGTCCGCCACTGTACAAGCAAGTCGAGATTCGTACCGCCCACTTGGCTGGCAACTTGTACGGTCAAACAATAGGTACAATATACTGCGGTCCGTACCACGTACTAATCTTTAGTTTAATCAATAAGGAAGAGAGACATCCGGGTACGAATTTATGCGAATTTATGTTCCAGGGCTCGTGGCTGGAGAGACATTCGTAATTCGTTTGTAGGTTTAAGCTAGTTTTACGATTAACTTCTTGGAAGAAAGAAAAGAAAGAAAAAAAAAGTATTTATTTAAGAAATTGTGCCACACATCACGATACAGTAAGGTACATTATCCCGATACTTCCACCTCTCAAGCATTTGCAAAAAACCCAAGCAATAGAAGCGCCGGGCCAACATGTAACGTGTGGCATAACCCGAAATAAAGTCCGAGCTTAGCAAATGCTGAATACCTTTAACAAAGATATTCTTCTACTCATACCTTTAAATCTTACTTCCTACTAATATATCAATGTAAAACTGAGCGTTTTTTCCTTCAATCACGCCGCAACAGGTGTATTTTATTGACAATATTTCTTGCAAGCGATCTGAAAAGTGACTTAAGCTACTTTTTAACCCGGAAAAATGAAAGGACCCCCGGGATTTTGTGGAAAACGGAACTCCACAGTTCAACGCGGATAAATTCGCAGGAAAAAGCTAGTACAGTATAAACATATTATGTACGGTTTGATGTCTTGCACGATTTCGTAAAGCGATTATAACCTTGTCCGATGAATCCGGATCGAAAAAATTTTGTCACGGTGAATTTGTTTGTCATTGGTGACTGACGTTTCTACTGAGACCGGAATGCTGGTATTTCCCCGTATTCAAAATCAGAATCAGAATTTATTTATCGCATTAAAATCCTTGTAGCATACAAGAGGTGGTAAGTACAAATTCGAATCACATTCTAAAAAAAAAAGGATAAACCCTAAAGCCCTTTTTTATCGCCGGGAAATGCTTTTACGTGTTCCTCTCGCAAACAAGGCAATGTGACTACGATGCTTCCGAGATGGCATGTGAGACTCATTCGCATTCCAAAATACTCACTAAAACCCAGCGGCGCTCCTACGCATCGCCTGAAGATTGGGTTACGGGAACACTTGCGCAATCATCCGCAACCCAGAAACCCTAACCTGTTTTGTTATCTCCACTATTAACAAATAATAAAAAAGTTAAATATTTAAGAGGGTCTCCATACAATATATTTTTGTTTTTGCACGATCTTAAGATCGTACGGAACCGTTCGTGCTCGAGTCCAACACGCACTTGGCTAGTTTTTTTCTTTCTTTTGGTTCCATCATGCTATCGGCTGAAGTAGATTTTTTATTTGTTACGTAGCATTTGAGCTATCCATCAGTTGACGGCTCTACCTCTAATGTTCTGTAAAACCTTTTAAAATTATTACTATAACCAAGGTGTACACCCACAAGATTCACACATAGTAAGGAATGCGACTAGTCTTTAGTTTTATTTCAAAATACAGGCTTGGTTGTATTCTGAGATGTACAAGGTAATAAATTCAATTGACTAAACGAAGTGCGATTTGCATTTACACGAACAGCTATCGCTGATCTAATCGGCTTATATCGACATACGGCATACGGCATACTTGGTCGAAAATAGTTCATATAACTATTCTTAAAGGTATCCCTACAAATATTTAACATTCTTTTGTGTTAAAAATATTATTAGTGCAACTGAGCTACATATTGACGTAATTTTTTCATGACTGTAATTGAGGGCTTGGAGAATGACTTAAAAAAAAATTCATTCTAAAGAAACAGGTTTATTCCACGTGGATGTAGTCGCGACCAAAAGCTAGTGGTCAATTATTTCAGTACGAGTATTAGGCAAGAAAGTATCGATGATCATATTGGTTCTTTTGTACTTACTGCCTCGTTGGTCTAGTGGTTAGCAAATTCAATTGTGGATGACGAGGTCCCGGGTTTGATTCCCGGGTCAGGACAAAAAATGTATTGGGTTTTTCTGTCAAGAAATTTTCAGTAGGTACTAGCCCGGAGTTAGGACGTTGGCGCTGAATCACGCCACATAAAGCCGTTGGTCCTGCGCTTGATCTCTCTTCGGTCGTGTCGGATTTCCGTCCCATCGGACTATGAGAGTGACGGAATAGAGATGGTTAATCTCCGTGGAGATTGGCCACCGTGGCCGGATTCAGTCCGGAGGTTATTATTACATCGTACTACAGATAGAGTAGGACGATTGACTTGATGAAATTATATACCTACTCTTTATACGCGAAGATAACTGTCAAATCAAAAAAAACGTCCCCCGTTTTTCTCAACACACCCAAACATTCCATTTCTTAGGAAGTCACGACCTTAGATATTGCAAGATTTCAATCTGATAACAATAATCAGATTGCGTAGACAAAAAGCGGAGGCAGATATGCTTGTCAAAGTACAAAGCTATGTGCAACATTGTATTCGACGGATTTAAGATTTGTGTAAGTTCGAACGCAACATTTCCTTGCAGTTTTTTGTCATAAGATTTATCAAAAGATTTATCTGAAACTTTCTTTCTCAATAGTTAATCTAGCAATTCTAGTTAAAGCGCAACGGTAGACTGAAATCAATCGGAAGGTCGTAGGTTAAAACCTCTTCGTTGAACTATTGTGTCTATTGTCGTGCTAACTCGTAGCCAAAAGTTGAACCTTAGTTCTCCAGCGACTGACGCGATGTCAGGTTGTACCAAATAGTAGCAAATAGGTACTAAATCTTGTGATTTATTTATTTATTAGGTACGCCAACAGCGAGTTCACAAAACTATGCTAAAGAAACTTAAATATAAATTCTTATACCGTGTGACACGCCACTTATAGGTATATACAACCATTGCCAAAAGTAAATCGATACAGAAGAAGAATACATACTTTATACATACAACGAAGCATACAACATACTTTATAACACAATTGAATAATATAATTGAATATTTTAAACATTAAAAAAGATTAAAAAGGAATTAACAATTTTAAGGGGTGCTAAATTACAATAATGAATATAAATTAATTTGGATTACATAAATATTAGTTTATTTATTACGCGTGTTGATACAGTTTTTTCTTAAAACTATGTAGACTATCATGGAAGATATCAATGTCAGGGCATTTCAGATGTGATTGCTCAAACTTCCAAAATCTCTCATGGTCCAGCCATCCTGACGCTCACGAAATATTCGTAAAGCTTAAACTACCTAATTGATTGTTTAAATAAGTTATTTTTCTACTGGAAGGCTTTAACCATGGGCATATACGAGTAGTTACCATCACTCTACCTTCAAAGACATGCGTCATTGTTCTACAAAAATCGATTAGGGGTATCAGTTTAATTAAAAAACTGCTGAGTGCCATACACTCTTCCAAGTTAGCCCGTTACCATCTTAGACTGCATCGTCACTTACCATCAGATGAGATGAGAATACTTCGTGTGCAACTCCGACTCACACTTGGCCGATCATATTTAATTTATATATTTAAAATATTTTGAGACATTATTCCTTTCACTAAAGAATTATTAAGATCAGTCGATATCACAGACAAGCTCATACCAAAACATCACAGATAAGAAAATATTTGTAACGTACCTATTTAGCCATCAATACCTTCTTTGGAGTTTCAATATCGTTCGAAAAACCTATTTGTAAATACAAAAGACCAGCAAAAGACATTTATGTAATTGGATCCGGGATCATAGTGTTCAAGCTATTGTTACAAATATGGTCAAAACAACATAAAATCTTTTTAGTCTAAATTCCATCGGCTGATTTTATTAATCTCCACAGTATCGGTCTTATAGTTCTTGCATTTCACGAGGGCGCGTGAGCTTTACTTGTGGTTACGTCGTGTACATGCACATTGCGTAAGTATGCGTGCCCGTCAGGAGCCTAGGTGGGAGCGGTCAGGCGCGAGCAAACTCTCGCTCACACTTATAATACGACACACACACAACCATCAGCCACGCGCCCTCGTGAATTGAAAGAACTATAACTAAGAACGTGTACAATACTAATAATATTATCGATAAATCCACGCGATTTTTTGCATGGGTATCGTTGAAGATCTAAAGAGTGACATAGGCTACCTTTTATCCCGGAAAACAGAAAGATCCCGTGCAATGCAATCTCACCTAGGTAAGTGATGATGCAGTCTAGATTATGCTTCGTTTATCTTATTTTCCCTGACAACCCTACAAAATAGATATTAACTTTGCACTGTCTTTAGAAGCTTTGAGTCTGTTCCATTATATGTATAGGCGCTCCGCCCACGTCCGACAGCCGGTGACCGAAGTTTTGTCGGCAAAAAATGAAATATACAGATTGCAGATGGATTCTCGATTTTTCATAAGAGCCACAAGTTGGCCTACATGAAATAAATCATTTTGTAAGTTTGAGTTTGCAATATTGCTGTACGATGTGTGCATTTTAATATTGTCCGAAAATGTCGGATTAAAGTTTTTTTTATTCGATGGCAAGATAGTCCTTTACTGAAATCTCACCTGTACCGTCACTTACCATCAGGTGAGATGATAGCGGACTTGGAAGAGTTAGGTACTGTACATTCAATCCATACCGCTAATTTGTATCTACAGGCCATATCGTGCAGGAACACTAAATCGCTTGGCGGCACGTCTCTGTCGGTAGGGTGGAAGCTAGCCACAGCCAAAGCCTAGCCTCCCAGTCTCCAGACCAGACCGGAGACAATTCAGTAATCCTATTTAAATAAAAATTTAAATAAATGCGAAAGTTTGTATCACGTCGCAATGGCTGAACCGATTTGGCTGACATTTGGCACAGAGATAGATCTATTACTACTAGGGTATGATCTTTTTATCCCGGGAAATAAGAGAGTTCCCGCGAGAATAAAAAACACCTTAATCCACGCGAACGAACTCACGGGTATCGTCTAGTTATAAATAAAGAAAGAAAGTCGGCGAAATTATTGGCCTGCGCTATTATCGAATCTGCAAAAAGTCTGACGCGGATGGAGAGCCTTACTGACGTGTCGAAGCGCCCCGTGGTGTGGAACGCGGAACCGCAGGCTCGTTGAATTTACGACAATACACGAATTGCACACTCGTGACGCGAGATCTTATCGATGGAATTAGATGCACTGGATCACACTTTAGAGCCAAAGACATACTGTTTCCTGCAAGGATAAGGATGCTGCATATATCGCGCTTCGTGCTCTCGCTTTTCTGTTCCAAGATACGACAAAATGAAAGCTAAATCTTATGTTTTAGATTTATCGCAGTGTTAATTTGATGGTGACATGACTTAGTGTCGTGATGCGAGATTTTATCGCCATAATTAGATGAAATGTACACTTTAAAGATGTATTTTTTTTTTCTCAGCTGCCTTTAAAAGTAAAGTTAAGGCATTTTCTAGGCAAGAGCGCTCCAACCTAGACCCCATCAGTGGTCATCATTGATAGACGTCAAACGCCTATCTCGTAATAAAAAAAGAAACTCGCAGAAACTAACAAAAAATTTAACATAAAAGTACCCTACGACGCGTACATATAATCATTAGTATATAAGTAAATATCAATATCATTTTATCATATCATATCAATCAGTATCGTTAAAATATTCTTCTTCTTCTTCTTCTCAATCGGTCACTCTTGACAGAGTGGTCGTGGCCGCAAAGATGATGCGACATTAGTCGTCGTCGGTCTCCTTATTCTTGTGTCGCACCGCCTCCCGCGCGATGTTCTTCCACTTTTGGCGGTTTGTGGCATTGCGGGAGCACTCCACCACAGTTGTCTGGGTCACCGTTTTAATTAAGTCTGTCCATCGTGTGGGGGAGCGTCCTCTCGCTCTTTTCCCCTCCACCTGGCCCTGCACTCGTTAAAATATACAGTCCACTTATATCAGTATCAATTATTGTCAATCAGTAGGGAATAGACCCTACACCTTCACGGACTTTAATCATAGGTACACTTTAGGTGCATGTTACGTACACATGTATTGTACGCTCGAAAAACATGAACCTCCTTCGGCAGTTGGTGAATTAAAAAGAATGCGTGACCTGAGGAAATTAACGTAACGTGTAAAAATCCTTGTATGTATTTAACATGATTTTAATCCATTATATCAAATGACCACAACTAGCGTTGCCAGGCGTCCGGATAAAGCCGGACACAGTCAGGCTTTTTGGTTGAGTGTCCGGCCAAATTAGACGGTGTCCGGCCTATCCGACTTTTGCTAAGCTTTTTAAGTTTAACCATTTTTTTACATATTTGTCATGTGTTGATTTCCGCTCCGCTCGCCTCATCTTGTATCGCTACGCTTGCGCAAACGAACATTTAAAAAAATTGCCATTTTGTGCTAGGTCTAAAAAATAAGGGTGTCCGGCCTTTGTACCCAAATGTCCGGCTAAACTGGCTGGCCTGTCCAACTTTTCGGTTTGAAGACCTGGCAACCCTAACCACAACGGCTGCAGTAGGTACGACCGTCGACCTTGCTAGCGGCCTTTACGTCGTGAGTTAATCCTTTCAACTATCTCTCGATATGAAATGATACACATAAATTCTTAATATATTGATCTCAACTTAAACGCCTTGACATTAAGGATACTTTTGCAATAATTACACTCGTAATGTGATAGGCCCATTTTCGTCACGCATTCAGTTCCGTATGAAGTTTTTTCCATAATTTTATTATATCCTTCACTTATCGGCGTACTTATTTAACGAATCAAAATAAATAAATATTATATACGTATGTTCCAAATCTAAATATTGAAAATGAAAAGGTTACTAGCTGACTGACTGACTGATCCATTACCTCTATTACCAGACAGGTCAAATCACTGAAGGGATCAGGGCTTATCCCCTTACGGGGTTAAAATAGGTGTTTGAAAAATCAAACATAACACGGGGCTTAACCCTGTCCATCTCCACTTTGACCTAGATACTTTCAAAAAGACAGACTAAAATGAGCTAAATAAAACAAGCTTTAATAGTTTAAGAAAAATTAAAATGACTTCAATATACTAAATAAAGAATAACTTGAAAACTACTGAACCGATTTTATTTAAACCTTTACTGTTCCTTAAGTTGAAATGATCACAATCCGATTAATAGTTTCGGAGAAATGCATACACAAATATACATACATAAACCCATAAAATTTTGTATAATTGTTTGGAAGCCCTAATACATTATGTTATATGAATATTTCGCATTTCCAATAATATTACATTTACATACATAGGAGTCGAATTATTGATAACGTCCTTTTTTTTAAATCAGTTAAAAATGAACCAAATAAAACTAAAATGAGTCACATCGTTTACTAACCAACAATTACGTTGCCAATTTGAGCGTAAATTACCATCTAACAAAGCAAATGAGACCACGACTGGCTAAGTTAAGTTCCCAAACCGCAACACCTTGTAGGGAAGCCTTGAAAATTAGAAACAACCACCGCCTCCATTATCATTCAAACTGTAATTCGCTTTGCTCATTTAAGGCAGCGCAAACTACTCGTATCCTTGCACATTGTTTATGGTTAGAAAGATAATCATCACAATATACCTGTAACCCATTACGCTGTTTCCCAGCTCAGCTCATTTTAAAACACATTTTTACCTAATGGTTTCGCGTAAATCAAAGCCGCTCTAAGGTTTTCTCTTTTTGTGGCCTAATGTCGGAAGGCGAGATAGGGTACAAAGAAAATATATTCTTTTTAGTCTATTATAGCTTTTGCCCGCGACTACGTCCGCCTGAAGTTTAGATTTTAAAAATCCTTCAGTAACCGTATGTTTTTCCGAGATAAAAGTAGGATTATCACTCTCCAATCCCTCAACTATACCCTAATAAATAATCACGGGCGGTGATCCGATTCTCTGTTGCTACGTGATTGATGGACCAACCAACGAACAAACACTTTTAAATTTATAATAGCTTTTATCGGCGGCTTCGCTCACGTTGACTTCGATTTTTCAAACCTCTATAAGAGTTGAATTTTCAAAAATCCTTTCTTAGCGAATACCTATTAAGTTATAATAGCAGCTACCTGTAGGCACAGTCCGATCCGTCCAGTGATTTGAGCTGTGACAGATCAGTCACTCAGTCAGTCAGTCAGTCAGTCTGTCAGTGACCTTTTCCTTTTATATATTTAGATTATTAGTAAGGATACTATGTAAATAAGTTTTAGTTAGACCTTCTCTTCACAAATCCGACATGAAATCAAGGCCAAGTGGGTCCAAGCTGTACCGGATACGGAAAACTTTTTACATAAAGCCAAGTTCATATCAATCAAGGCTGTGTTATCAATAACTTTTTATTACGAGTAGGAAACTTTTTATAGCTTTCGGAAGAAAATTTTAATGCTCTTTAAATAGTGGGTCACCGGGGAATAGCACGCTCTAAGAATTTTGTAATGACACTTCTATCCAAATCTTCTACATATATAACTGACTGACTGACTGATCTATCAACGCACAGCTCTAACTGCTGGACGGATCGGGCTGAAATTATTAATTATTTAACTGGCATACACATAGCTATTATGACGTAGGCGTCCTCTAAGAAAATTAAATCAGTAAGTGGAAAAAATAGGGGTTGAAAATAAATAAAATAATAATGTCCTGCCGACCGATAGAGATTTTAGCCATCCGCGCCAAAAATATTTATTACACTAAATAATATAATAAGTGCAAAACGGGTACTACAATATCTATTGCCACACTCTCATAGTCCGATTCTGAACACCAAATATCATAAGTTTCTTATTAGACACGGTTTATTTTTCTTTATAAATAGGTATTTTGTCAACCAACAACCCATGACCGTTTCAAAACAGTTTTGTAATTTTTCATGGTTTAAACATAATCTTAACAATATGATAGTAATATCTTTCATGTTTTTGAAGCGGATTCAATAAATCAGGCAAACGTGCGAGTCGAAAAAATATACCAATGTTATTTAATAGGCTTGTAGTTTCCTTGAATTCATGGTTCAGAAGATTGCCCAACACCCAAACAATATGCTTTATAATATGCAAAGTGAAACTTTTAATACACGTTGTTTCATGAGCATTAAATAACTTTTAAGATTTTATCAGTGATATTTAAACGATAAAATTAAGCGGCCGATAGGACAAAGCAACTAACTGGTTAGTCTAGAAAATAACTCGGTTTAAAGTCGATTGGCATATTGTCAACAAGTCAATTCCGTAGATAGGCCAGTTGGAAAGAAAGAGTCGTAGATTTAATCCAACTTGTTGAGGATCGTACTTAATCCTCTTATTAGGTTTTTTTTTACAAGATTTACCACGTTGAACATGATCCCTTTCCCTCTAAATAAGCATAAAACTTGTGTTAAGTTTTCCGGTCCGTAGTTTTAACTGCTACGGACGGAGAATAAAAAATACAATTTTTTTAATAAAATGCTAGTGGATTGTTACTCTAATGATATGAAAACATATTATTTGAGCTACCCACTCCTAACACAAGCTTTTCGCTTATTTGGATTTGGCTAATATTCTTTAAAAAAAAACATTTCTAAAAGCCACTCTACCCTTTCCGTCAATGTCTAAGGATTTCATTGCGTAGGTACATTATCTGATTTCAACTGTGACGCATTTCGTATTTAATTGGCTGTGATGGACTTCTGGTTTGTAATCATATGGCCGTTTTTGGAAATGAATGACATGCGTCAACGTGTGGTCAACAGTACAGTAACAATATGACAGTAACTCGAAAATTATCTCACGAGAGTAGTACCTATTAGGCCCCTACTGTATCTACTACCTACTGAAGGTACTAGGACTACATAAAATTACAGCGTGACATAGAAACCGATTCTTCCTACCTTAATAAATACTATGTATCATCCATGTACGTCGACCTTTGATTGTTTCACTTGAATCAGTTGTGGGATTGTCTAAAATTAATTACTTCAGTGTGACGATCGACGATCGTAATCACTTCTGTTTGACTGAATTTATGACGTTCTTGCTGCATCGATGCATTTTAACCAATAGACATTCAGAGAGGCGAGATCAACCAATCAGAGGTGTTTTCCCAAGAGTTATTAGAGGGGAAAGGATAATATACGTTAAGTTCAGCTTGGCTAATATTTAAAAAAAAGAAAAAACTGCACATTTTTCTGTCACGAAAAATGGTTCAACGTTTTATAATTTCAACAATTGCGCAATTAAAATCATGACACCCATTCAATTCCTCTTTTTATTTTTATTATTATCAATCGTTACGAGAAATGGGCAAAAAAATATTTTGTAATTGGAACTTTCTAGATTGATAACTAAACGATCTTTTCTGTATTTGTACTTTCTGATTTTATTGATACATTATAGTGATTACGAATTGGCAAAATGAGCATCTCAAACTAAATTAAAAATTTATTTCTTTGCGAGAAATAGCCACGCGTTCCCAAATCCGCATTTTCTTACCAATTATGGCAACTTTTAAAATTGCAGTCTTCCTTTATTACAAGTGCATAAAAATAACTCATCAATTTTTTTTAATGTATTTACGTTAAAATAATACAAAACTAAATACTAAATTAAAACTAAAACGTAAATATCATAAATAAAAGCTAAATATACAAAATATCATCTAAACCCTTCGATCACAAAAAATAAGTCTATACCACCGGAACGAGAAAAAGTGCCCAGAACGCTGGCTGCATTCTGGGCACTCATCAAAAGATACGCAAAGGTGTTCTTACTTTAAAATTAAATTAAATTTTGCATAATACTATTTAATTTGATACGGAAAATTCTGAATTACTTAATTTTATTCAAGCAATTTTAATCTAGGACGGTAATTTTCTGTCGACACGTTAGGTAAGTAAATGGAACCCGGATTTCTCTAATCATCAAGTAACTTTTTAATTATTATTATTTCTCCTTGTAATCTATTCATAGGTAATTATTTTTACTTATATTGCCTACAATTTGCCATTTCAATGAGGAAATTAGAACCACTTTAATTCTAAATTACTCTAATATTATCGCCTGTAAAGGGTAATAGAACTTGATCTATAAAATACAATCTTCATGAAGTAAATATTATTTTATTTAAAAATAAAAAATAAAAAAAATTTAATACTTACTTGTCACATTATTACTTCGCATTAATATCGTTTATTTAAATTACTTAACTAAGAGAATATTATCTCAACACACAGTGTGTCGGCCAATTTCGCCCTGTAATAAAATTAAACTTAAAAAAAAAAAAAATTTTTTACCAACTTAAATATTATACCTATGTACTAGAGTTTTGTAGGATAAATAATAATTACCATTTATATGTGGCCTAGTAGCAAGGATGCATAATAAAGATGCGCTGGAAATATTATAGTGCACAAGTGTATGCGCCACAAGGCATTCTGTATTCACTCAGTCTCGTAGACCGATGGGGCTAAAACGACTGGAGAGAGTCAGGTGCAATCGACGGCTTTACGTTCTCTCCGAGGCACAGGGGGCCACTCTCTCCACTTCTTACTCTAGTCCACTCTCTCCTGCTGAGAATTTCTTGAAGATAAACCCTTTAACAAAATTAGATATACAATACCCACAATACATTTTTTTTAGCACGACCCGGGAATCGAACCCGAGATCTCGATATCTGTAGCCGAACATGCTAATCACAAGACCAACGAGGCAGCTAATAGAATAATAATAATAATAATACAATTAATGACACAGTGATATCATGACATACATTTCGTAAACCTTAAAATTGCCCATTAAATTCCTACCGCAATAAAAAATAATTTTAAAACTTGTTATATTATTACCGATTCGTTACAATGTTTCCTGCACTGAATAGTCTTATTTTTATTGCATAGCTCATTAAGGCCGTTTAATTTGGTCAAAACGGGTATGTTAGTGATTACAGAGTGAGATTTTGAAATATAACAAGTACTAACAGTCATAGAACAAATGTAAATTGAAAATTTAAAACACCCCCGACATGTGAAATTAAAAACAATCTGTAATTCGCCATTTTGTGGTAGCGGCCATCTTAGAGTTGAAATTGATCATAGTGTATAGTGTAGTGTATTAGTACTAGTCAAGCCCTTTCATTTGATATTTACCCATATTGAGGGAGTTGTGAAAAAATATGTAATCCGCCAATTCGTGGCGGCGGCCATCTTGGACCGATTTACAACAAACATAGCTAAGAACACTCCCGACTAATTTACCCTTCAAACAAAAAAAAAACAAAATCAAAATCGGTTCTTCACATCTTCTTCAATTTTAATATTAATTAATATTTATTAATTAATCAAAAGAGCTACAGCTCTTGTACTAGTACCTATAACCAAATCCGAGAATTCTTTATCAGATACCGTAAGTTGTTTGGATCTTCGCTCGTAGTAAATATTAATAGTGAAATACGCAGTGTTATTATGGATGCGCGCTTTAGAACTGGTTTTTGTGTTCGGATAATGACTTCTGACACAGCATTGACCTCTAGAATCAAACATCAAGCTGTCTAGTACGTTTGGCGAACCGAACAATAATGAAGCATTTACCGGAAAAAACCGCAAATTATAGTTGTAGAATTTCGTAGTATCTGAGTTTTATAGATTTAATTGGATACATTTAAAGTGCAGTTGAACTGAATTGTAGAACCAACTCCCTTCGGCGGTGTTGCCACTTGCCACTGGACTTGCCACTGGACTTCAACATGTGATTATTAAAGGGTTGGATCAATAGATTCCTAAAAAGCCGGCAATACACGTCTGGTGCTACAAAAGTTCACGGGCGGCGGTAACGACAGTGACCCACCTGCTCGTTTATTTTTTTTCTTAAAAAAGAATATTAGCCAAGCTGAACTTGACTTATATTCTCCTCTCCCCTCCAAATAAGCGAAAAGCTTGTGCTAGGAGTGGGTATGACAATAGTGCAACGGGTGGGGTTCGAACCTGAGACCTTTCAGTTTTCAGTCCACACCTTTAACCGTTGAGCTATTGAGGCTTTTCCCGCTATTTATATTTTAAAAAACCTAAGCAGCACATCTCAGTGCAATGCGTGCTGCGTTGTGTGAACTCCTTCGTAGGATTCAGTGTATTACAGCTTCTAGACATATTGAAGTCACTCCAGCTGTCCACATGAAGACATCACATCTAGCGGCAAACTGAAAAAAAATGCCGTTGTTTCTATCACGGCCACAGTTATTGGAAAAGTTCTGCTTCTTAGCGAGGAGTCAAGGCAATTTCAACTTTGGAAACAGCTGCCCTAAATAATGATCTGGTGCTCTTTACAAATCATTGGCGTAAGTTCGGAAAGTTGCAAAACTGCAGTTCATTAAGAACAAAATGGTACGATTAAAATTATTGTTGAAAATGTCGATATTCTGTCCAGTTACATGGTTCATGGTCACGACAGAACCAATGCAACTCGGTCCAAATATCGACATTTCCAACAAGAAAAATTATCGTGATTACAAAATAATAACACCTTTTTTACACAAAAATTATGTCGTCAAACCATGAAATAAGTAAGTCTAAAATCTTCGATGCATAGCTTTTACAATTGCGAGGTAGTTCTGTCCACAAATTACTTATGTGGTTCTGTCCACCAATTTTGACAGTTCCTCGGTTGAAGCAAAAGATGCTTTAATTTTATTCATTCTCCTTCATCACCTACCGATTACCGACTCACTACTAGACACAGAAGAAGAAATTGGCCATAGTTCACCACGCTGATCAAATTCGGATTGGTAGACTTCACACACCTTCTCCATAATGTTCTTAACATTATAGAGAAATCTTAGGCATAAAGTTTCGACACGTTTTCCAAAACGTCTTTATTCTTTAGTTAGTTTACTTGTCGATAGGATCCTGTTTCGTACCATAGATTATTATCCTAGAAATATATATGATGATCTATACACGGTGAAATTTTATTCCCCGTAAACCCTGAAGGAGGTAAATGTGCTCATGAAACTGAACAACTTTCCCCAAGGAACATAGGTCTAAATATGAAAAAAAATTTTGGACCGCCCATAGTAAATCAATCAGCTAATCGTCAATTTTGTATGGAGGGTCCAATTTTTTTTTCATATTTCGACCTCTGTTCCTTGGGGAAAGTTGTTCAGTTTCATGAGTACATTCACCTCCTTCAGGATTTACGGGGAATAAAATAGTACCGTATATAGGATATATGAGATGATAATCTATGGTACGTAGGTAAATAGGATCCTATAATATGGGCCTTAGTGTTAAAAATGACACTATTAAATGCTATTCTTTGCACCAAAGATCGCAGGGGTGTTCACTCAAATAACACGCAAAAGAGCAAAACCTAACCACACCGTGCAATCGACGATCGATCATAGCGATCGTGAACGATTATCGTAATCATCCATTATGCTAATGGGCCATTATGAAAATGTTATTGTATGCCAACAATGCCCGTCAAATATTATTGAAGAGCTTCGTCGAACAAAATTCTTGACACTGATGCTATGCAAATTGTAATATTTTTATTTTTTGTATGAGGTAGACGGGGAGATTCGTAACACCACTTTTTTTTAAATAATGTCGCCAAACCACACCTAAGTCTCCTCTCGAATGAGAAAAGTGTAGGTCATAGTCTATTATGCTGGCCAAGTTTTAACTCACAATCATGCAGTAAAATATGAATTGAATTGAAGTGCGGATTGGCGACGGGATTGACAAACTTCACACATCTACGGATAATTTTGTTGTCCTTCAGATTTAAAGCAAGTGATGGTTATTGTAAATGGGAAACGTACCTATACGTATATATTATGTATATATTATTATGTATCATTGTTATTTCTAGACATTACTTAATGCATAACTTACTAAAAATTTACAATTTGACGTAGCCTTGGAAGTGGTAGCAAGGCGAAATCGAATAATACAAAAATGTATACAGTAATGAAATATTACGAAAGTAACTAACTATATTGAATTCATATCGGAATGCCATGTTGCAAATCTTACGATATTGAATATCGATACCACAATAGGTACATGCCTATTGTGATACCTATATTGAACGCACAATTCAGACTGCCCTCTAAAATCGATCAATCAATGTTTGAAACTTAATATCAGATTATAGACTTTTGTGGGAACAAAATATAAATAAATTATAGATACTGTCCCTTTATATCGAGCACTTGAGACTGACAGGTTGATAGTTAGCGAGTTTGCCTGTAATAATAGATTACAAGTAAAATGTATCAGCATATACTTTCAAAATAAACCGTTGGTCTGGAGGTACGTACTACTAATTACACTGGGCCCATAGACCGTTCTTATGAATTTTTGGTGTAAATGGAAAATTGAATTGGCGGGAAACTTATTTTTACTAGATTTTGGCCTAAATGCTTCTCATTCTGAGAAGAGATCTGTGCCGATGGGTTGAGATGAAGAAATGCTTCTTACTTATCAACCGATAGAGGTCCACTGCTGGACATAACATGGACTTCCACAGGCTTCGCGCCACCTGAATCCATGGGATCCCTGCGTTTGATGTCGTTGGCCCACCTAGTGGGGGGTCTGCCAACACTGCGCTTCCCAGTGCGGGGTCGCCGCTCCAGCACCTTGGGACCCCAACGACTATCAGCAC
Organism: Hipparchia semele; assembly: GCA_933228805.2. Lineage (NCBI taxonomy): Eukaryota > Metazoa > Arthropoda > Insecta > Lepidoptera > Nymphalidae > Hipparchia > Hipparchia semele. The sequence goes on along the minus strand of OW121710.1, from coordinate 13,329,712 downwards.
TTCGAATGTGCCCCGCCTATTTCCAATTCAGTTTCGCGACTCGCTGAGCTGTCAGTGACTTTGGTAAATGAATGTAAGTTCACTGGAAACTTATTATCATCAGGTAGGGAGGTATTATATTATTTATTTTTAATGTCGCAGTCACTGCCCTTATAGTCAGTTATAGTTTTCATCTCATGGATCCAATTTCCAAACGAAATATCGCATAAAGAGTCCGTTATCGTCAAATCTTTCTTAACACCTCGAATCGAGTAAGCCAATAATTTTATCTAATCGCAGTAATTAGATAAAACTTTCCATTATGAACGGATAAAATATAAATGCCATAAGTAATACCAACTTACTACACTTCCGCTACAGTTTCCATATATGGAAATAACACTTGATGCATTAATATTTTTTTATCCACCTACACTTTAATGTATAAAATCTTATTGATGGATGTAATAAATTATTCTAATATTTTTAAATTACGCACCGCGTCCAGCCTTGAAAACCAAGATATCGGTAACAGTAACAGATATGTATTTTAGTAATTTTATTAGAGCCATGAAGTCTTTAATACTAAGGCTGAAATCTATAGACCGCACTCTCACTCTGCTCAGACTCAAGACAGAGATAAAACGAGACAGATTTATGTCAAAGCATATTTGTGTCTCGTTTTAACCTCTATCTTGAGTCTGAGCTGAGTCAGAGCACGCTCTATAGATCTCAGCATTAGTATCTCAATAGATTAGGTTATGGAGAGCTGAAAAATCTAGCCACCCCTACTCCATGCTTAACGATTAACCAAGAACGAATAGCAGAGGTAGTAACTAGCAGTTAATGTCCCATATTTAATCTATTAATAAAAATTCTCAAATCAATATATTTGTCATAATATAGATAGGTAGAGTGACTTAATATTACTACAAAACAAAACAAAAACTCAGGAAATCCCAATCAAGTCGACTGTATCAAGCATTGTGATCTAATTTAACAATTACAATATCGATCTTATCTGTTTCATTATTATCTCTCATTACCATTTAATAGGACTTCAGACACAGCAAATAACTTCAGCCTCGCCATTGAGTACTCGTTCTACTAGAGTAGCAGTGTTGTTCAAATAAATGTTTATTTGAAGAACACTGCTGCACGTCGAAGGGAGATGATTCCACAATTTTTTATATTTCTATCTACATGTTTATTCTAAGCTTTGTAATCATAAAGTAGCGGGCACATAAAATTCTTATGTGGTGTATTAAATTTGCTACTCCATGTTCCCGTATGATAGTGAAGTGACCTTTAAAGTTAGACTTATTTCAATACTGTGGGAACTAGGCGGTATAAGGTACCTATTGTGACCAGTGGCTATTATTTATACACTTACCTTAGATATTTCATAGCCAATCTAGTGAGACCTGTCCGCCCTGTTCAATGTTGCATAAATGTGCAGCACAAAGTACAAAATGCATACGTATTATTATTGTATCTTTATGAACACGAATTTAGAATTTAGAAATCAATTTAAAGCCACACCTTCGATGAACATTGAAAAATTCTTTTTACAAAACCGACTTCAAACGCCATTGCAGAGTATATCAATTTTGCCTATATTTGAAGAGTTCCCTCGATTTCTACAGGATCCCATCATTAGATCCTGACGAAAATGGGATGTATAACCTTTCAAACAAGAAAAGAATTTTCCAAATCGGTCCAGGCGTCTTAGAATAATTGGGGAACATACATAAAAAAAAGATTCCGACGGATTGGGAACCTCCTCCTTTTTGGAAGTAGGTTAAAAATACCATTAGATTGCTTGGATTTGCAGGACAAGCTCTATCGGTTACCTAAGGCTGGAAGTCTTACAGAACAATGCTTAACTCAGAACACGATCCTCTATTTGAGTGCAGTAAACTTGACATTCCAAATTCAGCAATCCATGCAATTAATTTGTTACTTTTACAAAGCTACATTATATTGTATTTTGAAAAGCCGGTTTTTTCAGTAATATAGTTCCTCCAAAATGATTTGCGAATCGTTGGTAGAGTTACCGCCAAAAATGCCCCCCTTCACCACACCTCTCCTTTTCCTGAACACTTCCCTCACCCCTTCCAAAAAAAATATATAAAAAAGAGTCTTTACTAATTAGGGTCACAAATCGATTTACATTTTTTAAGTATCATCTTTTAAATACGTTTTAGTTCTGTCAATAGTCGTCTCTGTACTCAATTTTTTTTCTTAAAATAAGTGACGCATAATTTGTATTACACGGATATACTCGTATTTAAGTACCACTAAAATGTTTGCCCACCTACTCTGCCCAAAGGTCAGTGTATAATGGTCACTGGATAAGTCAAATTTCGCTGTGAGCTAGTTCTTAGACCCACTTCGGAATGTTTGGTACCTTGGCATTTGAAAATGGTATATATTGTTGAAGCAAACTATAGCAGGCTTTGCTACTTGATAAATGATGTAAATGTCCTTATTCAATTAAAATGTAATGGAATATTTTCATTGCACATTATTATCGAGTGATTGGGTCGTGAACGCACTAATGTGTGGCTAGCGCTGTTAAAGTTTTCTAATTTTTTTTGCTGTATTATATTTTAAGAACACGTACGATGGTCAGTCTTGCGGCTGATCCTTCTCCGGTCCTACCAGGACCGGACTACCGTCGCATTGGAGAGTAAGGGAATAGAGAACGCAGCTGTGTACACACTTAGATGAAAACTATAATAAAAAGAAGAAGGATTAAACAACATAGAGTTATTCCCGGGGCGGACCAACAAATTCCTGAAAAGCCGGCAGCGCATTGGAGGTGCCTCTGGTGCTACAAAATAATGTTCATGAGCGGCGGTAATCACTTAACATCAGGTGAAACACCTGCTCCTTTGATTGCTATTCATATACAAGAAAGACCATTGTGTACCCTTGACTTTAAACTGGAATTGTATCTAGTTCACACAGTAATAATAATCAACTTTATGTATAGGTGTCCAAATTAATAAATAACAAGTGATATTTCATAGCTGACATACATGATAGCAATTTATTTCAAACAGCTAAGGGCAAGCCAAATTACGGAAACCAGCAAGATGAATATAATTGAATATACCATAATATTATGAATCACTAGAGAAGTACATAGTTTTCGGTGGTTTTCGTTGTTTTCTTAGAAGTTTTGAGAAAGCTGACGACGACCTTCCTGGCGTAGTGGTGAGCGCTGTGGTCATATAACTAGGAAGTCAATTCCCGGCGGGGATAATTTGGGAATTTATAATTTCTTAATTGTCTCTGGTCTGGCCTGGGGTGGGGCTGGTGTGTCGTAGCAAACACTCGTCGCTTATGTCTGCCTCGACTGTCAGCTGCGTTGCCTGCGTTTCAGCATACGCTTTCCTTTACACTCCGAATTTGGACTCATTGCATCAAGCACGATTTATACAATCAAAACATTTATAAACATATAATACTTGTCGTTAAAAAAGTTTATTGTTTTAAAAGTTGAAGCCCGCGGCTTCGCTCGCGTGGATAAAATGTAGCCTATGTCACTCTCCGTCCTCAACTATAGCCATGCCAAAAATCACGTCGATCCGTAGCTCTGCTGCAGCGTTATTGAAGGACAAACCAACAAACAAACACACATTCGCATTTATAATATTAGTAAGGATAAGGATTTATTTGCTAATATTGAATTAACTCCGAAACAGTTCGCGCAATTCCTTACTTAATACTAGTACTTTTTCTAAACTACGATCTATTTTGGGTGCAGCAAAAAGATAGACCTTTATTTCTAATCTAGCTACACGTAGTGCTTAAGCTACGCCCCGAGTTATAACACTACCAAGTATAGAAGCATACAATTTTATGAGCACACCATAAAAGCCGGTGTTACTAAAATTTATCTGTTGTACCTACACTGCAGTATTCGGCCAAGGTCTCCCATTCACTTGTCTCGCAAAGTAACCTAAGGTGTTCGCAGATTAGTAGATCTCCCTAAGAAATATTGTTTTTTCTAACTGAATTATTAATTTATTAATCGTCTGCGGAAGGTTACATAGATTTTTTTAGATAGATCTGTTGGGCTGCCCGTGTCGGACGAAAAAATGGAAAGTAAGTAATTAAGTAGGTACCTATATGATAACAAGTGTACCTAAATTGAAAATTTGAAACACCCCCGACATGTGAAATTAAAAAATATATAATTCGCCATTTTGTGGTGGCGGCCATCTTTTATTCTATTAGTCAAGCTTTTTCATTGGATACCCATATTGAGGGAGTTGTGAAAAAATATGTAATACGCCATTTTGTGGCGGCGGCCATCTTGGACCGATTTTCACACACAGACACGTCAAACTTTTAACACCCCGTCGTTTTTGCGTCGGGGGTTAAAAAAGATAGATATTATTTATTATTTAGATTGGATTTTGCTGTCTTGCAAAATCTATCATCTAATACACAAATAAGTGTAATTAAAGTAATTTTATCATGTGTATACATATTGAGTACCTACACTTACAGTATTAATATTTTCTTCGCACGAACGTCTACTCCAAGAGAATTTAATCACTTCGTGCTTCTACTTTGCAGTTTTGACAGCGATGTAGTAAGATCCATTTTACTTACAAAATGTATTGAGTAAGGTTATAGTTATTAAACACGTGCAAAATAAAAAAAACTCTCAGCGCTATTTGAAAACCCTTGCCTACGGCACGGGTATTACAAATTGCGCCTCGACAGTATTTTTCAACTTTCTGCGCTTTTTATCATACCTTTAAAAAAAATGTCAAGGTAATTGCGGATTGTGAAAAAAGGTCTAATATGCGGCCGCACTTAGAATCAGCTGTTATTACCCAGTCGCAATAGGAAAGGACAAAATATGGTATTTATTAAGGAGGAAGTAGATTAATTAATCTATCAACGAATAAAACCATTTCTGACTGATAATAATTCGTTCCAAATTGAACATTATGCATATGAAACTAGTCTATAACTGCAGTTTCGCCAGCGTATAATTTGGCTTTGACGTGCTTACAAAAAATAAGTTACGAATCCAAAAATGACACTACAGCACTTGCACAGTGTAATTTTTTTTCAGTTTAGTGTGTTTAGTTTGCAGATGCAAGCTATCTCTGTGCTATATTATCAAGCTATAGGACAAACGATTGCAATGTGAAAGGTAACAATCAACACTTTCGCATCCTTATTAATGCAATAAATGCAATCATTTTTTTGTTTGTTGGTTTGTCCTTCAATCATATAGCAACGGAGCAATGGATGAACGTAATATTTTGCATGAGCATAGGCTACATTTATCCCGGAAAATGAAAGGGTTCGAAATGAAATCGATTGCAAAAGCTATAGTAAAAATTTACCTAAGTAGGTTTACGTTATATTTTTATATAACGTAAACCTACTTAGGTAAATTCGTGCTCGTATTACAAACATCGTTGTATGACATCTCCATTTATTTTAAAATTACTTAAATGCTAATTTAGTCTAATTTCAGCACTACATAATTAAGCCTTCAGAATATGTAATTTACAACATTTTATTTACATTAGCATTCCGCTTTGAACATTATCCAAAGCAAATAGCAATTAGCAAGAAGTGCAAAAACTGAGCATACATAATTAATTCGTATAACATAACGTTTTCGACCGGAAGAACCCCACCCGTTGGTCCTAGACGGACGCTAGCTGCGTTCCGACCAAACGTGCATAGATTTCCAGTTTCCACATAACTGCTAAGACTTGTTGTGTTTTTCCACGTGCTATATTACAATAAGTTAATATTAACCTAATAAGAACCTCCCTGGCGCAGTGGTGAGCGCTGTGGTCTTATAACTGGGAGGTCTCGGGTTCTATTCCCAGCGGGGGCAGTTTAGGAATTTATAATTTCTAAAATTGTCTCTGGTCTGGTGGGAGGCTTTGGCCGTGGTCAGTTACCACCCTACCGTCAAAGACGTGCCGCCAAACGATTTAGCGTTCCGGCACGATGGCGTGTAGAAACCGATTAGGGGTATGGGTTGACTTTCCACTGCTATACTCCTTCCAAGTTAGCCCGTTATCATCTTAGATTGCATCGTCACTTACCATCAGGTGAGATCACAGTCAAGGGCTATCTTGTCATCGAATAAAAAATAAAAATAGAATCCACTGCTGGAGTTTCGGATTGAGTATGCTACTAAGGCCCTAAAGGCCGCTTCGGCGTCACTGGGAGGGTTGGCTGGAACCTGAACATAGATATATTGGACTTTTACATGCCTTGACCCCATACCGCCTATATTTTGTAATGGCTCTCTGCCACTCGTCTATCGCTGGTCCACTAGGTCTAGGTCTAGTGGGAGGTCTGTTAAAACTGCGCTTTCATATGCGAGGTCACCACTCCAGCAACTATCATAAATTGAATAAAAGGAATAACAGAAATTGGATGAAAATTATCAAGGATTTCGGCCAGTTCCACCAACGCCTCCTCGTACGGCCAACATAATAATTATTATGATAGTACGCTTTGTTAGCTCATAGGTGATACGAAATGCTCGTGTATATGGGAAACTTGCATCACACAAGAACCGTTCGAGTGTGAATAACAATAAGGTTAGTTTCCGTAGCGATCTAGAGCATGTAAAATCAATGGGTAATCTTCTATAATGGACTACTGTTGTCACCATTTACTTCACGGCAATAATGGGGTTGGGTACTGAGGGATCAATTGAATTATTAGCAGACAATCGGAAGCTCTACGAGTAAAGTTTATTTTTTTATTTTTATTTTTTATGTACATATAAAAATTTACAAGACAACATACATTAGAAGAAGTAGACACAGGTGAAGCTTATCTCTAAAAAAAGAAATTTCTTCCAGCTTCCCTTGAAAGTGAGTAAGGTGTAATTATATAGTGGTTTAGGTCAAAAATGTACATCACTACATATACTATAATACCTACTATATAATATAATATAAATACATAATAAACAACATAAACACGAAGATACATAATATAATTGTTGTTGATAAGTTTATTCAGAGATAGATAGGAACAGCGATAACCTAGTGATAAGAAGTACTCTCCTATTTGGACTTCGGAGGGTCGCGGATTTGATCCCAGGTATGCACCTCTGACTTTCGGGAGTCATGTGCGTTTTTAAGCAATTAATATCATGCTTCAACGGTGAAAGAAAACATCTTTCGTTCTCCGAAATGTGTGTGACGTCAATCGAATAATTATGTACTGTAAAACTCAGTGGTGAATTGCCAATTTTTTTATTGGGCCCGCTTGGCGGATTACGGCCTAGAACCCTTTACTGAGAAGAACCTGCGCCCGTAGTGATCCGTTGAGGGGTTCTTAGTGATGATGAATTGATTTGAAATAAACCCTACTCAAAATATACTTCACACATTACGCATTCATTCATACCGTCCTTTGTATATAAAAAGACTTGAATATCGTACGGTATATTAAAATATTGTTTATTTCTATCTACAAAAGTTGGCGTTTCTAAATGGCCTGAGTCTCTACGAGACTACGTCGCTGTATCCTACAAGCAGCGGCTGATTACAAAAGTGTTTGCAAATTAGTGACGGGAAAATAGTTTCCCGCGGAACTCTGAATTCATATTGACTTATTAACAATAGATATCCGCGGAAGGCGGCATAGACAATGGTTAATCATATCCGTGGGAATAAAAAAGCTATTATTACTCTATTACAACAATATTAATGTAATGAAATATACTTACCACTAATGTTCCTTTACGAGGAAAAAAATGGTAAAAATTATTTTGCGTGTAGACTAACCGCACCTAAAAAAATTTTTGTCGCAAATGCTTTGTATTACAATCATAACTTAAATAATATATTGTACTATTTGTATATCTACGCGAATAGGTAGGGTAGACTGGGTACGGTTGTAACAATTTCCCTTTGAACACCCACAGCATTGCCAATATTGCTTTAAACAACTGTTATAGCACTTGATATGAAAGATTGGTTATTTTTCTTCAAATTAATATCAAAAACACATGCACAGGTGAAATAATTTAGCAGATATGAATAATTTTATTAAGTGCATGCGATTGTTACAATCGACCCCATACCAGGGCCGGTTGTAACAGTGATGGGGGACAGTTGTAACAAGCAGAAATAATACAGAGCTGAAGTATTTACACCGGATTTATTATTTAAAAACGCTTAAATGTACTTTAACTAGTATCACAATATCTTAAGCACATTTTTAACAATTATTTAGGTAATTTTTTAGAATAAAAATAAATTTACAAAAATAGATAATATTTCCACTACAACTACTTCGGTACTCAACCAAACGAACATAATCTCTAATTATTATATAAAACAAAACTAAATAATCAATAAAATCGAAGTTTAAAATGAAATCAACAATTAAATTTATTTTTCGTAGAACTTTATTTTTTACAGCTTGCCTCAAAGATGCCCCCAAGTTTTATTTCATCATAGGTGTTCTTGTACAACATCGCTTTCACCTCTCGAAGTGTTTCTTACGCGTTTCCTAGGCATCTGCAATGCAAAAATATAGTAAAACTAATGTTACAACCGTACCCATGAAAATCGTTACAACCGTACCCACCACCTATTTTGGCAATAAAACGGACACAGGCATGAGGCTTAATAACGTACATAAAAACGAACCAGCTCATTATAATCTCTAAAATACAACAATTGCATATATTAATACTCAAATATGAAAATTATATTAGTAGTCACGCTATATCGTGAAGAAATTCATCAAAAATACTTACTTTTGGTTGCCAAAACACAATAGGCCTTCGTTTAAACGTTATAAGTGCGCAGAGTGCGACGCAACACTTTGAATCATGTTGGCACTTGAAATCCGCGTGTTTGTCTCCTTGTACCCCTTCCTGTTTTGTTTATAGTTTCGGAAATATTTGAGTTGTTTCAACCGTACCCCGTTACAACCGTACCCAGTCTACCCTACTATAGTATGCCACACGAAGTGATTATAGTCTCTTGGGTATGCTAGAAATTAATACCTAATAGCTGAAATAAAACGTGACATTGAAACCATGACCTGACAGTTGACACGAGGTTGACACAATGAAAAGGTCATTTATCGGCCGCGTGTCAACCATTACATGTCACACATAACAATAGGTAACACACGCTAAATAAATTATTTAATATTCGACGAAATTTCACAACTATCCTGAAGGTTGATTGCGACACCCCATTCACACCCCTGGATGTATTTGAGCATTGATCATTTTGTCAAACGGTGTCTAATTTTCTTGAAAATCTTTATTTGAAAATGATTTCTAGGGTTGGCCTAACTGAACATTAGGTATATATTTTGAGCTTCGATTTTGAGTATGGCACAGGAGTATTTTCTAAACCATAGCACTTGCGTTAAAGGTTAATACAGAAACCCATAGAATTTACATCAGACACATTATAATTTTGGTAAACCACTAGATTTTGACCCCACGACTTCTTTCGTGTGGAATTAATTACTTTAGTAGTGGAAGTACTTCTTTATTTTTAATCGAAAGACAAATACCAAGTTTCATAGTTATAACTTGAAAAATAACGCACTTTCATGTTGGTTATATACTCCAAGATTTTCATACAAACATTCACCACCTATTTAACCTCCTTGGGGGTGAAATTTCAAAAAACATTTCTTAGTGGGTGCCTACGTTATACAGAAACCTGCTGTCAAAACTTTAAGATTCTAACTCCAGTAGTTTAGGTTTGTTCGTTAATAGGTCAGTCAGTCAGTCAAGACAGTGTTTTCATAAGTATAGATTTCCTTTTCACGCTACGTCTACCTACCGGCAAACCAACAACCAAACATACCTACTTTCGCATTTTTAATATTAGTAAGGATTTGCAGATAAGTGTACAACCCTATTAACTGGCACACTTATTTCAACATAAAGAATACAAGTTCAATGGTGCATCACTACAATAACAACTGAGATCGTGAATTGTACCATTGCGTCCGCGCTCTGTACCTACCATACGACGCGTTTCTCAACCACCAAGGTAATTGGAGTATAAAGAACAGGTATAAAATAACTTAAGTACATGAAGTAATATTGCAATGCCATTTTTCTAGAGAAAGGCAAGCATGCACCCTACAATGTGCAGCGCAATTATGGATATAATAGAATACCTATGGCCTTGGTAGATTTTACCATATTAACTCGCTCGTATTTTGTGGTCTTTGAAAGAAAAATTTAAAAAATCAATATTCAAAATTATTTTTTTCATGTAGGCTCTTATTACAAGAAAGGACTCTATCACCGTTCAAAAAGCTGATTTTGCTGAGAATTATATTGTATAAAAAGAAAAAAAAAACGCAAAGTTAGGCAAAAGTAAGTATGTATTACATTTAGGACTAAAAGTATCTTAGGGTCAATTCACACTGAGACGCGACGAGACGCGCAGATGCTTGAAGTAAAGAAAAAAGTAAAGCAGTACGAGAGATCGCGCTGCGCTATCTCTGTGCCAAACGGTCAAATCGGTTCAGTCCTTGCGGCGTGATTGAGTAACAAACATCCATTCATCTTTCCATCCATCCATACATCTGAACTTTCGTGTTTATAATATTAGTAGGATTATTTAAGGGCAGTATGGCTGATATGTTTTTTGTTTGGTATGTACAAAATATGCCATCTAATCAATTGATAACGATACAAATAACGAACATTCCATATTCAAGGTCTTAGTTTGATGGACTCGTGCTCGATTCTTGATTGAAAGACCTCATTAGTGAGATTGATTACTGGGAGTCAAAAAGAAACTAATCGTCACCTATTGCTTCAGTTGACACGAGATTTGTTAATAATAATAAATAGGCTATTATATAAATTAAGTTAAATTCCGTTGTGTAGTTAACCAACCAGATGTTACGCATTATTATAAAATTACCGTTATGGCTCTTATATACAATAGCCAGTATTTTAAGACTGATTTCAACCTACATTGCACCATTTACCAATAACATAATATTTAATACAAGTTATGTACCTACCTCTAAGATAATAAAATGACAAAAAATCTCTCAACGACCACTTTACAAGTAACAGTTTTTGTCTTATTTTAATAGCTATCGCATAATATTAAATGCAGTGTTAATTTAATTAACAATTAACTTTTGGATTAAGGCCGGGGACCGAACCTATTCGGTTAACCTCGCTCCGTATATTATGTACGAGTATAAACGTCAAAATGAAACACTGCAGCAGTTAAACGCAAACGTTACGATATAAGGTGATTGGACATTATACATTATGTCCTCACTGCATACGCCGCACGCGCCAATCGCAATTCCTTTTACATTTTATTGACCTACACTATGGCCTGCACTATATTTCAATAAATTAGTAATTTACCTTTTTTTTCACACTGATATTACAGAATCTTCTATTCTGTTGGACAAACAACTAAGCCGATTTTGCCGAACTTGAGAGGTGCATTAGATAGAGATTTTTGAACTCCAATTACAGTGTGAAAATTACATTTGAAAGACTTTGTATAAGTTCATTTCGATAAAAAAATTAATCGATTCTATTCTATAGAATGAATTATTTTGAAATTTAAGTCCTTGTTGATGAAGTAGTGGACATCAGCTAGTAAATAAATAATGTATTTTGCGATACTTGCGGTTAGCGCACGTGGTTCAGAGTTAATGTGCACTCAGTACTACAATGAAAGTTATTCAAATCCAAGTCACTATTCTAATAGAAGGTTAATTGATATAACAAATTAAATTGCGGTTTAATAAATTCATATCAAAGATTATGAATTGTTTTGAGCAGTTTCTTTTGTCTCGCTTTAATAAATGAGCGCAATCAATCTTTTTAATGGTGTTTTTCAATTACAAAACCGAATTAAGAGCACAGCCTTGACACAACCGTTCTGCAGTTATTAATTGGTAGGGTTTGTTGTCGATGGCTTAATCATTTACCTTTAATATTGATCAATAGATAAAGAGAAGATAAAGAACCCTCCTACTCGGAGACAGAAGTCAAGACTACCATAAGGATACGTATCTGTGGAGCAGAGAAGCGACGTACTTGCCTTGCACAGTCTGCGGATTATTGAGAGATAATTGGAAATCCTGATGGAATGTAAGATAGAAATACGTACGAATATAGAAAAAAAAAGATTGAAATTCGCGATTAATTGATGAAATTCACCTAAGCCATAGAGAAAAAAATATACCCTAAGCTTTATAATAACCATCTACGTAAATAACGTTAGGATAAAAAGCTTCTTTTTTCTTTAGAAAAAAATTGTATTAAGAGGGGGACGACCATAGTACAACGGGTGGGGTTTGAACCGTCGACCTTTCGATTGTCAGGCCGTGCCTTTAACCGTTGAGCTATTGAGGCTAGTATTGTTGCTTTTGTTTAGATAGGGCAAAAAGTTTTCTAAAATAATTTTAGAATGATAGACAGGAGGAACGGTAGGCAAGGTGTTCCGCAGATCATTTCGTTCGAAAATATGTTTGTTTGTTGGTTTGTCCTTCAATCACGCCGCAACTAAGCAACGGATCGACGTAGTTTTTTGCATGGGTATAGTTGAGGACCGGGAGAGCGTCGTAGTGACTTTTTATCACAGAAAATCAAAGAGTTCCCGCGGGATTTTAAAAACTAAATCCACGCGGACAAAGTCGCGGGCATCAGCTAGGCATAAAATATATCTCACGTAGACTCTAAACAGGTACTTTACGTTTTGTTCTCAAGTCAAGCTGTCAAGGCCAGCTCTTAGGACTCAGTGTTACGCTCTACAGTAGTATCAATGTTATCAGGGTATATATCTCAAGAGACAACGATCTAGCCTTTTCGCTGCTTTAAATGTGGTGCCTGACCCAATTTTTGAACGCACGGACCAACCCGTGCAAAAATCTTATTAATATTAAAAAGTGTGTTCGTTTGTTATTTTTGTAAAGCTGGTGCCAACTTCCAAAAAAGGAGGAGGTTTTTCAATTCGTCGGAATCTTTTTTTTAAATTTTTTTTTATGTATGTTCCCCGATTACTCGAAGACGCCGAGACCGATTTAGAAAATTCTTTTTTTGTTTGAAAGGGTATAATTCCCAAGTGGTGCCGTTGTCATCAGGTCAGGATCTAAAGATGGGATCCTGGAGAAATCGAGGGAACTCTTCAAATTTTATAGGTACAATTGATATACATTGTAGCGCAGGCGTTTGAATTTGAAGTCGGTTTTGTAAAAAGAATTTTTATGTTTATATTATAGGCATTTTGTAATACTTTTATAATATTATGTAACACCAATATACCTACATAACAAACTCAATCCTTGCAAATAAAGGATTTGATTTGATTTTGTTTATCCTTAAATCACGCCGCAACACAGCTACGGATCGAGGTGATTTTTCGCACAATTATAGTTGAGGACCTGGAGAGTGACATAGGCTACTTTTTATTTCGGAAAATCGAGAAAATCCGGGTGATTTTGAGAAACTAAATCCACGCGGACGAAATCGCGGGCGTCAGATAGTTACACAATAAATAGTTACGAAAGGAGTTTTGACTCGCGCAATTCACAACTACTGTTATCAATAACTATTTTCTTAAATGTCGGTTACTGATAGGTGTACCTACCTACTTATTTAGAAATGTGTTCATTGGAGTTATTGTATTGCGAGGTATTGCGTATGCAGATAAGGTAGATACGAACGAAATTAATTTAGAGAACTTGGTAAGACGAGGAATTTGAAATTACCGCGATATTTTAAATATTGTGCATAGTACTTTCAATTCACGAGGGCACGCGGCTCATGGTCGTGTGTGTTTCTATCGTATCTATACAGTAGCTCCATAAGTGGGAGCGAGAGCTTGCTGACCCCTCCCACCTAGGCTCTTGACAGGCACACACACTTACGCAATGTGCATGTACACGACGTAACCACAAGTAAAGCGCCCGTAACTTCGGGAGATAAACGTAGGTACCTACTAAAAAACATGATTCAGATACACGTCACATTGCACTATTGTCGTACTTTCTCAATTAAAAAAAAAGTAAAAATTTCATTCCTTATAAATAATTGTTTATATAATAGTTATATTGACTGAATTATTAAGGCCTTGACGTCTATAATAGACGATTTAAACATTGTCTTGAAAGCATTTTCAAAACATAGTATTTCAAATTAAACAAACAAACAAAACGTAACTATTTCGTAAGTAGGTACAGGTAGATACCATAATAAAGATTATATCATATCCCCCGGAATTTGGCAACAATTTAACTAGTAATTTAAGCAAATTCAGCAATCGAATTTCTTTATACCGAAACTAGGTTACCGGTCATGGATAGCGGTCATACATTTTTTGTAACACACTATTTACCTTGTAACAATATACTCCTTGAAACGTTTTCTTAATTTTTCCGAATTTTTTTTTTCTTTTATTTTTTTTATATGCGAAAGTGTCTTTGTATGTTGCTTTGTCTTTCAATCACGCAACTACGAATAGATCTGATTTCATGAATGGGTAAATCGGAAAGACGGACGGAAAGTTATTTTAGGAGAATTTTAAACCTCTCTCAAGCGGTTAATATGGCTATTGCAATTAGAAAGAGTGCGTCAAAACAAAAGAGTGTGAAATAAATAGAGCGAAAAGTAAACGAATTACAGACTGTCTTTTCAATTAAAAACTGAGTTTCTAATACTTTTTTAACTATTTCCAATGAACTAAGGATTTATTACGGAAAAATAGCAAGCAGGTATAGCCAACTATAAACCTAGGTAAATCGCGTACTGGCATTTTTTGAAACATTTGACTTTATCTAAAACCGCGGGATTTTCAGAGTTCCGTACCCGAAGGGTAACCATCGGGACCCTGTTACTAAGCCTCCGCTGTCCGTCCGTCCGTCTGTCTGTCAGCGGGCTCTATCTCACGAACCATAATAGGTAGAGAATTAAAATTTTCAGAGAATGTGTATTTCTATTGCCTCTATAACAACAAATAATAAAAATGAAAGGGGAACCCTACTGGAAACGTGTTTTTAGCATTTTTTGGTACGGAACCCTTCGTATGCGAGTCTGACTCGCATTTGACCGGTTAATAAAAACTAAATCCACGCGGATGTAGTATGTCCGATAGAAAACCAATATATACGTAGGTATAGAGATAGGTCGGATAAATTGGTGTAACAATAGCTTCGTTTATAAATCCTTCCCACCGCAACCTATTGCGCAATAGAGCCTTGTATCCGCGAACAGTACCGCCTTACTATCGAAATCAATGTCCGTCCAGCCGTCCAGCCGTCCACCTCCGTCATTAACAATAATTAATTGTATCTATATCTATAGATCAACAATATGGACCACTACATTATGCTATGCTATACTATTATGCTAGACAATATGAACAGCATAATGTCTAGGGTTACCAATTAAGTAGTAAACACTCAATGCAACTTCCGTTTTTCCAACTATGTCTTGGATACCTTTAAATAAAGAGTGGATAGGCATCTTCTAGGCAAGCTCGCTCCATCTTAGGCTGCATCTTCACTTACCATCAGGTGAGATAGCAGTCAAGCGCTTGTTATTCCTTAGTTTACATTACAAATACAAAAAAAAACTATAATATACAAAAGAAAAGAATGTAATACTGAGAAAACACAAAAGACTGAAAGACAAACTGTGTAACAATCTCCCTTCGGCGGTGTTTCTACTAAACAACATGGAGTTATTCAAGGGGCGAACCAACAAATTTCTGAAAAGCCACCAACGCTTTGGCCACTAATACTTCAAATGTGCATTGATGGCGGTAATCACTTAGCGTCAGGTGAGCTTTTTTTCACGCATATAGCGTGAAAAAATATATTTTACTTTATCGTGCCTATTTATAAATAGATAAATAAATATGTAAGTGCCTAATTATAAACTTTGCCAGTTTTGTTTGGTCGGAAAGTAAAATCATTTTCTAATATCATTTTCCTGACAAACTAAAACACTCACTCACTTTGCATTGTTTGGTTATTAAAAATGGTTACGGGTGGTAACCCTACGTGCACCCTATTCAAATTAGACCTTAGTCTATAAAATGATTTAAGGTTCAATTTTAAATGTAACAAGTAGGTACCCGCAACCATAATAATTAGGTCCACTTACAGTTGGGTGGAGTGAATCGAAAGGACTATGGAAGGACCTTGGTATTTGAAAGTAGCTACACAATAACCGGAACACACTCGTAGCACACGATTAATAGTACACCTATCATTCGTTGGAACAATCTAGAAAAAACGAGATAGGTACTTACCTACCTTCAAATTAAAATTTTTATTTCATTAAGGCCAATTTTCTTGTGTCTTTTGAGAAATGTCTTATAAGAAATTCAGTCGCATTGGTTGTTTTAAAATGCATCGTATTCATTTAAATAAAACTTTTATCAAACATGAGTAGATACCTACCATAAATATATATATTTTTAAGCTATTGCATATCTTCTATCGCGGGCCTTGAGCGTGGAGACCGAATCCAGAAATTCCGTAACGAAAATAACCTGACACGGGACTCTTCTCACCGCTAGATGGCGTTGATAAAAAATGCTATGCAATAGCTTTACCGCGGCAGTCCCCAAGTGCCACACGTCTTTTTTATATTTTTTTATATTGAAAATTTGATAAGTCTAATAGTAGATAGACCCTGTACTAATTTGGGATAAAACGTGTGAGTAATATAAAAGTCATTTGAAGACCACCGCCTGCGATGAAATATGTTCCATATTAATAAAAAAATTTAAAGGCTTGCCAACGGTGGAAAAAAATGAAAAGGAACTGTATCATATTTTTTATAATAAGTATAAAATTATTCAGTTGTAATCTTCTATACAAATAAATAAAATAGAAGTGTCTGTAGGTACGTAACATAAAAATAACAGCTTTTTACTAAATTCATATGAAAGTAAATAAGTACGGTACTTATAAAAAAAAACATTTTTTTTAATTTTTACTTGTCTGTCTGTCAGTCTGAGTGTTCCGGCTAATCTTGGGGATGGCTGGGCCGATTTCGTTGGAACTTTCACCGGTAGATAGAATATTATCGAATCTAACTTTGGCTACTTTTTTAACCGTCTTTCGAAAAAAAAGAGAACGCTGTCGTCTGTCCACTTGGTACGCAATACGCATGTATCGTCCGTGAATTATGGTTATAGACTGAAGAATTTTTTTTTTTATTTTTTTTTTAATAATATTTTATTTATTTCTCAAAAGCATATTAACAAAATACAATGCCAATTTTATCACTATTTTCTTAAAGTATAATTATATTATATTACTTCATTTAAACTTGTAGTGCATAAAAATGGATTCGAGTCAATAGCTTAGCTAGAATCGTGAGATTCTGTATTAAAGCCATCACCTCGGATCTCTTTGTGGTTGAAGGTATCAATAATATACATGACAGTGACATTCTTAAACTGCAAATATTAGTACTTTTAAATATAAATTACATTTTATACATGAATTTATTTGTATATACGTATAATTAATTTAAATTAAATAGATATATACATATATAAGTATATATTTTTTGTTTAATTAAATAGATTTAATACAAGCTGTTTGTGGGCGTGTGTATGCATGCGTCTGTATTAGTGTGTGTGTGTGTGTGTGTGTGTGTGTGTGTTTGTGTGTGTGCATGTGCATGTGTGTGTGGCGTGCGTCTGTATTAGTGTGTATGTGTGTGTGTGTGTGTGTGTGTGTTTGTGTGTGTGCATGTGCATGTGTGTGTGGTGTGTGTGTGTGTGTGCGTGTGTGATTGTTACAGAATGATCGCTAGTGAGTATTAACGAATGGTTCAAAGGAAGAATGTAATTTTGATGTGGTTCAAACAAAGGATTGTTATTATAATATTTTGAGTAACTTTTCGGTTTTTTCGTAATCCAGTGTCAGAAGCCAAGTCTTTATCTTTTGTTTACAGCTATATCGTGATAGTGAATGAATCGTTATTTCTTTGCTAGCTGAATTATATAAATACTGTCCTAGAAAACACTGATGTTTCTGTGCAAAACGAGTTTTACAGCGTGTAACTCCACAAATTTTATCTTGCCTTCGTCTTTCCCTAAAATTGTCTTTGAAATTATTTTTGGCATGTTGTAGCATAATGGTATTAAGGATAAACAACTGCCTGACCGTCAAAACCTGGCATTGATCATACAAGTCACGAGTTGGATGGTAAAAAGGTCTACAGGTAGCAACTTTTAGCACCAGTCTTTGAGCTCTCTCCAGTGGAAGCATGTGGGATGTACAAGCGCCACCCCATGCAGTGATGCAGTATGAAAGAATGGATTCGCAAAGAGCACTGTAAACGTTTTTAAGGGTCTTTACATCCGCCACGTGTCTGATGTTTTTGAAAATAGCTGTTAGTTTGCGGACACGCTGTGAGACAGCGTTTATATGTGCCTGGAAAGATAGTTGGCTATCGATAATAATTCCCAAGTATCATACTGTATTAACTTTTTCTAGAGGTACACAAGAACAGTGACTTCCAATTGACAATAGACATGGAGCTGAGTGGGCGATTAATTGATATTGATTTGAACCATCAATTTGGGCGTTACGAATGGTAAACGTGATGTATTTAGTCTTAAGTGAATTTAGTGTCAACTTATTCACCAGAAGCCATTTATTTACTTTATTTAAACCGTCTTGAGCTGCTTTAAAAACATTACCCCAAGTACTCGCCTTAAATACAATGACAGTGTCATCTGCAAAGGTAATTAACTTTCCGTGATCCAGCTGTAAATTGCATAGGTCATTTATAAATGTCAAAAATAGAGTTGGACCAAGGATGCTTCCCTGGGGAACTCCGCAATCAATATTTAGGTCATTGCTATTAGTGTTATCTATTTTTACATATTGTTTTCTGTTTGATAAGTAGTCTCGAAAAAGATCAAGCTGAATGCCACGAATTCCAAGCCGTTCCAATTTAAGGAAGAATAAGCCGTCTCGTATGAATGTGTACGATAAACCAGACAAGACACTTTTCTTGTCTAGTGTCCATGTCTTGTAACGTGCAAGTGCGCTTATCCTACCCTTTGAAAACCGTACACCGTACCTACAATATAAAAATAGCAATATCATTTGAACGAACATTTTAGGATTGTAAACAAGTAGGCACCACAAAGGCACCACTTGTTCCTAAAATATCTTAGACCATTTCTTCAAAATATTCCTAGATGGCGTTGAATGATCAATGATATTATAAAGCATTAAGCATCTATAGCACAGATTACTATAGATACTACGTATTAGTAATCGTATCGTAAAAAGCACAGTAAAAAGTAAGTCACAAACATATAAGAGTAACTCTTACTCTTATATGTTTGTGAAGTAAGTGATGTTGAATGAGTTGCTATCAAAAAGGTACCTATCATATTAGTTATTACGATCATGGAGAAAGGAAATACGTGGGAAATACATACGATAGGCTTATTTAAATTGTTACATATAATATTAAAAATTCTACATAAAAAAATACTACCTACCTATATAAAATAGGTATTAAAAAGTTTAAGTATAAAAAAAAACAACGAAACCACAGAACTAGTGTATTATCTATGCACAGAACGAAACGTTTTAATTTTGACAGCAGATTTCGGTTTGTTTTTCGTTTGAAAATGCAATTTTTCCTGCAACGGCAAAGTAAAAAATAAGCATCGAAATAGGCAAATCGGAACAAAATAACTTGCTACTTTTCATTAAAAAGTATTAAATAATGGAAATAGCAAATTTTACAAACCTTAATAGGTACAGTGGTGTGTTTTATAACTTTCAAAGATGTTTCAAAGTGCATGAAACAAAATTTGAACTTCCGCGCTGAAGCTTATTGATTTTCTTATAAAAATAACTCGGTGGGATGTAAATAAATCATCAAGCTACAACAGTTTGTGGCTTAAGTTATTAGCAGGTGTACTGTATATTAATTTTTAACGTGAAATAGTCTAAAATTGTTCTTTTCGTGAACAGAGGGGCTGCTACCAACACAGGTGACCATACTCCTCAAAAACCTAGATTGGGAAGATTTTTAGACATTTATTCTCCAGAACATCTTAATTTGACTCCAAAACCTGTAAGTTCTTTTATTTCCTCGATATTTCACATTTTAATTATTCAAAATATGATAGGTATTGTACAGCTAACTCTACAATTTTATAATTATGTTTCACCTTTTTTGTCTTCTATCAAGTGCATATAAAAAGAAAAAATAATTAGATTAAATCTATTCTGGGCACTGTTGAAGTGAAGCTATTCAAATACATAAAAATAATTTTATGCTGGTTACAGAGAGATAAGCTTGGTTTCAACCAATTGACAAATGATAAAGCTAATCAACTCACACCTGAAATATACTTTGTAATTAGATTAAATCTATTCTGGGCACTGTTGAAGTGAAGCTATTCAAATACATAAAAATAATTTTATGCTGGTTACAGAGAGATAAGCTTGGTTTCAACCAATTGACAAATGATAAAGCTAATCAACTCACACCTGAAATATACTTTGACACCAATGACAAATGCAGGTACTTAAATCTTTATATCTTAAGTTTCTATATTTTTACTTTCTTGATTATATTATATTTATCTGAAACAGAAAGTGGAACAGAAACCTTTGTTCGACACAAGCTAACTCTGCCCCAAACATTTTGTTTTTCTCTAGTGTGCTATGTTTGTCTGTTAGGAGGCTACACTGCCATACCCCTTCCCAGATATATGTAAATTGATGGTGTCTGTCATTTTATGTGTATGAATTATGGTTTTTTCAAAATTCTATGTAAATTTTTGATTTCCTTGAATCAAATATAAAATACATTTAAGTCAGGAATGCATGTAGACCATAGTGGCATTCTGGGCCCAGTAAGACCATATTGTCCCTCATATGTAATTTTTTTATTTTCTTATGAAATCTAACTATTTCTAGGATTAAGTGTAGTCATAAGTTAATCTTTGTATATCCTACCTGTGAAAATTCTATCAAAATCCATGTCATTAAAACACTGTTTTTCTCAAGGACTGTCAAAGCAAAGCATTTTCAAAATGCCTGTCGGAATCGTTCATTTGAAGGCAATCAGAGCTTCCCTCGCCTGAAAAAGAATTTGAGGCCTATTAGGATGGATCTTGAGACTCCAAGCAAAGTGAAGCCTCCGGTTGATTTAGTCAGAGGTAAGTATTATGCTTAAATGAGATATTGTTGGTAGGTATATGTGTATAATTATATGCATGTAATCAACAATTTGTAATCATCATCACTTTATAATAAAACTAATGAGATGTTTGTTGTCTAATGTAAAATTTTGGGAGTTTCAGATGATTGATTTCTCACATTTATAACCCTAAACTGATGATGATGATAAAACATTTAATATTTTTTTGTTTCATCTCTCAGGTTTCTTTACCTGCATAGCTAGCATGGGCAGGAGATAAAAATTTTATCCCCCGATTTTACCCACTGACAGGGGATAAAATTATCTTCTTCCTATGCTAAAGCATGGCGACAGAGTAGAAGGCGAAGTATATTCCTATAAGTATATCCACTGAGTGTTATTTCCACTGCTGTGCCCATGCTCGACGGGTGGATAAAACTAAGCGAGGGGATAAACATTTTATCCTTTTCCCGGGGATATTTCTCCCGCCTATGCTAGCCTTGCAGATTACTTTGTTAAACAAAGGTCAGAGCGACAACGTCGTATTTTTAGACCTTATAACCTATGATATATCTAAATAATTCCTGTGGGTTTATGTACTCCTATTCTACTGTTTTCTTCACTGTACCTTAGAAAAATAACTGTAATTTTCAGTTGATGGGCCGAATGGATTACGCTTCAACACAACTTTGGCAGCCGGTGACGTGACTAGTGGACAGACACAGTCACAAACCGACCGTCTCCAGCAGTCCATAAACCCCAGCAAGGCAGTCTTTACCATCGAACCAAACACTTCTAAAGTGAGTATGCACCAAGATAAGAAAAATGGTAGGTTAAAACCAGTTAAATTATGCAAACAAAAGTCCCGAAAAGCTGGACTTTGATATTGTTGCTTGGTCAAAATTACATTAGAGTGCTTCTAAAATTTTTACACTGGGTCAATAGTCAACATTTTGGTACTAGAAAATTCACAGAAAACTTCTTTTAAAACTAAAAGAATATTATTTATTGTGATAAAATTATATGAGTACATACCACCATCATTGTTTTAGTTGGAATTGTCGATATTTCGATCCAGTTGCATATATAGTGGTTATGTTCTACACAGATTAACTACACTAAAACAAAATAAATGATAAAATTAAACACTATTTTATAGCAATTTTATCAGGTCGAGCCATTCCCGTAATTTAAGGCTTAATTAATTCTACAACGTAGCTTCTGAAGCTAAACTAGGTAGCGCTACAGCTTCAGTGCCGTTTTCCCCTGGACGATTATTATAAAGCATGCATATCAATAACAAATGTACGTAAATAAAATAAGATAAAAAACAAAAAAAAACATACTAGCGGAAGAATTGGAGGAAATAAAATCTGTTAATTTCATAATATTTTCAGATACTAATAGTAAATAACAAAGCGTGCTCGTTACTTGGGTATTCATCGGGAGAACTATGCGATCTTCGCTTCTCGGACCTTCTTCGAAAGAGGAGCAGCAAGACTTTCAGCTTACATGAGGCAGAAGACGGTGATATATCTGAGGATGGAACCATTATTTTACTTAGCGGAAAGGTATACTTTTTTTTAAATTCTCAATAGGCTTGCGCTTGATGACAATCAATACTGGGTAGGGTCTAGGTTGGAGCGCGCTTGCCTAGAAGATGCCTATTTACTCTTGCCTTGAAGGTACAAACTGTTATTGCTGTTTTAACTTTATCCATGTAGAAATATATGGAATTTGTTATTAATTGCATCTCAACCTTCAGCAGTGGGAACAATTTTAAGGTGAATTTTTTAAAGCTTGTATATTGGATGATTTATCTCAATCTTACCTTGCGATTATATCAACTTCATTTAAAACTAGCGACTTGCCCCGCCTTTGCGCCGGTAGCACTTATTATCTACAGCCAGATAATATGACACAAAATTGCCAAAAATAACTGTTGATCCAATCAGGATCACTCACTGATCTGAATCTGCACCAATCTGAAGATTGCCTGAAAGTTTCATCAAAATCGATCCAGCCGTTTTTAAGTCCATAATTGGTAGTTGGCTGCTATAATCAAGTCTCCAATTAAATAAGTTTTTTATTACTTGTAGGTTGTAGAACTTCTATCAAAAAATGGCAGATCAGTGCAAGTCTCTCTTTGGATAAGACAGTTGGACAATGATGGCCCGTGTCTGGTAGTGGCAGAACCAGTTACGTGCAAGAACGTTGTGGTAAGAAGTTCCAACTTAATACCACTCTTAGAATGACTTTCTTAAGGTGCATGTAGTGTCATTCCAATTTTAAACCGATTTCCAAAAAAGGAGGAGGTTCCCAATTCGTCTGAATCTTATGTATGTTCCCCGATTGCTTGAAGATGCCGGGACCGATTTGGAAAATTATCGTTTTCTTTGAAAGGGTATACTTTCCCGGTGGTCCTGTTGTGATCAGGTCAGGATCTGATGATGGGATCCTGGAGAAATTGAGAGAACTCTTCAAATTTTATAGGCACAATTGACACAAAACAATATACTTTGTAGTGGTGTTTGAAGTCGGTTTTGTAAAAAGAATTTTTACGTACCCACTCCTAGCATAAGCTTTCTGCTTATTTAGACGGGATAGGAGGATATTAGTCAACTTGGCTGATAGTCTTTGCTAAAAAAAAGTATCATAACAAACGATCTACAAGCATGTTCTTTTCCAGCTAACAATAGATGCAGACTCGGGCATAATAGTGTCATGTGACGGCGATGACGCGGCTTTGTTATTCCAAGCGGAGTCTGCTGACAAACTTATAGGATTGCCCGTGGTGTCGCTCATACCGTCTCTGCAACTGCCTGCGCATGATGCGCCCATACCGAAGAGTGTCTCTAAACAGAAAGCAACTGGTGAGATTTCATGTTCTAGAAGGAAATATAAAAACACTCCTTTATTCCGGGATAAGGAATAACGTGAATTCTTTTTTTTTTCTTCTTTACGAGGAACTAGCTTTTACCTATTACTAATACCCATTTGGGAAATATCTAAAGGTGGAAATGACAGTGGAAGGGTACCTACGTAAAGAGACTGCCGTATAGTATTGTTTAAGTATGGTTGGTAAAAACGGGTATTTGTGGAGTTAGGTTTTTAATGATCTGGGATTTTTGATTCTCTATTTGTAGGCTGTACAGTTGTTGAATTCTTGCCACAGGGAAATTAAGCTAATATTTAAAGTGCAAAAATAAATCATAAGAGGTTTATCAAGAGAGGGACTTTCTTATTTTCAGGAAGAACATTAGATGGTGGGTCATTCCCGCTGTGCATTTGGATATCAAAACCAAGTAGTATAGAGTCTACGACATGGTCATCAATAAAGACTAGCAAGGACAAGCCAGTGTTTATAGTCAATGTCCGGGTAAGTTTTATAACTTTACTAGACGCTGCCTGTTACTTCATAAGCGTGGATTAAGGTTTTTTTATTGCTGCGGGAATTCCTTAATGTTCCGGGATGAAATGTAGCCTATGTGTTAAACCTGGGTATGACCTATCTCCATTCCAAATTTCAGCTTAATCAGTTCATTCGTCAAAGACGTGCCGCCAAGCTATTTCGCGTTCCGGCACGATGGCTTGTAGAAACCGATTAGGGTTGTGGGTTGAATTTACACTATACCCCTTCCAAGTTAGCCTGCTACCATCTTAGACTGCATCGTCACTTACCAACAGGTGAGATCGCAGTCAAAGGCTATCTTGTCATCGAATAAAAATCGTTTTGGTGTGAAGGAGTAACGCACGCACCCACGCTCGCTCGCCCGCACGCACGCACGCACGCACGCACTACTATGCGGGTCTGCCTTGAGGTGCGGTGCGGGGAAGCGTGGGGTGAAGTAGCAGCTAACTTGACGTGGACTTGTAGTAATTATAACCGGTTCACCCACCAGGTGACGTACAACGTAAGCGGCCTGCTGGTGGTGGACGAGGGCGGGGTGATCACGGCGTGCAACCACCACTTCGCGATGCTCACGTTCGGCAAGGCGCAGGCCGAGGTGATCGGCCACCACATCGAGGACGTCATCCAGAACTTCTGCCGCGAGGCCGACCTGGTCAAAGTGCAGGACAGGGACAGGAATATGACCCTCTCGCCGGTCAACAATGAAAATGACGATTCAGGTATGAACAATTTATTTATGCCAATACATATCAAATGAATTCAACCATCCTTAATAATCCTTACTAATATTATAAATGCGAAAGTGTGTTTATTTGTTTGTTTGTCCTTCAATCACGCCGCAACAAAGCAACGGATTGACATGATTTTCATGGGTATAGTTGAGGACCGGAGAGTGACATAGGCTATTTTTTATCCCAGAAAAGAGCTTCCCAGGGATTTTTACAAACTAAATCCACACGAGCGAAGCCGCGGGCATCAACTAGTATAAGTAATATTTTCTAGACTGAACATAAATTATTGCCCTACATGTTACTCTTCTTTTCATGTCAAACTAGACGATACCCGCGACTTCGTCCGCGTGGATCAAGGTTTTTCAATTCCCTTGGGAACTCTGTAATTTTCCGGGATAAAATGTAGCTTATGTTTTAATCCTGGGTATGAGCTAACTCCATTTCAAATTTCAGCCAAATCGGTTCATTCGTTGTGGCGTGAATGAGTAACAAATATACACATACACACACACATATACATACAAACTTTCGGCTTTATAATATTAGTGTGAAGAGTGTGATTGTACCATAGATGTGTGCATTGAAAAATAAATTTATTAAAAATCATCGCCAGCGACACGAGCACAGCAAGGCAACTGTATTTTTCCTCTGTTGAACAAGTTGTGTAAGCTAATATAGTACGCAAACAAACTTTTTTTAAATACATATCGCTTCTCATTCTTAAATTGTATCACACGTTTTAATGACGTCAAACTATTTAATTGTTCTACATAAATATTAGCTATATTCTTGTATACCCTGTTCAACAAAAAAAATTTTAGTAAGATAATATATTCTATGAACAACATTATAACAGCTTCAGACACAGATGATGATTCCTGCGGGGCGTTCAACGGAAGCCAAAAATCAGCGTGCATGTCCTTAAACGTGCAACAGTCCTTACTTTCCACTACGCGAGAGAAGTCCTCGAGCGCACTGTGCCTCGACAAGTCATACAGTTTGGTCACACACACACCAACGCCCACTCAGGACATGGTCTCCAGTTTAAGCACAACCGAACAAAGAAACGATATATCAGCACTCCCTGACGTCACATCTGGAATGTCAGGCATATCAATCGACGAGGAAAATTATTGCCAAAGTAGCATATCCAAATCGAGATCGGAGAACATTCTGCGGTCCGAACAAAGCAACTCCGTCAAACTGACTCCTTCGAAACAAAATGAGAAATCCGATTCCATTTACTACACATCACAGCATTCACAAGAAGTCACCCCAACTGGCAGTTCCTCCAGAATACGACTAAACGATCCATCTTTAAGGTTGTCTTTCGACGCTGCGAAGTACAAGTCGATAAAAGTTAACCTCCAAGGGAAGGACGATAAGAGCAGTATATCATTAGACTTCTGCGACTCGAATGAAACTAGCGCGGATTTCCTCACTCCCATAAACGAGTTGCCTCCTTCGGGTTGTGAAATCGAGGATTTGCCGAAGCACAATGGAAACGATGAAAGCATCGAGAGTTTGAGCAACGACATCGATTTGGAAACTCAAACTGAATCTGCCCCGAGAAAAATTTACGAGGGTAAGTTTTTAACCCCCAACGCAAAGATGTTTTGTTTGAAAGGTGACTTAATATTCTAGCTATGTTTGATGAAAATCGGTCCAAGATGGCCGCCGCCACAAAATGGCGGATTACACATTTTTTTAAACTCCCTCAATATGGGTATCAAATGAAAGGGCTTGACACTAGTCAGCCCTAGTCTACAACTAGCCACTAGTCTAATAGAATACTATACACTATGATAAATTTCAAATCTAAGAAGGCCGCCACTACAAAATGGCGAATTACATTTTTTTTATTTCACATGTCTGTTTTAAATTTTCAATTTACACATGTAGTTATACTAATAAAATGAAGAAAAAAGCATATTGCATCGCATTTGGCTGCTTAAACAATCCGAATCTAACGTTTTTAAACAATATTATTGTTTAGTTCGTAGTAAGTCTAAATGAATAAGAATGTAGCGCTTCGTCAACCTGGATTGCACTTTATTGGTATATTGGTACCAAGAGTCGCTATTTATTTAAATCATTTTGCGGAGTGAAACCTTCTGTACCTTTAGGTACTATTAGGTATTGAGGCTATTACTGAATTGCCTGACGAGTTGTTACTCTACAGAGGAACCTCCCGAAACCCCATGCGCGAACAAACGCTTGCTCCGTGCGAACGTGACGACGTCGACCCCGCAACAGACACGCAACAACAAGTGCGAGCACGGCGACACAAACGACTGCGGGTACAAGAACGGCACTTACCGAGGCGTCGCCCTTCATAAGGACGGAACAGAGCTAAGTGAGTACATTTAATGAAATTTTTATCGAAAATTACCGCGCAAGTCATTTTGACTAATTTTATAGGAGGGTGAAAAACTGCTTAAATTAGTATTGACTAGCAGATGCCCGCGACTTCGTCTGCGTGGACTTAGTTTTTAAAATCCCGCGGGAACTCTTTAATTTTCCGGGATAAAATTGATAATTGACGTGGTGAAGAACTGAGTCGTATCATATTATTCTGCTAAGAAGAGCCGGCAAGAAACTCAGCAGTTGCTCTTTTCAAAACAAAAAAATGTTACAACATGCAGCTTATCTATCTTGTGGACAGCTGAAGCAAAACAGATCGGTTCCAAACAACATTGTCATTAAGGAATTCATTAACTGTGATAACTTCTACTTACTAAATGTGTGTTTGTCCATAGATATCGTGTACACCGTGTCGAGCATGCAGCTGGGCACGGGGCGCACGGTGCGCTGCGTGTGGCTGGGCGTGCGGCGCGGCGCGCAGCCCGACGCGCAGCTCGACCTCGCGCCCAGGCACACCACCACCGCCTCCAGCCTCGCCTCCACCGCGGATAACTCTCTAGTTCTCGTGAGTTGTAATGAACATAGTATCGAGGTTGCTACAACGAGGTTGCTGCAATACAATGTGCGTCATCGAGGTTGCCGCAATGCAATGTGCGTTATCGAGGTTGCTGCAATGCAATGTGCGTTATGGGGGTTGCTGCAACGAAATGTGCGTTTCATGTTTTGATGCGTACAACTTTACTTACTGTTCGATTAAGCGAACTTTTGAAGCCAAATCATTTCCTTGAATTTCATGTCAATAGTGCTCTTATAAAAGATTTCCAAAAAAAAGCCTCTTAAATTCGATGGGTATCTTTTTTTTTTGTAATGTCAATACTTTGTAACAGGGCAATAAGTCGGTTAGCAGCAGACCGCAGTCCATGTCGCTGCTGAGCCAGTGTGGGGAGGAGCAGATAGCGGGGGAATACAACAAGCATTATGTTACGCTCAAACAAATAGGTAAGACTAAATGTGTATCAGAACTCACCATCACTGTACAGTACGAATGGACAGCACATAAGCAAAGGAGTTGTCCAAAAATGATTTTTTGAACGTTAAAAAAATTAACCAGGATGATTTTAATATAGTTGCAAAAAGTTTCTATCTAGATAATTTACAGATCTGAATAATTTTAAAGATCCTGATGTTGAGAACATTTTTTTTTTATTTGACTCATATATCAACCTTTGCTTGTGATTAAACACTGATCAAAAAAAAAATTTTGATTTGACTCTTATATCGACTTTTGTGAAAAAAAAACATAAGGACCTCCCACACAAAATTGACGATCAGCTGATTGATTTACTATGGGAGGAAAATTTTTTTTTTTTTTTTTTCACATTTCGACCTATGTTCCTTGGGGAAAGTTGTTCAGTTCCATGAGCACATTCACCTCCTTCAGGGTTATTTCACACTTTTGTTACACGTTGTATATTTTGACTATTTGGTGCACAGGCAAGGGGGCATACGGCTGTGTAAAGATGGCGTATCGTAGATCGGACCGTTTGCTTGCCGTTGCGAAGTTCATACTCAAAGAGAAGGTGGGCGCCGCGTTCTGGACGGAGGGGCCGGACGGGCGCCGCTTGCCCTTGGAGCTAAGCTTGCTGATGACCCTGGAACACCCCAATATAGTGAGTTCCAAGTATAAAAAATTTTGGTGAAATAAAATGGTAAACATTTATGGTAAGATAAGATGGTTTGGTAAAAAGTTTCCGTTGTTAGAACTTGGTTGATGTTTTCTCTAAGTTACTTTGTATGTTGTTTCTCTTTTTAAGAATAACTAATCCTATTTCCTATTGTATATAATGCGAAAGTTTGGATGTATGTTTGTTACTCAATCACGCCGCAACGCCTGAACCGATTTGGTTGAAATTGGGCACATAGATAGATTTATTATAGACTGGAATAGCACATAGGCTACTTTATGGCGGAAAATAAGAGAGTTCCCGCGGGAATCCAAAAAAATTCAATCCACGCGAACGAAGTTGCAGCCATCATCTAGTCAAAAATTTTTTTTTTTTATTAGTCCATGACTGCAATCTCACCTAACGGTAAGTGACGATGCAGTCTAAGATGGCAGCGGGCTAACTTGGAAGGGACATGGCAGTGTACAACCCTTACCCCTAATCGGTTTCTAAACACCATCGTACCGGAACGCTAAATCGCTTGGCACGTAGGGTGGCAACTAGCCACGGCTAAAGCCTCCCAATAATTCAGACCAGAGACAATTTTATTCTAAGCTCGGATTGTGCACACACCTTTAAGAACATGGAGAACTCTCATTCATGCGAGTTTCGAATATATCGAATTTTCTCCTTAGGTTAGTGTAATCGATGTGTTCGAGAATGACAAATACTTTCAAATGGTAATGGAGAAGCACGGTGCCGGTATGGACTTGTTCGAGTTCATCGAGCGGCGGCCGCGCCTTGACGAGCCTTTGCTGAGCTATATTTTTAGACAGGTAACTATTTAAACAGGGAAGAACCAACCTATCGATTTCCCGCCACCGAAATTAATTTCACCTTCACCATCTGGGTGCCTCGTATACTTCGACCACTCGTGCGAGATCTTTTTTATTTTTTTATATTTTATTTATGACAAGATAGTCTTTGACTAAGCTATCAAACACCATTTTCCAGCATTAGATTATTTTTTTTTAATTTTTTTCTTTTCAAGTATTTTATTGCTACACATAATACTTAATATATTAGTGAATTCTATTGAAAAAAGGAATATCCGTAAAATCTGGGTTGAAACAGTCGGGACTCATTATGGGAAAGATTTGTACAGATCTAGATTTTTATGGGTCCCGACTGTTCAAGTAGGACTTGGTTTTTTCCCTTTTAGTTTTTATTTAAAATTGAATTTTACACTTTTCTTCTCTAAATATATAAAAGGCAAAGGTGACTGACTGACTGACTGACTGACTGATCTATCAACGCACAGCTCTAACCACTGGACCGATCGAGCTGAAATTTGGCATACAGGCAGCTGTTAGGACGTAGACATCCGCTAAGAAAGGATTTTGGAAAATATCAACCCCAAGAGGGTTAAATAGGGGGTTAAAAAATCGAACCTAACGTGAGCGAAGCCGCGGGTTAAAGCTAGTTATTTTATAAGAAGAGGTAAATTTCAACAATCTTATGATTTTATTGAGGGAGTTAATTGAAAAAAAATTAAGTGAGAATATTTGCTAACCAACTTTAAATTGTCATAGATCGTAAATGGTCATTCAGAATTAAAAATGATCAAACAAACCTGACAATAACTTTCAAATACCCATTCAATGATACCCCACTTAATATAGTTCGTTGACTTTTATTTTTCTTTTTCACAATATGGCGTCTAGTGGTCGCCATATTGAATTTTGATTACTGACATGTCTTTAGTGACACTCCCAAGATCAACACCAATCGATTGACCTAACAATTATCTAAATCGGGCCACGTGTTTGGTCTCCAGAGCGCCACTTACATACATAGACTGATAAACACATTACCCTCCTTTGCGTGCCGCAGTCGGGTAATTATAGGCTTATATTTTCAGATAGGTCAAGCTGTGGACTATCTCCACTCACATAACATTCTACACCGTGATATTAAGGACGAGAACGTAATAATCGACAACAAGTTCCACGTTAAACTCATCGATTTCGGCTCAGCAACATATATGAGCAAGGACACTCTATTTTCCACGTTCTATGGAACCACTGAGTATTGCAGCCCAGAGGTTTTAGCTGGCAACAAGTAAGAAATACTATATTGTATGTTTCGATGTATGTACCACGATAAACGTTTTTGTTGGAACGTCCATGCAACTGGATTGAAGTATGGACGGTTACAATTAAAGTATTTATCGTGGTTCATACTCATATAATATATCATAAGTATGTAAATAAACCACGATATAAGCATATATAAGTCTGAAATCTTTAGTATAATTATTTATTTTATTAAGTACCAGTAACAAAGAATAATAAAACATAAACATATAAATGATGTGCACACAAGAGCAGCTTATCTCTAAGAAAGAGATTTCTTCCAGAAGCCCTCAAATGATTATGTTGTATGTTCTGCAAAGTTATTATTAAAATAGCCTCAATAAAGGTTGAAGGTGAAAACTAAAAGGTCTCAGGTTCAAACACCACCCATCCTCTATCGTCATACCCACTCCTAGTACAAGCTTTACGCTTATTTGGAGGGGATAAAAGGATATTAGGCAACTTCAGCTTGGCCAATATTAAAAAAAATGAAATATTATCAGATACGCGG
Source organism: Hipparchia semele (assembly GCA_933228805.2). Taxonomy (NCBI): domain Eukaryota; kingdom Metazoa; phylum Arthropoda; class Insecta; order Lepidoptera; family Nymphalidae; genus Hipparchia; species Hipparchia semele. The sequence goes on along the minus strand of OW121710.1, from coordinate 13,297,732 downwards.
GCCCTGAGCTGGAGATGTGGTCAATGGGGATAACGCTGTACGTGCTGACGTTCCTCGTTAACCCGTTCTCCGACATCGAGGACATCATCCAAGGGCCACTCACGCTGCCGCAACTCGTGTCCGAAGGTATCGTGACTATCTGATGTTCCCCTTTTTTTTTTTTTTTTCGATGACCAGATAGCCCTTGACTGCGATCTCACCTAATGGTCAGTGACGATGCAGTCTAAGATGTTAGCGGGCTAACTTGGAAGGGGTATAGCAACCATGCCCCAATCGGTTTGTCTGGTTAGTATAGGGGGGGTTTAAGCGAAAAGCGCTTCTATACAGCGCTTTATAAAGCAAGCGTCTAACAGCGCTGATAAATAAAAGCTAATTTCGTTTAGGCTTTTAGTTCGAGTGAACTTATGTTTTCAATACTACAATTGAAATGTAACCTTATGGACTTCAATATAAGATTCAATTTCAAAATTTTCATAACAGCAAATAACGGTTACTAAACTTTTGCTTTCAATAGTACGATTGAAATGTAACCTTATGTGCAGGTATTTAAGACTCAAATTTTTTTGTTGTTTGAATTAAAGGTTTTCAAACATTGATTGCGGCCACGCTTACGCAGATACTTGTGGCTTTAGACTTTGTTTACGTTTACTTTGTATACTAGCTTTTGCCCTTTGATTAACTTCCTATGTTACCCCTTTAGGGGTTGAATTTTCAGAATTTCTTTTTTAGAGGACGCCCGCGTCATAATCAGCCCGATCCATCTTGTGATTTGAGCTGTGCGTTGATAGATGAGTTAGTCAGTCAGTCAGAATATTACGTTGGTTTCACACAGATTTGGAACAGCTAATACGCTGGATGCTGTGCAAGGACCCAGTGCACAGGTGTACGGTGTCGCAACTGATGGCACATCCCTGGATCCGGCAGCCGGTCGCCATCAGCAACTACGTATTCCAGGACATCGTGGACTGTGGTCAGTACAATACGCTTCTTAATATAATAAGGAAATGTTCGTGGTTTCAAACAATAATATATCTTATGCTTGTGTAAACAAATAATCCAATTGTATTTAAATCGTAACCATTGAATTTATTCCGGGTAGTTCGAATCTTCATATAAACGTAGTTTTGCTTGTTCTTGTTTTTTTTTTTTTTTAACAAGATAGTCTTGACTGCGATCTCACCTGATGGTAAGAGACGATGCTGAGGGCTAACTTGGAAGGTCAGTGTAGATTTAACCCGTACCCCTCATCTGTTTCCAGATGCCATCGTGCCGGAACGCTAAATCGCTTGGCGGCACCTCTTTGACAGTAGGGTGGTAACTAGCCACGGCCAAAGCTTTCCACCAGACTAGACCAAAGACAATTCAGAAATTATAAATGCCCAATTGCCCCCGCAAGGAAAAGAACCCGAGACCTTCCAGTTATAAGACCACTGCGCCAGGGAGGTCATCATAACCATTCCAGTGGAACATATCTTGATTTGAAATTAGTTTTCTGTTTTTGTTTACTATCAACTCATGGTCGGGATTTTTGTCTGCAATCTGAAGATTAGTTACCTAGCAACGTTGCTATTTGTCAAAAAAGGGCATACGACTTTTTGTCTATTAACAATGTTGCTGCACTGGTAGCATGGGCAGGAGATAAAAGTTTTATCCCCCGATTTTATCCACTGACAGGGGATAAAATTATCTTTTCCCAATGCTAAAGCATGGCGACAGAGGAGAAGACGATGGATATTTCTATAAGTATATCCACTGAGTTTTATTTCCACCGCTGTGCCCATGCTCTTCGGGTGGATAGAGCTAAGCGAGGGGATAAACGTTTAATCCTTTTCCCGGGGATAAAATTTCTCCCGCCCATGCTACCAGGGCTGGATAACTAAACGAGAGATTACATGTTAAGGCCTGCAAAGACGAGGGACAGTCCTCGCGCATAACATTTAAAATGGAATATTGTTCCCATTCAACGCTAACATATTGTTAACTAAACTATAACGGTTAATATGATCTAGTCGATTTTTCGTAGCCAAACTAAGCATGCTAAATATATATACGTTGTAAAATCATAAGTTTTAAATCGGTTGAACACAAAACGGAAATATTTCATTAGTTCAAAAGTTTGGTCATAAGTTATGTGTGCAACCGAATCAATACCATTATTAGTTTGAGGAATGATATGTAGGTATAATGTAGGTATATCCCTGTACTTTGAGATGTAGTTGCTATTGGTAAGCCATGTAGTGTTGAGATGTTGTTTCTAGATCGTCACGAAGCGAACCCGGAAATGTACTTCAGTGGAAGCTTAGGCTCTCCGAAAAGCGGTTCTCTTGTATCACTGGCCGATCCGCTCGCTAAAGGTAAATCCCCGTCCAATATGCATGATGACGTACCCAAGAATCAATGAAATTATAAATTTTTCTCATGAAATAGAATTCATGGATTATAAAAACACCTATTTATTTTTAAGCTATTGCATAGCTTCTATCGCGGGCCTTGAGCGTGGAGACCAAATCCAGAAATTCCGTAACGAAAATAACCTGACACGGGACTCCTCTCACCGCTAGATGGCTCACCGCTAGATGGCGTTGATAAAAAATGCTATGCTATAGCTTTACCGCGGCAGTCACCGAGTGCCACACGTCTTTTTTCTATTTTGAACGAGATTGAGGTTTATTTTGATAAAATGAAACTATAAAATACAGCAATCCGCCATATTGGATGAAACGCCAATCAGAGTGATACGTCACATCTATCTTCGAACTTTGTCAAACTACTATGGAAAAACGTAGAGGTGACGTCACGAACGACGCCATGAAACCGTCGAGCGTTTTTGCGTGAATTTTAAAACTTATAATTGAAATGGCAATTTTATCTACCAAACCTTATTTTTTGCTGAAATAAGATATTTTTTCGATTTCGAAAATGGAAAAAATTATCCAAGAGTTATTCAATATTGGTCATCATGCCTATTAGCCGAAAATAAATTTTATTCTTATGCATTTTGTTAGCCGTAATAAAGAATTAGTTTCGTTCATGAAATAATAATACGAATTAGTTATTGATTCATTTCGAAATACCTAATTTTAGGTAGAATTCTTCGTAATATATTTTTGTGTGCTACTTCCCTAAGTAAAGATGCACATTTTCTAACGTTTAAGTATCCGTTGAAAGTTGATTAAATAGATATGACCTAATTTTGCTTTTGTATTCCGGTGCTTAGCTGATGACCGCGACTTCGTCTGGTGAATTTAGTTTTTAAACATGTGTGAACATGGGAACTCTGATATTCCGGGATAAAAAGTAGTCTATGTCACTTTTCAGGTCCTCAACTATACCTTGTAAAAAATTACGTCGATCCTTTGCTCATTGTTACGCGATTCAAGAACAAACCAACAAAAAACACTATCGCATTAATTAAATTAATAAGGACGCCATCTTTTTTGATTTTTCAAACTCGTATATCCAAAGCAATCAAACCCAGGTCCAGAGGTATTGTTAGATTGCAACCCCGATGAATTCCAAGCGATCAAAATACTTTTTTCAGAGCGTTCGAACCCTTCAGAGCTAGTGGTCCGTTCGGGCGACAAGAACATTTCCCGCGACGAGCCCAAGCGCAGCTCGGTCGCCCTGCACGCGCTGTCGGGCGAGCGAGACGCCGCTTCCGACAACTACAGCTTACGCTCTTCGGCTGACGTAAGTGTACATACAAAAAAACCTGTACAAGACTGTATTATATGTTGTGTCTCCGAGTCTTATTCTTGTATTCTTGTCCCTGTACCAGAAGAACAAGACTTGCAGATTTGCAGGGGAAATTTTTACTTGGTCATCAAACCCTTTATAACTCTGGAATTAATGAACATAGTTAATCACAAATAATAATATGTAGAATGTACAGCCCAAAATAGAAAATAACATAACTTTTTTCAAAGGAGGACAAAAAAATGTTTTCACTTCACTTATTGAGTTTGTTTGTGAAAAATTTTATTTTGCGCAAAATACGGTTTCTTGTTAAAGGAGGTGGGTTGATAAGGCCCAAAATCCGCCCCTCATACACTCGAAAAAAAAAGTTCCAGATTTCGGCAAATTGTAAATGTATTTATATAGTTGAAGATATAAACTTTATTTTAATATAAAGTTTAGGTGATAAAAAAAATAGTAAGTTACAGAAAATATTACCCAAAAAGAGAGTGTTTCTTTTACTTTTCTTACATTTTCATACATTTTAGTCGTTTTTTAAGCTTTGATTTAATATTTTAGAATGAGGCGCTCCATGAACCAAAATAAATTAATACTCATATAAAAGCTTATAAAAAGGAGCATCATTATCAGTTACGTTTACCATGGTTCATGGAGCGCCTCATTCTAAAATATTAAATCAAAGCTTAAAAAACGACTAAAATGTATGAAAATGTAAGAAAAGTAAAAGAAACACTCTCTTTTTGGATAATATTTTCTGTAACTTACTATTTTTTTTATCACCTAAACTTTATATTAAAATAAAGTTTATATCTTCAAGTATATAAATACATTTACAATTTGCCGAAATCTGGAACTTTTTTTTTCGAGTGTATGAGGGGCGGATTTTGTTGCCTTATCAACCCACCTCCTTTTACTTCCAAACCTAACGATTTATGGAACTATCGTATCATATTTCTCGGCACAGATAGAACGTTGCACTTCACTTCGTACCACAAGAAGACCTATAAATGACCCACCGCGTAGTTTCTAGAGTTCTTTTCACGTGGCATATCATAATAAACTTTAACGCCACTGCATAAAAACGGTTAAAAATACATAATAATCTTGCTCATCAAAAACGTTTTCGTCAATTTTTAACATGCCATTATTACCTCCACTTTTCAGATATTAGATATCTCCTCCAAACCAGTATCCGAAGCGGCTTTGACGGACATAAGTTCGGACGCGACAGGCCACGCCGCCTGCGATATCGATTACGATTGCGACCCGTACGAATGCGACAGCTGGGACGAGTGCGAGCAGGACAGCTTCTCGTAAATACTATAGTGCGAGAGAGATAAAGATATATATATTTGATGTATGACTTATTATTTTGCTTTATAAAAAATGTTTTCAGACGCGCTTGACCGATATAATGCGATTAAGATTGACAAAAATATCTAAAACCGCATTTTATTTTTCTGTCTTGCTCACGTGTGTATAACACTGAGCAGGACAGAAATATAAAATGGCGGTTAATGCGATCATATCTTGACCGCATTGTGCGTTATTAATTACGATTGCGATCCGAATAGGACAGCTAGAACAATTGCGAACAGGATAACTGCTCGTAATCTAGTGGCAGCTAGACAACGTGTTGATTTTTTATTCGTTCCTTTTTATATTGCTTGTACAACATTTTGTACATTATAATAATATGATGTTGCTAATATACCAGTCCATAATACTATTTTATATTTGACATATAGATCTACACCCAGTTCTTATATTCAATTTATCTCAGCTGTATCTATCGTTGAGTGATAATTTGTGAAAAACTTTATGGATTTCTTTTCATCAAAAACCTTTCTAAATTGAATTGATTGGTTGATTATGGAACTAGGCGACAATCGTGTAAATCGCGATATAGCTATTTCTTTCTTTTTAATCTGTGATTAACGTGACACTATCAAGCGATACGCGATGTTCATAAACATTTGTTTTAAGAGTTATTAGCCAAGTCGAACATGACTAATATCCAAGTTTCCCCTCCTACGAACAATCTCGTCAGAGTAATGTTTGTGAAAAGGTGACCTTAGTTCGGCGCTTCTAAGAGACAAATAAGATTATTCTGTGTGTGTCTATATGTGATTGCTACAGTGTGAAAATCGCAATCACTGCTGATTGGCTGCTGTGATTTATTTTTTTGGACCTACTTAATTGGCGCCATTTTGAGTTTGATTGACACCATCTTGTCGTTGTACTTCATAACCAACCCCTTTATTTAATCCATGATTTCATATAAAATATTCATTATAGAGGTCGGTGCGCCATTTGCAATATTATTAGTTCCAGAGACACTCGTATGTCAAAAGTGGAGCTTCAAATTGATCCATAAAAGCTGTCATTTGTATAGGGCCAGCCAATGCACTGTTAACCATAGATTAAAGATAGAGATCAGTGGTACCAGCTAATCAGAGGTGATTGCGATCGTCACACTGTAGTATTTAGACAATCCCCCCAGCTGGATACTTTTGTACAAAGTTTAGTTGGTCAAATAAAAATAGTAAAATGGGACGGGTAAAACTTTGTTTATAGCTCACCCATTTGCTTAAGGCGCATTAAGAAATTTTGTTCCTACAATTCCGCCCTGAAGTCTGATAATTTTGAAGGCATGTTTTGCTGAAAATTTAAACTTGACATTTTTAAATTTAACACTACTTAATTGAGGTTAAGTTAATAATAATAAAATCAAATACATCATCATCAATTTTACACGAATTATTTCACATTGTACCTTTAACTTACGGAGGCTTATAGTTAAAATTATATTTAAATTAATTAATTAATTGACCAATTCTGTAGAATAATTAAAATAATATTAAGTAGCGGATGAATTACAAAAAACATTTCTAATATCTGACTTTTATGACACTATATACTGGGCAGGCTGCGTCTACAAGAAACAACTTTCATGTGACCATTTTGGCTCCATTTGACTGTACTTTTGGGATATTGGGAAAAATAAAATTCAGTTTCCAGTAATTTCTCGAATTGATAAAAATGACATGATATGACAAGTCAATCAAGAGTACTATAGTGTCATTGAGGTCAGTATTTTATATAGAAATTTAAGTAAAAATCAAGACACATTGGTGCATTGTTGAACAGAAGCGACGTTACAGCGACATGCTTTGTCCATACTATTCCAAAGTATACACGAACAATATAAAAGAGAAGCGTCGCTTTGCTTCAATTACGCCAATATGCCTTGAACTTACCATTCATTCGAAGATACAGTATTAGTATTTTTTTCATCTATAAGTATAGTAAATTGATCTCATTACAGCATTTACTAGGAATTGATTTGACACCTTGCCTAATACATTTATAAAATTAGTCATAACAGTATGTAGTATAATAGTGTCATATAAACTAGGTAGTTCTCGAATAAAACTTTCCTACAACTTTTATACCTTCAACCTTATGCGGCTTTACAAACATTTTCATTAATGTAATATTCTCAATAAATTAAATAGTCTAAATGACATTATGTAAGTGCATTGTACATGACGTCATTTTTCAGTGAGTGAAATGTCATGTGCAAATGCTCTAAAGTACGATTCGCAATAAGACCTGACGGAACGCGTCAGACCGCACCATTCGACAATATAATATGGAAATTGGAATAGAACAGGAGAGTTAGGTCACAACTTTAAATATTACACTAGCAAGCTGCTTTCTATCATAAGATATTTCAATTATTGACAGATGATAAAGAATTAGATATTTAAATAGCGTTCCGTGGAATGAACGAGCAGCCGCGAGGATTTCCAGGTTTAATTTTTTGGACTTCAAGTTACATGTCAATGTTCTGATTGCATTGCCGGCCGCTGCGGTCCAATGCGCTCCGTCAAGTCTGAATCGTCCTTAATGTAACGAAAATTCTTCTCATATAACCTGATACAAATAACTAAAAACTCTGTTCTAATCTTCGACAATAGCTCTTTTAATCTAAAATAATATTATAGGAATATAATTATGTGCACAGTTTTGTGTATGAAATTGATCTTTAATCCAATATAATTAGTTGAATATAGATTAAATTTCAATAAAATATTTTTTTTTTTTCATAATTTTTTTACGTTGACGTCTCAATTTTACGCATTAATTTGAAAGTTTTGTTCAATGAATATTTTCAAAATGACGTATATATCAGTATTTGCAAAATATTTTGTATATATTATTATCATTGAGTCATAGGTAGTATTTAGTATATTTTACTATTAAGAAATATTTTATTCTTATGATTACAGCATAATTCAATTGCTCACAAAACTTTTACCAAATAAAATAAACGCGATCAGAAAAGTTTCCTTTATTTAAGGATGAAAATCGTAGCGTTCTTTTACTTACTGATTGTTAAGAAGAACTACCCCCAAAATGGTTTATAACGACAATGAGCTTCTAACAAGCTGGATATTAGTCTTTGGTCATCAACCACAGACGATGTACATTTTTTTTTTAATCCCCGACGCAAAAACGACAGGGTGTTATAACTTTGACGTGCCTACGAGTTGTGTTTGACTGTGTGTGTGTGTGTGCGTGTGTGTGTATCTCTGTCTGTGGCATCGTAGCTCCCGAGCGGATGCACTGATTTTGATTTTGTTTTTTTTTTTTGTTTGAAATGTGAATTAGTTGGGAGTGTTCTTAGAGTATGTTTAATGAAAATCTGTCCAAGATGGCCGCCACCACAAAATGGCGGATTACATATTTTTATTTTAACGATTACTGACTAGCGATTAGGATGTTGTAACATGTCGGGGATGTTTTAAATTTTTAATTTACACTTGTGTAAACAGTTTTGCGTGTAGTCTTTTGGTACTGTCAATTTAATTAAGTTTAAGTTTTGTGTAATACTGAACTGAAATAAATAGCGTTTTCTAACATAAAAATAGGTTGCTAGAAACTTCTAACAAGAACCAAAATATCAATCTTTAGAGTAGAAAACAATTATATTGTAAATACCATTGGATGTAATTTGTGACATATCTATGGTGGGTTCAAAGCTATTATAGAAACTTAATTGATTATGTCCACATTTGGATGTTGAATAACCGCAAGTAATAAGGGTAACTTTACTCTTTCTAATAATACGCTGGGCAGGCTGTGTGCAAAGTCAAAATAAAGCAAATTGTGTCTGGTGACTTTGGCCGTGGCTAGTTACCACCCTACCGTCAAAGACGTGCCGCCAAGCGATTTAGCGTTCCGGCACGATGGCGTATGGAAACCGATTAGGGGTATAGGTTGAATTTACACTGCTATACCCTTTACAAATTAACCCGCTACCAACTTAGACTGCATCGTCACTTATCATCAGATGAGATCGCAGTCAAGGGCTTGTCATCGAATTAAAAGCAACTGGAATAGGCATCACCATTTTGGTGCCGGTCTGCAGTTTTTTCGTTGTAGTTCGCAAAATATTTTGTACCATTATATTGCAGTCATAAGGTTCAGGTTCACACCATTAAAACTCTATTGAGACTAATCTTTTTCAAAAAATCTGTTTTCGTAATTTGAACCTTATGCCTGCACAATACGGTACAAAATAAGTGACGTTCTATTGACCTGACATCTGCAAGATGCTTCAACGAAAAAATCATAATGGGAATTGTGAGAAGGTATTGGACTTTCATGGACTTTCATTGGACATGTCTTACAAGGCTTAAGAAAAGTTACCCTTAAAGCTTAAAATGGTTTAAAGCAAGAAAATGATGTATTGAGTAAATAATTCATCCAAAGTATACTTGAATAGAAATACGAAAACGATTAGAGATTAAAATGAGCCAAAACCGCTTTACACTGTTATTGTGCAGTATTTAATATTTATTGTCTTAGATTTATTATTATGTATTAGATATATTATAGCTTAACCAAGAGCTGATGAAATAAATTACAACATTTGCTAAAAATCATTCTATGTTAATTAACTTGAGTTACCAAGGAGTTACCTAATTCCACATTTCTTGACGTTTTTCTACCGAAAAGCCACCACACAACTTTATTTATATACATAAGTATATATTACACTGGTTTCGTAATACTGTCAGTCAGTTTTGAGTAAGCAGAAAAATAGGGTACGTAGGTTTCCACTGGAGTTCTGACCGACTGGTACCATAGAGTAAACGAGAGTCCAAATTACCTTCAATCAAGTTGCGGGCGATTCGCCGTGCTCTTTGGTTCACTACAACATAAATATAAGTATACTAGCAAAAACCGAATTCGAGACATCATAAACGCTATTTTGCGTTGTCGGATCGGTCGTGTGTTGTTTAAAAAAAAAGACATGTGGCACTCGGGGACTGCCGCGGTAAAGCTATTGCATAGCATTTTTTATCAACGCCATCTAGCGGTGAGTCCCGTGTCAGGTTATTTTCGTTACGGAATTTCTGGATTCGGTTTCCACGCTCAAGGCCCGCGATAGAAGCTATGCAATAGCTTAAAAATCCAACCCCTATTTACTGTTTCTCAAAACAGTGTTATTGAATTAAGTTTTAAATATTCATGCCAGGTCGTTGAGCCGATGCATATGTTCAGCATTTGACGCATTCATTACCCACGTACGCGATGTACTCGCTTATTTTTTTCAGTACTGAAAATTTGAATAGTCTTAAGTCATAAACCAAAGTCCGTTGTGTCGGATGTGTCGAAAAATTTAAATTAAAATATGAAAAATTTAAATATGGACAGTAGAGGTCGGCACCTCTACTGTCCATATTTAAATTTTTTTACGCGACAGAGTCATACTGCTTTTGTCAGTCAGAATTTCCTACTTTTTACCTATTGGTGGAAGTCACGATATTCGATTTACTTATATAATACGTTGATGATATTCTATTTACTTGTAATATAACGACAAGTTGCAGCAACAACGCGTTTGATTTAACGACTGGGGATAAATGTAGCGGATTATCGCAATCGATAAAACGCACGCGGGATTTTATCAACATCATATTGTTCGTGGGTGCCATGGGCAGACAATGGGCATACCTAACATTTCACTATCATGCTTATGTCACATTGTAGCTGATTTCCGCGTGCGGAATGCCTCGTGGATCTGTGCCCAGCCTAAGGTCACATTGAGTTGCCATATTATTATGGCAAATAGAAATGTCAAACATTGTTTTAGTCTGCTCTTGGTTGAGTAGATATTGAAAATATAGAATTATATTTTTGTAGTGATAGATTATGATTTTAATGTAGTCATAACCTAATTGATTATTTAATGTCCGATGCGTCCGTTTATCGACTAGTGCCTTACGGCGGACAGCGGGTTTCGTTGCTCGTGTAGGACGTTATGACCATTCATCGTAATAAAATAATGAAAATAAATGGAGGTTTTATTTTCCCGTGTTCATCCCACTCCATTTTCTGCGGCTCCCCTATATACCTATAATTGTATAGAATTTAATCAGAATTTAAGTTGAACGAATATGATCCAAAAACTAAGTGCGCCACCCCGATTCCATACAGTCTTGTTTACTCTAGCCTAACCCTAGAGGATTTTTAAAACGCAAGACCAGAGAGTCATGACTCGTGACATAAGTTTTGCCATGACTTTTCTGGCCTCGCGCTTTAAAACACTGTACCTATTTATTATACGTAAAATAAAAATAACGACGCACGTGTCGCGAGGTGTACTGCAGCCCCTTTGACTGCACTGCACCGAGCCGGTTTATACCGATTTTTCCGTACCTACGCGACGAAGCGCCACTGCTCACGCATACACGCGCCTCAAGGTAGACAGAGAAGTAGTATAATATATAAGACTTGATGATATCTCCTTTTCAGTTCCACACGAAAGTGATGCAGTATAGCGATGTCAAACGAAATAGAATGAGATACAACTATGTCTATATCCGTCCCTCACTGCGTGCCACGTTTTCAATTGTTGCTCGCAATACATCGTACCTATTAGTATCTACAGTAATCTGTGCATGCGATTGTTAAAAACATCGATGGTTAAAACCGAGTGATTATATTCTCTTGGGCAAACTCTTGGGTGATTGTAAGCCACTTGTAAGCAACAAGACGTACAAGACTACTCTATCTACTAACTATCTACTAATCTGTAGAGATTTCACAGTGTTATTATAATTTAGTGTTTAGATTGTAGGTATTACCCAGTGGCGTAGCGTGCCTTGTCGGGGCCCCGTATAAAAATTTTTTTGGAGGCCCTTATATGAAAGTAAAGACTTTTGAACGCACGCTTAAGGCGGGAAAAAAAGGAATTGCTTTATAGAATTTTGTCATTTGTAAAATAAAATAAATTAGAAAGTTTTTATTCTTTTTCCTTACACACTTTGGGGGCCCCCGTGGCCCGGGGGCCCCGTATAATTGATACGGCAAATACGGCGGTAGCTACGCCCCTGGTATTACCTATCCCTTTCGGCGACACGCTTGGTAGGATTCTAGAGGAAAATCATTCTATTTATGTGCATAATGCATATCGCATTGTATAAATACTGCAAGCTGCAATGACGGGCTGCAATGTTAACTGTGGCAACAATCAATAACAGATATATAACAATTTTATCATTTTTGAAATAAAAATACACTTTCATGCAGTGAATTTTATATCAATTGCCTGATTAATTAATACACATTACAGCTGAGAGATCGTAGGATGTGCAAGATTATGTAAAAAATTATAAATTATATCTACCATCCATTTGGCAGATTTTTTATGCTAGCAAGTAGTAACCAAAAATCAAAAATTGAAATGTCAAATTGTATGGCGGTGCGTCGTTTTTTCGCAAATCATCGCAGATTTTCCGCGATTTTTACACAACTAACAACAAATAATAACATCTTAATACCTCATTTAAACGTAGAACCTAAGTGCTATATAAGAAGACAACAATTGGTAAGATTTCCGATAAAATTACTGACTTTGTACCAATAGTTGAAAAGTGATTATTTTATTGAAAAAGTTTAAAAACTTAGAAAGTTACGTTCCTCCTTTTATAATTTGTTAATGTGTAGCCGACCGTAAGTATGCCACTCTGATATACAGTTTTTGTATGACACAGCAACTTATGCAGGAATAACTAAAAATAATATTTATAGTTTATACTCCAGGAAAAATTATGAGTATATAGGTTACTTCTTACTTCAGACTTGGGGTGGGTTTTATTGCAGGCGGTTTGGGTAAGTTCACTAAAGATTTTAGTTATGATTCGTGGTTTAATGACATAATTGTGATAAATATATACGAGTATGTACAATGGTATGTAATTATTTTAGTTGGAAATATAATACCTACAATTTTATCACAATTGGGATAAGTTCAATTTAATACCAAACAATTGCTATTTTGAGTTGAACAAATCAGGTTTCTTTTACTTTTTCTAATCTTTGCACTTACCGTGGAGGTACCTTTAGCTGACTTAAATAACTCACTGCTTTTTTGGTAGGAAAATAATCTTGGGAGTAGTGGCCATGGAGAGCTCGGGAATAGTAGCACTTTCTTAGGATATTCCTTGCCTTCTATGAGTGTACAAAGTTTTTCCCTAGGTGGAGACTGATAATACATTAGTGTAAGGACTAGGTGACAACGAAAATACAGAGGCATTTGTGCACTTGGCAAAGTTTGCACACATCTATGTCCTGTAGCTTTAGGTTGACATCCAACCTAAACCTAAACCACAATGTCTTTATAATGTCTGAATTGTTCTTACTTAAAGATGGCAATCTTATTAAAGAATTTGTCTAGCACCTTTGAATGATTTATTTCTGGAAAATTGTTCTAGCACATAAGTATGCTGTAGTAACTATAGCACAAAGCTCATATAAATACTACAGGCCAGCTCAGGTCCTATTTGTAAAAGTAAAGACTTTTAGGTGCAATATCATAAAGTAAATATACTATATAGATATATATAGATAAATATATATTTTATTTGAGAAAATTTAGGCAATCACATCAGTTATAAAAGATGAAATTTAAAGAATACAGGGGGATTTATAAATTTAGTCAAATAAATAAAATTGAATTACTGTCTATAAATCATAGTCGTATAAATAATTATCCTTTCTACTAACTTACTCTTGTTTTGTATTCACATGATTATTTGAATGATAACATAACCCAAATACAAATTTTAAAAATTTTGTCTATCTAAGGTAAGTTGTGGGCAACAGCTAGTATAAATCATGGTTGAATGATGAACGTAATATTAACTAATCACTTGCAATGTTATCTATTTTATGCAATTTTATATGATAAGATAGTAGTCATTCTTACATTACATATTCATAAAATGCAACTGCAGTATTTTTTTAAAGAATGCAACATATTAATAACTATAGTTGATAGTTCTGCTGCTTCGCTCGCATGGATTTAGTTAATAAAATTCCGCAGGAACTCTTTGATTTTCCAGGATAAAATGTAGCCATGTCACTCTCTCCCGGTCCTCAACTCAACCCATGCAAAAATCACGTCGATCCATTGCTTTGTTGTGGCGTGATTGAAGGACAAACTAACATACTTTCGCATTTATAATACAACTGTGGTGGAGTGCTCCCGCAATGCCACAAACCGCCAAAAGTGGACGAGCATCGCGCGGGAGGCGATGCGACACAAAACTACTACTGTCGCATCACCTTAGCGGCCACGACAACTCTGTCAAGAATGACAATATAAACAAAGGATTTAGTATAAAGAGTATATTTTGTAAAATAACTCGTGCAACCAAAAAATCTTTCTTTCTTTTCTTTGATGAATGGCTTTTTCCAGTGCCAAGCCAGCAACCAAAAAATATCAATGTGATAATTAAAAAAATTAAAATATTTCTATTCTATTCTATTCTTCTATTCTATTATTTTATATTCTTAAAAATATTTCTATTCTATTCTATTCTGACAATGAAATTGCCACAAGTGAAAAACCAAACTTAATAAGCGGTCATAAGTGCCCAGCCGTTCGTTGGTTACGCGTTTTTCCGAAACGTTTTATGCTATGTATTAATTACCTTTTAAAACAAGGGAGGAAAAATAGATTATATAATAAATACATTTATTAACCGCATGCGTTTCGTACGAGGCCATGATCATTGTGTTCTTATGTGTGATCGTGTGTTTCTTATTTTATTAAATAAATAAAAAAGTAAAATCGTGTTCTATATTTTCCTTCTTGCTTAGGCGAGATATAAAACTGAAAATGGCGAAAACGTTTTTACGTTTTCGAAAATGAAGAAAATGTAATTAATAGAACATGGCGGAATTCCTGAGCAGAGATAATGCTTTAGTTTTTGGCCTCCTTTTCGGGAGATTCGAGGTTCGACGTTCTAACTTTTCGCAGTTAGGTGTATTTAAAAAATTAACTATCATTTGTTTAAACGGTGAAGGATAAAATCGTGAAGAAACCTGCACTCCTGATAGTTCTCCATAATGTTCTCAAAGATGGGTGAAGTCTCCGTACTTGGCCAGTGTGGCTATGGCCTAACCCCATCTCATTCTAGAGGAGACCTGTGCCAAGGTGAATTGAGTGATTTTATGCTAATTGCGGCGCATGCAGTGTGCGATGACCATTTATATACATAAAAGAGTTTTTATTCTCATTTTCCCTCTTCTTTTATCTCTGACAGCATGCGATTATTAAAAATAAACCTGTGACAAATGATAATAGAATGATAATAAAATGGTCGTCTTGAGACGTTAGAATTTAAAAAGAAATAAACTCTTGTTGAACTTGTTGGTAAAAAAAACTATAAAAAAGCTCGCGCGATCACAGTTTTTTGTGCAATATAAAGACGGTTGCGAGCTGGGCGCTGGTCAGTCAGCGTCAAGGTGGTGCGGCGTTCACTATGATTAAACATGTGCTATTGTTGGTTTGTGTGTTGTTCCAGTGCGCACACCCCTATTCCACGTACGTGGCCCCCAGGAATATGATCTTTGACTACCCTGAAGTTAGGAGAGATGAGACCGTGGTCGACGACTACCATGGAACTAAGGTATGTTGCTTCCTTGATTTTCTAGGGTAATAAGTGGGGATTTTATGTCCTTGGATGCAAGCTATCTCCTTGCCGAATTGTTGTCGAGATCGGTTCAGTGGTTTAGGCGTGATTTGTAATAGGCTGAAACTTTTAAAATGCTAATAAGTTTCGTCGAATAAATAAGAATAAGAAAGATCTACTTTCGCATTTATAGCGTTAGTAAGGATAATATTTATTTCCGCTTCTGTTCTTCAGTCAAACATTTACAGCATCCTAAATATTAACAGATTTGACCATATATGCACTAGATTTCTGACATTCTCTATAATGTTTATAATATAAAAAAACTAGTTTTGAGGGACAAGACTTCACCGCTAGCTGATTTTTCCAAAAAAAAAAACATACCTAAATATTTTTGTTCAACATTTCTCATGAAAATACATACATGCCCTTATGATAACACGTAATTAAATACTGATAATGGCTTACATCCTTGTTGTATCGTAAACCAATACATAGAAACACAGTAACAAAAGGAGGTTGGATTTACATTACATGTCTGTTATTTTCTATCATTTATTTATGTACACATTTACCCCATTGTTTCTAAAAATGTTTACAAATATACATTTTACAAATATAAATATAAAAACATTATTAAAAACAAAATAAATGGGTCCCACTTGCTGCGGGATAGTGGTCAGTGGTCAGGGCTCCAGAGTGAGGAACCTCCTCACAATGCGTGCCGTCTCAAGGAGTACCGCCTTCTGTATCCTGCTCTTGATCCAAGTATTAAGCGAAAGTTTCTTAAGATGTTGATCGAAACTTTTCGCTATGAGACCATTAACCGAAACGACCATCGGCACTACAATCGTTGAATCAACATTCCACATGGCGGTAATCTCGTGGGCAAGGTCTAAATATAAGGTCTATATATGTCTGTTATTATTATTATAATGATAAAATAAATATTCAAGGAAAAATTCTATCGGAAGCAATATGGCGATCCTCTATAATAATAATTATAAATAGGAGTACCTATTTTATTTCATTAAAGAATACGTACATATCTAATCTCATTGTTCAACTAACACGTGATCGGAATTATTGTATTTGATTACAACTTATTTACGCTTGACACGTTTGGCGTTTACTAGTATAAAAAATCGATTTCTTGTATCTTCTGTGCTCCTTTCCTAATTCTCTTCAAACTTTTTTGAAAAACCGAAAAGCAAGGCAATTTTTTCTGCTAACGCTGTGAAAATTTCTAGTTTATAGTTTAATTCAATGAAAAGTTACAGCTTTTAAAAGCGTATACCTACTAATTATACAAACAATTTTCAGTGACGTTTTTGCCTTTTTAAATTTTATTTATTTTTAATCTAGAAACAGAATGTTACTATAAAATGTTAAAAAAAGTCCTTTCCATCGTGAAAGCTTTTTCTTACCACTTCGTCTGCATGAAGTTAGGTCCTTAAAAATCTTGCGGGAACTTTCTGTTCTGTTGTTGTCTCCATAAAAGATATAACTCACTTTTCCCGAGTCCTCCCTCACATCTATCCATATGGAAATCACGTCGACCCGGACTAACCAACAAACAAACACACTTACGTACCTATTAATAAGGATTATGATTTTCCTAAACCTCAATAGCCCAACGGTTAAAGGTGCAGACTCAAAACTGAAAGATCGCAGGTTCGAATTCCACCCATTGCACTATTTTCGTACCTACCCACTCCTAGCACAAGCTTTCCGCCTACTTGGAGAGGAGGATATTAGTCAATTTCAGCTTGGCTAATATTCTTTTAAAAAAGCTCTTATTTTATGCCGTCATAACTCGTAATTTTTCTATACACTCTAGATTCGATAATCTCCTTAAACTTGGCCCCTACTTACACAGCGGTTGTGTTTTTGATCGTATAATAAACTGGTTAAGGTATGTACCCAATAATTAACGGCAATTCAAGGGGCACACCCACCACTTAGCTTCTCGTTTTTAATCGTGCCTACGAGTACCTAATATGCAATGCAGTAAAAGTACTGCAACACTGTGTCGCTCGAGTCGGTAATTCTCGTGAAGTGCATGTCAGTGCAATTGTTTGCTGTATACAGTTAATGTGAATCTAATTGGTAGTTTCTCTTATAATGTTCAGTACAAGTACGTAGTCACTTAAAAGTAGTAAAACGTAATAACTACCCAGAAATCCACTCAATATATACTCTGAAGTGTGTTACATATACATAGAACTTTGCTGACTTATGATTCCTTCTAAAAGCCTTCCTGTAAGGGGTATGGGCTGAAGTACACTGCCACACCCATTCCAAGTTAGCCCGCTACCATAGACTGCATCGTCACATACCATCAGGTGAGATCGCAGTCAAAGACTATCTTGTCATTGAATAAAAAAAAATCTACATAAAGTTCTGATTTCGAGCCTCTTGCAGCCCTTTAAAATTAGCAAGAAATACCACTATGTAAGTTAAGAACTTCTATAATTTGATACTGATAAGTAAAGCAAATTGATGACTTTTTAGTATTTTATGTTTATTTTGTTATTGTAGGTTGAATGAACTACTACAATTATTATCATCCTTAAGAACAACTGAAGTTAAAAAAAATATTATTTAGTATAATAATATTATTATACTTAAAAAATAAAAATAATAATAAAATTTATATAAATTTGCTAATTTTTTATTCTAAAAAATTGAATTCAGACAAGTAGTTGGGCTCGTAATGTTGACTTGAATCTGTGACGTCCGATACCAAGAGGCAGGTAAGGCGGTCAAGTAGCAATCGATAAAAGCTATCCGAAGTAGTACGTCAAATAAAGTTTTACTTTATTTTTATTACTCGACCCCACCAGTCTTAGACTTAGCGGCAGGCTTATTCGGAATTAGTTACCGTCCACCCTCAAAGACGAGTCACCAAGCGATTTAGCGTTCCGACACGATGGCCTATAATTTCGATTAGGGATACGGGTTTTTAATTAAAACTCCTTTACCCGCTTCCAAGTAAGCCTCTATCATCTTATCACTATCAGGTGGGATCGCAGTCAAGAGCAGTCTTGTCTTCATCGTCATGAGCACGCGCGCGCGTCCGCACGCACATATGCACGCACGCACATAGACACGCACGCGCACACACACACGCACACACACACACACACACAAACATTACGTAGACTTCTCAGGCGTGCAGGTTTCCTTACGATGTTTGATTTCTCATGATAAAATACCTACTAATAGGTACATCATAGATTTATATTACAATGTATTAGGACTGTGGGTATATATTTTTTATCGATATTGAAGCGTTTGCTTATCATTATAAAGTGGACAACCCTGAACCACTTGAATAGCACGAGTAGGTATAAAAACAAGTTTTTGCGATGTCTTGTTACAAGGGGTCAGTGCACAGATACTGCTGTCGTAATAATCATAATCAATTTGTTATTATATTTTTTATTATTAGCGTCGCAAGGCTAGGCTACAGAGAAACCGGCTGACGTGAAGCGATATGACGAGAATAAGCAACTAGTTTCACTCGTTTGGAATATAGATGCCTTCATTATATAATCGTCAATTGGTATTGAGAGCCTTCAGATTTTTTTTTTTTGGTAAACTAAAAGCATCTACTCGTTTTCGCGTTAGTCCACGAATTTAATAGAGATAAGCTTTTAAAATGATTCGATCGAAGTAATTTTTTTATTCTATGACAAGTGTAAATTAAAAATTTAAAACATCCCCGATATGTTACAACATCCTAATCGCTAGTCGGTAGGTAATTGTTAAAATAAAAATATATAATCCGCCATTTTGTGGCGGCGGCCATTTTGGAACGATTTTCATGAAACATAGCAATTAACAGTCCCGACTAATTCACCTTTCAAACAAAAAACAAAATCAAAATCGGTTCATCCGTCAGACAGACGGACAGACTATATCCTTCTAAGACAGACACACCCACCCACACACACAGACACGTCAAACTTAGAACACCCTGTCGTTTATTACGGCGGGGGTTATTTATTTATATATATAACTTTATTGCATGAAAAGAAAAAGAACATATATTAGTTAACACAAATTGGTGACCTTATCACCAATAGTGATCTCTTCCATGCCAAGCTGTGTGAAGTCTGCCAATTCGCATTGGGCCAGTGTGGTGGTTTATGACCTACACCTACAACGCTTCTATGAGAGGAGACCTGCACTCAGTAGTGAGCCTTTGATGGGTTGTTGATCACCATCAGCCCACATGCATCCACTGTTGGACATAGGCCTCTTTTACGTAGCGCCAACATTTCCTATCCTCGGCCTTTCGCATCCAATCGATGCCTGCCACTTTCCGGATGTCATCGCTCCATCTAGCTGGGGGTCGCCCTACACTCCGTTTGCCGAGACGCGGTCTCCACTCGAGGACCTTACGACCCCAGCGGCCATCAGTCCTCCGGGTTGTTGATGACAGTGGTGAATATTTTCCACAGATAGCAGACCCCTACCGCTGGCTAGAGGACCCAGATTCCGAAGAGACAAAGGCCTTCATAGAAGCCGAGAACAACATCACCCGTCCGTTCCTCGACTCTTGCCCGGTGAAGGCGGACATCAATAGCCGCCTCACCGAGTTATGGAACTACCCCAAATACTCCTGCCCCTTCCGGAGGGGGGACAAATACTTCTTTATGAAGAACACCGGCTTGCAGAACCAGAAGTAAGTTGACTACTTCTCAAGTACAGGTACAGTTCTCTAAATTCTTTATTTATTTCATGTAGGCCAACTTGTGGCTCTTATTCCGGTTCGGAATGCTGATTCTGATGAGAAGAGCCGGCAAGAAACTCAGCAGTTGCTCTTTTCAAAACGAAAAATGTTACAATATGTAACTTATCTATCTTGTGGATAGCTGAAGCAAAGCAGATTGAAGTTGGTTCCAAGCAACTTTGTCATTAAAGAATTCATTAACTATGTAATAACTTCTACTTATTAAATGTGTCTTTACAGACTGTTTAAATTTATGTAACGGCAAATCTACCAATTCTTAAAAAAATCCATTTAACCAGCTGCCCATTCTCTAAAAAATATTTCTTTTGCACGAGCGTGTCGATTACAAACCTTTGATTGGCCGATACTCACTCGCTATTGGCTAAAATGGTCGCAGAAAGAACGCGACCATTCGGCCAATCACCACAATAACTCCAGAGCTATGATTAATGTAGCTCCGTTGTCAGAAAAGCATTTAGTGTGCTTACCCAAACTGCAATTTTGCAGTTAATGCATTCCAAATAATACTAGACACGTGCTTCTTCATATAGGCCACTGCCTTATGCCCTATTAGGTCCCCTGGCCTTATTAAGTCTTTAGTTCTTGTCTCATTTGTTTTGTCAAAATTCATTACGGCTTTTGAATCAACTATACAGCGTAGTTGTCCCTTGTCCCCAGTGTCCTGTATATCCAGGACAGTCTAGACGGCGAGGCTCGGGTATTCCTCGACCCTAACACTCTGTCAGAGGACGGCACCATTGCCCTGGCGGGTAGTCGCTTCACGGAAGATGGTTCAACGTTCGCCTACGCGCTGTCAGCTAGTGGGTCCGACTGGAACACCATACACTTGAAGGATGTAGAAACAGGTAGGGTGTATGTGCGGCTTTAGCGGATGACTTTTTAACCGACTACGGCAAATGCAAACGAAGGGTTATGATTTTAGCAGACTGTGTGTGTATGTATGTGACTCTATAATATTCCATTATAGCGACTGTGCCGATTTTGATGAATGAGATGTCAATCGATGCTGGAATTTCTTGCTGGTTCTCTTTTCTTGCTCGGTCGTTTCTATTCTATTCTTAGATATTTAATGACTATTCAAAAAACCAGCAACACACCTTAGCATTTATAGTTAGACTAGTTGATGCCCGCAACTTCGTCCGCGTGGATTAAGGTTTTTCGATTCCCGCGGGAACTCGACTATTTTTCGGAATAAAAGTAGTAGTAGTAGTGTTATTCCAGACTATAATCTATATCTGTGCCGAATTTCATCCAAATCCGTTCAGCCGTTTTTGCGTGATTGAGTAACAAACATCCGCACTTTCACATTTATAATATTTACTAGCGGACCCGACAGACGTTGTCCTGTCTTAACTAAAACGGAGTGATTACATTCTCTTTGGTCTTAACTATGAATATTGAAACTCTTTGACGAAATTGGCAGCACGCCTTCTGTCAATGTTATGTCAAACGCCATAAGGTTACATCAAAAAAGTTTGAATTGTAAAAGCGGTTACATTAGAAATAATTTAATATGGTGGTTAATATTTCTTAAATTTTCTAATTTTCCGCGCAATTTTCTTAATTTTTTCTTTCATAAGAACCTTCTCCTAACAATAACAAACACAATAAAAAAAGAATTAGCGAAATCGGTCCAGCCGTTCACGCGTGATGCGCTTACCAACACATTAAGCGATTCATTTTTATATATTAAGAAGATATAGTTAGATTAGTAGGAATGCATTCTTTCATTATAATAACAATACTGGTTCCAGTCCATAATAATTATATTAATCGAACTATAATAATATATACTGATCGCAGGCAAAGACTACCCGGAGGTGTTGGAGAAGGTCAAGTTCACGTCAATGTCGTGGACTAAGGACAATAAAGGATTATTTTATGCGGTATGTAATGCTTTTAATGTTTTTATTATCGTTTATCTTATAATTAATTATAAGCATTCTTTCATGCATAAATTAAAAGCATATTAAATTATAATTTATGCATGAAAGAAACTAATTACTGTAAAAAAAGGATTGTTTTTAAATATACTCAAAACGCGTGGTGTAGCTGTACTAGTCAGCTGGTTACACAAAATATTGTGATTGATCATGTTAGACTAGTTTAGGATGCGATTTCGTTCGTGTGGAAAAATGCCATGGGAACTCATCGTTTTATTGAGGGAATGACTTGTAATTGTAGCGCGCTTGCCTACCTGTACGTTCGTTGCCTTCAAGTTATTCTAGGCAGGATATACAGACTTCGGCAAGGTGTTCCACGCTGCAGTTTGTTTGTTTGCAGCACAAAAAATTTGCGTAGTTAAGGTGTTGAGAAACATACTTTTAGCTTTTTAATTTTAGCTAAAGTTGTAAAAAAAGAGACCCCATGTGGAGACTCAACTCCACGCAATCTAAGCACTATACCATCTTAGTTAAAACTAGCTTTTGCTCGCGGCATTGCTCACGTTAAGTTCGATTTTTCAAATCCCTATTTCACCCCCTTTGGGGTTGAATTTTCAAAAATCCTTTCTTAGTGTGCGCCTACGTCATTAAAGGAACCAACTAAAAATTTCAAGTTTCTAACTTCAGTAGTTTAGGCTGTGCGTTGATATCTCAGTCAGTCAGTCAGTCAGGACTTTGAATTTTATAAATATAGATAAGCGGAACAAATATAGGCATAATTAATTATTATCTACTCGTAAAACATAACAATACTCCATTTAGAAATCATCTATATTAAGTTAAACATTCTTTTGTAAAAAAATCTATTGTACACAATGTCTGTCTGTCTGTTCCGTACCCAAAACGGAACCCTAGAACTAAGAAACGTGATTTTTTCGGCGGTTTTTGCTCGACCTTAACAATCGCTGTTAGGATGTTACGGAACCATTCGTGTGCAAGTCTAACTCGCGCTTGGCCGGTTTTTTGTCTTTTACTTTACAAGGAAAAACCTCCTCTTTTTTGGAAGTCTATTAAAAATATGTGCGATTTCTACAATAATATTACCATAAAAATATTATGTTTCTCGAAACTTTGGTCTTGAATTTCAGTATGTATTTATTTCTATAGCATAGCTTGCAATAAGGATAATTCAAACCTATTATTAAGGGGCCGTTCAAGTATTACGTAAGCAGATTTATTAGAATTATTTAACCCCCCCCCCCCCCCCATGCCCTTTGTCAGAAAAAGTATTTTTTTTTAAATATTATAATTGTAATGTTATAATTATAACTTTTAAAATTCCGAACACTTCAAGCATTGACAATGTGAGGGTCGCCATTCGTGTAAAAAAGTAAATAACTACCGATGACGTAATCATCATCTCGACTCCCCTACCCCCCATGTCATCCAACATAACCATGCCACCCCATAGTGCTTACGTAATACTTGAACGGCCCCTAAAGTGTTAAAACAAGTTAAGTTGTTGTATCCTAAGGAAGTCATTTGTATGCACATACATTTTATATGACCTTAAGATACAGGATAAAAACAGTCTTGCGGCCTTTTATTTGCATGTGATGTGCATTAAATTGCTTTAATTTAAAATAAAAATAACAATATTAATTTATTCATACAAGAATCTCACAAAAGTTGCATAGGTGTGTCTTGAAGAATAAATAAAATTAAAAAGCAAAAGATAGGAAATAAATTCATTGCTAATTTTTTATTTTGAAATTACTAATAGAACTACTAATTCACAATACATTTAGTCGGTAAAAGTCCGACACACAACCTCGTGCCTTCCCCGAGCACGGTGATAAAAATGAGGATTTCCCCACGGGAGAAAAAAAAAGGTTAAGATTAGGTTCCTTTAATCTTAAGCTAGGTTAAAGTTAAGCTAAGTCAAGGTTAGGTTAAACTTAGGTAAAGTTAAGCAAGGTTAAACTTAGTTTAAGTTGTAGGTTTAGTAACCGGAGCGATCCTATTGTTTCAGAGATACCCCGAGCAGACGGGCAAGACTGACGGCTCGGAGACTGAGGTCAACCGCGACCAGAAGCTGTGCTACCACCGCCTCAACACGCCGCAGAGCGAGGACGTCGTCGTCGTGGAGTTCCCCGAGGAACCGCTGTGGAGGATGTAAGTTGATAACACAGTCCATTCCACGAGTCGAACCCCTAGGGAACAAAATACTCGCACCTCATTGATCAATGTGCGCGGTAAGAGATAAGCGAAGCCGCTGTAAGGCGGCAGTCTCCTAAAAATCCGAATTTTTGCATAACTATCAGCAAAGAACGATTTTTTCTTTGTTGTTAAAAGAGCAATAAATTAAATACATTTTACGTATATTGTAGTGTAAGATCTGAACTTTCCGTGACATATTTTTTTATTTACTTTGATGCTAACTTTAATAGCGATATTAGGCTCTGAATGTAACTATACTATTTACGTTCTACGCGTTGAAGGTCTCATTCGTACCTGCCATACTAGAATGCAAGAAAAAAACTAAGCAATGAAACATGTCCGAAACCTTGTGCGAAACGCGACAGATGCTAGCGTATTGCGCGGAATAGGAATACATCATGTATTCCAATTCCTAAGATATTCTTTTGCTTTTTAAAATGGCTGTATCATCCCTTAGTAATGTGTATAGGAATTTTATATAAAAATTTTGGCTCTGTAATATGCAGTATCGTCACTTGGAAATACGATGTAATTTTTTCCTGTTTTTTCGGATAGTTAAAATTTGATCTACTGCTGTAAAAACCAAATCTGCATCTGAAGATTTACCATTACATGTGCTCTTAAAGAAAAGGTTTACATGCTGATGGGCAAACTATAAGGATTAAACGCAACTTAAGCGTTTGAAAGCACATTGTAAAAGTTTATTTGAGTAAAAAAGTATTCCATTTCTTATTAAAAAAATAAATATTAAAACAACTTCTTTCGTAGAACTTTATCAATTTAACAGTATTGTGTCGGGCCTCGACGGTTTAATAAAATCAATTCAATCTTTAGATACAATTATGTTCGTATAATTTGAGCTGTGAGGACACACGCTTAGTTTATAAGTTACAATGGTGTCAATTTTGTTTTCTATGTTTTATGTGGCTTGCTGTATTTATTTATGCTTTAAGCTAGTTAATTGCTAATTTTCATTAGTTAGCAATAAAACTTTATTTAACCACATATTTACTGATACCAACAGAAACGCTAACACGCGTATGCGGAGCCAAGACAGTCCCTCGTACGTTAATCATTTTACATATTATCACTTGTATGTAATTTTTTACCGTAACTAGATGTATTGTCATCGTATTGTATCGTGTACAGTGTTGGTATTTTTGTTCACGTCAGTTGCACTAAGATGTTAAAATTATAGCCAATAGTTATCAGTGTTATGATAGTTAAAACCATAGAGTAAATAGAGTTGCGTTTCCGCTCTAGATATACCTATATATCTATCTATGGATGCGCAAGAAATCAATCAATGATTGTCTAGGAAAAACTTTTAAAGGAAAAAGCTTAAAAATGAAGTAATATGTACTACCCGTCCCAGTCAAGTTGGCCGTCGTCGACCGTTACAAAATGACGTCATGCTGTACCGTTAACAAGAAAATCATAATTGTATTTTTTTTTAATTTTCTCTGGTCTGGTCTGGTGGGCTTTAGCCGTGGCTAGTTACCACCCTGCCATTCAAGACGTGCTATACCCGTTCCAAGTTAGCCCGCTATCATCTTAGACTGCATCGTCGCTTACCATCAGGTGAGATCGCAGTCAAGGACTCTTGTTATCGAATAATAAAAAATAAGGTTTTTGAATTATTATTATTTTTTTTTTTTTTGGAAGGACCTTTATATCCAATCCACACGGGTATTGTTTTCCAGCGGCGCGGAGGTGTCGGACTGCGGGCGCTACCTGCTGGTGTCGCCGGTGAAGGACTGTCGCGACAACCTGCTGTTCTTCGCGGACCTGTCCAAGACGCCGCAAATCGACGGCAAGTTGCCGCTCACGCAGATCGTGCACAAGTTCGAAGCGGACTATGAGGTATGTCTTAAATGTTGAAGCATCAATACAGACTGGAAACCGAAAGGGTGACGGGTCGAAACTCTGCCGTTGCGCTAAAGCCGTATTTACTCCCTGATTTGGGGCTGATTTCACCAACTTAAAGTAAGCCTTATCGTGGCATGATGTTTTGACAGATTATTATCAATAGAAAAACTGTCGAAACGCCCAAATCACGTTTCGTCATAAAAAATTCGGATTTTTTTTTTTTTGAAAATTTATAAAAAAAATTCTTAGTCAGGTTTATAACTTTTTGGGATCTTTGATATAAATTATTATAATACTTACTGATGCCTGCGCCTTCGTACGCGTCGGTTTTTTAATTCTCGCGGGAAGTCTCCTATTTTCCGGCAATAAAAATAGCCTATGTTTATTCCAAGCCTATCTCTATTCAATTATCTATCTCTGTGCCTTTCAGCCAAATCGATTCTTTTGTTGCCGCGTGATTGAGTAACAAACATAACTACATCCAAACTTGCGCACTTTTAATATTAATAGGATAGGATAATAGGATAGTAGGATTGTTGGAGTTTATTAGAGTTTATACTCATAAAAAGTAATCGGCTGTACTCACATTGTTGCCCCTTGTCGCAGAACGCGGCGCGCCGCGCGGCGGGGTGTGACTCAGGGAGCCGGACAGACTCCGCAGTGGGTCCTATCCGACCGAACCTGACGTGAGTATAGCCGAATACTTTATATTAGCTTATCTTATCTTTATATGGATACTTTAACGTAGTAACTTTGTTAGTAACACTATACTAACGTTTGCGTAAAGTGCAAAAGTCCTTTTTCGGGTCGATTATACGCTTTTATAACTTGATTCCGAAAGAATTGGTAGATTGATCATTACATAAATAGAAAGTGTGTAAAGACACATTTAATAAGTAGAAGTTATTACACAGTTGGTTGCTTGGAACCAATCTGCTTTGCTTCAGCTGTCCACAAGATAGATAAGCTACATATTGTAACATTTTTTGTTTTGAAAAGAGCTGCTGAGTTTCTTGCCGGGTTTTCTCAGCAGAATCAGCATTCCGAACCGGCGGTAGATTCTTGACTTGTCATTAGAGCCATTAGTTGGCCTACATGAAATAAATAATTTTGAATTTCATGCACAAGTGATCCAAGCACTGAGCTCTATAATTAATTTATGATTAACAAAGGCTACTGTCGTACCTGGTTTTCAGTGGCGTGCACAGGATGTACTACAGGGTAGGCAGATGATACAAAATGGAAAAAATCTTCGGTGCGAATTTAAAAAAACTTAAGGGTAGGCATTGTACAAATTATAAAAAGCCTACCTTTAAGTTTTTATAACTCGTATTGGCGATTTTCTCCATTTTATATCATTTTTCCGCATGTGTGCGCGGCACTGCTGGTTTTGAACCTACTTGATTTTTGCTTACCATTTATTCTAAGATTTTTTTTATTCTTTGGTCTTCAAGAAATAATATTATTCATTTTTTTTTACTTGTTTGCAGTACGTGACGAACGAGGGCCCGGTGTGCATATTCCGCACGAACAGGAACGCGCCGAACTACCGCCTCATCAAGATCGACCTCAGCAACCCCGCTGAGGACAACTGGGAGACTCTCATACCGGTATGAATTATTTTAACCTTTCAATTCTTATTATTTTTTTTTTTTTTCGATGAAAAGATAGTCCTTAACTGCGATCTCACCTGATGGTAAATGACGATACAGTCTAAGATGGTAACAGACTAACTTGGAAGGGGTATGGCAGTGTACATTTAACCCATACCCTTAATCTATATGGTATCAAATATGAATGGGTCTGCTTTGTCTTCCCATGTTGACATGTGTTGGATTAATGTATTGCATTTTTGAAGCTTTACTGTGGAAGCACTGTATACTTATATAGCTTAGTTTGGTTACTTATTGTAAATTTTATTTTTTGAAAAGAGCAACTGCTGAGTTTCTTGCCGGTTCTTCTCAGCAGAATCTGCATTCCGAACCGGTGGTAGATTTATGACGTGTCATAAGAGCTACAAGGTAGCCTACATGAAATAAATAAATTTTGAATTTGAATTTGAATTAATCTGTTTCTACACAACACGAAGATCGTCAAAAACGTTCAAATTGTTTGTTTATCCTAGAACTGTTCTTTTTATCTGCGTACTGGACCTAAAAATAATGAATATCTTATATTCCAGGAACACCCCAAAGACGTACTAGACTGGGCGTCAGCAGTAGACAATGATAAGCTCGTCCTACACTACATCAGAGATGTCAAAGTGAGTAACTGTTAACTATTTTGTGTATCAGAAATATTGAAACCATTAGGGCCGATTTTACCAATATAATTTTGGCCCAACCCAGAAATCAAACCTGGCACCTCTTCATCTGTCAACATGTTTCAATCATATAAGAAAGAATCCGCCAAAAAAGATATAAGTATACTGAGATATCTGCGGATACGGATAGGAATATTTCTTTTTATTCGATGTCAATTTAGTCCTTGACTGCGATCTCAACTGATGATAAGTTACGATGCAGTCTAAGATGGTAGCAGGCTAACTTGGGAGGGGTACGCCAGTGACCATTTTTTTCAACCCATACCCCTAATCGTTCCTACACGCCATTGTGGCGGTACGCTAAATCGCTTGGCGGCACGTCTTGACGGTAGGGTGGCAACTAGCCACGGCCAAAGCCTCCCACCTATCCAGATCAGAGAGAATTCAGAAATTAAAAAATTCCCAAATTGCCCCGCCAACCCTGGTAGCATGGGCGGGAGAAATTTTATCCCCGGGAAAAGGGTAAAACGTTTATCCCCTCGCTTAGCTTTATTCACCCGTCGAGCATGGGCACAGCGGTGGAAATAACACTCAGTGGATATACTTATAGAAATATACATCGCCTTCTCCTCTGTCGCCATGCTTTAGCATAGGGAAAAGATAATTTTATCCCCTGTCAGTGGATAAAATCGGGGGATAAAACTTTCATCTCCTGCCCATGCTACCAGTGCAGGAATCGAACCCGAGACCTCCCAATTATAAGACCACAGCACTCACCACTGCGCCAGGGTCCAGGGAGGTCGTCAATCCGGTCCATCACTAGTCAATAGTCATATTAATATTAAAATGTTTCAGAGTGTCCTGCAATTGCACAGTATGAACTCAGGCGACATGCTGCAAACGTTCGACTTGGACGTGGGCTCCATTGTAGGGTTCTCGGGCAAGAAGAAGCAAAGCGAAATATTCTACCACTTCATGTCGTTCTTATCGCCTGGCATCATATACCATGTCGACTTCAAGAAACAACCATATACACCCACCGTAAGTATAGTTACGCTTATATTGATATTTTACTTATTCGGTTAAACTTACATATTATACAGATATAATTTTTCACACTAATAAATGATTAATTGGTAGATGACGGAAAAAAATATACTGTTTTTTATTATGAGATTTTGGGTTTATTGCAGTCGCCGTTATGTAGTTTGAACTTGAAAAACGTGCAAACTTTGACCAGCGAACATTAAAAGAGTAAAAACCAATAAGGTTACTGTATATCCCAAATAAATAAACAATCTTTTATTTGAGACCATAATGTCCATACTAAAAACATTGTAAACATCAAAGCATACCAACATAGTGAAAGAAATTTAATTTTACTTTAAGTGTCATCAACATAATGTTATACTTAAATTATGAACAAGTAAAATAAAAATAATTTCTTAATTATGCTAAGATAGTCCTATTCTTTCTGCAGGTATTCAGAGAAGTGAAAGTGAAAGGCTTCGACGCGTCGCAGTACGAGGCTAAGCAGATATTCTACGCTAGCAAAGACGGCACCAAAGTTCCTATGTTTATTATTTCTAAAAAGGTAAGAAATCTTGAAATATGTAATCGTCCACCCAAGGCTTGAAATCGGTTTTAATTTACCGGAATATTTTGGTTAATAACCGGTTTAATATTTTAGTTAATAACTGGTTTAAAAAGCTTTTGTCTGCTTAAAGTTAGGTTTTTAAAAATTCGGCGGGAATTCTGTTTTTTCGGGATAAATGTGACTCTCCAAGTCCTCAACTATACTCATGCAAAATATAAAGTCGTGTCGTCACATTGTTGCGTGATTGAAGTACAAACCAACAAACACTTACATTCATAAGATTAGTAGGGATGTTAATCAAATCCATATGTGCAAATAAGACAAATCCGAGAAAATGCTGAAAAAATTCTGAAAATAAAAGTGTGGGTAGTTCGAAAAAGTTGCGAAAGAGGGTATGACATGAATGTTAGTAATTGTATTGTTAATCGATGGCAGGATCTCTGGAAAAAAATCTGAAAAAAAAGTGTGGGTAGTTCGAAAAAGTTGCGAAAGAGGGTATGACATGAATGTTAGTAATTGTTGATCGACGGCAGGGTCTCCCGCGCGACGGCACGAACCCCGCGCTGGTGTACGGGTACGGCGGGTTCAACATCAACGTGCAGCCCAGCTTCAGCGTGACGCGGCTGGTGTTCATGCAGCACTTCAACGGCGTCGTCGCCATACCCAACATACGCGGCGGAGGGTACGTCGGTTTTACACTCCCATACAGTCACACCAACTTTTTGTTCTTGAGGTGGACAAAATTGCAACTAAAGCTAAGGTTATTGAATTTTAAAATAACATTCCGCTCAATTCCGCTGTCCAAGTGCTCTTTGCTCTAGTACCAGGGCTGTATAAATTTATGAAGATGCAGTACCGAATTTCTTCAAACTAAAGTAGCAAACCAAATTGTTCTCATAGTAACCGGGCGTAAGTTTGGGCTATTATTAGCTCTTTCTTATGCTGAGATCTGTAGAGCGGGCTCTGACTCAGCTCAGACTCAAGATAGAGTTTAAAACGAGACACAAATATGCTCTGACACAAATCTGTCTCGTTTCAACTCTGTGTTGAGTCCGAGCTGAGTGAGACGGTTAGTTCTGCGATTGAACGCCGCGCTCGTTCCACGCAGGGAGTACGGCGAGCGGTGGCACAACGCGGGCCGGCTGCTCAACAAGCAGAACGTGTTCGACGACTTCCACGCGGCGGCCGAGTACCTGGTGGCGGAGCGCTACACCAGCCCCGCGCTGCTCACGGCGCAGGGCGGCTCCAACGGCGGGCTGCTGGTGGCGGCCTGCATCAACCAGCGGCCCGCGCTCTACGGCGCCGCCATCGTGCAGGTCGGGTCAGTAGCCGGCTTCCAATCACACGACGACACAGTCTCTGTTGCTGCATCGACTCTAGCGCTACACCAGCCCCGCGCTGCTCACGGCGCAGGGCGGCTCCAACGGCGGGCTGCTGGTGGCGGCCTGCATCAACCAGCGGCCCGCGCTCTACGGCGCCGCCATCGTGCAGGTCGGGTCAGTAGCCGGCTTCCAATCACACGACGACACAGTCTCTGTTGCTGCATCGACTCTAGCGCTACACCAGCCCCGCGCTGCTCACGGCGCAGGGCGGCTCCAACGGCGGGCTGCTGGTGGCGGCCTGCATCAACCAGCGGCCCGCGCTCTACGGCGCCGCCATCGTGCAGGTCGGGTCAGTAGCCGGCTTCCAATCACACGACGACACAGTCTCTGTTGCTGCATCGACTCTAGCGCTACACCAGCCCCGCGCTGCTCACGGCGCAGGGCGGCTCCAACGGCGGGCTGCTGGTGGCGGCCTGCATCAACCAGCGGCCCGCGCTCTACGGCGCCGCCATCGTGCAGGTCGGGTCAGTAGCCGGCTTCCAATCACACGACGACACAGTCTCTGTTGCTGCATCGACTCTAGCGCTACACCAGCCCCGCGCTGCTCACGGCGCAGGGCGGCTCCAACGGCGGGCTGCTGGTGGCGGCCTGCATCAACCAGCGGCCCGCGCTCTACGGCGCCGCCATCGTGCAGGTCGGGTCAGTAGCCGGCTTCCAATCACACGACGACACAGTCTCTGTTGCTGCAGCGACTCTAGCGCTACACCAGCCCCGCGCTGCTCACGGCGCAGGGCGGCTCCAACGGCGGGCTGCTGGTGGCGGCCTGCATCAACCAGCGGCCCGCGCTCTACGGCGCCGCCATCGTGCAGGTCGGGTCAGTAGCCGGCTTCCAATCACACGACGACACAGTCTCTGTTGCTGCAGCGACTCTAGCGCTACACCAGCCCCGCGCTGCTCACGGCGCAGGGCGGCTCCAACGGCGGGCTGCTGGTGGCGGCCTGCATCAACCAGCGGCCCGCGCTCTACGGCGCCGCCATCGTGCAGGTCGGGTCAGTAGCCGGCTTCCAATCACACGACGACACAGTCTCTGTTGCTGCAGCGACTCTAGCGCTACACCAGCCCCGCGCTGCTCACGGCGCAGGGCGGCTCCAACGGCGGGCTGCTGGTGGCGGCCTGCATCAACCAGCGGCCCGCGCTCTACGGCGCCGCCATCGTGCAGGTCGGGTCAGTAGCCGGCTTCCAATCACACGACGACACAGTCTCTGTTGCTGCATCGACTCTAGCGCTACACCAGCCCCGCGCTGCTCACGGCGCAGGGCGGCTCCAACGGCGGGCTGCTGGTGGCGGCCTGCATCAACCAGCGGCCCGCGCTCTACGGCGCCGCCATCGTGCAGGTCGGGTCAGTAGCCGGCTTCCAATCACACGACGACACAGTCTCTGTTGCTGCATCGACTCTAGCGCTACACCAGCCCCGCGCTGCTCACGGCGCAGGGCGGCTCCAACGGCGGGCTGCTGGTGGCGGCCTGCATCAACCAGCGGCCCGCGCTCTACGGCGCCGCCATCGTGCAGGTCGGGTCAGTAGCCGGCTTCCAATCACACGACGACACAGTCTCTGTTGCTGCATCGACTCTAGCGCTACACCAGCCCCGCGCTGCTCACGGCGCAGGGCGGCTCCAACGGCGGGCTGCTGGTGGCGGCCTGCATCAACCAGCGGCCCGCGCTCTACGGCGCCGCCATCGTGCAGGTCGGGTCAGTAGCCGGCTTCCAATCACACGACGACACAGTCTCTGTTGCTGCATCGACTCTAGCGCTACACCAGCCCCGCGCTGCTCACGGCGCAGGGCGGCTCCAACGGCGGGCTGCTGGTGGCGGCCTGCATCAACCAGCGGCCCGCGCTCTACGGCGCCGCCATCGTGCAGGTCGGGTCAGTAGCCGGCTTCCAATCACACGACGACACAGTCTCTGTTGCTGCATCGACTCTAGCGCTACACCAGCCCCGCGCTGCTCACGGCGCAGGGCGGCTCCAACGGCGGGCTGCTGGTGGCGGCCTGCATCAACCAGCGGCCCGCGCTCTACGGCGCCGCCATCGTGCAGGTCGGGTCAGTAGCCGGCTTCCAATCACACGACGACACAGTCTCTGTTGCTGCATCGACTCTAGCGCTACACCAGCCCCGCGCTGCTCACGGCGCAGGGCGGCTCCAACGGCGGGCTGCTGGTGGCGCCCTGCATCAACCAGCGGCCCGCGCTCTACGGCGCCGCCATCGTGCAGGTCGGGTCAGTAGCCGGCTTCCAATCACACGACGACACAGTCTCTGTTGCATCCACTGAGTCGCAATAGTATCCAGCATCCCCCCCCCCCCTTTTTTTTCTGTAGGAGGGGAAATCCTCATAGACATCCGACATCCAAGGCGACGGATAGTGTCGGACTCCTACCAGCATCCCCCTACGACTCGTGTAATGTCGCTGCATTTAAATAAAAGGAGACATATTATTCTATCATAATCAGGTCATGAAAATCGCAGCTAGCACAAATCACATCGCGTTTGTTTACCAAAGAGATCGCTGTATTACTACTGGCGCCCGCGCCGTTTCTCCAGAATAGAAGAAACTCAGGAAAAACCCAACATGTAGCGCCACACAAACCCACTCAAACTTCAAAACACACTCGACGTACATTTTGGGTCCGATACCGGAGCATCATCAGATGGATTACAAATATTACTTATTCTTTTAGTATTATCATGGAATTCCGCAAAGTAAAGCCTGCTTCTATCTAATATTTAATTAAAAAAGATTGATAACATTGCAGCGTGCTGGACATGCTGCGCTTCCAGAAGTTCACCATCGGCCACGCGTGGGTATCGGACTACGGTAGCTCCGACAACCAGACGCAGTTCCAATACCTGCTCAAGTACTCGCCGCTGCACAACATACAGCCACCTGACAACGGTGGGTACAAATTACAACACTTTTTTAAAGTACCGTCAACGAGTATTTTTTTTTTTTTTTTGATTTTGTTAGTCCTTGACTGCGATCTCACCTCATGGTAAGTGACGATCCAGTCTGAAGATGTTAGCGGGTTAACTTGGAAGGGGTATGGCAGTGTATATTCAACCCAAACCATTAATCCTGTATCTACACGCCATCGTGCCGGAACGTTAAATCGCTTGGCGGCACGTCTGACGGTAGAGTGTTTCTCTGAAATGTCTTTATCCCACTATGTCGAAGCCAAAACGAAACGTTATAATTTTAGCAATCTATGTATGTACGGGTCAGTTAACTTGTGTTACTGTATCGCCTAAACTACTGAGCTAATTTGGTTAATAATACTGTCATTTACTACAAATGTTCATGGGCGGCGGTAATCAGGACGTCATCTAGCGTTTTCGACCATTTACGCGCGAAAATTTAAAATGAATCATTTAAATGCATTGTTTTAGTACTTATCGATTAAATAAAATTTTACCACCAACGGGAATGGCTCTGCTTTTGCCTGCCTGTTTTGACATGTATTGGATTGTATTTATTTGTATTTGTATTGTATTTATTTTTACTTGTATTGTACTCAGGAAAATTCATCGTGGAAGCACTGTATACATAGCATAGTTTCATTAACTATTGTAAAAATTTTTTTTTTTTTTTGAAAAGAGCAACCGCCGAGTTTCTTGCTGGCTCTTCTCGGCAGGAAAGGCATTCCGAACCAGTGGTAGATTCATTGACGATTCAAAAGTGCTTGTAAAAGTTTATTTGAATAAAAAATATTTCTATTCTATTCTATTCTATTTTAATAAATTTTCTAGTAGTAAATTATCACTTTAGGATTAAATTTTCTTTTTTTTTGGCTTTTCAAAAAAAGAGTAAAATACCGTATTGTTGGTGTCCAGTGAGCCGCGCGGAGTACCCGGCGACGCTGGTGCTGACGGCGGACCACGACGACCGCGTGGTGCCGCTGCACTCGCTCAAGTTCATCGCGACGCTGCAGCACGCCGTGCGCGGCTCGGCGCAGCGCCGCCCGCTGCTGGCGCGCGTCGACACCAAGGCGGGCCACGGCGGCGGCAAGCCCACCGCCAAGATCGTGAGTGCACTTTCAATTCAATAGTCTTATATCATGTGGCTCTTCTGACAAGTCAAACTCTACCACCGGTTCCTTTTTTAAAATAGTGGTTGACTTTTGCAGAGATTAGTAATTAATACAGCGTGTAATAGTTGTTTTCCCGAAGTAGAACGCTTTGTCCTTCAAATATACATAATATGATATATTATGTAATAGCTCAACGGTTAAAGGTGCGGACTGAAAACTGAAAGGTCGCAGGTTCGAATCCCACCCGTTGCACTATTGTCGTACCCACTCCTAGCACAAGCTTTCCGCTTATTTGGAGGGGTTAGGAGAATATTAGTCAACTTCAGCTTGGCTAATATTCTTTTAAAAAAAAATAATTATCAAATCAGTTGTTAGACCAAGACAAAATCGTTGTGGTGCGGGAAAAAAACCATTAAAATTTCAGTTAAACTAGTAATATAATCATTATTATTTTTAACGTTATTCCTTAAAAATATTTTTTGTTTTTTTTTTTTTAATTTCAGATTGAAGAACACACGGACATCCTGTGTTTCATGACGCAGTCCCTCGGCCTCAAGTTTGAGAAGTAATCTGTTGCCATAACTACCAGTCAATAGTATTAATTGCATCAAGACGATTGAATTAGTATTATGTAAATATATACAAAGCACACAGTCGAATTACCTCAGGCCTCCACTCGGAGGCTGGTGATATTGTTATGCATTGCTGCTATTTTATATTGAATAAACTTTGTTTTTATTTTTAACGGCATTTTTTATTTTATATACCTACATTCAATTTGAACATTTTCCAACGCAGCAAAATTTTATTACCCGCATTACTAATAGTAGGATTGGTAGTAACATGGGCAATAAACATTTATGATTCGATGCATGACGTTAGCTACCTTTTGAAAGCGCAGCAATATGACTGCATTTAAATAGTCCGAATCGAATGGCAATCTAAAGGTAAGACTTCCAATCTTCGAGCCAAGCGTCAGTCGCCCGCGTCAGTGGCGTTAGGTTAGGTTACGACGCGAAGGTCGGAAGTCTACCTTTAAACTATAATTTAAAAAAAAATAGCATTTTCATTATTGATACTTTTTTCTATAGATATTATATTAAAGAATTAATTAGACATATAAATAGATGCATAAGTATTTATACAAGGTGTTAGTTAATGTCCCTATCCTACCGAAACCCATAAGTTGGGGTCGGTGTATAGATACATGAAAAAATATCATGAGACGTGTAGCTCATATCCTGGCCAAGTTATGAGGACTTCAAAAATTCACCATAAATGTATAGGTGGCAGCCCTTTAAAACAGCTGATTCAATGGCAATGCACTGCCAACGATAAAAATATGAATGAAAAATCTTAAAAGTACTTCTATTGTACTGCTGCGCTGGTATCCTAGTTTCGGCCTACAACGTACTACTTGCTATGCTATAACGTTGCGATAAAATATTCCAGATGCGATACCTAACCATTAATCGGCATGTAATTAAACCTGTAACCTGTAGTTTTGTTCAGTAGAGTGAAAACCGATTAGAAATCTCGTATTTTTGCAAGAATATTCCCGACTACTTTCGGACTCCATAAGTTAAAGTCCGTACCTACGTAATCCATAAAGTGACTGCCGCCTCTTTATTTGCAGGTAATTAATATCTCGCGTTGTGGTTTTGATTATCTCTATGTGAATGAACAATGTGTGTGAAATTTTTAATAATAAATCAATTGCAAAACGATACAATAATTATTATTATCGCTTGCAGTACAGTGCAAGCATAGTACTAGCATTAGAAGTTGAAAGCGAGCGGTATTCGGCGTAGTGATTTGCACCGGAGAAGTGATTTTTCACCGGAGAATCACCGGTGAGTCACCGGTGAAAGTAATCGGTGTTTAACCGATTATTATTGAATCATAACTCAAGTAATTTTATTATTTAAATAAAAAGAAGTTTGTTGATCAACATTGTTAATTATTTAATAACATTTATTCAAGTACAATTACTTTATCATTATTTCCTACCTCCTTAAATAATAATTATCATAATAAAGTAAAATATTTTTTTCTTAATATTTTTTTTATTTAAAACCTTTACAATACATCTAATATCATTTTGAGTTCACACAATATCGATGCGCTTAAAATTCCATTGCATTGTACTAGAACATTAACAGTTAAAAACATTTTAATTGATGCTAAATCTGTATTCGAATTCACCGGAGATCTCCGGTGAATCTCCGGAGAATGGCAAATCACCGGTGATTTTCACCGGTGCTCGCCGCAGGTGCCGCTCTAGCTAGCGGCGGGCGGCTCTTTGGCGGCGTTTCTTTGGCGGCGGCGCGGCGGTACGGTTCGAAACACCGCCCGCCGGTAAGGGCGAGCACACATTGGGGTGTGAAGTCGCAGTATTGTAAAAATCATAGACGTCGCACAACGCACCGTGGAAATGTCCGCTGTGCACCGTAAAAACCTGTACCATTCTATCGGTATCCACACTTCCCAGCGTGTGCATGTCAAGATGATTAATTACGATAACGATTATCTGATTTTCTTGATTCAGGAACGTCCTGTCCTTTGGGAGAAACCAATGGAAGAATACAAAGATAAATTTCTACTAAAGTACTTAGTGTGGTCCATGTCTCATTAGAAACTAAACTAATGGACAGAGTTTTCTCGTACGATGTCCTTCCTATGCGATGAAATTTTTCGTTGCGTAAACGCAACCGCAAGTCTTGTTTGTAGCCTCGCCTTTACTTGCACGGCGCGTCAAAGTAATATTGGTGTATCGTAAAATTACGTGGAATACTAGGGCACCATGAAAATAAGGAGACTTAGAAAATAATATTTTTTGATAGTGTTTGTCTTTAGAAATTTTGCCTTTACCTCGGGAAAAACAACACAAAATAGGTACTTGTATTATGCAAGATTTTTGCTTAACTATTTTTAAAGGAATTGGTGATAATTGCGAGTGCATTTAATAATTTTGGAATCTAACAGTAAATACCAAATGTTAGGTACGTTCCTGAGATGAAAATGTGGCTTTTCAAATGTAACACTTTTGTTAATAAGTAATTTTTAAATTGCTACCTAAAAAAGTATTCAGTTTTTCATTTTACAAGTTATTTGCCAAAAGATAGTCAAAATATTGTTTTAGGACTAGGGATTCGATGACCTCCCTGGCGCAGTGGTGACCGTTGTGGTCTTATAACTGGGAGGTCTAGGGTTCGATTTCCGGCGGGGGCAATTTAGGAATTTATAATTTCTAAATTGTCTCTGGTCTGGTCTGGTGGGAAGCTTTGGCCGTGGCTAGTTACCACCCTACCGTTAACATCGAACTTGTTTGTACTAGGGAATCAGGAATTGAAAGGGATTTATGTGGCGTGTTGTTATTATGTCTAGTTAGGGTTTCCAAAATGTTTTTTTCTTAATTAATTAATTATTTTTGTATGAGTTTTTGATAATTAATTTTTACTTTTTACCACCGCCATTGTGTTTATAGGGTCAAAGTGCATGGGTGATTGCTGGTAAGTTATACACATTAACAAACACCTTGTATAATCCCAAAATAGTTCAGCAATGGTCCATTACTAGTCATGTCAATGAAGTCACGTGTTTACGTAGACAGAGAAGACAATAGTACGGCCATATTTACGTTTTAGCTCAACTCCATTGGAACGGACTATACAGGGCGTCCCACGGCTATGCCACATGGAGGGGAAGTACCTTAAATATTGTAGATGGAACATTTTACTGAAAGAAGACTTCATTTTAATTTAAAAAACAATTTAAACTGCATTCATAGATTTTTAAATAATTGCCTGGTTGAACCGGGACTCGAACCCGCTATACGAGAAAAAAAATTAACCTGTATCTTTATTATACCGATCGGAAGGCTTCATCGTAAGGATTATTTTTTGTTAAATAACATAGCATGAGAAATAAAAGGAAGACCATGAATTTTAGCCTTTGATGTAAAATTTTGTTCAGAAAAATGAAAAGATGACATTGGCGTATCGACATACAACTGACATGAACTATTACTAATGAGTACCCACTTGAGAAGTACGCATCATTTCCCGATCCTTACTATCCTTACTAATAAGTAAGGACTTATATTTTGATTTGTCCTTCAATCCCGCTGCAATTCGTAGCTCTGTTGCAGCGGGATTGAAGGATACGCCAATGTCAGCTTTTCATTTTTCTGAACAAAATTTTACATCAAAGGCTAAAATTCATGGTCTTCCTTTTATTTCTCATGCTATGTTATTTAACAAAAAATAATCCTTATGATGAAGTCTTCCGATCGGTATGATAAAGATACAGGTTAATTTTTTTTATCGTATAGCGGGTTCGAGTCCCGGTTCAACCAGGCAATTATTTAAAAATCTATGAATGCAGTTTAAATTGTTTTTTAAATTAAAATGAAGTCTTCTTTCAGTAAAATGATCCATCTACAATATTTAAGGTACTTCCCCTCCATGTGGCATAGCCGTGGGACACCCTGTATATGCATGTATTTAACAGGATACTATTGCCATACTCTCTTTTGCGCTGCGTCAGCGCGTACTCGAACCTAAAATAGTACTATGATAGTACTAGTCCCGAAAATTCAAATTTTCATAATAATTTTTTATGGGATTCTTTGAAGGTGAACATGTGTATAGGATGGATAATTAAAACAACTTTTGGATATTTTATTCCTTTTATTGTTATACAATGCTAACAGCACAAAGATGTGTTGGAACATGCTCCAAACTATATAATATAAAGTATTAGTTACTTAAACGAAATAAATAAAACACTTCCTTTAGCCATTGCGGGCTTTTTCCAATAATATTAATAATAATATTTTCATTTCTTTATGCGTTGTTACTTGTGCAACATTCAACATGAAGAAATTCTACCAATGGCCTCGATTTAAAATGGTCTTTAGTAATAATTAAAAGTTATGAGACGTGCTCCATCTTATTTTAAAGGTTTGGACAGATAACCGCTGTGGCGAATGCTGAGTGACGTGCTTTTAAACATAAGGATATGCCGAAGACACCTTGCTGCGATAACTCGCGGTCGCAGTTCGACAAAATGTAGGCAAATACAAGACCGCTTCCTAATCGATCGGTACTGTATCTTTGTTCCCGATACAATCTGTACCAATTTGGTACAGTTTCAGAAAGTGTTTACTTGCGCTGATGCGAGGCGGTAAGCACTTATTGTATGGAAACCCTCACAATAATGAGTAAGATTACATGAAACCTCGTCAGTTATAATAATTAATTAATAATGTGTTTATATAAAAGTAATTTATTATTGAAATAAAAGCTGTTGGTAAAGCAGTAAATATCGCAAACAGATACTGCACAGACATATAAATGACAAAGCATCCGTACTCTCACATGCCGAATGATACATCACAAGCTACGGGCTGCGAAGTTTACCAAAATATCTACGTGAAAGCAAAATATTTTGTATTTACATCGCAGTCAAATGCCTATTAATAAATTATAATTTGAAATTTACTTCATTTTATAACTTAAGAATAGAATTATGGAAAAGGAGGCATGCAACCATGCGATTGTGCAAGAAAATTGTATTCATTTAACAACTTAAAACTTATTTACATGTATAAATGGTGGCATATGTTTTAAGCTGTCAAATGGACACGATTTCTTCAACAATCGTATGGCAGATCGAACTGGTGAGAAATCGCGAGTATCGATATTGAGGTAACAACCATGTGCCGCTGCCGCGCTTCGTCTGTCCAGGCCTTACGAGACACTAACTTAAGGGTATTGCTGATATCTATAGAGTGAGCACACTGACTTAGCTCGGACTTAAGATAGAGTTAAAACGAGACTCAAATATATGCTTTGACATAAATCTATCTCGTTTTAACTCTGTCTTGAGTCTGAGCAGAGTGAGAGTGCGGTCTATAGATTTCAGCCTAAGAGCTATCGACTCGTACAATAAATATCGCACAATCTACAGATACATATAATCATAAATCGACTAAATCAATGTGAACGCACATTACTATCGAGCCGAATGCGCGCGGCGAATTAGAATTCGCTAAAACGACGCATTTAAAGTACTGAAAAAATTTATTGAATTTATTAATGTCGTAATGTGCGTTCAGCTTAAACAGACCCATTACAATGAAATGTACAATCACATGCGTACATTATACAACTGATCGGTCGAATCCATGGAACACATTATAATTACACAAAATAAAACTAATTAAACTAAATAATAATAATAATGTTTCCGATCAATTGTATTCCCGTTTCTAATTCATTATACATGTACATTATACTTTAGGTTTCCTCCTAGGATTAGTCATCAAACTATTAAATATTTAGTTGATAATTGGTTACACATAGATATGATACTTAAATAACAAGCAACCTTATCCTAAGTAGATTAGGCATACATACTACATCTACCGGTGTACCGTATTTAATCGAGACGAAAATCTCGTATTTCCATTTACGTGTTCTATAAAAGAAAGAAATATTGCAAGTCTTATTCAAAGTGTTTATTTACAAAGAGAAAATAATGCGGGATGTTGTGAGCAATATTTTCTTTGAAAATATTTTTTTTTAAATGTATTTTGTCTCTTATCTCAAAACAATTTTTTTATTAATAATATTTTTTTTTTCTCTCAAAGTAGTATCTTATACTGTACGTCAAAGTTGGCGAATCATGGCCCTCCTATATAATTAAGTCTGAACGACTTCAACTATAGCAAAGTCAGTTTGAATTAATTAAGAACATAAGGCCAATGAAATTCTATATTTTATACTCTAGTTAGTAAATCAAACATTTCATTGTTTTAAATTCCGTACACTTGTAAGTAGTAAAAGTGGTAAAAATTATGCCCACGTCATGCAAGACAAATACAAGTGTTCATTATTATTCTCTTATGACCGAATTACTGAAACGTAGTTAAGTGTCAATACTGAAGAGCGTTCCGAACGCTAAGTAACTGTTTCTGAACATATTTTGCACCAAGAGACGTATCCGTATTTGGCCGTTACTCTATCTCTTATGGTACACGTAAAGGGAACACGCGAGAGGGATTTACTTATATACTAAAATTACACATTTCATAGTTTAGGGTCAGGGAAATATAGTGAATATACATCTAAGTAATAGTTAAAAATCGAGGCCACACGTCAATCGCCGCGGCCCCCGTCGACTGTCGCGTCGCAGCTGCCATCGACTGTCGCGTCGCAGCGAGGCGGGCGCGTGCGCTGCGGCCGAGGGCTGCGGCGATCACTATCTGTTTAATTCACATAGCTTACCCCTTCGACATGTCTCCAGACTCTTAACTAAGTTGCTGCGTTTGCATCAAAGGAATTAATTCGCACTAGTTAGACGATTGGAGTTAGTTTAGACGGGACTGAAGTTTACTATTAAGTATATTGGAGCTAAAGAAATAATTAAATTAACAAAAGCTATTTAAATAAATAAACAATTGGAGTTATAGTATCGAAAAACTTCAATAAATTCTATGGCAGCACATATACAGACAATCTGGAAAAAATTGCAGATTATAAAGTCCACAGAAAACAATCTGCACCAAAAACAAAATGGCGCCGTATGATACAGCCAATCACAGACCAGCTATTATTGGCTCATGTAAAATTACTACGTTTTAGATGTGGCATTCTGAATCCTTACTTTGTTCAACTGGCATGCACTGCAGACGTGCATTAGTTGTTTGCATTCCTTACATACTCATAAGTTGTGTTCTGATGTGCGTTTCTATGTATATCTATTTCGATATTCTAGGACACATTATGGTTTGTGGAGTCGATAACTATTACTTTATGATCACAATAATTCAGATACACAGTCGTGTAGACAGGTGGTCAATTTTCAATTTGAAATTTCCTAATTACTACACCATTCCCTTGCTCATTGAATGCCATACAATAAAAAAAATGATACCAGCCGAATTGATAACTTGATCTTATATCTTGATCTTGATTATAACTTGACCGAATTGATCCTTTTCGGAAGTCACTCCAAAATAGATTGCAAACAATTTATGTTACTTGAGCAAACATGTCAAAAAGGAGAAGCTATTTGAAGTGAACTACAGTCGCTACTTACCTAAGCTGTCACCATGGCCGCATGATGCAACTTTGGCCTTCGCTGGGCGACCCCCGGCGCGCCTTTCCACTAATTATTATCACTAAGTTACTCTAACTCTATAGACTTACAATAAATCGCCGCTAGTCTCGTTAGAGCCTTCTCAGACTAGAGACTTTTTGTCGCACAACTTTTCGCTGTCACTCTACTCAACCGTGGAATTGTCTTAAAAAATAATACTACAGTGTGACGATCGCAACATCTTCTTTTTTTTATCTTTTTTATAAAGAATAAGATCACTGTGTCTATTCTAATATTATGTATGGTGTACAATAAAAGTATATTCATTCATTCGATATTGGCCAAGCTCATCTTGACTAATATTCTCCTCTCTCCTCCTTTTCTGTGTCTTGATGTCAATATTTGTCACTTCTGACAGTGACAGTTGGCGAGTGTGCCACTTGTCTATGGCGCACCCGAGTCATACAGATTAACATTTCTATGGTCCGAGTAATGCCTTTCAAAAGCTTTTCTAAGTTCTACCAAGAAATTTGGGTTTTGGCCTTGTTTTGACAGAAACATAAATTATGGCCATTCTTTAATGTTGATTTTACATGAACAGTAGCAACAAATTTCAGACAGTCCTACAACTAACTCAAGATAGAGTTAAAACGAGACAAGCATACTATTATGATTATGTCGGGACATATGTGTCTCGTTTTAATTTTGTCTCAACCCAAGTCTTGAACTTTAGACCTGTCCTGACAATTTGCTACCAAACACTTCAGACATCAGACAAGTCA
Source organism: Hipparchia semele (assembly GCA_933228805.2). Classification (NCBI taxonomy): domain Eukaryota; kingdom Metazoa; phylum Arthropoda; class Insecta; order Lepidoptera; family Nymphalidae; genus Hipparchia; species Hipparchia semele. Next base: position 13,253,155 of record OW121710.1, on the reverse strand, counting down.
GTGAGGAATCCCTGCGATAGACCTATGTCCACTGTCCAGCAGTGGACATCCGCTTTAACACTTTGTATCAGCGGTTACGAGGAATGACCGATTTAATCACCACAGCGAGGCTAGCGTTCATTAGCTAAGACACAATGTCGTGTTGATATACGATCACTTACTTTTTGTCGTGCGACATGTCCCTAGTATGACCTACGCTAAAACATTTAAAACCGTTTCTTTATCGTATGAGGCGCCGGCAGTCGCCACATCGAAACGGACCGTTTTGGTTCGGCTTCACAGCCTCTTGGTACGTTACGGTATATTATAACGTTACTACGTTATATACCGATACTTGTCTACCCAATCACTTATCTACCTACTATATAAATAACGAGATAGCGGTACAATAGGACCACCTTTATAAGGTACATCAATAATAATAAATCATTAGCTCAGGAAGAAGTAATCTCGTCAACTAAAAGCAATTGATTTGAAACACAAGTCATGCTGTCTCGCTAATATTTCGCCACCATGAAGCGTACGCGATAACCAGTAGCGGATGAAGATATTCAAAAATATTATACGTGCTATATGTGCACGCATATATCAGTTAGTACGTACCTATATTGCTGTAACTTATAAAAGTGGTCAACCTATATATGTGAAGTGTAAATCACTTAACGCTACATAAGACTTATATATTACTTCCTTACAATAGTTTTACTTTTAGCTCCCGATATTTTGCAGTTTACATTTGATAAAATAAATACTTCGTACCTATATTATTTTATAGGTTTTTTGAGTAATTTACATACATCAGGAGTCGGTTCGAGATTAAATAGACTACAAATCGCGAACTATAACAAAAAATATACATATTTGTATTTCTAAAACAATAGGAAAACGTCTACACTATAAAAAAAAAGAAACTAAACTTGTTGCATGACCCGAGATCAAAAATAATATGTCTTTGTGAATATGTCATAGCTAGAGGGGAGTACGAAATAAAATTATAGTCCGTTTCACAGCTGATGGGGCTAGTGTGTAAGTATAAAAGAATAAATAAAATATGCATATGTAATAAATAAAATAAATCATTTAATGGATATCCAGCAAAATGTATTTTTTTTTTGAGTATTCTGTCAAAAATACTTAGCAATAAGTTATAAATAAAGTATGAGAATGATTCAAAGAAAACCAATAAATGTCTGCCATCTTGAATCTGAGCCTGCAATTCGAATAATCGAACATTTTTATTATTTGAAAATGTTTTTATTCGATTGTGATTCATTTTTACTACTTGACATTGCTTTAGAAGAGAGTTTTGCGTTACTTTCCATTTTTTTATAAAGTTTACTATTTGAATAATTCGAATACTATCACTGCAATAATAAACGAAATATTCGAAAATCATCGCATTTGACAGCGTTACTTGCAAAATGACACATTGGCAAATTGACAAATAAAATGAAAAAATTGAAAAATAAAGAAATGGTCACAGCGCCCATCAGCCGTGTAACGAGCTACAGCAGTCAAACAAAGACGTCCCGAACAATTTATTTCGCGCCGTGAGATATTCACACGTGTGTAATATTTGGTCTACAGTATGCGCGCAACTCGTTGGGCGCGCTTTAGGTGTGGACAGGGGTAAGGGGGGAAGGGGGACCGCAATATATATCACAGTCACAGTACAAGGTCGACGCCTTTGATCTTGTGGTAAATGCCGACAACATCTAGTCAGCGTCGCCAGTGTATCGAGGCTAGGGTTGTCACAAGGAAATAATATTATCTATCTATTAATTTATATTTTGTATATCGTTTATTATTAATAATGATTAGAAAATAAATAATTGAAACTTAAATTGGACGCAGATACGCAATAGTCAACCCACATAACTTATCAATTGAAAAGTTAACTTTATTCCTTTAGATTATGTATGTATTTAATTTGACAAGGGTTTGCAGGTTGGATCGTCATTGCGTATCTGCGTCCAATTATTAATTGAATCAATAATAACAAAGTTCTTTCAGGTTCAGTCCATTATCGGCCGCGAAATAAAAGGCGTCGACCTACTGTATCTCCCTTCTACTGTATCTGAACTTAATTCCCGTCTCCCCGCAAACATCTAAGGCGCGGCCGACGAGTTGTGCGCGAACTATAACTACACTGGTGCGCTTTTAATTCGAGTTTCAACTTCGCTTAGCGCTACGCATTATATAAGCTGCCGAAGCAATACTGCAATAGTGCATCCATCTACCCATGCATGCGTGCTAGTCAACATGAGCCAATGCCAGCGGACATGTGACTATGGTCTTATAACTGGGAGGTCTCGGGTTCGATTCCCGGCGAGGCAATTTGGGAATTTCTAAATTGTCTCTGGTCTAGTCAAAGACGTGCCGCCAAGCGATTTAGCGTTTCGGCATAATGGTGTGTAGAAACCGATTAGGGGTATGGGTTGAATGTATAATGCCATACCCCTTCCAAGTTAGCCAGCTACATTCTTAGACTGCATCACCACTTACCCATCAGGTAAGATCGCAATCAAGGACTATCTTATCATCGAATTAAAGAAAATGGGGCACGCACCTAAACGTCTAAGTAGCGCATGCGTCGCAAGTTGAAAGCACCAGTGCAGTTAGACCTATTGCGAGGGAAAGGATTACGCTACAGGGGGTGGGGTGGGGGCGCGGACGCGAGGGGGGAGGGGGTGGGCGCGGGGGCGAGGACGCGAGGGGGGAGGGGGAGGGGGCGCTCACTCCGCGGTGCCGGTGCTGATGACGCCGGACTTGGCGCCCGGACCCGGCATGCTCTGCATTCTGAGAATAAAATCATAAAACACGTTACAAACAGCTGTCACACCGACAAAAACTCGGTTTCATAATGGCTTATTATACTGTCAGGCAGATGTCAGAGTAGAGACTAGTCTACTCTCCTGTTAAGTTCATAAAGTGTTTGCGACTAAGGCAAGTAGGTAGGTAGGTAGGTAGTAGTCTATCCTACTAATATTATAAACACAAAAGTTTGTAAGTATGGATGTTTGTTACTCTTTCACCTAAAAACTACTGAACAGAATGGCTGGGCAATGTGGAATAATAAACAGGCTATAGTGTGGAATAATAAATAGGCTACTGTTTATCCCGGAAAATAAGAGAGTTCCCGCAGGAATTACAAAACCTTGATGCACGCGAACGAAGTTGCGGGCACCAACTACGAGTAGTTATTTAATAAAGAAAAAGAGGTTTGACGACCTCCCTGGCGCAGTGGTGAGCGCTGTGGTCTTATAACTGGGAGGTCTCGGGTTCGATTCCCGGCGGGGGCAATTTAGGAATTTATAATTTCTAAATTGTCTCTGGTCTGGTCTAGTGGGAGACTTTGGCCGTGGCTAGTTACCACCCTACCGTCAAAGACGTGCCGCCAAGCGATTTAGCGTTCCGGCACGATGGCGTGTAGAAACCAATTAGGGGTATGGGTTGAATTTACACTGCTATATCCCTTCCAAGTTAGCTCACTACCATCTTAGACTGCATCGTCACTTACCATCAGGTGAGATCGCAGTCAAGGGCTATCTTGTCATCGAATTAAAAAAAAAAAGGTGATGGGCACGTACCCGGTGGTGGGCGCGTCGAGGCCCATGAGCGCCAGCGCGCGCAGGGCGGCGCGCGCGCACTGCTCGTGCGAGTGCGCCGTGGACGCGCCGCCGCCGTGGCACATCACGGGCGGCTCCGTCGACAGCGACACCAGCGACAGGTACTCGCCGTGGTTGCGCTAAGGACCATAGTCATAGTCATTTATTCATAAATATCATTACACGTCAATCATAATTATTATTTAAAATACAACGTCAATAATATAATATGTCAATCACATTATATTGGTATACATATTTTATATAGGTACTTAATTCTTATGTCCTAATAATAATAACAATGTCATAATAATATGTCAATTGCCTAGTCTAGAATCTTTCTTCACAAAAACTCATTATAGCTATAGAAAGACTCCTCGACAAGCCAATTTTTCAGTTTTCGTTTGAAACTATTCATATTTTGTGCAATTTTTACCACGACACTTACAACAAACTGTGCAATACTATTCAAACAAAAAAACACTTCCTAAAGGCAGCCTAGTCCTGCTGCACCACTGACCTCTATATTTAATTTAGGATTAACACTGGACTTGTTGCTATGATTTCTTTTTTGGACCTACTTGATTGACGCCATTTTGGATTTAATTTTTTTTTTAAAGAATTGACGCCATTTTGGCGCTGTAAGCACTAAGCTAGTGTCTTTGGAATTCATTACCAAGACCTCTGTCTTGGGGTGCTGATTAAAAAGTCTGAAGTTTCAAAGTTCAATTCTGTTACTTTGTGTACATTCCAGCTAGGCACACTCAATTTTTTAAATCATTAATGGGGTCGAGCGATCGTGACTTGTTCGCACTGGGCTAAAGTTTTACCTTAGGGAAGTCTGAGAACTGCACGGTGAAGCCCAGCAGCTGCGACAGGTACATGAGCTGGTCCTTGGCGCCGGGCGACGAGCTGCCCGCGCCGCCCGCCGCGGCCGGGGCCGCGCCGCCCGTGGCGCTCGTCTCGCTCACACCTGACAAATATAACCTTTTGATATTGACATTCCCAACAAGGTTTGCGAGAACAACGACGGAACTAAAAAAATTAATGATTTTAGAGAATGGCGTTTTGAAATTTTGTTTTTTATTAATGATTTTGTGCATACTTCAAAAAGTATATTATTAGGATTTGACTTTACTGATGTCGGTGTTGTAATTTCTATTCACTTCAAAATATCAAAGATTTATGAGCGTTTAGCATACTTAGTTCAGTTTGTTGGAGTTTTGAGTTACGTCGATATTCTCGCAAACCAGCACGGCAAACATCTTGAGCAAATTGTTTTTTTTTTCTCCCCTTAAATCTGCAATCAGTCGGCACGCTTGTTGAAGACGGGCGGGCTTAAATAGAAACGATGAAACCGATGCGCGACGCTCGCCTTCTAATGGCATATGAGAGACACGTTTGTTAAAGTCGGGCGAGCATCACGTATCGGTTTCATCGTTTCTTTTTAAGCCCGCCCGACTTCAACAAACGTTTGTTCTTCAGATTGTCTTTCACAGACGAGAAAAAAAAACTTGAGTAAATGATGTTGACTATAAACTAACCGTTGGGTTGTGAGGGTTGTCCGCTTCGCTGGTGGTAGTCCATCATCAGAACGCCGGGGACCGGCTGTCGCACGTCACTATTGGCACCACCTGAGTTCACTTCGTTTTCCTGGAGAGAAATAACACTTTAAGCCTGTTTTCACAAGAGTAATGTTAAAGTGCGAATTATTATAAACTAGTTGATGCCCGCGACATCGTTCGCGTGGATTGAGGTTTTTTTGGGGATTGAGGATCTCTTCTTATTTTCCGGGATCAAAAGTAGCCTATGTGCTATTCCAGTCTATAATCGATCTCTGTGCCAAATTTCAACCAGATCGGTTCAGCCGTTGCGACGTGATTGAGTAACAAACATCCAAACATCCACACTTTCACATTTTAATATATAATATATAATATAATATAAAGTAGGATATTGCGATACGCTTTGTCAATACCTTTCGTTTGACATCAATATTGTTGGCTTTGTTGGAATCCCCAGCAGTGTTGTTGGTGGCGTCACCGTTGCTTGTAGTCAACGCGGACTGATCGCTTCCATTGGTGCCCATCTCCATTGCCATCAGGACATCTGAAATATAGTTGTAACATCATCATTACATTATCAAACATATCTTGAACAACAAACGAATTTAAACCTTTATAAAGCTCATTGTTTTAAACAAAATCTCATTATGTACTGATAAATATTGAAGCTTTGGAGAGCATGTCAAGCCGTCGGTCCTGCGCCTTAATTTCTCTTCGATCATGGAGGATATCTACCCCATCGGACTATGAGAGTGATGGAATACAGAAGCCTCAATAGCCCAACGGTTATAGGTGCGGACTGAAAACTGAAAGGTCGCAGGTTCGAACCCCACCCGTTGCAATATTGTCGTACCCACTCCTAGCACAAGCTTTTCGTTTATTTGGAGAGAGGAGAATATAAGTCAAGTTGAGCTGGCTAATATTCTTTATTAAAAAAAAAAAAAACTCCAGCGCAAATCTCTCAGGATTCGATCAGCAGGGCGTCACTCACTGTGCGCGGCGCGTCGCTTGGCAGTCTTCTTGTTGGGTCCGAGGCCGGTGGCGCAGTGCGGCGGCGCGTCGCACTGCACGAGGAACTCGCGCCGCCGCGCCGCGCCGCGCTCCTCCAGCACGCGGTACTGCGGCGAGCGCGCGCGCGCCGCGTGCCGCGCGACCGCCAGCCGCGAGATGGGGTTGTCGGCGCCGCCGCCCGCGCTCCCCGCACCCAGCGCGCCCGCGCCGCCCGCAGCCGCGCCGCCCCCCTCGCTGCCCGACCCCGCGCCCGCGCCGCCCTCCTGCATCACAAGTCAACGCTTCAATTTGAAAGAAAGAAAAAGTATTTATTTAAGAAATTGTGCTCCACATCACCAATTTCATCACACTAATATTATAAAGCTGAAAGTTTGTATGTGTGTGTGTGTGTGTGTGTGTGTATGTTTATTACTCTTTCACGCAAAAACTACTGGACCAATTTGGCTGAAATTTAAAATGGAGATAGATTATACCTTGGATTAAAACATAGGCTACTTTTTATCCCGGAAAATCAAAGAGTTCCCGCGGGATTTTAAAAACTAAATTCACGCGGACGAAGTCGTGGGCATCAGCTAGTATTTCCTACACTAGAAAATTCCGTCAAAACATATTTTGTTGGTTATATGACATGCTCATAAAACTAGTGAGAAACAAATCCAATGGCCTCATCTGCTAGGTACCGTAAACAGCTGCTTCTTTTTCTTTGAGGCAAATTACGCATTAAATAATGATAAATTTAAATATAATTTTCTTTTTTTTTTACCTTTTGACACAACATAATGTAGTCCTCCCAGTCTATCTTTGGACATACGACAGCGACAATGACGTGTGAGTGAGAGAGAAGTGTGTAAAAAGAAAATAACACCGTTTACCACACCATAGATAAAGATATTGAATCCCATAGCTATATAAACCTTCAAAACAGACCTTGATAAGGTTCCTAGGCTTCTTCTTGGTGGGCGCGTGGCGGCGGCGGTCGGCGGGCGGGCGCGCGCGCAGCAGTGCGGGCGGCCAGCGGCGCCGCATCTCCTCCAGCATGCGCTCGGCCGCGCGGCGCTTCGACACCTTCTTGCCGTTGCCCTCACCCTCGGTCTCCATGTCGCCCACCGTACACGCTGTTACGAACACCTGAGAACAAACACGCTCTTCACTAACTTTGTATTTTTACCAATTTTATTAAAAAATAAATCAGACTGGACAAAGTTTGAAACTTAAACAAAGCCATCCGGCCTGGAGAGTTTGGAGTTTTTTTTTTTTTTTTAATTTATTGATCAAGATCTATACACAATACATTTTTAATTATTTTATATGCCATCCTCCAGGAAACTTTGCGTTTATGTTGAGGATGGCGCGAGTGACAGACTCCTTTTATCCCAAACAAACAAACCGAAACACAAGATGTAGTCACAGGTAAAAATTAACCACCGTGACCGGATTCGTCGGGTGGACATTATTTATTAGTAGAATCATTTTCTATTTTCTATAAGTAACTACGTAATTACGTTTTCTACAAGTAACTAACGTTTTCTACAAGTAACTGACTTCAAAAAAGGAGGAAGTTCTCATTTTATCAGAATCTTTTTTCTTGTTTTTTATTTAATTCCCCGATTACTCCCAAGACGCTTGGACTGATTTGGACAATTCTTTTTTGTTTGAAAGGGTATACTTCCCAGGTGATCCCATAGTCATCAGGTTAGGATCCGATGATGGGATCCTGGAGAAATCGAGGGAACTCCTCAAATTTGATTGGCACAATTGACTTATTAGATGATTCAAGTCTCACCCTCATGTGCGGCGGTCCGCGCTCCGACTTGACGGCGAACTGCACGGCGAGGCTGCGCTTCAGCGCCAGCTCGTGCACCAGCGACACCGGCGACTTCACCTCCGAGCTCAGCAGGTCCGAGCCCGAGTCTCCTGGGGAATTGAGCTCCTACAGACACCGAACAGCTTCCACAACCGAACCAAGACCCACCGAACACGATTTCACCCTCACCACTTGGGTGCCAGATCTTTATTTCCACATACTTTGAAATTGTGGAACTAACTTCCTGCGACAGTGTTGCCACTAAATTATAACATTGAGGTTTTGCAAGGGGCTGACCAACAAGTTCCTAAAAATCCGTTAACGCATTAGTATGGTGCCTCTCAAAAAAATTTGGAAAGCCCTTCCGGCTTCCGTTTTTCCAACTAACTATAATGTAGGCGTCTTTAAATCAAGAGTCAATAGGCATCTTCTAGGCAAGCGCGTACCATCTTAGGCTGCATCTTCACTTATCATCAGGTGAATTTGCAGTCAAGCGCTAGTCTATTAAAAAAAAAGTGTTACAAAAGTTCATGAGCGGCGGTAATCACTTAACACCAGGTGGGCCGCCCGTTTCGTTAGCACGCACCATTGTCGCTGTCGTTCCCGGTGGCGGGGCGCAGGTCGTGCAGCGCGCGCGCCGCCGCGTCGTGCCGCGCGCCCTGCGGCGTGGCGCCCTCGCCCACCCACGACCGCCCGCCCACGCACACGCGCACCCTGCGACAAAACACACACCTCAACCACCACACAACAGAAATAGAAATAGAAATAGAAATATTTTTTATTCAAATAAACTTTTACAAGCACTTTTGAATTGTCAATGAATCTACCACTGGTTCGGAATGCCTTTCCCGCCGAGAAGCGCCAGCAAGGAACTCGGCGGTTGCTCTTTAAAAAAAAAAAAAAATTTACAATCGTTAATTAATGACTATGCTATGTATACAGTGCTACCACGATGAAGTTTCCTAAGTCCAATACAATACAAATAAATATAATCCAATGCATGTTAAGACGAGTAGACAGAAAGCAGACCCATTCCCGTCGGTGGCACCCGTTCACGAGCATGACGTATGATCCAGCCGTTGTTTCGCTCAACCATATTTGAGGGAACGTAACAACCCGCACCACACAACCACAATACAAATCTAATCTATACTAATATTATAAAGCTGAAGAGTTTGTTTGTTTGAACGCGCTAATCTCAGGAACTACTGGTTCGAATTGAAAAATTATTTTTGTGTTGGATAGTCCATTTATCGAGGAAGGCTTTAGGCTATATAAAATCACGCTGCGACCACTAGGAGCGAAGCATCAGTGAAAAATGTTGCAAAAACGGGGAAAATTATCCATATTTAAAATATATTCTTTTAAAAACTTCTTAATCGATGAAAGATTTTTTTTGGCTTATAGCCCTTTATATGACAAATTTTTGCTAGTTGGGTCGTAACTTACCTGTACAGTAATGACGTGGGCTCCATCAGGCGCGGCGTGTGGACGTGCGGGCCCGGCGCGTGCGGGTAGGGCGGCACGAAGGGCGCGGGCAGGCGGTAGGGCACGCGCGGCCGCGGCCTCGGCACGGCCGGCACGGACGTGTACACCGCCGGCTGGCACAGCTTCATTGCCAGCGCGTTCAGTTCCACTGTTGGCATTACAGCACCTGGAAACATTAGAAATAGGACCCATTTTTGTGACATTTTTTTATTTGAATATCGGGCAAACGAGCGGGTCACCTGATGTCAAGTGCCCCACCGCCCATGAACACTTGTAGTACCGAAGGCACCACCAATGCGATGCCTTTTAGGAATTTATTGGTCCGCCGCACTATGGTGCAGACCGAGCGATATCATCTCATAATTCAATTTTCGCAATAGTATTACAAAAATAAAACAACTATTGCGTCTGATTCCTGAAAGCCTATATTTATTAATCCCGCAGACTTTTTTTTTACTAGTATTTCCGTTAATTTATTATGAAACCTCAAACTTGAAAGTTTATAATGAACTATTTTTATTTGTAATTTTAAGTGAAACTTGGAACACGTTAAAAAAATATTTTAGTTGTGATTCTAAGGTTTTTTTTAAATTTATTCGCTCGATCTACAATCCATCTAAATAATAAAGAGCTAATTTGATTTAATTTCAATAGCAAAATATATAAAATTAAATTGGGAATTAATGTTGCCGAATTTAGTACATATAAAATGTTTCACTAGACTTTTAACAGTTTGCGAATTTTGCCGAAGTTCGGATATGGTGGTATTCTTATTAGCAAATTAATGTACTTTAAGAATCTATAATTATTGTCTGCACGAATTTGCACCCTTTTCTAAAATCAGCGTTTTACAATTGAATGGCAGTATTAAAATATTGTCATTTATTTTTCAACGTAACATTATTTAATTATTAGAATTTAAGTTTTCTGCTTTTAAGTGTTATAATGTCTTTTAGTTATTATTCTTACACTAGCCAGTACCCATGACTTCACCCGTAAAAATTTTGAATGCAAATAAATAAGTCCTGCTACATACTATTATTATAAATGTGAAAGTTTGTGAGGAGGGATGTTTGTTACTCTTTCACGCCACAACGAATGAACCGATTTGGCTGAAATTTGGAATGGAGATAGCTAATACCCAGAATTAATAAAAAAGCTACTTTTTATCCTGGAAAAGTTGCAGAGTTCTCGCGGGAATTAAAAACCTTAAACCATGCAGACTTTGGCCGCGTGATTCAAGGTTTTTAATCGTTTAGTTTAGTTTTTAGTTGTTTGTTTTAATTGTTTTTAAAAGTTTATGGTTTTGTATGGTAGTAAATAAATAAATATATTAACTTACCTAAACTGGTTACATTATTATCAAAAATATTTTAAAATATTATTACTTCTTGCCACTGGGACAGCTTTCAGAAGATGCTCAAGAAGCAAGAAACTAGGATTATAAATTCTTCTACTTACACCATGCGAGAATGTGCTCACGATCATCGAGGAATGAGGATGTGATGCACACTCTTATGTACACTTCGGATCCATATATTTCTAGTATGAGTTCGTCAAAGGTACGCAAAGTCGTGGAAATGGAAGAAGAAGCTAAAGCACTTCTGCGAACAGTTCAAGATTAAGGATATAAGGATGATAATAATAAATATTATTATTACTATTAATAATAATAACCGCTGTTAACAATAATTATAGTTTCAACAGACATTCCGAAATCGGTCTGTACGTACATAAGTTTTATTATTATTACTTTTTTAGTATTTTAATACACAGTTTTTATTTTATGCATAAATAAAAATTTATAAATTAATTATATACATGTATAAAATAAACAATATTATGTATAAATTGCAATAAATGGCTAACTGAATTTTTATTACGCAATATTATCTATTTATGTTCTAAAAATAAATACAATCTTTACAAAATAGAAATCTGTAATTATTCATCTACTATTATTCAAAATTTCACTTCAATATTCCAAATAGTTTAAAAGTTATTGAATTTTGATATGATATCCATACGTCTGCACCAACGTGCGCCGCTTGAATAACCCCAAATTGTAATTAAGTGGGAACACCATCGAAGGGAGATGACTCCACAATTTGGTAGTACATTTATTTTAAGCGAAAAGGAAAGGTTAATTTAGCAGTGTCTGTGCTTCTTTTTATGTTGAATTAGATTTCCAAAATTCCTCAGGAACACTCTGTTTTTCTAGGATAAAAGTTAAGCCTATATGACTGTTTAGATCCTTAACTATAACCATGCAAAAAATCACGTCGATCTGCCGCATTACTGCTCGACTGAAGGACAATCAAAAATACTTTCGCATTTATATTATAAGGATTACAAGACATAAAGCGAAAGGGAGGCAAAGAGGGAAATTGAGAACGGAAAAGAGAATGAGACAGATGAGTGACCTGCGTGTCGGTGGTGCGAGGCGTGGTGCGAGTGCGAGGGCGGCGCGCGCGGCGGCGGGGGCGGGAACCGCGTGCCGCCCAGCGCCGCGCTCGCCGCCGCGTGCTGCGCGCGCTTTATCGATGACCCCTGCGCAGGAAGTACATCACTATCAACATCAACTATAATTACTATTCTATTATAAACAATACTTGGCCAGTTGAACGCCTTGTGGTTAAAGTGAAGTCACCATTAATCTTAAACATAAAAATTATCCTACCAAATTCAGAATGATTTTACATAAAAATTAAAGGAAAAAAAACGAAAGGATTAGATTGAGATAGAGTCGTCGCGGGATTGGAGGGCGCTGCTGTGCTTAATTACCAAGTATGGCGTACGCATAGAATTCCGTCTTACGTGACGTAACGATATTAGATTATAATTAATAACATAATTTCCTCACTGTTTAATCAGCACTTTATGATGAATGATTGATTGATTAAATCAACAATAGACTCCCCACCACTACTTTAGATATTATTTTCTTAGTATATAAGAGCAATGTAAATTTGTAAATATATTGAAAATTGGATATTGGATAGCACTTATCCCTTAGTAACAACAAGTCTGTGTATTTTCTATACTCTCCCTAAAACCCTCCTTCTGCAAGAACACGCATGTTACACTCCAGCCGTGGTGTAACGCAACAGCAAGCAGATCTGATTAGCCACATACTCATAGTGTTATTATTGTGGACAATTTCAATAAGGTACTTGGATCTTAGTGTAATTAGGTAGTTGAACGTCTTACCTCAGCGGTGTACTCCTCAGTATCACCCAGTCGGAGTGTTACTGTGAATACTTTCTTGTGAGCGGGCCCCGTTTCTGATGTGAGGCGGTATTGGTGCTTAATCTGTGCAAACAAATAAAATAATTTGAATACATTCTTTAAATTCAGTAAAACAATGAATCTACTTTCTTTTTTTTTATTCAGTGGCAAGATAGTCCTTGATTGCGAATTCACCCGATGGTAAGAAATGATGCGGTTTAATAGTAGCATGCTAACTTGGAAGGGGTATAGCAGTGTAAATTCAATCCATACCCCTAAACGGTTTCTACACGCTATTGTGCACGCTAAATCGCTTGGCGGCACGTCTTTGACGATAGGATAGTAACTAGCCACGGCCAAAGCCTCCCAACAGACCAGACCAGAGCCAATGCAGAAATTATAAATGCCAAAATTGCGAAGTCTCTTTCGTGTTTTCTCTCACTCCCACTTGCGCGCGACTGTACTGCTATCCCGCTCCCACACGGTGTCTGCACGTACCTTATTGTACCTGGCCAGCTCGTTGACCAGGCACATGGGGGTCTTCTCTTTACTGTTGGCCGGCGCGGCGGCGCGCGCCTCGCCCTCGCCCGCCGCCGCGTGCTTCTCTTTCTTGTCGTCCGCTTCTGTCGCCGCTCCCGCTCCCACTACCGCGTTGTTCGTTATTGCTGTCCCACTCTCTTCTTTCGTGTCAATAGAGTTGTTCGGCGCGGAGTTTGTTGTATTGATTGGCGTTGATGGTGTCACTATTGGAAGTGAAAATTAAGTAAGTAAGTATGAAATATTAAAGTTCTCTATCGACTACATCATCATTCCCTACAAGGATTATGACAGTATCGTTTATCCTCGTTCCTAATACGCACCGCAAAAATACGGAATGCCCTTCCGGCTTTCGTTTTTCCAACTAACTATAATGTGGGTGTGTTTAAATCAAGAGTGAATAGGCATCTTCTAGGCAAGCGCGCACCATCTTAGGCTGCATCTTCACTTACCATCAGGTGAGATCGCAGTCAAGCGCTAGTCTATATATTTAAAAAAACATATCACTTAAAAAAAAAAAATGTAGTTTGGGTTCTAATGTGTGAAATAATTTTCCGAGTTTTTGCAGGCCCGTTACGTACATAGTATAAAATGATGTACTGAGTCAATAGATTTAAGAAAGAGTAACAACATTGAAACAAAATAACTACTACAAATACAAAACTAAATTAATACTTACAAAGAATAAAATAAAACTACAACATATAACATACAATAACTATTGTACTCTAGCACTGAAAAGACAACTACCAATACAAATACAAAACAAAAATAATTAAATACTTAAAATAAAACTACAACAAACAACATACAATAATTATTGTACTCTAGCAACAGTTTACTGACCAAAGTCAGGCTTTAACTTCGTGGGCACAGATAGTATTGGTGATGATGGCCTGCACAGACCTATTTGTACATAAAAATATTTAATTAGTTTCCCAATGTAAGTTTATAATGGTACTAAAATCGTATACTTTTATAGGCACATTTACATTATAAGTTCCAGGAATAATTCTCATAGTTTTCAAAAGCCTTGAAGATCGCTATCCCTTCTAATTGGCTGATTACTCTCTGAGTACTGGTCAAATTACATTGATGCAGCAAGAACGCCATAAATTCAACCAACCCGAGGTGATTGTCACAATGATGCAATCATTTTTTAGATAATCCTACAGCAAGTTTCCTTCACCATTAAAAAGTAATTATTTGCGTGACATTTTGGATGCTACTCTTCAATGGCTCGTTCAATAACATGTCTTCCTCCCTTTTTTCCTTCGATGTGGGGGGTCGAAGATTGTTCTAGGTTAGTACATAGTTAGCTACCTGATTTTTCCTGTTTTGCTTTAGTTACACATACAAACTTTATCATTACAGTAATTTTCCTTATTTTTTTCTTGTATAGTCTGTGCTGCATAGACAATACTTAGTATTGTCTGTGGGTGACATATTTTAGACAGTGCTGGTGACAATTTAGACGATCCTTTCTTTAAAACTTTTGTCCGTTGCTGCGAAGGAATTATTTGCCGTTGCACCCTAAATATCAGTCATAAAATATGGAATGAGTACTGTAGAGTACTTATAACTGTAGTAAATTAAGTTAGTCTATGCCGCACCAATAGCATGGTGCACTGAAACATAAATTACACACTGCATAGAGTGCAATTTAATGTTTTTTTTTGTTACTATGTATTTATTTAACGATGACGAATATGTAACGGACTATTTGTATATTGACGTTTATTGCCATTGGCCATTTTTATTTATTTTAGTTTTTATGTACCTATAATTGTATTAGATTTTTATCTTTTAATAAAGGTATTTTTTTTTTTGCAAGATGCTCACCGTTGTGGCTCTGCTGCGTGGTGGGCGGCGGCAGCTGCGGCGGCGGCGCGTAGGGCGGCGGCATGACGCCGGGCACCGCGCTGGGCCCGTAGCCCCCGCCCACGGAGTACGGCCGGCGGAGGCGGTTCTGCTGCTGTCACACACAAATATACAACATGAGTCTTCCGATAGACAAGGATGTTGTTGTGAATACGGTGTTCTGCAGGACTAGAAAATTTGTCTAAATATTAACTCCTGCCTGTAGAAGTTACCATCCACACCCTATAGATATCGTGGGTGGTGGCTAAGGGGTGACTCCACAGAACTAAGATGGTGGTTAAAACTAACAATATCGTAAAGAATAGACTCCAAAACGCGCACGGGAGACCTTAATAGAGATTACCTTCATATTTAGTTGAAGGCTAATAATTTTAGTGTTGCGTAATGAGACGATAAAACACAGCCCATACCGTTGTACAAACGTGTCTGTCGCGTCAGCGGGTGATGTATGGGTCTTATGGGATGAGGGCGTCGCTGCGCGGGGGCGTGATACGGCAGGATAGGCATGGGGCGCATAACGCTCATTTGCCCGGGACTGCCCATTTGCCCATGACCGCCCATGTTGCTGGCCTTGTAGTCCTAGCGTCGTGGGCGCTGGTACAAACGTCAAGTTGGCGAATAGTTTACCGGGTGGTACAGAGTGGTGCTGCGTCGCGTCTGCAAGTGATGCATGGGCCTTATGGGATGAGGGCGTCGCTGCGCGGGAGCGTGATGCAGCCCATGCCCCTGGCCTTGTAGTCCTAGCGTCGTGGGCGCTGGTACAAACGTCAAGTTGGCGAATAGTTTACCGGCGGCACAGAGTGGTGCTGCGTCGGCGGGTGGTGCATGGGCCTAATGGGGTGCGGGGGACGCTGCGCGGGGGCGTGATGCGGCGGGACGGGCATGGAGCCCATGCCGCCCATTTGCCCATGACCGCCCATGCCACTGGCTTGAGAGGGACCCATTGGCACCCTACAAAATAAAAGGTTTTCATACTACACGTGTCTTTGTTGACCAAGTACGCATAGCGAAATAGCGTGATAGGTAACTAATATATCTAGGTACTTACATTAGTTACCTACCGTGTACCTACTGTGAAACTAATTAATTGTATCTTTGTGAAATGATATAGGTGGGAGACTCTTAACTAGCCATTTGAGCCAAGGCTTAGGCTACATGAAATAAATAATTTTGTGATAGCAAAGCAGATTAAAAGTACTCCTATTGCACAATCTTTTCTCTTATTTGAGCACATTGAGTTGTATAGTTTACATTGGTTAAGGTCATGGATAAAGGAATTGAGAAATCTGGGAAAAGTATCTAATACTTTACGCGATTTATGTATGTATTGTTTTCCGTACGAGCGGCCTAATTAATTAAGACAAAATAATACTCATACTAAGTACTAGTATTAATAAATAAAAAATCGGATAAAAATTCATACTCTTCTTTTGTTTGTTCACTCCCACATTCAGCCATAACTCCCGTTGGTGTGCTAACTAACTCGTAACACGAGGATACGATTTAATTTACTCGATCCACAGAATGTATTACAGTGAAAGACACTTCGTACTTCCTGAAAACCGAATGCTTGGTTCCACATTTATGTAGAGGAGCGAAAAATTTTCAATGAAATAGGCAGCGAAAATTTTTGGGATTTTATCTCACAAACGTTAGGTTCACAAGCACTAAACACAAAATAACATATTGATCGAAGTAGAGATTTAAAAAATTACACAACACTGCACCAAACTTCTTACAAAGCCATGTGAGAAAAACGAAAGTCTTTCTAGGGGTGCTTTCATCCAGACGTTTGCCTCGATACTGTTATTCCAACTGCCCGTAGTTTCAATGGCGTGATATATCGGCCAGTGTTAAGAAACCTCCTTATATTCATCACTAGATAGCCTCGAATCGAAAGTGCCGTCATATGTTCCATTCACGACCAGTTCCATTAACAAAGAGAGCCGCAAAGAACCCTCGACGTATCAACAAATTACACAGGATTTACATGTCAATGCCACTGAATCTGTATGGCGAGCGAGTAAAACACAGACTTTTTATTAAATAAGTGTCAATGTTTGAGTGGCTGCTATAAGCTGATATACCGTATTATTCTTTATGCGGACTAATCTTTTGTTATAATAATGCGAAAGTGTGTTTGTTTGTCCTTCAATCACGCTGCAACAGGCCGTGAATCGACACGAGTGTAGAGTTGAGGACTTGGAAAGTGAATAGGCTAATAGGCTTTTTATACCGGAACAATCAAAGTTCCTAAAAACTTTATGTCGATGCTGATTAATCACGAACGTACGAATTATCACTAGTAGCCCTTTCCTCTCCCATATGTATCCACGTGGACGAAGTCGCGGGATAATTTGGTAGGTACACTTGCACTTTTGCTTAATTGTGATCACACCTGATGGTAAGTGATGGAACAATAAGATGGGATACAATTTAAGATGGCAGTAATGACACGGTTCATTCATCAGCTTTCCAAAAGCTTGTTTGGACGATGCATCTTTATGCAATAAAGAATCAACCCACACAACTTATCAATTAAAAAGTTAACTTTATTCATACAGTCTCAATTGTGGTGATTGGCTGTATAACGCGTTCTTTCTGCAACAATACAGTTTAGCCAATAGCGATTGAGTATTGGTCGAATGCAAGCGTTACACTGTATAGTTCTTGCATTTCACAATGGCGCGTGATCTTTACTTGTGATTACGTCGTGTACATGCACATTGCGTAAGTGTGCGTACCTGTCAGGGGCCTAGGTGAAAGCGGTCAGGCTCAAGCAAGCTCTCGCTCACACTTATACAGATACGACACACACACACAACCATAAGCCACGCGCCCTCGTGAGTTGAAAGAAATATAGCAATTATTATTTTTAGAGAATTATAGCACTGAAAATCAGGTGTCACAATGTCTGATAGCCTAGTTCCGAGAAAACATTCGTCCACATGCGAAAATGTATTTACAAGTTATTAATAAATTAATGTTTTCACAAAAGTAATTCCTACAAGATACATGCATTACAATGTAGTTTTTCAGAGGGTTAAAAATATTTTGCCGGCCGGTCGGCAATTTTTGATAAATTATTAATGCAATAAATGAATTTATAACATAGAAAACTTTATTGAATTAATTATCACACTAATATTATAAAGGCGAAAGTTTGTTTGTGTATATGTTATGTTTGTTACTCTTTCAAGCAACGAATGAACCGATTTGGCTAAAATTTCGAATGAAGATAGCTCATATCCAGGATTAACACATAGGCTCCTTTTTATCCCGGAATATTAAAGTTTCTTTTTTCCTTATATGCTGAAGAGGAAATACTGTTATTGCTTTTACAAAATCAACTGAGAAATGGGTTGATTTTTGTTTGGGTATAGTTGAGAGAGTGACATGGGCTACATTTTCATACCGGAAAATCAAAGAGTTCCCATTGGATTATTTAGAAAGCTAACTCCACGTGGACAAAGTCGCGGGCATCAGCTAGTCTTAATATAAAAGATCCTGTATAGACATATTGAAACATGTTCAAGTGAGACTTGCAAAATAGTCAAACTTGTCCTTGACACTTGCAAGTTCATTGACTTGACTCCCCTTTCTATTCTTACCCTCTGCATGGTGAACTGTCAAGCTTTTATGATTTGCCTCTGAATTAATTTCACTGTTATAGTAGTTTAGTTAGGGAGTTTTACTAGATATTGTTAAAAATTAAGATTCAGTAAAGCTTCTAAATCTGTTTAATCAAGTAGGAAATGAGCTGTTGATCTCCATAAATTATAGCTAAGATCCACCTCAATTACATTAGCTTTCAAACAGAAAAAACCGCATCAAAATTGGTCTATTCATTAGGGAGCTATGAGGGAACAGACAGACAGATACACCCACACACAGATATACGCCTTCAACTTATAACATCCCCCATTTTCCATCAGGGGTTAAAAATACAATACAATACAAGACAGTATAAATTAAAGTTTGTAAGTAACTTACTAATAACTTTTATTAATTAATCATCTCTCATTTACGAGATCTTCAAAAACAAATTCCTGAAAAGCCACACATTGGTGGTGCCTCTGGTGCTACAAATGTTCATGGGCGGTGGTTATCACTTACCATCAGGTAACTTGCTTGCCTGTTTGCTCACTATAATAATATTATAATTATACTAGCCGATTCCCACGACTTCATCCGCGTGATCGAAAGTCAAGAATCTAGCACCTGTTTGGTATATAATATATAATAGGGAAGATTAGCAAGTATTCATTAGAAGTTACATTACAAGTATTGGTCACAATCTGCAGTAACTGGAATTCAGTTTGTAAATAGAATTTCAGTATAAAAATAATGTAGAAAATATTTAATAGAAGGCATAAGGCTAGATATTGGCCACATGTCTCAATGGATTTACACAGCTTTATACTGGGATAATATGTTGTTTGCACAGCTGTGAATGTAATCCGGAAATTACCTAACATAATTGTACAACTTATGTGGATTCTTAATTTTTAGTACACAAAATGATTAGAAAACTAGCTTCGTTCGCGCGGATTTATTTTTAAAATCCTGCGGTTTGGTTTTTCCGGGATAGATATATCACTCTCCACCTCCGCCTATATCACTCTCCAGGTCTTCAAGTATACTCATGCAAAACATTTTTTTTTTTTTTTTAAAAAAAGAACATTAGCCAAACTGAAGTTGACTTATATCCTCCTATCCCCTCCAAATAAGCAGAAAGCTTGTGTTAGGAGTGGGTACGACAATAGTGCAATGGGTGGGATTTGAACCTGCAACCTTACAGTTTTCAGTCCGCACCTTTAACCGTTGGGCTATTGAGGCTTTTATTAATATCAGTAAAGAAGTAAGGCTTATCAAGATTCTTGAGCAGTGATAGCCTATGTTTAGGAGAGTAGACTCCTATTCTGGGATTGATATTTGGATGGGGCCAGCACAGTGAACTATAATGCTTCTCTGCGAGGAGACCTGTGCTCTGTAGTGAGCTGATTATGAGATGATTATGATACATATATATTTTTTTTTAATTATGAGGTAATGGTAAAATATAAACATGAATTCTCCTATAGTTATTCTTTCATACCAATGAACCTTGAAATTGGTGCAGATTTCTATAAACATTTCACAGTTCCTTTTGGAAAAGACACTACTTAGACTTGCAGTTTAGAAATTTGTGCATAACTGAGTAAATTAGCATAAAGACACTATGTTTGAAACAGAAAAATACAACACAATAGAGAAGGGATAATGATATAGGATAGGACACAGTGTAGTCTTACTCTATTAACATTCTTTCATTCTTTGTTTTTTGTTGTTTGTTTGTGTTCATCAAATATCATCTTTTTTATATTATATGCCAAGCTATTGTTCATCTAGAGGCAAGGTATTTTACTATAGCAAAGGGCCTTAGGCTTTGGGTAAGCTCTTATTTGCTCTATTGTTCTAATCAAATTTTACAATAGAATGAATTGTAATTTACAAATAGATGAGATCATTTTGAAGTAAAAATGATAGTATTGGAATTCAGCCTCTGTAACATATAATTATGTATAATTAAGTAGTGATTTAACAATTCTACAAAGGCTTATTTTCACATCTCAAGTGTCTTGTTTATACATAGTAAACTTGTATTATACTTAGTTGCAATGGCACAGCAAATAAAGAACTAGTAAAAAGCCGCACGTTACCTAGTTAATGCTACATGCCTGTTCTCCCGGTGCATTTGGTGGGGCGGCATCTGGTGATGCGCCTGCATCCCCTGGTGTCCCGACACCGGGAGGTGCTGCGGCGGCGGGTGCCCCGACATCGGCTGATGATGCATGTTCGGGTGATGCATCATCCTAGCGATCGCAGCCTAAACCACAAATCACAAAATGATCAAACGATCACCAAACCGCCGACAATAACACGCCAAAACACACAAAATTACCTCCGCCCTTACCGTAAATTTGTCACACAAATTATTCAAGTCTCCGGCTTCACGATCGACATAAATCCGCTCACAATACACGCGAATATTGTTTTATTTGGCAAACAGTAAAGAAAATCGTTTCGTTCAACATGCGGCCATGTTAAAAATGTTGCCAAAGAGAATGTAACCACTCCGTTTTAAGAGGCGGAACTTCAAAGAAAAAAATTTCGAGACTTTGTTTTTATTTTAGCCAACTTCATAAAAGAAAAACAATACTACCAACCCATGTAATGAAGAAAGAATTGTCAAAGCTAAGGATGTAATGTATCGATAGATTTGTCTTATCGATAATTAGATTTTATCGATATCGACAAAAACAGGGATGTGCTACCAAATCTATTGTTCTAAGATAAAGTTCAAAAGTTGCGTAAATAAAACAAGGATCAATATGAGTCTAGTATTTATTCATTTTTATTCACAATATTACAACTAGTTGAAACAAAATTAGTTACTTTAAACTGAATTCTTTCTTTCTTTCTAGAAGTTTTTTCAATGCAATAGCATCTTTTTATCTGCTAAGCAAAGCAAAGTATCACTGCAGTCTTCTTTTTATCCCATTCGATAGAATAGCAGATAAAAATAATCGTAGGTAGCACAGGTACCTAGGTAGGCACTTTACCAGTTTGATACCATTGGAAAAAGCAAGAACTTCTCAGAACTTTTAACATTCACGCTGCAAACTTCACATTTTCTATAATCTTCCAAGATGGTTCACAAATTGAATTGAGGAATTAACGAATAAACAATTCCCGCTAGAATAATTATTTATAGAATTAATATTTATTTAAAACGTTTGACAAATATTTTTCTCTTATTTATTATACTGACAACCAAAGAGAATGTAATCACTCCGTTTTAAGAGGCGGAACTTCAAAGAAAAAAATTTCGAGACTTTGTTTTTATTTTAGCCAACTTCATAAAAGAAAAACAATACTACCAACCCATGTAATGAAGAAAGAATTGTCAAAGCTAAGGATGTAATGTATCGATAGATTTGTCTTATCGATAATTAGATTTTATCGATATCGACAAAAACAGGGATGTGCTACCAAATCTATTGTTCTAAGATAAAGTTCAAAAGTTGCGTAAATAAAACAAGGATCAATATGAGTCTAGTATTTATTCATTTTTATTCACAATATTACAACTAGTTGAAACAAAATTAGTTACTTTAAACTGAATTCTTTCTTTCTTTCTAGAAGTTTTTTCAATGCAATAGCATCTTTTTATCTGCTAAGCAAAGCAAAGTATCACTGCAGTCTTCTTTTTATCCCATTCGATAGAATAGCAGATAAAAATAATCGTAGGTAGCACAGGTACCTAGGTAGGCACTTTACCAGTTTGATACCATTGGAAAAAGCAAGAACTTCTCAGAACTTTTAACATTCACGCTGCAAACTTCACATTTTCTATAATCTTCCAAGATGGTTCACAAATTGAATTGAGGAATTAACGAATAAACAATTCCCGCTAGAATAATTATTTATAGAATTAATATTTATTTAAAACGTTTGACAAATATTTTTCTCTTATTTATTATACTGACAACCAAAGAGAATGTAATCACTCCGTTTTAAGAGGCGGAACTTCAAAGAAAAAAATTTCGAGACTTTGTTTTTATTTTAGCCAACTTCATAAAAGAAAAACAATACTACCAACCCATGTAATGAAGAAAGAATTGTCAAAGCTAAGGATGTAATGTATCGATAGATTTGTCTTATCGATAATTAGATTTTATCGATATCGACAAAAACAGGGATGTGCTACCAAATCTATTGTTCTAAGATAAAGTTCAAAAGTTGCGTAAATAAAACAAGGATCAATATGAGTCTAGTATTTATTCATTTTTATTCACAATATTACAACTAGTTGAAACAAAATTAGTTACTTTAAACTGAATTCTTTCTTTCTTTCTAGAAGTTTTTTCAATGCAATAGCATCTTTTTATCTGCTAAGCAAAGCAAAGTATCACTGCAGTCTTCTTTTTATCCCATTCGATAGAATAGCAGATAAAAATAATCGTAGGTAGCACAGGTACCTAGGTAGGCACTTTACCAGTTTGATACCATTGGAAAAAGCAAGAACTTCTCAGAACTTTTAACATTCACGCTGCAAACTTCACATTTTCTATAATCTTCCAAGATGGTTCACAAATTGAATTGAGGAATTAACGAATAAACAATTCCCGCTAGAATAATTATTTATAGAATTAATATTTATTTAAAACGTTTGACAAATATTTTTCTCTTATTTATTATACTGACAACCAAAGAGAATGTAATCACTCCGTTTTAAGAGGCGGAACTTCAAAGAAAAAAATTTCGAGACTTTGTTTTTATTTTAGCCAACTTCATAAAAGAAAAACAATACTACCAACCCATGTAATGAAGAAAGAATTGTCAAAGCTAAGGATGTAATGTATCGATAGATTTGTCTTATCGATAATTAGATTTTATCGATATCGACAAAAACAGGGATGTGCTACCAAATCTATTGTTCTAAGATAAAGTTCAAAAGTTGCGTAAATAAAACAAGGATCAATATGAGTCTAGTATTTATTCATTTTTATTCACAATATTACAACTAGTTGAAACAAAATTAGTTACTTTAAACTGAATTCTTTCTTTCTTTCTAGAAGTTTTTTCAATGCAATAGCATCTTTTTATCTGCTAAGCAAAGCAAAGTATCACTGCAGTCTTCTTTTTATCCCATTCGATAGAATAGCAGATAAAAATAATCGTAGGTAGCACAGGTACCTAGGTAGGCACTTTACCAGTTTGATACCATTGGAAAAAGCAAGAACTTCTCAGAACTTTTAACATTCACGCTGCAAACTTCACATTTTCTATAATCTTCCAAGATGGTTCACAAATTGAATTGAGGAATTAACGAATAAACAATTCCCGCTAGAATAATTATTTATAGAATTAATATTTATTTAAAACGTTTGACAAATATTTTTCTCTTATTTATTATACTGACGTATACTGACAACCAAAGAGAATGTAATCACTCCGATGTTGCCACTTCTTGCCAGACGATAACAGAAATTCCTACTATTTATAAATCTTTGGTAGGTACCTTTATGAAGTATCATTTTTATTTATTATAATCTGAAGATTTTCAGCATAGAAATAGTCATTAAATTAAATTAAAATCGCACCCTTACATAGGCCTAATGTATGATATACCCGAAATCCCACCAATGATCCACTTCCAATCATCACCATCATACTCAAACCCTTCACGTTATAACTATAATAACAGTATAGATAGGTACCTAATTATAATAATACCTAATAAATAATGGTAAAAATAATTGTAAAATTAACGTTAGGTAGGTACCTAACGTTAATTTTACAATATGGCCAAACATGTTTGTCAAACACGTAAAATTTTTACGTGTTTTTGTTACGGTTTTGTTTGAACAAGGTCATCAAACACCTCCGTTTCCGTTTGTCAAACACGTAGTTTGTTTGACAAACACGACCACAGACTATCAAATACACGTAAAAATGTTACGCGTTTGACAAACACGTTTGACCGTGTACGAGCCACAAACATATCGACCGTAGCAATTAACAGTGTCGGATCTACATTTTGGCGATTTTCGTTTTGTTGCATTAAGGGTCTTAGAATGGGGATAGCAATGCCCCCACCAATTGTGAAACTTTTGGAATCAACCAACCATCTTTGGTTTTTGCAAGTGCAAGGGTTGGATATGTTGAATGTTTTTCACTTTTCACATATTTGAAGCTTTGAGCGGCCGTGCCCTGGAGTAGTGGTTTTTCACATCCGACTATGTTAATTGCTACGGTCGATATGTTTGTGGTACGAGCCCTCTAACAAATACATGGCACCCTCTATTTGGAACGTAGACTATCTGTCTACAGCTGTTTACGATTTGGAACTAATTGACAATAGGCTTCCCCACTCTGTCTACAGCTTACCCATTAAAATAGGGACAAAAAATAAGGGAATTTAAGTAAAAGAATGACACTTAAAAAATAAAAATGGTTTATTTAATTCTTAAAAATACGATGCTTTTAAAAAATACAACTCACAATTCTGTTTGGCATATGTAAAGAAATACAATGGACATAAAATGAAAGTAATCCTCATCATTGTTGATTTGTACATCCGTCAAATTGGAGTACACAGGTTCTATTTCTTGTAAGGAACTATCGAGAATTTCATCGCTGTCCCTCGTTGTTTCGGCCCAGGAGACTCGTTTCGAGCTTCTTGAAGCGTCTTTCTTTTTGTCCGACGTTGGAGTGGAATGAGATACAGGGGAGGGGGGATCTTTAGTAGGAGTCTGCGCGCATTTGTCCAAGTAATGTTTGCGCAGAACGTATTCACGCATTGAGTCGTGTGACGACCTTTTCGGTGGCGGGGGAGGGGGTAAGGCTTTGTCGTCATCTTCGAAGTTGCATGGGTTTTTCTCTTTCCTGGCCATTTCTATCCTCTTGACCTCCTCTTCGTTGGGCGGCAGCGGCCATGCGCCGAGCTTGTTGCGCACGAGGTGCGGGCGGGAGTGCGCGGCGCACAGGATGCGCTTGCGCACGAAGTCGTGGTACACGGTCAGTTCGGACGCCAGTTCGCGGCGAACGAGCTGCTTGTGCCGCGCCGAGACGTTCGGGTCGCGGACCGCCAGCAGTGCCTGAAAGTCATTATAATTTGAATCTTAAGATTTTTAAAACAAAACGTCTCATATGAACAGTAGGATCTAAATCCATACATAGTTAACATATAATAATACATAATTATATGAAAAGTATTGATCGTATTGATCTGTACTAGGTATGTGTATATGTACCTGCGAGGCGAGCAGTGTGATGGTGGCCTCGAGCGCGCCGGCCACGAGGCGCTCGTTGGGCGCGGGCAGCGCGCTGGCGGCGGAGGAGATGCTGCCGGCGGACTCGCTGCGCGCCGCGCGCCGCGCCTCCGCCGGCCCGCCCGGGCTGCCGCACGAGCACGCGCGCCGCCGCCCGCGCGGGGACCGCCCGCCGCCGCCGCTGCCCTCCTCCGAGTGATATGCCTATAAATAAAACAAACATTTCATCTTACAAATTAAAAACTTTTATTTTCAGATAGCGAAAAATTATTCAAATTCAAATTCAAAATCCATTTATTTCATGTAGGCCAACTTGTAGCTCTACCATTTAGCCAGGACTTGGCAAGCGCACGCATTCCCTTCTGCCGAAGTACACGTACAATTACAGTTAACACGTACGTTACGTGTTAACTTGCAAGTGTGACAGCTTTTGAGTTAGTGTGCGTTCATAGAGACATTAAAAGTGCGGTAGTAAATGTGTGCTGTACGTGATTACCTCACCTCCCGCAGAAAGAGGCAGAATATATTCAGTATTCAGTATTCAGTATTTAGTACTGAATATATTCTGTCTCTTTCTAGGCTCGTCCCGGCTAAATGGTCGAAGCTTGAACTATATTCAAGCGTAAGAAGTAGCAGGGAATCAGCTGGTATTTGAATATGTACTTACGTGATTCAACGACTTAGTCAGCAAACAAATCGCGGAGAGGATAGTTCCGAAGGTCAGCTGCGGGAACTGTTCGTAGGTAATCTTGGGGGCGCCGAAGGTGAGCTCCACGACGGGCTGCCACCGCTCCAGGTCCAGCTGAGGGTCGGCCAGCAGCGACAGCAGGTCCGGGCTGAACGAGAGCAGGCACAGTGTTGCCATGTGGAGGATCTCCAGAATCCTGAAACAAAGTATTGATAAGTTGGTCAATTAACTTTTTTTGTCCTTGGAGTAAAAGTATTAAAAAAATGTTAGTATGTTTTTCAAATTAAATTACATTCAAATATAGATAACTTGCTGAGGCCCACGACTTCGTCCGCGTGGGGTTAGGTTTTCAAAATTCCATGGGAGTCCTTCGTTTTTCCCGGATAAAAAGTTGCCTATATCACTCTCTAAATCCTCAACTATATATGCATGCAAAAAATCACATCAATCCGTTGCTCCGTTATCGTGTGATTGAAGGATAAACAAACACACTTTCGCATTTATAATATTAGTACGGATAATTTATCTTTCGCTTTTTTAATGTATTCGCTGTTTGCCTAGGGACTTATTACGCTTTCCTCTTCCAGTTTTTAAACTTATCTAGTGTAACGAGAGGGTTTCTAACCTGCGACCTTTCAGTTTTCAGTCCGCATCTTTACCTTTGGTTGGTTGGGCCTTCGACAATTCAGCCGGGACGTGGCAAGCGCACGCATTCCCCTCTGCCGAAGTACATGTACAAACGTACGTATTAGCTTGTAAGACAGCTTTTGAGTTAGTGTGCGTTCATAGAGACATTAAGTATTTACAAGAGTGTGCGAAAGTGAGTAATTGTTTGCTTTACGTGATTACCCCACCTCACCGCAGAAAGTGGCAGAATATGTTCAGTGCTAAATCTGGCATCGTAAAGGCACGTCCCGGCTGAATTGTCGAAGAGTTGGGCTATTGAGGCTTCGATGAAATGATATGCTGAAAGTGGTAGTGCAAGTGGCTCACCTGTGCAGCACGGCGGGCTGAGCGGGCGCGGCGCCGAGCGTGTCGTCGGGCTGCGGCGTGAGGTCGGGCGAGCGGCGCGCGCGCAGGATCAGCATCACGCACTGGTGCAAGCACGCGCTCGTGCTGCGCTGGGGTACCAACGATTCACGTAAGAAAACGGGCTACCTTGTCATGAAAGAGGGCTATTTACAGACCCATTCCCATTGGTGGTGTGGTGCAATTTAGGAATATATAATTTCTAGTCTTTAGACGGATCAAGTGGGCCAGCAACATGGCAAGATTTTTTTTACCATATTGAACATTCTTTTTTATTCATGATTGCTTTACATACCAAACATTTCAATTTTATTTATTTGTATAGACAAGATAGACATTTTTTGCAATTTCACCTAATCTAAGTGATGACTATTTTATGATGGTAATGGACTAACTTGAAAGGGCGTGCACGGTTTTAATCAAAACTGCTAGTTTTGATTTAACCCGTGCAATACCCTATACCGGTTTCTTCACGCAACCATACCAGAGCGATGTAGCATTGCTTGGCGGCACGTCTTTAACGGTGCTAACAAGCAACGGCCAGTCTCCCACCAGACAAAAATAAAAACGAAACTATGATTAGTGGTTAGATAAAATATGGTTGAATAAAAAACTTACCATGATCCCAATGAGAGAGTTTATATTCTCCATTCGCCATCTCGCTTCGAACTTTACCAACTGAACGACAAGGTTCAAAGTCGAAGCGCACAGATTCAGCGCGTCCATGTTGAACACCTGCCGCGGCAGCAGCACCGCCTCTATCAGATGCTCCAAGTGCGCGCCGACGAACGTGATCGCATCACCCGCGAAGAACTGCCCATGCTTCATCACCATCATCGATATAAAGTCCAAGCTGAACGCGTAAACCCGCCACCACTCCTGAGGCTTCCAAGCCAAAGGACTTCTGGCACTCCCGTTCGTATTAACCTCAAACTTTGGCGGCAACAGTTGCAGCCACAGAAATTGGTCGACGTCGCTCATCAGCAAATCTTTCGAAAAAGGACCCCTCGCGTATGCCGTTAAGCACCGCAAAGCCGCTAGCGAAGTGTCGTAATGCAACCGATTCTGCAGACTAGCTTGCAGGCAGCACAGGATTTTATTTATGAATTTCGTCGACTGGAACCATTGGGAAAGCCCCGAAAAGAGCTCGTCGTATAACTCCAAACACTGTTCCAACATCGCTAGTGATAACACTATCGGCGGTATATCTTCAGATCGCTCGGTAACTTTTCCATTGTATTTGGTTTCGTCTCTAATTTCGTCCAGCAACTTCTCGAGCTCCAGACTGTTTATATTAGTGACGGAACGTATGATGCTTTGGGCCGTGACACTGTTCGCCTTTATTTCGTAATCCAGCGTGCTGATGGCAACGGTTCCGATGGAGAGAATCGCGCGGATCGCTCTTGGGTACAAGCATTCGTAAACGATCGCCGTGTTGGTGAGCAAAGTGTCCACTTGTTTGGCGCTTTCCTTCCGATTGTCGAAGCAATCGTCCTTCCAATTGGCTAGCATGATTACATAGAGTTCCGCCAAAATGGCGACGAGCCTCCCATCCTTCAAATCGTCCAGCTCGTTCAATAACGCGTTCATACAAGGCGCGACCAGCTTTGCTTTGTGAGCAATATTGAGGCTTATGGGCAGATATTTGCAGAATATCGTCACAAAATCCTTCCAAGAAGTGAGTAAGCCCAACCATACAGGCACTTTGTCGACGTGTTCCTCTTCGTCACTTCTGTCTTTAAATGAGAAAATGTAATCTATCCACGTGTCCAAATGCTTTTTATTCGTATCGAAGAAGAGTTCTAGCATCTCTTGGAAATTTGGTTCCAATTTCCCTCTCGAAACGAACAATTCGATGCCGAGGACGTTGAATATTTGGCTGTAGGTTCTCAGTTTGGGTTGAATTTGACTGAATAGAGGACTGGTCATGTGTTCCCAGAATTTGGGGTGCTCCCGTAATTTTTTTACGAGTATTTGCATGTTGTTTTTCCATAACGCGTGGAATAATGCCATGATACAAGCCAGCAAAGGGCTGTGGAGTGCTTTTGCATCCTAAAACCAAAATTCAATACATTAAAAATAATTTTAGGTATCTATACAAAAATTATGCAACACTTCAATACTAGATGTTCAATAACCATTAGTTAAAGAAGGCAATAACGATGCGTGCAAATGAAGTCTTATGGAATTCCAATCCAGGTTTCCTTACGATTGGTGCTATCACGGTTGGTGCTATCCCTTTCATAATATTCCCATCAGAAAAGGATAGCACTCTTTTTCTTATTCTATGATAAGATAGTCC
This sequence comes from Hipparchia semele, assembly GCA_933228805.2. Lineage (NCBI taxonomy): Eukaryota > Metazoa > Arthropoda > Insecta > Lepidoptera > Nymphalidae > Hipparchia > Hipparchia semele. Next base: position 13,223,194 of record OW121710.1, on the reverse strand, counting down.
TTGACTGCGATATGACGATGATGATGATGGTAAGTGATGATGCAGTCTAAGATGGTAACGGGCTAAGTTGGAAGGCGTATCTGTTTCTAGAGGTCATCGTACCGGAACGCTAAATGGCTTTGCGGCACGTCTTTGACGTTAGGGTGGTAACTAGCCATGGCCAAAAGCCTCCCACTCGACCAGACCAGAGACAATTCAGATATTAGAAATTCCCAAATTGCCCCTGCCTGGAATCGCAGCCGAGACCTCTCAGTTATAAGACCACAGCGCGCACCACTGCGCCAGGGAGGTCGTCAGGGAGGGCACTAGATTTAGACCTGTCAATTAAGTTTAGTTTAGAGATTGTGTACAACAGAATTAGCCACAATTTGCGTACAAATGTACACTCACAGATTTCACTGTCCCGAGATAGTCAGCCATGTATCCCAGAATACCCTCAAAACTGTCATCGGGTTCAACCTTCTCTTTCTTCACAACTTCTCCGTTTTCCGTTTTCTTTTCTTCCTCCTTAACTTTTTCGTGGTTCATCATAAAGAACGCCTCGGTGAGGCCGGGCTGCTTGCCGATGCACGTGGTGACGAACTCTAGTATCGCGATCTTTAGCTCGATCGTCTCGTGGTGGTCCCGCAACCGGTCGAGGAACATGACCCGCACTTGATACGCTGTCATGTCTAATGACGCGAACAGAGACATTTGGAAACCCTGAAAATCATCGGACTATTTAAAGTAGAGATAGGTTTTTAAAAAACCCGAGAGAATCCTTTTAGGGAGGGAATTTCGGAATAAAAAGTACCGTTCTTTCAACTCACGACGGCGCGTGGCTCATGGTTGTGTGCGTGTCATATCTGTATAAACGTGAGTTGCTCGCGTCTGACCGCTCCCACCTAGGCTCCTGACAGGGACGCACATTTACGAAATGTGCATGTACACGACGTAACCACAAAGCTCACGCGCCCTCGTGAATTGCCAAAACTATAGCATATATCACTCTTAGAGTCCTTAAGTGTTTGTTTCTTGGTGTCCTTCAATCACGCCGCAACAAAGCAACGGATCGACGTGATTTTTTGCATGGGTATTATATTTTGCAGTTGAGGATCGGGAGTGACATAAGCTACTTTGTATCCCGGAAAATCAGTTCCTGCGGGATTTTTAAAAGCTAAATCCACGAAGCAGCGGCATCAACTAGTTTAGTATGAATAACAACTTTTATCGCGTAAAGTTCCAATATACGTCAATAGCACTTACATCTGCAAATCGCTTCAACAGCCGACAACTGAGCACAGAGAGACTCTTGTTGAACGCGTGGTTAATGTAACTTGTGACTCTGGGCACGACCTTCAGTTCGTCCTTCTGCTTGCTCTGCGCGAATATCAGTTGCTCCAACGGCGACACTTCGCTGGCGTCTCCCACTAGACCCTTCTGCCTCAAGGCAAACATCACTATCGCAAGGCATCGCTGCAGCGTGTAGGTGTATTGGTACGCGGGCCCGGATACCCAATTTGTGTCGTCTTGTATTAACCTTTCCAGACGGTCGTTACCTGTGTCAAACATTTAGGACGTATTTCCACTATACAAGTAAAAGACCATGGAAGTAGGCAGTGGCGTGCACACAGGGTAGGCATAATGCGGAAAAATGATATAAAATGGAGAAAATCGCCAGTACGAGTTATAAAAACTTAAGGGTAGGCTTTTTATAATTTGTACAATACCTACCCTTAAGTTTTTTTAAATTCGCACCGAAGATTTTTTCCATTTTGTATCATCTGCCTACCCTGTAGTACATCCTGTGCACGCCACTGGAAGTAGGGCTAAAGCATAAAAACCGAGGAATAAACTGCGTTGACGTTTTGAAATCATCTTTTGCCAAAAAACAACTTTTTCATCTTTTATACTCTCTGAGATATAGACCGACGTGTATGGCCGCCATCTTGAATCCACCATTTTGGAGTTTTTTTCAACTGACTGCCAATTGCATGGTTTCAAGCGATTTTTTATCTATCTCCAATTATACGCTGACCGTGCTCCTCACTACGAAATCCTTTAAACGAAACCATCAGTGAAAAAAAACTTTTTCATACAAAATTTTACAGGAGAGGATGTAACCACTCAGTCAGTCAGTCAGTAAGTCAGTCAGTGAATCAGCATGAGCAGCTATATAAATATTGATGTGGAGTGCGCCTGGCCTGCCTGTACTGTCTGTTTACCTATAACTGTAGTGCCTACTGACTTACCAAAAGAAATAATCTTCATCAACTCCAAAGCGTTCTCCGTATACATGAGGCTGTACACACACGTCTTCTTCAGCAGCATCTGGTTGGGCTTGGTGCCGATCTGCTGCAGCACGAGGGCCAGGAACCGCGCGCATCGCTGCAGCAAGTGCCGCCGCTCGTGCGGGTTGCTGTAGCGCCAACCGCACACGTTTGGGAACACTTCGTGCACTATGAGTACGAGGCCGGGCAGAAGTATCTCTGTTACTATGCGATCGTCGTCAGATGCCTGGAATATTAACTTTACTTTAATGGATTATACTCATTATATTCATTTTTAGTGAAATAGCCGGTCGAATGCGAGTCGGACTCGCACACAAAGGGTTCGGTACCAAAAAACACGTTTAGGTGTTGTTACAACGGCAACAGATGTATACATTCTCTGAAAATTTCAACTGTCTACCTATTACGGATCACGAGATACAGGCCACTGACAGATAGACGAATGGACGGATGGATAGCGGAGGCTTAGTAATAGGGTCCCCTTCGGATACGGAACCCTAAAAACTATCGGTATAACTATATATCCTAAAATTCTTTAGAAATCACACTGATATTATAAAGGCGAAAGATTTTATGTGTAGGTATGTGTGCGTGCGTGCGTGTGTGTTTGTTACTCCTTCACGCCACAACAATTCCTAATTTCAGCGAAATTGGTTAATTTCGCTGAAATTAGGAATGGAAATAGCTCATACCCTGGATTACCACATACGCTACATTTTAGCCCGGAAAATTAAACAGTTCTCGCGGGAATTAATAAACCTTAATCCACTCAGACGAAACCGCGGACATCAACTAGTTTTATTACATCACATGGCCGTATTATACCTGATGGAAAGCGCACAGCATGTCCACATAGGCGCCAAGGAACTCGTAAGATCCATTCGGCTGTTCGATGGTGACCAGGTATGACCCCACGGCCGCGGAGTCCAGGGACACGCCGTTCGCGTACTCCACGTGACTCAGTTGATGGTTGACGATACGCGGCAGAAGACCTGTGTTTATTAACCTGGAATAATTCATTCAACTTGTTGAGAGAAAACACTAAGTTACAAAGATTTCATCATCTACAGCCCGTTATGGACCTGAGCCTGCTCCTGAGATCACATTACAAATTGACAGACTTCACACACTTACAAGGTTTACGCTTATTTGGAGGGGAGATGAGCTTGGCTAATATTTCTTAAAACTTGGTTAATATTTTTTTTCTCAAAAAAAAAAAAAAAAAAACAAAATCAAGTCTGTGAAGTCTGCCAATTTCTATTGGGTCAGTGATTGCCTAAATAAACCTAATATTCTGCCTAATATTCTTTAAAACTTGAGAAAAAAATCAAAATCAAGTCTGTGAAGTCTGCCAATTTCTTTTGGGTCAGTGATTGCCTCTGAGAGGAGATACGCACTCAGTAGTGAGCCATTGATGGGTTGTTGATGATGAGGAATCAATATGCTATACTGTACATGTCTCATTAAAAAAAGTGTAGCCATCATTGAGACTGACAAAAGTAGTTCGCACCTTAATTGAACTTCTTTCGGAAAAACTGGCACTACAGCCGTACACACGTTTAGACATTCAACCAGCAACTGCAGCGGAGCGGCGTCCGATCTCATGAACCGCACCAAAATATCGAACACCCCTTCACTTGGCGCTACCAAAGTTTTAGGAATATCCTTATCCCCTACCAAGGCTTTTAGGACACCTTTCAAAACCTTAGTTCCTTGGTAAACTTTTTCTAGTGTAGTGTTAACGTTCTGATAATTCTGTTTACGGTCCAAGGCTTTTTCGACTTCGCTGTTAAATATGGTCCAGTAAGAGTACGGTGTACGGTAGTGTATCATCGTTCCTTCCCTTCGTTCCATTATGGTTGCTTTGGACCCTGCTTCGATGCGGTAAGACTGGTCCCCTAGGGGATAGTATTCGCGACCTATAACCGCATTATCCGATTGTATTGCCATTAGGGTCACCGAATTGGGGTTGTATATTTCTGTGTAGACTGGCAGACTTTTCAGTTCTGCTATCAGCTGCAAAAGAATGGAAATGTAAAAAATAAACTCAAACTGCTTTTAGGCCTTTAAGAAAAGCCCAGCAGTTATGTATTTATGTTAAATAAAAAGTCATGTTACACAAATACAAAGTACTTACGTTTCTCACACTATCCTTCCCAGCCTCAGCCAATCCCGCAGATAAGATCGACAGTGCACTAAAATTGTATGGGAAATATTCCAAAGCTGTGTGCCATAGCGACACTAAGCCAAATTGTTCCTCCCTTTGATGCAGCGCCCAGAACTGCTGGGCTATAGCTGGTGTTTTGACGAGATCAGCACACAACGTCATGATGCCGGCCTGATGGCTCATGGTTCCATCTCCATCGAATCTGTCACACAGTTCGTTCAAAAGCCGGAACACCCTAAGTCGCATTATGAGAGCACATTTGGAATCATCCTGTAGAGAAAAAGTTATAGTTGTTAAAACTGTCACAATACACCCTACATAGTACCTTATACTATAATAATTTTTGGTGTGTTAATAATGTCCTCCAGACCAAATGCGGCTGTGGCGGCCAGTCACCACACGCGGGAGATATAATAGTGCATAGGTGTGTGTACTCTATTTCCTAACTTTCATAGCCCGATGGGACAGTAACTACCAGCCTAATTAACTTGTTCTTGTGGTTAGCATATTCAACTGTGGATGACAAGGACCTGGGCTTGATCCCAGACTTGGGAAAAATATGTATTGGGTTTTTATGCCAAAAAACAGTTAGGCCAAAGTTAAGAAATAGGCAATATCAACTGTGTGCTTCAGTGAGGTTGTTGGTGTTATGAATGATCTCTCTCCAGTCACACATTATGTGTTAATAAGATACTGTACTAGTATGTATACTGTGTTAGTAAGTACTCACTGAATACACAGCACTATTCAGCATCTGTTCCATGAACATAAACACCTTCATCCGTAAAGCAGTTGCACCATATTGCTGGTACTGACTCTCAAAGAGCTGTACGTGTGACTCGCTCTGAAACAATAAAAATTAAATAATGCGATTCAGTAGCGCGTTTCGTTTCGCGCCTGCGTCGTTACTTTTGGCCGTTTTGCATTTGCAATGTACGATAGCAACGATTCAGTAGCGATGCAATCGGTTAGTATCAATTCAACATTACTGTTGCATCAATGATTGTGATTGCATCAATACTGTATCCCAACTATATTGATGCTGCATCGCATCTACATTAATGCTGCATCGAGTCTGTATTGATGCTGTATCGCGATAGTAGTGATGCAAATTTGTGGTTACTAGGGCAAATAAATATGACTGTATCACAATCTTCTTGCGATTATATCATTACTGAATTGCTGCAAAAAGTAGCCTTGAGCGACCTCGCTTCCTACTTATAGGACCCCATCATTTAAACATAATATTTTACAACATAATATCTTAAAATAAATATACCTGCAACGTTAGCATCATCCATACAATAAGCATAAGGCTGTGTTCTGCGTGAGGCTCCAACTTGGTTAGTTCAGCCTCCACTATTTCTTTAGTATTTTCAATCCAGGATGAAACATTTTTTCTAAAATTCAAAATCATATCATGTTTACTTGATAAGCATATTTATTTATTTATTTTGTACATAAAGTGAACATAAATGAAAGAAAATATTTAATAATAGTACTGTACCAAATGTATTTAGTCAGTTAAGACATTATTTGAAATGGCATCTTGGATATGGACATTAGTTATACTTACTAGCAAACTTGAGATAACAAGGGAATTTTAAGTCTCATTTGTGGTAATAACGGGAGTGTCAAATGTGTGATTGGTTAGATCAATCGACACTTGCTTCGTCCAAATGCGCCAACCTTGCGCCAACTTACCCCCACTATGTCACCTTATGCTCAAGAAGTTTGCAGGCAACTATATACTTACATTTTAACACTTTCCAATATCAGTGTAAATAGGCCAACTTCCATGTACATGATTCTCATACATGCTTCCCTGTGTTGGTCTTCTAAAAAGTCACTGTAACCCTGATTCTTTCCAAAATAGTGTTTCTTAAATAATTTAAATAAATCAGTAAATTCAGCTTCAGTGAAAGTGTACTCGTTTGCTATCAGCAAGAGTATTTGTAAGATTGCCAACTGCTCTTTGAGGTTAGACTCTGCCCATTCTTGCCGAACAGTGTCGCTGCCAAATTCACTCTGTATTTTCCTAGGTGGTGGTGTTGCTATTATAACCTTTTCAAATTGGGATATTAATGATGTTTTCAAGGTCTCTATTCCAATATTGTCTATGATTTTAGTAAACTCTTTGGAGTATTTATGGCTTTCATCATTCTTGAACTGAATGATGTACTGGAATAGCTTTAGAAGAAACAGTCTCTCAGAATAATAGAAATTCCAAGTATTTGGTAGCAGGAATGATGGCCTGGTGTCAACAAATGCAACATTCTTCAGGGCATTGTCAGGTGTGCCGTAGGATATATCACAGAGATAATGCTTCAGAATTTCCCAAATTTGAAAACAATCTACATCCTGTAACAACAAATAAGTATGGTAAGTATTTGAAAATACTCTAAGAACTCAGAACATATTATACACTATAATTGTAGCAGGCTAACTTGTAAGGGCTATGGCAGTCTTACCTGTTATAGGTTTCTACATACCATCTTACCAGAATACTAAATTATATTATTGTTATTGTTATATTTGGGTAGTAGATTTGGTAAATAGCTTCTGACTGGACCAGACCATAGACAATTAAGAAATAATCTATATATCGACGCAATAAAGCGGAAACGTAGTAACCCACACCCGTTTTATCGTAACAAAAAAAATATATACTATTGCTGTAACCCACAGAAATATAGATTAAAAGTAACTTCTAGTAAATTTTGGGTATTTGTCTTGATAAGGGATGAGAAAAAGAGTTTACGTTAAAAAAATGGCACTTGTAGGTTTAATAATAAAGGAGATATGAATTTTTTTCTGAAATGTCAAAAGGCTCTGGTGAACAATTTCTATTTTGTGGGTTACTACGTTTCCGCTTTATTGCGTCGATATATAAAATTCAAAGTCCTGACTGACTGACTGAGATATCAACGCACAGCCTAAACTACTGAAGTTAGAAACTTGAAATTTTTACAATTGGTTCCTTTTATGACGTAGGCACACACTAAGAAAGGATTTTTGAAAATTCAACCCCTAAGGGGCTAAAATAGGGGTTTGAAAAATCGAACTTAACCTGAGCAAAGCCGCGAGCAAAAGCTAGTTATAAATCTTCCCACTTAGAAACCCTCCACCATTCACCACTGCCAGAGTTTTCCATGAAAATAACAAAGAACTTACAAGATAATTCTGTAAAGTTTGCACCACACTTAACAACTTTGTCTGATTAGGATACTTTGTTTGCAACTGTGCATACAATTCCGGTTTATGTGGTTTATAGCTGGCGAGACCTAGGCGTAATGCTTCCACGACATTTTTATCTAAAACATTCGCTAACTCCTCTTTCGGGAGACTTTGTGATGACACCCAGCGCCATAGCCGCTTCCAGTAGCTAGAACAGAGTATTTTTAGTACGTTAGAATATGAAATTAACGATAATTCGGTAATGAAATGTTAAAATACAGGACTTACGGAGTCACAGCAGGGGTTATTGTAATGCTCATATTTCTTGTAAGATGAATGTTTTTAGTGTAACTGAACTACTGAAAGGACATTCTCTCTAAGGTTATCTGATTAATTTTTAGTTTAAGTAAGAGTTAAACACTAGAAAAATAAATAAAATTGCCGGCTAGGAAGAAGCGGTTTTTTACTTTTGTCTTGATTTTTGTGACTTTTATAGGGATGAGAATATAATCACGATGATTATCGGATTAAATAGTCTCGATGTCGATATTAAGAGATCGATGTTAGAACATCGAACGGATATTTCAATGTGCATAAGGGGGCCCATACACGGACAAACATGTTTGTCAGGCACGTAAAATTTTTGCGTGTATTTGTTCGGTTTTGTTTGAACAAGGTCATCAAACACCAGCGCACCTAATCAAACACTTCCGTTTCCGTTTGTCAAACACATTGTTTGTTTGACAAACACGACCACCAACTATCAAATACACGTAATAATGCTACGTGTTTGACAAACATGTTTGACCGTATACGGGTCCTCTTAGATTTCCGTAACCAACAAGCCAAAATCTAAATCGTGAAATTCGCGCCCGCGCCATCCTTTTTATTCAGCTATGTAACGTTTGGTTACAAAGAGAGAAAGCAAATTTCTCAGTTTGCGTTCGAATATTCGCTTGGTGGTAAGATCGTGAGCGTTTGGTTCGGATTTTTGAAATTGGATTTTCTAGATTGAGAAATCGATACAAATCGATATTTGTTTGAAATCGAATTTTAGATTCGTTTTGATATATCGGTCTTCTGTCTACTAGACGTCATTCGTTTATAGATTATAGAGTATAGACGTCACTCGACGTTGATAGCTGACAAAAGAAACTCAAACTGTCAAAATGTGGTCAAAATAATTGTTCTTTTTGGCTTTCAAGCGCCTTTCAAATTCTACTTCAATATTGGATTCGAATCGAATTTCGAGCGAGGTGTTGGATTGAAGCTGAAGAATCACTCGAACTCGTCGCTTTATTGAATTTTAATTTGGGTTGGTACTGCATTCATTCAGTTAAGATAATAATTTGATTGAGCACGTGACATTTCACGTAATTATCTCCGAGTGGCGATCACACATTTTTGTAAAGATACCTATATTTTTTATTCCGACTGCAGAAGTATGGCCCCAGCAGCAACAGCTGTAAAGCCCGTACCTGAAGATGACCTTATCGGCATTAGAGCAGTGCTACTAGGACCTCCGGGTTCAGGGAAGGGTACCCAAGTAAGTTTACAAGGTTTACCTATCTAAAGTTTATAAATTTATAATCATTTGATTGACCTTTAGAACATGTTATTTATCAATATTGTAAGTTGTAGGACGTATAGCAAACATATCTTTCTACAATTTTTTATGATAATCTTTTCTTTCTCTTATTTGCTTTCTTATTATGGTGGTTTTAAAAGCGGTATTAACTGAAGATATCTGTGTGTTTAGTTTCAAAAACAAATGGTTTATAGACTGATCAGTAAGGTGAAAATGTACAGTGAAGTCACATTTTCTATTTATATTTCTATAGGCACCACGTCTGAAGGAAAAGTTTTGCGTATGCCACCTGTCGACGGGGGACATGCTGCGGGCCGAGGTGGCGTCGGGCTCGGAGCTCGGGCGGCGTGTCAAGAAGGTCATGGATGAGGGGAAGCTGGTCTCCGATGAGATGGTGGTGGACATGATTGATAAGAACTTGGATCAACCTGAGTGTAAAAACGGCTTCCTACTGGACGGGTTTCCTAGGACAGTGCCGCAGGCTCAAAAGGTAATTAAAGGTATTGCAAGGAGTATTTAATTTCTGTACCTGATTATAGATTGGAATAGCACATAGGCTACTTTTTATTCTGCAAAATATGAGAGTTCCTGCGGGAATCCAAAAAACCTCAATCAATGTGAACAAAGTCACGGGCATCATCTAGTATCTCTATAATTTTTATGATTTAAAAAGCCTTAATAGCCCAACAGTCAAAGGTGTGGACTGAAAACTGAAAAGTCAAAGTTTTGATCTCCACCTGTTGCACGATTGTTGTGGTAATTGAGCCTGAAGCCTGTAGATCTTTAGTCAGGTTCCTTTAAATAAAAATGTATACAAACTTTGCTTCGTCTACAAAGTTTGTGATTTCCCTATTTTTTTCTAGCTGGATGACTTACTAGCGAAGAGGAAGACTGCCCTAGACGCTGTCATTGAATTCAACATCGAGGACAGCTTGCTTGTCCGAAGGATTACAGGGAGACTGATCCATCCCCCAAGCGGCCGCAGCTACCACGAGGAGTTCCACCCTCCCAGGAAACCCATGACGGACGATGTTACTGGAGAACCCCTGATCAAGAGATCGGATGACAACGTTGATGCTTTAAAGAAGCGACTTGCAACATATCATAACCAGACTGTGCCACTTGTTGACTATTACATGAGGAAAGGCTTGCATTACCGTGTGGACGCAGCCAAGAAAGCTGACGATGTTTTCAAGAGGATCGATACCATATTCAAAAATAGGATCTTTGCTAGAGAAAGGTCTGCGCTGTAATTTTAGCGGTTTAGTAGTAAGTAAAGATGATTGTACAAAACTATAAGTAATCCGATTCAATTGCATGGAGTCTTACATTTATGTATGTATACATATGAACTATGAAGTAGGGAATGCATAGTTTTCGTTCAAGAAATTATTAAGGCTAATTAGTTAGCCTGGAGTTAGAAAGTTGGTGGTGTGCCACTCATGCCTCAGATCCTGTTGATCTCTTTGGTTGTCTCGAATTTCCGTCCCATTAGACTATAAAAGTGAGGGAATAGAGACTAGACTAGAGGTTTTTGCGCTCATACTTGTGCACTATAATATTTGCTGCCCAGCTGGCTAATTTCTAGAGATTGGTTACCGTGGCAGGATTCGATTGAGAGGATATTAATAAGCAACGTTTTAAATTGAATGATACCTATTATCATCATGTTTGTACTATAAGCAGTACCTAGATTCTAGATTTATCCAGGTACTGCTTATAGAAAAGTATATGTACGTTTTTTCCTGACAAAGTTGTAGCAAATTTTGATAGCTCTTCGTCCATACTAAAATATACCTATTATTATTTATTCATCGAGCGTGGAGCTCCACGCTTGATAAACAAATAATAATAGGTATATTATAGTACACGCAGGTACGCGCATTTTTGTAAACAATTAGGTTACTGTTTCTGAACTATTTTCAGCTTTCTCACTAAAAAAAATTACGTAAACAACACCGGGCGTCACTTATTTTTGTGAACACGCACGTATTTGTATGAAGGTCAGGGCACCGTTTGATGTACTCTTTGCGTTTGTGTAGTTTGATGCAGACTTTTAAAACAGAAGTGTTCTCAGTCTTACAAGTCTGCATTTTTGACGACCTCCCTGGCGCAGGAGTCAGCGCATTAGTCTTATAACTAGGTATAGGAGGTCTCGGGTTCGATTCCCGGCGGTGGCAATTTATAATTTCTAAATTGTCTCTGGTCTGGTGGAAGGCTTTGGCCGTAGCTAGTTACCTACCTATCGGCAAAGACGTGCCGCCAATCAATTTAGCGTTCCGGTACGATGGCGTGTAGAAACAGATTAGGGGTACACTACCATACCATTTTTATGAATTGAGGATGTGCCAATTTACTCCATGCAATTAATTGTAAATCTTGCTATTCCAATGTTGCTTTTATATATCATTTTGTTAAGGTCTAATATATATTTTACTATATATTGTAATATTTTGGGGAAACATGTATAATGTATATTATGCAATAGTTAGGTCTATTTTCGAGACTCATTTTTTTTAATGAATACAGTTAATACTAATAAAAATGATTTTCTTTTAAAACTATCACCTACCAACAAATACAGTAACGTTAAGCAGGTTATCACAGGAAATGCGGGTATATCCGTGCTCATTGATTTGCCATATGAGAAAGTAAGCTCGTCACTCAGTGAGAGACAAATATTTAAGTAAAGACAAACATCGTCTTAATATTCGAATGACGTCGTCGTTCATGGACATCTAGAGATGCTAAGTTCATTCTAATTTATCCTGAATCTTCGAACTTATCTCTCCGATACTTGGTGAAATAAGCTATTGGTTATAATATAAACGTAAAAATTCTTTTTACAAAACCAACTTTAAACACCATTACCAAGTTTATCAATTGTGCAAGAGTTCTCTCGATTTCTCCAGGATCCCATTATCAGGTCCTGACCTGATGACAATGGGGCCACCTCGGAAGTATACCCTTTCAAACAAAAAAATAATTTTCAAAATCGGTCCAGGCGTCTTCAAGTAATCGGGGAGCATACTTACATAAAAAGGATTCCTATGAATTGAGAACCTCCTCCTTTTTTGGAAGTCGGTTAAAAGGATCGGTCTTTGAGCATTTCTTCTCGATATCGATATTTTTAAGATTTTGCTCCAACTTTACAAGCTCTCAAAAGTAAAAATAATAAACACTGGATTTAATTTAAGATTATTTTATTTTCATTTTTCGCTATAGGTAGGTAGGTACTATAGTAGGTACATACGTTGAATCAATAATTAAGTCTCACCATTGAAGTAGGTAGTTAGGTATTTTTTTTTTTTGTTGAATAAGCTCATAAAAGGCAATTTTCAGGAAGTCCAAGTTAAATATCATCACATAAAAATTTGGTACAATCTCATACTAATCAAATTCAAAAAAGGATTCTTTGTAATTAATTTCTTTGGATATACATATTAGTAGGTTTGTTGCTGGTTTCTTTAAATACTATATGACTGATTTATTTTATTCTTCCAGTCTAAATGTCTATATATTTTAAGCTAGAATTCATAAAAACATTCGGCTTAGTAGATAACTATTAGGTACTATGATTAAAAAGATTAAAGGCTCAAGTCACATTGTGGCAGTCGTCTCAATTCCCAACGAATCGACGCGTATGTTTTAAAACTTGTAACTTCTACAGAAGAGCCTTTACAATATTAGAAACACGGTGCGTTACATCGACTCTACTGCAATATGCCTTGCGCCTAAGGATATATTATGTCATAGGTAGTTAGGTACTTACTTTAAAAAAAATGTGACATATGTTAAAACATTAAAATTCCTTTAAGTACATGAAATTATACCTATTCCTATAAACCTATATCTATGTATAATATAAGATTTTTTAAAACTTCTCAATTAACATAGAGATGTAACAGTCCAATATACAGATTATACAATAATTCTTTAAATTATTTAAATCGTCAATCTAAAATTTCAGCTAAACTATAGAAAAAGAGGGTCATTAACTAAGTACCTATTAGCTATAGTTAATTAGCTATTCTAATTCATTAAAATTGTTTTGACTTATTTCACAAATTCACAGCCGTTCTATCATAATGTGCATTTGTTAAAAGCACACAACATTTATGTAATTTTATTTTTCACAAAAGCTTAACGTAAAAGACAAGAAATGGTAAATCAATCATTAACTTAGGTATCTATTATTTTGAGTTCAAATATGTATTTGAGAAATTGCTAACCACTTACTTACCTACTCATTAATATAATTTAATGAATGAATAATATACCTACAATCCTACATACGATACTGAAAGGTTGATGCCACATGGAGCGATGCGATTATTCCGTAGACAGTTAGATACTGGACAGTTTCTGGACTCGTCAGGCAATTCGATTCGTGAAGACCATGTGAAGACAGATTTGCTAAACGGTAGATATTGTAGGGTCGCTACTCCAGTGCTTCTGTGTTGCCGATGCGTCATGTGTAGACAGACACACATGATATACATATACAGTATCATAGCACATGACGCACTTTTTGAAGTTTTATCGATAATTCAAAATGGTAATCGAAACTTAAAACTAACAGCGGACGTGTATTTTAATCAATTTTGAAGACCCTCTTATTTAATCGGTAAGATGCAACGCAACATCCTAATTCTGCTAGTGTCACATTTATCGATGTTACGATTTACATTTTTATCTACTATAGGAAATAAATAAATAAGTACTCCTGATAAACAGCAGATAAAAATGGTTTACATATAATGTTTAATGGTAAAAGGAAAAATAAATAAAACAACAAACAAAATGGACAAATGTGTGTAATTCCTGGTCAGATTCGTAAGGTAAAATGACCTCTGTAGGTACATGAGTCGAACTTCGAGAGATGTAAAAAAATAAATCTTAAACCTCTAATTCAGGTTGGCCCACGCTTTCGGTTAACGTGTGAATTGAGCAGCCAAATTATCGACACCATACGGGAAGCTGTTCAACTTAGAATGCACATAACTATACCTACGTCTAAGATTCTGTGCAGTATTCGCCGAAGGCTTTGGGCCAACGTGTACAAGTGGCATTAGGTACAATGGACAGGTAGGCACTAATGTTCACGAAATTTAATTTGTCGCTAACCCGTTTTCAAAACTAAGTTTATAAATCGATTAATAGTGATATTACGTCTTTTTATTCACATGAACTTTTGAAATGATATGCAATGAGATGACATAGGTATTTTGATATTTTATATTACATTAAGTTACAACGACATGCGATGATAATAATATACCTATAGGTAGGTACGAATATATAATACAAAAAATCGCGACTAGTATTTGTTTAATACTTAAGATAGGCAACAAAGCATACGCACGTAACTCCAGGGCCATGGCTAATAGATACAGGTTAACAACCCGCCTATAATAGTAAAATAAGAACATTAATTAGCTTTATTAATTTCTATAATGGAGTCGAGTCGAATGATTGAGAGACCATGGCACCGGAGCAATAGCCACCAGCATTAATTTTTCAATACATGTTTATTACGAAACCGTTTAGCACTTATTTTAATTTAATGCACCAAGATATGACAAAGATAATAATTAATTAATCATTCTATTAAAAATAAGGATAATAAGTGAATGCCTTTAAGTCAACACGAGCGGGTAGGTATTAACAGTCAGCAAGAAATTCAACTACCAAAGTCTGAAGCCTCAATAGCTCAACGGGCAAGGGGCCGGATTGATGCTCAAAAGATCGACAGTTCGAACCTCACCCGTGGAGAGGCGAATATAAGTCATGTTTAACACGGCCATATCTATTCTATATAAAAAAGTATTCTCAAACATTCTAACGCTATGATTATGGTAGTTTAAAATTTACTGCTGACGGTAGTGTCAATGTGTTCAATAAACGTAGTGATACTTAATGGTATACGGGGAATATCAAGCAGAAAAAATGTCATGGACAAATGAGACGTACCTTACAATTTACACCATCAAAAGCACACCTATTGTCAAAATAAATAACTAAAATTAACGTCCAAATTATATTTACAGGGAAATATTATACAGTTACGGCTGCTTTCAACAATGGTCCAAGAGCTTATGGAAAATTTTGGGAAGATATTAAATATAAACCTAAATCTAAATTGCAACAGCACTTTATAGTCGTCCTTTTCGTTTGAAATCTCAAACTTACTCTCTTAGCACGAAAGTTTTAATTTTCACATTGCTAGAATTTTATTTTAAGCCTCAATAGCCCAACGGTTAAAGGTGCGGACTGAAAACTGAAAGGTCGCAGATTCGAGCCTCACCCGTTGTACTATTGTCGTACCCACTCCTAGCACAAGCTTTTCGCTTATTTGGAGGGGAGAGGAGAATATAAGTCAAGTTCAGCTTGGATAATATTCTTAAAAAAAAAAAAGTATTTAATGGCAATCTTGGTGCAACAGTGCATTTAACTAAGAATGAGATTGTAATCTAGTCAGAGATGATTGCTATGGTCACACTGTCTTTTAAAACTATCGAAGTAAGCCAACAGGGCTTTTTTTTGTTTTTTGGCTGATTTTTGTGAGTCATGTAGGTAATCTTTACTATTTAAACAAACTTTATTATTGTAGGCAACCTAAAACTGTTATCTGGTTGTATTAGCAGGCCAACTTCCAGTTTTTATCAAGCATCTCCTCAAAATTTTCCACTATCTCTAAGTCTACGGCTATGACCACCTACGCCACTATACAAATAGCTTTGGATAATCCGAATCATAACGATCTATGTCTAACACTAATTTACAATAAAGCTTTTTAGAACAACATTTACATACATTTTAACATTGTTTTTTGACGTCATTTCTATTGTATCTACATAAATCTTTGAACTATATTGACAGTACTTAGGACTAGAATTCAAGCTATCTTTTTCCGTAGTGAATGCGACGAAAGAGATGCCACTACTATTACATTGACCTAGGTATTATCTTCGGTGGCTTCATTTTGAGTTTGATAGAAAGGATATTCAAGAAGTATGGAAAGTATTACAAGATACCTAATGGATGTAAGTCATATCGATGTAGTTTAAAAATTTGTATGTACAAGAATTGACGCCATTACATTTTGTTATTAACAGTAACCAGTGGGGTGAGTAGGATGCTATACAGTTACATAATACTCTGTCTACTACACTTCACACAGCAAATCCATCACACCGAAAGATCAAAAAAGCAACAAATAACAAAATTCAAGGCGACAAAAAAAATGATCATACTCCTAAATTGTTAAAAAAACTCATTAGAATGTCATTCAATAACATATCGTTGATTTTTTAATTGGCGAAAATAAACAATTCGATTGAAGTTTAGCACCAGTAAAACAAAACCAATCAAAATTACACAATAGACCAAAAAAGGATATCAAACAACAGCAGATTCACATAACCTAATTTTACAGCCTGAATCAAAAAACTTTCTAAATGCAATCTAACTAGCGCATTATAAACATCGACATTTAAATTTTCAACTCTAATGTCCGAATTTAAAAATTCCAATACTTCTAAGTATTTTAATTGCCTAAACACGTCCATCGCAAGCAGTTACATTTAGCTGTGCCACCACGAAAGCTGTAAAGTTCTTGCGCTCAGAAATTTTTACGCTCAGAGTCTATATTAAAGTTACCCAGGTATTGGTCCAACATATTCGGCGAATGTCGGCTAACGTTTAAACGCAGCTGAAATTCTTTGATTTGTGCACCGAAACTTACAATAATCGACAAATCTCTCCACGCCCACAACTGAGTCCGCATGCGGCAAAATAACTGCGCATGTATAAGTTCGCCGAGTTCGTTGGGCCAACGTATACAAGGGGCTTTACACAAATCTGAACACAGTAGCCGGCCACATTTTCCAACGCATACTGTATCGAGTGTTGTGCATGTAGAAGAGTCTCATGTCGCGACAATATCGCGTTCAATGGTCGTGCAGCCGGTCGTGCGATCGACTCGACGACCGCGAAGTTTTGCGCTGGTCCAAATACGCCGCCGGCGCCCAGCCTTCGCCTTGACCACCTGCGATGTAAAAGAAAACTCATTTACAAAGTTAATTTAAATACCTCTTTAGCATCGGTGCGCGTGCATTAAATTGTGAAATAATAATTCTTTCAGGATAGTACCTATGTGCATGGAAGAAAATAACACATGGTATAATGGTATTGTCTTCGAATTATAAAGAATTTTTTCTCGGCCTGTGGACATTGCTCTTTCTCACCATTTCTTTTTCGTCGAAAATAAACAGATATTTGCAAACACAAAGAAAACTTTTTAGTTTAGTACTATTTATACCTACCTAGTTCAAAATACACTGCTATCGCAAACTTAAAAACAGAACTCGATATGCGTACTCTCGCGTCAAGGTCGACAGTAGTACTGGGAGCGTGCGGGGTATGAAGCGACGGTCGGGCGCGGTGCACACCCGCCCGCTACTTCAGTCCTTGATTCCTCGGAGCTCGCGCGCGGACTCGGCTACGATAGGCTCACGTCACGAACCACATTGTGAAATTTTTCCCAAAATCGGACATCCCTTTTTTATGATACTAATCGAAACTTTAAGCTTTTTTTAATGCTAGAGTAGAACACCCAGAAGTTAATTCTGTTTAGAACCGGAGTTATAATTTTTTAAAATTTTTTTTATGGTTACCAGAAAAAAACTAAGAAATGCTGTAACTTTCTATGTAAAGAAAGTTTTTAAGTTTCAATTATAGCATGCTATAAAATCAATTAAGTGCTATTTTTGGAAACATATAATCAATTTCTAAGTGAACAATAAAGGAAGATATGTTTTTTTTTAACTAATTTTGAAATTAATTTTTTTCTCATCTTTGTATAGATATTAGCATCTAATTTTCACATATTGTATTTATTAGTGCTATGTTAACCTGCCTGTATAATATCAGATACGTAACACTTAGGACCTCAGAGTTATTGAATTTTAAAAATTTCATTTTATGCAACTCAATAATAATCACTGAAAAACATAACCCTCCGTTTTCACAGTCGGATAAAAATTCTTTCTTTCAGCCACTTTTTTAGAATTTTCTCTCGTACATTTGTAATTAAGATCTTTGTGACAACCCTAATATCATAGAAATTGTAAAATCTCATATCTCCAATGTCCTCATAGATTTCTGTGTGATTTTTTTTACTAGTAACAATACAGTTACGAGGTATGTTTTCAGATAGATATCTACTGCTAATCGTAAATGGTTTATGAGAAAAAAAAAAAATGTAAAAATCACAAAATTAAGAATAATTACTTTATTATTAATACTAAAATTATTTTGTTTAGCTTATAAAATGCCCTGTATATAATGCCACTTTGCCCTATAAATAATTGTATAAATATCATATGCAATTCTTTTATTTCGCCTTTTTCTGAAAATACAGAATTTTCTAAAAAAAAATATTACTCCGAGGTCCTAAGTGTTACGTATCTGATATTATACAGGCGGGTTAACATAGCACTAATAAATACAATATGTGAAAATTAGATGCTAATATCTATACCAAGATGAGAAAAAAATTAATTTCAAAATTAGTTAAAAAAAAACATATCTTCCTTTATTGTTCACTTAGAAATTAATTATATGTTTCCAAAAATAGCACTTAATTGATTTTATAGCATGCTATAATTGAAACTTGAAAACTTTCGTTACGTAGAAAGTTACAGCATTTCTTAGTTTTTTTCTGGTAACCATAAAAAAAATTTTAAAAAATTATAACTCCGGTTCTAAACAGAATTAACTTCTGGGTGTTCTACTCTAGCATTAAAAAAAGCTTAAAGTTTCGATTAGTATCATAAAAAAGGGATGTCCGATTTTGGGAAAAATTTCACAATGTGCGAACTGACCTGCAAGTCGCACGTACCACCAGCCGGCGCAGCCCACCTTGAGCAGGTCGGCGTGCTGCCCCTCGCGCAGCGATACCTCGCTTGCGCCCACCGCCGTGTAGTCCGACAGCGCCACCAGCGCGCAGCCCACCGCCTGCCGCGCGTTACAAACACTCTTATAATACTCTTGGTATAAAACACACATTTTACCTAATAATAATTACCATAGATAATGCAACAAGGGATGTGTGAGAAATCCATCAATCAGATCGCATAATTTTTTACTCAGGTAAACTTTTTCGAGCATTACTATGTATGTATGTAGATATATTTATGTTTATTTTTTTGTTGCGCTTTGTAATCAACGGTTTGACGCCCTACGCGCTGCGTTTAGTACGTAGTCGCTTACACTTTTCTTCGAGAAACAACTTGTTTACCTTTTAAGACAGCTAAGGAAAAACAGATATGTATTAAATAGTCTGTGATATTATTTTGACGTCGCCTACAGCCTGCCTAGAGTACTTATAGAAGTCAGTAAATAATTCCACACACATGCACACACATTCAACTTTTAAGTGAAGCAAACAATATCCACACCAATAGTTTTGTTACATTAATTTTATCTTAGACACCAATATGCACAGAGCTCATGCGTGTCATTATTGCCATTGATACTCCTTAATAAACCAAAGATATACAAACCCATGCATTAAAACGACGAAAAATGACAATGAAAAATTGTAGCATATCTTACTTGTTTACTTATTTTTCTATTTTTATGTCAGGTTTTCAAGGTACTGAATATCTTTAGTTTTTTCATATGAATGGTCGTATATCATAGCTGTTATTTGCTGTGAGATAGTCCGTAGTAATCACCCGATAGCATGCTATATCGCAGTTAGTACAGTTTTCGGTTAATTATATTGAGCTTTCACATCTGTAGTTATCATTTCAACTGTAACAACTTGGTTCACAATAATAATTACCGCTGTCAGAGGTGTAGAGATCGTCGTAGTTCTGAGTATTACAGTTAAAATGATAATAGGCAGAATATGTAATTCGGTAAGTATTATTGAAATGTGATAATTGATCATTACAATGAAACAATGTAAACTGTAATAAGTGTCATTTACTACAGTTTACATTGAAAAAAGTAATTTTTGCCAGTAAGGTCATGCGCTATTGCATGTACATAGATTTTGTTAAAGTAGGTAACACGAGACGGTGTATAGAGGAAGTTAAGTGGTATAATTGCCATTTAGAATAAAAGAATATACAAGAAAGTAGGAACATATTATTATAAATAGAATTTTTGACACATTGAAAAGTTATTTACTTATATGTTTATTGTGTATTTAATGTAAAGTATACAATATGCTTAGGCTAAAAATACAATTAAGAAAAATGTAGGTATAGTGACGTATTCGACAAAAAAAGTGTTAAGACTGACATAATATTATGTTACTAAATGCTGTTTTAATTTTTTGTATAGAGTATATTAATCTTAGGTAATCTATCTAATTTAAAGTTTTATAATGTTAGTAGGTAAATGAATAATGCTTGATATCAAGTATAAGTTAGTATATAAAGATAACAATAAGAGTATGTAACAGTATTTTTATTTAAAAACATTGCATTTTGAGAGCATTGTGTAACAAACTACAGAAAGTGAAGAAGAGATATAATATAGTACGTCGGAAGCCATAAAGTGGATGATTGAAACTGGAATTCTGTGCTGAGCTGAGCCGAGGCAAACAAAACCATCTTCAATCTTTAGTTCTTCTTTGATAACAATATTATTATAAATAGCTATGTTAAGCTATAAGGTATTGTATACAAAACGCAGAAATGTGTAAAGATAGAGTTGTATATGAATATTTTATTTTAATCATGATGCAACACTTCTAGGTAACTATAAAAATAACGATTTCACACAAATATTGTAAAACAGATGCCATCAATGAACTTACATATTATTAAATATTAACACGTAAGTATTCAAAGCGAAGCGCATAATATAATAAATAACTAAATCGTAAAGCACACGACAATGAGTGACATAAACAAAATAAACATGACTTACACGACAGTTAATGTTCAGCGTATACAAGTTCAACTGATTTAAATCCACTTTACGTAGTTTTCTTTGGCTATTTTATAAACTTTGGATATTAGGAAATCAGTCTCTTTTCATTGTATTTACAGTGCCTCTACGGTTTTAGGTAGAGGCGTTTCTATCAGTACTGTGATACGTAAAACGTGGAGTTGGCTTGTGTTGAGCCCGATACAGAAAAGAACTGTACCACTCTGTGTATGGTACCGTTTAGACCCACGGCCTCCGTCACCTGTTGAACAACACAGCTTAGAGCAAGGCGGACATTTTGACAACATGACGCACAACAAAATGGCGTCAAATATTAAGCCTCAAAAGTTATGATCAATGCAAAGTTCCCTCTCCAAATAAAAGACGAAACGTGAATAGTAGTGCAATAATTAAATTTCTCAATAAAAGAAACTGGTGCTTTAGTTTTTTAGATTCAAGTTGGTACATCTGAATTTTAAGCGATGATAAGTGGTTTGCGAAATCAAATAGGCGGTGACGGCTTGTAAACTAAGGGGTTGTGGACGTTACTTTTACAAATTTAATAATCATTAATAGAAAATTCGTAGTCTTGCTAAGCCTAGATGCTAGAACTAAATAGGAACAATTACTACGAATTTTCTCAGCATTATATTACTTATTTAGACTTTATTATTTTTATCATAGTGAATGTTATACATATTTTCATTAATTCAGGAAGCATTAAGTGCGTTCGGGTTGCCAGCGTTCACATGCGCTACCCGTGACTAGGTATATAGCCCGCATTCCTATAAAATATAGTTTAAACTTACATAGAGAGTGGATTTCACTTCACTCACAACTGTAAACCCAAAATTAGTCGCTATTAACTTATTATACAGTGAAATAGTTAAGTATCCCAAATCAAAGCACCATCATTTTCATAGTTGTTAGTAGGTACATAAGGCGCCATAAAGTAAAATCCTATACTTAGAGACATTACAAATTTTTACTTCTACCACAGTTATATGTCTCTCTATAAGTACACATACACCTTTTAGAAACGATTTTAATAAGAAGAGCTTATTTGATTTAAGTAGGTAATATTAAAATAGTTTCTAGATAGAACAGTATACGATGTAAAACAGGCAAACGTAGATACACGTTTTTGTACTTGGGAGAAAGTATAGATATGAACACAACATAAAGAATGTGTTAGAGATATAAGGTTACTGGGATTATTGTAAAGGGATTTAGGTAGGAACTGATTTTACAGAAGGTACTGAGTTATAAAAATTCTCAATAAACCAGGTTTTGCATGGGTCGTTTCTACGCATAGCCTGGCAAAAGAGTGGGAAAAAGTAGGCATGCTGGCAATCGCTAATTTATCTTGAATCTAGCAACAATAAAAATTTAACAGCCCAAAAATTACTTCTTGAGTAAATATGGGGTACAACTATAGATAGTTTTTTGTTAATGTATAAGGGATTTTCGAGTATTTTAGACAATTGAATGCAAAACAAATAAATATTTACGAATTTCAAAATATTGATTGACAGAAAAAGCTGAGTGCTGACACTTCAGCAATGACACATGACAATTTGTGGTGATATTAAAGAGTCATCAGAGAGAGAGAGAGTAAGAGATCAGTTAGGCGTTAGTTACGTTTCTAGGCTTTTTGCCAACTTTATCCTGGCTCATGATGGAAAGGTAATGTTGGACGTGGGCACTGACCTCTATCTTTAATCTATGATTAACATTGGACTTACTGCCGTGATTTCTTTTTTGGGCCTACTTGATTGACGCCATTTTGGCGTTGTAAGCATAGATATGAGTGTCTCTGGAACTAATAATATTGCAAATGGCGCGCCTATAATTTAATCTATGATTTCATAACCAACCTCTTTTTTAAACTATAATTTCATGCGAAATCAGTTATAGAGGTCGGTGCGGTGATTTGCAATATTATTAATTCCAGAGACACGCGTATGTCAAATGTCGCACTTCAAATTGGTCCATAATTATGTCATTTGTAGGGGGACAGCAAGCAATCATAGATTAAAGATAAAGGTCGGTGGACGTGAGGCAAGTATGAGGGTGGGATAGAGGATGGCAGGACAATGTTTGGCACTGACCGGCGCGTGGTCGGGCTCGTCGTCGTCGTCGTCGGAGGGGTCGGTGGACCAGCAGGGCTCGTCGTGCGCGTCGACGGAGGCCGCGCGCGGCGCCGCCACGCCCGCGCCCACGCGCGCGCCTCCGCCCGGGCCCAGGTCCCATGAACTCGTTTGTATTAGTGTTCTGTAGATGGAAAGTTTATTTGAAATTGTGCTCGTTAGACTTACTCCTAATCGATGAAACTGTTATCTTCTGTAAACAATGAAGAAAAACTACTGAAACCAAAGTGTCATTCTTTGCGAATGTGCATTGTAGATTCGACATAATTTTTAGATAATCCCACAACTGAAGGTGCTCCGGTCTTCGAAAACGTGTGTAGAGTGTATTTAAGTGAGTTTAGTTGAAAAATACAGTTGGCGCCAGATCGAGGCCTGTGAAAGCCCATGCAAGATATTTGTTCAATAATGAACGTCTATCGGTTGATAAAGGAGAAGTTGAAGATCCCTATTAGAAATACTTACCTATGATGTTGTGCGCCATACTGCCTCACTCGCTCGCCCTTGAGCTCGTTGAGCTGGTCAAGCAGCACTCGCTTGATGCGCTCGACCCACGCGCGCTTTATCTCCACCGTGGGCGCGGTGATGGTGTGCACCTCCGACCTGCCCTGACGCCAAACTTCGAACTTGCGCGGGTCGCCCTTCACGGACTCTGTTAGGCCGACTTGTGACATCTGCAAGAAATAATTTAGTATTGGGTGAAGAAACTAACCTCTAAACGTGAAGATGTTTCGATTGAACGACTAGTGGTTCAAGGAAGAGTAAAGGGCACAAAGAGTATGTAGCAGATCGCACATGAGATGGATAGACCAAGTAAGCTGCGGTGGATGTTCCCTTGCATGAATGAAAGAATAACGCAGCCGCTTGGGAGGAGTGGAGACGTATTGTTAACGGTTCACAACTCCCAAGTGACGACCATGACAGCAACTATAAGTATTTTGATCCCTATTTGACTTGATCCTTACAATTACATAGAACAGATGAATTGAACTACCTTAAAGAAGTTCTTATCATAGCCCTTAATTAGATAGCTTTAACAATTGAATGATGTAATTCAATATCTTTCAAGATGGAATAAGTTTGTCACGCACAAAAGACAAACTGGACAGATGGATTTCTTCTACAGACTTCTCGGAATATTCATAGGTATCTTCTTTTTGGGCAGTCAGATGGCTTCAAATGGTTCCAAATTGCTACTAATGGATACTTTAAAAATTTGAGCTGGATTTTTTTTAAATCAAGGCAAAAAAGAACACGGCAACTCACTTGGAGATCGTGTTTGAAGTGGTAAGTGGCTTTGTTGTGGCTGTTTTTGGTGGCAGACTTGCAAAACAGCATAGCCTTTTCGTAGAGAAATATATGCCGGCGTCGCGGCCGTATCCTAAGCCGGAGGTCACGTTTGTTCTCTGACACCACCATAAATGAACTTTGAAGGAGTAATTCGCCTTGTTGACTTAGGTCCACCTGAAGAATTAAACAAATACAAAATTAATAGGTAAGTTTATGTTATATTATTGTTGTTGGTTTTATCAGTAGACCGAATATTATTGGTATTTCCGGAGTTTTGGGCTTATATCGGGAATTTGAAAATTATGTCAAATTGTCCGGAACTTAAACGACATCGTATGAGCATAGTCCTTTGTGAGGAATCTCATTATAGACATTAGGTATCGCAATTCATGAAGCTAACCAATTTATATACCCTTTTTAAGCACACAATAAATGCATTTTGGTCAAGAGTAAGAAAACTGTCGAAATGACGAAATAAAGAAAATATAAAATATGCAACAATGGGAATTGCTTACAGGTACGCCAGTGATAGCAATCTGGTGCATGGAGTCGTTGACACACTTGAGTACCACCAGCATGCAGTCCAGCGCCTGTTGCAGCCCGGAGCTCATCGACCCACACTCGCTGTACCGAAGCAAATCCTGCGCATATATTATTTAAATAAATATAAAGGAATCAGTAAATTAGGTAATTATTTGGGAGATTAAGCACCAAATGATGACCCTAATGAATAAAGTACAATATAATCTCTCTTTCTACTTTGAGGACTAGAATAGTCCTCAAAGTACAACTTCAGTCAGTCAGTAAACTTACAAAGAAACATGGATCACTTTTAGAAGACTCTGTTTAGGAAGTAGAAAAGATTTGGTCGTAATGTGAACAGAGTGGACTGGTGAAGGTGAGACTTAAATATATACTTAAATATACAACAGGTGTAATAGGAGATTAAAGTAGCCTATATATAAAGGCTAAAGTGGTTTTTACCTTAAGTAACAGCTGATATTTGGTAATCCTCTGCACAGGTTTGAGAAGGTACGCAGCGAGCGGCAGTTTGTGTCCAAGCCGTTGTTGACAAGCTTGCAGGAAGAGATGAGTGTCCACTAACGTTTCACGTAAACGCTCTGATCGCGGGATGTTCTGGCAATAGTAGCTGTATAGGCGGAAAAATGTCTCTCTCTGGAAAAAAGGGGCATAGGGTTAAAAGCATACTCGATCCTCTAAATAGATGGAATGAAAAAGGATATGAGGGTTTTAAGGAGGCCTTATATGTAAACTTCTGGTGAAAATGCTTAGCCTTCAAAAGAACTACTTAGGCGTGTAAAATCTACACGCCTAAGTAGGACGTAGTTTCGCCGTTGTTTACATTCTAGACAACGGTGAAAATTCGAAAAAATATAATATGGCCAGATTAAGGAATCTAAAAGTCACATCTCATTTAGTACAAGGAAAGAAATATGTCAGAAATGACGGGTAGGTATTTTATTTACATAAATAAATAAAGGTATTAATGAACTTACTTTTTCAACAAAGCATAAAGCGACGAGTTCTGTGGCCGAAATTGATCGTTCCAAGTCTTTTAGGAATATATCTTGGTGAAATGTGAAGAGTTCGTGTAGATTGCCGAATAGCACGTCAGTCTGTCCAACTAGTGTTGCTGGTAGAACGTGTTGATTTTCCGGTTTTTCTAGTTCTTCTTTGTAACCCTGCAAAGAAATAATCGATTATAGCTTATCCATTGACTGGCATTGCAAAATGCGCCAGCGAGAAAATAAATTGCTATCCATTAATTAATTACTAATAAATATGCAAATACCGAATTTGTGTTAGTCGAATATTGGCTAATAACATCACACCAATGTTGTAATCGTTTGTCGTATTCTTCGTAAATTGATTCCAAGCATTCACATTCGGATGGGGTTAAGCTTACATCGCTTTTTCTAAATAATCGCTTTAGATTTTGTAACGTCGATGTTTTACTGTTGAACTTGTGATCTTTATTTAAACTTTGTGTTTTTCTTGAGTCGTAGCTTTGGCATCTTCTATAATTTTGAGTTGTGTACGTACACTTATAATAACTTTTGTTGCAATATTTTGAATAATTGCGGCGATTTTTACAGGTAAATGTGGAATGCAGGCTGCGTGATGAACTTGCTGTATGACTTTTCCTGGAACTTTTTTTTGGATGGGGTACTGTCGAATAATGTTCTTTAACAGTATTATTCCATTCTTTCATTATCATTTTGTAATCATTCATGATAGTTTTCAAAATGTTCTCTGAATTTGTGCTGTCCATTGTATTTCTGAGTTCGGTGCAACTATTGGTAAGCAATTGGGAATCCTTAGTTGCAGATGAATCAGTGGAATATTCGGGTGTTACAATTTGAACATCCGTTTCACGACATCCAAAAAGAGGATTTTGAACAAGTTCTGGCAAATCAACCACCGTGGCGACTGTTGTTAAAGACTCTACCGTGAGATCTTCTGAAACGGTAATCACATCGGAATCTGGTAAATATGTTAGCTTTTCTTCCGTTTTTTGTGTATCTTCATAGCCAGGCAGCGGTTTACCATAAAAGAAATTTCCAGTGAATGGCTCCATGTAAACTGGTTTGATGTTCCGCGGGCGGCACTTAACACGATTTTTACCGGCATCGCTCACGGCCTTCTTACACTTTTTGTCTTTCGGAGGATTTTCTTTTTCAAATAAATTGATCTGGTTAGCGTAATCACTGAAAAGCGTAGAATCCGATGCCGCTCTTGTTAACCGTTTCGGTTTGCTTTTTGTGGAATTATTTTTTCTGTAATACCACGAGTAGGAAGTGCCGACGCTGACGTTCGCGGAAGACTTGTGGAGATCGTATTTTCCATGTTTCATATTGCAGAGCGCCACGAGGTGCAGCACGCGACCAAGAAGCTGCACCGGCGAACACTTCGCGAATGTGTAAAATGCATTGCGTTCCGCTTGCTGACTTCGCGTAGAAGTTTGCGTGCGGCGTATCGAATGCATCAGATGTGTATGGTCGGAGAGATGTCAGATGGTCCGTGACTCGATGTTCTACCACATATTATAAACTATGCACCAGTTCTAATGAAATGGCATATTTAATTTTCAGAGCGCGAAACTCATGGGGAGATATCGGGCCGAAGCCAGTTAATGGAGTGTAACGTAGTA
This sequence comes from Hipparchia semele, assembly GCA_933228805.2. Taxonomy (NCBI): domain Eukaryota; kingdom Metazoa; phylum Arthropoda; class Insecta; order Lepidoptera; family Nymphalidae; genus Hipparchia; species Hipparchia semele. The sequence goes on along the minus strand of OW121710.1, from coordinate 13,195,434 downwards.
GAGACTTGTGTGTATGTGTTTATCAGTATACAGAATCTACTTTGTAAATAGAAGATTATGTATACCGATAAACACATAAATTAATGCAATGGAAACAGCGGATATTGTATGTGGGCAATTTAACTTTTGAGCCTAATATCTTCATAGAAGAGAGAAAATGAATTCTTAGAATATTATAAGAAGAATTCGTTCCGTCTCAAATCCCTCAGTATGTGAAAACTGATGATATTTTATGGATTCAAATCATGGTCTACGGGGTTCATAAGGCTCAGCGTCACAAAATATGGAGTGAGCTAAGAGTATGCCTGTTTGATGAAATCCAAAATGAGGTGAGCCGAAGGAGGGCCAGAGTTAATGACATAGCTCATTTAGTTGCGAAATTGGAGCAATAACATGCTGAGGACGTCGAGGAACCGATTTGGGGGCTCAAATGGCGTTTCCCGCTCCAGAAAGCGCAGCATTGGAAGACACCCCACTAGGTCGTCGAGCGAGTCGTTAAGCGAGGCCCTGGCAGTCGCTGAACAGAAGCGGCAAAAGATCGTGTCTCTGGCGATCCTTGCAAAAGATCTTTGCTGACATAATAGTAGATATGTCTTTAAGGAAATGAAAGATATGAAATGTAGGATAGAATACTCACAGTAAGTATAGAGCCAAGTTCTTGCACGTAAACCCGTTCAGTCTGCAGCAGTTCGGCGAGCACGTGGCCTCGCCGCGCCCGCCGTGCCTCTGCGTCTTCGCCGCCTGAACTCTCTGACCCTCCTGACGTCTCCATCTGAAAACCATCATAGGTTTAGCCCAAGAGAATATAAACTGGGTTTAGCTAAGAACGAGGTGTCCTTACTCCTTATACTCAAATATTAGCTACAAATAGTTTTGTCCGGGATGCTTTGAAGTCTTTATCTTCCACAAAAATCGCATCAATAAGTTGCTCCAAAGGATGATTGGCAAACAAACAAACTTTTTGCAATTTTATAATATTAATATGGCTAAAGGCAGCGAATGAATAAAGGTTAAGTTTGCACCAATTTTATTGAAAGGCATAAAGAGGAACACATTTACTGCAAGAATTATTTCATTACTATAAATCTTTGGGCCGCTTAAATTAATTTCTTCTAAAGATGTATTCAATACCTGTTTAAGTGTTTCTAATCTGTTTCTAATATATAGAAGATACAAACATAAAAATCATTTTTTTGACAATTTTTTGACGTTATTATACATTGAGTGAAATGTTGAGTGACAACACCTGCTTCACCTACATTAACAGATGCGTTCAATTCAAGGACTGGAAAGACGGTTCAAATTATTCAGTCCTTGACCACCAAGAAGTACCTATAACTTCAAGACAATGTTGATTTGGATTTTTTTTACCATTGCTTACCATGCTTTGCCTTCTTTCATTGGGCGAAACCATTTTGTTTTTAAATTTTACCTGGTATTGGGTTAGTATCGACTCTACAATTTGGGAGAAAGCGTACGTGTTTTGAATTTAAAGCGGGAGTGTTTACCATTAATACATTGTTCTCAACTTGAGTGCAGCGACGTTTATCATAGGAATACAAAGTGCTTCCCTCTCGAGTATAAGAATGAGTACCTAGCTGCTCTTTTCTCTTCTTATTTCGTTGAGTATTTCGTTGATCGTATCCTTATCTAGGTTGTAAGTTTTTAGATATAGGTGGGTGCATATACAAAGTATTTACCATGCACCAGATAAATCGACGTTATCTTGCAAATAGTAGATATGTATAAGACTACATATAGACTGGGAAAAATTAAGTTAAATTGGCTACCGTGCTGCATGTAACATATTTAAATACGTACGAATAATAAATAATTTATAAGTATGAATTAAGCAGATTCGATAATCTGTTCCGATAAAAACTGCTTTAGTTGAGCAAGATTTGAGTATAATTTCCGTTATTTCCGCTGGGCTGGATGTCCGTGTTGTTTTACACGTTGTATGCACGCAATGTTACTTAGTTTGTTAACTGTTTTGTAATAGGTAAAGTAAGATGCAGGGGCCTGTGACCTTAGACCCACTAAATATACAAACATTCTGATTTTCCTAGAATATTCAAACAATTGAACGGTCTCAGAATCGGTGGTTTACGTCACGTTTAAAATTTGCTGTGTTCAAGATAAGTTGTTTCATACTAAAGAAATATTCCTTGCTTGTATAAGTTGAAATGAAGCTTTGCAATTCATGGTAGGTACTATGTAATTAAAAATAATCACACCCTAATGACCTGAAACACGATCAGTAGACCTTGGCACCTAATGGAAATTAATAGTTATTTTAGATTCGAGTTTAGGGTCATTCCACTCATGAACAAGAGTATAATTTTTATTATAATTACCTACCTATGTTTCGCTTCATTTGCACATAACACATACTCCCAGCATTCGTATTACCCTCAATTGTGCCTTGTCACATACTTATATGAGGTTTACCTATATTTAATTCATCTACAGTCTGCATTCAGAACCGGTGGTAGAGTCTTGACGTGTCATAAGAGTCACAGATTGGCCTACATGAAGTAAATAATTTTGTTCCTACTTACATTTTTATGTGGCTCTGAAAAGTCCTTAACAATTTTATAACCCGTTTTCAGAACAACACTTATCGTTTCCATCTTCGATTGATTCTTGTCCCTCATGAAACAGCACATATTTCACGCACATATAAAAACACACATTCCAGACACGCACATAACGTTATGATACGATTCTATTGGCAAACAAGATGTGAAAATAACTAAATGAAGAGAAAAGCATCACATATGTGGTGCTTTTATTTCCGTTACTTTAATCCTTAAGCTTGAAGAGTCTTAGTTTTTGCTTTTTTAAAACAGAACAAAAAGCACATAATATTTTCCACACATGAAAATACACTTTCCAGAGAGACGCACACAATAACAAATGGGCACGAAATATGAATATTTTCGCGCGAAACGGCAAGGGATACGGAGTCAAAAGCAGAGTACAAGCCGTGTGACTTAAGTCTTCACTAGAGAATAAGGAACTGATGGGATGTGAAGGGGCCCGGGAATACGTTGATGTTGTAAAAAAACCTTGTTGCCTCCAATAAACCGCTCTGCGATCCGACGCGGCGAATGCTCTACCTGTAGCTGTAATGTTATGTATTCTCTGTTTAATTTTTTTTGTTCTAACTTTATTAGGATATCAAAGAACACTTTTACTTTGTCCTTGTATTGGTGTCTACTTGTATTTTATGTAAATAGATATTTTAGGTGATATGTATCGTTTATTTTTTTTAAATATCGTTATAAAATTACAATTAAATGGCATAAAAAGTACAATTTTAAATAATTTACAATTTTTGCCATATTTCATCTTATAAAATATAGTAAGTTTGTCCTTCAATTACGCCGCAAGAGAGCTACGAATTGACGTGATTTTTCGCAAGGAAACGTTTAGTTAAGGTTTTTTATCCCCCAAAAACAAAAGGTTTCCAAGAGATTTTTAAAAACCTAATACCTGGAAGTCGAAGTTTAGAAGAAAAAGAAAAAAGTAAACTAATAGATGTGTGATAGTAGCTATATAATTGAAAGTTACTCTTAGTACTTCCTGACCGAAATGGAAGTACAAAATACTAATTGATGCAGATTTATGTAGATGACAATTAAATAAAGTCACACATAAATTCCATGACGCTTTGAAAGTGAAATGAAATACGATTTTGTTAAAGTAGAGCATAATTCAAGGCGTATCTATAAACGGCTAACAGGCAGTTGCACGTTCGGCTTCAACCACGTTTTATTATCTGCTTGTATGTGTGTGTGTCCGTACACGTGTTATAGTAGAGCACACCTGCCGAGTGTTCTAAATAGTAGTTACCAGGGAAAAAGACCCTTACATTCAACTCAATGATCTATAACAGTGTTTCCCAAAGTTTTTTCTTTCCGGCCGGTTTCCGCCATTTAATCAGGGTTTACTTTGAAAGCCACAAGTCTTCTAGCTTTATTTGTGCCTAATTTTCAAGATCGTGACATATATAAACAGTAGAGTTTCATTGCTTTTATATTGTTCCTATTTTCCTATTGAGTGACAGAAAAATTGTGCAGCTCACTTCCAAACTAAGTATGTATTAATAATTTTAAACTGCATCTATAAAACATTCAATTTGATATAAAAGTCAACAAACAAAGGCAAAGGAGACATGAATTAAATAAGATTTAATGAGTCATTAATTACCTTCTTTTAAATTTCAATATGTAAGTAGGCATTAACGAAGTGTTCAGAGACTCTGAGAGTGAACTTTTTTTTTATTCTAAAGAGATTTATTATGATTCCTTTTACGTCCTAGTAAGTACTTAGTTTTCGCAAATCTGAGTATGCAATTAATCGACTATTTGAGAAACACTGGTCTTTAGACTTTACAGTAAAGGTTCTCGATTCTCAACGGATGCACAAATCAGTGTTCATTGTGCACTTTTTTTTTTTCGAAACATCTGTAACGTTTTTGTTTAGGACAGGCGACCGTGAGATAACGCACGTGCTATGCGTCGGTGGGACAAAGTCTTGAAAAAAAAAATAACAGACCCTGGGAACGGCAGTCAGCTGAGAAAAACATTTATCTTTACGAAGGAATCTTTCTCGTAGTCTGAGATGAAGAGATATTGCTCTTATTACAGTAATTTACTCGTACTTTATGTTTCTTTTCTATTACTTTTATACGAGAGGTTCTACATTTACATGATTTCATCTATGTAAATCTCGATTTAAATTTTCCACCTTTAAGCACATTCTATGTAATAAAAAAAAAATGAAATAAAATTACCAATGATTTTTGAACTTATTAGAAGGACAAGCTTTTCTTAAGACTCACTTTTGAATTCGTACCTACATAAGTTACATGTATATTAGTTTTATGTACTTATATTGTACCTATAAACATTAGATAATATATTATGTGGCAGATGTTTACAGTATTCTTTATTCTTGATTTGCTGTTAAATTCATTCTTACAAATATGATACCCGTGTGTCGATTCTCTAAAAATGATTGCATCAGTGTGACTTCTGATTAGCTGGTACCGTCCCGCTATTGATTAAAATGCGTTAATGCAGCAAGAACGGCATAAATTCAGCCAATCAGATGCTATTGCGATCGTTGCACCGATGCAAACATTTTAAGAGAATCGGCTCGCTGCTGGTCAGCATTATAATCCGTGACCCTATCAGTCTGGGCAGGTGCACTTGAACTGATTGACCATAATATCATTGGTTAAATCAACTCCATTGGCGTCCGCTGCGACCTTAAAAGGCTGACTTAATAACTAACAATGTATAATTTAATCGAATCGATCTATCGTAAGATATAATCAATAGGATGCCCATAAAATAAATATAGGTTCTGTGGGTTCATTATTCAGATAAGAATTTAATTCACGTTTGCTGCAAACTAAGAGATTTTTTGCTTTGAAAGCTTCTATAAAGTAAAGCCCATGATGTATTTGATGCTTTTAGAATTTAAGGATTAGCTGATATAAGTGAATAAGCAGAATGTAGCATAAATATAAAATTATACCTATAACCAATGATATGTATATGTATAAAAAGAGCCTATAACATGGTAAATTGGTTAAAGTGGTTATCGGGTTAACAATATTACGCCTAGATATTATGTTCGTACTCAGACAATATTTGAGAAACGAAGCAGACTAATAAATCAACTTTTTGGCGCCTTACCACTTTCTTACTGCCAAATTATTGAGGGTCACATACTCATAACCCGAAATTTCACAAAATTACGAGCAACTTTTAAAATTAAAGGGCACAGTACCACATATTTGTGCAATAAGTAAGAAAGGCAAGAGGTAATTATGTAACATGTTGCATCAGCTGGAGTAATTGGCATAATAGAGCATAGCAAAAACCTTTTTTACCACGATCTATGAACTAAGAGCGGCCGAAGAGCTTGAGAACTCGTAACTGAACCAGATCGCAAAAACGGGAGTGCAGTTTGCACAAGCTATGGAATAGGGACAAGCACCCGTTAAGGACCGTTACTGTAATCAAAGGAGAATGTACTAAGCGAGTAACTGATGTAGAATTGCTAGATACTGTGAAAGGGGAAAATTAGATTTGTTACTGAATTTGTATCTAACTAAGAACCTAATTTATTGGAATATCAAAAGATTTACCCCATTTTGTTAAAAAAAAAAAACAAAATTCTAAATTCATACGTGAAAGCAACTTCCGCTGAGAAGAGCCGGCAAGAAACTTACCAATTGCTCTTTTCAAAACAAAATGTTATAAGTGGTTATAATATTATTCTGTGGCTATTACAATGTTATAAGATATTACACTATTTTGTGGGCAACTGGATGCCAAGTTTAGGATAAGTTATTTGAACGAAACTCGCTATCTCAACCCGCAACATTCATATTATTATATTTGTTTGTACCTATTTGCAATTAGGAAAATTACAATCGCCATTCGCCAGGCCAACTTGTGATTCTTGACTTGTCATAAAAGTCACAAGTAATATAATACGAGCTTAGAGCAATTAATTTTTTTTTTATTAGTTTAAGATTGCGTACACGACAAGAAATTGTAGTAAGTTAATGTATGCTAGCGTTTTCGTAAAATATTTTTTACATTTTCTTGGTCTATTAGCCGCCATTTCCATTTTTAGTCATTCTCAATTCGCACCTCAGTACCTTGCTGCATTCAAGAAGGTAGAATATATTTTTATACGCTAGCACAGTGTCCATTACCGGCAGGCACAGTTCCATTCTGCGGAGGTCAGTTACTTGATGGCTTTATTTATTGCCCGATTGAATGTGCAGCGGAGATTGATGCGTTTGCCAATAGCCGAGCGGATGCCCCATTGCCCCCATTCGACTTCTACATCTATAAGATTGGACTACACATTCCTCAGTGCTTTTAATGTAAAAAAAATGGTGCAAAATGATAACTCTAGAGCAGCAAAAATATGTATGATAGTAGTTCGTCATAAAAACGATTTAAGCAACAGCACGGATTGTGGACGGCACTGCAGGTTTGCGAGACAGCACTCCTCGCTACTGGGGTTATACATATATAAACATTTCTACGTAGGTCACTATATAAGTTTTGAGATGCGCGAAATTTAAAAATGGAACGCGTCTGTATCTTACAATTTTAAATAGCAAATTTATTTGTAAATCGAACGTAAAAGGCCATTTACAACAATTAAAAAAAAACCAAAAATTTAGCGGTATTATACTGTCATCATTTCCCGCTTTTTCGTCAGCTAAAATGGAGCTTAAACGAGAACATTTGCTTGCTATGATTTTTTACGATTTTAAATATGGTTTATCCGAAGTTTCAAGCTTAGGACGTTTAAAATCAGCATTAGGGGAGTCTGCTCCTTCACGGGCAACCATTTTTAGATGGTTTAAAGAATTTAAAAGTGGCAAAACTAGCCTTGAAGATGATGACAGAAGAGGTCGCCCGCCAGCAGCTGTCACCGCAGAAAATGTGTGGATAATTGAAATGATGGTGCGAGAAAACTTACATATCATATACAAGGACATAGAACAAATACTAAGCATCAGTTCGGTTAGTGTTTACATCATATTACATGAACATCTTGGCATGAAGAAGCTTTGTTGTCGATGGGTACCTCATTTGCATTCCGAAAGGGAAAAACAAGCCGGTGTGGATTGGTGCCGTGAGATGCGACTACGTTTTGAAAATGGAAGCTCAAGACTTGTTTCTGAAATCATTACTGGTGACGAAACATGGATATATCAATATGATCCGGAAAGCAAAAAGCATTCGTCAGTATGGGTCTTTCCAAATGGGGCAAATGCCCATTTGCCAAACGAAATTGCAAAGACCACAGAACATTGGCAAAAAGAAGGTGGCCACTATTTTTTTCACGCAGGACATCTTGCGAACTCAGTTCTAGCAAATTGTAGGTCAGTTAACTCACAATGGTACACTACAGTCGCATTGCCAAAGGTTTTCTTAGCTGTGCAGCAGAGACGACCAAAGGCCAGGCTCCGGGGAATGTTGCTGCACCACGACAATGCGTCTTCACACACTTCTCTTAGAACAAAGGTGTTAATTCAAGAATCTGGTACTGAAACTCTGACTCACCCACCTCACAGCCCCGACTTAGCTCCTTGTGATTTCTTTTTATGCCCAACTATCAAGGATAAAATAAAAGGAAAGTTTTTTTTAAGTGCTGAAGAAGCCGTGGCTGCCTACGAATCGGCCATTTCTGACCTGTTGGAGGAAGACTGGAATAAATTTTTCCATGGCTGGTTTAGGCGGATAGAAATTTGCATAGATAATAATGGAGAGTATTTTGAAAAAATATAATATAAATTTTAAAAATATATTGTTTACTTTTCGAGAGTCTCAAAACTTATATAGTGACCTACGTAATGGAAATATTTATCGTGGTAGGTAACCATTTAGCACATTATAATCTAAAAAAACAACTATAGAATAACCTTTTCTATAACAGTATTTTCTTATATTTTTTCTTTATCATGTACATGCAATAAAGTTGTATAAATAAATAAGCTGCATTTATTGGATAAAATAAATAAATGCACTTAACAGGTGCGTATTAATAATGTCATCACACCTATGCATAAAATAATACGACTTAGGTATCATTAACCCAAATAACACGTACGTTAGATACAAGTTGAACACAGTTTACACAAGGACGTTAGATAAACATGTATTTAAACTACGGGTAAAGTTTAAAGAAACTTACGCAACTCAATTTCCAAGACATCTCCTCGAGCACCTGAGCCCATTTCATATGATAGCTCTCGTTAACGGCCTTCCTTTTCTCCAAATCCCGAGCATGTATGTACCGCTTGCCCATTTTGTATATCAAGCACCTTGTCCTCACAACAGTTTCACCATCCAACTCAGAAGGACCGGGTCCAGAAGTAATCATTGTAACAAGTCCTTGCCACTGTTATCTACAACACAGTTCCTCAACATTTCTGTTTCATTTAAATGCTCAAAGGTTTCATAACGCACACTCGTACGATTCAGCTAATAGTTCAAACAGTAACATTATTTTATCGCGGACCTAATTGCGATTGTTTGCATAAAATTGTGACAATAGAATAGAGTGATAGAGTTAAATTGAATTTTGTATAACGAGGTCGAAGTCTTCCGGCAACAGTTTGTTGATAAGAATTCAAATCATTAGACTGTCTTTCCAACAGGCACGGGTGAAGATTCGCAGCGATATATGTATAATACGAGTAGAAAAGGATTTTTCCTCAAACGAAAGGTTCTTCCTTTCCTAATCGCAGATATTATTTTCATTAAGAGTTCTTTGCTTTCTGAGTTTAGCTCATTAGTTCTGGTAGTGAATATAAGTGAGGGATAGCATTGCCAGTTGTCCCGATTTCTGTAGACACGTCTCGTTTTACTCTAAATCGGGACGCCATAAGGCTGATTTCGGGTGCTTTAGACATTTGTCATCAAAAAGAAAACTATGTGAGTAGCGGTTATGTTGCATCGCATTTTAACTTCCATTCGAATCATTCGTTAAAACTACTTTACCACATAAGAAGAACCAAAGGTAGACCTTCATGTTTCAAAAAGAAAAAAAAAAAGGTAGCCACCATACCACAAAACCGCGATTTCTTTTACCATAAAATTTGTCATACCAGACTTAGATACACTAATGGTTGATGTGAACATTGGACCTATGTGAAAAGGTGAAACAGCTGTTCAGACCATTCTGTCGCTAATCGCATTGCATCGCTTAGCAAATCACTAGCTTCACTCTCCGTGGATAATAGCCTAATGTACTTAACCTGCTATGGCTTGTAAAAATTAGTGAAATAGGATTACGTAAACGAATGGGGGTAATGATGGTGTATAAATAAAACGTTACCACTTTGATTTACGTCCACTTTCGAGTTGTTAAAGCTATATGTGGCAATCCTCAAATTCGGTGTCGTTTTGAACCAGGATGGGCTTAAAACTTTTCTTTGTTCAGTTTACGATCGATTTACGGCTGCGGGACACTAAATTACAGCTAGATATATCATTGTCGCATTATAAGACTACGACCTTATTTTTATGAATCTTTAAACAAAAAGAGATATCATTTGAGGATATAAATGTTTCATTTGTTTTTGAAACAGGCCCACTGCCTTCCTTATCCGAAAACTCGATGCCACTTTTCCGCCAAATAGCACTATTGATTTCGCTGTTTAATTAGATATTTCTTTCTGTTATACGAATTTACGATTTCTAAATATGAAGGTATGTTCGTTTCTGTTACGCTCACGTATAGCTTAATAACTACGATATAACGCATCTAACATCACCATCTAATCGGTAATTGGTCTTCAAATGGGAAGAGAACAATGTCGGTAACAATTCGTTGAGAATTGATTACTTCGACCCGGATTGTTGCAGTTGTAACATTGTAACTGGCAGAGTCCGTATCGTTTTGCACGAATTTAACTTGGCAACGCCCCTATCAAATAACCGGTGTACCTAAGCCCTGGTCATATACAACGCTCGAGCGACGCGACGGCAGCAGCACCGAAGAGCGTCATATTGAACGCGAGACACAAAATAGGTTCATGAAATATTAAATACCAAAAAATTTTTTTAACAACATAATATGGTTTTCAAAAATATATGATGCGAAAACTGTACAATTTGAGGGAGCTATAATATAATAGTATAATGTTACTGATGAAAAGTCATTTGTAACTTTAAAAAAAACTTTAGATATATAGACTAAAATAACTTTAGATATAGAGCCGATTTTTATAAATGAGGTTTCTATCGATTAGTTATGACGGTCCAGGTGAAATGGCTACATCTCATATTTTCATATGAACAAAATTAATGTGAAAATGTTACTTAGTCGGGTCAGGGTTTCGTCCCGCCTTCTGTTTGAGCAAGGGTTTAATCAGGAAGTGGGGCAGTAGAAACTTGGAACCCACGTAGGTACTTTATAGGCGACCTTCAAAACATACTGGGTACCTTAGGCTACCAAACAAGTCGACTGGATTTCGAAATATAGGTGCCAAAATTCTACAGACACAAGAATGTCTTGCCGTGATAGTTCAAGTTGTTGAAATAACAAATAAATATAATAAAACTGTTCAAAAACGGCTGAGATCAAATAGTGCAATCAATCAACCTTCCTAATTAATTGAATTGTTGATGAATGTGTCTATGAAAACTACGAGTTAATTTTATCGTAAGTACAACAATTTTATGTTAACTGGAGGTGGGGAATAATTATAATTATTCAAATAATTATTTGAAGCAATTAATGCAAGGACATAAGAACCACACCGTTAAAGGTGATAAAACGTATTATTGTTTATAATCAAACAAAACTATTAGCTTGATTCTAATAATAACCATTATAATTATATCACACCTGAAAAGGAATTTTACTCACTCGTTATTTAGACCAATTACCGTGAGAACATAAGACTCAAACAAACAAAAGGTGCGATAACTGAAAACCAGACGTCTCGTTACATAAGTGTATGGTAATCTTAATTTTAATTACCACGTCACTGAAGTCAACCATTACATCACATTGAATGTTTAGGTAAATGTTAGAGAAAACATTAAAACATGTAACACTTTGCCCATAATAAAAACTGTACATCCCATTTACTTTCAATTAACTTTATCTGATAGTGTAGCTATGAGTAGATTTACAAATGGTGCCTCAATTCTAATTACCATATTATTATCTGTAGGTTAAATTAGCATTTCAACAAATCATTGAAAAGACAGGTAATGAGAAGAAATTAGGAAAACAACGACGACCTTCTGTCTGGAATGTGTTATAATATGTGATACAACAAACTTCAAATTGCAGTTTGATTCATATTATTCGAGTCGCTTCATTTGAATATATAATTTAAATCGGATGTTCACTTGGAAACACAATACATCAACAGTTGTTCAAAATCAAACGACAAATGATTTTCCCTGAATCACAACCACGTTGAACTATATTATTGTAACAGCTTAAATTACCAAAGTTAACAAATCCCCTTCCAAAATCATTTATCACAATTGAACACATCTAAATTAAAATGTAATCAATGGGAAGACCTACTAACACTACATGAAGTGATATATGCAGATTGCAGAAAACTTGTTCTAATTACCATGCCACCCCGTATGTGTAATTATTTATTAGATTATGTCACAGTCAAGGTACATGTTAATGATAATGCGGAGGAGGATACAACGAGATACTCTGTTGTGACATCTTTGAAACACTTTCTCTAACCTGAGGATTTAAGTTTATGTCGAATTAGCACGTATTGCACGTAACAGATAATTTTATGCGGTACTTAAATTTTTGGTTTTTAATGGTCTTTAAACAAAAGGAAGGTTACATGGTTATACAATTAATTACTCAACCCGTACATTAATATAAATAAGAGGTTCAAATAAACAATGTAGCACACCATGAAAAACCAGAAAGGAGGTGTAAAAAATGCAGTTCTTAGAATGACAGCTACAATAAAATCTAATTCTTATGACGAATGGAGTGATAAGATCGCTGCGTCGCCTCCCACGGCGTATTATTTCATTTTATGGAATAAAGCGTAATCACAGCAATTTTCTATAAAAAGCGGATCAACTTTTTGCTGCAAAAACAGTTTTAAGTAGGTAATAATACTGGTAGCATTATTGCTTTAGACGATTTCGATGTCGAAGTAGTTTACATAGTTTTAGGCTTTGCTGTTGCAAATGTATTTAATGTATTGACATTAAAGTCAAAAGCGTAAAAGTCCTCGCTTTAATTGCTATGGTAAGCCCAGATGGTAGGAAGTATGGCATTTTAAAAATTGTGTTAACGCTTTAGAAGAACGCCGCGTAGTTAATTTAATTACAACTTCATGCAATCGATGGCTATTAATACGGTCGTATAGAAATTTTATGTTCGTAACAACAACTACACTTGAAAGACAACTGTTAAGTGACGTTGATCAAAGGAATTGGAACAACCCTCGGAAGAAATGACACATACATTGCCACCGCTATGGGTCACGGGTCCCCTTTCCAATTTATTTTGTTCTAAATGCAGATTGGCAGACTTCACACACTTTTGAGAGCATTATCGAGAACTCTCAGGTATGGAGGTGTCCTCATGATGTTTATTCATATAATCGTTATTCGGTACTTATGCTTCTATAGTTTCAATTCATTTTTAAAACTGTTCATATTTCAAAGAAGGGGTAACTATAAATAGTCAACCCTTTTATTTACCAAACACTTATATATTACCCGTTATTTTCTATTTTTAATACACTTTCTTTTTAAAAGTGCACAAGCTAAGTTACTTTTCCAAACAAAAGTGCATAGGTACGCTTTCCACTTACAAGTTGCCCACATCAATCACTCCCGTAACTAAACCCTCTTCCTATATTTATTTATTCACGACGCGAGGCCAATATTGTAGCTGCCGGGGGTCTGGTGAATCATAATAAATAATGCACTGACTCATTTCTACGATAGGACGTAAAGGATTCCAGATTATTTGGAGTATTTGAACAGGTTACAGTGACTGATGTATAAGATGTTAAGCTAGTGTTTTTAGTTTCGGATCTAATTAAGTAACAGTTAATATTTGTCATTTGTCACGGTTTGAGAATAGCTCTTTATTTCTTCTATATTCATTAATTCATTCGTTTCAACTTATCGCCGGTCCACTACTAGCTATAGGTCTATAGGTCTTCACTTGAATGAGAAAGGTTTAAACGCAGCATATATTGCTCTCACTAAAAAAGTCTGTGCCTGTTAAGCCATAGTTTCCTACGCAGCAGCCAAATGCGCTATTTAGTTGCTGGTTTAATTAGTTGACAACATCCCTACTATTCGCTTTATTTTTTCCTTTACCTACTTACTATGAAATATAAGTAGTAAAGCTTTGTGGCTGATGGTATAAGTATCACCATATTCATGGTAATTTCAACTCATATTACGCCGCAGTGTCGAAACTAGATGCCACATACACTAAAACTTAAACATAGTAAATTAAATACCGTGAGATCCTCTATTTAACTTGAAGTAATTAGACACATGTGTTGCATAAGGCTTCCTGCACATCTCATGTTTATTTATATGCTACGCCTTCTTCAACGCATGGTATAGAAACATACAGGAAAACATTTTTCACTTAGCATTGACACAATAGGTAACGGTGTCCCCTACGCGATGAACCACAAGCTTTTAGTGCTATTGTTTATGACACATCGCTGTACTGAGTTGTGAAAGACACGCTCCATTAGACGTACCTTCATACGGTAACTAACTTCCTGTAGTTGAAATACTTGTACGTACTTCTTATGAAACATCACGGGATATCATTCAACCATTCATCTCAACTTCTCAACGCATAGTCTGGGTACAGAGCACAGTTTCATAGAAAGACGGTTTAAAAATAGTGGTCTATTGCCTAAACCGAAACACGCTAGCTAAATGCTGGTTGCCTAATGTTTTTCTTCACCGTTAAAACATGTGATATTTAATTGCTTAAATTATATATCACATGCTTCAACGGCATGTATGACTTCGAAAATTCAGAGGTGCGTGCCCGATCGAACCTGCGATCTTCGAATAGAAGACCGCAGTATTAACCTTGTTGTTAAAACCAGGTGGTGTGGTTAGGTTAGTGACGTTATTAAGGTGTTTTGTGGTAGCTATCGTAAAATCTACTAGATTTGGTTTTAAGGAAGCTAACATTTCATGCACATAAGCAAAAAACATTATTTTTAAACCAAATAATGTTTTTTGCTTATGTGCATGATGACCAATTGATAAATTATATCATCGTGGGAGCTTTCCGTCCATTTAATTCATTTAGCACTGTTATGTTATTGATTTGAATAACGCTTTCGAAGTGATATAATTACAAAAATCTGAAGAGTTTTAAGACAAATATCAACGAAATTAATAAGAATTTTACGCGTACTTAGAATATCTTTGTCTTTGTCTTAAACCGTATTTGCTTCATTACGAATAAAAGGCCGGTGAAAGTTTTTAACGGCTTTGTATTCTTTTTAACGGCTCTGCCTTTTTACTGGAAACAAAACCATCTTATTATGAAAAGTTTGCGCTGTGAGTAGTATTCTTTTTTGCAATGCAAAATGGAAGAAAAGAATCATATATCCTGAAATACAATGGCATTATCAAGCTTTGTCCACTTCTAAAACCAGTTTCACCCTTATTTGGAGGAGAAATGGGAATATTAGTCATGTTCAGCAAGGTTTCTTTTTTTTTAAGAAACCTATCCTGGACATGACTGTTCCCCTTTCTACCCCAACCAAGCGTACATTTTAGGACTAGGTACGACAACAGTGCCACCTTTAAAGTTTTTATTACTTTCTTATAACTTTGTTACTGTACATAATTAATTATCTTTCTCAATCGCAATAAATATCACAGAAGTAAATGTACACAGACGGATGTCTATTTATGTTTCGCATGGTAAGATTAAAAACACAGGAAATAAAACATTTAACATTCACTGGAAAGTGACTTGCCTAGAATGGTAAAGACAAGTTTAAAAACTTAAGGAAATAAATACTTTCGGACACGACATTTTCTTCCAGACTGAAGACTGAGATAGGTTTGAAGAGTGTCTCAGGTCCAAGCCTAGTCAGACCTTGCTTATCTTAGCCATCCATCTTTATCTTAGCCTAAGTATGAGTTACGTCCTTAGATTAATTATATAAATTTTAAACATTATTATTATTAAAAAAAAAAAAAAAATTCTCAGGTTACGTCATTTAATATCACGTATCGAGAAGACGGCATTTTGTAGTCCTAACCATATTATATCAGCATTTAGAGAAAGGCTTTCACCCACGTAGGTGTGGTAGGATACTACCTAATAAAGGTCGCTCCAAAGTTCAAAGGAAACTTAGGTACGTGTCCATCTGCCCATAATCCATATACATATAATATATCTAATGCGAGTTGTTGTAGGAGCTTATAACTTTGACAATTTTCATTTTGTTGTCTTTGTAAACAAATTACGAAAATATATTCTCGCAAAAAAATATTTAATAAATGTTTAAACTTATCCACTGACAAAGTTTAATGTTGTATATTCGATTTATAAATTAATAGCGGGATGCTCTACGGTGTCAATTGTTGCATAAAATTGCTACGCCAGAAAATATGCTTCGTCATCTCTGAGGACGTAATTCATGTTTGTTTTTAAAACATATTCATATTTAATGATAAATGAATGGCCTATGCATGCCACTTAGTGAAGTGTCATCTTTGAAAAACATACAATTATCAAGTCCTATCAATCCGACCACTATGTTATCACCAATTGATGATCTCTGCGTTGTAAAGCATCGTTAACACAGGTCGGTGCCCCGCACTTAACATGATTACCTCTTTGCCTCCCACCTCCCTCCCGCCTAGATGCGGCACAACTTGTTTCAAGTCTGAAGTACCTGCCTGGCCTGCCAAGGATGTGGCAGATCTCAACGTGCCATTTTACAATTTTTGAAAAAAAATGTAAAATCTTATCTCAAAGGCAAGGTTGTATCTCATAAAATGGTTAACTACAACTTTCAATTTACTTACTATGCGATATTTAAACGGGAAACTAAAGGGTTCTTTCTCGACAAAATACATTGGAATGAGTTCATCTTTTCATCGTTTTCTTAACAAAGTAAAGGGCTCTTTCTCGACAAAATACATTGGAATGAGTTCATCTTTTCATCGTTTTCTTAACAAAGTAAAGGGCTCTTTCTCGACAAAATACATTGGAATGAGTTCATCTTTTCATCGTTTTCTCAATAAACTAAAGGGCTTCTCGACAAATTCATTGGAATAAATTCATCTTATCATCGTTTTCTTAACAAATTACTGAAAAACACAGGAAAGTCTCTACGACTACTACCACGTGTTTTTTATAATTTTAATTAAAACTTGAAGTCTCAATAACGCAACGGTTAAGGCGCAGACTAAAAACCGAAAGATCAGCAGTTCAAACTTAACAGGTTCTACATAATAATATATTTTGTAATAAACTGTCTAATGCCGTACCCACTCCTAAGTCTTAAGCTCCAAAGCAACTTGTAATTTTTGAATACTTACTTGAAAATTCGAATGAGCAAACTAGTCCTTTCAAAGTGACGCATACTGTGTTGTGATGTTCAGAAATGTAGGCTTCCGGGAGTAAAGTGGGGTGGGACACAAGTGTCGGAGGGGAGGAAGTAGCGCTAACACCTGCACGGTTGAAGACGAGACGCGTCCGGAAAATAAGCGCGAAGAAAAAAGGGAAAGTTTTGAAGTTAGCCGGTAAGGCCGGTTTGTGTATAACCTTCTGCGCTTCTGCACACTTTGTGAACAAAAACAAGAAAACTATCGTACCTATGTACCTAATTATATTATATTAGCTTTTCTCCGCGGCTTCGCTCACGTTAAGTTCGATTTTTCATCCCCCTATTTTAGAGGTTGAATTTTCAAAAAACTTTTCTTAGCGAATGCTTACGTCATAATAGCATTTATAAATATGTGGGGTTTGGGTTGCATGTTGATAGATCAGTGAATCAGTCAGTTACTCAAACTGTCAGTCAGTCGCCTGTTCCGTTTTTAAACGACTTCCAAAAAGGAGGAGGTTATATATATTCAGATTTTAGCGTCGAGACTACAAGAACTTTAAAGCTGCAAATAAAAGGACTATTTTAAGGTTTACAACCTATAAGTAAAGCGAGCGAACGAGTATGCAGGTCACCTGATGTTAAGTGATTACTGAATTTGTTGATCCGCCCTTTTTAATAAACATATGTTTTTGTTTTACCATATGGTTACAAAGACTTGTTTTGCTTTCTCAATACATAAATCTCACAGGCCATCTTTTCTTTCGAAGAACGCACTTCACTTTGAATGCTACCTTACAAGTTAGGTATCTCATGAAAGAGGTCGAGGTAAAAGAGCATATTAATTAGCAGGAACATGTCGCAATAAAATGTGCGAATTCTCAACGTTTTGATGACATTAACACAAAGAAAGCGGATGTACTAAATACCAAAGACTAAACACATATAATCTACAGTCAACTTAGAACAGAATAATTTCTTTTTGTTTCCAGTAATAGGCATAGATACATTTATACCGTACACTGTACAGTACAAAATGTAGGTACGAGTATGCACGTAAGTACAGCCTTTTATTATCTTCTTTCACGAGGTAATCAAAATATAATCAGTTATCAACTCCGGCGCATCTGACAAGACCGTCTCTCGTTAGCACAACACGAGCATATCACACATACTTCAATGATGGTGGAACTCATAAGAAGAAACTTGTCGAAAATTCGTTTGCAATCACGACGGAGCTTTCAGAAATTTAAAAAAAAAACGAGATAAGATAACCTTGAAGGTTGAGTTTTAAATACAATTTTTTTGTAACAACTTACAGGTCTCTACCGAGTACCGAGATCTAATACAGGTTACCTGTAGAATGCATAGTGGATACGTTAACTATTTAAAGATGTATACAATGTACATCTCAAAGTGGATATAACAGAAGATAGTTTTAAAATGAGTACGATTTACGTATTTCTTCCAGCATGCTTTTGTTCGCTACTTAGTGATTGTGGATTTTCCTTTTTTTTTCGGGTAAGAGTAGCCTATTTCCCTCTCCGGTAGGGCTAACATGCGCGCCTCGAGAAAATTTTGTCTACACTTTACTCGTGAATCTCTGTAGAGAATCACATAGAGTAGAGACTACGAGTAAACGTGTAGACAAAACTTTCTCGTGGCGCGCATGTTAGCCCTACAGGTCCTCAAAGGTATGGATGTAACTATGAGAAAAAACAAGTAAACCAACAGACAAATATACTTTCAAATTTATACGAGTAATATTAGTAAGGATGCAGGTGGCTTGTATTATTTGATATCAAAATAAACCAAAATAAAAGAAGGTACCTTAAGCCACATTTCAATTAACCTTGACCTACCCGAAGCGGATGTGAACACTTGTAATATCGCGTGTATGATTTAGAACAAAGAGTGCTCACAGGTAATATTGTAGTTTGGAACCGCCGCAATGGTAGGAAGCTATGGGCCAGTATTATCACTATGTTAATAGCTGTGTTCACCAAACATGCGGTTAGCACTGTTTGCCCTGTCTATCTACAAATTTGTATTTCGCTTTTGATGTTTTTGACGTGGTTTGGATTTTGAATAGAATATAATAGAATAAATTTTTTATTCAAATAAACTTTTACAAAGTGTTTTTGAACAAGCATTTAAATTCCTACTTGACTCCTTATCCTATCAATAAATGCGAAAGTTTGGATGAATGGATGCATGTTTGTAACTGAATCACGCCGCAACGACTAAACCGATTTGGCTGAGGCATAGAGATAAATTATTGTCTAGACTAACACATGTGCTACTTTGTATCCCGGAAAATTTCCGCGAGAATTACGAAACCTTAATCCACAAAACTATTTGCTTCATTTGTAGATTTCCGAACTAAATAAGTATTCCAAAAAATTAAAAAGAATGAAGGTCTGTGATTTTAATTACATTTGGTAAAGTTAATATCCTTATTTGATTAACTATGCATAGTACAAAAAAAACATTAACATATTGTTGTGCATTACATGAAAATTAGTAGGAGGTATTCTACGGAAATGAGTAGGTAGGTAAGTAGTTATTTACAAGCTCAATATTAATCTTTTATTGTTAATGAATTTGGATCAGTCTGAAAATAAAATTCACAAGTAAATAAGTATTTCAAGCAAGACTTAAAAGAGCAAGGATTTCGAAATTATGATATAAAAAGTCCACCAGTGCACATCATTTTGGGCTGTAAACATTGACATAATAAATAATTAAACCACAATATGTGAAGTCCATCACACTATGAGTGACAATTTCTCGTTAGCAATATGATTATTTTTTAAGGCGTCGAATCAGCGACGCACTAAAGGCCAACACTGCCAATACGTATGCATACCTGAGAGAGCTAAATGCCACAAAACCAAGTGAAGGTCAATGATTGTAATCACCGCTGGTAATGATAATATGCTGAATGTTGGTTTAAATTAATAATGCGGACATTACGTCACCCTCAGCTGCACCAACAAAATAAACTGAATAAACGAACAAAAATTACCGTGCCGATCTAAATAGAGCTGGAAGGAAGTTGTATGTAGGTGGATTAATATTATAAACAATGGAAATTCCGTGACTCAAAAATTGGGTCGAGTGATAAGTTTTCACTGTACCTGCTACGTTAAGGTTTTCTATAAGGAGGAATTGGTAAAGCGCCACATGCAAACAAAATATTAAAGTCGACAAGGAGATTTAAATGACTCGATAAAATTTTAATTTACCTAAACATGCATGGTTCAACCACGAAATTTTCCTATTAATTACGTGATTGATTCAATAAATTAATTCAGTAGGTAAATTGTATATTATCGGTTCGTAAACAAAATTTTAAATCACGATAATACCATACTATAAAACATTATTTAGATGCTATCCTATAGATGCTAAAATTCTATAATAGGTGGTTATAAGTGGTAACGTTTTATGGGTGAGATTAGGTGAACACACTACATCAATAAAAATAAGGACGATGATGCTCTTCGGTTTTAGTTCAACGATAATAATTATGTAAGTCAACCTACTACACTTAGACATCAAATAAGACAATACTCAAAGAATCCACAAATTCCGCAAATCATAAACTTCCGCAAAGTAACGCCTGCATCTATAAATTATTGTCTTGCTGTTGAATCTTTACCAAAAGACACCTTTTCTGGAATCATCACTTGATCATTCATAACATGAATTTCTTTACAAGGGTCATTCCCTTACAGAAAGCGATCACTTCAACACTGTATCACAATGTTTATTTATCTTCTAACAAAGACACTGTTTAAAGGACGCAATACGAAATAGCATTATTTTATTCTTAAAATTCACACAATTTAATTTAAACTACACATATTCATTATTCACATACGCGTACAACACAAGCCAGATCAAGGAAAACTAATGCACGAAGCCGTCTTCAATAATAATTTTGTAATCAAAATATCCAAATCAGACGAGAACATTTTGCTTTCCTCGTTTTATTTTTGCATAATAATATTTCTTATGTCTGCATATTTAATGAATTTTTTATTTCATAATACCAGTAGATTCACTTTTATTATAGTCTCTGGGTAACATAAAGTAGATATTGTTATGAGGATTATTATAAGTAGGTAACTATTAACTAGGTATTTAATACGACAAATATCTGTTATGTAGAGTAGATTTCTCTCGGTGGTGAAAAAGCCTTTTCGAAATAAAAAGAAAAAGCTACTATCTGTAGTGAAGGGTAAGCTTGGGTAGGTTACCCAAAATCCAAGCTTACCCAAAATTTGTAAAATAAAACAAAATAGATAGTGATGTATTTTCAAATCAATCATTTAGTAAAATTGATAAAATTAATTCAGTTGACAATAACAACTCTTACTGAAAAACCTCAATATGACTTGACTTGATCCTAAATTAAAAAAATATCATTAGGACCATCCACGCTCTCAAACGCAATGCAAGTCTATCTAGATTCTAGACAGAATTGAATAGGTATACTAGTGCCATGACACATAAGAATCGATAGCGTCCCCTTTTTTAATACGGAGGGGTAAAAAAATTACGAAATGTATAATTGAAAGCTGAACACTTTCTTCCCCTATTTCTCTTTCTATGCTAGTGCTTAATAGCAATTTGTAATTTAAAAACGTGCAAATTGGAATGAGTAACGATATATACTGAACTATTTTTTATTGTATAGATTGTAGCAATAGTAATTTTGCTAAAATATGCTGAGGCCTGAGCCCTCATATTTTGTTTTTGGATTCTCGAAAATAATAAAATAGTATTCTTTCGTAAAAAAATTAGTCATTTTGATATTAGGACAATAGTCTACTAACAGCCGATCGCACCGATCTTTACGAAATCTGGTACAGAGATAGCTTGCATATGCTAGGTATTATATCGTATGTCCCGGGAAATCAAAGAGTTCCCACGAAATCTTTAACATCTAAATAAGCGCGGACGAAGTTGGATCTAGTAGGTAAGTGAAACTAGAAAAGGAAGCTCATTCTGATTATAATCTCTTTAACCAAGGATCTAACCGTTACGGTCTAGAAACCTTAACTTCGGAGTTTATTCATGACTGTCTAAGCTAAAAATACTCGATTTATGAATTCCGCACAAACAATGCCTAAGCTACATATTTCGGAAAATAAAATACAATACACTGTTTGGAAATAATCCCTACCTAAATTCTATAATTAACTATCCTGAGTTTCTTAAGATTTCACATCCAAATACTCAATGCTTTTCCATAGTGCATGAAATGCTAGTGAAATCCTAGAGTTAACATGTTCGTCGAGAGAAACCTCTTGTATTAAATACCAATAAGATAAAAGATGTTATGATGAGCTCATTGATCCATAAACAATATGACACAAAAGTGATTCCCATAAGAGATGCGATGCGGGTAGAAATTCCGCCGTTATGGGCTTTCAGACAAAGCCGTTGACTAAGGTAAGAAAAAAACCCGTATAAGTTTCACTTTCATTGTGAAACGAGCACTATTGTGTGCGATGCTGCATAAAGCGGATGAGGCTAGACGCCATTTTGGAGCAGCTTCCATTTAGGACGAAAGGGTTGGTCCAAAAACGCAAGGTAAAACAAAACCCGTGAGTGATGATCTTTAGAGTTTGTTTTCTTTTTTATTTCCTAAGCTCTGAATGCAAACAGTAAAAAAAATCTTCCTTAGAGAAGCGTTGTTAAATCATGACCATCCACTCAATTTGACAGATTTACGCTAACTTTGATACCTATATTTTTTAGCAGCGGGATACTCTAAAAGGTATTGCTACAGTGTGCTGTGTGACGATCGTAATCGCCTCCGATTTGTTCATGATCTCTCGCTATTAGCTGATTTGCATTGTTGCAGGAAGACCGCCATAAATTTAGCAAATCATCACAATCTGATACAGTTTTTCGGAATTGACCAGCAGGCTCCAGTGTAAGATATCCTTCATAGTTCCAATTTGCTCGTTACCACTGAGTTTTTTATGTAATATTTAATTAATTAATTTACTATGCACACAAAAAACTTGAATTTTTGAATGGTAGAGGTAACTTTAAAAATCAAAGTCAATTCAGAAAACACTTTTGAATCTACTGACACTCAGTAGATTCAAAAGCTCTTTGTAAAAACGTATTTGAATTAAACCATTCTATTCTATTCTAATATATTGATGATTATTATTTTTTTCTACTAAAATCTGTCAACGCTATGGGACTGCATAGGGTTTATTGTGCAATATCAAAAATTCTAGATATAGGATAATAAGAATAGTGTTATGTGATATTAAATAGTGATATGCATGATAATGTTATTAACCATAGGATACCTATCGTTCTAGATTTCCCGTGCGTGCAATGCTCAGAGGACCCTAACGTTCGTGTTTAAGAGGTGCCTCTCTTTGACGACATGGGGCGAATACGTATATCTACCTAACTATACCTCCGACTGTAAATACGGACTCCTGAAAAGTTCTCATTACTAGGTCTCTAGCGTAACGCACACAATAACTCTGTTTTTTCCGCAGCTTTGCATAATTGCTCAAGCTTATTGTTTGAAATTAATATAATGAAATAAACGTTATTTAAGAAGTTAAAGCCGTAATATTTGAATTAAAAGAGAATATAAAAAGGCTCTTACCATTTATATTACCTAAGGCAAGCTCACGCGTCGTAAATTCTTTGAATGTTAGTTAACACATAGGTACCTATTATTTAATTTACTATACATGGGGATTTTGATAGCCATGATGATGAAAACTTATTTGGAAAGACTACATATTACAAAAATCGATTTAGCTTAAAGTTATGAAATGGGCTTCTCAAGGTAGAGCTTTGAACTCGCGTGTTTAAAAATAAATAAGTCATCACGCTAGTTTTGGAATACCTTCTAAAAATTTTGTTAACATACTCAATGGTATATCTAGAAATTCGATTATTGCCCATGTTACTACCAGTAGTAATAGATGTAACAGACGAGCGCGAACATGTCGAAGATACCTCGCTGTACCGCGATGTATCGCAGTGAGGTATCCTTCGGCATGTTCGCGCTCGTCTGTTTGCATACATTTGTTTTAAATGGAGGTGGCAACGAGGTAGCGAGCTAAACCGCGACCGCGAGGTATCGCAGTGAAGCATCTGTGGCGTGTTCCCACCCTAAGGAGAGGAGAATATTAAGAGAATGATAAGTGTTAGGAGTAGGTACTACAATAGAGCAACTAGTGGGGATCGAAACGTTCTTTCAGTTTTCAGTCCGCACCTTTAACCGTTGGGCTATTGAAGCTATATTTTTTTTAAGAATATCAATCAAGCTGAAGTTGATTTACATTCTCCTCTCCCCTCCAAATAAGCGAAAAGCTTTTGCTAGTAGTGGGTACGACAATAGTGCAACGGGTTGGACTCGAACCTGCGACCTTTCAGTTTTCAACCCGCACCTTTAACCGTTGGGCTATTGAGGCTTTTTATTTACGTGTTGATCATAACATAATCTTACAAACTTCTTGCGATATTATTAAAATATTCAAACTGGTGTATGTCGGAGAGTTCATAGGTTTGTGTGTCAACTATGAAAGGGAAAGCATCTGTTTTGCTAATTAATTTATTCAAATGCTAACTAATGAGGCAAGAATATAAGAAACGATTAGAAATGTGCCTATCAAAAAGTGTCCCACCTTGGATTGATATTATAACATACGTTTTCGTATAAATATGCGCGATAATTATTCTGAATGATTTATCATCCTTAATGTATATTAATTAACTATACTTCATATTATAAATGCGAAAGTAGCTCTGTTTATATGTTAGCTTTTCACGCCTCAACTAATTACCCAAGATTTTCAAATTTTTAAATTTTTGGACTGTACCTTTTAAAGTGTTTTTCAGTTTAGATTCATGCAGTTTCATATTTTCGGATATTTTCCTTGATATGTATTTCATACTGAAGAACTTTCTAGTGTGGATAGACACTTCCTAATCTAAGACTTGCAACTTTTATGCTCGATCATTGGCCATTCAGCCAATTTGTGATAAATACTGGTTAATAGTTAATAGCATCACAGCCAGGTCATGTGCTCAGCTAGGTAGCGGAAAGATCGATTTCGCTTCTTCGCTTCGAAACCACTTCATATATTTCGCCTTTCCAATATGAGAACCGTGGGAGATCTAAATCATAGAATCATTGAACTAAACATAAAAAATTACCATTGGTTTGGTAATGTAGTGATGTTTGTTGTTACCACGTAACCATGGCTGAAATCGAATTTATTTTCAGCTTATCTAATTCTATATTTTAGTGATAGAAGAAAACAATTAGGAAGGTATGAAGTTCTTAGTCCTAAAATATGTACTAACAATATTTCTGTCAGTGATAAAAGAAAGGTCAATGGACCTTGAATCTAAATGGAAGAGTAAATATTTGCCAAAAAGTAAAGACTTGTAACGTCTTATCATTGTGTACATATTGTATGACGGGATATGATAATGGACTATGCCTTCTAAAAGTAATGCCTACTAAGGATATGGTAGTCCAATAAGAAATACGAATAGTTTTGACTTAGTTGTACGGTAAAGTTGCGTTGCGGAATCATGCCATGCAAGGATTTCTACCGCTGCCAATACACTAGATATAAAAAATAAATAAAGCTAAGCTGTTAAAAAATTCAATTTTATAGGATGAATACCTTATCACTACAGACGCAAACGTAGTTAGGGTTGCAGTAAGCGCAGTCGCATTCCGCGCATTCGCTCCAGAATATTTCGCCGTTGCAGCCGATCCGGCCGCCGGTTTCAACGTCCACCCAAGTCGAACGCTTCATGAGTACGACCACAGACCAATGTCCATAGATAATCCTCAATCATCCACAGTACAACCAAATAATCACAAATCACATCAACCACTCAACGAAAAAAAAAAAAACGTTTTTTTCTCAAGTAAAATCTTTTTTGAGTATTATTTCCAAACTTGTCCAAAACTTTCAAATTAATTACAATTATTCGAATGGATTAGAAGTACCAGGAGAGCAGGAGATGCATGGAATCGCGATACTGTAGCGGCAGGACCGGACCGCCGCGCTACGGCTCATCGGAGAGACTGTTCGCTAGGAACGCGGCACGCCATACGATCCCGTGGCGTTCACCTACGTGCTCGAATAGGAAGTCCTCAAGAACGCTCGACTCAACTCAAAACGCAGCAAAAAGTTCTCTACTTCACTCGTAAATTCAATAAAAAAACACAAATATGTATTTGAATGCAGTCTTCCGTTCCAAATTATACGACTCAACAAGTAAGCGATATAAACGAAGAACCGTACCAAGCAGACGAGCAGTTTCTGATTCAAAAGTAACGCTTTTCTTACAACATCAAACACCTACATTATACATTCGCACTTAAAGATAAAAAATGATAATTGGTTAATTAACGGAATGTATTTCATGCGCCGTAATTTCACCAAAATAGTTTTTAAGTGCACTTAAGTCTTTTAAGAACAAGCGCCTAACGGCTTTATTATACGCGGATAAAAATTATGCTGTCAAAATTGTTAGTAATTTTGAAGAAATACAGCAGAAGAACGTTATTTGCTAAAGAGTAGCGTAAACCGATAAAGTTATGTGAGATAGGTATAACCAGATGAGAAAAGTACATTCTATATAATATGAATTAACTTTCACATACAATTCATGGTTAAATGGACAGAAATATCGCAATGTATTTAATAAACTTTAAATCACAAACTTTGATCACGATAAAATAAGACTGAATGCGATCGAAGGCGATACACACACAACTGACAATGAAGATGATGACATAGTAAATACCATTCATTCAATACCGGCTTTGTTGACAAATATATCAATAATATTATACACACATTCTTCGCTTACTACGAATCGTTCTAGCTCCTCACGAACCAAAAGTTGTTGGACTGCTTTCAAATCATTATGCTATTTTTCTATTCATTTGCCTTATATAATTTAGACACAATTTCATTTTTATAACTGTATATGACGTCAGTAATAATCCGTTTAAACTCTTAATTAAATAATGTGTAAATATTTTAAAACAGTTTTCTCTAGCGAATGCAAAAGCTATTTATTTGCATTTGGGTTATGGTTTGTGGTATGCGTAAAAATATAGAGCACTTTGTCCGACATCTGCAAGCAAATGGTGCATGATGCTTATTATCATAATGCATCACACGTCCATCATTATTTGGTTTTGAAAGTGTAACAGTTTCTTTGCAGAATATATTACGGGTATAAAATCGAGTGGAGACCACGTACAAGCAATTGGAGTGTGGGGCGCTCTCCAGTACATTGGGCAGACAAAATAAAGGTGTCATTTCGGGAAGTGCCTCGATGTGGAAGGCTGAGTACCGTGTGTAATGAAGCTCACTACGGAAGAACCATCGAATTATAACGCATATTAGTCTAAGGGGAGAACTATGAAAGATGTCAAACAGTGGATATCCACAGGCAGATAAGATAATGATGATTGATGATGATAAAATTGCATTGTAGCTCTACATTGATAATAATTAATCAATAAAAATTTCTATACCTACTCAACAAAGTTCATAATTCCATACGAGTTTGATCAATAGAAATTGTCTGAAAAGGTGCACCTACTTAGTTATAAAGAAAATTGTTGCTATGAATTCAAATAGTAACTGAGTAAAATGAACATTACATGAGTAATCTAACGGGTATTTTTTACAGTTTAAATAAAAAAGCATAAAAATAGACAAGTCATCCAGATCCTCCTTCAAGATGGTAAATAATTCTATTAACATCGAGTATCAACTAAGCGGTAAAGAATGGCCTGATAAAATCTGGCAGCCACGGACCTCGATACTTGGACGATAATATTGTAGCATTTTGGTTTGAAAAGAGTAATTTCTGACTTTCTTGCCGGCTCTTTGCAGCGGATTCTGCTTTCCAACCCGATGGTAGAGTCTTGACTTGTCATAGGAACCACGGGTTTGCCTACATAAAATAAATAATTTTGAATTTATAGCCCGTCGTTTTCAACGACAAGATAGTACCCACTCTGAGTGCTAGAGGAATTAATTCAGTGATGGAGTTTTTCACTCGAGTTTCATGACGTACTCGTAAAGCGGCAGTAAGTTGGTTATATTTTTTTGAAGTAAAAACTTCTTTAGCCGCTTATTTCTGGTAGGGGAATATCTTTCACATATCCGCCGTGCTAATTGTTGACAGTATATCAGCTGTACTAGTAGCTATAAGTATGACGTATTTTCAGATCTGTTGGTAAACCCCATGACTGCCCAATGCCCATGTTTTTTTAATTTCTCGTTTCCAGCTTATCTGTTCGACTCTAATTATTATATCTATATATTATATTATATCTATTACTTGCGCACTGAATTTTTATATCACTTAAAATGATCGGAATTCTTGTTCACCTGACAAAATTAATCAAAGTTAAGTCGAGGTGTTCAATTGAGCACAAGTCACAACACTTTCGTTTCTAAAATAAAAACAGAGAAATCTTGACAGAGTGGGACAATTCCGTGATTCGACGTTAACTATTCAATAAAAGCCACAAAGCATGTGTAGGTCTGCTTGGATCATTTTGTACCACTTTTGTACGTGATATGATTAACATGCGTGAAATAAAATTTCTTGCGCTTAACGATTTGAAAGTACTTTATATTTACAAAAAAAACAACAAGAAAATAAAAATGTATGTAAGTATACTTCATGTAGGTATAACTAAAAAATAACGAACAATAAGTAATGATTATGAAAATGCGATAATTTTTTTTCTAGTTTTTTATTCAATGATCTCACCAGATGGTAAGTTTAAGATGTCGGGATTACTTGGAAGGGGGTACAATTTTAATTAAAACTATACCCCTTATCGGTTTCTACACGCCAACGTGCAGGAATGTTTGGCGTGTCTTTGACGGTAGATTGGTCGCCAGTCGCCACGACGAAGTCTTTGCCCCGCTAGGAATCGAACACGAGACATCCTCCCATTTTAAAACTTCAGTTCTCACCACTGCGCCAGGGAGGTCTCATTAATATTAAAAAAGATGTTTATCTTTACAAGAGCGCAGAACGAGAAGACATTAGAGCTAGTTGTTCATGTTCACCCTTGATAATTTCTTAATTAAAGACGTTTTTACGAGGAATGCGGTAATGAAAGTCAGATATTATCAGCTGTCGTTGTATTTTTTCTAAATATAGAGTTGTTAGATCAGAAACTTCTTGTTAGCGGTTGCGCTTGTAGTTAGGTACATTATTATCAGCATTAATGCAGTTGCGATAACGTCAGAACTAATAATATTAATTCTACACTTCAATGGCGAAACGATTTCCTAATTCGTATTTTATAGCTATTGACGCAATTATTGATGTAAATATTAATATTCATTGATCTTAATAGGTATATTCACTGGACCCGGTGAATATACCTATTCGTTCTATATAATATACTAGCTATTGCCTGCGAATTCGTCCGCGTCAATTTCTGTTATGATGATCAGCGTGATGTTATATAGCCAAAAGCCTTCCTCGATGAATGAACTATCCAACACAAAAAGAATTTTTCAATTCGAACCAGTAATTCCTGAGATTAGTGCGTTCAAAAAAACAAACTCTTCAGCTTTATAATATTAGTATAGATTTCGTTCCCAGTGGAACCGTTTGAGAATTATCTACGAGCCGATTTTGCCAGGATGAAACTATCTATGCGGCAACGAGTTTCAGTGCAATCGGATGGAGTGCGCGAACAGATCGACAAACATTTATTTTTATTTTTCCACATACGAATTTCATGCTTTTTAATGATCGCAGTTTGTTTGATCACAATCAGGCTGAATAGTTTTTTTTTTGTTTGGATATTTCGGTTGAATTAAAAAAATCACTGAAAGCGAATGTAGTCTAATGTAGAAAGTATCCTTCCACACTTAATTTAAATGTTACTACCGCATTACTACACAGTATCTTTACTCTTGCATCGAAAATTCGAATGTTTTTAATTTGATCTGAAAAGTGGATCACACAATTAAATTGCAAACTTATAATGACATCATTGCCGTGTAAGATTAAAACATTTCACTTTTACTTTGATCGAACATATCTGATGATGTTCTGATGTCTCTCGAAAATCATTGGAGCTGTCAGCGCTTCTCTTTTTAACCGACTTCCAAAAAGGAGGAGGTTATTAATAGAAGTTTAGCCGAAATCACGATTAATCGCGTGCAAACATGGAGTTAGCAGACAAGAGTTTCGGGTCAATGGTACGCCGGTGGGCAGACGCTTTGTGTTCGACGGTTTACGATGACAGGGCAAAATCGGGTAAGTACCTATTTGACTGTTGTCAAAATGTGGATGTTCATTTTTTTTAAAAGAGCATTAGCCAAGCCGAAGTTGACTAATATCTTCCTATCCCATTCAAATAAGCGGAAAGCTTGTGCTAGAAGTGGGTACGACATCAGTGAAACGGGTGGGATTCGAATCTGCGACGTTTCAGATTTCAGTCCCCACCTTTAATCGTTGGGCTATTGAGGCCTACAATCGAAAGTGTAACAAGTAAGAATAACATTTGTAAAAACAGTAAATCAATCTGTCAAAAAACAAACAAATTATAACCTTTTTTAATGCGACTATATCCGTCTCTTTCGAAAGCAAAATTTTGTATGGCCGTCGTGACGTCATGTTGCAATAGCGCTCTCTTTTTCTAACAGGAAACTTAAAAGCTGGTTAAGATATTGAAAAAAGAAAAAAAAAAGAAAAATTACACTGTGTTTTATTAATATTAAAAACCTTTATTTTAAGTAAGTATATAATTTTTTTTTGTCAAATACTACATTGATGCCAAATGCCAAATTGGACGTAAGTACCTAATTTTATAATGAACGTGAAATCCGAAATCTTCGATCATTTCTATGATCGAAGTCCGAAATCATCTGCATCAAATACATCATGCTTATGATTTATATCTATTGTCAGTGAATCAATTTGGACAAGATCATTTATTTCAATCGAAACTTCATGTTCTTTAGCGTTATTTTGTGTGTGTGTGTGTGTAATTTACGTACAGAAAGATGTGAACTTTTCTGCAGGACAGGTGTTATTATATTTTCATCAATGTATTAAAACTTTCTTCTGTCTCTAGCTCAAATATCCCCACTAATATTATAAATGCGAAAGTGTGTTTGTTTGTTGGTTTGTCCTTCGATCACGTCGCAACAGAACGACGGAACAGCATGATTTTTTGCAAGGGTAATATGTAATATGTATTGTTCAGGACATGGAGAGTGACATAGGATTTTTATCCCGGAAAATAAGAGAGATACCGCGGGAATTAAAAAATATCAATCCAGTAGAGATAATAATAATTGTAATCCGCTGAAAGAACGTCGATCGATAGAGATAGGTCAAATTTCTTTTAACTGAAAAATACAGGCACAAATCTAGCAACAATCTATTTGCATTGGCGGTTTACCGGAAATTTTTGTGATGCAATTGTTCGTAAATCATTCTAGATTCTTGTTTATGGTTAATCTGCTGACAAAATCAGCACGAATTGCAATACCGATAGTTTGAAAGATTTTCCATATTGCCAATATTTGCAACAACTTGCGTCGCACGGCAACTAAAACTAAAAAATAAAATTAACATAATCTTTACATCACAAATTGTTTTAGAGAGATTATATCATAGTGTTTGGTGTTTAAACATCAAAATGTTATGGAATAATATTAAACTCGTCGGCTAAGTAACATCTTCTAGTTTTTGATGCCACTTGTTGAAAAGTCGCATATTTTGTTAATCTCTTCATAAGATACGGGCTTTTTTTGTATAGGGGTCAGGATTCCAATGGTATGTATTGTACTGAGTTTTTCTAATAGTTTTTTTAATATTATTTATTACTAGCTGTTGCGCGCGACTTCGTCCGCGTCATTTTCTGTTATTATGATCGCGATTAAGAAGTTTTTAAAAGAATATAAGTATTTTAAATTTGAATAATTTTCCCCGTTTTTGCAACATTTTTCACTGATGCTTCGCTCCTATTGGTCGCAGCGTGATGTTATATAGCCTAAAGCCTTCCTCGATAAATGGACTATCCAACACAAAAATAATTTTTCAATTCGAACCAGTAGTTCCTGAGATTAGCGCGTTCAAACATAAAAACTATTCAGCTTTATATATTAGTATAGATAGAGTATAGATATAGATTAACACAAGAAAACACACTGTAGAGGACAGTAGGGGCGGCAAAATTTGAATAGCCTAATTCTGTTCGTTCGGTAAAGTTCTTTAGAGGAAAAGATTTTATAAATAAGCGGTAAAGAGTTGGCCGTGGGTTTAATTTTTACGTATTTTCAAAGCTATTTTAAACACGTTTAACGCTTGAGGTCTTTCTAGGTATGTTGTGAATCGTAAATGCACACGCACTGCAGTATGAAATAAATATGGTCAAAGTGAGATTGCATTTAAATCTATGCCGAGAACTAAAGCCAAGAACTCATAATGGTAATGAGCTTGTGTAAGCACACACTGACGACTATTTGACGTAAAGGTAGATTGTCTTGAAAAAATTATATGAAAAATATAGTCATCATTATCATGTTAACTCATCGCCGGCCTATTACAGTGCACGGGTCTCCTATTAGAATAAAAAACGGGCCACAGTTCACTGCCAATGCGGATAGGCAGACTTCACGTACGTTTGTGAACATAATAGAGAACTCTTAAGCATGTTGGTTGCCTTACAATGTTTTTTTCACTGTCAAATCAAGTGATGTGGAATAGACACAAAAGTCCATTCTCTATTTTCATCATACATTTAAAAAATTAGCGAAGAATCTACACAAACTTAACCGGGTTAAATAAGTAGGCGCGACGTCAGCGCAAGGCAACACGGCAAAAAGTTTTGAAACAAAAAGTCTCCGCCGTGAACTTGAGCTTACGGAGACTCTGCAGTGTGCCCGTAACAAAAACTGCCATTCATTAAATAGAATTCAATAAACTGCAGGGAGTCTCAACCAATGCAAGAAGCATTTAGAGCGTAAAGCGCAGCTGCGTTGCATTTTACAAATACCTATTTAAATTCCTGATTTTTGAAGCTTTTTTGTCAATAAAACATTGATTACTTGATTTGTAATTTTATTGCCGTACGAAAGGTGCTGTCTTTGTTTTGATTTCTGATTATTACATTAAAGTTAAATCTTAGGTTGAAATCTATAGACCACACTCTCATCTTACTCAGACTCAAGACTGAGATAAAACGAGATAGATTTATGTCGGAGTATATTTGTGTCTCGTTTTAATTCTTATCCTGAGTCCGAGCTAGGCCAGAGCTATTTTGATTATCTACAGCAACCTGGCCCGGTGTTAAGTTCCAATATTTCTTCATCATTGTCATCATGAACGGCTTACTAGTGAGCACAGGTCCCAACGTGAATTGGCAAACTTCGAAAACATTTGTTATGTGTAATGTGTGCACCCTCATTTTCTATCCTATCATCATATCCACCTTGCATCAAGGTTGCCTGGAAGAGATCGCTCCTTAGCGATAAGGCCGCCATTTGTGCTATCATTTATTCTAAGTTAACTTATGTTTCTGTATTTATGTGGTGTACAATAAAGTGTATTCGTTTCATTTCAACATTACGGAGAACTTTTAGGTACCGTACCGTATTCAAGTTCTAATGGCAGCATAGTATTCGAAGCCAGGGCATACCCTGGCCACTGCATACAGTTACAGGTAGAGTAAGCAGTACTTTTCCCTGTTCCTGATCCTTTCCTTGTTCTAATAATATCGTCAATAATATGCCGAAAATGCTTGCTAATATTTATGAAATTTCAAGGTTTGAGCCTTGAGGACTTTTATTTTGTGAACCACGGTCAACAACGCGGTCTGTATTAGGACAAGATAAGTGGGCGAGCCGCATTATAGACACATACTTAAATCTCACATATATGACGAGTTTGGACATAACTCGCTCCTAAAAAGACGATGACCACATAATATTATATATGTACTTATATTTTAAGAATGAAACTTAATTGAGCACGTATCCCACACAGTCTAAAATTGTAGTTTTCTACCTATCTCATGTATGCGAACTTTAGTGGGTCCAAGTTAGGTCCAAGTGCATGCAAGAACTCTACCTGAATAAGTGTAAATTGAAAATTTAAAACACCCCTGACATGTGAAATAAAAAAAAAATGTAATTCGCCATTTTCTAATGGCAGCCATCCTGGATTTGAAATGAACACACACACACTCAGACACGTCAAACTTAACACCCCGTCGTTTTTGCGTTGGGGGTTAAAAAGATCAAGTAGTGATGGAAAAACAATTCCTTGTAAAGGGGCAAAACAATTTCTTGCGCACACAATTTAACTCGGTGACTTCTAGGGCAGGAAGAGATTGCTGCAATAGTTTGTAAGTATTTCAGCTGCTTTGAAGAGATACATCTCGTCGAGGTCACAACTTTAACGGACTTTGGCAGTAGGCTACGTTTTAAATGAACTTCTACGCGTCAAATTCAACACCACGCTTGGTGAAGCTAGAGCCTAGTTAGCACCCTACCGTCAAAGACGTGCCGACAAGTCTTGTGGTACGATGACGTATTATTAGGTATGCATATCTAGTCTAAACTAGCTCGCTATGCAAGGGGTATGACAGTGTAAATTACCCACCCCTAATCGGTTTCTACACTTACATCAGTTGAGATCGCATTCAAGGGTTGTCTTGTCTTCAAATAAAAAGATGCTTGTTTTATTTTTCTTCTTTGGAGTTGCATATACTTGTAGTTACTCCATCATTACGTACACCCTTTTCCTAGCACATAACGTTTCATGCTAGTTTGTCCGTACGAGTGCACATCTTTGCACATGCAGTGATTTTAAACAATGAAAAAAGCTTTCAAATATCACAAAGGGGCCGTTCACTAACCCGTGAGCTTACTTGGAGCCTACACGGCAGCCTACTCATATTTATGACAAACGGCAATGTTTCAAAAACTTTAAACATTCATTTTGTCTAGTGGCTAGTTACCACCCTACCGTCAAAGACGTGCCGTCAAGCGATTTAGCGTTCTGGCACGATAGCGTGTAGAAACCGATTAGAGGTATGGGTTGAATTTACATTGCCATACCCCTTCCAATTTGGCCCGCTACCATCTTAGATTGCATCGTCACTTAGGTGAGATCAGTTAGATACGATGACGTATAGATGCATACCTAGCGGGCTACTTTAGAAGGGGTATAACAGTGTAAATTACCAACCTCTAATCGATTTCTACACGCCATCGTACCGAACTTACCATCAGATGAGATCGCAGTCAAGAACTATCTTGTCATCGAATAAAAACCTACCAAAATTAAAGAGATGGCAATAAAATGATGCAATAATGTGAGTAGGTATACCTCATATATTATGTAGATAGCTTGGTGATTAACCTATTTACGTTTTCGGGAATTCAGGGCTTAGTCCCAGGCACGCATCTCTGACTTATATAGTTACGTGCGTTTAAGCAATTAATTATGTTATGTTATGTTGTATTAATTAATTAGTTATGTCACATGCTTCAACGGTGAAGGAAAACATCGTGAGATATCTATCTGCAGGCTATCTAGAGTTCATAATGTTCTCAAAGGCATGTGAAGTCTGCCAATTTCCTTACTATAACCTGTAACCCCTCTCTAAGAGGAGACCCAGTAGTGAGTCGTAAATGGCTTGCTGAACATGACGATATTTTTTTAATAAATTCCCCAATTCTCTCCAAATAGCCGCAAAGCTTCTTTTACAAGTGGGCAAGACAATAACTACAATGAGTGGAGATTTAACCTTCCAGTTTTCATCATCACTATAATATACTGCATCATCCTCGTTGAAGCGATTTAGCGTGACATTGCAGGCTCTAGTAATATGACATCTCTTTGAACGGAATACGTCAATGTGTTTTTATATGAATTCGCAAGTACCGTAAGCGACGACGGACGTCTAGCCGCAAAGCGTACCCAATTACGTGAAACAAATCCCGTTAATCTGATGGAAAGTATTTAACGCGTTGCGCGGCCGAATTTAGCAATAAAGCGAATCCAGTTTAACTGCAATTGTTACTTTCGTACAGCCTCGACTGTATTGCAACTAAACGTACTGTGTTAGCTTTCTTAGTTCTAAAACTTTCGATCGTATCCGCGTTATCCAGTATATCCTATTCAGCGACTTCACCCGCGTTGATTAAGGTTTTTGATTCCCGCGGGAACTCTTTAATTTTCCGGGATAAAATGAAACAAACACACACACACACACCCACACACACACACACACACACACACACACATACACACACACGCGCGCACGCATACATACACACAATTCCAATTTATTCCTTAGGAATATTAGTTTAAAACGTGTATTGATATATTTTTCCGCGAGGAGTTTGTTTTCAATATTTCGCGGGTAGGTAATATACGGTTTGTGAGGTATTTACCTTCTAAAAAATTTGATAAAGTAATTAAACCTAAGCTCTAAACATTATAATTGTTGTTATGTTCAAGATAACCGATTTAACTGTAGCTATGATATAATTGGCACATACCTTGCGGTGGGCAAGGATTCAAGAGAACTCCGCAAGTCTTCGAACTATGCTTACCTTGAGAATGGAATGCAGCCAACATAAAGGCTTTGAAATGGTTCAAACAATGATAGTTGTTGTTCGCATAATAATTACCATGTTTTTGTTTAGAGGCCTTTCAGCCGTGCCACAAGCCAAAACCACGATGACATTTTTTTTATTCGATTACAAGATAGCCCTTGACTGCGATCTCACCTCATGGTAAGTGAGGATATAGTGTAAGATGGTAGCAGGCTAACTTGGAAGGGGTATGGCAGTATAGATTCAACCCATACCCCTAATCGGTTTCTACACGCCATCGAGCCGGAACGCTAAATCCCTTGACGGCACGTCTTTGACGGTAGGGTGGTAACTAGCCACGGCTAAGGTCTCCCACCAGACCAGACCAGAGACAAATCAGAAATTATTCCTAAATTGGCTAATATCCTCCTATCACTTCCAAATAAGCGGAAAGCTTGTGCTAGGAGTGGGTACAACAATAGTGCAACGGGTGAGATTCGAACCTGCGATCTCTCAGTCCAAACCTTTAACCGTTGGGCTATTGAGGTAAAAAAATCTACCTACCCTAACCTAGTTACCTAATCGACTTAGGAATTTTTTATTAAAAAAACCATTGACCTAAGAATATTTATACCTAGAAGCGCAGTAGTTTACGCGATTATAAGCCATTTTTAGGGATATTAAATCATATCCGCACGCCTATCGTCGCGTTAGTGTTCAAGGTCGAGTCTTACTAGGACGAGCTCGCACAAAAATATTCAAAAATGCCGTACTGTGCTGTGAAAGGATGTAATAATTCATCACATAAAAAACAAAAACATTTAAACATCACATTTCACAAGTAAGTACTTCCAAAAAACTTACATTTTTGAGTAAAACATTCTTCACAACATAAAAATAAATCGTAGGTATCACAGACCCTATTGCAATGAAAATGTTGCTAGCTCTACGAGAAATATTTTACCCCGTAACTTTTTTTTCTCATTCTAAGTACCTGTTGTTTTTAATCCCGATTCACTTTAGTTCATTTATGTATTACTAGGGTGACCAAATATTAATTATTAGGATGACCAAGTGGTACCTACTCTAGAAAAAAATTGTAAATGGTAGATTCATTTGACTATTCGAAAGCACTTTGTAAAAGTTTATTTGAATAAAAATTATTCTATTCTATTCTGTTTGAATGATATCTAAATATTATATTAAAGGAAATGTTATGACTATTATGACGTGGATAGCTATTATGACGTGGGCATCTGTTAAGAAAGGATTTTTAAAAATTTAACCCCTAAGGGGTTTGAAAAATCGAACTTAACGTGAGTGAAGTAGCGGGCAAAAGCTAGTGAGTTAGACTTCATTAAAAAATTACAAACAGAAACATCAATTTTATTTATTTATCTATACTAATATTATACAGCTGAAGAGTTTGTTTGTTTGAACGCGCTAATCTCAGGAACTACTGGTTCGAATTGAAAAATTCTTATTGTGTTGGATAGTTCATTTATTGAGGAAGGCTTTAGGCTATATAACATCACGCTGCGACCAATAGGAGCGAAGCATAAGTGTTGTCAAAAATGTTGCAAAAACAGGGACAATTATCCGTATTTAAAATATTCTTTTAAAAACTTCTTAATCGCAATCATAATAACAAAAATTGACGCGGACGAAGTCACGGGCAACAGCTAGTATATTTATAAAATTGCCGCTTAAGGCTAAATCGGAAGATGAATTTTCCCTACATCTAGGGAGAATTTCTTTCCAATCCTTCCGCTTGTGGCATGACTCACGCACACAAGTGCGTATCGGTGAATGTAATTACATGAACTCACACATTGTTGTGGTTGTTTTGAAGCTTACGTTTCGAGCGGAATTTTGTTAGAGACTTACTATCTATGTATAATTAATCTAAGCCATTGACTAATAGATCGTTAAATTAAATTATTTATAGTGTGCTCAAAAGAAATACCTATGTTGTAAAGCTTTAAATAAGTCATTAAGGGCTCAATAGCCGTCCAATTTAACTAGCACAAAATTAAATTGGCACCTTTGTGATTTTGTAACCTTTGTTGAAGTGCTTTTTAGGGTTCCGTACCCAAACGATGCTAACGGGACCCTATTACTCGGCCTCCGTTGTCCGTCCGTCCATCTGTTTCTCAGCGGGCTATATCTCATGAACCGTAATAGGTAGATAGTAATTTTACAAATAATAAAATAAAATAAAAAATAAAGGAGAACCCAAGAATGATAAGTTATTTTTTTGACGTTTTTCACTCGACCTTCGAATCGTTATTACGATGGTACGGAACTCTATGTATATTCGCGAGTCCGACTCGCACTTGGCCGGTTTTTCAATAAATATTACGCAACTGTTATGTAATGTATTTAAAAAATGAATACGATTTAGAAATAGCAATTAGGAGATACAGTTTCTATAATAATGCAGGTATGTAGGTATCAAAAGCTATCGCCGTCTCCTGTCGCCAACTCGCCTTGCATTCCATTAAGCAGGAAACAATCAATATTATAATAGCCATTCATGTATTATAATAGTCATGAATACACGAATTAGTATAATGATGTAATTTGAAGCCTCAATAGCCCAACGGTTGAAGGTGCGGACTGAAAACTGAAAGATCGCAGGTTCAAACCCCACCCGTTGCACTATTGTCATACCCACTCTTAGAGGATATTAGTCAACTTCAGCTAATAAAAAAACTGCTTTAACCTGTCAAATTCGAGTCGGACTCATGGACTTTTTCCGTTAGACTTGTCATTGGTTTTAAAGGCAAAAGCCACATAAAATAAAATGAAATTTGTGCGTCCTGACAAGCTCTCTCAATCTCAAAATTTCAATGTCGCCTATTACTTCTAGTAATAATCCGTATATCGTGAGAAGTTTGTTTTTGCGTCTCGTTTCCCACGTTCTATATCGTGGTCATTTGAATGATACTAAACAATAACAAGCATATTGTTATATTTAACCTTCACAATAGTGAAAATCTTCGTAAGGTACCTACTTAGTATAAAAATTAAGGTTAGATTTCAATTCAGTTTAGGATATTTTGCGATAGAATTCGCCACATTATATTATCTACTCCTAAAATGCATTATTCTAAATGCTTACATAGACGGACGCACCGGTTACAAAACTGCAGGTTTGCAGTTGACGCAACTGCATTGCAATTCTTGACCAATTGCACGACCCGTTTTACAAGCTTTCCTGATCTTTAATACAAAGTAAAAAAAAATCAGAACTGCATCCAAACAACAACTGTGCAGTCGGCGCGTAGTTCAAATGTCCGTTATTCAAAGCGAATAGAATTCAGAGAACATGCGGAAGTGGTCAATATTATGACATACGGTCCGATGAAGCCTACGGCGCCAAAATTGATTAGATATGTTGCATCATATTCTAATTGGCGAGAGGCGTATCTGATAGCTTAATTAGCACTACTCGTGATGGACAGAAGTATTTTAATAGTCACTGTTTATGATAAGTGATTGCTACTCAATTAATTGTTAATTTAAAGGGGTTAAAAACCCTTACAGCCTCACTCGGTTGTCAGTCTGTCTGTCAACGAGTCGAGACCCTTTTTCTCGGAAACGGCTTGAGGTACTAAGATGAAATCTATACTGAACACAAAATTCAATGGCCTCTTAATGCTCTGAAAGTTTCAAGCTTCTAGTTTAACTCAGTGAAAAGTTACAGCATTCAAAGCGCCTGCCTCATTATTTTTAAAGGATATTTGCCGATTTCTATTTCCTCATCGCCTCTAACATAAGCGTAAAGCTTGTATTAGGAGTGGGCATGACATTAGTGCAATGGCCAGGGTTTAAAGCTTCGTTGGTTTATTGGAGCTTTCGGGTTTCAATTATTTTAATGTATCTACATAAAATCCTTTCCCATCCTAAAAAACCAAGTGGTTGACTATAGCCTTAAACTCTTTATTTGAGTGGAGAGCTGAGCCCACAAGTGGGCCGATGCGTGGATTGATATGAAATTCCTTCGCAACAAAGAACAGTTGTTCCAGGTAGAAATCTAGGTCCAAGAATATTCATCGAATGTTTTGACGCGTGACCATATTGTGTCGCGGATATTGCACCAATAACCTATGATTATTGTTTACACAATGCCGTGACCACTTTCACTCTCCACGCCATAAATCATAAGTAATAAGCCTTCCTATTCAGGGACGGGAACTGAGTGTATAATTTGCGGAATTTATTAGACGATACCAACGTGATGGCCTATAACCTTCTCTGAGAGGAGACATTCGCTTACTGAGCTGTTGCTGGATGATGATGGTTTTTGTCTGAATTGGCTTCAAATAATAATTGGTCCAAAAAATAATCTAGGCTATGGGCGACGGACTGATATCTGAAGGTTATTAGGTGGTATTTTAAAAACCTAACTTCACGCGGATAAGATCGTAAGATAAGCTATTTTCTCCATAAAATATTGACATTTAACCTTAATTCCGCATGGTAGGTTTTCCTTATGCAAAAGTGGCTCTCAAGTCTGAAATTCACGTTTATTACCATAGAATACTCATAAGATTTGACACTGATTGAAATGTTTTATAGGAATGTACATAAAACCAAGAGTTACATAAGTGTTAAGCCGGCCATACCTGCAAAATACCGCGTCTCAAACAACTAGTTATACTGCATATCTTTACTGGCAAGTTTTTCATAAGGAAACCATTTAACAAACATCCGAGTAGGTAGTAGGTATAGAGATACCCGTAGATAGTTACTCAAACTTGATATAATAGGAAATTGATTGGAGGAATTGACAAGCCCCGATTACTTTGAAGTAACAACTTTGATATTTCCTATAGATTTTTTTTTCATAATGTTAGATAATAATGGGAAAGTTTCTGGTAGTTTCGTACGTTTTCTTTAATGGGCTCAAGCTCAAGAATTTTCTTATACATATTTTTTTATCCGATATAGGCTTGCGCTTGATCACAATCAATACTGGATAGCACTGATGAGTTCTAGGTTGGAGCGCGCTTGCCTAGAAGATGCCTATTCACTCTTGCCTTGAAGGTACTTAAATTATATGTGGCAGGAAATACGGATGCTGGAAGTGTTCCACACCTTAGCGGTTCTTATCTAAAACGTAGGATTGAAGCGTTCAGTGGTAGATATATCTACGTTTGGTTATATACTCAAAGATATCTACAGATAGTGCTATATTGGTGTCATCATGCGGAATGTCCATATTCATGACAAGGAAACAAGGATTTACCTTAAGTCTGTCAGTGTAAAAAATTACATTTTTATATTTTAAAGTTTTTTTAGATATATACAATGTACATAGGTACAATAAAAGTGTATTCATTCATTCATACGCTCACTGCTCATCTTACGATATTATGAGCAACATCAAAATTCTCATCAGAAGTCAAGGGTGGGCCCTAGCCGTTTATTAGAAAGCATATTAAGTGGTCACGTCACAACTCTCATTATTATTTATGGCAGGAAAGTTTTGACATTTGAGCACGTGAACGAAAGTAATTTTAATTACATAGTACCTACACTATGAAGATGTCCATGTGCCTTGGTTGTCTGCTTATTGTTCACAATGATAAATAATCTATAATTCATTTTTATTTCTGAATAGAGCGCAGCCATTAAATAGGTAAAAATAACATGTTCATACAAAACAAATATTAGCCTTATCAAGTAAATATACTTATTAACCATTATTGATATAGCATATACGTACTTTTGTTTGATTTGTTAAGAATTGCAAAGAAAAAAAAGATACCGGCCGAATTGATAACCTCCTCCTTTTTGGAAGTCGGTTAAAAAGAGAAACCTTTTAATAGATCCTGCGGGTCAAACGAGGAGAATCTGACAAAGATTTACATTTTAATTGAAATAGCTAACGAGATTTTTATTACATAAGTGTTTTGACGATTAATCCGATTATGACGAAAAACCGAGGCACATGGCGCGACATCACCTACAAAAGAGTCATTGGTGGAAGGGGTCACGACCCTCAGTAATGGAGAATGGGGAGCGGACCAATAAATTCCTGAAAAGGCAACAAATATTAGTGTTGCTCCAGATGTTCATGGGTGGCGGTAATCACTTAACATCAGGTGACCCACCTGCTCGTTTGCTGGGTATTTATTCGTAAAAAAACTCTGTACTCGTATGTATGTTTGGCTCTC
Organism: Hipparchia semele; assembly: GCA_933228805.2. Taxonomy (NCBI): domain Eukaryota; kingdom Metazoa; phylum Arthropoda; class Insecta; order Lepidoptera; family Nymphalidae; genus Hipparchia; species Hipparchia semele. The sequence goes on along the minus strand of OW121710.1, from coordinate 13,152,496 downwards.
TCCGTATTATCAAGATAGAGTTTTTAATGTCTGAACTTCCGCTTTTCGTTATTGGCCTATTAAATAAATTATTGTTAAGAATGTTATGATTTACCACCACGACAATAATTATAGTATTCGAAATGCGTAAGTGGGTATACTTGTCCACGATAATGACACCTGACGCGACCTCCGCGTTTGCTTTCCCGCACTTTCTACAGCAGCGCAGGTTTTTGCATAATTTCGCACTACCTTGGTCATGAACTCGCTCCCATTATCCATAGTGGATTACTCACGTGTTTTTAACCCCCGACGCAAAAAGAGGGGTGTTATAAGTTTAACGTGTCTGTGTATCTGTCTGTGGTTTCGTAGCTCCCAAACGGATAAACCGATTTTCGTTTAGTTTTTTTTTGTGTCATAGATAATTTTATCCCGAGTGTTCTTAGCCGTGATTCATGAAAATCTGTTCAGCCGTTTGAAAATTATTTTAATTTCTCATGTCGGGGGTGGTTTCAATTTTCAATTGTTACTTGTCGTTATAGCTAATATTTCTTTGTTTTCGGCCAAATTTTGAAATTTATTGAGCATGCAGATTTTTTTAAATTAAGTACGTAATTTCAGTAGGTACCTACTTTACGTGTTTAAACCTAGTACAGACTAAGCGTTCCGAATTCCAATGTACCTACGCGTAGTCGGTTACGCGTACCCGAGAACGCTTAGTCCATAGCTGCGGCAACGCGTTTACATGTATACTGTACTTTATTATGTACTGTATGTGCACTTTACCCGTATTCAACATATACCTAGATTACGCGTAGGCACATTGGAAAGCTTAGTCACACAAGGCTTAAATCCAATTAATATTTAATTGGTCAACGAAGTAAGTAGATTATGTAAATAATGTTCTTGTTTTATTAACAAATTGACTGTTCGTTTATGGTAAATCATTAAAATTGGTTCAAATAAGTAAAGGAATAATAACAAAAAGCAAACTTTGAAGACACCTCTCTGAATTTATAATATTTTTTGTTTCGTATTATAGAGATATATAGTCTTTTTAAATGGAGTAAATATTTATTGTATATTTAGGTTTTTACACAGTCGGGATTTTTGTTACTTTGATTGCTTTACTTATTTGAGCGTAAGCTTAGGTATTTATTTAAGTATTTAACTTCCTTTAGTACAAAGCTTAGCACTGTAATAAATTATGGTTCACGGCCCTTAATGGCCCATGAAGGCCCAAGATCATTAAAGCCATAAATAAAGAGTAAAGGTAATTTGTCTGCACCCGCCCTACAACTACAAACCAAAGACAATAGAGCGTGACGTGATGAGACAGATAATATATATATCTTGAAACACAGGTTTTATCTCGTTTATGTACCTACCAGCCCCACCATGAGTCCCACACACACACACACACACACGCACACGCGCACGCGCACGCGCACACACACGCACACACACACACGCACACACGCACGCACACACACGCACACACACACACACACACACACACACACACACACACACACACACACACACACACACACACACACACACACACACACACACACACACACACACATACACGCATTTTAACGGTATTAACAAAAGAGATATTATAGGGCACAAGTACGTGCGCAAACACAGGTGCACTCTCTATTCCCTCCCTCTCATAGTCCGATGGGACGGAAATCCAATACGACCGGAGAGAGATCAGACGCAAGACGTCGGTCTTGCGTCTCGCTTTACGTGCTCTCCGAGCCACGGGGTTGACTCACCGCCAACTTCCTAACTCTGGGCTAGTACTGAGAATTTCTTGACAGAAAAATCCCGATACATTTTCTTGGCGCAACCCAGAAATCGAACCCGGGACCTTGTCATTCGCAGTCGAACTTGCTAACCACTAGACCAACGAGGCAGTTGCAACTACCACTGGAGGTTACTTACCTGGAGGTTATTCTACTCGGGTAAAGCTACGCTGTACGGACGCAAGTCTGTACGTGGCGGGCGAGTTTACGCTCGCGCCACCGATACCATAAGCCTATAACGTCTTCCAATGCTCATACACTTAATTCTAACCTACCGCTTGTATTGCCGTAATCAAAGACTTGTATTAGCCCTTACCTGGTGGTTCTGCACGGGTAAAGCTGCGCTGTGCGGGGGCACGGACTGCACGGGGCGGGCGGGCTTGGCTGCGGCGCGGACGAGCGACGCGCGCTTCACCGACACCATGAGCCAAACGTCTTCCACTCGTTGGCACACCTGATAACCAGGATTTTATGGATAATCTTGTCTACATTAGAGCATCAGTTTACTGACACTGCCGCGATAAGATTCGTCTTCGGCCAAATACATCGCGATTCAACGTACTGTGCATATTTTTTCTTTATTCGCTGACAATATAGTCTTTGACTGCGATCTCACCTGATGGTAAGTGACGATGCAGTCTAAGATGGTAGCGGACTAACTTGGAAGGGGTATGGCAGTGTATTCATACCCCTAATCGGTTTCTACACGCCATCGTGCCGGAACGCTAAATTGCTTGGCGGCACGTCTTTGACGGTACGGTTGTAACTAGCCACGGCCAAAGCCTCCCATCAGATAAAATATTATATTCGCTAAATCCTGATAACTAAGCCGCAGTATTAAAGTTAGGGAATTTTTTTTTTTTTATTTTTATTGAAGTTAGGGAACTTTGGTGAAAACTTTTCTCCTTAGTTATCTCTGACAGTAGTTACCTGTGTGACGAGAGCCCTGGTCTCCTGAGTGGCGGACTGCATGAGCATGTCGCGGAACTGGTCCGGCGCCGCGAGCCCGAAGCTCTTGGCGTCCTCGAGCAGCTTGTCCACCGCTATGAGGCCGCCCTCGCCCGCCAGTATCTCTACACCCGTTGCGCACCAATCGTTTGCCTGTTGGGTTAGTATAACATTTAATTCGATTGATTGTATAGACATTAGCGGCAAAGTAAAGTGAACCATAACTGAATTGATTTAGAGTTCAATTTCGTGCATGCATTTTAATACGGATTCGTTCCAAATTAAATTCTTCTTCTTCATTTTCTTAATCAACCGATAGACGTCCACTGCTGAACATAGGTCCCGTGCATAGACTTTCACAGGCCACGGTCTTGTGCCGCCTGAATCCAGCGTCTTCCTACGACTCGTTTGATGTCATCGGTCCACCTAGTGGGGGGTCTGCCAAATTAAGTTCGGTTGTACTGAATTTGTAACTTTAAATCGGTAGTTAAGATTTATTTTACTTTGACGCTAATATCATCTACAAGTACAGCTGGGTATAGCTCTTTCTTTCTAATTTTAAAATCTCTAAAATAATAATTTAATACTTAAATTATTATAAATATCTTGGTACCTTGTCTATCCTATCCATTAATTCTCTAGCTTTGGTAAGTAGCAAATTTCGTTTTTGTATTTTATCTATAAGTAATGAACTCGTTCGTCTCAATTCCTCGCATTTTGATTCTATGTGGTCCACAGAACTCAAGGGATCTGTCATTAGTTTCTCGCCTGAAAAAAATGAAACGTTACAATCAATTCGCATATATTATTTCATCCCTCTTTAATAAATTCCCAAGAGAATATAATCAATCCGTTTTAATAAATTCTGTATGATTTTTTTTTTAAATTCGGAATTCTTTTTAAAGATAATATTTTGTCCGAAGAGAATATAATCACTTCGTTTGTTTTGTCTATGGTAATAATGCTTGACGCACATTGCAGAATTAAAATTTTTTAGGCGGTGCTTTAGAAAAATAAAATTGTCTATGTTGTGTCGAAGGAATAAAACTATTCATCCTATGTTATGTGTTTTACCTTCATCTATAACTGATGAAGCAGAGTTGAGATCACAGTTGCATAATTTTTCAAAGTCGTTAGCTTCTTCAATAAGACTTTCGACCCTGTTTGCTGTTTCGCCAACTTCAGTCATATCACACGCTGTTTTTAGATGTCCATCTAAAGTAGCCTAAAATTAAAATATGAAATAAATATATCATAGAACAAAAATAAAGGTAAATAAATTGAGGTATATATTTTTGATTAAAATATTTTATCTTTAAAATTATTATAAATCACATTTAATTTATCATAGTAATACCTCATTTTATTGATACCATAAACATGTCACAATTTAAAAAAGTTATACGTCATATCTGTCAATACGTGTCATAGGTACCTATCTATTGTTATGGATTGCCAATGATTATTATGAAATTGTTGTGGATAATTTAATTAATCGGGTGTTATTTAGACGAAAAAGTGTTATTTCCGTTGAAAAAAAAATGGTTTTAGATATCGTGTGTAATTTTCGCAAATGCAGAAGATCTTTAATCAGTCACGCGTGGGTTACGACATGTTCACATGCCTTTTGCGTCGAACACGGTCAACGGGAATTTAAAAGGAATGCTGAAAATTCTCTGACATGTCCCGCATGTGGGAGCGAACTACGCGACAAATTCGACGTTATCCAAGCTGATCTAAAACCGAGTGAGACATTTAAATCAATTGTATTAGCTGGTTTGAAACCCGACGCTATCATGGACGTGGCGATGCGAGCTATGTCTTTTTGGTCATATCAAGTCGAACAAGAGACGCTGTACCAAGAGGGTCTGGCTAAACATAGTAAAGAAAAACTCAACTGTTTGGAGGAAGTAAATAATTTAAATTTACAGAAGCTAAAAGCAGAATTGGAAACATACAAACGTAAAATTTCCTCCCTACAAACTGATTTTAATAAGAAGAGGAAACAATCAGAGGAACTCACGGCACGTTTGGAAGAAAAAACGAGACAAATACAGAAGTTAACGTTTCAACTCGACGCACAGAAGAGGAAAGATTTTCGTTTACCGAATTTCGAAGATAAGAATGATCACGATAATCAAGAGAAATGTTTAAATATTACAGATTTGGTCGGTAAGCGAGCAGCGTCAGAAGCTTTTATATTTAAACCGATGAGGGAAACCGAGAACTCGCATAGAATATGTTCACCAAAAACACCTCTTTTCGATTTCCGACACAAAAGCAAAAAGCCAGGATTTCAGTTCAGACCCATACATTCCTAGTACAATATCTTAATTAAGCATGCTTAAAAATATAATATTATGCGTACATACCTGCATGTGTTTAAAGTTTAATAAAAATGTTCTAAATTTCAACCAATGATTTAATTTCATGGAATGCTTCTGCCAAAAATTGTCGAATTGTTTTTCAGTCTCATCTAGTTGTACAAGTAACCTGCAAAGATATTCTAATCGTTAATTGTATCTCGCATGAACCACAGGACCTATTAAATGAAACTTGTGGAGTTAAACGAATTTTTTACTTTACTATGGAATAAAGAAAGCAGAATCTTTATGCGTGGCAACTTCTAGACAAACTTAATAGGTAATTTTTTTTTAATTAAAAATATACAAACGTTTTGGTGATCCGCCACACCTCTCAACATTTTTTTTTCTTTGTATTTTTTTTTATTTAGGAGATTCGTATGGGTACTCAATCAATTATATTAGTTATCACCCAAAAGTTACAGATTGACATAAGTTTTAACCAACAAAAGGTGGAGACACCAATCGAATTAAAGCCGGCTTTACACCCGTAAGTTTTGCTTACATAAGTAGCTTATGTGATTAACTTACAATATACTTATTTAAATGTTAAACACTCTTGTTAGCACCTTTACTAATGACGTTACAGCCACTTATGTAAGTAAAACTTACAGGTGTAAAACCAAGCTAATATCTATACCTTTCAACAGCAGCAACATGACTAATAATATTATAAGTAAGATTTGGTTTGCGCACTTGCGACAGTAACTCCTCGCCTTGACTCGTCGCTGACGAAAGTTCGGTTTTTAAAGCTTTATATCTGAAAAGAATAAAGTGGATTATTGCTAAATATTATATTGCTATATACATTGTAAAGTTGTCTGCTATCGCTACAGATTCATCATGTGGTGCTCATTCAGTTGTTTACAAACGATCCCTAATAGTTCTTGCAATTACGAGAGCGCGTAAATGCTCATGGTTGTGTGTGTCGTATCTGTATAAGTGTGAGCGAGAGCTTGCTCGCGAGTCGCGACTGACCGCTCCCACCTCCCACCACATCATGGAACGTATTCACGTCAGAATTCGTGTCAGAATCACTAAAGTAGGGTAAATCTGTCATAAGTATGGACGGGCATACGCATGATAATATTATCGTCTCTATCACAGATCTCTATAACCTTTGAGAGTAGGTTTTATATAATATAATCACTTCGTTTTCCATAATAATAATAATTTTCTTTTGATAACAATTTTTCTTAGTTTTTTAGTTAATTTCCTCTCAACTGATTCCATCAACGGCAGCCAATCTCCGCAGGAAATATTATGGTAGACAAGTACTTACGCAAACAGAGGTATTTTAAATGTTAAGACCTATAAACTATTGAGCATTGATTAAAATACTTTAAGCAATTATGAAAGTTATCTCACCTAGATTCTTGTGATTCTAATAATTCTTTGGTTTGTGTGGGATCGTTGCCCATATCGCAGTCCACTATTTCATGCATAAAGTCGTCCAGTTTGTTCGATATCTCTTTCATCAGCGTTGAGAACTTCTCCAAAGCCTGCAAGCAATTTGTTTTACTCACTGGTTAATTATTTAATTACATAATTAATTGTTAGAAATGTATGTTGCTTTCTCAGTGTTTCGCACGGCGATCAGCACGATGCGAAATGTCCTTTTTTATCCACATAGTGGTTCAGAGCGCAAGGGTATACATCATAGAATTAAATGGTCTAACATATATTATGTTTATAGCTTCCATAGCGCAACGGTTAAAGGTGCGGACTGAAAACTGAAAGGTCGCAGGTTCAAACCCCACCCGTTGCACTATTGTCGTTCCCACTCCTAGCTTTTCGCTTATTTGGAGGGGAGAGGAGAATATAAGTCAAATTCACCTTGGCTAATATTCTTTAAAAAAAAGGTGGAACAAGGGTGTAACGCGTTACATTACTTTTCCCTTTCTTCTTGTCAACCAATAAACGTTCTCAGCTGGATAGTTTCTTTTAGGGACTTCAAACTCATGTTCCTAGGCAAATTCTACGCTTGAGGGGATTCCGGTAGGATGGTATACCGGAATGATAAAATATACTTGTCAGTACGACTGAGAGTATTAGGCACAAGCTACCTTGCTTCAGAACGAGGCTCAAGAACGTTCGAGAACGTATAGAAATACTTCTTCAGATTTAAATCAATGGCCGTTTCGCTAGGAAAGTACCGATTCGTTCCCAGATTTCGGTGCCTCCGAATGTATGCTCTAGGAGTGGCCACTGAAGAGGATAGCTGTCTTCGTAACCTAATATTCATCCAACAAGTCGGTTACATCAGGGACATTTCGCCCCCATTCATCAGAAAAAAAAGAGACCAAGGCGCCGTTTATCACCAATTTTACTAAATCTCACGACTACCTACCATCAAAGTATTAGGGTACCTACATAAAATGTACTGAATACTTACAATTCGTTGCTGTATCCATTCCGAATGTGAATACTGGAGGTCACCACCCAAATCAGGCGTCAGCTGCGATCGGTCGAAGTGCTCGTAGAGTTCCTCCAAACACGAGCACACCAACACTCGGAACCTGAACTCCTCCTTGAAGAGCTTGCTGCTAACTTCAGAGAGCGCTTTCTGGATGAAACTCGCTGGTCGGAGTACGTATACGGCGTGGATGATGCCAGGAAAAAACTCCTGGAAAGATCAAATATACGTTTTACTTTATGTCATCACAAGATACTTGCGATTGAGGAAAAATTACTGCTAATCTTATTTTCTTCTGATTGAGAGATAGTCACGCTTTGATTAAAATGAATTGTGAGATTTTAGCAATGATGGAAGAACCTTTTCCACAATCGACCATTTTTAAATGTTACAATTTAGTTTTAAGATTGTGTACAATAGAACTACGATCGTTGTCAGCTAATCAATGCTTACTGGTTAATAGGTATTTGTTTTGTACGTTATATTTGGACTATATACGCAACCCAATATATACTCAGAAGTATATCACCAAAACGCAACCTCAAATTAATCGGTAACTAAATTCTAACCGACTATGGAGGTCTGAATTTGCTGTTTCTCTTGCGGAGCACAATTACTAACTTTAGATAGAGGTTTCTAATGTTGGCCTTTCAGATCACTGGTGTAATAGATTAGAATGTTCCATCTGTGACCTTCGGCTGCGTTATCTTCATCTTCATGTAGGACCGATAAAGAATCAAAGCTGATAAGATATCAACATTTTTAACTCACCGATATTCGAAGCAACACAGCTTTAACAGAATTCCATCTGTCTTTTCTCCGGTCGACTATTATGTGGAACCCCATTTCTGCTTCTAGTAACCTAGAAAACAAAGTAATTTCAGGACTTACATAATATCAAAGTATTATATTATTATCAAAACTTTAAAAACTAACTAGATGAAGCCCGTGACTCTCCCCCGTCCCCGTGAATTTAGGTTTTTTTAAATCGGTGAAAACTCATCGAGATTCCGGAATGTATGAATGCTTTTTAAAATACCGATTACAAAAGCCAAGTTAACCAAAACAGTATACATAAATTCTTAATTCTAATGTTGTAGTCGAGTCGGTTTCGTAGTTTCTTTTTCTTATTTTAAGCTTTTTAGAATGAGAATTGAAGATTTGAAACCAGAAATTCTTATGGGATCATTTTTAATTGAATCATTATAAGGGACGTCACCATATCGCATATGGAACACAGAACAAAGCTATGAAGGTACATCGTTGTAGCTTATTAAAGTATTATAATATTAGTATGAATAATTTTTGACGCCCTCTTTCTACAAAAAATATTGGTTCCATGGTATTTACGTCAATAGTTCTATGCACATAACGCTCTTTTTTAAATCGGCGTGCTAGTTACGTCTATTACGACGGATACAATTCAAATAGTTTTCTCTCTCGTGCGAATTGTTGAACATATAAGCACAGTTTATTAACCATTCTGCTATTGTGTCGATAGTTTCTATTTGTTGCGTTTCGATTAATTCAAGATGAAATATATATCCCATTTGATTTTATTAGCAACAGGTTTACGTTTTACCATGGTTTCACTTTGATATCTTTTTCTAAAAGCTTTTTATGTCACCAGAATACGAAATTACAGCTGATGACTTTCTTGAAGAATTAGCTATTGAACAGATCTACGACAAAGTGTCTATAAGACACTTTCAGAGACTGTTTAAGAGACTGTTTTCAGGGCGCATGTATGTATGTGAGTTTGTATATTCCACCATAACTTCTATTATAATATTAAATAATTAAATTTGTTCGACAAATAAAATCGCGTAGTTAGGTCTAATTTAAAAAAAAAATTGCATTTATTTTCAATGTGTTGCATATTACAGAGCAAAAATTTTTTATATTAAATTCCTATACATATTACCAAGAGCAATACTGACTACTACTGACCAACCATTTTTTTTAATGAATATCTTACGAGTTATTAGAATACATGATGTCATTGTATTTGGCGCTTACTACACTCCTACACGATAGGGTCTGTCGCGTTACACACGAGGTTTCGGGTATGTTTTATTTCATCTATCGCGGGGGTTTTTTTCTGGCATTCCGCGCGCTGTTGACGTAAGTAACGGAGGGGCGCTCACGAGGGCACGGAGGTGAGGTAGAGCAGCAGGCGGCGGTACTCGGCGGCGGTGAGCGTGTGGAAGTTGTTGTTGTCGGGGAAGGTGACGAGCGGGCGGTGGTCGCGCGCCAGCCCGCCCGTGGCCAGCGCGTACTGCGGCAGCAGCAGCTCGCCCACGCCGCGCCCCTCCTCGCCCTCGCCGCCGCACCCCTCGCATTCCGCTTCTGGAAACAACAACAAACTCATTTTTACCCGACTACGCCAAAGTTTTTTTTTTAAGCTATTGCATAGCTTCTATCGCGGGCCTTGAGCGTGGAGACCGAATCCAGAAATTCCGTAACGAAAATAACCTGACACGGGACTCCTCTCACCGCTAGATGGCGTTGATAAAAAATGCTATGCAATAGCTTTACCGCGGCAGTCCCCGAGTGCCACACGTCTTTTTTTTATCCGAGATAGTCTTGCGCTTGACGACAATCAATACTGGATAGCACATGAGGTCTAGGTTGGAGCGCGCTTGCCTAGAAAATGCCTATTCACTTTTGCCTTGAAGGTACTCAAATTATAAGTGGCAGGAATCACGGATGCTGGAAGAGTCTATGTATGTAAGTATGTCTAGTGGTTAGCAAGTTCGACTGCAGATGACGAGGTCCCAGGTTCGATTCCCGGGTCGGGCCATAAAATGTATTGGGTTTTTTGTTAAGAAATTCTCAGTACTAGCCCGGAGTTAGGAAATTGGCGGTGAGTCAACCCCGTGCCTTGGAGAGCACGTAAAGCTGTCAGTCCTGCGCCCGATCTCTCTCCGGTCGTGTCGGATTTCTGTCCCATCAGAATATGAGAGTAAACGAATAGAGAGTGCACCTGTACTTGCGCACACACTTATGCACTATAATATCTATACTATTATAATAAAGAGGGAGCGCGAATTTTGTGAGTTTGTATGTATGTCCGGAGCAAACTTTGGAACCACCGCACCTATTTCAAAAATGCTTTTACCAATTCAAAGGTACATTATTCCAGATGGCTATAGGCTATATATTATGCACATAAAGTATTATGGCTAGATATTATGTGCAAATTTGTTAAGGAAGTCGGAAAATTTTTTGACTCTTAAACGTTTTCAAGGCGTGCGCTGGGTTATATACTGCTATTGGATGAAAATGATGTATGGGTGAATTGTTCCTCTTAAAGAGTTCTAAAAAAAAGTCCGCGATAGCATATGTATATCTTCTAAGAATAACTTACAATAACCATTTCTATCGTTCAAATTTTGATTAAAAATAATGAATTATTTTCGAAGCTTCTTTAACCGATGTGATGTCAATCTATATCTAAATAAATATGTTTATTATCGTAAGTATTTAATTTAGAACATATTTGCCCTTTACACTATATAATTTAAATAAATATCATAGGAGTTATCGGAAAATTATTATTTCCGCGCGACAAAATAATAAAATGATGTCGGCCGGCGGGCGGGGCGGTGCACGGGGGCGGGTTTCGGCGCGGGAGATTCTTTGGTTCCTGTGGTGATCTTATTTACAATCGTCTCCTATAAGAAGCTCTGTGCGATCAGTCCCGTAAAAACAAATATTTAAATTTTCAACCCGGACGAAGTCGGCGCGAGCTTCTAGTCAGATATATAACAAGAAATTATAAAAAATAAAATAAAAAATAAGGGGGATCCCGCATACAAGAACGATACGTGATTTTATTTACGTGATTTAACAATCGCAGTTACGATGGTACGGAACCCTGTTTGTGCGAGTCTAACTCGCACTTGGCCGGTTTTATTACAGTCCATCACGTCTGCTTCAGCTGTGGTCAGCTCTTAAGCACATATAGCGATAAAGCGAAGGTCCTTCGAAAATATGAAGGAAATCCGATCTTCAACGTGTCGTCGCGTCGTACAAATTCAATCAGTATGCACCGTTGCGCCTGAAAACTGTCTGAAGTTATAACGAGCGAGCAGCGAAATCCAAACTTTATGTGATTTCATAAAATTGACTTAAATTTTATTCCGTTTCTAGTCTGAATAACTCGTGCTCGTATGCAGAAATGGTACAAAATATAAGTTAGACTCGGTAAAGGCAAAAAGACTCCCAAAGTTAGTAACTTAGTAACTTTTTTCCACCTTAACATTTTAAAACTATAACTATAAACTATAATATTTATATTATATTAATAAAAATAACTATTTACAGTAAACTAATGAAATATTATGTTCCTGTTAGTTTAACAGGAACATAATATTTAATATAACAAAATCATCGAAGGCAAGCAGAAGAGGTATGGAAGAAGGAACATATTGTCATCCTGGCTAAAGAACGTGCAATAAATAAATTTGGATTTGAATTTATTTGTCTATTTCTAGCTTAGTTTACCGGTATTCAGTATCGTCGATACTTTTTGGAAATATCGGTACCGGTACCTATTTTGCCGTCAAAAGCACGTATCGGGGAAAAGAAAAAAAATGTGAGAGAAAAACGCAAATTGGGTCAATAGAGCTTTTGCTTCACAGCAGAGAATCAGTGTGCACTGATGAACGTGTGCACAAGTATCCACCTCAAACCAGACTGAAGATCTAAGAGCGGTATCACACAGCGCGGCTGCAAAGTTGTGATTTGGTAGATGATAATGGGCAGGAGATAAAAATTTTATCCCCCGATTTTATCCACTGACAGGGGATAAAATTATCTTCTCCCTACGCTAAAGCAAGCTTATAATAAAACTGTAACGGGACGAAATATATTTTGAAAATTTGAATCGGAGGATGCTTTATTATTATCAATACTGAGCCCGAAACATTTTTTTTTTGAATTTTTTGTCCGTATATCTGTCTGTCTGTGCGCGTACCACGCGAAAACTACTGAACAGATTTGAATGAAATTTGTATAGTGGTAGCTAATACTTTGGGTCAATATATAGGATACTTTTTATCTTGATAAACAATAATGTTTATCAGGGGATGAAAGTTTTTGTTGATATTTTTTTCAGAGTCATGTAATGACAAAATTACTTCGTATAACATAATAAAATAAACTTCTCTTCGTCTTGGCGTGTCATAAGAGCCACACGTTGGCCTATGTGAAATAAAAAAGACGTGTGGCACTCGGGGACTGCCGCGGCAAAGCTATTGCATAGCATTTTTTATCAACGCCATCTAGCGGTAAGAGGAGTCCTGTGTCAGGTTATTTTCGTTACGGAATTTCTGGATTCGGTCTCCACGCTCAAGGCCCGCGATAGAAGCTATGCAATAGCTTAAAAATTTTGAATTTGAATATTTTCACCGTAGATTTCAATCTTTTTCCACATCAGGACGTCCACACTGACCGATATAATTATGTTAATTAAATTAAAACCTACGCTACGACACAACGTAAATATATTTTGTACATTTCATGTGAACTCAGCTTTATAGATAGAGGCTTCCAAAGCGCACTTACTTTTAACCATGACATTCATGGAATGTTGAACTCCAACAGTGTTAGGTAAGTAGGTACGTAGCTACACATAGGTATGCTAAACTCTTATAAAACTCGAGTTTTTATTTAAAAATACTGTAGGTACGAGATTTCGAAAAAGGGCGTTTATTTTAGCCTTATCTACATCCTATATGAATACCTTTGTACTCCTATCCAAATCGTATATTCATATAAAAATTCGTTTAATTTCATTTAACGCCATAATCTTATTGATTTCCCTCATTATGATATATGAACCTTTTAACGAAATTGAATCTCATCCTAGTTCGATGATTGTTCCGTATACGGCTAATGTGTACGAAACACGCAACCAGCCCTTTTAATGCTAAAATCCACTCAAACGTGCCCATTAAACCTACTTTCCGACGATTTGTATGTGGACTGTAATCGCCTACTGTAATGTTCTCACAAAATCACAAAAAAAATATATCGATTTAAGTATAGTACCTATACTTAGTGCTGATGTAAACTAAACAAAAACTACATGAAATTAATGAAAAAGAATAATCTAGAAATAAAAACAACAAAAAGAAATCAACAGGGACCTACTTATCAGTTAAGTGTATAATATATAATAATATAAAAAAATATTTTGAAAAAACCGACTTCAAACGCCACTTAAAAGTATAAAATAATTTTAGTTTGTACACGTATGTTGAAGTCGGGCCAGCGTCGCGCATCGGTTTCATCGTTTCTATTTAGGCCCGTCCGTCTCACGGGCTAATTCAACAAGTATAGCGGCCTAATAGTATTTACGATTTAATAATTTTAGTTACTTATATTGAAGTCGGACGGGCTTAAAATATAGAAACGATGATACCATTGCGCAACGCTGGCCCGACTTCAACATACGTGTACAAACTAAAATTATTTTATACTTTTAAGTGGCGTTTGAAGTCGGTTTTTTCAAAATATTTTTTTATATTATTATTTTAAGCTTTTTAGTGTAGCTTCATGGGACCAATTCACTAGACCATTTGTTTTGCTCCTTAAAAAAAAGTATTGAAATATATTATTCCAAATAGAAATTTAGCATATGTATGTATGCTATGAAGTTTGCATGGTTAAAATCGTACACACACTCTGATCACGAGCGATTTGCTCTTATTCAATGAGGAGTTCCATCCTATATCTCCGAAGATATTCATCAGATCTTCACCAAACTTAAATGGAACCAACCTGACGTAATGCCCTTTTAAATAAAAAAAAAATTATTGAAATCGGTTCAGATTTGACAGAGTTATAGAGTAACATCGTCAAAAATTCGGTTAAAAAAATTATATTGAAATGCCGAATAGAAAAGCATTATGTATGTATGCTATGAAGAATGCATGGTTAAAATCCTACACATACTCTGATCACGAGCGATTTGCTCTTATTTATTGAGGAGTTCCGTCCTCCATCTCCGAAGATATTCATCAGATCTTCACCAAACTTAAATGGGACCAACCTGACGATATGCCCTTTCAAATGAAAAAAAAATTATTAAAATCGGTTCAGATTTGACGGAGTTATGGAGTAACATCGCCAAAAAATAAAAATAAAAATAAAAATAAAAAAAAAAAACATACGCGTCGAATTGAGAACCTCCTCTTTTTTTTTGAAGTCGGTTAAAAAAGTGGTATAAGTATTAATATTTCCTTAAACATTAAATACAAACTTTAGGTATATTCTACAAAGCCGATATAAATTTAAAACTCAAGGGATTTCGAAATATTAGGATAACAGGCAACGCATACGAAACCCCTATTCAGTATCATGTATAAGTATTAGACCACAGATACTTGGCTCAGATTCCACAAACACCGCAACCGCAAAAGCCTACTTTGTGGGTCATTTAACAAAAACGAATACGTGCCAAATCATTGCGAATATCAATAGCGAAGACTCAGGAATTTTCGTTTTGCATACAGAGTCCATAGAGATGTCATAATGGTAGATTCTGCAATGAATTACAAAACCGTCTCAACCTGTCATAAAACAACACCAGTCAGTATTGTCCGTTAATAATATAGAGGTAGCTAGAGTACCTACTCATAATCATATTATGATAATAATATAATTTTATTATATTGCTATGCTAGTTATTTCGTTACTCTAGTCAAATATTCGTAACAATAAACATAATTTATGAAAACATGTAAAAATTACTATCGATCCCAAGCATTCCCTTTGAAATCAAAGTGTACCTACCCATGTCGAATTCACAACACGCGAAAGCAATCATCTACAAAGGGCAAGATAACCTTTACCAGTAGGGTTACTACAAGATTTAATTCGATTAATCGTATTCGTATTCAATGACATTAGCGTCAAAGTAAAAGGAACCTTAACGAGTATTGATTTAAAGACATAAATTCAGTACAACCGATTTTAATTTGGAGAGTATCCGTATACGTAAACGTATAAGAATGTATGGACGAAATTGAGCTCTAATTCAATGCAGTTACAGTTCATTTTACTTTGACGCTAATGTCATCGAATACAAATACGATCGATCGAATTAAATCTTATGCTAACCCTACAGATTACCTCGCACCACAATGGTTGCGCGCGATGCTACGGCTCCATCTGCGCCGTAACGCGTAAATTAACACGATAAGAAAGGCATTAAGCAGATGGGGCCAATACTTTAATGCGTAAATGAGTTGTAGCATTACTAATGACGTAAAAAATTACTGTTGGCAGCAACTTTTCTGTTAATGTAGCCACCAGTTTAACGCGCTATTTTTTAATGCCCTAATTAAGGCGATTTGAGCGCAGCCGTTAACACTAACATTAATGCAGATGGAGCAGTAGCATGAAAACACGACACTGTACCTACCTAATCATCATATAGGTGGGGTGCGTTTTTGACGCCTGATTTGAGGTTTGCTCTTCCAGTAATACGACATCTCCCGGACAAAATCGATGTCGGGCTTGGGCAGACAAGCCGGCATAATACATGTCCATCAGCCCGAGTCGGGCGTCTGGTTACAAAAGATTCAATTTCCCGTCGAACCCACACAGCCCCGTAGCTATAGGATCTAGAAGCCATAGATAAAACTAACATGGTTCTGTAAAGGCTGCATGATGAGTGTTCTATACTTAGGCGTACCATAATTGCTTCAGTGAACACGACTCTAGACACTACAAAATCCGATTACTCACTTTCTAAAGCATAGATACATAGGTATTATATGAATAACATGTAGAGACCTAATTGAAAAAATTGAATTTAATTGATTTGAAATCTATGGACCGGTTAGGTAGTATATAGGAAGTGGAAACTATGAGCTTAACCGAGGTTTAAAACTTCCTAAAATACCTGGAAGAGATTTGGAAGCACTTATATGAGTTAATTAATAATAATTACTGATAGACTATTGAGAATTATTATAATTCTAAACACAACATTGGAGACAAATGGCCAATCCTACATTAGAATTCAATTAAACTATTAAGGTATTTTTTTTATTCTCAGATATTCGCAATTTAGTGGACTACAGGGTCTCTACAGGGTCTAAAAATACACCATAGACCTAGGATTTAGACTCTAAATCATTCTTATTCTACCTATATCTAATTCTGTGCAAGTCGGTATCGAAATGAATGAAAAAAAGTGTTCAAGTAGGTTGAAAAGTCTCTATTTCAGTATAGGAATTTAAAATTTATTACCTACCATAGGGTAGATAGACATCAATCTCTGTATCAGTCTTGTCTATGTACTATACTACTGTATAATATCTAGTTACCAAGCGATGAAAAGCGATCTAGTGACGTCACTATCGCACCGGATGCGAATCTCCATACATGATACAATTCATAGAGGACAGGTAAGTGACGTCAGTTCTTTCATGTTCCCCATTTGTGTCGGCTCCTGCCTATGCATTCAGATACGATCATTATGTTTGCGGCTTTGTAAGTAACACTGATTAGTTTACGGCCAATAACAAGTAAGTACAGACAAACATTTTGAAATTTTATTTGGATCTTTTTTTTTATTCGATGACAAGGTAGCCCTTGACTGCGATCTCACCTGATGGTAAGTGACGATGCAGTCTAAGATGGTAGCGGGCTAACTTGGAAAGGATATAGCAGTGTAAACTCAACCCATACCCCTAATCGGTTTCTACACGCCACCGTGCCGGAACGCTAAATCGCTTGGCGGCACGTCTTTGACGGTAGGGTGGTAACTAGCCACGGCCAAAGCCTCCCACCAGACCAGACCAGAGACAATTTAGAAATTATAAATTCCTTAATTGCCCCCGCCGGGAATCGAACCCGAGACCTACCAGTTATAAGACCACAGCGCTCACCACTGCGCCAGGGAGGTCTATCGCCGGTACAAGCGTTGTTAGCCTAGTGGCTTACTTTTCAGAAGGTCGGGGTTTGATCCCGATAGTGGCTCTTATGATACGTCATGCCTCTACCACTGTTTCGGTAGTAGGTAAGTACTTACTCTCGTGTATTATTTGAAAACGTGTCACATTTTACTAAGCATCAACAAAATTATAATAAAGGAACGAGTGTCGATGATTCATCTTCCGGCTTACCAGGCTTTAATATACCTAAATCAAGCTATTATTATTCAGAGTCCATTCACCTTATTAAAAGACCAAAGCATCAAATCAAAAAGATTTTCACAGAAACGTGGAAACTTAAATGGCAAGATCAAATTTTAATACGCATAGTAGGTACATATTTGTGAATGATTTATATTCAATAGAGGGTGATATAATTAGCTCACATTCGCGGAATCATAATAAGATGTGGTGCCCTGCATTTTAAGAGCCGGAACGCTCACAGCCTGTCCACAAACCTCACACGCACACGCATACGCATACGCACAAATACACACATACATAAATACACACACACACACACGCACACACACGTCGCATGCATGCACATAGTCCCACATACATCGATGTATTATATGTTTACACACACACCGGTTTAGCGCAATGGCGATCGCTGTTATCTTAATTTGGGTGATCTGATGATCTCAGATTCAATCCCCGGCGGAGGATGGATGAATGAATGAATGAATGAAAGATTCTTTATTATACACCAAATAAGGAAACAACATAACACAACTTAAAAATTAAAGAGAAACAGAGACATATATACAATAGAATAGTTTTTGATCAAATAAACTTTGACAAAGCGCTTTTGAATAGGTACAGGTCAATATAGGTGGATACCTACATAAAGCAAAGATCAAATACGTTATGATCTCGGTCATCCAGTGTAATGAGCTCAATAAATATCTCCGGCTACAATTTCCGAGCGATGTTTATTGCGGCGGGTAATTTGCAGTATAGAGGATCATTGTTATTGTTTCATAAATTGCATCTTACGATATCGCTTTTTTTCACGCTTTCTATCGAACACATTTCATTTTTGATTTTTGATTCACTCACGGAATTGGGTATTTGACAATTTTTTTTATTTAAAGTAGGTAAAGGTTTTTGACATTATAACACAATTTCATTTTTCTTTTTTTAATATCTTAACTAGTCTCGAAAATATAGAGCTTTTAAGTTTCCTGTCAGAAAAAGAGAGCGTTCAATAATCGTTATAATGCAACGCGTGTCCATTCAAGCATAAAATACATAAAATAATGACTGAAGAAAGAAATTAATCTAAAAAGCTAAAAGTTTCCGCAGACGCTACAATTGATAGAATCAAAGATTTTAATCACTAACCACTCGTAAACGTATCATTGTTTATAGTTTAAAAGATTTCATTCAAAGAAAGTTCGTAGTAAATAAATTGAGACATTGGAAAAAGGTTATTGAATTGGTGGTATCAATAGATATAATGTGGGAGTAATAATGAAAAATCACAGACGCTCAAGAGGTCGTTCACATCTTCCTTTTGGGTCAAAAATCTAGGCGAGTATTACTGATATTTTAATATGAAAACTACATTAAACACGCTTAAAAAAGTTGGAAATGGAACCAAAGAAAAAATTCCGAAATATTTAGAAAAAGGTTGTGGTGTTTCATTTTGAAAGAAAGAAATATGTTATAATTAGATATAACACAATAATAATATGTATTAGTTTGCATTTAAAAATAATGTTACCCCTATTCTGAAAAATAAATCCAAATAGGACAAGCACAAATCCAAAGCCTACGATAAGAACCATTCTTGAAGCTTAATACGGTACTTTTAAATTCAAACACTGATAGAAATAAAAGTGATCTCTTAACTTTGTTTATTTACACTTTGTATAGGTATTATAATGAACAATAACACGTAAAGACACTTGCCTAATTTCTGGCTTTTTATAAAGAAGTTGAACCTCATGTGTGCTAGTGCAAAGCGATATTTGATTCGACACATCTCACGCGCCGCTCGCTCGGAGCGCTCTCGTACATTTAAATTGGTATTGGGTAGACCGCAGTCGATACGGTTTCTTCACTCATTTACCGGCACTTCAATTCAGCATCTATAGACAGGGCAACTTCTATTTCTGCCAACTTCCAACATGCTTCCAACTCAAATTAAAAAATATGATTTGCTTGAAAAAAATTCAAGTGTATTCGAGTTATTACAGAAAGTACATATTTAAACTTTTATTTTCGTCTTCTTTCTTACTGGCAAGGTCCCCACACAACACCGTTAGGTCTGTGATCACCACTCTCGCCAAAATCGTCATTCCAGCAATTCAAGGTGACTCCAGATTGCCAAGGGCTTCAGTTAATAAGGCTGAGGATCTTAGGTGGATCCTGAGTTTGTCCTCCACGCATGTCGTCGCTGATTATTTATTTGGTAAATCAGATTGGCTGCGCTCATGTTTTCATTATTGACTAAGTCACAACGTATCTACGTGGTAGTCAAGTCAACCTAATTCAAACACCAACTTAATTTTTATTATTATTTAACTCCATTGATCATTTCCAAATATAAGTGAAGTTGGTATCGACGATTTGGAAGAAAAGTTGTTGGCACATTTAAAGATGCTAATTACTTAACCATAACAAAAACAGATGATTGACTATCAAGGCTTGAGTCTACAACAAATTAAACACAAGTAACTGTTAGATCTTTACAACTTTTTAAATGTTCTAAAAATTTACGCGATTTTGGTGAAGATCTGAACTGATTTTCCGCGTCGTTAACTTTTCGATTGGTTTTATGTTTTTCTCGTTGATCTTTGAAGTGAAAAGTGTTCGCTTTCTTGTTAAGTTTTGTAATCTCAAGTTATCGTTAACTTGGTAGGTAACCACTTGAAATGTTAATGTACCAACCACATCAAGAATGATTTTTGTAAATTAAATATTTAGAAACATACACTTTTTTCCTCATTTTACACATTCCTTATCAAAATTATTATTGACTAGCTGATGCCCGCGACTTCGTCCGCGTGAATTTAGTTTTTAAAATCCCGCGGGAACTCTTTGATTTTCCGGGATAAAAAGTAGCCTATGTTTTAATCCAAGGTATAACCTATCTCCATTTTAAATTTCAGCCAAATCGGTCCAGTAGTTTTTGCGTGAAAGAGTAACAAACATACACACACACACACACACACATACAAACTTTCAGCTTTATAATATTAGTGTGATGTGATGTGATTGGTGTTCCCTATCAAATTCTGCTAGTTATTGTATAATGTAGGTCGAATTAATAAGTTCTCTGTAGTCGTATACAAAAATTTACTTAAGAACTTTAAAAGTTCTTAGTTTTCAACCGTTAGTTAGCACCTGTTACCTAGTTGTTACAGTGTTGATAAGTTAAATGAGAATAAAGTCACGTATGCTATGTACGTAACTACTAACTACGTAATAGCACATAAAGCGATAATTCTAACAACTAGTTGTAGATAAATTTAAAGTAAACCGTAAAACAACAATACCGATAGTACAGTTAGTCAAAGAGAATATAATCAATACGTTAGTTACAGTTACCCTACAGTTACATATAATATAGAAGTGATGGACGCTTCCAAGAAGCTGTAAATAACAAAGACATTCCGAGTGCACGTCACAGAGAATTATTGTAATAACTGATTACCACGGAATCCGAAACACTGCATAGTTGATCGCACACGGCAGCATACTCCGCTGGCTACAACACTCACACTAACACTAATATTGTCGCGTTCCGACATTATCTAATACATATAAAACTGAGAACAACATCAGACCGCCATTATACGTATATATCCTTACTAATCTAAATATATAAAAGGCAAAGGTGACTGACTGACTGATCTATCAACGCACAGCTCAAATCACTAGACGGATCGGGCTGAAATTTGGCATACAGATAGCTATTATGACGTATGCATCCGCTAAGAAAGGATTTTTGAAAATTCAACCCCTAAGGGGTTAAAATAGGGGTTCGAAAAATCGAGCTTAACGTGAGCGAAGCCGCGGGAAAAGGCTAGTAAATTGTAAATACGAAGTGGTTTTGTTTGTTGGTTTGTAATTGAATCATTCAGCAGCGTATCGACGTGATTTTTTGCATGGATATAGTTGAGGACCTCTATCCCGAAAAAACAGAGTATTTTCCACCAATATGCGGGAACAAATCAACTCTATTTCTCTTCAAATATTTCGCAAATCACAGATTTATTTGACACAAATAACATAGTTTTGATTTTTATATATTTTCTAACCACTGACTTCTCTTGGCAGAAACAAATAAGTCTCAAATACGAAAAGAAACACTATTCACAACCGGTTTAATACGCTATGTTCACCCGAACACCGCTATTCATCTAAAAGGAGACGGTCCATTTTGGGACTACTCTTGTACCATATACCATGAAAAGTGACAAAATACAAAGAGATCATTAACAATAAAATCAATTAGACAATCATAATAAATAAATTGCAAAAATAAAAATTTAATTTCAAGTTTTTCGGTACTGTACACCTATGCTGTACACAACACTTACAAGATGGCTACCTTTCAGCCACATAGAAGGCAGTAGGTAGGTACCCAGACACAGTTCTGTCAAATGTCATTTCCGAGTTATCTGACAAGTGACGCGATATTATGGCGTGTGATTGGGATTTCGTTGATATTGGACATTGTAGATTGTAAATATACGTAATGTTCTTTTAGTTTACTTATTAAACATGATGCATTGTTTAAATTGTACTTCTGTGCTTCTGAAAATATGGGGCCCGATATGCAGATCAATGACCCCATGATATTTTGACAGCTAACGTCAGAAACACGAATCCGCCCGCCATGATTACGTATGTTATGTTGCCTTACGTGTAGAAAATAAATAATATTAGCATTGAAATTAAGATGAGTTCGTGGATTTGATGGGTCAAAAATGCTTTAATATTTTATTTTATTTTATGTTATTACTGGTACACGACCTGTCCCAGGCTCCATACAATTTTGGACCGTCTCCTTTGAGGCATTTAACGGAAACGTTATCGATAGCTTTGCTTTGCTGCCAATCGAGATAACTGGGGAATTGGGATCAATATAAGATGTTATTATCAGTGGGTTGACTTGCATACAGCGGAAAGTATGTAATCTTTTACGAAAATATAAATACATGCTATGGAGTGAGATATCGATAGAGATTATTAGTATGTAGCTGAAACAAAATAATCAGAAAAAAAAAAACAAAGCGAAAAACCACAAATCACAACGCTAAAAATATGCTGATTTGGTAAAGTACATAAAGTAAATTATAATTTCAATTGTTATCTGCTTTCCGAACCGGTTGTAGAGTCTTGACTTGTTATAAGAACAACAGGTTGGCCTATATGAAATAAATAATTTTGGAAACGATTGCAAAAATATTCCCTGTTCCTGAGAACGTAATTAGTTTTCTCGAGGATTTAAAAAGTTGCGGGCAAAAGCTACGAGTATTTACACAAATAAAAATATAGCTGTAGAAAACCATAAAATTACGGATGATTTTCTCTTATATGCTGAATAAGCTGAAAACAATGAAAGTAAATGAGAAAAAGAACTAACAATTAATAAAAGACTGGAAGAGGAAAAAAGTGCACATTGTTTTGTTTGTAGGCGGAGAACCGAATCGTTTCCGAACTGGAAATGAGGCCACTGCAGAATGTTGGAAACAGAATGTTACGACAGTTATTAACTTGTAAACAACAGGTTCTGATCGACAGCGATCATTACATTCTTATTTATGATCTAAGTAATTAAGAGATTGGGATTATCAATGAAGTGAGAAGTAAAGTGTACGTTATAGTGGTTGATTTTACACGATAATCTCACCTCATGGACGATAGGGATTGTAATTAGCACGCTTAAGAGTTCTAGTTAATTTCAAATTTCCACATTTCTTTTACCAGAAATCAAACTTAGGACCTCTCGAGATTCGAGAACCAAGTTTACTGATATTATACACTAGCAAATTAAAATGTTAAGAGGCAGTTTATGCTTCTTTTAGGAAGCGATGCGATGGCCATACGGAAAGTCTTACAAAGGAGACCGTTTACAAGCAAGTGAGCGCAGTGTAAGTACTCTAGCACGTTTGACCGATGATATAAAAAGGGTAGGAAGTTGCCGGATGAGAAAGACTGAGGAACGAGTCTGGTTGGCGCTCGCTAAGTCAAAGGACTTTCAAAGCTAGTGTATAAAGAGCTCGAAAAATGCATAGGTTATACAGACAAAATTAAGTTGTTTTAGTAAATCTGTAGAAAAGACTAGACGTAGACTTTCAAGAAAATTTTATTTGTAATATTATATGAGCCAAAGTCTTCAGCATCTTGTGAAAACTTAATATAATAAAAATATAAGAAAAACAAGCCGAGCCCCGGCCAACTCTGACGGGCCTAGGTGACCTACATTCTTCTTTGAAAAATGAACACAACAACATAATGAATGGGAATTTGGGAAAAGTTGTGGGCATGGAAATTATATTGCAATCTTACTGGGGTTTTCACTTCACTAAAAATAAAACCATTGTTTTTTCAATATGTTTTACTAGACGATGCCTTTATAATATTAGTATAGATTTGATATGTGATACATACTGCGACTAATGGCATGCACTTTATGAAGGCTAAGTATTGTGCACCTTAATTTTAGAAAAAAAAAAAGACGTGTGGCACTTGGGGACTGCCGCAGTAAAGCTATTGCATAGCATTTTGTATCAACGCCATCTAGCGGTGAGAGGAGTCCCGTGTCAGGTTATTTTCGTTACGGAATTTCTGGATTCGGTCTCCACGCTCAAGGCCCGCGACAGAAGCTATGCAATAGCTTAAAAAAATTGATTATTTTGTTCACAGAAAAGTGTATCGCTGTTCTTATATTATTGCGTCGTATGGTGATACATTGTACAGCAACTACAGTAAAAGTCACAAATCACCAGGCAAAAGGCACTGTCGCCTACCATCAACATGTTATTTGATAAGAACCTATATGTATTTAGTATTTTATGTACACACTGTACAAAGGTACATAACTTGTCACGTTTCCCCACATAAAGCCAATGTGTCAGTGTTTCGTAAATCACGACCCAACTCACTCACTGCATGATAGCTATTTATGGCAGAGTACTCGTAAGTAGACACGAAATATCACAAGTTATAATACTTATAGGTGCCTAATATTACTGGATATATATTTAGTTAAGAATCTTCTCAGGGTCTTTTTCTTATATAACATAGTTACAGATCTACCTGAGGGCTCTGTTCTTTAACAGCTTCCAACTGAGACTCGTTTTACTTATGACCGTTCTCGTCAATGCAACGGATAGAGGTCTATACTTTGGTCTACACTTAAAATAGGAATCTTGCAAGGGATTCCACATTTATGTCCAGAGGGTCGTTAAAAATTTCGTCTATTTGTGGGAATCTTCCAGAGCTGTGTTTGCGATGTAGAGTCGTCATTAAAATTTTTGCTGCATGGTTTTAAGTCCAATTGGCTTCAGCAACATTTTGTGTAAAGCAAAGTTGGCACGAACATTTAGAGAAAAAGGAAAAAAATGAAAATTAACATGACATATATACATATTATGTATGTAACGACCTTGGCGGTACTTCGCTTTGTCATTTGTGTTTTGTAGTTGACGCAGCCGGCGCTTGCAGCCATTGTTCTTTCAGCCTTGGCACTCAGGCCGAGTTTTCATTCACAAATAAGTATCAGCGGTTAAATAGCGGTTTGGCTTTCCTCTTCAAGTCATGAACGAATATGATAAGTGACTCTATTGACAAAAATATATCGCTACCCGTTTTTCCTCTCTACGCTTCCTATTAAAGTTTGCCGCAATTTAAAAAGATTTTATCATCCCAATCGATAATAATAACAATCAACACGGTTAGATAACAATCATTATTTTTAACCATTAACATAATAATTATTGTTTGGCAACAACCATGCAACAACATATTATCGCACCGCTCCATAACTACGATTTTCCCACCTAGATATTCTCAGCTCTTGTTTTTTTAACACCATAGTACGTACGAGTAGATGCGAGTTATTCCATGCCATACAAAAGCTATCCGTGCATGTGTTCGACGTCGTTTTTAACTTTGTTTGCATTTCTGTACTTACCACGCGTTCGTGAATAGTGTATACGGTCTCGCCTCTCGCCCCTCGTTTGTATGTAAACACGGTTTTCCAATTTTTTCCAATAGAGAATTTAAATATTTACTTTTTAACCGTTCAGCTGTTTTATTTTTTTTGTATCTACTCTGCATGCTCTGATTTACTAGATAAGTTCGAGTGGGTGGACGCAACACAACTTCGATTATAGCTATGATCTGTGAAAGTTTTCTGTGAATTCCAGCACCTTTAAGGATTTTTTCATTGATGACAAGATAGCCTGCATCTCACCTGATGTACTACTTTTACTACATTCACATAGGTGTACTTAAAGTTCCTAAACATTTCATTGATTTGAACCAAGTCCATTCATGACTCCACTCCCTGTTTCTATTAGTGTATATATTTCTAAGAACTATTCGATTTAGTTCCACCATCACCCTTCTACCATCAGACCGCAAAGCGGTGCAGATCCATACGATGGATCTCCACTGACGAAATTCCACGATCTCACACTAATATATAAGCGCTTTGCTTCCTCGTTCCTTATACGTACCGCAAAAATTTGGAATGCATTTCCGACTTCCTTTTTTCTAACTAAAATTTTAAATCAAGATTAACTTACCATCAGGTGAGATTGCAGTCAAACGCTAGTCTCTATATATTAAGAAAAAAAGTGCCGGTGCTTAATTAAGATATTTGTAAATAAATCATTATCACATCCTGGTGCGTGAGAAATAAATAATTCGGCTTCGAATTGTTCTATTTATGTTTGTATTTCTTGTTGTCGTTCGTGGGAACCATTTCGTGAAACAATTAGGGAGCTTCTGTAATGAGATTCTTGACATTGCAATGTTTTCGTAATTAGAATTGTGTAAAGAAGATGTAAGTACCCAGACTTCTTTTTGATGGTGTAAGAAACAACATTGAAACTCAAATAACTCTGTTATCTTACTGGCGAGCAAAACTATCCTTTATACACGACTTCGTCCACGTGAAGCTAGGTTCCACAGCTAGGTTCTTTAAGAATCCCGGAACCTTTTCTTTTTTCGGGATATAAAGTGTAGCCTATGTAAGTATTACTCATCAAGTCCTCAACTATACTCAAACAGTATAGTCTGTTAAGGACAAACAAATACATTTTGGCATTTTTAATATTACATATTAAGAACCTTTTTACACCTTCAGGGAAAGCCGTAAAAAAGGTGCTTACATATAAGAAGATCTACAGAGATGAAACATAAAAATTAAAGGAAGAAAAATTGTTATACGTACAGGCTTAGGTAAACTACTTAGGTAGATTTTGTTTTTTCCCACTGACCTATTTCATTAAAACCGGCTTAGATGGTATCTAGGTGCATATCAATCCAGGTTATCCAGGGCACACCATAGCCGCTATCTAGATTACTCGGGCACAAAAGCTCGATAGCCAATGCTTTACGGAAGCGAACACAGGCGGCAGGCGGCTGACGGCACTCGGCA
Organism: Hipparchia semele; assembly: GCA_933228805.2. Classification (NCBI taxonomy): domain Eukaryota; kingdom Metazoa; phylum Arthropoda; class Insecta; order Lepidoptera; family Nymphalidae; genus Hipparchia; species Hipparchia semele. The sequence continues at coordinate 13,125,395 of OW121710.1, read as the reverse complement.
CGCACCGCCATTAGACTGATAAAGCACGTTTAGCATACTTTTCATTGATTGTGTTTCGTAGGTAGTTATCTAGGATTATTTCGGGATGACTTCTATGAAACGGAATACTATACAGTTGGCTGAGATTGAGCTGGGTGAGAGTGCGGTCTATAGATTTTGAGACTAAGTATTGTATTGTATTGTATTGTTTATTTCTTCGATTCTGACTTACAAAAGCGCTTACGAATGTCAACAAATTTTACAACACGGTGTCATTTTTATGAGGGAGAGGGCTGGCTGTCCTTAACACAGATCGACAAAATCTAGCTAGGATAGCCAATTTTGATGATAATAATGTAAGTGTTTTTGCAATTATTGTTATTAGGTCTTTAAGAAATAAAATATTATTATTGTATTGGTAGTTGTACGTTTTTTGTTAAGTACCATTTTCTGGAAAAATACTAAGCCTAAATTGGTGTTCAAAATCATTGCTTGTATAATTGGACGAGAGCAAAGGGCAAAAAACTGCAGAATGTGCACATTTTTCCGTTTGAATTTTTACGTGAAAGGAAAATCTACTACAAAAGGCACATAAAGTCAATCTTCACAAAAGAAAGAAAAATATATGGCAGATATTTTTCAAAATTCAGATAAGTGACAATAGGGGAACGAAATCGAATTGTATTTTAACGGGATTATGTTCAAACGCTCTAGTTTACGTTCTCTACAATACGCGTACGTTTCCACCAACTTTTTGCAGATTGATTTCAGTACTCAAAGTGAATAGGTATCCGTTTTTATTCGAAAGTGAATTTAATTTCAGTAAGTGCGGAATGCCAAACGCAGCGATAATGGCCAAGTAGATAAGACTTTATGCTCTTTTTCAGTAGTCCAGGGTTCAAATCTTGGGCACGGAATTCTTACTTTTAGATTTATTTGCGTTACTTGCTTTAATCCTATTTCCTATTTTATTAATATTATTATTAAAAATGCGAGAGTTTGTATGTTTGTTACTCAATCACGTCGCAACGACTGAACCGATTTGGCTGAAATTTGGCACAGAGATAGACTATAGTCTGGAATAGGACATAGGCTACTTTTTATCACGGGAAATAAGAAAAACCTTAATCCACGCGGACGAAGTAGCGGTAGTAGGTTACTAAAAATATAAACAAACCTTCCTATTAGTAGTTATTTTTACGTTCGTAACTGGAAGTGGAAGTTTACAGATTATAAGCGAAAGATTTATATTTTTATTATTAGTAGTGGAACGTTTTATGTCCGGTAGCACCTGGCGACCGGCGTTGCTCCGGGCTCCAATAAATAATACTGACAGGAAAAGCAGGTGCGGTAGTTATAATGCGGTCGAAATTTTAACCGCTCTCTTATGTTTATACTTTGCAGAAAAATTAACTTAAACATTAGTTTGAACTACTTATCTGTTGCTTGTGCAGGTTGTGCTTATACAACACTAGCTTTTGCCCCCGCGACTTCGTCCGCGTGGAATTAGATTTTGGGGTGGAATTTTCAAAAACTGTGACACACGTACTTCTTTATTTTTAACTGAAAGCTCAAACACCAACTTTGATGGAAACAGCTTGAAAAATGACGGAGTTTCATATAAACTTCCATCCCCTATTTAAACCCCTTAGGGGTGGAATTTCCAATAATCCTTTCTTAGTGTGCGTGTACATCATAAAAGGAACTAACTGTAAAAATTTCAAGTTTGTAACTTCAGTAGTTTAGGCTGTGCGTTGATATCTCAGTCAGTCAGTCAGTCAGTCAGTCAGTCAGTCAGGACTTTGAATTTTATATATATAGATTATTTTGAACTAGGTACTTATCTGTTGCTGGTGCCTAGACGTATGGAAGCTTTGTTTTTTCCGCGGAATAACTTTTTGCCGCATGAAAATCTCTTTTGGATCCCATTATTAGTAATAATTAAATCTAACTGCTTGGTAAGTGATGATCGTTTTTTTCTGATGAGCAGGAAATCCTCATGGATACCAACAGATTGATGGCATTTCCGACTGCACTATGCAGTACCTACGGACTAAAACCTTCTCCCATCTCCAGCTGTCCATCCCGGTACTGCCGTGCGCATGACTTCATTCAGGGTGGAGGCTGTCCGATTAGGCTGTGTTCAAGTTTTGCCTTTCTAACTCATCCTTGACGCGTCGTCCTATTATATTATGGAGAAATGTTGCACATTTACTCCATCCTTCCTTGCTATCCGGCACCAACTTCACCAGTACACCATGTTACCTTTTGTGAGAGGTTCTCCAAATCCGCGTGCGTTTTCCCTTTCCTGTTCGAATTCCTTGTCCTCAAAAATTGCGTGGTTAGGCGTATCTTCCTCGCCACAGTAGGTACAGTCGTCTGCTTTGCCTTTGGCTAGTGCCTGGGTCATTAATTTATCGACTTCATCGTGCTTCCTATTCCGGCATGTCCCTTTCCTCTTTTCTTCCATTTGTTTCCCCATTCTTGCAGGGTTCTTTGTCGTTCTTCCTATGGGGTCTTTTGGTCTTTTGGTGTACAGCCGCTTTCAAAAATAGACTACCAAAGGCTCCAGATGATCGTTTTCCTAGAAGTGCTAACTGCCATCGAACCAGCGGATGGGAAGCATCGCTGCGCTGTAGGTACCTAATGCAATTTAAAAAATAATGATAATAATGTCCTCTAGACCGAATCCGGTCACTGCGACCAATTTCCATGGGGATTAACCATCTGCTCACCCTATAATTCGGGAGTTTGATTCGGGAGCGATGATTGCGCTGGGGGTCCTTCTAATGAGAAACATTGTTGTTTAAATCAGGGACAAGATAGCCTTGACTGTATTTCACCTGATGGTAAGAGACGATGCAGTCTAAGATGGTAGCAGGCTAACTCGAAAGGGGTATTTCAGTGTATTATAAAACTCATACCCCTATCGACTTCTAGACACCATCGCATCATATTCGTAACTTATACGCTAAATCGCTCGATAAGTTTTCGTCTTAATTAACCCCATCTATGATCAACCTTGGAAGTTGGTTGACCAATGTGATGCCGGTAGGTACTGCTTCTCAATCGGGATGTCCAGTTAAAATATTCAAGCAGAGCATGCGACAAAAAACTTGCAGGGAACTCGTCAGACCAGATACTTACCGAGCCGGTAATCTTATAAGGAATATTCAATGTATAAGGTCGGCACTACTATTTAGTTCAATCTTTTAATTTTCCATCTCGACCTTTTTTAATTTTAATAAGTAGTTTTTAATAAGTAATGGCTGTAACATAAATATATTACTCTTATATGTTTGTGGGCTGTAAGTCGATAACTATTTCTTTGTTATTGTTAATTTCAACTTAAGTTTTTTTAACACTTAAGGCAAAAGCAAGTGTTGACAATCTTAGCTTTGTCTCCCACAAAGATTTTATTTAGATTATGAACAACAAGTGGCAACATCAAAATATAGACTTTAACCAAGTTTAATTTTCTCGTAATATAATCATTAAATAGGTACTTAGATACCTACAGAACTATTTGTTGTTAATTAGGTATACCTATTATTAGATAGGTTTGCCAGCGTTCTATTAAGATAAGGTTTGAGTACCTATAAGTAGCCAAAGTTACTAATAGTCAGTATAGACATGGTAGAGACGCATAATTATTATGCAATTTACCATACAAAAGGTAAAGTAGTTATTTCATAGCAGTTAGGTAAACAGAAATACGTACTACCTCCTCCAAAAATGATTTCCAACGTATTAGGCACTTCGAAACGAATTTTCATATCACTGCCTGAGTTTCCCCTCAAATACTGGGTCACATGCACCGCCACAATTAAAATAATTCAAAACACTTTTTAAACTAAAAAGGCTGTATGGCCATCGATCATTGCCTTGTCTCAAATAATAAAAAAAAAAGTAAAACGCACTAGGTTGTATAATAGTCTTTGATATTTGAATGTGCCATAGAAAAGTAACATAAATAAAGTTCGGAAACAAAAATTACGCGTCGTTGACCCGGGCTAAATGGCGCGCATCGGATATACCTACTCTGCGACAACGGAACGCGGACTGAGCGACGCCGAGAGATGTCCGCCGGCCGTCCTTCCGCATGGGACGCCTGACGCCTCCCGCCGCGCCGCCCTATATCCACCGTCTACATGTGATGTAACTCTTGTGACGAATGATCGGAGAGATAACGAATGATAACGCCAAAATTTTAATAGGCTTGTTTGTGGTAGGTAACGTCCCGCCGCGCCGCGCTGCCCGGCCTGTCATGATGCTTTTAGCAGCGGCGATCGGCATTCTTGCGATTTTATGTCGCTTTTTGGAAGCACAATGGCGCTTCTTCATCTGCTTCTATCTTCCACAGCAGCTGCCTAAGACTCTTGACGTCTTATCTAGTGGGGTGTCTGCCAACACTGCGCTTCCAGGTGCACTCCAGCACATTTGGACCCCAACGACTATAGAAGTCTTCGAACTATGTGCCTCGCCCTTTTCCACTTCAGAAACTCGCTGAGCTACGTCGGTAACCGGTAACTTTGGTTCTGCTACGGATCACCTCATTTCTAAATCGTCCGCTGGGTGACCCTAAGCGACCATGTTTCTGATCCGTAAGTCATCATTGGCAACACGTGCTGTTCTGCGGTCTTCAGCCGCTTATTTTTAAATCTAGAGTGAATACAGGTGTTTTCTAGGCAAGCGCACACCATCTTGGGATACATCTTCACTTACCATCAGGTGAGATCGCAGTCAAGCTCTAGTGTCTAGTCTATTTAATTTAAAAAAAACCCCATTCCGGGTTGTTTCTGAGAATTTCTTGACAGAAATTCTTCCGGGATAATAAGTCCGCCAGTTCGCCGGTACGGTCCTCAACTATTACCGATCCGTTCAGTTATTGAGGGATACTCTTCAATCAAAAGCTTTAAGAGTAACAGAACCAGACTCATTTTACAGCACAATCTCGGACTCGGGACGTCTGTTTGTGTTTTGCAACGTTTTCTTCTTGCTGTGAGCCGGCCCTACCGAGCAGGCACTATTTATAGCGGCGGGGATAGCGCTGACGAGTGACGGGTGTACTACCCGTTCTCGTCAAGTTGGCCGCTTCCTCGCGTCGCACTGCACCTCAAGTCAGACCCGCTTAGTACAGATAGCAACGTACCGCTCGCGATTGTCACTACCTCAAAGTTTTGTATTATTACGTTTTCAATATTTTTGTTAACTTTAAATTCGTTGTTTATTTTTGTTTGATTTTTATTTTTGTTTCGGTGCCATCCAAGTTTGCACGCTACAAACAGACAAAACATACAACTAGTCAAAAATCAAAAGATACGGTGGGAGTCTTTGGCCGTGGCTAGTTACCACCCTACCGTCAATGACGTGCCGCCAAGCGATTCGGGCACGATGACGTGTACAAACCGATTAGGCGTATGAGTACACTGCCATACTCCTTCCAAGTTGCCCGCCACCATCTTATGTATCGTCACTTACTATCAGGTGAGATTGCAGTCAAGGACTAGCTTGTCATCGAATAAAAAAAATATATCATGTCTTTTAATATCGGTTATGGCGATTGATTTGTATTCTGCCCCGCATAACTCTGCCATTGTTTTCACCAAACAATTTGAGCTATCTATTCTAGTCACACGCTTCAAAATACCTATTGTTAGTGTGGTTATGGACTTGAGACACAGTATGCTGTGTGATAGGCCGATAGGCAACTATCGGCCTATCAGTGAACGACGGCAAATGCATAAGATATCACTGAAACGGTGACACCTTCCAGTGGCGCCGAGGCGCAGCGTTTTTTTAACCTTCATCGGAGAAAGACCGCTGTTAATGTGAAACATGGCAGGGCTCATCCTTACTAATAGATACTGTAAATATGCGAAAGTGTGTTTGTTTATCGGTTTGTCCTTCAATCACGCCGCAACAACGTTATTTTTTGCATGGGTATGGTTGGGGACCAGGTCAGGAAAGTGACATAGGCTCCTTTTTATCCCCGAAAAGCAAAGAGCACCCGCGAGATTTTTAAAAAAATAAATACAAGTCAAAATGAGAACCACTCATTGTCAAGTGAGTAAGGCGAACTAACTTCCAAGGGAAGCTGGAAGAAATTTCTTTTTTTAGGAGATAAGCTTCATAAAAAATTAAAAAATATAAACCTCCTTTTCTTGAAGTCTCTTAAAAATTGTAGTTCTCTATACGTCTTGAACTGTGGACAGTAAGTATCGTCTTGCTCCACATAAGAAGTAAGGACCTTAGTGAAACTACAGTCGATATAGTCTTCAGGGACCGATATAGTCCGATAACAGGCAAAAGGAGGTAATACGGTTACCATAGTGAGAATTATTATCGGCCTCTGGCAAACAATGTAGGTTTTCTTATTTAGGCCGCATAACCTCTTGGGTGTAATTTTATACCCTTTTTGGTAGTTCTACAGAGTTATGATATAGTTACCAAGCGTTGCCTTATGGGCAATTTTAATATGTATTACATTTAAAACCATCTGTTTTAACCTTGTTCTAACATCCCTGTGGCAATTTAAACTAACCCCAAACGGAAATTTAATTTAAGGCAAAGTACACCAACGCGATGCAGATTTTTTAAATATTTCTACCTAAATATGAGATGTTAGTCTCATTATATATTTTTATAACGAGACTGACGTCTCATATTTAGGAGATAAAACTGGTTTCTGTAATTACGAATAGGTAGTAAGTGTTAAGTGTTATTATAATATTTTATATTTTGCCATGTTTTCATTTTTACTGCACGCGTATGCCGACCACTTTTCCATTCCATCGATAGATTTCTTTGGACAGAAATATATCCTACGGTTTCACAGAAATATATTAAGAATTAAGATAGAACGGAAAAGTGTTCCTAACACAAGTTAGGAATGTCTTGTGGAAACTTGGGGTACATGCATATAATATAGGCTCGAGAAGCGATTTGTTTACTTTTTAAGTCAGCTAAGGAAGAATAAGGTGTTAAAAGTAAGTACGCAATTAATTATAGGTATGCAGTAAAAGTAGGAACCGGCGGAAGGACATGACAATGTGGACGGCGAACAAAAGCTGGTGGGCCGCGGCTCGCATAGTAATCAGCGAACAGTAGGCGGCCGGCGAGCGTCTTCAACCTCCGTCCATAGACTAAAGAAACCAGAGAGGGGTCGCAAAAGATGAAGAATTTCCATAGACAAATCGATCAGCCGCGGTATTGTCTGAAAATAACAGCTATTGTGACGATTGCAATCAGTTCTGATCAGTCGATTCTCTCTCGCTATTGGTAGAGATACTCATATGTACCCAATGATATTCCATGTCATTGTATGTACCTACTGAGTGCTTATACTCACTTACTCCCATAGTCCGATGCAGGGCCTGATTGGGAGAGATCAGGCGCAGGACCGACAACTTAACGTGCTCTCCGAGGCACGGGGGTGACTCACCGCCAACTTCCTAACTCCGGGCTGTACTGTACAATACATTTTATGGCTCGACCCGGTACTTCATCTGCAGTCGAACTTGCTAATCATCAGACCAACGAGGCAGTTGGGTAGGTATAGGTAGGCATCAAAAAAACTATTGTAGTCCTCCATTTAAACATAAGTCTTACATAAGTCAATCAAATAACAATAAAATTTGTTTCGACCTCGAGTCTAATTCATGGTTAACGAATCATTGTTTAGGTACGGTTTCAGGACAATTAGTGGCAACTGGCAATAATCTTGCCGAGAGTTTCTAAATATTTCTCAATCTAATATCATAACATCTGATTTTGGAAGTGCGAAACGAAACAGTGAAGAGTATGGATTATGTAAATCTCTACGAGAGGCCAGTGAGCCTAAATTGAGATAACAATATAGAAGGCAAAGATTTTCCCCCCCTGGATACTGTAAGCCGATATTATATTTTATATTACCTTTAAGTTTATATTACCCTTTAGTAGATAATTCATTTTACTTGTGATCTTGAGGTATACGTATAAACCTATGTACCTACAACCTATTCAAAAAAATCTGTAAATCAAAGAACTCTCGTGATTAAAATAAATAATCTTCACTCTTCCTGATATTCCTATCAGGAAGAGTGAAGATTATTTATTTTAATCCTAGTAATAAAATTATCCAGAACCTAGTACCTAGTAATAAAATTATCCAGAAAAATTATTAAAAAAAACAATCGATATCAATAACCAATATACTGTATTCTGTGAGGAAAACCTTGGAAAAACTACTTTAGTATCTACCTGCTTAATATTTTTAAGGTTTCGTATTCAAATAAAGAACCTTTAGTTTCGCAATCAATAAATAAAAATGAATAGGTATACACGTTGAAGTCAATGTTATTAATATTAATAGAACGTCCATTGCCCCTCCAACCCTTCGTGAACAACGAGTCTGTCCTTGCAGTAATAAAATACCACTTACGAGTAAGTACTTATTTGCAGTGCGTTTTGTCAATTTTCATAAACACAAATTGGACATAATATTCGAAGAGTGCAATACGATGCGAATTGTATGTGGTGGCGAAGGTTCATATTACTCACACAAACTATACGAAAATAGGCGGACGAAACAATGCTGTATCAAAAAATGAAACGCGTTCAAAGAAGCCGATACTGAAAAATGAAGCGATACCTTATTATTCTTAGTGGAGGTGGACCTTCTCATATAGATATTAAAAAACTTGCTTTATCCCTCAATTTTATCCACATGTGTCATGATTTCTAAATTCTGTTAAGATTTTGTTCTGATTCTAAAATGAAGAGTGTTTGATTTGACTTAGATAATTTATCGTTTGAGTCAAATCACATATTATCAAAAGAGGATCTCATTTGACTACAAAAGATTGGAGCGAATGAGAACGGAAATCTTGATGTTCGAGCCTCCGCTAGTTTTTAAGTTAGTTCTAGTTGAGGATTGAAACGGAGAGGTTGTATCCGAAAGTATTTAATGAGTGATTAAAAGTTAAAATTAAAATAATAATTAAAGTTGTGTTACTGCTGAAGGTTTTAAAGGCTGAAGGATTATAAAGTAAATAAAATCGTGTCATTGCTGAAAATGTGATTTTCTTTATACATGGAATAAATTTTTAAAAATCTCGCGAGTACCATTTGTTTTTCCAGGAAAAATGTAATCTGTATCACTCTCCAGGTCCTCAACTATATTCATGCAAAAGTCACATCGATTCATAGGTCTCTTGCGGCGTGATTGAAGGAAAGACCAACACATAAATACACTTTCACATTTGTTTGACGATTCGCAGCGTATCTGCAATCGGCACACGCATATGACAATTCCGATCGTCGTACAATAATTTTACAATTAGCGCTGTTGCAGTGGAATCATAAATTTTGCACTGTATGTAACTGTAAATGATGAATCGAGACTGAGTTGCAATTCTCACGAAAAAATTACGGGGTACAAAATTGGTTTCACTTTTGCCAACACGTTTTTATGTTCCATCCGCTTACTCATCTTTAGTCTCTGATATCCTAATATAGTATCATTTTACTGTAGGTAGAGTTGTTAACCAGCGGGCAGCGCTTTTATGTTGTCAAAGACAGGACAATAGGTTTTAATAACACGCTGCACGGCACTTGTTCTTTAATCATAATAGCTTGCCCGTCCATTTAACGAACACAATGAGCTGCGGTATGCGTGCATTTAGAAAACATGACTTCTTAAGGAACAACTAAACTAAGCAACCGAAATCTAATAAACTTTTGCTCAAAACTTTAGAAAGAAATGTTTCATTAAAAACGATTTACTGCAGATACCTAAGTATCTTCTTACCCCAAGAGTGTATAAACCATTCTACAAATAAAATCTAATTGGGTGTTAGGTACCTACCTAAGTAAGTCCATTTACCTACTTACTATTTTGATTGGTAATACCTGTTTCCGATTTACCTATTCTATTCTAAATAAATAAATAGAAATTTAAAGTAGTCGCCTACGCCTTAGTGAACCTTCAATCAATCGAATTACTGATTCAATCAATCGAATTGCCGATTCAATCGATCGAATTATGAACGGATAGGAAAAAAAACGTTCAATCAATCAATGACAATCATAAAAAATCGATTTTTGTGAAACTCACGATCAACGTTCGCACGGCGCCCGCGTCTACTTGTGCACTTCCAAAACTTCATAGCGCCTGTTACCGCGAGGTCAACTGGTGATGTTAGGAATGAAGATGACACGCGCGCCCGCCAAGGCAAGTGGCCATCGTCTAACTGACCGATTGCGGCGGATTGCAAATGGGGACGAAACAATGACTTTTGTTTACAAATTGACACCGAGAAGTCAATCACTTAGACTAGAGGGGAGGATAGACAGTTCTGATGGAAAGCAGATTCCAAAAAGATTTTTCGGTCGCCGAAACCACCGAAATCGTCAACCGACGTCGACATTTACCGGGAATATTTCAAATAGTTATAGGTAATTTCCTTGATAATGTCGACGTGCTCTACGAGCAACGAATTAAAACAATAAATGAAGCCCTCCCTCCCCCCCCTAACTGGCGGATTGTATCCGACACTGTCGGTTGTCCGTCGACCCGACAATCTCCGGTTATAACCCCGCGTCGTATTGAGGAAGGCGTGGGATACGATCCAGATGGAGTCAGGAACTTCGCTTGAACCCATTTAGTTGTAATCAATCAGATTAAACGATTTATTGACGAGTGTTGATTGTTGGTTTGCCCTTCAATCACACCGCAACATAGCTACCGTTCCCGCGAATTTTCCAAAACTAATGCATCAGTCACACAAGTTAAACTATTTCTTGCCGGTCGCACTTGACCGGCAAGAAATAGTTTGCAATTATCCTGTCCGGGATAAAATGAAGCCTATATGTATACCTTATACTAGGTGTGGAATCGAAAATAACCACTACTGTCTAACGGTCAGTAGTAGGTAAACAAACCCACGAGTACCTTTCGAATTTTAGCCCACGCTCTCCTCGACCGATTAAAATACCACCCACTTAATTTATTAGAGTATCATTATAATTCTAAAATAAGGCCACTGAATGATAATATAAAAACGCCGCCTTAGCTATATTACAAACGTATCGTCTCTTTCTACGATCGCTCACGCTAAAGCAGGGGCTCCGTTTTTTAAGCTATTGCATAGCTTCTATCGCAGGCCTTGAGCGTGGAGACCGAATCCAGAAATTCCGTAACGAAAATAACCTGACATGGGACTCCTCTCACCGCTAGATGGCGTTGATAAAAAATGCTATGCAATAGCTTTACCGCGGCAGTCCCCGAGTGCCACACGTCTTTTTTATAGCACGTACTATGCTTTAGCGTGAGCGATCGTAGAAAGAGGACGTTTATAATATGGCTAGGGCGGCAGGTGTACGAACACGAACAAGGTAGGGGGTTGCTAGGCGAAGTGATATTTTTTCAGATTTTACCATTTATTTGTACGTACCTACTTAAATACAAGTTACGTACAAATCCATTTTTTCCTCTCTACAGATAAGAGGAAATTAATAGATAGGATTTTTGTCGGGAAAAGATTTAATTAAAAAAAAAAACAAATATGTAGCGTAAAAAAGGTTTATTTTCTATCACATCATGTCTTCCTACCTTAAAAAATTTTGGAACTCAGATGCCAAACATCATCCTAAGGGCAATCACTACAATCCGAAGCAAGTCTGAGATACACGTTTTAAATCATTACAAAAATATAGATTTCTTTCCCCATAAAAACTAGGTGCCTAACATCCATTTTCTATTGTATTCAATCTATCTGACAATCTACAGGATTTCTTTAGCAACGTTACTGTCAAAAATATTTTTTGACATAAATAACGAAGTGCTTAGTTAACGAAAGATTAAAGAGATAGATTGAATAAAGAGACGCACGTATGTCATCTAAATTAATTCCAATTTTTTTTCTAAAATTCGACCGACTTAATTAATTTGTTGCTTAAATCATAAAAATGATTTTGTGATGAAAAATATATTATATAAAAAAAATTGTTTTAGCTTAGCTTTAATAAAAAAAAATGCTACATTAAAATCTACACAATATTTTTTTATACCTGAGAACTTGCCTCGAACCTTTCATATGGACCAAGGAAAGCAGAAAACATGTTCACATTGTTTGTACAGTACAGTCACCACTTACAGATAGAACTTTTTGACAACCTCTCAAGTAGGCTTAAAGGTAGTAAAAACTTTTCTTATTACCTTATTTACAATATTAAATCGTATTAAGGGCCATTGGTACTTATTCTTACGTGCACAATCTCTTTAAGTAATATGTACACAATATGTACACAATTTCTAAATTGACACATTTTAATCTCGTGCTATCTCTTTCATAATGCTTCCAGTGAAATAGGATAGTACTAAAATTTTTACTCTAATAATTTTGCCACAAAGTTCTATGCGGAAAAGAATAGCGTTACGTTGAAATCTCTCAATTTAACAGATACTGTGACGTAAGTATACGTAATAGTTAACAGATTGTGTACTAAAGAATAAGTACCGATATATTTTTTAATTTCAACATTTTTATCACCGATAGTAGAACGCAAATAAAAATAATAATTGTCGAATGAGTTTTCCACAGACTAAAGAACAAACAGACCGCAAATAAAATATGAAACTCACAAGATAATACATGTATATTCGCGAGTGTTTTTCGTTTTACATGTTACAACGTTCAATGCTCTCCCGGCTTATTGCACTATTAAAATACATGGTAAGCATACGTTCTAGGCACGATTCTGTACTTTCTATAATAATTATATCGATTACACACTTACACTAGGTAGGTAGGTACTAAAATTGTTTACCTTAAACGCAACAAACAGTTGAGATTTTCATATTCTTTCAGTGCTATAAATTTTTTGTATAAAACATTTCTACAGTATGAAAATAAGTCCTTTAAGAATGCCCAATTTGTAATTTTTATTCATCTCGAATTTAGGACTATAATACATAGAAAACTCAGAGCATGCATCTAAAACTAGCTTGTTATTTTATGGCAAATAATAAAATTTCATATAAGTTTTAATTATATCGAAACAACAAAACAATGGTGTTAATTCTGATGTACGATTTTTTTTTTGGCTAAATTGAATTGACAGCTCTAAATGTGATGCTATCCTTTTGTTCATGGAACATTCTAAAAATATAGCCACTATTTTAGACCTTTCAATGTTTAGGGATTATGTACATCAGAATTAGTACAATTACCTTAGAAACAATTGTTTTTGGTTTAACGAAAAGTTATGGTGAACTCCACCTTTTCCATACATCTATGAGTGAACAGATTTGGGAGTTTAATTTATACACGAGATATTTTAATATTTTGGTAATTATTTATTTATACAACTTTATTGCATGAAAAAGGGACAAAATATATAAGTAAATAAACATTGTAACACAAAAGGCGACCTTATCACTTCCGAATTGAATGACTTCCAAAGTGATTAGTTATTAGGTACAAATTACGTTTTTACCTTCTTTTTCATAAAATATGGAAAATCTTTCTCCCAGTCCTAATATAAATCACAACAATCCATTTATTGCGTTCTTTTGTATAATTAATATAAGATTATTATTATATCAAATATAATTACTGCCAGTTACATAAATTAAATTCAAACTAAAGTAGTGTTGTCTTTTTCATGTTTCCTAATAGAAAAGCGTAGCATACCTACTTTTAAAAAGTGTACAACCGAATGGAGAAGTGTTGTTTTGATATTATAATACTGAGTGATGTCCAAATAAAATACAGACCAAAACTTATATATGGGTAATTTTTTATTGCATAGCTTCTATCGCGGGCCTTGAGCGTGGAGACCGAATCCAGAAATTCCGTAACGAAAATAACCTGACACGGGACTCCTCTCACCGCTAGATGGCGTTGATAAAAAATGCTATGCAATAGCTTTACCGCGGCAGTCCCCGAGTGCCACACGATTTTTTTTTAAATGACTGTCGCGTACTGAGATATGTGACGTCATAAGGACACATTTTTCTGTCCGAGGGGGGGGGGGGGGGAGATAGAATTGATGTTTTGGCAGATTTTCTATTTGAAAACTGCCAGATCGTCGAAGTTATTCCTCGGTTATACGTCATTTCGCGTTGGTGAAATTGGCACTAGCACTACAATTCTTCTGGTTGGTTTTTTAATTAATGGTTTCTTAACAAAAATTAGTGAACATGTTTTGTTTAATTTTTTCGATTCCGATTTAAATTCACAAAAAAAGTGCACTTCTCCATTAGAATTACCAAGAAACTAATCGCATATGACGAATGTTATACTTATATTACATACATGTGGTACATGTGGTATAAGTGTTTAGACTCCTTTCAATACTAAAAATGCGGCTTTTTCAACCAAGCTTTATAATGATTTTCATTTAACTTGACAGATAAAGTTCAAATAGGTATTAGGCTTCGATCACAGAAAAATATTTCTGTGATCAAAGGTATTAGGAGCTTTGACTATAACAAGTAGTTTTAAATGAGTACACATAATTTCTACAATGAACTTGATATGTATTATAATACAAGTAAAGACAGTGAACATGATTTGTTTGAATGTAATGATTAAGATCGAGAATCCCATTCAACACACACTATAGACTATCGGAAATGAACACCCATCATATTAATGAATTACACAAAAACCACATCATAATACAAAGGCACTGCTTTTTGATAAAGTGCTCCCGCGCAGAAGTTTTAAAAGATTTTTTAACAATAATTAAAAAAAACCTAGTTTTGAATAGTTTACCCCTTTTGTAACATTATAACCAATTTTTATTCATTTCAAAGCTGTCAAAACTATCGTGGCAACTAATACACATGTCAAAAATGAGCAATTGATTTTTAACCATAGTGTAAAAGTTCCTCTGTAAGGGAGCACAGATAAAAGTTTAATGAAAATTTGTGATGAGCAAAATTATAATAAATAAAATAAAATATTAAAAATAATTGATTTCACACATAATTCATTTAGAATACTCCTCCATGCATCCATAATCCTATATTTCTACAACACAATCCGAGAGCACACAAGTTATCCTTACTAATATTATAAATGCGATAGTGCGTTTTTTGTCGGTTTGTTGGTCCTTCAATCACTCAGCACATGGGAACTAATCGACTTGCTCTTTTGGATGAATATAGATGAAGACTTGACGAGTGTTACAGCTATCTTTTAACTCCGAAAAGACAAAGTTGCCGCGGGATTTTTGAAAACCTCACCCTATGCGGACGAAGTCGCGGAAAAAAGCTACTGATCAATAAAGATGAGTAGACAGAATTTTGTGTTAAAACATTATAAAAAACTCATGAGCGAACACCAATTCATTGCTGCAAATATACACATTAAAATAAAGGTGCTCAACACATTGAACGCGATGCGGGGCGATGCAGCGGTATGTTTGCGAATTTCGACAAGCAGTCACCGCTTTGCACCGCACCGTTTCAATGTGTGGAGCTCCTAGAAACACACTAATTTTAACTGCCCATTCCTCTACATAATCATCAACTAAAAAATAAACTACATAGCCTAGCGCTAATTTCATTGTGTAAATAGGGTTAATTCATCAACTATTTTTATACTTACGCATAGCTGTTTTCGTTTAGGTTAGGGGCAAATCGTGAAAACGTGCGGAATTACCTCCGATGCGACAATAAAATGTTATGAAAGTGACAAGAGACAAACCTAGCAAAATTTCATGAGCGGAAAATATAAAATTTCATGAGCGGAAAATATAAAATTTCATGTGTGGAAAACGTGTGGAATTGCGTTCCAGTGTCGATAAGAAAGCGGCAGCTTTTAATTTGAGCAACTTCACTCATTGCCGACACCGCATTCCAAAGAGAATTTTCCACTCAGATTTATCGCATGTTAGAGCAGAATCCGGCACATTTGACCCTAGCCTAAAAATCTGTTACTAAAACAAATACTGAAAAGGTGTAAACCTAAGTATCTTTGCTAACTTATTGCCAAAGTTACAAATGGCCTTACATAATTAACATACTCATTACTAATTACGTTAATAGTGGGAGCTTCGCTTAAATAGTTCAGTCATTACAATGTCCTTGTGTGTGAGTTTCCAAACAACCTCGTCATTGAGGGTTTGTGCAAATTTGTCAATTTGTATGGAATATTCGAATGGTGTACATAGACAGACTCGTTACTGAATAGAATACTAGGATCATCCATACAACAAAGCATACAAATATAACTAGGCTGTTTTACGTGGACATAAACTTTGAAAGCATTCCTTGCAAAATCGAGGATCAGTTTTATGTTGCGTTCTTTCCTTGAAGACTCTGGCTTTCATTTCACGTAGACGCCAAACTATTCAAACTCAGACGTCAACACAATGCAATGGTCTAGTTTTGAACCCAAGCCAATGTCGATCAGTTTAACATCAACTCAAATATCGAGATTTTACATACTTTAATGATTTCTCAGCTCAATGCGAGTTTTATCTGGAAAACTAGAGGTTCAGGTTTTTCGTCAACAAAATATGAGTTTTAACCTGAAACCAACACTCCACAAGTGGCACAGTTCTGAAATTATGCGAGCATTATGCTCTCTCTCTGTTCCGCACATTTAGAAAAGTCATCTGAGATTGTGGTATGTTGTCAATGTCTGTACCAAGCTCCTTGGACCCTTGTTTGGAAGTGGGAGACAGGTGTGACGAGGTACGCCTGTTGTGGTTGTTGTACTACGGCCAAAGGTATGACTTGTTGGGCCATCTCTACTGGCTGACCGTTATCTTCAGATACTCCTAGTGGTTGTACACAATGCTGCTGGGAAACCTGTTGTACCCCACCAACTTGCTGAGTGAGCACTTGCTGGTGCTGACTCACTTGCGGCACCAGCTGCATCTGCTGCTGCATTTGCTGCTGCTGCTGCGATTGTTGTTGGTGTATGACCACATGAGGCTGGTTCTGCATCTGCTGGTGCTGTTGGACCTGCACTTGTTGTACTTGCTGCTGCTGCTGTTGCTGTTGTTGTTGCTGCTGCTGCTGTTGCTGTACTTGTTGCTGCTGTTGGGCCTGCTGCTGCGCTTGCTGCTCCCGTTCGTGCTCCTCCTTCTTTTTCTGCTCCATTGCTGCCTTTTTCGCGTCAGCTTTCTCTTTTTCCTGCTGTATTCTAATAGGATCCTTATTTTTGTCATACGTCATGCATTTACCACTACGGAATGGCACCATGTCTTTTGGTAGTTCCTGCTTCTTAGTCGCGAATTTCACATGAGGGAACTGGTCTTTCATAAAAGCTCTGAAGGTGGAATACCCCATAAGTTTCACTCCGGGCTCCAAAATTTCCCCATACTCTTTGTATGCTTCAAATAAATGCTTTCTCGAGTCCCCTTGAATGATGACAGTCTTGCTGGCCTTTTTACCTTCTCCTGAAGGCTGAACATCTTTCGGTGAGCTCGCATGCTGCTTGAGATATTCCTTGAGGAAATTCGTGGCGTGCTTGTAGATGTCTAGCGTGAAGGTGTTATATGGTTTCTTCCCAACATTGCCGTGTATCCGCGGAGCGACGCCGTGCGTCATGACATGCTGCCTGATTCTCTTGAGCTGATAATGTGTCACATTTTCCAGGTACAAGAAAGCTTCCAAACATACCTTTCTCCCTTGGTAGACGTAGCAAGCTCTCAATCTCCTCCTGACTTTGTGGCGCGATGTTTCGGCGGGGTTGGCCAAACTTGCCATGGTGATGCCCATCAAGTACATGTCATGTTCACTTTTAGTTAGTTCTGCTATGTTGAGCCGATGGCGGTACACAGCTTCCGGGTTGAGCCCTCGATAACAGTTGTCTTTGCAATCACAACCCCTTTTTAGCCTCTCTTTTACCTGAAACCGAATAGTATAGAATAATAGCTTTTCATTCAAATAAACTTTTACAAAGTGCTTTTGCATGAATGAAAACAAAAGCAGTGACAAATATTTATAATCAAGAATTTTTAAGAAAAAACACAATAACCTTTGCCCTAAACCAAGGCTGAACCTTTAGACCACACTCTTACTCTGCTCAGAATCAAGACAGAGTTAAAACGAGACAGATTTATGTCAGAGCATATTTGTGTCTTGTTTTAACTCTATCTTAAGTCTGAGCTAAGTCAGAGCATACTCTATAGATCTCACTATAAGACTTGAACCTAGAACCTCGTTGATTTGTACTGCAGCCAAATAAGCTGAACAAAGCAGTTAAAGGACAGAGATTTATTGAAAGTGAAGTGCCAGTCAAAGAATAGAGATTTGTTGAAAGTGAAAAGAAAACAATATTCTACCAATGTCAAACATCGCTAAAATTGGTACAACAGTTGAAAGACAGAACTTTCCCATTTACAATACAAATATGGATAAGTAAATAAATGTGTCTAGGATGTGTGGCCTAGTTAACAGTGCATAATTGAAGCTGTGATGAACATTGGCCTTTTCATTTCTTCGCTTTAGCTTCGGAGAACACATAATCACTACATAGTATAAAACAAAGTCGCTTTCTCTGTCCCTATGTATGCTTAAATGTTTAAAACTAAGCAACGGATTTTGATGCGGTTTTTTTTAATAGATAGAGTGATTGAAGAGGAAGGTTTATATGTATAAAAACATCCATTAACAGTGAATGACATAGGCTATATATTTTATACCCGTGCGAAGCCGGAGCGGGCCGTTAGTTATTATTAAAATCTGTTAATCTTTACTAATATTATAAATGCGAATGTGTTTCTTTGTTTGTCCTTCAATCACGCTGCAACAGAGCTACGGATTGACATGACATAGGCTACTTTTTATCCCGGAAAATTAAGAGTTCCCACGGGATTTTAAAAACTAAATCTACGTGGACGTAGTCGCGGGCATCAGCTAGTAATAAATAATTGAATTAAACCTAGAATCTAGATTATATTATACTCATAATGCAGTCCTATACCATAGGATTTGGGTACCCACATCATAAGTATTCCATCAACATTTAAAAGCCTCAATAGTCCAACAGTTAAAGGTGCACACTGAAAACTGAAAGGTTGCAGGTTTGATCCCCACGCATAGCACTATATCCACTTATAAGCAAAGCTTAGAAACGTCCCAGGTGTAGATCACAATAGGTGAAGATCACAATGCTTCCCACTGAACCAAGAGGTTGTCAAGGTGGTAATAGACAAGTGTTCAGTTGAAAAATTTACCTGAGCTGGATTGTCCTCCAGTTTATTGTCGAGAACCTCTTCATCACTATCAGACTCTGCCGCTTTCTTCTTTCTCTTAGCACCAGCTTTCTTTTCAACATTAGGCTTTGTCTCAACATCCAAGTCGGCGGTCTCAACGTTGGTCTCAAACTCAATACTGTAAGTCCCTTGCATGGCTTGCATGTTGGCATCACCATTCTCAACTTGGATTGTATGGCCTTGCCAGAGAACCTGGAATGACAAATAAGAAAATAGGATGCTTATAAATTTTATGGAAATACTAAAGTCTATGTGGGATTTATAAACTGAACTCCATGTAGACAAAGACAAAGCCTCAATAGCTCAATGGTTTAAGGTGTGGACTGAAAACTGAAAGATTGCAGGTTTGAGCCCCACCCGTTGCACTATTGTTGTACCCACTCCTAGCATAAGCTTTTCGCTAATTTGGAGAGGAGAGAGGAATATAAGTCAAGTTCAGCTTGGCTAATATTCTTTAAAAAAAAAGTTGGCAAAAGCTAGTTTATAATATCAGTATGAGCAAGACCACAAAATAAGTGAGTAAGTGAACTAATAAAAGTAGAACTATACTTTTCAATGGTATTGTGGAAGAATTAGCACCATTTTGTTTAACCTATAAGCATATTTGGCAACATTTGTTTCTGCGGGAAGAAGTAATCTTGGGACTAAAAAGATTGTAATTAAATATATGTACATCTTGTCGCTTTACATATTTTAGTTTGAAATACAACAAGAAATTCATGCTATCCCACACATCATAACAGATGATACTTAGCAGAGATATTTTTGCACTTAATTGTTCTATCTACGCAGCTACGTTGTTAAAGTGGTACATGTTACCTGTACATACAGAAAGTATCTCTGATCATTTGATTTTATTCTTCAACATTGTCAACTTTGTTAAGTTTTTTCAAGTCAAAGCTTTATTTCATAGATTAATTTATTATAGAGGTTGGTGCACCATTTGCAATATTATTGGTTCAAGAGACACTCGTATCTGCTGCAGAGCCAAAATGGTGAACCAAAGTATCAACATAGCATATTGAGATGCAAACCTAAGTGAATATGAATGGAGCACATTGCTCGAGGAACTAATAGAAGGTAATGCAGTACTGGAAGAGCTCCCACTAAGTACACAGACAATGTTAAGAAACGCCTGTGAACCTACAGTACTAGAATGCATTGATCCTTGCAGGAGACCCGTGTCCATCTTGAAGTCTATCCAGTTGAGAAGACAATGTGAAAACCTTGATTATTTACACGATAAGTTTGAAGTATAGAAGGAAATAAGTACCTGTTCCTGGTGTCCATTATAGTTGTGCTGCTGCATGTTCTGTGCAGCTCCCAACTCAAACACAGAATGCTGCCCCATTACAGGTGTGTGCCACTGGGCGCTCTCGCCGTACTCGCCGCCACCGTTCTGGTCCGATGGTATGGCCACTATTATAGTTTCCTTGCTGTCCACACTCCGGCGCTCCACCGACAGAAGTGAGTGCAAAACCTCACTCGCCTCCTTCTCCGCCGGGTTCACCACTTCCATCTTCTCATAAGACATTTCCCCGACGCTACACTACAATGCAAACCAACATACATGTCAAATCACATGTAAGTAGGTACCTACTTACATACGTGTAGTATCGTATAGTACAATGGACATTGAGCGACACGACGAGCCCGCCCCGTTCGCTCGCACAACCTACCGATTCTACAACCCCACGATTCCGCCGAGAAAACCGCGATAACTTTTCAAATTCATGTAAATAAACATAACAAAAACCGTGCAATTATTAACCTTAATCGCGTTTTTTAAGTTTCATTATCGCATAGCGGATCGAACTCCCGTGGAATATTGGGCCATATAGTCATAGCAGAGAAAGATTCAAACTCACCTTTTTCGCGTTATGTGCACAACCGAGACACTTAAATGTATATTCTTCCAGTTACTCTTGTTATGTGGATTGTATTTGTTCACTTGATTTCGATATTACAGTCATAATTGAAGAGAAATGCACAAATATTTCACATAATTCACGGAAGCAATATGGCGATACACTTTCCGTGAAAATCGGAGGACGCCGTAGAACTCGTCGTTAGTACAGTGCGCCGCCACTGCGCGCCGCTGGCGTCGCTATTTCCGTATCGACGCTCCCCGCTTATTTCGTACCGCGCCAGCCGCCAACTTTAAATGGCAAAGAATACGCCTTTGCGTGATAGAAAAGAATTAACTGCGAGTTTCGACTGATTATGTTATGATTCGATATTTTGTTTCTAGTCTTTTTTAAGTTACATAACATTAATAATCAAATAACTGAAGACTGAAGTAATAAGGTTTTAGTTCAGATGAATGTTAGTTTTTACAGAACATGAATAGAGACAGGGATTGAATATTTTATTTTTAGGGCTAGGTATAAATAATTTATTTGTATGAAACATAATATTATTGCAGGGTTCTGATCGTCTAGGTTCTATTTAAAACTTAAGCTGTAATGTAGCTTATGTAAGGATTCCCTTGCGTATCTCGTATAATAGGTAGGTACCTATCTGAATGAGAATTGACTTCGATCGGTTTACCCGTTTCATCGGCCCTTTGTGCGTTACTAACTTACTGGCACAAAACACGCAGAGCAGTTTGTTATATTATATGGTGCGAAATAGGTGATTTCCGAGATTATCATTGTAGGCACTTTTGTTGTACATATTAGGTTGATTCGCAGTTTTACAAACAAAATCAGTAGTAAAACGATTTTTTAATGTTTTTATCAAAAGGCTATGTTAGGTAAGTACTTACTCTGTAGGTAGTCCTACCTATCTAAAATGGGAATTTTTCAAATATGCTTTAAAAAAACATAAGAACTTGAGTCAGAAGTGTTTTGTATAGAAAAGTGGTCGAGGTTTTAGTCAAATGAAAAAAGAAGGACGCATAAACACAAAAGTGACGTCACCGATATTTAGGTGAGCGAAGGAGATAAATATTTCCACTACGCCCCCACTCTTCTACATGCTTCTATTTAAAACAATAAGAATATTGCTGAAGAAAATCATATTTCATTCAATAGATAACGAATTTAAAACAAATAATCTCAACGATTAAACAAGATCTCGATTGAAATATAAAAATGTATCAGGTGTTACTGAGACTTAAATACTCCCTATTCAAGAAGGGTCCGCACTGGTGCGGAACAAAATGGAGCGTTCGACCGCCTGCGGCTCTGGAGAAACATATTTCATATAAGTACCTACATGCTGATGACATACAATAACCAAGGGGATATAATATTATTTCCGTTTCCTCACTACCCTACGTCCGTAGTTCTATCCGTACGATCGGAATCTACTATATACATATGATGTACTAAGTCAACACACTGCTGTACGTTTTGAAATACAGTTCTCTATTCAGTATCTTGGGAACTATAGTATTGTATTGTGTTAGTTTCGACATTCAGAATAACTAGATGGATCGTCGAAATCAGAAGAGTCGCAAGGAGCTTCTTGCTTTGCATCGATTTTCGCACCATGGCTCAAAAGCTATAACTCATATCAAAATAAATATTAATACATTTTTGTAGGTGATTTTATGGACAACAAATTACTCTTTGATCATTTTGTCCTAGCTTATACCGTAACACTGAAATTGCCCTGAAAATTAAGAAAACCTTTTAAGAGGGGGGAAAATGGTAAGCGGCAGCTGGAGGACATGGGACATTTGTTTTACTTAATGTACTAATTTATAGGTCTAATACTGCAGTAGTTTCAAAAAATTATATATTTTGCCGCGAAAAAATCTAGAATAAAATGGACTATCTGGATACTAACACATTACCGCAGCATCTGGCAGTCTCTATAAGAAACAATATTATGTCTATTAGGCGATGCATGACGATGACTACGATGACGAAAAACAACTTAATAACACAGTATCTAATAAACATTTTGAAGTTAACAAGAATGTATTTAGATTGAAACACTAAATCATACGCCTTTGCTTGAATGCACACAGTGCCGTGATGTTACGCACCTCGTGTTTACAGTAAATTCTATCAATAGTGAAAGTGTTCATCCCGATTATACAAACAATAAATAATTATTTATTAATGTGTAGGTACACCGTACACGTACCTATTTTGTTTAGGCAAAATATAAGTATAATTCCACTAGGTGATAGTACAGCTACAAAGAAAACCAGTAGAATGTTTGAAAGAAAGAAAGAAAAAGGATTTATTTGAGACACACACATGCACAGTTAAAGACAGAGAGACTTATGTTAGACAAAACAAAAAATAAATAAATATATGTGGTCCCAAAATGGATTCCACTCAGCATATTATGAAAGTGGTGAAAGCACAGGCATAGCGCTGGTCTTCCTTAGATCCAGAGGTTTCGGATGACTGTCAGTCACGATAAATAGTAGTACTTACGTAGCAAATAGTTAATACAATAAATAATTAAAGAGAGATCCTAGTTCCTCATATTATTATAGCATTTCGACCTAAGCAAAATCTAAGCGTCTGGATTTCTTTCATAGCAATTGCATCTGGTTGATGAAAATAAGGTGTTATAAAAGTTAGGTATTACTAAACACGTGTGAAAATTTCTAACAACTTCTACTTTCAATGCTGGTCCTGTGAATATTGTTAATACTCAAGATTTCATAAAATCTCTTACATCCAAACGATTTTCATAGCTAGTAAGTCTAGCCGAAATAATTGAATATAGGCTAATGATTCACTCAGACATGTATTGTCTCAGTTTCTACCCTACTTATCTTAATCTCAGATCTCAGTACGTAATCCATTGTTCGCTATAATTAAAATGAATTGTGACCTAGAGTAATAAAGATGAAATGAGATAAAGTCTCTAGAGATAAGTTCCTACCAAGATGATCATGAGTACAATAGACATAGGGTGGCAGACCCAATTATGGGCACTTTAAGAGTTTATCTTATTTCAAATATGTTTTTTAAGTATAAATTTAACCAAATTCTATAAATCACTGTGTTCATAAGGTTACATGTTTAATAAAATATATAATTAAAAAAGATATTGAAATTTTTTTGTTTAAATCAACTAGAAATTTAAATAAGATTGAAAAATGACCCAGTCCCCAATTATTCGCACATTTGTTACCAGTTATGGGCACAAAATTATCCAATTATCACACTCAGATTTTAATAGAGTTTAAGGGAAATATAACGCTAGGCTACCTACGGAAGTCTTTTAGAATATAGATTTTATTACGAAATAATATACGGAAATTCTTATAGTAACTGTAGGTGACTTAATTTTTTTATATTTATTATATTTAAAACAAACACCCTTACATATTTAATAAGAAAACGTAAACTTAGTCTTTATCAAACGACAGACGTCCACAGCTGGACAAAGGTCTCTTATATGGACTTCCACAGGCCTCGGTCTTACGCTACCTCTACCTGAATGCAGCGGCTCTCTGCGACTCGTTTGATGTCGTCGGTCCACCTAGCTTCCCGGTACGGGATCGCTACTCCAACACCATGGGATCCCATCGACCATCAGCTCTTCGAACTATATGCCCGCCCATTTCCACTTCAGTTTCGCTTAGCTATGTCCGTGACTTTGATTCTCTTACAGATATCCTCATTTCTGATATGATCTCACAGGGATACTCCGAGCATAGCTCTCTCCATCGTCCGCTGAATGATCATTGTTTCGTGATAAATAACTGCCCATAGAACTTCTCAACCTCTTTCCATACCTCAGGTGGAGAAGAAACGTGACAGCCTTCGTCGGTTTTCAGCCGCATCAGCTGGCTCTGTCCGATAGATAGATCTCTCACGGACACTTTGGAATGGAACTTCTGTTCCACTAGATGGTATCTTTAATACACTTGGTATTCAAGGCCCGCAGGTCGCGAGTTTTTTTCTTAGAGATCTGCCTATTAACCTACCAGTAGGCATCCGCGTCTGCTGACGACTGAAGTCTCATCTCTTGTCTGTCTTCCATCAGTTTGAGAGTAAGGTCAGAGAACTTCTTGGTCCTTTTCGTGTGATGGGTCTTAAAAAATTTAGACTCCAGAGTATGGACAGTTTACACACACTTGTTAAGATCGTCTACAGACTCCCAGTCTGCTAGGGAATAGAATCGCTTCGGAGTGTTAATAAACAGGAAAATCTCCAAATTTTGTAACCAGATACTGACACCCCTTGTTTTGCAATGAAATAACGGGAAAGTTTCATTTACTTTTTGAATTAGTAACTAATAATACTTAGAAAATCAATTGAAAACAATTATATTATAAAAACTCAAATAAAACCACAGTTAAATCATTATTAAGTAAGTACTGACCCTTAACGTCGATGAGTCAAAATGGCCGAAAAACTTCGGGAACTCCAGAACGATATCTTTCAACTACGATACTGACGTCATTTTAAAACTTTCCAGGTTAGAAAGGTTTCGATTGTGAAAAATATGAATTCCCCTAAATATTTTTTAATCTGAAAATTAAAAACCACAATCAGAAACTTATATTTTAATCTTTTTTGCCAAAGTGCGAATAAACTGGTGCAGTGCTAGCTATTGGGTTGGTCACCCTATATAAAAAAATAACAAATAAATATACCTTGGTAGGAACGTACTTATATTCTATTTTTTAGATATCATCACTAAGAAATTTATATTAAAACTTAACCCTCAAACATTTTTTTCCCATAAGCGTAATTTTTTTTAATATCGATGAAACTGATAAAAACAGGTTCGTAAGTTTTAACTATAACAATCACCTACCACCACCAATCTGCTTCACCAATTTCACGAATTTTTCGAATAAATCTTATCCGAGCGTAATATTGCGTAATATTTTGGCAGATTTTTAATAGGTACAAAAACTATCAGTACGCCCAATTTATTACACGTTGGGATATCAGGACTATGTAATAATAATAATTGTAAATTGTAGTGTTATTTATTTTCAAAATTTAACTGACAACCCAATAATTTCAGTAGGTACCTATTGTATTTCTGAACGAGTAAAAATGCAACCGTAATTATCAACTTCCGGTTTCGAAAATTTTATTTTTAAATAAAATTATAAATTAAGACCGACTGTTTATCACATTATATAAATTATTATAGAATTCAAATACTATAATTATTTATTTACTTATAAAAATAATAATTATTGATTTATTAATAAAATTCAGAACTAAAATTACTGTTCGACAAAAAGTGCGTGATTACGCGCCCTGTCAACTTGGTTTTGACAGTTAATTATTATTATTTATTTTGTATAATATCTAGAAGCAAGTAGGTAGTTTTTATTTTTAAACTATTATTAATTGAATACAAAGTGGCAAAAACGCAATATTTGTATTTCTACATAGGCGGTAGGTATGTACATTTTAAATAAAATAGATTACAACTAATATTGTTTTTGATATAGGTTGTTGTTATGAATCAATGGCTTAAGTTTTTTGAATTTTGATATTTTGTTCATTAACAACATACCTAATTGCTACGTAGTCAAGTGATAATAATACAGTTTTGTTTTATTTTACTCGTACCTTAGAAAATAGCTATGTATTGTAGTACATTGACGTAAAAATAACTACGTCCATGGTTTCTTATTTATTTAGTTTCTCGTAAAAATCTTCGCACTTTCCTATATTTATCTGCATTATTATATTTTAAAGAGAAGCACAATATCTTTGAAGCTGTACATATATGTACAGTGCAGGACTTACCACCAGAAGAAGAATCCAGAGTAAAGCAGCTGCTGCGTGATTTCACCATGGAACCTGGAGACGGCCCGTCGGGCCACTCCATCCTTTCTTCCATGGCCTTCGAGGCACTTCTCTTGAACTGTTCCAAGAAGCTGTCTATTTGTGTCTCTATACTCGTCGGAGAGCTGGCCATCGTTACCACCGAAACACCGAAAACAAACACAAAACTGTATCCAGCTACAATATTTCACATGATATTATGAACCTCGAATATTTTGCCTGCTGGGATGCGATAAAATTTAGAGTTCTCGAAAAATGCACACATTGCGTCATTCTCGCGCCGAATTCGCCCATCAATACGAATCTCCGTATAATTTTATCAAAAAATTCTGATTCTCGGCAAGCATCAAAGGGCCGTGGACACTGAAATGATTGTACTACGGATACCGTTATGCTATAAACGGCATCGAAAATAAAGCGACACCCACCGACATCTATCGATCGTCACGAACAGCTGTTCGCTGGGGTTGCCATGCTTTTGCTAAGATGTTACAAAAATTGCTTGTCTTTTTAACAATTCATAAAACAGTTGCTTTATTTTTCTAATTAGCTTTATTTTATTAGAACTAAAAGCCGCTTTATTTATTTGCTTCTGCTTTAATATGAATGTGAGGAAACGACACACATTCAAGAAAATGTCAATGTGTTAGTTCGTGGTAATCATACGTGGTTGTTGGAGTGTGCGTGGGTAGCGGCGCCGTGAGGGGATCGCGGTCGTTCGGTCGCGCACGTTGTAAGTAAGCATTTGTGTGTGCTGCCCGAAGAGCGTGTGTAGTTCGTGATATTTTAGTGACTACAACGGTCACATACTACACCCGGCCTCAAAATGTCAAGTAAGTATATAATTTCCTTAGAATTTTCTCAACTATTATACGACAAGAATCCATTGTTACACAAAATTACAGCACCAAGTTAACATCTGAAACTGTAATTTTAAGTTTCACTATTATTATGAGGTTATCGTTGTAAGAATACTGAACAGGGTAGTTAGAAATTATTTAAAAAAAAAACGGAAATAATTGGCCTTAAATATGTTATTTGAATAGTCTCTTTAAATGTTGTTTACATTAATTTTTTAGTCAAATAGGTTTAAATAGGTAAGTACAGTAGGTACATTTTTAACGGATTATTTTGAAAGGTGAGAGAATCCTATAAATTGCAAAATTTTACATAGACAGTGTTTGTGCTTTATGAAGCACTAACACTGTCTATATAAATAAAATATCAAAAATAAAATTCGTATACCTAATTTATTGAATCTGCCTTATATTTCATGTTCACATAATTAGATTTTTTGTTTTACCGAAACTGTTAAGGCCTCTTAATAATTTAGTTTTTTGTAAAATAGCAGGAAAATATTATATATATATGATGATTATATATATGTAAGTATTTTAACTATTCGACCGTAGCAATTAACATTGTCGGATCTACATTTTAACGATTTTCATTTTATTGCCTTAAAGGTCTTAGAATAAGAATAGAAATGCCCCCACCGAGTATGAAATTTTTAAAATCAACCAACCATCTTTGGTTTTTGCAAGTGCAAAAAGTAGGTAGGTACATTGACTATTCTTCACTTTATACATATTTGAAACTTTGAACGGCCGTACTCTAAAGTACTGATTTTTCACATACGACTATGTTAATTGCTACGGTCGTATTATTTCCCCCAAAAACTGTGCCCAACATTCCACATTATCTACCCATATTCATTACACTGTCATCCTTTACAGCACAGCTATCAATGTAGCTTTAATTTCCTCAATTAAAATATTATAATAGACTAGCTTTTATCCGCAAATTCGTCAGCGTTAAGTTTCCTAAAAATCCAACAAGAAGCGTTCGTATTTTGTATAGAATAACATCTTATAGCATTCTTCACGTCTAAAACTGTATCCATCGAAAAAATCAAGTCAATCGGTTGCTCCACTACTGCATAATTGAAAGACAAATCAATCCTATTATCCTATCCTATTTTCTATTTAATATTATAAATGCGAAAATTTGGATGTATGTATGGATGTTTGTTACTAAATCACGCTACAACAACTGAACTGATTTAGCTGAAATTTTGACACAGAGGTAGATTATAGACTGGAATAGCACATAGGCTTTTTATCCTGAAAATAAGAGTTTCCGCGGGGATCCAAAAAAAACCACAACCCACGCGAACGAAGTTGCGGGCATCAACTAGTAAACCAATAAACTAACGCATTTTCTCATCTATTACTAAAAATACTATACAATGTACATATAATATACCCTATCAATATTTTCACTCCACATCCAGCAACCTTGAGACATTCAATTCAGATTCCATCTCGATTGACTTCTTTAACATCGCTCTATTAGCATTACGTCCGGCCACAGCTGCAATCACATGGACCACGGTTATGAATTGAGTTGTTTTATGTACACCACACATGCGCACTTATATCTACTACACATTTGTGTTATCTGATAACATTCTCGTCGATTGTAAACACACATAATACTCATATCAGCATCAGCCCATTTCTATAAACACAGAATGCTGAACATGCTGCATATCGACGCTCGTCATTCGATGCGTTATCGTTTTATTGGTCTTGACCATGAACATAAACTTCTATTCGGAGTGTAGGTACATACGAGTAGAGTCGAGATAGCTAGATTAGCAACAGTAAAAATATTTATTGAAGATATTCTCTCACACTGTGTCACAGCGGAGATAATAAGTCATTTTACTGGACTGATTTATGCGTATAAGCAAAGCATTGTGGTTGGATAGGAACACGATACCTGCCGCAAAAGTCAATTTGACCTTATTGCGGCTTTATTAGAGGTGAAAATACTCTTATCTATATATGTATATAGTATATAAAAATCAATTGCTGTTCGTCAATCTGGCTAAAACTCAAAATCAAAATCAAAATTTATTTATTTCATGTAGGCCAACTTGTAGCTCTTATGACACGTCACGACTCTGCCGAGAAGAGCCGGCAACAAAACTCAGCAGTCAGCAGTGTTTCCACAAAGAAGTTTCAAAAATGCACACCTACCATAACCTAACACACGTCAAAAATGATTTGACCGAATTGAAATTCAAATTTTGAATAATATTTTTTTCTTTTATTCGCTTTAATACAGGGGTGGTTTAAAAATAAAAATTAATAGGGAGAACCCAAACGAAAAAACGGCTCAAAAATCGAAAAAATCTAAATTTGTAATTTTGTGGAATCACCACTTCGGATTACTTTTAATAGATGGTTTAAAGTTAGTCTAGGATAAAAATTGAGATGAATGTAACATTACTGAGTATTGGTAGATATCATAGTCTACTATGTATTATAACACATAGCAGTGATGGCCTAGTAGGTATACCTAGCGACGATAGCGTGGCGTAGTCTATTGATTAAAACTTCGGTCTCTTCTCGAGAGGGTTCGATGCCAGGCACGTATCTCTGAATTTTTGGAGTTATGTACGTTTTAAGCAATTTAATATCACTTGCTTTGACGGTGAAAGAAAACATCGTGAGGGAAACCTGTTGGAAAACCTGAGGGAAATGTTCTGAAAGATGTATAAAAACGTGGACCATACGAGAGCAGATCGTGCCCAGGGAGTGGGCTGGCAATGGGTTGAGAATTGAGATAAATGAAAAAGAAAATGGCTAATGTACCTATTAGGTAGAAACAGTAAACCTAATAGATACGTTAGCCATTTTTAACCCTCTTACTAGTGTTATTTTAAAATATAATTTTGTAAAACTTATACGTAATAACAATAAATAATAATTGGTATCTACTGATATTGTAACAATAATATTTACGGGTATCGTGTAACTGAATTTACCTATTATTCATTAGTGTGTAGCAGAAGTGGCAACTGTAAAATCTCTCATAATAATAAAGTTTTTTCTGATATGAACTCGTTAAATATGAAAAATCTGCAGTTTTCAAAATAATATAATTCCATACTTTGCTGCAGTCATTGCGCGCTTAAATGATGTATTTTGATTTTTGGTTATAATCGCGTGAATTTTATCGTTGGAACATAGAAAGTTTAAATTTCGATCGCAATCTACTGTTAATCTTTTTGCATGAATGAAGTCGCATGCTCGTTTCTTTTTAACGATTTTCGTGTGGACTTATTGAACGCAGAATGCACTATTACTGCATTCCTGCTCGAATGGTTCCCGCCAGACCGGCCGCACCTAAATAGAAACCACAGGGACATTGCTCCCGGCTTCAGTGGCGTCTGATCCTGCCGTTTAAATCTTACGTTCCTTATTGGGGTTCTATGTAACGTCGGCGTTCCATGTTAATCTATTTAAATCAAGTCCATACGAACTTAACTTGATTGTTCGGTTTTCAACATTAACATAACATCTATCAGTCTCAGATTCGTCGACATAATACGCATAATATTTATTGATGCTAATTCGATAATTTCCCAATTCATAGACATATTAGATTCTACATTACTACCTAAAGTTATGTGAATATTCTTATCTCTCAGAATATACTTAAATCTACTATTTTCCCAAGGCATTACATAATTTTTATCAATATTCTCCGCAAAACATCGGTATTATTTTTTTATCTTTTGTTATATCTCAATATTTTGTTAATCTGAATATTTTAGTCTGAATGTTTGTAACTTTGTATAATTAGACATAGACACGAAGTTCACAACTCAATTTTCTAAGATTAAGATTTTTTTAAGGCACTTTGATTTGTTTGCGGGTTATAACTAAAGTTAAAATAAGTGATTCCATGAAAATTCCATAGAGTAGTCAACTGGTCTGATTATGGACTTTACTTTCTCATTTGCTACTTTCTAGGTAATTGCGTTTTTACTCTATATTATTCATCAATCACCCGACAGGTCAAGGGCAGATCCTACGATCTACAAAAAGTCGGCTAAATACCAATTTAGCCGACGAATACCAATTCGTACAAAATTCGTAGAATGTAACTTTAACATAGCAAGAGCAAAAAACTTAATAATAATAAACCTTACCTAGGTTTATTATTATTAAGTTTTTTGCTCTGTTTTGGTCCTGTAAAAATTTTGTAACATGCGTACATGCGTATATTGTTTATCGACTGTTATAAAATTATTATAAGGAAAGAGGTTTTCTATTTAATCTTATCTTTCAGCGTTTAGAGCAGTTCATTAAATGCTCTAAGTTCAGCTGTGTGATTAACTATATGTACCTAATTTATTTCAGCCAAAGTTAGATGTCATAATTTTGATCGTTTTATGTTTTTTTTTTTGTACGCAGCCTAGTACTACCTGCCTAGTTAGCTAATTGGCAGCCGTTTTGTCACCTATTAACCCACAGTGATAAACACAACACACACACAACTCAAAGTTCAAATGGCTCTTAAATCACCTGTCAGACAGGGATCTAGACCTACGAAGAGATTGCAATTGAAATGACTTCAATGGGCCTGCTTCTTTTTTTTCATAATATTAAACAATGTCAAAGCTTCACACAAACGTGACTATAATAATGAAGCGATTGAGACCTCATTCATCAAAATCGGTCTAATAGTTTAGGCACCACGGTGAAACATTCGTAAATAGTCACATACATTACATAAATTAACTGCTGAAATCATAAACCTTCTTGAAATGAAATGAATATACTTTATTGTATCCCACATGAAAATTTTAAAATACTTCTTTTTGGCTTTCTTTTCCATAGTCGGTCAAAAATCCAAGCAAACCCCTGTACTTACGCACAATTTATTAGAGTACCTGTTTCTTACATCATAGATCTAATTATGCGTGGGGATGTTAGAAGTGGCACGTCACCAAACGGTGGATAAAAAGAATGATTGTCGGTTTAATTGTGGAATGCATAGGCGTCGAGCCCCGCCACCAAATATCTGACGCTATCGAGTAGTTTTATTTTGGATTTTATTTGTGTCGCGCTATTTTGAACCAGTACACGAGCGTGCGGCACTTGTCTACTTCATGGAGCTATTAGATACTACTTATGTGGTGGCTCACGCGGTATGTACGCTATTCAAAATTTTTGGGAAATGTATACTTACCTAATAAATAGCATATTTGCATTTTGGGGGACCAGAGTTCGAATCTCAAGCACACAAGTCTAACAGCTAACTTCCGGAGTATGTGCGTGCAATTAAATATTTTGTTTTAATGCTGGCGGAAAATATCGTAAAGTAATTTGCATGCATAATATCCACGCATAAAAATTTCAACTTCCCATTTCGCAACGAAAAAAGTCCACTTTTACTAAGCCGTCAAGTTTCGGAAAAAATCTACTATTTGGACCTAGCTTCAGCATCCTAAATAAGTGTCGTGCATCTTTCATCATCTGCTAGCATTATAAAGGGAGCGCCAAGCAAGATGACTAGACTCGTGCCAATATATTTAGTATCGTGTATGTACCTACACTAAGCCGTCTTCGTCATTAGAATATCTAAACTGCGCACTTCCTAGAACTTGTTCAAATTCTACAACGAAAACAGAAATCCAACTGATATATTATTATGCGTCGTTAGAGTCATTTCCAGTTATTTTAATATTTTACGTCTTTGGCACGTGCAGGTATATTTAGCGTATGCTACTATGTAATTAACTAGATAAATCAATTAATTAATGCCTTGTAACGTATATGTGTCTATCTATAGTACTACATAATAAGCAAATAAATACTTGTCTATTAAAATAACTACATCTTATTTTATTAATTATTTAACTTTCCCTCATTTTTAGGGCTCTCTCTAGTCGAGATAAGTTATCCTTTATGCTTGTCTTTAATTATTGTTTGGTGCATAAATAAACAAAGGCAGATTGTCCATTTACAAGTCACTTCCGCAATTTTTTGCAGAATTTAAACCTTTGACTAATCAAAGAAAGTAGTTTTGCGGATATTTTAGTCTTTATTGTTTGAAAGAAGTGGCGTTTTTAATAAAATAATTTCTAAATCTAAAGCCTACTCAACCTTCAATAATGGATTACCAGGACTACCTATTATATTTTATGAAAATTGTCTTATGCAGCTTTTTGCTTTCTAAATGATTTCGGAGATTAGTATTAGGCCTTTACAACTTTTGTCTGTAGACACGTCCTCATAGAAATGATAAGGTTGTGGACCTTTTAAAATAGGAGATACAGAAACGGATGCTGATGTCTACAATATGGATGCGGATAAGCAATTCCGTTACAACCCCTAGCATGCAGATAAAACTTGCGGCGAGTGTTCAGACTGTACACTCGATGCAAGTGACTACCAAAACTAACATCTGCAAGTTTATTGCAAGTGGACAAAGCGTAAGAGCGATACTACATGATGCTAAAGATATTGTCGAACCGCTGAGTTGTAATTACTAATTAAAATACAGTTTTTGTGAAATAACATCGTTACGCGTTGCGACACCGCACCATCCCGTTAGTGGAACATGTATCTACAATATTTCTACAGTTTTTCTACATGAAGAATGGTGACAAAACTAATTTCAAACCTCAAAAGGTTTCACCCCATTGCATTATTTACAAAACTTTATTTATAATATCAAGCCTTATTTTAGTAAATTAAAGTAAAACTTAAATCATAACTTAAAGTAAAACTTCGTTTGTATGGGAGCTTTTTACCGGATACCTTCTGAATTGAAAAATTCGATGGCTTTAGATGTATCTCCCTAATCTAATCGGCTTGTGAAAAACAAATGATTGCAGAAATGTAGAGAAAGCCGAATTCATGCGCCGAGACTTGCGTGCTGTAAGCTTTCAAATTCAAATTACCTTACCTGCCTTCTATCAAGAAACAAAAGTTTCTGCGTTTCCTTGACCTACCTTTTCCCTTCCATTGGTACTTAATGGCACTGTATCTTGATAAGTTCAACTCGTGAATGTACTACTCTTCAGAACATTCCTAACTAATATTTAATCAAAGCAGGTTTTCATTTGTTTAGTTAACAATACTTATATAAATGTTTGCTTAGCCGTCAGTACCAGCCTACTTACTTACCTACATATTTACCTAGTAGATAAATAGATTCGCGAGGTCAAATCTAATCAAATCAAATTTTTTTATTTCAAAGTACATAGGTACATGGCCATTTATTGATAGTCAACAATTTTACCAGTGTTCATTATTTATATATAAACTTTCTTTTTATTTATACATATAAAACAATATCATTATCCAATCATGATAGGTACATATTATTGGTAGTATGTATAGACAAATGTGTTCATTTATTATAATTATCATCATCATCATCTCAATCGACTTGCCTGAGATCGCCGTCTACCTATTTGGGAGGGGGGGTTCTACTAACGCCACAACCCACAGTCTTGAGACCCCAAAATCCATCGCTTCTTTGAGTCATGTGCTCCGCCAATGCCACTTCAGCTTTGCGACCCAACTAAAGTACCTACTACATAATTATAGTATATTATAGCTATTAATTTTTTCTTTTTCTTTATATAGATCGAGCATGGGTAACACTTGCCACAAACGACTCCTATGGGCTCGGCGCGCTGGTGGTGGCGCATTCGTTGCGCCGCTCCGGCTCAGTTTACCCTGCTGTGGTGCTTATTACCCCTGCCGTCACTGACGCTATGAGGTAATGGATAGTTTAGTAAACGGGAGAGTAATGGGTAACGCCTTCAACGAATGTCTCCTAAGGTCTTTAGACTATAAGGAACCGTCCAAATTCTCGGGTTACGTCTCGGGTTTTTTCTTCAACCTTTGCTGATATTGTAAGCTTCCCATACTGCATCTTACTAATTAAATTTGATAGATTTTATTATTTATGGGTGCATGGCATCGAACCTAACAAAATTATGTAGAGGCTATTAATATTTTACTTCAGGAAGTCCGTCGTAAAATAGAAAGAAACAAACATCGAATTTCGCAAGCGGAAAACACGATATAGCTGCGTTGATTTTATTAATTCGACCATGTATTTGATCGATTCTTGTTTCTGTTTGCTGAAAATTCTATGTTGATCACTTTTTAATTATAATCAACCAATCGCAAATGTCATTAAAAAGACCAAGATAAATATACGTTGGCCCGCGGTTCTGTTGATGCTAATGTTATAGAAGTATATTTTGGTTCTTACACGCCTTCCGAGATCTGACGCCACGTCGTTCCATGCATGACGTTGCTGGACAAGTGTCCGAGACTGATTTAGCGCGG
This sequence comes from Hipparchia semele, assembly GCA_933228805.2. NCBI lineage: Eukaryota > Metazoa > Arthropoda > Insecta > Lepidoptera > Nymphalidae > Hipparchia > Hipparchia semele. The sequence continues at coordinate 13,089,286 of OW121710.1, read as the reverse complement.
GAATGACGCCATCTTTTATTTTTTAACTGAAGTTCAGTTCAGTAGCTACTTCCCATATTTTTGTTGACAACGTTACCACGATAATTTTATTATACACTATACTATTTTATTTTTAATGAGAAAGCTGAAGGTAATCCCTCCTTTCGGACTTTTAAAAGATAGAGACAATCATCCAATCCCGGAAAAGTCGTATGAGTCGAGGAGAGTTTTCAAAAATATTAAAAAAAATTTAAAATATTTAACCATACTTCTTTTTTTCCTAACTTTCTGGCTTTTATAGAGCCAATTTATCATACTCAAAGGTCTTTTTGACCCAAAGGTCTTCAATTCAACGTGACATTTTCGAGGATATTAATTAAACTGAACGTAATTAATATTCCCTTTGATTTCCCAAGCAAGCGTAAAACTTTGTGGACACGAGAGCACACCGGGTGGAATTTGAACTGTCGATTTTCAGGTTTTCAGTTGGCACCATAAACGTTGCCGTATTGAGGCTTCAATTTGACCTCCTTTGTCCTCCTAACGCGAATTCATCATTCATAGTCATTTAAATTCTAAAGTCTTAAAATATTGAAAAGCATTAGTCATTAACCTCTAGACCTCTAATATGATTAGCGCTTCAGCACCTAAAAGTGACCGCTTGTTATATCTAGCCAAAATCGTTTGTACAGTTTTTTTTTTTTTTTTTTTATTCGATGACAAGATCTCACCTGATGGTAAGTGACGATGCAGTCTACGATGGTAGCGGGCTAACTTGGAAGGGGTATAGCAGTGTAAATTCAACCCATACCCCTAATCGGTTTCTACACGCCATCGTGCCGGAACGCTAAATCGCTTGGCGGCACGTCTTTGACGGTAGGGTGGTAACTAGCCACGGCCAAAGCCTCCCACCAGACCAGACCAGAGACAATTTAGAAATTATAAATTCCTAAATTGCCCCCGCCGGGAATCGAACCCGAGACTTCCCAGTTATAAGACCACAGCGCTCACCACTGCGCCAGGGAGGTCGTCAAAAACAGTTCTAAATAAAAAGCAGACCCTGATAAAATTTCAGGGTCTCCATTCGGTAGGTCGCGGGTTTGAGCACGGGCATCCGACCTTCCGTAGCTATGTGCGTTTAAGCAAATATCACAACGCTTTAAAGATGAAAGAAAACTTTGTGAGGCGCAAAAAACAACTCGCATGCCTGAGAGTTGTCCATAATGATCTTTAAGGTGTGTTAAGTCTGCCAATTTGCTTTGGGCTAACTATGGCCTATAACTCTTTTCTGAGAGAAGAGCTGCGTTCAGTATTGAACCGTTGATGGGTTGCTAAAGATAATATTTAAGTTACAGGTGCGAACTGAAATCTTAAAGGTTGCAGGTTCAATCCCCACCCGTTGCACTATTGTCATACCCACTCCTTACACAAGTTTTCACTTATTTGGAGGGGAGAGGGGAGCATCAGTCAAGTTTAGCTTGGCTGATATTCTTTTTTAATAAAATAAAAAAATTGGGAACATGATACAAAGATACGCTTAGGATTCAATATAATAACGCCTTTCGCATCCTAATGAAGCAGCCTCGTTTCTGCAGTGCCAAATCTATGTTTGCCGCCGCGAGAGTTCCTGACTTCTTCGCCGTTCTCCGTGCGAGAACAGCTTCCTTCTGGGACAGGCTAAGACATAGTCCCAATTCAATCTTGTGTGCTGTAAACGATGACCTAACTAACCTGTTTGCAAGGTATTGGTCCAACCTGCACCGATACGAGAACAATACTTTTACTTGAAAGTATAGGCTCAAAAGATTTCTTAGTTTATTTTTAATTTGTGTTAGTAATTATTCTTATTTGTACTTTTATTATTTTTAACTTGTTTTATTATATAATGAAACATAATATGTATGTAAAACTATGGGTCCTGTTTCCTGACAATAAAACTTTATTATTATTATTATGACGCATATTATTTTGACTCTCACACCCGCATACAAAATAAATACATATAAAACCAAAGATTTAAATAATAAACATAAATATATATACAAATAAATAAACTTACATATACTCTACACAAATAAATACTTGTAGCGGGCGGAGGATTACGCCCCGGCAGGGGAGACCAAACGCATTATTATTATTATTATTAAAGAAGACTGTAACACCAGGGTTTGATGTTCTCAGGGAGCGTCTTCGCGCAGTATTTGCTGAAGTGGTGGTGGTAGACGTGTTGGACTCGAAAGACGCCGCCCACCTCGCCCTGCTGCAGCGGCCTGAGCTCGGCGTCACCTTTACAAAGATCCACTGCTGGAATCTCACGCAGTATGAGAAATGCGTGTTCTTGGACGCCGATACATTGGTAAGTCTTTAAATCTGATCCGCCATATGATTTACGATAGTCGATAAGTGGTGGTAGCCTAGTGGTTAAGACTTCAACCTCCTTTTGGGGAGGTCCAAGGATCGAATTCCAGGTCCTCTAACTTTTCGAAATCGACCTCAGTTATAAAACTACAGCCCTGACCACTGCGCCAGGGAGGTCGTCAAATCTTAGTCTAGTCATCGACTCTAGGTACTGTTGGAATGATCGTAGTCATGTGTTAGCAAGTCACTGATTCTTGATCAGGTTCATTCTTAGATATTCCAGTTACAGATGGGGTACTCCAGTTAATGGGAGCTCCTCCCTAAAGTGCCACTAAATACCCAATACCTGATTCCTTCATAAAAAGTTTATAAGTTATAGCAAAGATCCTTTCAAACTATTTGACCTTAATTCTGCCTACACTGTAGCACCAAAGCTCTAGCACATAAGAATAAAATATTTGTCCAAGTTCCAAATTGAACTAACGATTCAGTTTTGATAACATGAAATATTGTATAAGAATTTAATCATATAAACTATTTGATATGTAAACTGTACAAGAGATAAGTTACGTGGGTAATTGTGTGTCCACATAATACCTAATGAAAATTTATTGAACTGTCTACATTGTATTCAAATGGGAAAAGCAATTGTATAATGCTCCAGTAATTGTCTGAGAGTCGGTAGTATTCGTATTTATAAACTGTACTGTCTGGTACCTACTTAGGTACTTATTGTCTTTTCAAATGTCTCATTGTAAATTATGAATGGGCGGGTATGAACAGTTCATTGAGCTCTCAGTTGTAAAATCAATCCTTGAGATTCAGAAGTAACATAGGAAATATACAACGTGGAATGAAACTCCGAAATAATACTGAAGGAGGTGAATGTGCTCATGAAACTGAACAACTTTCCCCAAGGAACATAGGTCGAAATGTAAAACAAAAACGGGGACCTCCCATACAAAATTGACGATCAGCTGATTGATTTACTATGGGAGGTAAAATATTTTTTTTGATATTTCGACCTAGGTTCCTTGGGGAAAGTTATTCAGTTTCATGAGCACATTCACCTCCTTCAGTATTATTTTGGAGTTTCATCACACGTTGTATACTTACTGTATTTATCCTAGTAACCCAATTCGGTAGAATCTATCCAGTACCTACACTAAATTAAATAACTTGTCACGTTATCAGAAGACCTTAACCTTGAAGTCATTAAATCTATTTGTATTGGCTGATAATACATGACATTTAAACGAATCAATGAACGGACAAGAAGCTAGTAGGTATCCAGTAGGTATCCTGTGAGGTAAAGGAAACTCCTTAGAAACTTATTTTACAAAAATTAAATTCATTTCAATTATTTTTCTTTAAGGTTTTTAGTAGTTAGTGCTCAACCAGTACAATGCACTTCGCCAATGCCACGTGGAATGAAAGAACCTCAGACATTGCCAATATTCATACATACTATTACTTACTACCGGGCATACTGCATTGTGTTTGATATGCTTTATAATAACTGCATACGACAAAGGCAAAATACCTTCGATGTATATGGATAGGCCTCTAGAGGAAAGCGCTCAAAAAGACAACTGAATCTCTTGTCTTAAAAGAATTTAAAAGATGTTTCAAAAAAGTACTGATGTTCTTCATTCCATTTTTTGTTCTGCTTAATGGGAGAGGCTACGTCTCGAACGTAATTGGTTGACACTCGCCTCAAAGCGAACCACGGGGAACGCGTACCTAGTGTTAATTTAAGTAATTTTCAAGCGCATTTTCGTAGACGCAATTATATAGTACAGGCATATCCATATACATCGATGCAAAATACAGATTGTGACAGTGCATACAACAGATAAAATATAGAGTGGGAATCTAGATTTTAGATAGTTTGTTCAGAGGATATATCAAGAATATAAAGCGTAGGCAACATTGATGTCGTGAACCAATTAATTAATGAAGTAATTGAATTTGAATAGCGAGAGAGAATGTCGGCGAATTAGAGATCATTATGGTCGTCACACTGTAGCAATTATTTTAAGACAATCCTACAGCTGGGATTCGAACCCCGGACTACACGCAAAGGAAGCTGACGTCTTGGTCACTGGGCTCACCGCTGTCGAAGTCGTTTAATCTATTTCTAATGCGATTGTTTACGAGATAAGAAAGTCAATGTTGCCGGACGCGGTCGTTAGCGCAGTAACACGAGATGACGAGAGGCAACCGTGGCCCAAATACTTGTTCCCGTCAATTTTGGAACTCTTCCAAATCCATAATACACTTTCTTTCGAACATAACACGTTGTCAGTGTTTCACAAAAAACTCGGCAGACAAGAATCCATGAGTATGTGCTCAATAAAGTGGACGGCGTACCTATATGATACGTCAAACATGATTATCATTTTAGTCATTGAGTTATTTAGATACTTCACGTGGCTTTTGTTCATTCATATTTATAGTATGTATGACAATCGTGTATGCTATAATTAGATATAAGCGGTAATAGTGTACTAGTTACGCGATCCGGTATCTACTGGTAGGTACGGGATTCGATCCAATCTCCCTAGCAACTGAATATCACTTGCTTTAACTGTGAAAGAAGACTTCGTGAGAAAAACAACCTGTACGCCTGACAATTTGTCATAATGTTCATCAAGGGATTATGTGTGTTGTCTGCCAATTTAGCCAGCGAAGACGAGCGCAAGCGTTTGTCTACAATCTTCTTCATGTGAATATACCTATAAAAGGAAAAAAGATGGCTGATTGACTGATTGATCTATCAACGCACAGCTCAAACCACTGAACGAATCGGACTGGGCGTGCAGATAGCTATTATGGTGTAGGCTTCCGCTAAGAAGGGATTTTGAAAATTCAGGCCCTAAGGGGGTAAAATAGGGGTTTGGAAAATCGAACTTAATGTGAGCGAAACCGCGGGCAAAAGCTAGTATTCTATAAACAGATATATCTATATATTCTATAAGAGCCAATTATTACATTACCTTAAGGCCCAAGACACGGAGTTGCCCGCGAAATTCAAATTTAATTTGGTTTTTCGCCATTTATAAACGAATACGACAATGTAGGCTTATGGTATTCAAATTGCGCCAATGGCAGTATCATCTTCACAGGTTTATATACTAATCTTTACGTAAAAGTATCCACTTTAAGAAATTAATCAAAATAATGACTAATTTGTGAGTATCTCACGTCAAACTCATTATTTTGACTAATTTCTTAAACTGGATACTTTCACGTTAAGATTGGTATATAAACCTGTGAAGATGATACTGCCATTGACGCAATTTGAATACCATAAGCCTACTTTGTCGTATTAGTTTACAAATTGCGAAAAACCAAATTAAATTTGAATTTCGCGGGCAGACCCATCTCTTGGGCCTTAATTCAAATTCAAAATCCTTCCGTGACTGAAGACCAGAGCCTTAGAACAGTGAGTGTTTTCACCGCTGACTTATGTATCCAAAACATGGTTGCTCACTATTTTAGCCTCTTAAGAAGGCTCAGGGACATTTAGAAGACGATGGAGAGTGCTATGTGTCCCTGCGAGACCATAATATAGACATGATATTTTAAATGAATCAATTGAATGAGGCACCTAGAGTTTTTATCACACAGGTTACAAGTCAAACGAAACTGATAAAAGCGTTCGATAAAAAACTGTTTGATCACGCGTATGGTGTCGTGAAAATGCAGTTGAACGTACTTTATCTTAAACAAATTATTTCAGATTTTCATGATAAACAGTCATGGACAGAACATGTTAAATATAACGCTTATTGTTTGTTAAGATACAGACAAAAGTTATATTTTATTTGCAAATATATCGTAGGTATAACCTATTGGGTATTGTGAACAATGATAACTAAGTAAGTATTTCGTTTTACAAGTTATAAATAATAATTATTGAACGAGCGAAGCGAAGTTCTCTGAGTCAACTAGGGCGCTTGCCTACTAGACAGAGAAGTATGTTCGTCTAAATGTCTGTCAGAGCCCTATAACTTCTGAATTACTGAACGTAATTACTTCAAATTTAAATATAATATGTAAACTGATGGCCTTCAGCCGAACATTGTATAAAAAAATATAAAAAGCTTTATTTCAGGGGGGCTCTCATAGAAGCGTATTTGAAGTTAAATCTTGTTTGTTGCTCTACATAGACTTGCGATATATCTTTTTAAAGACGACTTTGAACAGAGTACAAAAATATATTTTTTTTAATTTTTCCCTAAAAATTGACCAAATGGGGGGGTTTCAAAGTGGAGATTTTAATTTGAGCCATATGTCAAGAATTACTGAATATTAGAACGTGAAACTTGGTTGAAAATTCAGTTATATCCTGTACTTGAACAACAAATACTAAAATTAGATAAATGTTATAAAGAAACGAAATTATTTAATTTTAATGCGCCATCTATTAGCATTATTGTGAAGCTAATAGCTTCACTATAATGCTTCACTATAATGCTTCACTATAGATGGCGCTGTGTCAGTAAAACAGTTTTATGTCAACTATTTTTTTTATTGCGTCTAATGTTAAAAGTTAATTATTACAATATATAATTAAAACTTTTGGGAATTATGGGATATCGCGAGGTCTCAGTTCGGGGCGAACCACTAGTTTATAATTAGTCATGAATATTTAGAATTTTGAGATATGTTATTTTTGTCGATCTTCATAAAAATTAAATGCTTACGTCCGCATCAGTGATCTTTTCTCTTTTACAAATTCTCATAAATCCTGAAATAGCTTTTCTATAGCGTACATACTAGCTATTACGTATTTTGTGGCAATTCCTCCCAGATATTTAGATCGGACTTATCGGTTCAAAAACGATTTATAAATTTGAGGTAAATTGTCTAGTGCACATGGTACTGACATATTAGTCGAATTTAAAATGGTGAATATCTGAGGAAGAACTTCGGGGATGAATAGATTAGAATAGACAAGTTTTTCATTAGACTTTTACAAACAGCTTGAAGTTTGGATCGCCAATTGAATCGTGAAGATGCAAGGCTAAATTCCCCAACAGACAATATTAAACCAATCCCACGTTACTACTATCCGTTATAAACAATCTCTACCTATACTAAATTAACCGATCCAAAAATCTCTGTTTCCTAGATCGTCCAAAACTGCGATGAGTTGTTTGAGCGGGAGGAGCTGTCAGCGGCACCTGATGTCGGCTGGCCCGACTGTTTCAACACTGGAGTGTTTGTGTTCAGGCCATCTGCGGAGACCTTCAGTAATCTCATTACATTTGCCTCCGAGCGTGGCAGTTTTGACGGTAATTTTTTTATTTTTTTTACGTTGACAAGATAGTCCTTGACTGCGATCTCACCTGATGGTAAGTGACGATGGTAGACAGTCTAAGATGGTAGCGGGCTAATTTGGGTATGGTAGTGTAGATTCAACCCATACCCTAAATCAACGCTAAATCGCTTGGCGGCACGTCTTTGACGGTAGGGTGGTAACTAGCCACGGCCAAAGCCTCCTACCAAACAAAATTCATAGTTTTTGCTTGATATTCCTAAACCTAGCAACGGAAAAGGCAGTGTTTATAGACCCCCCATTAGGTGGACCGAAGATATCAGAAAAGTCGCAAGGAGCCGCTGCTGGGTAGAATCGGCGCCAGACTAAGTCATGTGAAAGTCTACCTAAGACACCTTTGTCTTCGACGTTCTTTGTTACGCTTATGTTAATCTAAGCTGTGAAGTACTATAAGTAAAACCTATAGAAACCCCTTACCCAGTTAGACTGTACCGACGCCATTCCGACGGTCTTAAGTACATTGTCAGAATCCCTGTAAAGACCTATGTCCAACTACGGAAGTGTATCACTTGTGGATAGTTGACCACGTGACATTAAACGGATTGGAGAGGACCAAGGGATACAAACGACCGTAATGTAGGTTCTCACCTACAGTAGCTCTTTATTTTATCTTGTCATAAAATATCATAAAATATGGTAAATTATTTGAGATTGAAAAGAATTTACTAAATCTAATACGTCTGTATCTTGTAATACCAGAATCAGAAAATTTACTTTGTAAGCAAGTTTTTAAAATTGGACCTTTACCAACAGGTGGAGATCAAGGTCTACTAAACTCATACTTCTCTAATTGGGCCCAAGCGGACATCAGCAAGCATCTACCATTCCTTTACAACGTCACATCTGCTGCTTTCTACTCTTACATACCTGCCTTGAAACAGTAAGTATAAATATTCCTACCGTCTTCATTGTTTGCTTTTTCTTTTATTTGAATGTTATTGGTCGGCTTTCAATTTTACGCTGAAATTTCTATTGTTGTATATCCTCATGTTGAGGAATTTTTAAGAATTACTTGCCAATTGGCGTAATTGTAATGAAAAATTTTTTTGCACAAAAACTGGAATAGCTCATTGCTAGATAGATGCATTTGTGCCGATGGAATAAATATTTCTAGAAAGTAAGAATAATATTAAACGCTAATATGTGTAATATTATAATGCTTGTATTTTTTATTTCCAGCTACGGCCAAAACTTAAAGATAATCCACTTTATCGGCGCCGCGAAACCTTGGCTGCAGCAATTCAACTGGCAGACGCGTTCCGTGGATGCGCCGGAACATTTGCGCGAATTCCTACAACTCTGGTGGGACCTATTTGTTGGCCAGGTCCACCCACAGCTAGACACAGCCATGGTAAGTTATATTGACTATCTAGATATGTTAAGTTTTAATCGCGGTTTCAACAGAAGTGGCAAGTGTCCCCAGATATGGCACGTCATGCGACGTTGTGGTACATGCATCACGTCGCCACAACTCGCCACTTCTATACTAAATCGCACCAAAGGAAAAATTTAACAAAACCGTACAGTGCACAGAGACTCTTGATTTTAAGAAAATATTCTGTAAATTTTACGCTGAACCGCGCTTTGATTGACGTATATGAAGTAGGTCGTGTAAAATGTACTACCTGATATTTTTGGCAGATTACGGGCTGGACACATCTCTGGCACTACACGGTTATGTGAAAATATTCCTATGGGCTGCTTTAGTACTACTTCCATGCTATGGACCTTATTCGGATGTTCACACAACTAAAACTAATCTTACAGTGCCCTAGACAGTGGCCTTAACTTTGACAGCTATGACAGGATCTACATTTTTCTAAACCAGATTATCCGGCCGGTTGCAGCCGCGCTTATGTTAACCAAAATGGCTAACAATGGCAGCTGTTTTGTTCTTTATTACAACCAATTTCATATTGATTAACCATAGTTCGTGGTTCCATCGTGACAGCGGTGGCAGAAACCGACGATTACTGATAATCGCAATAGGCATGATGAGTTGATGACCAATTTTGAAAACTGTTGGATGATGTTCGGGCGTATTTACTATTTCGAAAAAAAAATCTTATTTAAAAAAAAAAAAGGTTTGGTAGATAAAATTGCCATTTCAATTTTAAGTTTCATAAAATTGACGCTAAAACGCTCGACGTTGTCATGGCGTCATTCGTGAAATCACTTCTATATTTTTCAAAGTTGAAGATAGATGGCGCTGATAACGGATTGGTATTCAATTTAATATGGCGGATTGCTGTATTTGTTCAACAAAATGAATATCAATATCGCAAAATAGAAAAAAAAAGTTTATTTAATAATCCATGAATGTTATTTCATGTGGAAAAACTCATAATTTCATTGATTCTTGGTTACTGTCATCATGCCTATTGAAATACTTACCATTATTTTATTGCTCGGATCTCTATCATATCTCACGAAAAAAAATTATCAAAGTTTGTAGTCCTGTAGTCACTAGTCGGAGTAATATAAGTTTTGTGGACACCGCAAAAATATCATTTTATGTTAAGCCAAATTAAATTACTATAAGATTGACTTACTGAATTTTTAAGGGTAACGCAGGTCCTGATTTACTTTTGTTTTTATGTATTAGAAGATTAACTTTTATAATGCGATGTTTTATTCATAGGGTTTCAAAAATTAAGTGATCTTAAGTGTATGATATACATAGTCACTCCAGTGACTCAGCTCTTTAAAAGAGAATAAAAAAAAAAAAAAGTGTATGATATCAGAATTATCCGAATCCGTTGTATTGAATTTATGATTATCTTTTTTAATAAACTTTAACTCTCCGTTTCTCAGTCGATTAACAAATTGATTTGGTAGGATTACCTCAAAAAAGTCTCAATTCACTTTTGCCTATAGTAGTTTTTTCTTTATCCTTTCTTGGAATCAACTTTGTGAAAGATTTGTTGTGTAAGGAAAAACTGTAGAGCTCCTTTAAAGTTAAAAAGATTACTCCTTTTAATGTCTTATCATTTAAAATATTAGATTTATTAAAAACGTGGCGCCGTTATTCGATATTGACTCCAGTTAACCGTATTACCACGTGTCGCATTGGTAAGTTATTAGATCCAATATCAATTACCACAATGGGATCAAATGTAATACGGCTTCTAGGATTTCACGGTTCACGACCGCAAATACTTAGCGCTACCCTTCATAAAGTCTAGTAAGTCAATCCATTCTCATATTAGTGTGCGATCTGACCAGTACAACATGTGTTCTAAGCAAACTCCTGAGGAGTCTATTGTTGAAGAGGTGAGATATTGGAAAATTAAATGGTTTCAATTTAATTAGCGACTCCACTTCTTTTTATTTTCTATTTATAATTTAAATGTTCTAAATTTATTTCAACCTTTTATTCTTACTTAACTAAGTACTTTATTTTCTCTAAATTTCTTATTATCTAAGTGTTTTATGAATACTTTTTTTACGTTGTAAATATTATTTCACGTAGAAAGTGTTACGAGTAATTAAAAAAACTAATGCTTGCCCCCTCAAAGCTTATGCATAATGCATCGTTTACGCACCCTTTCAAGTTTTATTGCTAGTGTGCAAGTTAAAATGTTTCTCCAAAATACTAACATTTTCTAACTTGACCAAAATTTAATCATTGCTTGTTTTAATATGGAAGGTTTTGCAGTTTGGGCTTTTGGATAAGATGGTGTTGGTATTTTGGTGAAATGAGCACCGGCTAAATAAACATACGAAGATTTTTCAATATTAATTTTAAAAACTTTCTTCAATTCAATTAGTCACTAGGTATATCGATTTATATTTTTGTATGTTTATTTAGTTGGGCTGTTTGTATAGTTATTAATGCTTGAACAAAGCCATGCACAGTATTCTTGATAGATTATTTTTCATTGTGTGAAGCTTTTTTCAAGTCTACTTTTGCATGCTTAACTACTCAGCTATTTTATCGCTTCAACCGATAGGGTGAGATTATAGAAGACCTTCTGGTGATCCCTCAAGAAGAAACAGTCGATTACAATGAACCAAAGATGAACTATAGTTACTACGAGCCATCATTAGATGCACACTCTGAATTTCCATGGCATCATCCCGATAATCAAGCTGTAGACCTCGAACTAAATGTGCCAGAGATAGATATGAGTGAATTTCATAACCCGTGGGATATTTACAGAGGAAACATTCTAACTAGTAGAGAGGAATTAAAACAAAATGAACCAAAAACTGATGATTTTCAGGAAATGAGAAAATATGCATGGGAGTATAATCCACAACAAAGTCAACACCAAACAGAAAGTCACAATTATGAACAAACATTTCACGATTACGAAAATAATATTAAAAGTTCACACGATAACTACGCTTACGAACAGAAGGAAAATGTTTTGCAATCTAATTATGAACCTAGTCCTAGCGTTAATCAAATGAATATACACGTAGATGTGCCTTATAGTAATTATTATCATCAACATCAGCAATATGAAATAAGTCCACAAAAGCACAATACACAAGATAACCGTCACAATATTCCACAAATTCATTATGAAAACACATTCACTGTACATCAAAGCCACAACGATCAACATATTCAGGAACATAACTATTCAGAGCCACATCGCCCTCATGAAAATCAGTACAGTCACGTTAAAACACCTGAAGATAATAACATTTTATTTAATAAATCACAGAACAGCAAATCTCAAGTTGAAAGTCATGTTTGTCATAAACACAGTCTTCAGAGTCCTGAACACCACGTAAGTAAAAATTTGAATGGTTTTAGTACCTTTTCACAATTAAAAAAACAAAATAGACCCCAAGTATACACTGTAATGATGGATCATGCAAAAGTGAATCATCCATCAATCATCAAGGTACCAGAAGAAAAAATGAATGGATATGCGTCCGACGACGCTAATGAAATTTATGATGAAATAACGCCCAGGCATCCATATGATGGCTTTTACTTAAGGCACATAATGACTATAGATTCACGGGGGCATAAGATCTGCAGCCACGAAATACCTTTAAGACCTCCTTCACCACCGTCAGAAAGTTCAGAAGAGTTTGAAGACACATTGGAAACATTTACAGAGGAACTTAAGGAAAAGGCAAATGGGGAGGAGAGCCAAGTAAGTAAAGTCAATTTGCTCCGTAACTCCATCGATTACATAGATAGGTCAGTATACAAAGATAGATTTTATCGTATATACGATCAGGTAAAACTAAAGAATTTAATTTTATCATTTACGTACATAGCTAATCACGACCGAAGCTTCTGTGTATTTTTGCATGTAGAATGTAGATAATTATGGAAACAAACTGAATCGCACGAAATGTATTAACAATGCTATTTCCCTAATAAATACCATAACATATTTATTTAATAGTATATTGTATATATATTATATATAAAATATTATAAAAACAAAAATGATCCAAAATAACACGACCTTAACAACTTTGCAGACTGGTGTGGCTGGTAACTTGGCACGAGTAGTACCGGGAGCGCCACTTCAACAAGAGGCAGTTGACGAATTGACCAGGCGACAAGGATGGGAGGCCGGGAACATAGATTACATGGGCGCTGATTCCTTTGATAACATTTTGGCAAAGATTTCTCAAACACTGAGTCAGCCACCAAATTCAGAGCAGCCAGAACCCTCTAAAGAAGAGTCTCAGCCTGAAGCGGCAGCTGATCCCCCAAGCGAACCTGCACCAGTTGAAGTAGCTAAGGAACCGGCTTCAGAACCAGTATCTGTCGCACCTGTAGAACCAGTGTCCGTTGAAGCTCCTTCAGAAAAACCAGTAGAGTTACCTTCAGAGACTAAAGTAGCAGCATCTGAGGAAATGAAAGTTGAAGTAGCCCCTAGTGAAGTGGCTCCAGTTGAAGTTCCTGCATCGGTTGAATCTGAAACGATGGAAAAACCTGTCGAAGCAGAAGCTGTATCCCCGGTGATGGCTTCCAAACCTGTTGAAGAAACTCCTGCAGCTGCAGTTCCAGTTCCAGTGGATGAGGCTCCTGTTCCTGCTGAAACCACAGAAGCTCCAGGTAAACCAGAGGAAATTATTCCTGTTCCAGTTGAAGCTGTGGTTGCATCAGTAGAATCTACTGCAGACGTGAAAGGAAAGACTGAACCTGAAGCCGCTGAAATACCAGTAGCTGCCTTGGAGGCATTAAAAATTGATGAAGCTCCATCACCCGCTGAAGTCGAGTCTACGAAAGTGCAGGCAGCACCCACGTCTTCTGTTGTAGAACCAACACCAACAGAGGAACCGAAAGCAACCGTAGCAGCGGAAAAGCTAGAGGCTGTCTCAGACAGTCCACCTCTAGCTAACACTCCGTCCAAGGAAGAAATTCCTGTGGCGCCCGCTGCTAAATGTGAGTAAACGATACAATCGTAGGCGCCGAATTCGGCTAACCGAACGGCTTTGCACTCAAATCTCACCGAGTTCATTTTGCAGTTTCATGTTCTTATACTAATATTTTTGTAAATTGGTGTCCATCTTTAAGGGAGACTTTGGAATATTTGGGACTTACTACTTTTAGGCTGCCCTTCTTGGAAAGTGCCAGGGGGGGTAAGGGATCGTTTCATTTTCATAGCTCAGTCCATCCTTAGGACGATACACATACGAAGTATTTAGAGCAACCTGGTGCTAATTTGATTTTTCACAATCTGTCTAAAAGTAGTGCTGTTTTTCTAACAGAACATCATTAAAATTATAGGACTATTTTTAGACCTGTGAATTTAGTTTTGTTTAGAAATTGTGTAAAACTGAATCAACACGAATTTGCTTTTAAAAAGGCTTCACACTTTGCAGAATATGTTTCGGCATGCTCTGATGTGTATCGTATTATCAGGCAAATATGCAGTTTGAAATCTCCTGCTTATTTTCATTAACAATTAATGTAGATACTTAATAATGTTAGTAACTTTAAAAGTTGTGAGTGAAGTAAGCAGGAAGTATAAAAACCACGCTTATAAGCATTTGGTTAGGACACCCCTGGTGGAAAGGCAGCCTTCAAGTTTACCTAAAAAATGTAATAATAATAACTGAACAATTAAAATTTTAGGTGGATCCCGTAAAGAGAAGACACAGGTGTTTTTCTTTTGTGCAGTTTTGTGTTCTTTGGTTTTATGTTTACTGATTTTATATAAGTTTCAAAATACGTTGTTATTTCACCCAGCTACCGAGGAGGCAGCGCAAGAGACGCGGCTTTGATAGAACAGGTAATAACACATGCCACTTGGACTCAAAACAACCTCCCATTTGCTCGAATCTCTGAGCCCATACAGTTTTTTCGTTTCAGCACGGTGCCGGTGATAGGTCAGTAGAACGTAACTTATATTGTACCATATCTCTGCTTTCATAAGGTTCAAATTCCGAAAACAGATTTTCAAAAAGTCTCAAATTCTCAATAGATTTAAAGGTGTGAATTTGAACCTTATAATTTCTTTAATATTGTACAAAATAAGTTACATTCCGACTTATCGCTCGCAAAATGCTACAATGAAAAAAACTGTAGCGTACTTTTTTAAGTTTACTTTAACTGTGCGTTATGTTACGTTATCTGTCAATTAGTATGGACGGGAAAGAGATGGAAATATACTCCGTTCCTTTCCCGTACATACTGAATGACTACAGTTAATGTAAACTAGAAAAATACTAGACTTAAAGATTCGAACAAATGTGATCCCATTTCATTTTAAAAAGCTTTAATTTTCACTTTCGCATCCCGATCTTTTTATATTAAGATTTGTAGCAAATTGCGCGCTGTCAAAGTGAATTCTTTAAATACATTTTAATTGTTAGATGTTGGGTTGCGTCCAAGTGTACAATACTTAGGGACATTTACGTCATCATTTCAGGGCACTATTTCTGGGGCTCTAACGGATTGCACTCTTAATGATGCTCTATGATGACGCTCTATGATGACTCAGCTACATTTATGGTTGTTAATTTTACTTCCATTATAAGTTATAGTACAAGTAAATTGCTAGTTCTATAAACAACTGTCGAAAATAGCGAGTTTTCATTACTTCATCATTGGTAAAATTATGCAGTCGTTCTCTTATGGTTTATTTGCTTCTTCATAATCAGTCACTCATTGCAAGGAACGTTATTACATAAGTATATTATGCTAGATTATCATGCGACACAATATCATGTTATAAACTCAAAGCACACCCACCAAAATGTAATGCAAATAATAATTAGAAATAAAACTGAAATCAATAAGTAGAAAGCAATTTGTAACGCTACTGAAACTTAAAAGTCATTTATATAATAATAATTAATTAATTATAAGTAGTTCATTACGATTACGTTACGCAGTTCGCTCGACACGATATCAATAATCGTCCTTGTAATGTATCTGCTACACTTCGCTGAACTGACCTCGTTCTAACTTTCCGCTTGCATCGTTTTGACGTTAACCGTGTAGCACCGTTTTCCCTAACTTTGTTCCAGGCCCTAACCGAGCTTGCTCTCTAATGTGACCGCCCTACTAACGCCACACCTAACCGAAAGAGACAATAAAGGCGGGAATAACTTGGTTGTGTAGCGGAGGAGCGCCGCAAGCCGGCGGGCAAGCTGCAGCTGCGGCCCCCGCTCGTCGCCGACGCGGCGCTGACGCCCGACAGCGAGGCGGAGGACGCCGCCGCGCTCGCGCAGTCCATCATCGCCGGCGAGCTGCGCACGCCCACCGTCACCGGGCCCACGCCGCCCGCGCTCTCCCCCTCCGCCGCGCCGCCCGCCGCCGCCTCTCGCCTGTCCGTCCAGGAGCCCAAAGCGCCCAGCCCGCCCGTCGGCGCCGTCTCGCTCTCGCAGATCGGCGTCAAGTCCAAGCCGACCACCGCCGCCCTGATAGAGTCCTCCGTCAAGACCGATTCCGCACCTTCCACGCCCGAGTCACCCAAGCCGGCCGACGCGCCCAAGAAGAAGTTAGTCAAGAAGGTCATCAAGAAGGAGAAGGAGGGCGCCTCGAGCGGCGACGCGTCCGCGCCCGTGCCGCCCCCGCGGAAGAAGGAGAAGAAACCCAAAGAGAAATGAGCGCGCGCTTCGCTCCCGAATAGTTCCTCTGTGCCATAAATTGTAGCCTCACCTTTATTTAATTTCTTATTCGCTTTAGTGTATGTGTAACCGTTTTTATATTTTATACTATTGATTATTATTAATAAATGATTAATTATAACTTATATTATTAATACTCGCTACCACGCATCGAAATGAAAATATGATGTATTAACTATGTAATTTTTTATTACTGGATGTGTTATTTTCATCACTGATGTACTGGTGTATTGGGTTTTAAATATTGATATTATGCTATATTATGATTAGGTACCAAAGCATGACACATATTTATTAATAAGAACGAAGTGTTATAGATATCTTTGTATTAAAAGTATATTTTGAATTAATATTTTTTTCCACTTCACATCATGGGTAGTACTAGGTCTACAGCCTTATGAAGATTTGTTCCCAGCAGGTTTCTTCATCGATTTCTGTCCTCGGAGCTTGTTTTTTAGGGTTCCGTACTCGAAGGGTGACCAAAGGGACCCTATTAATAAGCCTCCGCTGCTCGTCCGTCCGTCCGTCTGTCTATCAGCGGGTTGTATCTCATGATCCGTAATAGAGTTGAAATTTTCAGAGAATGTTTATTTCCGTTGCCAACTTGCGACTATGACAGCAAATAATAAAAATAAATTAAAAACTAAATCGGGCTTCCCTACTAGAAACGTATTTGTTTTCGGCGTTTTTGGTACGGAACCCTTCATATGTGAATCCGACTCACATTTGACCGGTTATTTCCATTTCCTTAAACCATTCCATATTGCGTGTTGGTTTACCTACTCCATCTCTATTTCCTTACTCGAATAGCCTTAACAGGATGAAAATCTGAGTCTGAACGCGAACAGGAAGAGATCAGGGGGGCGATTCTGACCTGTTCGATAACATACCGTGTCGATACGGTTAGATATCGATCTCGTATGAAAAAATTTTGTCGTGTGATTCAGAGCGTTTGGTTTGAGGATACGATTCGGTATCGACTACATTATCGACATCGACAAGATACATTCGATTACAAGAGCATTTACGAATTGAAAATATATGTTATCGTACGGTAACAAACCGAATCGATCGATAAATAAGTTATCGGAAGGATCGGAATCGGGGGGCAGGAGCAGAGCCAACCACTTTACGACGTGCAGCTATTCGAGGTCTGGGGGTGATACACTGCAAAACTCCGTAGGTACTGCTTTCTGAGAACTTCTAAAAATATAGCCTACTAAGTAGGTACTAGCTGATGCCCGTAACTTCGTTTGTGTGGATTTAGTTTGTAAAATCCCGCGGGAACTCTGATTTCCCGGGATAAAAAGTAGCCCATCTCAATCTCCATGTCCTTTTTTTTTAACGTTGGGAAATGTTAAAAAAAAGGACAACTAAGTATACCCAAGCAAAAAATCACGTCGATCTGTAGCTCTGTTGCAACTTGCAGCGTTATTGAAGGACAAACCAAATAACAAACACACTTTCGCATTTATAACATTAGTAAGGATGCCACCTACACGATAACGAATCCAATTGACGTCAATGAAATTCGGCTGGTATTAGGCTGGTGTCAGTAGTTTAGGCGCTACGGTGGATAGGTATGCTACAGTCGAAACGGTAACTATAACTACTTATTTGAATTTAGAACGCGGCGAATTAGCATGTTTTATTTGATAAGCTGACGAAACGTTCAGCAACTCTTCCACATCTTCTCCAGATCTTTTTTTCCACGTACCACCAAATTGTGGAATCTTCTCCCTTCGACAGTGTTCCCACTTAATTACAATACGGGGTTATTCAAGGAGCGCACCAATAAGTTCCTGAAATGCCGGCAACGCATCGGTGGTGCCTCTGGTACTACAAGTGTTCATGGGCGGCGGTAATCACTTTACATCAGGTGACCCGCCAGCTCGTTTGCCCGCTATTCATATAAAAAAAAAAACTGCCATGTAGCCTTTGAGATAGAGAATAGCACTCAGGTTAGTTAGTCATTTCAAAGTTGAAAGATTGCGCAGCGCGGCGGCGCTCTAAGACGGA
Source organism: Hipparchia semele (assembly GCA_933228805.2). Lineage (NCBI taxonomy): Eukaryota > Metazoa > Arthropoda > Insecta > Lepidoptera > Nymphalidae > Hipparchia > Hipparchia semele. Next base: position 13,070,523 of record OW121710.1, on the reverse strand, counting down.
AAATAGAATAAAACTTCATAGAAGCATAGAAGCATATTTTGTGATATCCCTAAGTAAGAGAACCTACGTATAGGAGGAGCTGTTATAGCCGAAATTGGTACCTATTTCCTGAACCTGATTCCATGATACAGAGTAGGTATCATTCCAATTTTTCCATACAATATACCTATACTCATGTCATAAGTCATAATATACCTACTTAGTGGTTAAATAAAGAAGCAATGACTAAAGAAAGCAGCTTTTTTTCTTTCGTTTTTTTGTTAAACACATTGTTAAGTAAATACAAATAGGCTTATTCATAGTTGATGAGAGATGAAATTAAAAGACAAAAATTCTCCCCGGCGGGGAATCGAACCCCGGTCTCCCGCGTGACAGGCGGGGATACTTACCACTATACTACCGAGGATGTAGTTTATCTATTGAAATTATGAAATGGTACCAAATGATTTAAATAAGATGTGCTCAAGTGTATGATTTATAATGTTAATATTATATTATACAAGTCAATGATTAATAATTTATGTTTAAAGCGAGTAAAATCTGGTAGGCCAGCAGACCCACAAGTCAAAATAAAAGTATAATACTATAATATTAATAATTTGACAATCGAGCACCTAAAATATCGTGGTTAGCGTGATTAAAGACAATAATGATATATTTTTACTCTTACAGAATTAGAGAAAAAAATATAATTAATTAGTAATTATGTAGAATTATGTAAAAAAACAGAATTGAAGAAGTTATTAATGACTTGAAAGTTGCCATCTAGCGTTCCGACAGAATAGCTCTTCAATATGGTTGGTTTCTTATTCTACATCAGCTGTAGTTTACAACGTGTTTACAACCTACACCGTCAGGTGTCGCTTAACTTCAAAGAGTTTTTTACTGCAACAAGGTGAATAAAATGCCGACAGCTGGCAACCCACAAATGAACAAAAACCAGTTTAGTTTAGCGCAGATAACGTTACGGTGTGCTAGTGCCGTTGTAAGCTGTCGAAAAACAATCCAATTATTATTGTTTATCCGCGATATTTACGCAAAAATCGTAACTTATACACGTGTACATGAATAAAGATACAGATTTTTGGTTAGTTTTGATCTTAAACTGTGTAGTTATCGAGGATTTCTTGTGAATTTATACATTTTATCCGAATGTGTAATCTCGCTTCGACTTAACGTTGGACGGTGGTTGAAAATGTGAGTTTTAAATATTGTTCTGGTGAACATTTTGGTTCAGAAACTTTATTTTGGAAGAACATCGTGTAAAAATGAGGTGGTTAACGTTCATGCTGTTGTTGCCGGCGTGCTTCGGACATCTAAACGTATATTTGAGCAGCGCCGAAGTGTGGAGACTATTGGGTAAGTAATTCTACTATTATTTATGTCTACAGTTTATTATAGGAGTCGGTGAAGGTTACCAATTACCGTCGATGGGCACCATCTCGGAAGGAGATCCGAGAAATACTTTGACCTCGTCTTCCGGACTCGAACGGAACTGAACCGTCAGAAACGCATGAACTCTATAAACAAATTATACACATTGCAAATACCTATCTCTCTTTGATTGAGAGCTTTGCTCAGCTAAGGCACACTAGGTTTTTGGAAGTAAGGGAAATACGTCAAGGCACAAAATTGTACAATTTTATTGTTCATAAGTAAATGATTATTTATTATTGATGTAGTATTAATCCTTACTAACATTATGAATGCGAAAGTGTGTCTGTTTGTTGGTTTGTCCTTCAATCACGCCCCAACAAAGTAACGAATCGTAGTGATTTTTCCATGGGTATAGTCGAGCACCGGGAGAGTGACATAGGCTACTTTGGGCGGCGTTTCAAAAGCCAACCAATACTTTTTATTCCGGAAAATTAAAGAGTTCCCGCGGGATTTTAAAAACTACACCCACGCGAGCGAAGCCGCGAGCATCAACTAGTAATAAATAATGATGATAATTCTTTCAGATTTATGTAGCTTCTAAGATAATGTCTAACTTATTTAGCTATAGCCAGTATAAGTACCAATAAATAGTTAAATAGGTACCTACCAACTTACAAAATAGTTTATATTTATTATATGTATAGATTATGCCATTATCATTATCTGCTTATCGGCTCATCTTTCAGTAGACTCGCTATTGGTAAGATCAGGTAATCTGAAATTTTAACACTATCAAAGTTAGGTAGGTAGATAGATTTAGTATGAAAATCGGAGATAATAGGAGAGATATCTAGCTAACTAATTATTATTTTATCATTCGCCAATAGCTCAGCGCCACAGAATACCTAATGGAAAAAGAAAAACTGAAATTAAAACTCGACATAAGTTTCAACCTCAAAATATATTCTACTTGTTACCATATCGATGATTTTGCCATACCTACCTAGGATTGTAATGTAGGTAGGTACCTACCTGCATTTAGTTTAGTGATGTTGTCATGAATTGCGAATTATGATGCGAATTTTATGCAGTTCCTATCAGAGATTAAGTTGATAAGGATTTTTATCTTCGCTGTTGATAATAATGTCATTGGAAATCCTCATAATATCTTCGTTGATCTTATCGAACAGTTTATTGCCCAATAAATAGGTAAATACCCTCCTGCCTAATAGATCAGACCAGTTACATAATTGCATCTAAAAATAATCATATTTTAAATGCATAAGTGTGTTAATGCGTTTAATGTTGAATAGATAACTATTCATTAGCGACGCTGACGTTACATAAGTAACCACCTAGATAAAAAAATTGACCGATGGACCTGGGTAGGTAGGTATGTATGTGCCTACGTGTGGTAAATCCCTGCCTGCGTTACTACTAATTCGATGAAGTGTTCTACTGAGCTTACTTTAAGCCTATTTATCATAGATTTAGGGTAGGCAGTTGGAGGGTAGCGACTGCCTATGCTAAATCTGTGCCTATTTATTATCTAGTCTGTGGCATCTGTGACATAGACCCAGTTGGAACTTGAAGAAAAAATAAATCCTAAATCAAGTAAAAAATTAATCTTAATCCAGATGGGTACCTACTTAGTCTTTTACTTTAGGTATTTTTACGTATACTTAGCACAGTATAGTTCCTAGTTAAAATACGTAGTATCAAAATAATAATACATACAAAAAAGAAAAGGTAACTGACTGATCTATCGACCCACAGCTCAAATTACTGGAGAGATCGGACTGAAAGGCATAGCTATTATGAGGAAGACATCCGCTAAAAAAATGAATTTTGAAAATTTAACCCCTAAAGAGTTAAAATAGGGCTTTGAAATTTGTATGAAAATCGAACCTAACGTGGGCGAAGCCGCAGGCAAAAGCTAGTAATACTAATTATTACCCTATCTTGTGGACAGCTGAAGCAGAGCTGATCGCTTCGATCCAACTTAACACACAAATAAAACCACTTTTAATCCGCATTAAATAGGTTCGCATTGTACTGGAGGTGGGTAACTAAGAACCTGCCTCCAATAGAATAGAATGTCGCCTAATCTCATTTTACGGCAATTTTCAATTCCATAAACATAAAATTTCGGCTGCCTTATCTCCGATCTGGCTCGAGGTATTGTGGCGAGGTGACAATCCGGCCTTCCAGAAACATGTCCCGTGGCGTGTACGCGACCATAACCATTATTCAGACCCAATTTGTATTTCGGACCTTACAGATTTTATGTGCGAGATAATGAAGTTGGAAGGCACCTCACGCCTTAACCAATCGTGGTCATTTAAATTATTAAAAACTCAAAATATGTACATTTAATAATCGGTCTCTAAACTAAACTAAATTGATCTATTTAAATCTGGTGCCATCTTTTGCAGGGAGGACATTTTTTGACTTTATGGTTTGCTTACTGCAACAATACATTTTAGCCAATAGCGGCTAGTCAGAGTGAACAGGTACTAACGTAACTAACATTTTTCCACAATAGCACAGGTGACTAGTGACAGTAGTCTTAGATACAAGCGGGTTTACCTGGAAGGATTGCCTATGTAAGTAACCTTGATTGGTTTTTACGCGGCATCTTACTTACCAAGTTACGAGCCGCTAAACCTTTTCAGCTTTGGCTGTAAAGCGGCAAAGAGCCATGATCGAAGCCTCCCAGACCTAAACCACTTTAGAAATGAAATTGAGCAATTACCAATTATTTAACACTTTTTTAATGAAAAAAAAAAGCTAACATCACATTGCTCTATCTTCCTAGAACTTCAAAATAAGAGGCAGTTAATTTACAAGCTATTTTTGTGCCTTGTTACAATTACAGTATTGTCAGAGTGACAGATTTAAAAGGTCCCCTTTTGGCTGCGTCTGCTCAGGTAAAGCCGCTCCCTATACAGAGCTTTGTCCACTCCCATTGAACCAACCTGCGGGCGTAGAGTGCAATCCATCTTTGTCAACGACGAACACCATCTGCCCTTTGTTCTTGGTTAAAAAATTAGAATACACGCATTCAAACGGGACTTTAAGTCCTTGAAGCTTTGACAATAATTTCAAGTCAATGTGAAGCACTTACAAAGCGTACAAAAAATCACTAGGTGTTTTGATAAAATAAAGAGTTCGGTACTGCAAGTGGTATGACTTAAAATTGTTAAGATTAAGTAGTGCTTGATAAGCATAGTCCATTTGGATTGAATCATTACATACATCTCTTCGCGGAAACTGCTATTTTTTATAAATTAAGCTTTTGCCTGTGGTTTCGTTTTTCTAAAAATTCCGCGGAAACATTATGCTTTTCCGGAATAAAAGATAGCCTATGATAGTCTCCAAGTCATCAACTATACCCATCCGAAAAAATATGTCGATCCGCGGCGTAATTGAAGGTTAAAACAACAAACAAACATACCTTCGCATTAGTATTATAACGAAGGATAAGGCTATATTTGGATTATATCTTCGACTTTAATTCGTAGATTTCGGATTAGGTACATAAGTCATTAAAACCGGCCGTTAGTTTGGGGCTCTTTACTTGGATTAAACAGTTATGAAGAAAGCGTTTGCTTTAAAAGAATTAAGCCAAAGAGCTTACCTCAGCAGGGCGTAGTTTATTACAATAAGAATTAACATATTCCGTATCTTTATGCTCTAATCTGGCGGGTCTCTGCGGGTGAGCTCGTGAGACCTCAAACCAACCGACGCAGGGAAGGTAATTTATATCGGATGACATTTATTGGCATTCTACGGACTAATCCAATAAAACTCGATGCCTAAAATGTTTTCCCTGACACTTTCGTACATGGACATTACCTCTTTGACCACAGTCGAAGTGTCGCGGTACTTTGCTTGCGAACCTGGTTGTAAATATTTTATGGGTTTTGAGGGTGCTGCAAAGTACAAAAGTGAGTAATGAAAACCACAAAAATATAGGCCACATGCCCAATAATGTCTATATACTTTAGTAGATACAGATGGTGAAGGTTTAGTTGATGATCAATTTTGAAGAAACTACTCAAGTTTCAACCTAAACACCTACTTAAGAAACAATCATAAAATCAGCTTTCCATTCATACCTTTACGATCTGTTGAATTACCTCATTTCACTTCATACCACAACTAGTTACTTACTAGGTAATTACTCTATGATTCAAAACTGCATTGTTATAAGCTGCTGTAGTGCAAATTCAACAAGAATTGCTTTATAACAGCAGCGCCAAGTAGTAAATACTCGTAGGTAAGATGAGCGATAACAAACGCCCATAAACCATCCCGTCCCGCGATAGCGCTTCATAAAGCATCTAGACTTTATCAGCGAAAGCTTAATCGTATAGAGCAAAGGTAGAGAAAACAATAATCTATATTTGCGCATCTTTTCATTATTACATATAATTTTTTTTTGTAGCTTGACGGGTAAATGGTGGACATCGTTCTGACTGTCGATATGTTAGGACCGACATGAGATCCAAAAAAATTGGGCAATATGAAGTCGAATTAGGAAAGCAAGAAACCGAAGTTAAGGGTATGTAAAAAATTCGGAAAAAGAAGCTGAAAACTTTCTTAACTAGTTTTAGATTTTGTTTTAAGACATCGCTTTTAGAACTTTCGAAGTTTCAAGGATATTTATTTTGCGACACGGTTGAAAAAATAACCAACTTTCCCTTGGTTCGTTTAACTTAATCAGCAAAAGCAAATTCTGCAAAAGCAAACAGTTGAGCACATTTTTAATTGTACTTCGAACTCCCTTAGACATCACTTCAAAATGTGATGAAGATCACAAAACAAAGCTATAAATAGCCAACAGGCTGCAAGTGTTAAAGAAATTCAAAATAACGACTACAGGACTAAAGTAACAAGACCATTGTTCGATGCTGGTTTAAAGGTACTTAATTTTGAAAGGAAAAAATGACCACGCAACCCATCTGGTGTGTAAGGGGATACTGCACCTCAAGTTTTGGGTTTCTTGTTACTAGCTTTGGTGGATGAGAAATAATAAATAAAAAGTGAAGACGGTAACATGATACCCGAACGCTATAAGGTTTCGTCTAGCCCACCTCTTTACACTTTTCCAAAAAATACAAGAAAACACAGATTGTACAACTGAAGTTATAAACTTATAACTTCATTATTTGTTTTGTATGGATCGTGATTATGAAAAGGACATCTAAATAATTGTACGACAGAATATTTACTGTCCAAAGAAAAATATTTTACATTAAACGTGCCTATGAGATTATTATGCTTAAATGTGTATTTGACAAAAGGTTGCTCGTTTCCGGTGGGTTATCTACGAAAGTTATCAGAGGTTCTTAATTTTTTTCCCGACCTATACCAACATTATCAGTCCCAAGTCACGTCATCTACCTACGTGTAAATCGGCCAGTCCTATGGCTTATCGTTCTGTTCTCCCGAGACCCGAGTCTTTTCTTGTTATTGTAGATGCTTTAATTCCCAAAGGTATGGAACAAAGTTTAACCAGTAGATAATAAATCTATTCGATGGATATTGTTATTTTAATAAATAGTATTAATGCCTTATTCAGAGAGCATCATTCGGTTGCCGTTCCCCTTCTAAACGAAGTTGTCGTTTAGAGAATTAACAATGAAATATTTCAATAAACATCTAGCGTCGGCGCTATAAAAAATAAGGGCTCGCGTCCTTCCCGAAAATATTCTTTATGTAAATACTGTTGACACTCGGGATGATGTGGAGTGAGGCCTAAATAAATTTAATTTCACGGCTGCTTCGAGCGGAGTTTTTAATCCGAGCGAGTGTAATATGTCATCCCGGGCAGGTGTGGCTCAGGCTAAAACACGATCCCTCTTACGTGATGAGAATAAAAGTGCTTAATTAAAATTTCATTTCGTGGCCAATTTAGACGAGAGTTGCTTTGTTTCAATTAGAGGATTTGGTTTATTTTAATTTGAAGACGGAGACCGTTTGATTGATGTTGAAATAACCACGTGAGATATGTTTATAAATGGCTGCAAATAGTAATTACTAATTAGTTTTGTCTATTATTTCTTTATAGAAACTTAACTTTGTTGCCAATATAGGATAGAATCAGGCGTTACTTTGTGGAAGTACATGATCATTTCTTGCTTTGTGGCCAATTTTAAATAGGTGCTAATCGGAATCATGATTAACTTGCAGTCGGATAGCGTTTTACGAATAAATTATAAACTCATATCAAAATTTGCAGAGTCGGAGATAAAACCTTCATCTCTCGGGAATCGTGACCTGATATTTCTCTGCAGTTTTTGATATAAATATCTTTTTTAAAAATTCGGCCTTCAAATGTAAACACTATTATATATTCTAAATCAAGCAAGCTGAGTTTGTGATTGCAGGAATACAATTCGTTTTGCTTCGCTTTGGATACATTCTTATTGCATTATTAATATTTCATGTTATGACTACTTTAGCCATGTAATGGTTTGTTTTTAATTCTGAATAGAAGCAGTGTTGTTATATGGAAATATCCTGACTCTATACCCGCCTGCCGATGTTTTTAAACAATCATCTTACAGTTAATATGCAAGCTCTGATATTGTTACAGCAGTTTATATTTTACTCTACTCTTTCATTTCAGTGAGTTGTATTGTCTTTGTATCATTAAATTGAGTATTATTCTAACAACTAAATAGTATTCTTCATAAATAACTGTTTACTATAATTTATACGAATATGCGTGTTTTTGTTATAGTATTTGTGTGTCTTCAATAAATACCTATACCTTTTCTGCGATACAAGTACTTGTAGGTAGTTGTTTTTTGATTGCATATAGTTTCAGTTGCTTACTATGTATCAACTATCAATCCGCTGCCAGGCAAGGAATTGCTTTTCCATTTTCTTTTCTATTTTATGAGCAATACGAGACCTATAATTGACTCTCGTAAGAATCTATCTGATCTCATATTCACTCATCGATAATACCTAATCCAGAAATAGACTTAAAATTGCAAAATTGCTGCGCCATGGATGTTTTTTTTTTGCAAGCCGAGATAGCATTCCTATTGATACTGGATACGCAATCATCAGTAGTTGATTTGGTGCGGAATCCATTAAGGTGATAATTGGGTGGGCGTTCCACTGAACCATTACTGAATGCCGTACGTAACGTACGTGTAACTGGAACAGTAAGACCACTTCAATAAGTTATACATCGACAGTATTCTTTAGCCCTAGGAGTTATAAAACCGTCGTCTAAAAGAAATCCTTGATTACGTTTAGATTTACAAATATACAATGCTAAATAGTGTTTATAACTATTATTATTATTTTCATCTAAGGGTCATCGATTATAGTCTTTAAACTTTTGAGGGTATTTTAAGTTTTTAATGTTATTTTTAGAAATTACGACGTTTCGACAGTGATAGAAAAATGCGAATTTGAAGATCTTGTTTGTTCGTTAAATTCTAGTACAAAGTCTTACGACTAGTCAAGACTCTACCAGTGGTTCGGTTCATCGGATTGCCTAATTGTGAGAGAGCAGAAATGATTGGAGATATATCAGTAGCAAAACAAGCAGGCGCGACATCCAGGTCAGTAATAAAGCTCAGCTGAATAAATAGATCTTTATAAATAACGCGAAACCGACCTGCGACCAACGAACGCCATTCACCTTCCAAGCGGACAATTTGTAATACCTACTGTGGCTTTTTCTCGCGGCTTTACTTGCGTAAGTTGCAAGTACTTGGGGTTCTATTAAAGGCCGCTGCATACATAACGTGCACGGGACGGGACGGGACGTGGACGGGACGGGACGTGGAGTTTTGGAAACATCGTTTCATAGAAAATGTAAGCGACTGTGCATACGTCACGGAGCACGGACGGGACGGGAACGTGCCACGCGCGGAACGGGAAAAATATCGTCGGCGACGATGTTTAGCACGTCCCGTCCCGTACGTGGCCCGTCCCGTGCGTGATTCCGCTGCGTATGCACAGTCGCCCCGTTCGCTCCGGAGAGCTAAGTAGTGATGTTTGTGTGACCTACGAAGCAAAAATGGACGAATGGAAAAACTAATTGAGTGTGTACGATCATTGAAAGTATTTAGACACCAAATATAAAAATTATCTGTGGCGTAAAATTGCAGTCAAACTATCACTCACTGAAAACGGTCAGATTTATTTTATTAATTTATTGCATTGGTATCTCTACTTATATTTTAATATGTAATAATAATTACAGTTGAACTTTTTATGCTCAAATCAATAGGTATATAGTATCAACCTTTGACGACCTCCCTGGCGCAGTGGTGAGCGCTGTGGTCTTATAACTGAGAGGTCTCGGGTTCGATTCCCGGCGGGGGCAATTTAGGAATTTATAATTTCTAAATTGTCTCTGGTCTGGCCTGGTGGGAGGCTTTGGCCGTGGCTAGTTACCACCCTACCGTCAAAGACGTGCCGCCAAGCGATTTAACGTTTCGACACGATGGCGTGTAAAAACCGATTAGGGGTATGGGTTGTATTTACACTGCTATACCCCTTCCAAGTTAGCTCGCTACAATCTTAGAAAAATCCATCTTTCCTTGTTCACATCACTAGCACGTTAGTTCTGAGTTATTGCCACGTTGCGTATGCATTAAAAATTCCCGTCCGTGTTTACTAACCACGTCCGGGCCACGTCCCGTCCACGTCCCGTGCACGTTACGTATGCAGCGAGCTTAATTTTGACTTTAATTATAATTGTTTTTGCTGTTTCGTCTACAAAACAATCTCGAACTGATTTATGTAAAAGTTGCTTCTATTCAGACAGGATAATGGATAAGAATTAGTTTTTATAACTGTCAACCAGATTTCTGAAAGATTCATTGATTAAAAAGCACCAAACTTCGCTTGTACCTACGGGGGATTCTCAGGATTGCTTGAGAGAAGAATTAAAAAATTCCACACTGTTTGGATTGGATATTGGAACATGAAGTAAAACAAGTGTAACTTGCCCATTATAATTATTATATTAAGTATAGGTGGGTGATTATACAAAAGTTGGGTAACTATTGAGGATATTTTGTTTACTATAGTTATTAAATCAAATTTCTACAAATTCGGGTGTATATGATGTCTAATCTAATGAATTTATTGTTCCCAATCGGGCCAGTCACTTTTTTAAGTAGATTGTGAGATATTTCAAATTTTCAGAATTTGATCGCCAGAAATTCAATTTTGTAAGAATTATAATGAAATTTAATAAAAATGAGTACAAATATCTTAAGATTTAATAATGGCACATGTCTTTTAAGTATTAAAATCACTTAGTAACAATTAAAAATAATTATTAATATGTAATACTGGGAATCATCTTCTAAAAATTTCTGCACTAATCCTTAAATTTAATTTTGCTATTATTTATTTAAACTGAAATATAAAATAGAAATGCTTTTGAAAAATATGAGCAATTAAGATAAAAGTGCTCTAAAACAAAAAACATCAGTATTTTGGAAACACAAAATACTCTGGCGAAATACCTGACAAAGGACTGACGCCAACGGACTGATGAAAATGACATAAATTTGAGGTAATACGCGGAACTAATGTTTTTTTTGGTAATTTCGAATATCAACAATGTACATATTAACAAATCATAGTTAACTATGTATAAATGGGAATAAACCCCAGATTAACAAGAAAATAACTACTCACCAAAGGACTGAAATTTTGACTGGATCAGCGCGTGTGCAGACGACAAACACAACCCAAGCACTGGTACCTTTATGGCGGCCGTCAAATTGTGTGGTCCACAACTAACTTCATTACCAACATTACAATTCAAACAGGGATTTGACGTTGTGTCAATGATATTTGGCAAGAATTTCAAATTTAAACAACACACAACAGACTGACGAATGAAACTAAACACAAAGTTTCTTATTTTTTTTTAAATAAAGTGGAGATTATTGCATTATGAAAGTTGTAGTATATATTACTGTGTACATCACAGACTGTAGTAAATTAATAAGTTTTCTGAAATCAATGATAATGTTTAATAGATAGTCACTTGATTGCTGGTATTCGGGATTGTGACATGCCAAAGGGCTGACGTTTAAAGCATTTATTGTGTTTTTTTATTAACTTGTATTTAAAATGAAGAGCTGAAATTGGGTGACCAAATAAAGGACTTTTCATTGTTTTATAATAAATTGTAATCTCAATAAAATATAATCAGACTTTGTATATATTGGCTGATGACATTGAGTTACCCAATTTTTGTATATTCACCCAGGTATGTAATTTTGGTGTCATGTAATTTACATATTTGAATAACCACGAACCTTTCTTTGTATTATAATTGATTACGGAACGAGTGAAGTAACATGTAACCGATACGTCAAAAACCCACGCGGAACAACTTTTAAAATTAGTTTCCCGGTAATGTTCCCGGCGGTGATCGATAGTCGGGTTCATTCAAAATAATGGCGAGACGCTCTCCGCTCGATCACGACAAGGGTTTCGTGTTAGCCTTGTGGCAATTTGCTCCTAAATAAATGGAGACGTCAGCGCGACAAAAAGCTTCGATCGATCAGAGGCTGCGCGCACGCATGCGACGTATCTCACGTCACGGCTCACGTGTGAACGAGCTTTACAATCGTGCTGGAGTTATTGCGTATGTGTTACTGCGGCATGTGTGTAATGCCTTTTATGTTTGGAGACAGGTTTTTTACGCTATATGTCGGTTATTGGAACCAACATGATATGAGGGCCCGATATTGCAGGTCCTCCAAAATTGCGGATGATTAGATGAAATGAGACGTTTGTAATGTAACATAATGATGATATTATTTTTAGCTCACTTTTAGCTGTGGAGTTAAAATTCCCGCGAACCCTTCCTCTAAAACCTCAGTATTATAATATTACCGAGAATGGATTACTAAGTTGCGGATGATCATGGATTAAGATATTTTATGACGGAAGGAATTATCAACAATAGAAGGAATGCATAGCTTCTTGTCTCTCCGATAGCCGACCATTGCTGGATATAAGGTCTGTATCTTGGATAGGCTTTCACGTCATGCTTCAATATTGCGACGTTTGTATCCTGCTCCCTGCGACTCGTTTAATTTTGTTGGTCGACCTAGGACCAACACTGCATACTGCATATGTGGTTATCCATAAATTAGCTCTGTAAATATAGAAAGTTTCATCCGTTTACATTCTACAGTTAAAACGATTATTCATTTGACCCCGACTGATATAGAGGTTAAAATTTCTGGAAAACGGTCGGACACGGTCGTCGGTAAGATTCCGGCAAGTGGCGGACGCCGACGTCCCGTCACGGCGTGTCCATCACCTGCCAACTCTGACGAGTCAGTTGAAGAGACGAGACTCTGAACCCGGTTCAAACTCAGTTAAAATCTGACAGCTCCCAACAATGATCGATGATGCTCGGCCAAATCTGAAGCTAAAATAACCTCACGATATTCGAGATTTCATCACTTCATTCTTCTAAGATTAGTCGGAATTTTCTGACTCTTGCCATACTTTCTGGTGAAGTGAAGTGAGTCGATTGTAGGTTTCGTAGCTTTTTCCAAATTGGGAAATTGGTATATATGTAGTATAATCTGATGGGAGGCGAATCCGGTCCATAAAGCCGTAATTAGTAAATTGATAAGTAAGCTTTCGTTCCTAAGTGACAAAGTGCTACTCCCTTTAGGTAAAACACCTTTTTGATTGCTTAATCCTAGATTATTACGGGAAGAGCTAGGGAAGGCAACAATTTAGTAAATGGTGTCAGTAATTCTGCTGTAACTATTGTTTCAAAACGAGAATATCCGACCTTGGCCTTGCATTCGCTGCAATTAAATATGTAGGACTGGGCACTAGGCAGATGTGCACCGTGTGCCAGATGACTTGTGGGTAAAATTTCTTCTTTTAGATCCTTCCAAAGTCAGCGTGGCAGGCCGAGGCAATGTTGATGTGATGAATTGCTTATATGTATTATATATTATACCTCTTCAGAAAGGTGGCCCAAGGAAATGTCTCCTTAGTAAGGAGAAATTATAATTCGGCTTTCGACTAGTCGTAGAGTCGGGCAGTACGAGGTAATTTGGTTTAAATTAGAATCTTCTTCTTTAGCAACCATTTGGGCCAGTTGAACTTTATTCACTACGGCCTTCAACAGTGAGTCAGATTAGAATAACGGGTACAAAATTGAGGGATGCTTTGTTTTTCTTTCACGTCCAGATCAATACGCCGAGTCTCACGCTCTCGTAATGATGGTCGGTTTTAATAATCCATGAAGTGGTTATGTCTCAGCGTGACACCGCACCAGGCGTAATATTTGAACTCCTGTTGTGATGCCACACGACCGCTATTTTATTTACCGCCAATGTTTATTCAAAGCTCAAACAAAACATGCCACATATAGAGGGGGGACATGCTATACGCAACTTTCTCTTTTGCACAGAATAAGACCACCGGGCCTGGTCTAGTGGTAAAAATGTAACTACGACAAACTTGTAAATAAGTCTCCATGAATTCTTGATATATTGTTGTTATTTGCTTTGCTTTGAGAGTAAAGGTTCAATGATTGAATCAAACCAATGTGTCCGGCTTGGGTTCGCGGGTGGCGTTTACGGTAGCAATTACATTCTGCAAGAGTATAAAAGGGTTTGCATCAACGCATCATGCGGCATGCATGTGATAGATTTTAAGCTGCGGGAAATCGAGATAACAACTACATATTAATACTTTGTCAGGATGAAAATACTTCAATAATGAAAACTGAATGAAAAGTTATGTTTTCCTGAAATATTGTTTCATGGAACAGCCTTAACTCTTTACTGAAATAATTATTACAAGTATAATAAATGTAGACCTGAAAGATTCTCTCACATATCAATTCATGAACTGGCTCTATGTCAACAGCTATCATTATAGTAGGGAGAATAATAAAACATCAGGTATTAGAACAAAACTCAAAAACGTATATTATGTTCTTTTAAATTTTACTTTAAAATAACTCTACCGCCAGTTCGGAAAATAGCTTTTCTGAGGAGGAAAAGAACTGACGCAAGAAAAACCCCCTCAGTGGCACAAGGCTCTTTTAAATGATTACAAGGTACACACATTACTCATTTAAACTTCAATTATTACAGTTTCTCTTTTACATTACGAACTTTGCCACATTACGATTCATTATTTCGTTACAAACTTACAATACTAGTTACTTACGTTACCAGCAAACTTAACCACAATAATTCTCTACTTTACACATCGAAAAGGGTTACAAAAATATACTTATCTTTTATAACACAATGCACAGACACCAAAGAACCGATGTAGTGGCTTGCCACGCGGATAATGTCTCGAGAAAGCCTAGCGCCGTCGCTCCGTAAAACCCGTCCAGTTTACATCTATCTCCCTTCCACTTATTAGTGAAATAGGGAAGTCAAGCGGCATCTCTCACAACCAGAAATTATTCTTTTTAAAGATTAGTTAAATAATAAGAGTCAGTATACGTCTATTGTTCCAAAGCCGCCCGTTTTACGAAAACAAAGTAATAAAGCTATAGATCTTCTGTCAGAAAGCGATTTAAAATTAAGTTGAATATTCCCAGGAAGTATTATGTATTATGTATAAGTATTATTATAATGACGTAATTCCCCATATACTAACACATGCGTGATCACTTTGTCCAGATGAGGCATCTTTATTCGTGATTCCATTCGCGTTTTTGAACAACTACAGTCAATTGGCATGAAGGCAGAAAAAGTGCTTGTATTGAGGCTTGAAACAGGGCAAGTAAACACCAAATAGTCTGGCTGTGACACTTGATGGAACGTATAAAAAGACAGATTTACCTACGCTAACGCTGCTTTCACGTTTGATTAAAGAGAGACTCATCTCTACTCCCTTCAGACGTATTGCTTGATAAATTGGGTCCCATTAGAGGCGAGGCTGTGACAAAAATTCTTTAGTGTGAAACGTAATTGAATAGGCGGATGGGAAGAGACACGCGACCCCTAAAATACGAGTAGTTATTATGGTTATTGCAGATATAAATACGCGGCGAACTATTGTATGGGACTAAAGCGCATTTATTAAACAATACAAAGCGCGCCACTAGCGCTATGCTAAAAATCACTGTCATAATACAGCATAATGTTTTCTCATCTGAAATATCTAAATCGTAAAGTGCACTTTAGTTGAAAGTAATTTCTTTCAATGTTGAAATGTTATATCGTCGTACGTGTACTTTATTTTATTATACACACATACAATATGTACACAGTACACATATAATATTTAATATTTGGGGTTGTAGATTTTTTTTAAAGAATATCAGCCAAGAAGTTGACTAATACCCTCCTATCCCTTCCAAATAATTGGAAAGCTTGTGCTAGGAGTGGGTACGATAATAGTGCAACGAGTGGGCCATCTAACAGTTAAAGAGGACGTCTAACGTTTGATATAACGACGTCGATTTATAAACGTTAGGTACATGTCCAAGAGAGGGTCTATTGTTACTTTCATTTATGGGAAAGTTGGGATAGATACGAGTATATACCAGTTGTAGAACTTAGGCAGAGTGTGGGTGGAGTGTAGAGACCACACGCATGCCCCACTAACTCTCCCTACGCAAATACATGAACGAGGCGTCAGCGTTAACCATGCTTATGGATACCTCCTACTAGTTGTCTATCGTCCGAGAGCCCGTCGAGAATTTCGAGGAGGTGCTTGATTAAACTAAACGTTAGTGATGTCAATGTGGTGACCGTGGTGATAAAGCGGTTGGTTAAAAGATTGCAGTTGGTTGAGGCAACGTTAAATATTTACTTCTAGCATATTCACTTAAAATTGCTAATTGAACTGAGCACATAGGTTGGTTAAGTTTGGTTGCGTAGAAGTAAGATGAGTAATTTCGGAAAGCTTTCCATGATGTAGAAAAATTTGAAATTACATTAAATGTAATAGAGATAAATGAATAAATTTCATTCATTCATCATAGATTGTAGTCTGGAATAACACAGGCTACTTTAGACTACTTTTAATCCCGGAAAATAAGAGAGTTTCCGCGGGAATTCAAAAACCACAATCCACGTGAACGAAGTCGCAGCCATGAGCTAGTAGCTAATATTTCCGTGA
Organism: Hipparchia semele; assembly: GCA_933228805.2. NCBI lineage: Eukaryota > Metazoa > Arthropoda > Insecta > Lepidoptera > Nymphalidae > Hipparchia > Hipparchia semele. The sequence continues at coordinate 13,054,017 of OW121710.1, read as the reverse complement.
TTAGGTACTCATCGGTATCCCATTCAAATGAAAATGAAATAAGTTTAGGCGTTATTATTACTTCCAGCTTTTATTAAGCACCTCTTATAAAAGGCTCGTCAGCTCTCGGGCTACAAACTAAGCCTACTATTTATACTTATGTACATAATCACTTAGCACGGTGGGGCTAATCAGTACGATACACGGTCTACCACTATCAATACGAGATTCCACTCTTCCTCTTGTTAACATTTCGATAACGTTAAGTACTTTTAGCCATCAAAATCTTTTGTTTACTCATCTCATTTATGTAACTAGTTTCTTTGTTATGGCTACTGGCAAACCGTAAATAACGCTTAAGAATTTTCAGTCTAATGTGCGGCTAAAAGGAGTTAATATGACGGCGTTTAAACCAAGAATGAAGGTACGTTCAAGAGTGACAGAAAGAACGAGGAAATGACACTCCATTTTAGGCTGTTCCTTCATTTTCTGCAATGTACTTACTGAATAGATTAGTCAGAATCACAATGTAAGTAGATGCACACGTGCAGCACCCATAGGTATGACCTGACCTAATATAACAGAAAAAAGACGAGTTGGAAAATCAAAGCCTTTTTAAAGTCTCAATAGCCCAACGGTTAAAGATGCGGACTGAAAACTGAAAGGAGTTCGATCCCCACCCGTTGTACTAATATCATACCGAGTTCTAACACCTTTCCGCCTATTTGGTGGGGAGAGAAGAATATGAGTCAAGTTCAGCGTGGTTAATATTTTAAAAAAAATAAGTCACAATAGTGTGACGATTTAATACCCAAAGCTGAGAAACAACGGTTAGAAGACATAAAAGGCAGAAACTGGGGGGGGAGGCCCAATGAAAAGTAAAATGTAACTAGTAAAGGAATAAGGAAATACAAGTAGGTAATTATAAGAAATAATTGGTCGCATAATCGTGTTGATAAGACGATGACGACGTCGACGCCTATATATATTCAAAGGTTAGAAAAAGTTGACTCCAACAAAAATTCAATGTTGTCACAAATCAAGGACCGTGAAATATGGCTCGCATTGCTGCATCACGATTCACGACAATACAGTATTTAGGGACAAGGACCGAAAATAAACAAACGGACACAATTGGGAAATAAAATACGTAGTCACAAAGCACGGGCCAAACAGCACGTCATAATAACGTAGTGGCTTTTGTGCTATCGGCTGTAAATCATACAGTTCTTTGAGGAGAATGGCGTATCATAAATAACGTACCCGAAATTCGACTGCCTTGTACCCTTGTCCCCTAGTACCAGTTTAATAGTTTTCTAAAACGAATTTCGATATCATGGTTAAGTTCCGATATATCTTATAATGTCGACATACAACATCGACCTCGGTTAAAATTTTGTAAAGTATAGATTTATAGTAGTATTAGTAGATAGATAAAGAATCTACGGCTTTTAAATAAGTACCTGTAGTTTTATTTTACTCTGACATTGAATATCGAATTTTTCCGAAGCCATAAAGTTTTTCGAGTTGAGTGGACTCGTGCTTAGAGGGTGTGTGACGTTTTTTTTTGCGAGAAATCAAATGGTAGAACAAATTAATGAATGAGATCGAAGCTAACTTTTTTGTTGTCCATGGACATGCCGTAAACGTTAACCGAATAGACGTTCTTTGAAATGTAGTAGACTTCTTAACTATATGTGAATTTTACTCGCACTTAGATACGGGTAATCTTAATTTAAACTACGTATAAAGTGTTACGGTTGGTAATCAATAGAATTTAATAGTGTTTCGGTTTAGAGTAAGCTGAACCGTTGTAAAATATTGTACTGCAGCCCACTCTCGATTTTTATGGGTTCTCAAGAAAGCAATTAAAGTTGAGCATTATGATAGTATCGAAGAGTTTAACGCGGTCGATGTTGTTACGACTGCGAGCTTAATGGTTCATTGCACCCCTGAATAAACAAGCCTATTCGAAGTTAAATTTGCTTACACCGGATATCGTTTCCACTTGAACGAATTCATCTACAATATCTTTAACTGTAGGGATAGTATAAGATTTACTTCGATTGATGGTATTCGTATTCGATATCATAAACGTCAAAGTAAAATGTACTTTAACTGCATTGATTTGAAGTCACAAATTCAGTACAACTGATTTAATTTGAAGCGTATACCGTATACATAAACGTATAAGATTGAATGCACTAAATTGAGCTCTGATTCAATGCAGTTATGGTTAATTTTACTCTGTCACTAAAGTCATCGAATACGAAAACGATCAATCGAATTAAATCTTATACTAACCATACTGAAGTAGTGTTTACGGATTCATAGTTGAAACGTTAACTACATCATGAAACTGTATCACACACTCATCTCTCACAAATGAGAATTCCACAGTTTCTATGAACCAATGGTATAACGGCCCACTAGCAGTCCGCAGCGGCGCTTTAAGCAATCCGAGAATTTTTGAAAAAATATATCCGTTTCGATATTGTACCTACCTACAAAAACTAAAATGTCATTTCTCGCCTCTAACGATAAAGGGAAACATGAGGAAACCTGCATGCCTGAGAGTTCTCAAAGACGTGTGAAGTCTGCCAATCTGCAAATCGTCAGCGTGGTGGCTTAAACTCTTCCCATTTTGAGAGGCAATGCCCAGTAATGAGCCGGCGCAATGAGCTGAGACTTGGGACGATCCGGACAAAGAAGTGATTTTTACCAGAAGGAAGGATGTGACTGACCTAACTATTTTATGACCAGTAAATCACCCCGTTATGAGTCTCAAATAATAACGTTTTATTGGTCGCTGTCGTGGAGGAGCCGATGAATGCCTACTTACCTACAGTTTATTGTTGATGCAAGCTTCCCGAGGTTTATGCGTTTCCCCTGAGTTTATTGCTAATGCAATGTGACTCGAAATGGGTTTCAGATTCCGTGGCAAACATGTTGAACAGAAACGTTCTGTTCGTAAGTAATTTTACATTCTAGGCAGTAAACCATACATTTGCATTATAAGTAAGAGAGCGTTTTACTAATTTTAAGTTTCAAGTGCTCAAAGCGTGTCAAACAGGTTACAGGACCCTTTTATTAAACAATTACTTTCTCTCTGTCATTCCGTCTGTCTTTCATAGGTAGAAGTTTACACCTTCAGCCGTCTCTATCAAGAAAAATTCATTCGTCTCCACTGAGCACTACTGAGTACAGGTTTCTTCTCGAATTAGAAAGCTTAGGACATAAATTGGATCCACCTGACTAACCAAGTGCAGATTGGCAGCCTTCACACATTGTTGAGAACATCATGGACAACTCTCAAGATGCAGATTTCCTCAGTGGGCCGGTGATTGGTTTAAATGAATGAATGAATGAAACTACGTGGTGGTCTCCAATAGATATACAAACTTTTGGAGACCACCATGCAGTGTACCTACTACACAGCGGGTACTTCCTATTTCAATGTATTTTAAAGGACCAGGATAATATAAACAGAGAGGAGCAAAAGACAAAATGGAAATAAGCAAACATTAAAAAAAACTTTTATTTACATAAAATATCGTCCTTCCAGCAACTGCCACAACATGGAATGGATTGATTGATCATTGAAGGTTCTATTAAGCAAACATCGTTCGAAGTGAATTCGCATGTCTCACAGCATGCGGCGCGGGTGGGTCGAGACGGGGTCGCACCGGTGCCGTGCCCCCCGCAGCGTCCCAGCCCGCATGCCTCTAAATCTACATTTTGAATTTAAAATAACCTTATTGTGACAGGACCCACAGCTTCTATTACTATTTTGAAATGTATAGTCATTTCAATTGAGGCCTCGATAGCCTAACGGTTTATAGGGCTGAAAACTGGAAGGTTAGCAGTTCGATTCACACTTGTAACGCTATTGTTGCACCCATTCCTAATACAAGTTTTACGTTACTATTTCCCCCACTGGGTGGACGCACGATCTCAGGCGAGTTGCTGGCAGCCACTGGATAGCTGCTGGCAGGCACAAGATTGTTTTCTTTGAGGATTCTTTCAGCTGTGGATGTCTAACGGTTGAGATGATGATGATGATGTTAGATTTATATTTATTCGTCATCGTGTGGCTCAATTTTGTGCCCAAAAACGCTCACTCAACATTAAATCAACAATGGAAATATTTTCTAAGCAAATATCGATACTAAATATCCGAGAAACCCTCGCGTTGAACAGTAGATAGAAGTTGTTTAATGAGAAAATATACTTTTGGGAAGCATTCGTACAATACAAATATTGGCTGAATACGTTCTTAAGTTGCGGGTGGACTAATGTTTGGTTAACTATACGGTTCGATACTAATAACGTCTGAAGCTGGATCGGATATACCTTTTTTTATTTAAATACCTCATAATTACAACAATTTAATGAACTAAAGCCCAAATTATCTACGGGAAATTCAAAACTGTAAAACGCACACCATTGGTTACAAAGAAAAATGACGTTAGTAAACATGTAAACAACAGTTTTCAGCAATATTCATTTATTCTTTACGTCATTCATGAATATGAGTACCTAATAATAATAATTCACGTATAATAAATTCATAAATTAAAAATATAAAAAAGGCATGTAATTAAACAAGCTTCTATTTAATACCATTATTGGCTTCTAAATTACTAAGTCAGCTTCAACTAGTGAGCCTCTAAAAAATATAATTTTAGCATCTATATTTATAACTTAGCTTCAAACCGTGAACTCCTAAAATACTCAAATATTAGCATCAAATAATACACCAAATCTTCAACCACATTTTTAATTTTTTTTTGTGAGAAAAATGAAATAAAAAATGTTTCTAACTAAATAAAAAAACGTTTTTTTTTTTGATAAAATGAAATTAAAAAAATGATTGTTTTTAAATTTAACTCAAGATAAATACCTACACATAACATTATAACATTTTTGAAAAAAAAAATCAAATTTTTTTCAACTTTTTTTTAGTTTTAGGTAGGTTTACGATCCCAACAGAACCTAAGTGCCCGGCCTTCGGCCGGGCACCTGAATATTCATGTATAACCCTAACCTAACCTAACTTTAGTTTAAAGAAAAAATTATACAAAAATAATTGCAATATTAACACACTAACAACAGAACAACAAAAAAAAACAAATGCATGTTTTGAATGGCGCTCTCTGATTGGTGCAAATAGCCATAACCAACGAGATCGTGCAAATTGCCAGTCGCATCCGTCTCACTCGCACCAACGAAATCGTGCAAATGGCCAGTCGTATCCATCTCACTCGCATCAAATCGTGCAGTGGCAGTGGACAATAATAAAAATAGTGGCTCTTTATTTGATGCTTTCTTTGGAATATTTTGTGGCCATTGTGAAGAAGCCGAGTTAGTATATTAGAAGCTTCATCATTTTCCCGTTGCTGAGTTATTAAATTAGAAGCTAGGTTTTGATGCCAAAAAATAAATTTTGTTGGTCGACTTATTATATTCCTATAAAAAAATGCTTAATGTTTACCTTATTATGAAATGGTAAGCGGAGAGCTAGGTACACTTAAAAATTGAAATTTTCGATGGTAAATCTGGAATGTGCGTCATTTCCATGATTCGTAAAGTCGCTACATTTCGTTTAGCTTTATTTCTGGATCGGATACATAGCTACAGTTCGTATCAATAGCATTAATGGGTAGAATCGTTTATTTAACCGCTCGTAACTTTACTTGTTACGACCGTGTGTGGATTTTTAAGCTATTACAAGCGACCGTACTTATCATGCCTTTGTTAGTATAATGTTTTGTCTTATCTCATTGTTGTTTCTCAAGTTAAAATTGTACTCCTTTGTCGACATTTTTATCTTTTTAATCGTTGTCCGTCTCGCATTTTAGATCATCTTTTGCACGAACCCTCTAGGTACTTGTTGGACTCATATCCTAATAATGTCCATCGTGTTGAGGGAATAAAAATGATCATTCGAATACCATATCCTCAGTTTCTAATATAAACAGCCGTTCGTGTCTCACAGAAGCTGTGGCTATCGACATTCGTGATCTGGCAAAATACGGCGATGTGGGATGAAGTCACGTTTTCCAGAACAAAAGGACAAGCAAAGATGTTAATGCAAATAAAGTGCCATATATCTCCAACGTGAATTGACTTTTGCAGCTGCGAGTTTGTGTCCCGCAATATTTTAAGTTGGAAGATTTTAAAATTACTTCATAGCGTGGTAGGATAGGTACGCGTATATAAATATCAAAGAGAACAGTAACTTGAAGAGAAGCGTGGGTGAGCATACTAAGTTATATCTTGAGAAAACAGAAATTACAAATAAAAAACATTATTTTATTGTATATTTCCATATATGTCTTTTATTACCTAGTGCCGATTTCACCAACGTCGATTGACGGTTAACCGAGGAGTAAATTGGGCATTCTGAGAGTTTTTGTATTTAAAACCTAACAAAATATCAAAATTCCACGGTTAAACTTTACTCAACGTAAGTGCAATTGGCGTTTACTTTAATTGGTTGAAGTTAACGGCATTTAATTCTGTCCATTAAAAGACAAGGTTTAATCAGATTCTAAGCTTTCCAACAAAAAGCAAAGAAATTTTAATTCGGTTTGTCAATTTTATTCAATTAAGTATTTTTTTACGTCTGAGCAATATGATATTCCGTAAGACCTCTATTTTCCGCTTCATTTGAATCTGAGGTTTTTTGTACGTGGATACGATCGTTTCTTATTGGACGTTTATTTTCGTCTGTAACACGCTTTCTTGTTGATCGTTTTTGAATGCTACCGATAAACTGGAAGCAGTCATTGGGTATAGTTTAGCATAGCGTGGTCGCCGTAGGATTTTTATTTAGCTTCTTTAGCAATGTCGTGACTTAGAGGGCGGGAAGCAAATAAAAGGTAGGTGCATCGTGCGGGTTGCTCTTTATCTAAATCCTATAAGACTCGTTCATCCTTAATTATAACGGAAAGCTCGGTAGTAGCTTGGATCGCTGGAAGGCTCATTATAGAGGCGGTACTTGTTTGTTTTAGAATCAAGTTTAATTACCACCAATTGCTAGTTATAAATTCTAATTTATGGTCACCATATGCTGTTATTATGGAGCATTAGAAATTTAATAATATTATGATACCATGTTCTGCTTTAGGTGTGTATGCCATAAATTCAATTAACTCATTCTTTTAAAAATAAAGCGGTTCAGTTATAAAGATAAGCGATTTCGCGGGATTCTTGGGTTTATAACGAGCTATTGTGAATATATCTGACATCTTACACAGTAACGACTAAAGTAAATTACTCGTTGCAGATGTTTTAGTAGCGATATGTGGGAGTATTTGCAGGATGAGAAATTATTGTTGGTTATTCTTTTATGTTGGGAAATGAGATTGGTGTTTGGTTGAGGCGAAGTTGACTCGGACTGATTGAAGGCAATTCAAATTCGAGCGGTTACTCGAAGATGCTTGTTGGGATAATACGAGCAATCTATCTCGCGGTAGTCGCTCCATGATGGATCGCTGATGGACTCACGACTCGTTCCGTTGTTTTGCTCTATTGATAATAATAAGCGTTCACCCGCTTGTTCAATCTTATTAGTGCCTTGTTACGTTCCGATGTTTTTTGTGCAGCTAACAAGATTGAATGTTGTTTTGAATATTGAGAAATTGTTAAACGGTATATTTGTTCTTGCTATTTTATTTTATATAATTATAGTCACTTGAATACGTAGGTAATTTGTCTTAACGAAACATTTTTTTTTCAATAATAAATAATTAGAAGAGAACTTAAAGATAAATTTTGAAATTTTTTTTAAGACTCATTAATAATTTTGTTGTGACCATACTCTAAATCTTCAAAACATAATTAGTAATGACTTGAAATGGTACTTGTACCTACGTGTTTAAAACAGATGATGTTATCGAGGTATTCCAACGATGCATGATGTTCTCTATTGACATCCGAGACTTGAATATTACGAGATATCGCGTGCGTGGGCTTCGAATGCAGTAGATAATATCTCGTACGGGGTGTCTTTTCCAGCTTTCACCGGCGCGTCAGCGGATGCCCAATGGGCGCTGTTGTGACAGCCTCCCACGCAGCGCCTGATCAAGAGTTCTGACCGCCCTAGGCTAATTATGAGGACGCGCCCCCGCCAGGTGTGTTACGGACGGCTTAAAAAGTAGTAAACGAGTAGAGTAGCAGTGTGAAAATTTTAACATGGTTGAAACTACCTATAAAAGTTTTCAGATCGATCTGCAAGCGAAACTAACGTTGTCCTTTAATCTGCATGACATTCAACCTTAGGGTGGCAAACTATTTTTTAACCTGACCGTACATAAAGCCAAAGTACCTCACGCATTATAAGACCAAAATCATGACAGTGCTACCAAGTAGAAAACCAAATCCATGTTGTGTTTGGCTGCATGACTTGTATTGGCTTAGTTTCTATAGACAACTTAGTTGCTATTGCCATTGACCATGAGCGTGGTCATCTAGTGTGTGAAGTTGCTTCGACTTGAGTAATTTTTAAAGGCATGTAATTAACCCATTAACCGCCAAAATAAAAGCAGCAGTGATTTTTTTACGAAATGTTTATTTTAATAATGTTTATCAATCGAATAAACATAAAAGTATGAAAAAAGTTAAAAAAAATAATTCTTCTACCTTCCAGGGGGGTGTACTCGATTGGGTACAGCGGCGTATTATAGGTGAAAATTTTCGAAACATTGTTTTTCTACACATAATGTTTTGAGACACTTTTTGCATTGCCAGCGAACTCTTGCGTGACATACAACACATCGCAATGGTTTTTCGAGCTTTTGAGGATAATGTCCTATACCATCTTGAGGCAAGCCTGGGACCAGTGAAGACGAAGGCCGAGTCTTGTGTTGTGTTTTCTGGCGCAAGTAGTATCTCGCAATCGAGCGTCGAAACAGTAGCTGATCCATTTTGCTCGTATCGCTGTGGCTCATAACATGCAAACGCCACGCATTTGCAATAGCCATATCTACCATATAGGTAAACAAAACCCACCACCACTTTTTTCCGTGAATTGCAATCCTATAAAGTGAAATTGATTGATCTAATTCATCCACTCCGCCCATATTTTTATTATAAGTTTGAAACAGCTTTGGTATATTGACATCAGTCTTTTCACGTTGCACAGTAGACCACCGTTTTACAACTCCTAACGGTTCAATGGTGTCATAATTTGTCGCCATCGTACAAACACTATTATCTTTCCATCTCACTAGTAGTATTTCGTTTTGCTTATCAAACCTAAAATCGTACGAGGCTCGATCTTCTTTCTTCATCTCTTTAGTGCTTCTCAGTGGACATTTTTTTGTTCTGTTTTCCCTTATTGTTCCCGTCGCACGATAGCCTTGTCTTTTGAGGTCTACTAAGAGATTATAATTAGTAAAAAAATTGTCAAAAAATATTTGGTGATTTCTTGGATCAGTTCCCAATTTCTGAAGTAACATTTTGACTACTCTTGATCCTAAAGAATCAGAAGAAGCTTCTAATGCTTTTCCACAATAAAAATCAAAAGTATAGCAGTATCCCGTAGAACTTGCTGCAACCCAGTTTTTGTAGCCAAACCGCACTGGTTTTCCTCGAATAAACTGCTTAGAAGGGTGATGGCCAAAATATTTCACCATCGATTCATCAATTGAAATATTCTCATGAATCACACCCCACTGAAGAAATTTATTTATAAGAATATCAGCTAATGGTCGAACTTTAAACATTTTATCTCGGGTGCTACTTGCTTCATCGTTGTTCACGAAATGAAGATTCCTTTTTATATCCCGAAATCTTTGTCTTGACATGGATCTTGATACCATTTCAACACCTACATCTTCATCATAAGACCAATATAAATCTTCTCTGGGTAACTTATGATACCCAGACAATATCAGTATGCCTATAAATTTTTGCAAATCCACAGTCTCTAGTTGAAAAGTGTGTCTGTTATTTTGATTAGCGTATAAAGTAGTGTTTGTAATTATCGAGGTAATCACTTCTTCATCAAATAGTTTTTCAAATATTTGTACTGGGGTGAGGTCCTGGAGCTGTTCTTTTACCTCTCTCTGTTTGTCTAGCACATCAGTTCTTTCTTGAACTGTAGAGGAGTATGTTGGTGAACACTTACGCCATACTGGTTGATCTGGCTGTTGACGACGACTTCTCTTTGCTTTTGCAGCCAAAGGTTCATCATCGCTGCTGTCGGCGCCATCACTGGGAATTGTGGTCTCGTTGCACTTAAAGACCTCTATGTTACCAGGTACATCCCGGGGCAAAGAGGCAGTAACCATGTCCTCGTCGGCACCTTCTTCTTCATCTGTCACGACACAAGGTTCTGGCGGTATTATCGCTAAGTCGTAATCAGCCTCACTATCACTATCTTCTAAAATGGCCTGAACTGCTTCCTCTAAGCCATTGTAATAGTTAGAAAGGTCAAAACGTTTCGAACTCATTTCACTAAAAACCTGAAACAAAAACTGCATTAATTATATGGATTCGGCCGCTGTACCCAACTGGGTACAGTAGTGTTTCAAGAAAGAATTCGTTGTATACATAAATCGCAAAACAGTTATTTACAATTTATTTTATAAATAAGGGTGTAATCTACCAACTAACATACATAAAACGAAAATTGGGCATATAAAAATACAACAAAAGAATAAAACTATGTACTTACCCGTACAAACTTCAACACTGCGAATTCAAAATGCTCTCAGTGGGAATTATTTTGAATACACCCACTAAATCATTATTATTTCCATTCAGCTATCGATCTACTATTGAAATCAGAGGAAAAAACAACCTTATCTTTTAAAGTTTGTAAACTACCTTCAATTTTTTTCCTGTACCCAATCAGGTACAGAGGCGCCAAATGGGTTAAACAAGCTTCTATTCAATACCATTATTGGCCTCTAAAAAAAATAAATTGGCCTCTAAATTACTAAGTCAGCCACAACCAATGAGCCTCTAAAAATACTATTTTAGCCACTATATATTTTGAATATAAGCTTCTAATTTCATAACTAGGCACCTTTAAAATTAAGTGAAGCAACAATAATTATAACTCATCCTACATTGTTCTATCATCAAAATGTACCTAATATTAGCATCAAATAATACAATGTGGCCCCTAAAATAGTAAATGATCACCAAAACTTTAACCACATTTTTACATTTTTTTTGTGAGGAAAATGAAATTTAAAAAAAAGTTTTTTTGAGATATTTGAAATAAAAAAATGTTTGTAACTAAATAAAAAAACGATTTATGAGAAAATGAAATTTAAAAAATGATTGTTTTTAAATTTAACTCAAGATAAATACCTACACATAACATTATAACATTTATGAAAAAAAAATTAATTTTTTTTTACAGTTTTGAAAAAAAATCAATTTTTTTTAACTTTTTTTAACTTTTTTTTTAGTTTTAGGTAGGTTTACGATCCCAACAGAACCTAAGTGCCCGGCTTTCAGCCTGAATATTTATGTACTACCGTAACCTAACCTAACTTTAGTTTAAAGAAAAAATTTAATTATATAAAAACAATTGCAATATTAACACACTAACAACGGAACAACAAAAAACAAATGCAGGTTGCATCCGTCTCACTCGCACCAACGAGATCGTGCAGTGGCTATTTTCATTAAAAAAGAAGTCATAATATATGAAGGCTGTAGTTGTGGATTAAATTACATTTATTTGAGGAACATAATATGTTGATGCTTTAAAAAATAAAATGCGGCTGAGTTATAACATTCGTGGCTAAGTTAGTAAATTAGATGACCAGATATAAATCAAGGGGACAAGTAATAAATATAGTGGCTCTTTATTTGATGCTTTCTTTGGAATATTTTGTGGCCATTGTGAAGAAGGCGAGTTAGTATATTAGAAGCTTCATCATTTTCCCGTGGCTAAGTTATTAAATTAGACGCTAGGTTTTGTGGCCAAAAAAAAATTCTGTGGCTCGACTTATTATATCCCTTTTTTAAATATTTACACTTCTGTTATTGTTAAAAAAAAAGAGGAGAGGCATCATACAAGTAAAACATTTTTGCAACTGATTAATGATTTATTTGAAAATTATAATACTTAATTAAGTAATTATTATTAGATTATACAAAAGTCCTTTTTCGTGCTTTAGCGTTTGCAAATCTTTCCACAATTTTTTCAAATTTAATAGTTTGTAAAAAATCACTTTCTATGTATATTAGCGAGAGCGCTGCAAGTTTTTGCTGGCGGAGTGTGGAGCGCAAGTAATTTTTTACTCTTTTAAGTGCTGAAAAAGACCTTTCGCCGCTGCAGTTGGTAACACTCATTGTCAAAAAAATTCTTAATATTATCTCCACATTCGGAAATATGCATGAAATATTAAAACTTTTTATAAACTGTAACAAACCCTTTGGGGTTCTGGCAGAAATAGAATGCTCGACTTCGGTATCAGATTTTAAAAACTGCGCCAAATGGACGCATTCTTCTACAAAGGTTTCTTCTAAATCAGTGGCATATAGTTGTTTTAACTCCTTTGCTTTGCTTCTAATAAAATCACTGTCGTCTAGTTCATGCAGTTTCCATAAGAAACCAAATTTTGTGTTTATTGTATTATAAATAATTTGCCGGTTTTTTAAGTGCACTTTAAGACAATCAATAGCTGCATAATAATTATGAACGATGAAAGATCGTCTCCCGTCTAACTCAATGTGCCCCGCTTTAACTTCATCAAAATGAAATTTTGGTTTCTTTCTTCTTCCTACATCTTTTTTGTATGTGGTCACTTCGCATCTCTTGATTGCCTCTGATTCAAAATTTTCGAACTCTTTTTCGTCACGCAACGTATCAAGATAAGCATGTAATGTCTCATAAAGAGTAACAACGTTAGATAAATCAACAGAACTTGCTTGTAGCTGTGCACTAACGGTTTGAAACTTTACGAGCACAGAGTTCCAAAAGCACAACATTATTGTAATTTCTAGAGTTTTAATTTTTTCTAATATTCCTTTTGCTTCTAATTTGGTATCTTTACTTTGATTTTCATCTTCGCAAATAGAGTTTAATGTTTCCAGAACTTGTTTGTATGAACTGTATAAGGCTTTGCTTGCATCTGCCCGCGCACTCCATCGAGTTTTCGAAAGATTTTTTAGTACCGTCGATTTTTCATCCAATTTGGATGACAAAATTTGCCACCTGCTTGTAGATCCAGAAAAAAAATTGTATAGATGTTGTTCCAGTGTAAAAAAAGCAGCTGACTCGTCACTACTTTCCGCGGCAGCCAATCCCACGAGTTGTAGAGAATGGGCTGCACAAGGAACAAAAGTAGCCAATGGATTTACAGATTTAATTCTTGACTGAAGACCTTTGTACTGACCAGACATATTGCTAGCATTATCATAACTTTGGCCACGACAGTCTTGAATATCAAGTTCCAAAGTTTTATCAATTGTCGCAAGAACAGCCTTCTCCATGTCTTCACCTTTATGACCGCAATTGGCTAAAAATGTGATAAAACGTTCGACAGGTTCTCCTTCAGGCAAAATATAACGAATTATAAATGTCAACTGATCGGTGTGTGAAATATCTGGAGTAGAATCAATACTAATCGAATAATATTTTGCTTTTTTTATTTCTGCTATAATCGAAAGTCGAACTTCGTCAGCGAGAAGTAAAATAAATTCATCGATTATAGAGGATGACAAGTACGATGGAGAACCTCTGCCTTTTTGTCCAAATCTCACCAAATGTTCAGCCATGAAAGGATCAAATTTAGATATAAGCTCAATACAGCCAAGAAAATTTCCGTTTAGTGCAGATCCAATAATTTCATTTTGACCGTGAAATGGAAGCCCACGAGAAGCTAAAAACTTAATTGTTTCTATTACCCGTAATAATACATTTCGCCAATAAATTATTTCATCATTATATTGTCTGACTATTTGGGTATCCAGTCGTTGTAAAAGTTTACCTCTACATATAAATTGTCCCAAACATTTACGATGATCCAGAGAAGTGTCATGATCAGTTATCAAGTGAGAATTTTTCCAGTCATTAAATCCACTTTTGGCAAATACGGATGTTCCTCCATATAATTTGCAAGGACCACAAAACACGTGACCTGTGGATTCCGAGTAGACTAACCAGCTTCTCTTTACAGTTTCGCCATTAAAAAGCTTTTTCTCAAACATATTTTTTGATAGAAATCTTTTTTGATTTTTATACTGCCTTTCTGATTTGGAAAAGTCTAATTCTTCGTTTTGTTGCAGTCCATTTTTAACAATATAATCTCGAAATTCATCATTTACTTGCCACAGTGCAGGGTCACTTGACGGAATAGACGACTTTTCTTCTATTAAAATTTCGTCTTCATTGTAGATCCTCGGCGTTGTTGCTACTATATGGCTAGTGTTGGACGGAGAAACGTAACAGTCCGCGGTAGAGGAACCAGGGCAAGAAATAGCTGGCGATAGTGCAGCATTCGTCACCGTTTCGTTCGTAAAAAATGTTTCTAGTTTACGAGTATGTTTTAAAATGTTTTCTATTTTCTTTTCCTTTTCTTTTGCCTTTTTTCTGTATTCTGCTCCACTTGGCTTTTTTACTATCAAACTACTCTCATTACCACTCATAGTCTTAAAAAAATACGGAAACACTAAGGAAACGACAATAAATATCAATCACCAAAAACGAATAGGTATACGCGAGCGCGTTATATTCGTTATAATGCGGACGAACGACGATTTTGAAAGAGATAAGACAAATGAATGAAGCACGGCAAAGTATACTAACTATTAACCACACTGGGGAGTCCCCGCACATCGTTGATATGTTTCATTTCACGCGGCAAGCTGCGCTGTTGCCAGCTCGCCCACTCGCTCGACCACCGACCGACTCGAGTAACAAGACAGTGTTTGTTTTACGCGCGCTTTTTAAATTTCAAAATTTATAACTAAAATTAGGGACTCTCAAGCTCATTTAGTTTTAGTGTTTTGTCTCGGTCTAGTTGAAATATGTAGGGTAGATGCAGTGATGCTAGATTAGTGCATGCGAAGACGTTTCAGCGCGCCCCCCTGATCCTCGCGCCCTAGGCTATAGCCTAATTAGCCTAAGGGTTAATCAGGCCCTGCTCCCACGATAAACTTCATGTTTATGCGCGCGCGCGGCCCGCCATGTTTGTTTTATCTCGATCCACCGTTCGACCGTGTTAATAAATGTCTTGTATTGGAAAAAAGGTTTATCATCCCTTTATTTCTTTTTAAGTTTATGCTCTCCGTATGTTTTATTTAGACATCGGTTATTAATAATAATGGATCCTTCAGGGTCGTTAGATCAAAATTTAAGATCTCCTACGTGAAGTTTTTGTGTGTTTTATTTTTTGTGTAGGTACGTCAGTTGTGTGGGTCCTTTTATTGGCTTACGAGGGGACGTGCCGGTCGCGTCGGTGTTTTATATTCAAAACAGATGCTAGCTAGAGGATGACTGGAAATTAATTTAATTTGTTTTTGTTTGTTGTTCGTTTTTTGAATTTTTCTCATGTTTAAACATTCCCACATTTAAATTTATTGTCATTGTCGTGAGATTTAGTTACTGTAGTTGGTCCTTCATTTGTAATATAGGAACGAACTAGTATGGCATACAACCGGCTGTTACTATTTTCTGAAGAGTCGCTAAATATAATTTTAATTGCGTTTTATATATTGATAGGTACTGTGTGAAGATCACAAAAATGATTGAAGACTACACTTCTTATTCAAGAGGAGGATTATGAAATTAATACTTAGGTACTTTGATTATTATGTGTTTACGGTTATAGAAAACTGAAGTTGCATTGATACTCGTCTTCGACTGAAAACTCTTCCGTCAGCTTCATAAAAAATTTACTGAGTTTATTTGCTAAAAAGTGAAACAGTAATGCTGTTGAATTTAACGAATCATTATGGCACCCGCATTAAAGTAATTACCAGAACTGCGATTTAACATTTTTTTTTTCTATGACAAGATAGCCCTTGACTGCGATCTCACCTGATGGTAAATGACGATGCAGTCTAAGATGGTAGCGGGCTAACTTGGAAGGGGTATAGCAGTGTAAATTCAACCCATACCCCTAATCGGTTTCTACACGCCATCGTGCCGGAACGCTAAATCGCTTGGCGGCACGTTTTTGACGGTAGGGTGGTAACTAGCCACGACCAAAGCCTCCCACCAGACCAGACCAGAGACAATTTAGAAATAATAAATTACTAAATTGCCCCCGCCGGGAATCGAACCCGAGACCTCCCAGTTATAAGACCACAGCGCTCACCACTGCGCTAGGGAGCCTTCTACCTGCCGCTCCCGGAGTCTCAGTTCTGGTCTAGTGGACAGACAGCACGGCTTGTTAGCGCGGCGCGACTAATCGTCCCGGCCACGGTTCCGCTCCGGTTCCATTACATGCCGGTAATTTGTTGAGAACCATGTAATTATCCAATCACACCTATCTCTTGTACTGCACCGCCTCTTTTTTTTTATAACATCTAACTACAATACGTGGATAGGAAATGTGGTTGGTAGAACAGGTTGCATTTTGTTAAATTGAAATTGATTTTTTTTTGTTACTTTTGCTACTCCTAGATGAATTAGAGAACGTTTGTTAGGATACACGTCTTCTAATTCTCGTTTTATATCCTTCGTATTATCTTCTCTTTGTAGTGACACGTCTGTATTAATTGAATTACATTTTGATATTTTTATGGGTAATGAATTTGAATTAACTTTTCTGATAGATAGGTACTTATTTTTGAGGTCTAGAACTTCCTTCAAGCAAAGATAAAACACTTTCAAGTTTCATCCATCATTAGTCTTTAATCATCGCAATAGGGCACAGAATGACGCTGGTTAAAAGCAGATTAGCAAACTTCACAACCTTGAGGAAATGTTGGAGAACTCTCAGGCATTTAGGTTTCCTCACGAACGATGATCGTAAAATATTTTAGTATACATGCATTTCCAACAGAGTCTATCCTGTTAATATTATTTACATAACATGATGCATAGCAGGTGAGGTCAAAATTATTATTCGATCATCCATTTTCCATTCGGGATACGCAGAGTAACATAACGCGCGCACGACGGGCGGTACCCGCCGGGCAAAGCACTCTTTTCCCTTTTGCTTTTTTGCCCATTGTTTACTTTACGGGCGATGTTAAATTTTTATGATTTCCATCGTAACTGACGGCGGTGTAAATTATTTTCTGAACGGCTGCCAACTCGATAATTCTCGGTTGTGCATGCGATTCCTTGCGATTGCTCTTATTTATGAGGCAGTCGTTAAGGTGTTCGATAACAAGATTAATTTCAGCACGGTTCTTTGACATGAGTCATTATATCTGCCTACCTTCATACTCGTGGCTTCTTACCGGTTTCTGTTCGGTGGAATCTAGCTTCGGCTTGATGAGTAGAGTAGGTTCGGGTAGGGTCTGAGGAATTGACAATTTAACTTTCAGAATTTTAAAACTTCCTATCAACGATAAACTGCTGCGTAGACTACAGAATTTTAGAATGCCAATACCTATGTGTTTGCGTTGATTTTTTGTAGATCTGTCTTTTAGATGGACGAGAAAGGAATCAAAAATTCTTCCATCCCTTTTCCGATCATGACATTTTTTTAACAGTTTTGAAAAGTTATTTTACTCTGGTAAGACTCTAGTCTTAGACGACAGTTTAAGGACACATATAAACAGTTATAGTAGGGTCTCAGACGATAGTTTTAGAATATACATGTAGTTGAAGGGTAGGTGTCAACCAGATATAAACAGGCAAGTTAAGCTTCCCGCCGGCGACGTCGAGGGCCCTTCAGAACTCTTCCCGGGCTGCTCTCTTGGAACGAACGATTTAAAATCCCTCCACATTTTTATTTTATTTTAAAATTCAATTGCATTTCCCTGGCTGGAATAAAACGCACGATGTTTTTTGAATCGGACATACCTGATGGCCATAGGTTTTTTTTTGTGTTGGCGATTTGATTGCTATCGATTTTAATATTCCTGAGAGGCTTCCAGTTCTTTTTTAAATTGTTTTCGTTAAAAGAATTCGAATTGATAAACTAAGTCAATCACTAGTGATTTAGATTTGCAAAATAGATGATTTATGATATGATTGGGTATTTTTAATTATATCCTTTTAAGATCTTAGATTCCTCAAATAATTGTACAACAAAATTTGATTTGATTAAAAATGTTTATCAAGCATGAATTTAGTAAAATCATTGTGCCAATTGAAATGTTCTTTCAAGGCTATCAAAAAGAACATGATGAAGAAGAACAAGTTAATGGCAAAATTATGTAACTTCACCTAGTACTTAAATCGTCTAAAATAAGTAATTTTGTACCTCTTTATTATCCTACGGAACATTATGTCCGTGTACCCTCATAAGTTGTAAGGTAAATATCGTCCTCTAGCTTCTGTGACTTCACTAGTTGGTACAAATCCGACGCATAATATGGTGTGGCGAGTTAATATTTGCTTGGAGTTATTTGTCAAGCGGGTACGTATGTTTTGTTATTGGACACCTCTGCTCGACATACCGTTTCTGTTTGAATTACCATTGGCATTACAACCGACCGCGGGTTTCAGGAATCATTTGAAAGTTCTTTGTACATCTGGGAATTTTTTCTTCTTTACTTTTGTCTTTATAGTAACTACTTTTTCATTAATACACTCATTTTAACCCTTCGCGTCGGCTCACTACTGGGTGCGGATCTCCTCTCGATTGAAAATGGTTTAGGCTATATTTCTCACCCTGTGTAAATGTGGATTAGCACAATTCACATTCCTTTGAGAAAATAGTGGAGAACTCGCAGGCATGCCTCGCGATGATTTCCTTCACCGATAAAGCAATCGATATTTAATTGCTTAAAACCGAAATTTGCGCCTGAAATCGAACCCCGGACCACCTGTAAAAAGTATTCACCACTAGGCAATCCTCGCTAACTGCTCTTTATAAGTCCTTATTCAACACACAACTTGCTTTTGTTAAATATTGCAAGTTGCATTTAAAAATCGTATACTGCGTGATGCGTCATCAGCTTATCACCATTTTCTAAGACATTTTTTTTTTAGATCAAATTATTTTAATCCCTCTCGCTTGTAATCGGCGCAGCCTTTGTAGCGCCGAAAATATTTATTTACGACCGTATAATAAACTACAGTAGCCAGGCCGATAATAATCCGAATTCATGTCTTATCAATTCTGATAAATGGGTCGAAAATAAATCTCGTATCGTTATAACATGGTTCTTTGATAACGCGGCCGTTTTTACACGAAGGGCTACCGTGCGATAACCTCTGTCTGGATCTTAGTAATCCCTCTGATTATTATAGTCTGATAACGGTATGGTGCGTAGGTACTGTCTCGAGTTAGTATAAGCCGAGGTTTTACTAGCGACTTTTTGTTTCCAAGCTTTTGTGATAGTGTAGTCTTCTTGCTCTACTTGGAGTATATTTTTTTAAAACAAGGCCTATGACCTAATGCTTTATTAATTTAATTATTTTCGTGCATTATTAGCATTTATTAGATCACTTCTGTAGCACCAAAAATGTTTGTAATAATGACGTTTATTTCACTAAAATTAAAATTTGAATTTGTCCTGTTGTGGTTACTCTCCCTCACCGATACAAACCCATTTGACCAGCCATGTAGGAAAGCCAGAAACTAATCTAAAGAAAAGAAGAAATTATCGGAATGATGATGTGACTGTGTTTGACTTAGACTTGTCTTAGGTTTCATTTAAATACTTGCCGCGATGAAAGTATAGAACAGAAAAAATACTTTTACGGCCACCTGATTTTTTTTAATTCGTGCGACGCGACGCGACGTTTCGTCGACGGACTCGTCGCTAATGTGCTCAATCTTATTTGATGCACGTGAGTCGACTTAATAATTAGGCTCAAGTACAAGACACAGATTCATGTTGTTTGAGGGTTGGATTTAATCCTGTACCATTTGAATCCTAATCACGAAACGCTTGTTTTGTTTGTCACGTAACACTTGAGTTGATGAGTGAAATAGGTAATTTTTTTGTTAGTTTAACTTTAAAGTTATGAGAAGGATTTATGGGACGTGCTTACTGGGGTCTAAGGGTGGGACAGGGACGAAAGTCTCTTGGAAGATTTATGGACTATGGTGGTGTGGTATAGTGAAATAATATTAATGTAGAAATTCTTTTACAAAACCGACTTCAAACGCCACTAGAAAGTATATCAATTGTGCCTATAAAATTTGAAGACTTCCCTCGATTTCTCCGGGATCCCATCATTAGATTCTGACCTGATGGCCATGGGACCACCTGGGACGTTGGTATTACCCTTTCAAACAAAAAAATAATTTTCCAAATCGGTCCAGGCGTCTTCGAGTAATCGGGAAACATACTTACATAAAAAAAGAAAGATTCCGATGTATTGAAAACCGCCTCCTTTTTTGGAAGTCGGTTAAAAAGAAATTGTAATTAAACTAAAACACCCGTTAAAACAAAGTTTACATTGGTACTTGAGCGAGAGTAAGAGTGTTAAAGCAATGAAATTCGATACCAAAATGTGACAGAATAATAAAATTAAAAGCTCGGCTCGATTTACCATGTCGATAACGGTTTTGTTAACACCTAAAGGTATCTTTTGTAGACACCTAGGTATGATTATATATATTCACAGCCGGCATAAAAAACCTACAGGGTGGTATATTTTCTGATTTGTCTCTGGTCTGGTCTGGTGGGAGACTTTGGGCGTGGCTAGTTACCACACTACCGTCAAAGACTAAGCGCTTTAGCGTTCCGGCACGATGGCGTGTAGAAACCGATTAAGGGTATGGGTTGAATGTACACTACCATACCCCTTCCAAGTTAGCCCGCTAACATCTTAAACTGCATAGTCACTTACCATCAGTTGAGATCGTAGTCAAAGATCATCTTGTTACCGAATAAAAAAATCTGTGTCGGCACTATAACCGATCTATAAAACTAAATTTTCTCTCAAAGACGTCATATCGTATATTTCGCACTAAACACTGCACCTCTCAATACTGCACTTAATAACAAGTAGGTAACTTTAATTACAATATATAACTACGCTTATAACGTTAAAGACGCGTTCAAACTGTAGAATTTGTCTACAAACTTTTTAGTCTTAAGACTGTAAAATAATAATTTCTTTACTGCTATAAATAAATAAGTTTGCTATCGTTTATCACTAAATATTAACCTCGCTTAAATTGGTAATTTTATGCTTAAATATCATAAGCTCGGTCTTATTAATAACCATTTACTAGCCAACTAGATTAAGTAATTTTGTGCTGTCTATTTAACTGCTAAGTCCAGTTGCAAGCTTTAAAAAAAATTAATACTTGACTACCTAAACAGGTTCCAATTTCCTTAGCACTTATCTCCTTTAGCAGGTTCTTGTATATGTTACGTATCGTACAGACTTCTTTAATGTTATGTTATAAACATAACAATTAATGCGAAGCGAGTTTGTTTTGATGCGCTCCTCTTCTGCTTTATAAAATGAGAGTTTGACTTGAATTTTACGATACAATGTTAGGGTGACTTGGGAAAATTGAAACTGAGGATATGAAACATGATTAAGTATACCAAAACATTTTAAATTACTTCAAATCGTGTAAATGGTAATACTTCTCTAAGTTCTCTCACTTTATCTACATAAAGCCTATGTGATCAAAAGAAGCTTCCATACTTTCTCGTTGCACTATTGTCATACCCACTCCTAATACAATTTTCCCACTTATTTCGACGAGAGAGGAGAATATTGGTAAAGTTCAGCTTGGTTAATAGTCTTAAAAAAAAGCAAAAAGAAAAAAAAAACAAAGTCCCTATCAGCCCTTTATACATTCTTTGACTTTATTGGTCCATTGTGAATGAGGGCCTTACCTCATATGTAATTTCAATTAGGTACTCATGGCGTAAGTAAAGGCCTGTAATTTAACGTCCGGTTAAGTAAGTAAGAAATATTTTCTTAAACGATATTCAACGAATCTGTCCTGGAAAAAAACATTGCATTGGCCGTACCCCCTATTGTTTATGTATTCGCAAAACTGTTCAGCGACAGGTGGATAATGTTTATAAAGAAACACTCGCCTTCGATATAAATCCGTCGTCGCAGAACTCTATGTGCAGAGGATCTTAAATAGGCCGTGTTTATTTTATTACAAACATTTCGTTAGGCTCTGGTCAGATCCAGCGCGGCTGCGTTGCGGCAGCGGCTTCTAGAGATTTGTAACAAAATGATTTTATTTTTTTACCTAATATTACGTTTGAAGCGCGTGATACGGTACTCATATATTCGAACAAGGCAGTGGCGATTTCGCAGCGTTAACCTAACAGATCTTGCAAACCTTACTTGATATGCTTGTGCTTGACACAATAATACCTGATGGAGAACAATGTTGGGGTTTATGTTGGAGCATGCTTGCCTAGAAGGAGCCTGTTAAAGCCTTGTCAAGTTATGCGTAGCAGAAAACACGAACTGCCTGATTAGTTACTTCATACAGTTATTTTGTTCGTTCGCCCCATAAACGCGCAGTGATAGTCAGTAAACGCTACGAAAAAGTATGTTTCACAGCGTTGCCCGTCCGATATCGCTGTTTACTAGTGTAGAATAACATAATTATGTATTTGTCGCGCAGAGATCACGCGTAAATCATGGGTAAATTCATGGCCTCGATTCGCATCCGAATAAAGAGCAGGCTGTAATTTATCTTTTGAGTTTGAGAC
Source organism: Hipparchia semele (assembly GCA_933228805.2). NCBI lineage: Eukaryota > Metazoa > Arthropoda > Insecta > Lepidoptera > Nymphalidae > Hipparchia > Hipparchia semele. Next base: position 13,031,289 of record OW121710.1, on the reverse strand, counting down.
GCTTTTATCCTTTATTATCGCGGCGTTGTGTGTGACCGGGGCTTTAGACGATAGCACAGTGTTCAATTATAGCTTTTCGTTGATTATCCCGTAATTTATCGGGTCTGAGCGTGATCGGGCACGAGTAAATGTTTGTATTGCCTTAATGTTCTACGGATTTCGATAAATTTATTTAAGCGTTTCGATAAATATTCGATACGGACAATTACTTCATTTAATTTAGCCTAATTGCTCGTGGTAGCCTAACTTAGCGGTGGAATAAATATATTACCTACTTGTCATTCGCCTAATGTTTTGTGCTCTGTAAATACACCCTTAACTGTGGTGTTTGGTATCAAATCCGGTAGTTGCAGTATCAAGTCCAGTGGGTAGGGTGTCATATCCAGTTGCTAGGGTGGGATATCTGGTTGATGGGGTTTCATATCCGTTGCATCATCCTCTTCATCGCCACTGATCCCTGAGTTAGGAGGCGTCAATCCGGTTTCGACAACCTTCCTGACGCAGTGGTCTTATAACTGGGAGGTCTCAGATTCGATTCCCGGCTGGGGCAATTTGGTAATTTATAATTTCTGAATTGTCTCTGGTCTGGTCTGATGGGAGGCTTTGGCCGTGGCTAGTTACCACGCTACAGTCAAAGACGTGCCGCCAAGTGATTAAGCATTCCAGCACGATGGCGTATAGAAACAGATTAAGGGTATGGATTGAACACTGCCATACCCCTTCCAAGTTAGTCCGCTACCATCTTAGACTGCATCGTCACTTACCATTAGGTGAGATCGCAGTCAAGGACTATCTTGTCATTGATTAAAAAAAGATGGGCGGAAAAGCTTTGATGCCGCCGGCTGGTTCCACCTTTGCCCGCATTGTCGCTTTCCATCAGTGGCGGAGTCATCAATCGCTCATAAGAAAAATAAAAAAACCTGTAGAACAGCGGCTACTCGTATTCCCCTTAAATAATTAAGTATTAAACGAAGTGACAGTTCTCGTTTCGGTGCCCGTAATTAAGGTTGGGGAATTCAATGAACATCTGTGTTCGGTGGGCGCAAAAAATCGGGAAAAGATCCCGACTGTCAAACTCAATTCGGTGGGATTAGTGCGACCTCGTGGGCAGGGGGAACGCGGGCAAAAACGCCGATCCGTCACCATCCAACACCGTGCGCTGAACGCGCCGCGTGCGGGTATTTTAAAACCAATCTTGATGACCGGTTTCGATAATTAGCTAGCAATATAACTAGTTGATACTTCGTTCGCGTGGATTGAGGTTTTTTGAATTCCCGCGGGAACTCCCTTATTTCCGGGATAAAAGTGACCTATGTGTTTTTCCAGACTATAATCTATCTCTGTGCCAAACTGCCAAATTGGTTCAGTTTGCGGCGTGATTGGGTAACAAACATCCATCCATACGTGCAAACTTTCCCATTTACCCTACCTAAAATTTCGCATTTTTCCTACCCTGTTTCTTACCCTCATATAGTATGACAACGGATCACTAAAATGGACCCAAGTCATCTTCTTCTTCTTCTTCTTCTTATCAACTTATTGATGTCCACTGCTGGACTTAGGTCTCCTGCATGGACCTCCACAAGCTTCGGTCTTGCGCCGCCGCCTGAATCCAGCGGCTCCCTGCGACTCGTTTGATGTAGTCGGTCCACCTAGTGGGGGGTCTGCCAACACTGCGTCATCTTCAGCGTATATCATATCTACCATAGCATATATATATATATATATATGATATATCAGTGCTATGCGTGCGTTTACCACAGGGATGGCATATGCTGAGTGGAGTCAATTTTGGGACCACACATATTTATTTCTTTTTTGTTTTGTATGTCTCTCTGTCATTAACTGTGCTGTATGTCTCAAATAAGTGCTTTTTCTTTCTTTCTTTCTTCTACGTCTACACCATTAAGATACCCGTCGTTGAAAATAAATTATTTCCTTATTTCACCATTGTTGATTTGAGTGTCGCGTTTCAAATGTGCGCGTAAAGAAGAGTTAAATTGCGTAATTTAGTCGGGGAACGTACTACTTGTAATTTCATTGCTGTACTTAATAAAGAGGCTGCTGGGGGAGGGTTGAGGGGTGAAGGGGGAGAGACGGTGAGCGATGGCGGTGATCATTACACGCATTACCCACCCTAAGATTTTCCTCTCTTAATATATATCACTGTCTTACACCAATCGGAATCTTAACACCTCGATTTTATTATTTTTATTAGGTGCCATTATACGATTATGCCATTTACCGACATAATATTATGATGCCGAGATTTGTTACTTTAATAAATCAATTATATCAGTAGCTAGAATAATTGACACATACGAGTAAATTCGTAAGTGTCTTGTAGAGACGTTTTTAGGCCATAGTCCACCATGCCGGCCAGTGGATTGGCTGACTTTTCACAACTTTGAGAAGATTATAGACAACTCTCAAGCATGCTTTCCTCACCATGTGTAGAACACACTTCAATAATTTTTTATTGCCTGGTGTCCTTTCCCATTATAATACTACTGTTACAAAGAGTAATAAATATACCTATGTACCTATAATCATTTTACTCCAGTTAAAGTGGCTTGAACTTTTAAACACAAACAGTTTGCACATTATATCAAACATGCCGAGTACATGTTATGTAAATTATTACATTACTCACAAATTAATAATTAAATCGATTACGCTATCGGTGGTTGTGTACGTCAGTTAATTTATTAGTAATAATGCGGTAATAAACAGTTACGAGCTTTTGTTATCTTTGAGCTTTGTACAATGTACAATAAGTGTATAATGTACATCCATAGTTAACATCGCTATATCGCTTTAATAGCGAGGCAACGACCTAGTTAACATTTTAATACTAAACTATAGCCATCAGTTTATTAATATCTAATGCTTTACGATAGTATTTATAACTGTCGGAATATATTACTGTTTTGATTTACGATGTTAGATTTTTAATGGGCAATTGGCATAGAAAACAAAAGGCAAAAGTTATCTCTGCGATATGTTTATTTCAAGTAGGGTTAAGATGCGCGCCGCGAGAATATTTTGTCTACACGATTACTCGTGAATATAGAGATATTGAATCCTAGTTAGGCAATTCCAAATTCTTGGAGTTACGTGCTTTAAGCTATCTAGCTAGTCTAGCTATTGTGGTGGACTATGATCTTAAACCTTTCTCATTCTGAGAGGAAACCGGTGCCTAGGTAGTGTGGGCCGGTGAAGTTAATGTACTGATCCTTTTAAAAAACGCGTCTGATTAACATTTTCCAATCACATAAAATGCCATTGGTATGTTTTCTATAACGATAACAACCTTTTTATACCTTATACTTGTACCAAAGAACAAAATAGACCATAAAGCTGGGAATCTAACTTCTGAGATAGAACAAGATAAAATTCTACACAAAACAATAAACTGGCAGTCAGTATTCTTAGCACCTCCATTCATTGGAGGCTTTATAGGGGCTTGGAAGGCTTCAAACGTGGGGAGAATCTTGTTAGGGACAATAACAGATCGCATTACGTACCTGTTTCCAGGCGACTGGTTCTTAACACTATGCGTTCAGTTATACGCTTCAATAAATATAAAATTGTATGAGCTTTCAAAGATGGTCCTAGTAAGGGCTTCGTAGGCTTAGAAAATCAACCAGACAGTGATGGAAAATGGAATATTCCTTTTACGGCGTAATGATGTTTTACTATAGATGTAAAGTAAAGAAATAAAATGGAATATAGAACAGAATATTTTTAAACCCCTGTAACGTTTCTTTTTCTACTTTAATAACAGAATTAGTAATCTTTTTAAAACAGTGATACCTAACGTTTTCAAAATGGCCAAATCTTTTCACACATATATGTACAAGTATAGTACACTTAAAGTTTAACATAATGTGACCGATGTTAATATTTTTATATACATAGGTACAACCAAAGTTGTGGCATATAATTTGCTTTGCTTCAATCTCATAAATGCTCAATATACATATAAAATGTTCCAAGTTAAATATTGATCGTATTCCAAAATCCCTTTCCCTCTGCGGTAATAAGTTAAAAAAAGGCATTACCTGCAAGCTTCCGGGAGAGTTGTTTTTAATGTTTTACTTACACACCTGACTACGTTTGTCCGATTATAAGAAGATAGACGTTTTTACGCGCTTTTACGCTCGGATAGATACGTAAAAATGATTCCAGATCGATTTACTATGGGACTGTTTTTAGTGCTCGCTCCTTGCAGTAACAGCTACTTTCTCACTGTAAAGTACGTAGGCATTAAAAAATACTTACCTTGCTACATGCAGTTAACCTTTTACTTTAATAGTTATTATCAATAATTTTGTGTTTTGATGTTTCTGCAGATGTTTCCAATTTGACAAGTGCACAAAAACCCCCTTATTTTTTGCTTGCATTTAGATAGCTGATTTTTGCGACTCAATATTTCCCAGAATAAATAGGTAGTAGGATCAAGTAGTCAGGATGCAAGCTGTCAAAATTTTGTCGCAGTTTGTTCAGCGGTTTATAGCGTTGCATTTCTTATAAGTACTTAGTCTATAAGCATTATAATTTAAAAGTATAAAAGATAAGATATTCTGTGCAATGAAGCGTTAGTTAGACGCTACAAGAACGCAAAACGGAGGTTGTTATCCATATGTATACAACCTGTCTCTTGCGATGTAAAAAATTTCATAGGACATTTGCAAGTTGCAACAACTGCGCTATCTCTAAGATTAAATTCAAAATTATTTCATGAAGCCCAACTTGTGGCTCTTATGAAAAGTCGAGAATCAACCAAATGTTGATTTTGCTGGGATTAGGTAATCTATTAAAGTTAACTATACAACAACACTATATAACTACACTAACACAGGTAGAATATCTCTTACGTTTTAGTTCCTATTATTATGTGGTATTTTTAGTCCATTACCACGTAATTGACAAACCAAAATCTAATGGGAGCGCGCAATCAACAAAATTGCCTTACAATAATGTTTAAATTGGACTACGAAATTTGCGGTTACCGAATTTAAACAAATTGTTGTACAAAAACGCTTTTCAACGAAATATAATTTTTTATCGAATAATCGATTTGATCCACATATAGTCCTAGTCCTGAAGAATTCTTAAAAATTAAGCTAAACAAATCAGGTGTTTTGACTAAATTGCGACTTTTTTATTTTCCTCAAATTAAATGTATATGTTAATAGGTACGATGAGGTGCTGACGTAGCAATTTCGCACCGGAAAACGCTGTGATCGCGCTCTCCACTATAACTGACATCAAACAAGTCGCAGTGAGCCGCTGAGCTGGCTCTGAAGACCGAGGTTGAATGTCTATAAGAGACCTACAATGTGCAGTAGTAGACGTTCATCAGTTGATAAAGAAGAAGTTCGATCAAACGAGCTGTAGAGGGTGGAAATCCATTCAAGATATCTATACTACGAGAACATTGGACGTATAGAGACGACGAAGACGAAATGTACGATCATAATTTTATTACGTCTTACAGAACCTCGACGCGAGATGTTATTATTTTGCAAATACAATGTAAAGAGAATATTTGCAGCAAGTCCTATTTTGCGGCACATTAGTTCTGGAAAACGAGACACAATGCAATTTGGCAATAGTGTTAATATTTCCGCCATTCTGGAAACTAAAGTTTTTGGAATCTTGCCGACGAAAGGCGCAGCATTACGCAAATACGCGATAATATCATCGTTACAGTTGCTTTTAACGATTGTTTGAAATTCTGTAAACATTCTAAAAGAACTGTTTGTTACATAACTCTCGATGTTATACAATACATGTTTAAAAAATTTTGTAACTTGTTGGATTAATCTTGATGAAAAGTTGGTAAACAGATTAGTGATCAGGTTTCTGGTCAGGATAATGTCTGATAGCTGAGTAGAATAGGAGAGTAATATCTTCAGGTTAATTGAGTGTAGATACCTACCAAGTACCAACATGCAAAATTTTAATTTACACATTGATATTTTTCTGATGAAGTTTGAATATAATGAACCAGGTGTGGTAAAAGTAAATTGTGAAAGTGCCATATAATTTTTTGGTTGCAAAGTTTATTTATTTGGCATACTTTTGGGAATGCGGAACATTGTTAATATTTTGTTTATTATAATAGTAACAGGCGTTTCAATAAATTTATATATAAACTGGTTTCCTGTTGTAAAATACTGATGGCGAGCCGTTGAACTCCAAATAAACAATTTGTTAATTCGACGCTCTGTTCCACGCCTTACAACATTAAGCCGAGGTGTTCCGGTATCGGCCAATAAAACTGTTAGTCCAGTCAAAACAAGGTTTAACCTCTGGAAAATTGCGAAAGTTTTGAAACTTTGCACATCGAATTATGGGTACCTAGGGATGAATATACCAAAAGTCCTCATGCGTACGAGGCGAGCTCTAGCGGCAATTAGCGGAAACAGGACCCTTTTTTTGGTTTTTTGTTAATATCTCGAGAACCTTTGGTCAGAGGTAAAAGTTTACTACTACATAGTTAAAGCTTATTAAATTTGCAACAATAATGATTATATACATTTTTCTTGAATTCCTAATAATTACTGAGTTTTAGGCCACTAAAAGATAGCTTTTTCGAAAAATCACGCTAGCGGCGCCCGGTACAATATGGCATTTGTAATAATATTTGTCAATCATGGTTTATCATTTTTTTTTGGGTACCAAGGGTGATTCAGAAAATAAACTTCACAGTTATGTACAAAAAAAAGACATATTGTTTATTAAACAACTAGCTTTTGCCCTCGGCTTCGCTCACGTTAAGTTAAATTTTTCAAACCCCTATTTTACCCGTTGTACCCCCTTAGGGGTCGAATTTTCAAAAATCCTTTCGTAGAGGATGCCTACGGTCTAATAGCTACCTGTATGCCAAATTTCAGCCTGATCCGTCCAGTGGTTTAAGCTGTGCGTTGATAGCATTTTTTATTGTTTCTGTATTTCATCTAAATATTTAAAACGCAAAGGTGACAGACTTACTGATTGATCTATCCACGCACAGCTTAAACCACTGGACGGATCAGGCTGAAATTTGGCATACAGGTAGCTATTAGGCCGTAGGCATCCTCTACGAAAGGATTTTTGAAAATTCGACCCCTAAGGGGGTACAACGGGTAAAATAAGAGTTTGAAAAATTTAACTTAACGTGAGCGAAGCCGAGGGCAAAAGCTAGTTGTTTAATAAACAATATGTCTTTTTTTTGTACATAACTGTGAAGTTTATTTTCTGAATCACCTTTGGTACCCAAAAAAAAAATGATAAACCATGATTGTCAAATATTATTACAAATGCCATATTGTACCGGGCGCCGCTAGCGTGATTTTTCGAAAAAGCTATCTTTTAGTGGCCTAAAACTCAGTAATTATTAGGAATTCAAGAAAAATGTATATAATCATTATTGTTGCAAATTTAATGAGCTTTAATTATGTAGTAGTAAACTTTTACCTCTGACCAAAGGTTCTCGAGATATTAACAAAAAACCAAAAAAAGGGTCCTGTTTCCGCTAATTGCCGCTAGAGCTCGCCTCGTACGCATGAGGACTTTTGGTATATACATCCCTAGGGACCCATAATTCGATGTGCAAAGTTTCAAAACTTTCGCAATTTTCCAGAGGTTGGACCATTTTTTGAGGTTTTTTGACTGGACTATGTCGCCATTGCGACATGTAGCGCCTAAATACGCGTTTTTATGCATTCCCGAACATTTTTACGGGACACCCGGCACTATTCTTGGCGCGCTGCACACATTTTATGATATCTATTATGACGCTAGGTTATAGGATGTGGTCGCGGTAGTGGATAGGGCAGTAAAATGTTAAACAGTTGTTTGTTTAGCGGTTTCCCGGTGCACTCGAGTCGCTGGTTTATTGTGCATTCTCAGTCTATCGTGGAATATCTGGCGCGCATTATGCGGCGGTGTGGGAGAAATAATAAACGACAGAGTTTTTTGCCCCCTCCGCGAACCCTCGGGGGCTGAAGTGCATAACTCCTTACACCTTTATTTACCGTCACCTCTGCACTTTGTTTTATTTTCTTGCACGTCCGCATAATTCCACAATAATGCCCCAAAATCCAAGCGACGCGCCGTCTCCGCCGAGGGGAAGCTTCGAGCTTTCTTTAGGAAAGATCGTCAATTGTGCTACCCGGTCTATTTTGTTCGTTCTTTTATTAAACGGTTTTTGTGCGAATGTAATGAATGCTTTATTCGTAGGTGCGAGCGGTTGAAAGGCGGATATTATCTCGCGGGCATTATATTGAAAACATAATGGAATTTCGCCGTTCAATATTTTAGGGTAAGGATTTTTTCAACGTGCGATAAGACAGGCACGTTGCGGCGGGCAACAAGTGGGTTAAAAATTAGATTGTTTTAGCGGAAAAAAGTTGGCGCCAGCGGGTAGCTGGTGTTATCTGAGGTTATTTGTCGTATCAAGTGTTTCGTTGCTTTTTGCCGCCGCGTCAAAGGCGCCGCGCACGGTAGCAGCCTCCCGCTTCCAACCACTTCTGATTTCTAGGGAATGTTTTTTTTCCGTACTATTTTTAGTGTGTATTTACATTTCGTAACTAATATTTATGTGACTATTGCTCATATAAGTATAAACTCAGGTGTAGACTTTATATTCTCGCATAACACAAATTTTCTGTTTTTATCGGCGGGGCCTGTTATGTACTCTTTTGCTTTGAAAAATAATCTTTGATAAATAATAATATAATAGAAGGGAAAATAGGGAATATTTGTCATTTATGTATTTCATCAGACCGTGTTTTTTTAAAGAATTTAAAAGCGTTAAATCTTAAAGGTGCCAAAAAATACCAATACAAACTATTTTCAGCTTTCTCATGCACAAAAAATAGAGTTGTAAAAGTGACGCGAACAAAGATGTTATGCTAACACTGTATACCTAAAGCGCACCTTAAAACACAATAACATAGAAGCAATTTCCTGGATCTTTCGATAACGTTCCATAATTTTTTATATGGACCTAGTGATCGTAAACTTTGGCAGAAAGGAATGTCGCTATCGTTTCTCTCCCAAAAACGGAAGCGCCACGCTTGCTTGTTAGAATAGGCTTCTTTCTCTAGGTAGATGACTCCCGAAATACGTAGGGGATTCTCAGTGGCCATTAAAATTTCAAAGTTGATTTGGATTAAGATTTCAAAGAAGCAATTTATTATCAAGTTCGAGTTACTCATTCCGTTTCCAGCGACATCAGATAACGATTGTATCGCGACTAGGGAATGCAATCTCGATCTCGCGAGATCTCGTTTTCGCGAGATCTCGGTCTTTTTTAGCGAGATTGATCTCGGCCGAAAAAAGGGCGAGATCTCGCGAGATTAACGAGATTGCACTCGAGCATAAAAAAGTCTTATTCGAAGCGCGGACTGACACTGACGGAGTTGCGACCTGTCAGTTTCGTTCGGTGCGCGAAATAATTTTTAAATTACTAAAAGATTTGCGTCTGATATTAGAAGAGAAGACTGGTTGTTTTTTCATTTGTTATTTCAAATTCAAAATTTATTTATTTCATGTAGGCCAACTTGAAGCTCTTATGACACGTCATAAATCTACCACCGGTTCGGAATGCAGATTCTGCTGAGAAGAACCGGCAAGAAACTCAGCAGTTGCTTTTCAAAAAATAAAAAATAAAAAAATTTACAATAGGTTACCAAACTGTGCTATGTATACAGTGCTTCCACAGTGATTTGATAGATAAGTACGTCAAAGTTTACTTAGAAGTTTATTAAAAAATTATACACAATTTGATGCAAAAAAATTCGTGAAAATAAATGTTATCTTATAATATTTATAATTTTTATTATTTTTTTTCTAATTTATTCAAATATTGTGATTATTTGCAAAAAAAAACACACAAAACTGCCAATCTCGCGAGATCTCGAAATTGGCGAGATCTCGCGAGATTGTAAATACAATCTCGCGAGATCTCGCTTAAGCCCCAATCTCGCGAGATTTGCATTCCCTAATCGCGACTCTCTTAAGCCGGTTGTATCTTCTATTATATGCATAATAATTATGTCGGTATAATTCGGGTTTCTGTTTATTAATTTCCAGGTTTTATTAGCTTTTTATGCTAAAAACAAGTCTATTAGTATCTACTGTTATTTTTAACTAAAAACCGATTACGTTATTTAATTTTCAAGTACCTACATAGTTCTTTAAAAAATAAATTTAATTGGAAAGGGATATGGCAGTTTTAAGTAAACCAATAGTACTTCAACCATCCATCTAGCCGGATCCATCCTGCTCGATTAGCTATCGTGCCGGAACGCTAAATCGCTTCACGAAAGGTCACGTCACGGCCGTCACGATAAAATGGTAGAGTCTTCCGCCAGACTGTAAATAAATCTTATTTGTCTGGTGGGAGGCTTGGGCCGTGAAAAGTTACCGTCAAAGACGTGCCGCTAAGCGATTTAGCGTACCGGCACGATGGCGTGTAGAAACCGATTATGGGGTATGGGTTGAATCTACACTGCCATACCCCTTCCAAGTTAGCTCGCTACCATCTTAGACTATCGTCACTTACCATCAGCTGAGATCGCAGTCAAGGACTATCTTGTGAATTGTGATCGAATAAAAAAAAATACAAACAAGTTTTAATTAATGCCCACCAGCTGGTAAGTATAAAGGCGCGAAATCAATTAGCTAAAACGCCACAACCTGCAGGCGGGTCGGTCGTTTTGCATACTAACTACCGCTGCGGTAATAATGTAACACCTATCGCCCGCAAACGCCTAATCGCCCTTATCGTGTCCAGAATAAACAAATAACTATTAATGGTGTTAAATTTATAAATCGCCGGGATTCATTTGCATACGCAGAGGCTTTCCACCTAGGGTTGTCAACTTTAGGGTAGGGTCTAGGGGACCGAAAGAGTCGCTTTTACTCTCTTTCTGCTCAACGCGTATAAACTGCGTTGAGTAAGGGAATCCTGTATTTTTCTGGAATATAAATACACTTAGAGAATGACATGCTTATGTCAATTACTCCTCTTGATCTGTTTGAACTTTTAAAATTGACATCAAATATTTTCTTTTATTCTATCTAATTATGTACAATATACACATTAAACTTTGAATTTGTTTAGCTAATGTTGCTCTCAAGCAACGCTACATGAATTTACATACACATCAAGTTTTGATGGAAGATAAAGCTTTCTCAGCATAACATTAGTAGGTATGGTGTAATGTTTTTACTAGCCACATTCCCTGTTTCCCTCCAACTAAGTGTATAGCTTGTGCTAAAAGAAGAAACAAAACAATTAGTGAAACGCTATTGATGGCTTAAAAATTTCTCTGCGCTGGCAACCCTAAAGTAAATTGTTCAAACTTGTTTAGAGAGGACATCCATAATTTATTGTTATAATGCTAATAATGCGCTATAAGCAGAGGATGATCTTCAACCGGTAACGGATGAAACCGGTCACAATATTTTTATAGTGACTGGTGTCTTTATTATTCTTCGACCATTTAGCCGGGACGAGCCTTTACGCAGATTTAGTACTGAATATATTCTGCCACTTTCTGCGGGAGGAGAGGTAATTACGTCCAGCCTACGTACACCACACATTTACGCACTTCCGCACACTCTTGTAAAAAACTTAATGTCTCTATGAACGCACATTAACTCAAAAGCTATCACACTTACAAGCTGACACGTACGTTTGTACATGTACTTCGGCAGAGGGGAATGCGTGCACTTGCCAAGTCCTGGCTAAATGGTCGAATTTATTATTACAAGAGTGTAAATTGAAAAAATCACTCTGTCTCTCTGAATCTGTAGGCTGTGAATCTATTGTCCAGCCTACGTACAGCACACATTTACGCACTTCCGTACACTCTTGTAAAAAACTTAATGTCTCTATGATCGCACATTAACACAAAAGCTGTCACACTTACAAGCTGACACGTACGTTTGTACATGTACTTCGGCAGAGGGGAATGCGTGCACTTGCCAAGTCCTGGCTAAATGGTCGAATTTATTATTACAAGAGTGTAAATTGAAAAAATCACTCTGTCTCTCTGAATCTGTAGGCTGTGAATCTATTGTCTACTAGCTGACACGATTTCTATTATTTTTGGGGTGGACCACCCTTATCACTTAGGGGTATGAAAAATAGTTAACGTCCTATTCCCAGACCTACTGAATATACCTACACACATTTCATAAGAATCGGTCAAGCCGTTTCGAAGTTTTGTTACAAACACTGACACGAGAATTTTATATAATATGTCTGATATATCAGACAGATATATTAAGATAGATGCCATAGATAGATTCCACATCTGGGGGGGGAGTATAATTTAAACTTGTTTACACTTGTTTTTATAAGAAGCAATTTCTTGGTCGATCTTCTTGTACAATGAGGTGACGAGGTGACTCTGATACCAACGGTGGTCAAGCATGCACTTGCTATAAAAAAGATGACTTTTTATATGTACCTATAATGAGCAGTCACATCAGTCCGGACATGTACCGCAAAAAGCCAGCAGGTAGCTGGTATGTTTTATAAAGTTTTAATGATGTAACTTGATAGGATCATAACGAGGCACGCTCGTAATACGACTTCAGTGGCTTCACAGAAATACTGTCGGATCTGATTATGTTTTTGGTTCACGTTCCCGCCTGTGGCAGGTACACTAATCTGAGGATTCTGTGAACTTGCACAGATAAAGGTGGAGCGTACGTTTGCACGGTAGAAATTAGATTTGGCGTGACAACGATGTAAAATAAATGAATCTGCTCTGCAGCACTAACTGTAAATAAAAAGTTCTTTAGACATGACAAGAGAGAGATTTCTCTGGTGTCAAATTCGTCTCCGGTACCAGAGTTTGCTTAGTCGGAGGCTTTGGCCGTGGCTAGTTACCACCCTACCGTCAAAGACGTGCCGCCAAGCGATTTAAAAAAAGTTTGGGAATTTCTGGACAGGAAGATCCAATAGCTTTTCTAACCCCGACCCGGGATTTGACCCGCAGCCATTTTAACATCAAATAGAGTGACATCCAATCGGAAATATTACCTGCCTAGGTATATAATAATTATAATATATTCAGCTGTCAGAACACAGATTCCGTATCAGAATTTCGAAATTTTTGTATTCATCATGTGACATGTCCAAGAAATAAATTCTTTAATACCGACTAAGAAATACATAATACGATAAGATATGTTTTGTGTTATGATAACAGTCATGTTTCCGCTCACTAATCTGTGTTTAGCGGTTAACTGCTAGTAGTAGTCATAACGTTAGGCGCATTGTTTCTTAAACAAATTTCAATGATAACAAGTTTCGGAAGGCATGTTAATATTTGTATTTTCTAGAGATAAATCGTTTGTTGTTAAGTCCCAAGCCGCCGGCGGATTAACATATCTTTATATGTATTCAAACCACAGACTAGAGGTGAAAACGGACGGTAAATGGGATGCAAAGAAATGAAATAGTCTGGAGATGCCGAATACCGTAGAACAATCTATTCCGATGCGACAAATCTATTGCTTGCCGTTTCTGTTTGAGGCGAATAGTATAAATTCCTGTAGTCCTTTTCTGTTATTAGTGGTATGGCATACGCATAGAATTCCATCCTACGTGACTGTACGATATTAGATTATAATTAATAACATAATTTCCTCATTGTTCAATCAGCACTTTTAGCACGTAGGATTAAATAAACAATAGACTCCCCACCATTACTTTAGACATTATTTTCTTAGTATATAAGCGCAATGTAAATTTGTAAATATATAGTATTGTATTGGATAGCACTTATCCTTAGTAACAACAGTCTGTGTATTTTCTATACTCTCCCTAAAACCTTCCTTCTGCAAGAACACGCATGTTACACTCCAGCCGTGGTGTAACGCAACAGTGGTGACCCCGACGTGATCATACCGACGTGATCGTACCGACGTGATCAGCACCTCATCAGGACTTCAACAGCATCATTGTGAGTCACTTCTTTTCGTCTCAACATGGCTCGTCAAACACCTACCAAAGGTTTCGGCGCAGGCAACTCTACAGACGAACAACTCAATTCCGGCACAGACTTAGTGGCATCCATCACAGTAGCAGAGAGAATTCCACAATTTTGGACCGACTCACCGCGTCTTTGGTTCTCTCAATTTGAAGCTATTGTGGCTCCGCAGAAGCAAGGGGACGAGTACAAATTCAACGCCGTCGTATCAAAACTACCGAAAGACGTCATTCATCAAGTCAGCGACATTTTAACAAAGCCGCCTTCAGAGAACAAGTACCACTGCATCCGGGAAAGGCTCATCAGCTGTTATGAAGAAAGTGAACATCGTCGTTTCCATAAACTGTTGTCTGAGATGGACCTGGGAGATCAAAAACCATCTCAACTATTAAGGAAAATGAAGGAGGCTGGCTGCGGCAACATCAATGATGACACACTACGTTTGTTATGGATGAGACAACTTCCGCCATCCGTGACCACCGTTTTGGCCATTTCCGAGAATTTGGGTTTAGACAAGCTAAGCGAAATGGCCGATCGCATATACGAGAATACCCGTTGCAATAAAAATACGTCTTCAACCAACGCTGACATCAATTTAATCACACAACTGACGTCACAGATTGCAACAATGCAGTTAGAAATCGCTGCGCTAAGCGACAACCGCTCGCGTCGAATCAGCCGACGCAGCAGTTTTAATCAACCTCGGTACTATAGACCTAGGTCAAGTTCACGCCTACGGTCAACATCGAAGCAACGTAGTAATCTTTGCTACTATCATCAAAATTTCAAGTGGAAGGCACGGAAATGTGAAAAGCCCTGTTCTTGGGTGAATAAACAACAGTCGGAAAACTAAGTTCAGCACAGCGTGCGGCGAGACTCTGTGCTATTCTTCCCTCAAATCGCCTAACGATTACCGACTCTAACAGTGGTTATCGATTCCTGGTGGACACTGGGGCGAACATTTCGGTTATTTCCAAGCCATCACAGAGCTCAAGGAAGGCAAACGAGTTAAAATTATTTGCCGCCAACGGAACCATAATCAATACATATGGAGAAAAAACCTTAACGTTAAATTTAGGTTTACGTCGCTCTTTCATTTGGACTTTCGTTATTGCTGACGTCAAGATGCCTATATTAGGAGCTGATTTTCTAGACCACTACCGACTTTTGGTAGACATACACGGGAAAACCTTAATTGACAAAACGACGGAAATTAAAAAACCAATGAATTCTATACGAGTAAATATTCCATCCGTCCGTTCCATCGACTGCAACTTATCCGATTCTCTCAAGCAATTACTGGAAAAATACGAAAGTATCACAAGACCAACGTCAATGAAAGGACCCACGCAACACAATGTGAAGCATCACATCATCACAGAAGGATTTCCGGTATGCGCTAAAGCTCGCCCACTTCCTCCTGACAAGTATAAAGTCGCCAAACAAGAATTTCAAGAGATGATGGAGACGGGAATTTGCAGACCATCCAGTAGCCCATGGGCCAGTCCATTGCACATGGTAAAAAAGAAAAATGGTGAATGGAGACCTTGCGGTGATTACCGCGCATTAAACAAGATTACTGTTCCAGACAGATACCCGCTGCCAAGATTACTAGATTTTACATATATCGCAAACGGGAAAAATATATTTAGCAAAATCGATGTTCGTAAGGCTTATCATTCTATAGCCGTAGCGGAACCGGAGAAAACTGCAATTATTACACCGTTCGGACTTTTCGAGTTTCCAAGAATGCCTTTTGGATTACGGAACGCTGGACAGACGTTCCAGAGATTTATGGATTCCCTATTTCGAGATTTAGACTACGTTTTTGTTTTCGTCGATGACATATTAGTCGCAAGCAAGTCCGAAGATCAACATTACAAACACTTGGAGACAGTTTTCACTAGATTACAACAAAATGGTATTACAATTAATATGAACAAATGTGAGTTCGTCAAACAAGAGTTAGATTTTCTTGGTTATCATATAACGAGCCAAGGAATGAAACCAACACAGGAAAAAATTCAAGCAATCATCGACTATCCCAAACCCAAAACTGTGAAGGAACTACGTCGTTTCCTGGGCATGGTTAACTTTTACAGACATGCAATCAAGCAATCAGCCAAGCATCAAGCACCACTCAACTCATTTTTAATTAATTCAAAGAAAAACGACAATACACAAATTAAATGGAATGTTGACGCTGAACGTGCTTTTCAACAATGCAAGCAAGATTTGCGTGACATTGCAACGATAGCATTTCCTGATGCAAACGCACCGATCGCACTAATGACCGACGCTAGCTTAAAATGCGTCGGCGCAGTTTTACAACAAAAAGTCAAGGAAAAATGGAGACCTATTGCATATTTTTCAAAATCCTTATCGGATACGCAAGTCAAGTATTCAACTTACGATCGGGAGTTACTCGGAATATATATGGCGGTAAAACATTTTCAACGACTAATAGAGGGTCGCATTTTTACAATTTACACCGACCATAAACCATTGGTGCACGCCTTCGACAAGAAGCCGTCACTGGATGACACTCCGAGGAGAATAAGACATTTGGATTACATATCACAATTTAGCACCGATATACAGCACATAAGCGGGAATGACAATGTTGTTGCCGACGCTTTATCTCGAATCCTGGAGACTATTTCTTTACCCACCGTTATCGATTTTTCTGAACTACAGAAATACCAAGAAGGTGATATCGAGCTCCAACAGCTAAAACAAAACAAGTCGTTACACATAACGCGTATAAGGGTACCAAATACAAACAACAAGATTTACTGCGATATTTCCACTGGAATTACTCGACCGTACATTCCGAAGCAGCTAAGAAGGACTATTTTTGACAACTATCACAACCTTAGCCATCCAGGCAAAAATACCACGAGAAAATTAATCGGAAGAAATTACATTTGGCCTAGCATGAACTCAGAAATTAATAATTGGTGTGATTCATGTTTACAATGCCAACGATCAAAAGTGCATAGACATACAGTTTCGCCACTAGGCAAATTTATGCCAGCAGCGCGTTTTTCGCATGTTCATATTGATATCGTCGGGCCATTACCTACCTCACAAAACAAAAGGTATTTAGTAACAATGATCGACCGATGTACGTCATGGCCAGAAGCTTTTCCGGTATCAGATATCACAGCCACTACTATAGCCAGATTAGTGTACGAAGGGTGGATTTGCCGTTACGGGAGTCCAGATTATTTAACTACAGATCAAGGATCCCAGATGGAGAGTGAGATATTTAGGAATCTCGCAAAATTAATGGGAATTGAAAAGTTTCGGACCACACCGTATCATCCACAGTCTAATGCGAAAGTTGAACGATTACACAGAACAATTAAAACAGCGTTAATAGCTCGAGCTAACACGACAAATTGGACAAAGGAATTGCCATCAGTTCTACTTGGTATACGTTCCAGTTATCGACAAGATACTGGATATAGCGCCGCAGAACTTGTTTATGGCACAACTATCAAGTTACCAGCAAGTTTTTTCTGCGACAAATCAGAAACCACATACTCTGAATTCGTTCAAGAAATTAAAGAAAACATAAATCGTGTCACGAATATTCCGCAAAGAGAGAGTTCAAATCGGAGCGTATTCATACATCCACGCCTATCAGATTGTACGCACGTATTCCTCAGGTGTGACAGACTTCGTCCATCTTTAACTCCTCCGTATGAAGGACCTTTCCGTGTAATCAGGCGTAGCAACAAAGTATTCACCATCGAACGCAATGATAAGGAATTGAACGTATCAGTGGACCGATTGAAACCAGCATTTTTGTTAAATGAAGATCTAAATGAATCTGATAACACAGTGAGATGCAACAAAGCAATAGATCACCGAGACATATGTCAACAGAAGACCACACGTTCAGGACGCATATCTCGGCCTACCGTTCGTTTTGCGCCAGTATAGTGTAGATTTAAGTCACATATTTTTTTTTTTTTTTCTCAAGGGGGGAATATCTATGGCATACGCATAGAATTCCATCCTACGTGACTGTACGATATTAGATTATAATTAATAACATAATTTCCTCATTGTTCAATCAGCACTTTTAGCACGTAGGATTAAATAAACAATAGACTCCCCACCATTACTTTAGACATTATTTTCTTAGTATATAAGCGCAATGTAAATTTGTAAATATATAGTATTGTATTGGATAGCACTTATCCTTAGTAACAACAGTCTGTGTATTTTCTATACTCTCCCTAAAACCTTCCTTCTGCAAGAACACGCATGTTACACTCCAGCCGTGGTGTAACGCAACAGTGGAATAAAAATGTAGTGTCCATAGTTTTAAACGACGCAAAGTTTCCAACAAATAACTATCAATAATTTTGCAGCAGGCCTGTTCGATATCACAAACATTTCTTACTGATACGATTTATACCGAAGTGGCTAACACATGGTACGGGCAACGTATATTATTATGGCGTATTTTTGTTTTTAAAACGAATTATTTTGACGTGACACTGTTACCTTGTGGATAATTGACACCATATGACCTAGGATGAATGGGAAAAGAATAAGTTCCCGCCACTTCTCCGAAACTGGCAACTTCGATGAAAACCGTGCCAAAAGCTTTTGCAAGGTTTTCCACTTCCCTCCACCTTGTTTACATTAGTCTGCGACATGAATTAAAGATTGTGGATAACTTATACCAAACGTCTGACCTACGGTCTATGGAAAAGGAATAAGTTCCCGCCACTTCTCCGTAACTGGCAAGTTCGATGAAAACCGTGCCAAAAGGTTTTGCAAGGTTTCCCAATTCCCTCCATCTTGTTTACGTTAGTCTGCGACTCAACATGAATTAAAGCAGTTTTTTGGTTCCCATGATTTGGACAGGTGGCGCGGCGGTCGGCCCCTTTGTGCTTTGATCTCGCCGCCATAGAACGCGTGCGATCCAATCTTTTTGTCGGATATTTTATGTTATTGATGCGTATTGGTTTAATGCCAGTTGTACTTCAATAGCTTTGGTTTCGTCTTACTTTGGATCCGCTTTTTGGGTCTATGCTTTAATTTTTTGCAATTTTTCAAAGTGGGGCTTTTCCTGTGCTTTATCTGAATTTGTAAAGAATATGATATTAAAAACTGAACTCGTTTAACTAGATATGTATACTAGGGTGGAGCGAATTTTTTTTTATTTCGCAATCATTTTGGAATACCTGTAAAAAGTTGCTCTTCTAACTCACAAATATACACACAAAATTTTATTTGACACTTAATATATTTAGAGGTGCCCCCAACCTCATTAATATTACAGAAATTCGCGAAAATTTGTCAAAAAATACATTCGTATTATTTCCGCTAAATTATATTCTGAATGTTGCCCTGTTAGTTTATGATACAAAAATTTGACCAAGATCAAGAAATACAACTCATGTAAGTAGTATTTATAACTTAATGTTGATAGTTAATGTAATCTAGATTGAAATAAAGTACTTTCGATTTGAATTTATAGGTACCTTTTATTTTTGTTCATTACAGTAAAATGTCTCAAGTCAAAACTCGACAAACGACGTCCTGTCCCGTGTTTGGTTTGCCAGAGAAGTTACCAGTATCTCAATTGCCTACTTATAATGATGTTTATATATATTATAATATATAAATTTATTTATCAAGCAATCCGCCAACATTTCCGCAAATGGAGAAATTATTGACTACTTCGCGCGACTGTTTAGAGTTATTTGAAGCTAATCCAGCTGATTTTTGGATTCGCTTTGTTACTATGGATGAAACATGGGTTCATCACAATAACCCAGAAACAAAACAACATTCAAAACAGTGGAGAAGATCCGGTTCACCACCCCCTAAAAAGGCTAAGACGATTTGTCGGCAAATAAGGAGATGGCTTCAGTATTCTGGGACTCGAAGGGCGTGATTATGATTGATTACCTTGAAAAAGGTCAGAATATAAACTCTGACTACTATTGCACTTTACTACGTCATTTATGTGAGGAAATAAAAAAAACACGCTCAGAAAAAAAATCTGTTTCATCAAGATAATGCCCGTGTTCACACATCAGAGCGATCAATAGCTAAAATCATAGCTGTGGCTTTGAACTGTTACCGCATCCGCCTTATTCACCTGATCTGGCATCATCTGACTTCTTTCTGTTCCCTAACCTAAAAAAGCACTTAGGAGGTCGGAAATTTTCGACAAACGACGAGGTCAAAGCAGCAGTAGACGCGTATTTTGCCTCTCAGAACGAATTATCTTTTTCTAACGGTATAAACGCTTTGAAGGAGAGGTGGCAGAAGTGCATTCAACTTGATGATGATTACGTAGAAAAGTAAAAATATAATTGATTCTGTATGTGTTTATTTTCTTAGTTAGGCCGAGTACTTTTCAATCCTCCCTCGTATCTTGTTTCTGTGAATAAATAAATTGTTTGAAATGGGTAATAGCTCTTTTAGTTATATTTCCAAGTAATTATAATTATATTCATTTAATGATAGCCCTGAAATTCAGAAAAATATATTCATTGAACAATCTGACAGTGTGATAACGAAATGTAAAAAGTAGTTATATTTACCGATTTTCAATTGTGTTGGGGCACCTCAAAACATTAAAATAGATTAACAAGATTTCGAATGTTTGATTTTCTCATTCAAAGACAACTTTATATCGCTATGCCTTTGAAAAAAAAAGTCTTTTTTTTTCTTTCATATATGATCACTCCACCCTAATGTATACCTATCCACATTTACTCCCTACGTACCTACATAAAGGTGTTATTATTAAGATATTTAATATTTATTAAATAATGTCCGTGTGGAATGTTGTCAAGAATACTGGCATGTCATGTCCCGGTACACTACTATAGTACTGTGTGGCGATCATGTGGCGATATAATAAAATACACGTAATACTTAAATTTTTTTTTTGTCATCAGGTTTAACCGCAGAACTGTTCTACGTGCGTGAGGGCCAGATCAACAAGTACGCCCTGAACTTCGTGGTGCCCGTGCCGGCGACCATCGGAGAGCTCCACTTTACTTGGCAGAGCCTTATTAGAAGACCTGTAAGTTTTACCGACTTGGATATTTGATAATTTTTTTTAGTATACTTAAAATAAAAGTTTTTAATATTATAACACAATGTCATTTTTCTTGTTCAATATCTTAACTAGTCTCGATAATATAGAACTTTTAAGTTTCCTGTAAGACAAAGAAAGCGCTATTGCAACATGACGTCACAATTCAATAGCTGGAGCTATTGAATTGTGTACACTCTCCATACAAAATTTCATTTTAGACAGAGACGGATACAGTCGCAGTCAAACAGTTACATTTTCGATTGTAATTAGTGAATAGCCTCAAGTCGAGTCCAGTACAGCCTGTGCTTTGCGTCGTGTTCCACTTTACTATGAGCCCCATAAAAAGCGATGGGGAGGGTTATACACTGAGTCTCTGCGAGACCAAATTAGGAATGAGGAGATCCATATAAGAGAACCAGAGTGACATATTTAAAGTAGCTTATCAAGTCGCAAAGCTGAAGTGGCAATATATTATTTTATTGGTAAAAAAAAAACTATTTTGTATGTATCACAGTAACTGTGCGAAACATTAGGTAAAAAGCACGTCCCGCAGTGCCAGGATCTATTAACTATAAACAATGGCTAATATTTCATACGCTAATAGTTAACGATAAGCTAGCAACGGTACCTAGTTGAATTCCTAATGTATTCGAATGAGACAATCGTTTTAGAATATGTAATGTTCCTACCAAAACAGCAACAGCATTGCAATTCAAAAAAAAAACTTGTTGACAGTAGTTTCACCATTCGATCGTTTTTTTGCGCATTTGTCCTGTTCAGAGTTTCAGAATGTACATTTGATTTTTGTAGGGTTACCAACAAAATATATTAAGGTACTTTGATCAGATATTATGTATTTATTATAAATTATAATTTTTTTTATTATGAGATGGGCTTGCGCTTGACAACAATCAATGATGGAAAGCAATGATGAGGTCTAGGTTGGAGCTCGCTTGCCTAGAAAACACAGTTTAATACAAAACATACATTAATGTTTATAGAAAAGATTATTAATAAAATATTTTTGTACTTGTATATAGTAGAAATAATAATGTTAGGCGATCAGGCCACCAGCTTCTACAACATACAATGGTGTATGGTAATGTCTTCGTTATCCCCTGGAAAAGTCGTTCAAGGTTTTAATGAGTTTTTTTCGAGTAGAACTACAGGAACTCGGGTGTCATTACGACAGGGAAAGTTTGTATTTCCAGCTCGGATGCAGGCGTGTTTGTCGCTAACGGCTATTGTTATGGAAATAAGTCTTATTTGAATATATTGTATCTATAGCTCGCTATTTGGTTCCGATAAGACTATCTCATTGGTTGTTACAGTTCAAATTGTTTTCCGTTCCTTAATTCCCTTTAAACAGATTTTATATATACGAGTGCCTAGCTATGTTTACTTACATGTTACATTATTATCTTTTATAGAGGGCAAGAAAAGACGAGTTTTTACAAATGACAAGTGAAATAGTTTTATTTTACAAATCAATGTTTTTTGTTATGTCAAAAGTCTTAGTACGCTTGTTATGCAAATCCTGCATAATATGCGGATCCCGAGACAGACAGAAGTTATTATCATGAATTGTTAACCAAATTTTATGTGCATTTATTTCTTTGAATTCGAAATAAGAAAAATATCCTCTCAGCCTGAAACCTTCCAAAAAGACAATCGTATAATTTTGTTCGTATTTTCTGAATATCTACAAGTTTATCCGAGAAAATTGTTAACCGAACCAATAGAATGAAATAAATGTAACTCTATAATCTTCCATGTAAAAAAAGAGGTTAAGGCTGCGTTGTGTTGTAGACCGCGGCGTTATCGAGTTTGTAAACCGCGGAGTATCTACCGATCTAAGATGATAATTGTATTCGGTTGGTTCTTTGTTATTCGTCGGCGCCTTTGACTAGTGGGCAAATATTTAGAGAACGGTAACTCGCCGCGATGTACGATCGCACCATTGTCTGTACTCGCCGAGGGCCGACTCCCGACTCCGAGTGATAATATTTAATTAGAGACCACGCTGTCGCACCTCCGTTTACGAGCCTTCGCATGCCTGATGAAGGCAAAGGGCCCGCGGCGGAACTGTTTGCCTGTTTGTTTTACCATTCATGTGCCGCGCGATGATTAGTCAGATTGTAACGAGGGTGTAGAGCATCATATTTATGGAGCTCGTTACGTTTAAATTGGTGCTCGTTTTTATGATTACAGACTTTCGCATTAATTATGTTTACAAACGAAATCAGTGGAGGCATGCGATCCGTGAGCATGACGCTACGTACTATTTGAATGTTTTCTTTTTAATGCATTCGTCAGCTTCTGTTGAGCCTGAAATTTAATATCGATAATTGTTTAGGATTGCTGTAGGTAGAGGTACCTTATACAGAGAAGCGCGTGATCATGCGGTGGGTCACGGACATTTGATCCGCTTTGGGTAGTTTTGGCTTTGGGTCGCTCGTTGGTTTGCTCGTTTAGGATTGCCCGTGAGCCGTCCGTCAATCGTAATAATACAGTTACTTCGTGATATGGCAGAACCGTTACATATGCAGGATTATTTATTACAACGTTTTAAAGTAAACATGTTAGTTATTGACTGTAAAATGTCAGCTTATGGAAATTTAAGAGCTATGAAATAAATGTACCTGTACGTGGAATTCTACATTGATGTTTGAAAAAACATAATTTTGATAGTATTTATTTTTGTTACAGTTACCATACACGTTACACGTGGATGTGGTATCGCACAAGGAGGCATTGCACACACCTACATTTAATATATCAAGCGAGGGCTTCGTCCCTACCGAGCCGCAAACGTGGCGAGTGGATTTACCTTGTACGCGCACTGTTGCAGCCGAAGTCGGCGTCACCATTTCCCTTAACGTGTCGACCGGTTCCTCGTCAACCGCTTTAGTTTTCCGACGAAGCAAAATTTGCCTTGTGGAGGCACCTCGACCAGCCGTGAGAGTGGATAATGTGCCCCATTCAGCGACGTCAGCTGATATCTTCTATGCTGGGGCTGGATGCGCTGGCGGAGCTCTGCTAATAGCTGCCGTAGCCGCAGTCGCTTGTAGAGCGCGAGCGAGAAAACTCCGTAGAACACGAAGCGATGAACAAGATGCTCATGCATTCTTACCCGATTCCTCATGTAAATCTGCCGCAAGTTACACAAGCTATCGCCGACCTAATTCCGTACCAGCCGCGGCGGCTGAGGAGAGAGCAAGGGATTTGCAACAAAGGATAGCGGAGCTAACAATTCAAAGATGTAGAGTAAGACTGCGATCAGTGGCGATGGAGGGGACTTTCGGCAGAGTTTACAGAGGGACGTATGCAGATGAAGATGGACGGGAACAAGAGGTTCTAGTCAAGACAGTAGCAGAACACGCATCTCAAGTTCAGGTAAAGTATTACAATTTTATCTGTAGTATTCTAACTAAGTCATAATATTGTTCTAATTTATATGCATTTTGCTTGGTTCAGGTATCGCTCCTCCTTCAAGAAGGCTGTATGCTTTACGGACTTCATCACGAGCGTGTCTTATCCGTGCTCGGCGTCAGCATCGAAGATCAGACTGCCCCATTCATACTCTACCCGTGGAGTGCTAGTTGGAGGAACCTGAAGCAGTTCCTTTTGGCTTGTCGAGGAGTTAACTTGGGAGTGGCAGCCGGTGGTCCACCTCCGCCGCCCCTGACCACCCAGCATGTAGTGAGAATGGCATTACACGCCCTAGATGGCTTGGCGTATTTACACTCTCAACACGTACTGCATAAGGATATCGCTGCGAGAAATTGCATGTGAGTACTCGTATGGACATTATATAGTAAAGTGGTTATTAATTTATTATTTATACAGCAGCTTTCTTAAGGATAATGTTGCGTATTTTTAACTAGGGACTGCACCGTTTATAAATGTATCTTGGAAGATACCCCAACATGTGTACTGTTTTTTCTTGAAGTAGAATGGAGTCAGTTACAGAAATGATAAAGTTAGATCAAAAGTAAAAATGTAAGTTTTGTTTATTACATATTTCTAATTCTAAGCATTACTTTCTTTAAACAGAGTCGACGAAAACCTTCGAGTAATGATCGCCGACAACGCCCTATCCCGAGATCTCTTCCCTGGAGATTATCACTGTTTAGGCGACAATGAAAACAGGCCAATCAAATGGTTGGCTTTAGAAGCATTGTCAAAGAAACAGTTCAGCCCGTCAGCTGATGTATGGGCGTTGGGTGTACTGTTGTGGGAGCTGACAACGTTAGCTCACCAGCCGTATGCTGAGGTGGACCCGTTTGAGATCGGCGCGTATTTGAGGGATGGATACAGGTTACAGCAACCGGCGAACTGCCCTGATGAATTGTGAGTATAATGTTATATAATCTGCTATAATATATTATTGTATGCCCCAAAACAGCCTTATTTGAAGGTAGAACTCCTGTTTTTTCGAGGTATCTTGTAGAACTCTCAGAGGTCATAACCTAATATCATCGGCATATCGAACAGAAAATGGCATAACTTGTTGGAGACTATAAACGTGTTTTGTGATCAGAAACTTGTTATGCTGTCTATTCCGATTTCCATATTCTTTATATGGAGCTCCAGTCGATGGACTTGCAAATCATATTCACGAATTTCTCTCGAGATATGCTGTTTTCGTTTCCGACTTTTCTCGTGGTAAGAGGCGAAAGTTCGACGGATTTATGGCACTGTGCGGGTGTAAACACACCCGCAGTATTTCTTGATTTTTGTTTTTCAACCCCATGACTCTTACTAAGACTTTATATAATGAACGTACAGAATGCACGAGTTTCGCTGAGACAACCATTTTGTACTGTATCTGCACCTTCTTTCTTCCTTCCTTTAGGAAGTTTTCAAGTCCTTTAGGAAAATAAATAATTTTTTTTTAGTAACCCATTAAAAATTTTTTTTTTACCAGGTTTGCAGTTATGGCGTACTGTTGGGCAATGTCACCCGACGACCGGCCAACATTGCCCCAACTCCAGATTTTCCTGCGAGACTTTCACACGCAATTAACGCGTTTCGTCTAAGACATTCCTCACGAAAGACAATCCAAAGACGACAATAAATTCATAGTTAATTAGTGAAATAGTGAAAAAACGTGAACTACAGTGAACGTTCCAGAGGCCTTATGACGTGCACAAAGTTACCTTAAACACGCCACAGTGTTACGACAAGTTTGAGTCACCATTCGTGAATATTTTGACAAACCTGAATTTAGTGCTGCAGCAAATCGTAGGCACTGTAATTTGTAATGTAAATATTGATACTTCTTATATTTAAGAGATCTCAATTTTTACACCATAATATTAATAGGTATCGCTCCTAAACTTTATTATAGAGAATTAGGGCCCATGTTCGAGCAAATGGTTGGGCAATAATTATGTCGTTAGAAGTGTGGCTTGTGGTGGCTTGCATTAGTGACATTCTAGTGACGAGAATTTACGGTGAACGGTTTTTGGACGAGTATTATAATGAGGCGGCGATATAAAGAGACTGATTTTAATAAAAGTGTTTATTGAATTGTAAATTATAGATGTTTATAACTTGGTCGTCGCATATTTTGTTTCTATTTTGTCGAAGTTTCACAAACTCTTAACATATATTTGTTTTAGGGGTTCCATGACAAGGTTTTAAAGAGCAGGACAATATAAGAACAGGCCATTTATCTATAACAACGTTAGTCTAATAACACCATGTTCATGCTCATTGTTCAATATACAGCCAAGAAAATGTTTGTAGGAACGAGTTTATGCAAAAGAGTAGGTATACCTACTGGAAAATCACTTGTTACACGCAACCGCACCTCAAGTTATGCCGTGAATATTGAGAAAAATAAAAGCATAGTATTTTCTGCAACTACACAGCATAAGACCAAAATAGTCTATTTTGTGGTGTTTGTATGAAAAAAAAAAAAACTACAATTTCATTTGTATCGACACACTTAGTCTTGGCATGGTCTGAGGTTGGGTGGCATGCGTGCGCTATTTACACCGAGTCTTTAAAACTTAATCTTGCCAGCATAAAAATCGGGACATGTCCTGTCAAAATAGAAATCTTGGTCGCTTTACTGAAGCTTTCACAATATGCAATGTTTTCTGCCGCGGAAAAATAAATCTGTTACGATTTTACGATCTCTCTCAAACGTCAGTGTTTGTTGGATGCTTGGAAATCTTGCATAGTGTTTGGACTTCAAGATACTTTGTATTCATTACTAATAGCATTGCATTGATATGCTTTTAAAATACCGTGGTATTTGTGAGAGTCGTTCAATATTCTTTAGGCAATTTTGGGATTTAATATGGGTAAAATGAAAATTAGTTAATGATTATTAATTATTAATTATTATTAATTATGTATAATTAATTAATTGAGTGCGGCTCAAGTCAAGTCAGCTTTTAACACTCACTGAATTTCACACTGAATTTTGACCGACTCATGTGAATACCCGCGCTCGTGTACAGTCATAACTGTATTTAAAATCCTCTCCTAAATGAGTCCTAAGACCGATGCCACACGGTGCGGTGCGGTGTCGCTGGCCGCTGCGTTTTTATACGCAAGACGCAATGGCGCTGTCACAATACAAATCTAATTATTCTCAGGATCGACATCCCTCCAACCGTATGATATACGCTCTTCGTGTCTCCTCGAGTTTCATGACCCTTTTACATTAATAGTGGTAGGACTTTCGTTGGGATAGTAACGCGGTAGGTTCCCAGATCCTTCCGCTTACGATTCAACTAAGAGTACGGGATTACAACTTCTTAGATTGTAACGGTTATTATCAGATTAGTTTAAATAATCGGGACCGGTGCGGCTTAGCGTGCTCTCCAAGGCATGGAATAACGAAAAAGCCTTATTCGGACATTCAAAGCCCGCGTAAGTCCTGGGGCCCAAGTCTGCTATTGCAATTGTAGTTACATTACAGTTACATTGCCTATCAATGACATACCAATTGCTACTTTTAGCAATTTGACTTGGGGCACAGGGCTTCAATTGTCTATCAATGACATGACAATTGCTAAAAATAACAATTGTCATGTCATTGATAGACAATGTAACTACAATTGCAATAGCAGACTTGGGCCCCTGTACTATACCAGCACAATCTACTGGCCCAACAAGGCCACACGTCTTTCACTTTATATATACAAATAAATTATGCGTCGACTATTAGGCAATAATTTAATTATTTGAAACCTCAATACTGCCATATTAGTAATAAAAGAGTATATGTAAATATGGATAGAATTAAACCGTATAATACGTATATTGAATGTGCCTCAGATTTATGAAAAATTTAGATGTTTATAAATTGTTCTTTTGAAGTACCTACTATATAGTTGTCGTGTAAAATAATAAAGACTGGATTGGTATCAATTTAAATATTGTAATAATATTATGATTATGATTATACGTATAATTATGATTGTAAGTACCTTTGCACTTGACGCCACATGCGTTTCACAAACGCATGGCAACAGCGCTGTAAACTTTTTTATTTGTAACTGATACAAGCATAATAGCTGTTCTTTGGCGTTCGCGGCTTATTAAGAAAACACCGCACTGGGAAGGCGACCGAGACGCGACAAACATTTTGCATGTCCCAATTGCAATGACGATAAATTAAATAACTACTTTTTTAATGCAGACAATGATCAATCAATCAATCATTAAACGTTGACGTAGTCAATTGAACATAATGTACGATTTAAACAAATAAATTTTGTTTAGCTAATGCAGGCTGATGTAGTCTATGATATTAAAACATATATGTTATCTAAAACGGGTACGGCGGTGCAATATGTTTTAAATATTATTGTCGCGTCGTCGCCGCCTAACCAATGCGGTCCCGGCGTTATAGTTGCGTTTCAATTGCGGTTACAAATACATCGCAGTGTGAAAAGGCTCTAAGTACAATTTACCTAGAGTAAATTATTTTAGAAAATGTTTTAAGAATAAAGACTTTAGTTTTCTTTCAGTTCATATTATGGAATTCGTATGAAACATACTAATATAAAATTTTATTTAATTGATGTTAAATTGTGCCAAATTGTGATTATATCATTAATTAAGTAGGTACCGGTTTATTGAGTGCCGATCTTCAAGTATTTCAGTTCAGTTATTCAAAAGGAAGTTTAATTATTCTTGATGGTCATATCATAACTTATTTGACGGGCACTAATTGGAAAAATAATATTGTTAATACATCAATATGTTTAATTTCTACTAGATCTTGCTTTTTTGCAACTTAAGTACCTAATGGGAACTAAGTACATAATTTTTAAATTTAAATTTGTTTATCTGTTTGTTTCGATTTATGATGAATGCAGTTTTTTTTTTTTCAAAAGATTTAAGTAAGTCGTGCATTTATTGTGAAATCTTGGGAAATTGACTTTATTTGAATGAATTATTATTTGAGGCAGCTATTATAATTTATTATAATAATTGTAAATGTGTAAATAATTTGAAGACTTGTCAATATATGAGTGAATATGAATAAGGCTTTTTTTTCTTTCCTAAAAATACTATTCATTCGGATTATACATTGCTGGTACTGCATACAAGCAGCGCAAGCCTGAGACCTGTGGAAATCCATGCAAGAGACCTTTTTCAGAAAGACGTCTATCGGTTAATAATTAAAAAAAAAATTGTTGGAGCCAGTCAAATCAACGCTTTGAAGCTAAAAATAGACCGCACTCTCACTCTGCTCAGACTCAAGACAGAGTTAAAACGAGACAGATTTATGTCAGCATATTTGTGTCTCTTTTTTTTTTTGATGACAAGATAGCAAGATGGTAAGTGACGATGCAGTCTAAGATGGTAGCGGGCTAACTTGGAAGGGATATGGCAGTGTCCATTCAACCCATATCCCTAGACGGTTTCTACACGCCATCGTGCCGAAACGCTAAATCGCTTGGCTGACGTCTTTGAAGGTAGGGTTGTAACTAGCCACGACCAAAGGCTCCCACCAGACAAAGTCAGAGCACACTATAGATCTCAACATCGAGAGTGCCTAAGTTTCAGTCACAGCTTCTCGCTCGCTGTTCTAAGGGTAATTATACCTGCCTCTGGTTATAAGTTATAACTCAAAATGTTATAAACATTAAAAGTTTCAACCTCGCGCTGAAAATTCCATTTCAAGTGTGCCGGTGATTGTCGGCGTAATTATGTTTAACGCGCCTGACTCACCTGAGTAGTGCTTTGTATTTAGGTTAATGAGGTCGGAGGAGAATAGGAAACGGTCGCGGTGCCCCACAAGAAAATATACCTGCGTAGAAGTTTGAAATGTAGGAGAAAATAAGCTTCTATGCGTCTTTGCATTTATCATTCATATCATTCATACATCTACACCAGCGCGCTGGCTAAGTGCGGGCATGGTAAGAAATACCTACTATGGAATAAGGGATATCCTTACTTCTTCACTTATTTTCTTACTATCCTTATTTCCTTCCTTCCTTACTTATGATCAAACGAACTTACTAGGTGAAGTTCGATTTGGAGAGATTTAGTAGCTTTTCTACTACTTTCTAAATCTTGAGAGCCAAAAATGGACAATCCTTATTTCCTTACTATCCTATTCCCTTATTATGTTTACTCGCTTACTAATATTGTAATTAATGCGAAAGTGCATTTATTTGTCTGTTTGCCCTTCAATCATGCCTCAAAAAAGTTACGAATTGACGTGATTTTTTTCACGGGTATAGTTTAGGACCTGGAGAGTGACATAAGATACTTCTATCCCGGAAAATCCAAGTTTCCGCGGGATTTTTATAAATCCACGCGGACGAAGTCACGAGCATCAGCTAGTATGATGATAACACTGGATGATAAGTACCTAATATTACTGTAATAAGTACCTAGTAGTAGCTATGTAGTATGGGATCACTATGGGATAGAGATCTCTGAAAGCATTATAGAAAACGCTAACGATTTTTTCCTTCACTGTTATATTTAATTGCATAAAAAAGATATTAGGTAGGTACTAACTAAATAGGTGGGCACCTACTTGTGAGTACGGAAATGAAGTAAAATTTAGGAAAACCTTCTCTAAAATAGTAATATGTAAAGGTTTCCAATAACCCTTTCCTTAATGCGAATATTCACAGGTACCTAGGTATAAAGGGCACGCGGGAACATTTATTATGTAAACTTGAAGGGATGCTTACTAAAAGGGCGCAGTGAAAAGAAAATGAAGTGTCACCACTAAAGCCGAACAAATGTGGGCTGAAAATGGATGAACATAAAAGAAAATACTCCACCGCATTTTGCACTTGTATTACGATAGGTTTAAGGTTTCAAAAGGTTATAATAATTTGAAAAAGGTTAAAATAATGTATTGTTACTTGGAAACAAAGAGTTGATGCCACAAACTTTGCTTTGACTGGGCATTTTTTCTTCCAATCCAGTTTTTTTTCATCATCATTTGTATGGTGGAAGGCTTTGGCCGTGGCTAGTTATCACTCTACCGTCAAAGACGTACCGCCAAGCGATTTAGCGTTCCGGCACGATGACGTGTAGAAACCGATTACGGGTCTGAGTACACTGCCATATTCCTTCCAAGTTAGCCCGCTACCATCTTACCATCTTAGACTGCATCGTCACTTACCATCGAGTGAAGGAGTAACATACACACAGTCACACATGCAAACATTCGCCTTTATACGTATAATATTAGTGTGACAGTATGATGTGATGGTACACAATCCATAAAGTTGACACTTTAGTGGTCCGCTCAGCCGCGGTAGGTACTGTGGGTGAGTGGGACAAGTTATAATAAATCTCGTACAGTTTTATAGACGGCTGGGCAAATTGATTAAAGCAAGGATGATGGATGACCGCACCTGCTGCGACCGCGCGATCCATCACACGACCGAGACGCACCTTCTACAAAGATCATTAACAACTGAAAATAGATTTAGTTTTAGATCTATATTTATAATGGTCTTCTCCTGGTGCCAACTCCTAACGGAGATTGGTAACCATTAGGTCTAACTATACTGGTGCACTTAGAAGCATGCGCTAACTTCCCAGACGTATGCCTGCGCCGCTGACCTCTATATTTAATCTATGATTAACACTAACAGTAGACTTGCTGCTATCATTTACGCCATGTTGTATTTGATTGACGCCATTTTGGCGCTGTAAGCACTAAAGAGATACGAGTGTCTCTGGAACTAATATGTTAGTATGATACTACAAATGGCGCACCGATCCTTACTTATTAATGTATGTTTTTATTGTTGTTGTTGTATAATTTCATAGATTAAATGCCCGTGTCTTTGACTTAAATAGTACAATTTGAAGGAAGCCTATTTAAATCCTGAAGAACAACACGAGTCTTGACACATTCTTCTCAAGACTGTTTCACGTCAAGTTGACACACATTCGGCTGTGGTCGGCGACGCGGCGGTCGATATCTTGAAGTGCTTCCTTTACTTATAGGGATAGTATGAGTGTAGAGTTGTAGACAATCTCGACAATGTTGAAGGATTTCGACTTTCGAATACTTATAGAAACACAAAAAAATGTGTAAAAATACATTTTTTGAGGTTATTTATGAATTTTTTAACGATATTTTGATATTAATGATTTTAATTTTTTTGATGATTTTTCGTGGCCGTTGGCGTAATCTCTACATTCACAGCTGAACATTGGTCTCTTACATGGATTGCAAAAGAATACTATCTTGTGTCGCTTGTCCCGCGGCTGTCAGTGACTCGCTTCAGACCTTCCGTCAATCACAAAGCTACATGAAAGCATAAGCCTTAAAGCATAGCAATTTTGGTTTATTTTACTTTGATCCTACACTGTCTCGATACTCAAAATGTATCGATGTTGTCGAGTTTAGCGAACTCATACTAAGCCTACAGTTTTGTAGGACGAAGCTTTAACGAGAAGCCTGACTCAGAACCTTTGTCGCTCAAAAGGAGTGTCGGGAACTGGGACATTTTACTTTGAACGATTTAAAAATTGTACAGTAAAATATTTTTAGTTTGACATACTTTTTAATTCACTTAAAATCAACGGTTGAAGGAATTCAGTTTTTGTACGACTTTAGAAAAAGATGAGCTTTTCATTTTTTACTTAGTAATAATATTTTTGTGTTGGTTACATACCGATTTATTTATTTTTAACCTAATTGATCTTAAAAAATACCTTTAGGTCTAAGCGACTGGCGTAACCGTCGAATTAGTAACTATCATAAGATCTTTATTAACTTCATGAACTATGGTTACCTACCTAAGAAGAATCCTTATTCTTACTAATATTATAAATGGGAAAGCGTGTTTGTTTGTCCTTCAATAACGCTGCAACAGAGCTACGGTTTGACGCGATTTTTTGCATGGGTATAGACAAGGACCTGGAGAGTGATATAGGCTTTTTATCTCGGAAAATCAACGAGTTTCCGCGGGAATTCAAAAACTAAATCCACGCGGACGAAGTCACGGACATCAGATAGTGATAAATAAATATTAATATACTCGTACCTAATAGTAATAGGCATGGGATTTAATTTAAATTCTTTGTACACTAGCTTTGGATATTATTTACTGGCAGCTTTTTTCATAAAATGTCGAAAACTGCCGAGAGATTAAAATTTTCCATAAATGGGATAAAAGATTAGGCGATAGCTATAGGAGTGGAAACTGGAAGCCCACAACATATTGTGCGGATACCAAAACGTTTTTACCGTATCATGTAACGAGCAGGCTGCCATCCATCATCCGCGACGACAGATTATGCGACCTACCCTCCCTCCGCTACGTCCGTTAAATATGAGAAAATTTCACGAAATTTCTCCTTTTCCTTCCTTTATTGTTTTTTTCCGTATAACCCAGTACCGGAGCTTGTATTATTACAGTGCTAATGGTATTAAAACTATCTTTTCTTCCAAAATTACTGAAAAATTAATATACCTGTATAAAAATCAATTGCTGTTCGTTAGTCTGGCTAAAACTCAAAAACAGCTTGACTTATTTGATTAATATATTTTTTACCCTGAGGGATGGTTTAAAAATAAAATAAAAATAGGGAAAACAACAAAAAAAAAGCTGAAAAATCGAAAACTCCAAATTGTTAATTTTATCTTCAGATTACTTTTAATTTTAAAGTTTACGTAAAATAAATATGTATCAAGAACTTGAAAAGCTGTTATAGTGCTTATGTATTTATAGGAATAAACAGCTTATTTATTATTTTTATCTTACTTTAAACTGATATACCTACCTGATCATACAACTAATAGTAAAAATCTTCTTGAAATCTTATCTTAGTTATAAATCCTAGTTTTTTATACTTTCCTTCCCGAAATTTGAATACCGCACCTGACATAACCCAACTACTGTCTGTCATGGCTAATGGCACCCACCGTGATACGCCCATGTAGGTACTATATCATAGGCTACGCCTTTGTCAAAACCATTCTCGTATAGTTAAAAACTGCGCTGAATAATTGCTGTTTTCTTCAAGCGAAGTTTTCATTTGCACTTTTATTACACCATCGGAAAAGGAGAAATAACGAGTTGTTTGCATTAAAAATATTCTTTTGTTGTAGATAATTTAAATACTTTGGGTTTCTAGGTCGTTGCCTGGAAAGCACTTTAAGAGCTACAAAGTAACAATACGTGATTACCAAGAAATTTTTGGGCCGGTCGCGGTTACTCTATCAATTCACCATTTCACAAAATTCACCATTATTTTCGTCAGTGTCGGTTTCAGTCTATAAATGTCCTGCTGGATAAAGGAGTCTTGAAAAGATCTTGACAGAATGGTTTCGCTTAATAATACAACCTTCTTCTTTCATCCATCGACCATCAGCTCTTCGAACTATGTGCCCCGCCCATTTCCACTTCAGTTTCGCGACTTGCTGAGCAATTTGGTGGCTTTAGTTCTCCTACGGATCTCTTCATTTCTGATTTGATCTCGCAGGGTTACTCCGAGCATAGTTCTCTACATCGCCCGCTGAGTGATATACTTTCTTATCCAAAATTTAGGCTACTTCCTTTTATACGCATGGATTGAGGTCTTACTTCCCGCGAGAACTCTCTTATTTTCCGGGATAAAAAGTAGCTTATGCGTTATTCCAGACTATAATCTATCTCTGTGCTATATTTCAACCAAATCTGTTCAGTCGTTGCGGCGTGATTGAGTAACAAACATCCATCCATACATCAAACTTTGGTATTTATAATAGCAAACCAACGATTTAATTAATGAATCAAAGCAATCTCTGAAATGAGATTAGCGGCAGTTTAATTCCGATTCATTTGTTTTGTTCGCCCGCGCCGCCCGGGTAGCCGACAAGCTCCGCTCTCCCCCGGGGCAACACGAGCCCCACATAACTACACCCGGGATTTCCTCCGACTTTCCATTAATTCTAGAATCTCGAGATTAAAATGCGATTGGAGTGCGATACCGAGGTGATTCTATTTACAACACATGTTTTTAAAAGAAGAATGGGAGACAGGCAGCGTCCACACGCAGAAAGTACCTACCTATAATACGCAAGAACGTATAATACATAAGGGTTCAAAACGTAAATTATTTTATTTCTGTTAATATATGCGATAGCAGAATGGCTATACAATATTGCAATGGATTTAAAAAGTGCGCAATTCAGACGGATTTTATGAGTCCATTCTCGGTTTAGATTCGTGCATTTGACGATTCGAAAGCACTTTGTAGAAGTTTATTTGAATAAAAAAATTATTCTATTCTATTCTTTAAATGTTCAATAAAGGATGTATTTACGAGGAACCTTATTGCTGCACTCAGAGTCGCTAATCCAATTTGAAAAAGCTTTGTTTTTTTTTAAATAAAAATATTAAGCATACCGAACTTGACTAATATTCCCCTCTCTCCTCCAAATAAACGTAAAGCTAAGGGTGGGTACGACAATAGTGCAACGAATGGGGATTGAAACGTTGACCCAGTTTTCTGTCCGCACCTTTAACCTTTGGGCTATTGAGGTTTCAACTTAAAGTTAAGGAATTTAAGGATTTCATCATAAAATTATTGTGATCGACATAAATAAGATCAGGGATCTTATCTCAAATCACCAACAGTGCTCATCCAACGTAGGTACCTACTATAACTAAGCCACGTAAAGCCACAAAAATTCCCATTTTATTTCACCCTAGGCATGCCGTATCTCCCTACAAAGAATCCGATCAGTAATTACTGCATTACCCCATCAGTACAATGGAGGACATAACTAAAACTTCATTCGATGACCACTCTATGAATTTTCCCGTTTTCCCTCAATGCACACGTACACGGGCTATAAATAATTGAATTTGGTCTTTGGTCGCAGCATACCTGTGTGCTGAACTTTTTCTCGGCAACTTACGAGCATAATTTTCATTTATGTCTTATTTATTATAGGTACGTGCCATATCGTATGATATGGCAATAGCCTCTATCTGCTACATCAATAAGTGAATTATTACTATGAAATTACTTTTTAACCGAAACTTCGTCCGCGTAACGCTAAAAATCCGGCTAAATAAAAATAATAATTCAATAAAAATAGATCGTTTTTCGGCATAAAAAGTATCCTCTATCACTCTTGTCAATTCGAAAAACTGACAAACCAATAAACTAACAAACAAACACATTTTCGCATTTATAATACCTATTAATAATTGCCAACTAAAGATTGCCAGTTTCTGTAGCCAAAAAATAGCCTTAAGGTATAAAATGTGAAATTATAATAATTGGTAATTTCAAATAATTTCAAGAGTGTCATGTGCCTGAACATTTGTGAATAATAATATAAACACTGAAAACTGTAAGGTCGCAGGTTCGAGCCCCATCCGGTGCACTATTGTCGTACCCACACCTTACCACACACACAAGCTTTTCGCTTATTTGAAGGGGAGAGGTGAATATAAGTCAAGTTTAGCTTGGCTGATATTCTTTTAAAAAAAAAAGAATTGCCAAATAACTAGCCCGTTTGTGAGCGCCTCATATAAACGAAATTGCACGAGCATCGCTTATCGCGATCGCGAAATGTGCAAAGTCAGGAAATTGATGGGTCTACTCAATAACAATACAAAAATGGAGGCGGTAATTGAGGTCATTTACAAGTTTAATTTTCGGAACCCTCTGTTGAAGTTACAACTCCCGTCTGCCACCCTACCACCTGTCAGGAGTCGGAAGAAACTATGTAGCAATTTGATAAAATCTATACACATAAATACACTTGATTAACAGCGATGATATTGGTCGTTGATTCAGTCGTTTTAGGGCAAGTTCGCTGTAAGACAGATTCGCTTTTTCCTACAGATTCGCTTTACGGCAGATTCACTTTACGGCAGATTCACTTTACGGTAGATTCGCTTTACTGCAGATTCGCTTTACGGCAGATTCGCTTTACGGCAGATTCGCTTTACGGTAGATTAGCTTTACAGCAGATTCATGTTCGCTTTACGGCAGATTCGCTTTACAGCAGATTCGCTTTACGGCAGATTCGCTTTACCTCTCAAATACCTAAGCCACACTACAAGGAGCACGGACTGCAGTGCAGTTCAGTGGGACAAAGTGAATGTTCGAAACGCCATATCTAGTACCTAGTACATAAATATACCGATGGGGCGAAGGAAAGCTTTAGGTATAGTATTATTGTAAAAAAAATTCATATTTCAAAGTTATTTATTTCTAGTAGCTCTTATGACACGTCTACCACCGGTCTTATGTCATTCTACCACCGGTTCGGAATGCAGAAAAGTACAAAAAACCCTTTGAAATGTAAGTGAAATGAAATGAAATTCCCTGTTTCAGCCTCGACGCTCGGATCACATATTCAAGCATCATTAAACATAAACCATAATTCATAAATACTCGTAGCAATAATAATTATGCGGTCGTGTGTTATCCTGTATATTTACGAGTAACAACCGATATTACCAATAACTCGGGCAATAATTAATTTTTCCAATTAACACAAAGCCGTGGCGGCTTGGTAATGAAATGGATGGCAAAGTAAAACAGGGGAATTGATCACCCATTAATGTTATTTGTTTACGGAATAAATGCTAGGGCTGTACAGGTTAATAATGTAGGTTACACATTAACACTATAAACTGTGTTGCAACAGCCGCACGCGTCAAAGCTAGTCCCTCCAAAAATTATGTTATGTTAATTTTTGAGCATGTTTAACATTGAAACTACATACCTATTTAACGGAAGAACAAACTACCCATCTTAGTTACTAGAGCTCGTTTGCAAAATTTTATTTGAGCTGACATACAAGTTACGAGAAAATTTTATTTACACGTTCACTCGTAATCTCTATGTATTTTCAGTAGAGATTCATGAGTAAACGTATAGACAAAATTTTCTCGTGGCGCGCGTGTCAGGCCTACTAGCTACCGCCACCGGTCTCATTGTGATCCGTGATCATTTATCTCGCATCATCTAAAATTTGATTCATCCGATGCAATCAAGTAGCACCAAAGATATCATTCTCTTGATGCTGAAAAATATCTTAGCATTTAACGCATTTATGTATGTACCCTTGGAGCATTGAACGAAAAAATGATCTAAACTCAACACCATGTAGTACATTGTACAAATGTACACTGTCGTGTAGTGTGCGATGACCATAACGTCGCACTTTCCCGCTAATTCTCTCTTTAATTAATTGCACATACAAACAAATAAGGGCTCATACCTGTTTGGAACATTTTTATGGATTTCACACACTTAATGTATTTTTTATGTTTTATCGTGCTTTTTATGGCCTTAGCGGGTATTAAGTATATGAACAGATGGGTTGCCCGAAAAGGTTAGGTACATGGTGAATCCGGTAACTTAGTGCAGTATAATAATTATGAATATTTGATAATCCCATTAAAAATTAAACAGCTCACTTACAGCATCAACTCAATTCATCGCCTCGGTCCACAAGTGGCGCGCGCGTATTTTTTCAGATTTTTTTCTTCAAAGAGATTATTAAAAATTTTAAAATACCAAACTGTGTTCTGCCAATTGCTAAGTCTCTAAGTTTTGATATTCATTATCCTCTAAAGATGCTCCGTCATCCGCATGGATTTATTTATTTATTTTATTGTAATTAATTTTGTAATTAGTATTGTATTTAGTTTTACATTTATTTGTCCCGCAGGAACTCTTCGATTTTCCGGGATAAGTATAGGCACCTACATAAATCATTATATTAATATAATTGGCAAATAAAATTTAATAAAATAAATATGGTATATTCTCTGAGCTCTCTATATTTTATGGGAAGACATGAATTGAAAATGTTAACTCAAATACGTTATTATAAATATATGAGTCATAAAAACCTACATTTATCTACGACTATAGGTTATGGCCACAATAAAAAGATATTCGAGGACATAAACGTCGTTACGTTATAAATATCGGATATAATATAATAATAATGTCTTTTGCAGGCAGCCGATATAAATCAGGTCCCGACATAGACGGTGAAAATAGAATACAGACACACAGATCTGATGTCCTACAAAAATCGGAGAGAATTTGATAATTTTTTTCCAAACTGGTTCAATTTTTGTGGAAATAAAAGAAAAGAGCATACGAGCTCAGCAAACACGTGCTAACAGAAATGACAGACATGCGGTATTTATTCATCATCAGGTTAACTACTGAGCACAGTTCTGTCAGAGAAGGTTTGTATTATAGGCCACAGGCCACCACGCTGGCTCAATGCAAAGCAGACTTCACACACCATTGAGAAAATTATGGAGTACTCTGCGTAAAATGGAACATCACTTGACACCATGCAGGAATCAAATTTTTTGCTATTACTCCATGCTTGACACTGTCTAAAAAGTACCTCATTTTGTTTAAAATTGGTTTTCAATAAAATCAGACGTCTGCGTTAATTTGCTATAAAAGTAAAATTAAAAATGTTCGCAGTCGGTAGGATTCGAACCTACGCTCCCAGAGGGAATCTGATTTCTAGTCAGACGCCTTAACCGCTCGGCCACGACTGCTGTGAAAGTTTTGGCGAAATAATTGATGTTAAAAAACAAGTTGCAAAATATCATAATAAAAAAATATATTCATCAATGTTGGTACGAAGACTAAGAACATATACAATATAACATGCACTTCATAACTTCACAAACAATTTTTTAACGAATTAAGTTATTTATCTTTTAATCTATAGATGTATCGCTTTGCTTGAAAAACTGGGAAAACTAAACAATTTTGCAATTTTTCAGCCTATAGAAAGTCAAACAGTAGTGCATATTTCTAACAAAACCCCAACACTTAGGTAATTCTTTTCAAATTATATTCATTATAATAATTATTATGTAGTCACATTTAATATAGCAAATATTTTATAAAAAAATATGACAACATCCCTAATTAGTAATCTTACTAATATTATAAATGTGAAAGTGTGGATGTTTGTTACTCAATCACGTCACAAAGACTGAACCGATTTGGCTGAAATTTGGCACAGAGATAGATTATAGTCTGGAATAGCACATAGGTTACTTTTTATTCCGCAAAATTGAAGAGTTCCCGCGGGAATAAAAAACCCTCAATCCACGCGAACGAAGTCGCGGGCATCAGCTAGTTACCCATATTATCATCTAGGTAGGTACACATAATCTATCTCAAATTCCATATTAAGTACCTACTACAAAATCATTTTGATGCAACGGTTTCTATGACTAACGGGATTAGAAACAATTTAATTAGATCACTGATGAAGACTGCGCGCCAAATTCACTTCTACTCTACGATCGAAGGACCTGCCCGTGCATGAAAAGTCTCGATAGAAAGCTTTGTAATTTATGAACACCTAAAATAAAGTTCGTTTTCTAATGTTTTCTATCATCGACTCTTTTTTTTTTTAAAATGGTCGATGTATTCAATTCTACTTTGCGTTTCTCATCCAATCATTTTTGATAATATATGAAGCATAGTTTGGTCGACTATTTCGCAACGCTGTCTCAAGGCGCCGTGGCTTAGTTGGTTAAAGCGCCTGTCTAGTAAACAGGAGATCGCGAGTTCGAATCTCGCCGGGGCCTTGTTAGTTGGATTCTTTTTATAATATTTTTTAACCTTTTTATTCAGTTTTTCTTCACATTCATTCAGAAGAAAAAATGTCTTTCACCATAGACATCGAATTAGGTGCACCTATGCGTTCGAAAAAAATTCAATAAGAAGTGCAATCGTACTTAGTCCCTACAAAATATACCGGCCGAATTGATAACCTCCTCCTTTTTGGAAGTCGGTTAAAAACCCCTATTTGTTGGATTGTTGATTGTGGATTGTTCTTGTTGTTATATATGTATTTATTAGAGAAATTAATGCCGGCAACGCATCGGTGGTGCCTCTGGTAGTACTACAAGTGTTCATGGGCGGCGGTAATCACTTTACATCAGGTGACCCGCCAGCTCGTTTGCCCGCTATTCATATATAAAAATAAAAATAAAAATATATAAACTTAGATAGGTACCTCTGAATACTCAAAGGTATCTGAAATTTTAAGATACTCAGATACAATACTTTCTTTAATTTTCATTTGGTATTTGTAATGTGAATAATCTATACCTGACGTTACCTAGAGCAAACTTTATACCTAGAAGAATATTAGCCAATGAAATAGTCTACTTTAGTGGCGAGGTCCCTAAGGTACCTATGAGTAATTAAGGCCTATAAGTAGGTTATTTATGTATTGTTCCATCGCGGATATGCGGATATCCAAACCACATTCACTTGAGCCTTGAAACAAATCGCCAATGGGACCGCAGTTTGGCCGTAATCCGCAATGCGCGGGGATTTCAGCCGAATTTCCACCAATTCCCGTGGAATCCGAATTAGATTAAACGTTGATTAAAGTGTGCGACATGGACACTGATTGGAAATACTAGGATTTTGTATTCTGTAGGTACATGTAATAATTATATAGCTATAATCTTATTAATCCTAGTATCTTATTCCTATTAATCCTATTATAGTATCTATACTAATCTATACTAATATTATAAAGCTGAAGAGTTTCAGGAACTAGTCACCAGTAGTCAGTAGAACCAGTAGTCAGTGGACGTCTATCAGTTGATTAAGAAGAAGAAGAAGAAGAAGAAGAAAAAATCTCTACGTGCCAATTCCACTCTATAGTTTTAAATCAAAGACTACCTAAAAATCACGTCGATCAGTAGCTCTGTTACTACTGGTTCGAATTTAAAAAATTTTCAATGAACAGTCTCTCGCATGGACCTCCACAGAACTCGGTTTTGCGCCGCCTGAATCCAGCGGCTGCGACTCGTTTGATGTCGTCGGTCCACCTAGTGGGGGGGGGGTCTGCCAACCAGACTGCGCTTGCCGGTGCGATTTTTGGTGCGGACTCGGATCTTGGGACCCCATCGACCATCAGCTCTTCGAACTATGTGCCCCGCCCATTTTCCACTTCTTTTTGATTTTCTTAATTAATATTAATTTAATTACCTACGAGACGAGTCGTTTTCGCAATATAAATAAAGCCAAATTAATTACTCTGTCCCTTACAATAACGTAGCCAGAGCGTTCTTGTTTTCATCGCAAACCATTTTATTAGCTTTCGTCAAGGCAAATAGCCGTGAAAGATA
Organism: Hipparchia semele; assembly: GCA_933228805.2. NCBI lineage: Eukaryota > Metazoa > Arthropoda > Insecta > Lepidoptera > Nymphalidae > Hipparchia > Hipparchia semele. The sequence goes on along the minus strand of OW121710.1, from coordinate 12,988,591 downwards.
CACCGGAAGGTTAGCTTTGCTTAGGGAGAATACACACTTGTCTGTTGCATTTGCCTCTTACTCGGATATGACGAATTGAGCGATACATTTCAATATCATCCTGGAGAATGGAGAGAGCTCATTAAATTTTTCATTGTATGAAACAGAAAGGATCAATTGCACTAATATTCGCGGAATGAGAAGCTAAATAATTGTTATAATTGTTTATTTCTTAAATACGATAGTATTTCACCAATTTTACCTACCACCACATTAATTTACAATTAGGTATTCTGACATCGTAAAACTAAATAGAAATGATATGGAATAGAACAGTTCTTATTCCAAAGTGCTCTTGAATCCTCAAGTGAATCTACCACTGGTTCGGAATACCGCTTCAACCAAGAAGATCCAGTAAGAAACTCGGCGGTTGCTCTTTTTTAAATATTATGTTGAATACAGTTAAAGAGTACATTAGTAGAATTGTACTGGATCATAATGTTAAATTTATTGGGATTAACTAACGCCGATAAATGTATTCAGTCCCCAGAGAAATATTCACAAAGTTGGCAGGCAAGGGTTAAAACGTGAATATTAAATAGGGACCGCTTATCGGCAGCGATGAGAATCCAAATTAAACGTAATTTGTGGTTTTTAGCTTTTCAACCGAAAATTGTTTGAAATTAAATTATAATTTCACGCTAAGAGATTTTGTGCGGTAAATATGCAAAGTTTGTTTAGATTTTCTCGACGTTTGCGGCTGTTGAAGGGATGGTATTTACGTCTCTTTTGTTCCTACACCATTCCTTAATTAAGGCTTATGTAAAGTTTCAATTTAGCGGGCCATTTTGTTATTCTGTGGTCTAATGCTGAGTTCTTGGTCTGACATAAATCAGCCTCGAATTAAAGTAATGTCTGAACAAAGAAAGGAGCAAAGCTAAAGAATGGTCTATATGATTTCTAATATTAAGATAATCTTTGTAAAAGCCAATCTAACACTTTTTTACGTAAACGAATTCAATTGACAATTATTATTATTATTTTACTCTACTAAAGTGATGAAGAAAAGAGAAGAAACTTATTAACGCCTTTGTTTTTTTTAATAGGTGTCTTTTTTCACAAAACATAGGAAGACATTTATCTCTCTCTTGTTCAACTATAGGTACCTAATATTTATGCAAAAAAATCACGTCGATCCGTTACTCCGTTACTGCGTGATACGAAGGAATAAGGATTAAGGAATAAGGAATAAGGAAAAAAATACACTTTAACGTAAAAAGCAGTCATGAAAGAATCTTGTTTAACTGTTTAATATTGAAAGACTACGACGGCGACGACGGGCCTTCCAATGACAATTCCTGCTATGATTCATATTAAACAAACAGGACTCATAATTCATAATAACTTTCAATGCCACCACCATTCCACTCAACGACCGCTAACTGCGGGATTACTTAAGATAATAAATTGGTGTCAAAAATACCACTTACATGTCACTGACCCTCAAGCACTTGATACTTGGCTCACGAGTAATGGGCACGCAATTTGTTTAATCACCTCCAACGAGTGCCAGCCTAAGCGGCCAACTATGGACTCTATTACTCCAACCGATATTTAACATGCAACGTTACGACAACGATACGAGATAGTTTAAGAGACTCACCACTTCATATGAACAGTACAGAACAGAACAGAACACTACACATTTTCAAACACAAGTGTAAATTGTAAAGCACCTCCGACATGTGAAGTTAAAAAAAATGTGTAATTCGCCATTTTGTGGTGGCGGCCATCTTGGATTTGAAATTTGTGTATAGTACTACTAACTACTAGTCAAGCCCTTTCATTAGCCCTATATTGAGGGAGTTGTGAAAAAATATGTAAGTAATCCGCTAATCATAAGAACACTCGCGACTAACTGCCTCTTATTAACGTTACGGCTTTTATGATTATTTGATCGAAAGAAAAACCAAATACACGAAATTTTCTAGTTGTTTTCTCGCTATAAAAGCTTTTTAATCTTTGGAACAAGAAAAACCAAACACGTAATTTTTCTTTCTGTTATTTAAACGGGTTAATCTTTGGAACATATTCTGAATATAAAATGAAAGAGTTCCCAAGTGATCTTAAAAACCTAATTTCACCAACTAATGAACGTGTCGTAAAGATATCTCATACGAATCGTTCCAATATCGTCAACTCAAAATACACCTCCCTGCCCACAACTAGCAACTATTGTCAGTGAATGAAAGACAGCCATTTGTTCATGAACTAACTCTTTTATCCGAGGCTTCATACATAAGTAATTAACTGTGGGTTTGCCTTTGTCCTCCGTCCTTAGAATTGTCTCTTGTTCGTATTTCGTAGCTCGTAGCCTGCTTGGTGATTACTTGGAGCCATTATGGGTTGACACAATTTCACAAAATGTCTAACTTTAATTTTAATTTAAATGTCTTTATTTATATATTTAAGTACTATACTTAAAAATCTTTTATTATTTATTATTATATAAGATATGTAATAATAATACTTAATATAATATAAAACTAAATACTTATTATATTTATTGAAGACTCAATAGCCCAACGGTTCTTCTCTTCTCTTCAACTCAACTCTTCTCTTAAGATCGGTGTCCAATTATATAGTTGAACGATGATAACATTCGCAGACTTACAATTTCAGGTTGGACAACTAAATCGCAAACTAATAGGCACAGTTTTATCATTTCTTTGTCAAAATCGTTGTATTCGATAGTCAGCTAATTTGAAATTGAATGTCTTTGGTCGCTCTAGTATACACAAGCATCCAATAGGACTTTATCTAAGACCATTTATAGATTAAATGCATAAAAATTTGTTCTTCCTGCGACAAACTTTTCTCTTTCTAGAAATAGCTTTCGCTACCTAAGTCTCCAAACATGAATCGCCCGAGTTTATAACTTCATTTTGGAATCCACTTAAGTGTTCAGCTCACGTCGCCGATATCGAGCGGCCCGCTGCCGGCAGATAAGCGCACTTTCTTCTTCCACCATCTTACCATTCATATATACTGATATGACACACATATTTTATTTATTACCAGATGATACCCACGACTTCTTCCGTGTGGATTAAGACATATCCCGCACTGCGAAATTCGCGTGAATTTTTTTTCGCAATGTTCGTGCGAATGTGTTTTCGTAGTTCTAAAATTTTTTGATTCCCGCGGTAACTCTTTAATTTTCCGGGATAAAATGTACCTAGGCTATGTGTTAATCCTGGGTATGAGCTCCACAGAGATTAGCCATCTGTACGGGAGATATTATAGTGCACAAGGGTGTGCGCAGACACAGGTGCACTCTCTATTCTCTCCCTCTCATAGTCTGATTTGACGGAAATCCAACACGACCAGAGTAATTAAATTATGTACCTAATATTTTATGATATTATGTGGATCATAATAGAATTAGTTTGTTGGATTGCATATCGAAGCTTTAATTAATGCATGCAGCTCGTCTCATCTATATTCAAATTGAAGGCGAACGCTTGTCCCGCCTGCCAGTGGCATATTCGATTAAATTCGAGCAAAACGAAAGTGGCGCCACACGAGGCGCGGCTTAACGCGTAACCGACGTACGTAGCCGGGCGCTTACGACGTTCTCAAGCTTGTTTTTCAATTGTAGCGCAGTTTCAGTCCTTGGTGTCCGCTGTCAGCTGTGCTTAGCCCGTCGCTTGTCTTTCTGAGAGAAACTATTTATTTACATTTTAATACAAAATCTTCAGGAAAATAAGTATTTAGATAATTATGTAGATGAGTAACATAGTATGGCGGTAGCTGCCACGTGTGAAATGTTCGTTAACTACTTTCATTTTTACTAAGTCCAATGAAAGTGTATCGCCACTGCAATATTTCGATTTCAAACGATTTATCGCGACTCTCGTCGACCGATATCGCTTCGCAATCGCCTTGGCAGTGCGGCCCTAGCCTTACTTTAGACACAGAAAACCTAATATAGCTTTAGATACGCCAGGTACCTAAATAGCATATATCGCTCATTTGCGACAAGGGTAACATAATTCGAATTCGACGAAGAGTGAGAATCTCTCGTTTGAGAGTAATGTTCTGTGGATGCTGCGGTCTCGAAACAACGCAGCGGCCAGTGTGGGACAGAGCATAAAATCACAACCTCGCTCGCTCTTACTTTTTTGTGTTTAGCGTAATATTTTTTTTATAGCAGAGGGTTTAAATTGTCGACACTAAAGTTGGTGAATTTTGAATTATGCCACCCTTGTCGCAAATGAGCGATATTTTCTGGGTAATTTATACTGGGGCTGGTCACATGACAATACTTAACATTACATTCCTTGTAGCAAAAGGCTATTGTGGTGTAGTATGCGTAGGCTGTGTACATACATAGTGGTAGTACTAAGTACTTAATAAAAGCGCCAGTGCTCGCATCTGTGGGTGCACGCACGACACTTCGCTTATCTACTATTCGCACAAAATCTCTGTCACTGTTTCCACTGCTTTCTTCCGATACATGATCAGTCTAAGACTAAGGAACTAACTAAAGAGAAAATTTTTAGCAAATCGGTCTATAGATCTCACTCATTCCGCTCACAATATTCTAAAACTTTCTAGCGAGCTTTTTTAACGGACAGACGTTTTTAAGCTAACGTTTTATTTATTGTTACTAACTAGATTGCGCCCGCAGTTTCGTCCGCGCGCATTAACGTTTTTGAAAATCCCATTAGAACTCCTTGAATTCCCAGGATAAAAAATATTCTTTGAACGTCTTCGGTTTCAGAGATACTCGTAGCTTGGATTCCAGCGTTTTGGTAGTTAACAACATTTTAGCTTTAGGACGACGCTCTGCTAATGCCGTGACAATATACGGTATTCAAAAAACAAGCATTTTTCAGAAATCGCGATTTTCTGTTTTTTTTTAACCATTATGTTTTACGAGATACGGTGTATTTCCATTTGAAGTTTCTTGCTATTTTTAAGACTTAATCTATATATATAAAATTCAAAGTCCTGACTAACTGACTGACTGACTGACTGAGATATCAACGCACAGCCTAAACTACTGAAGTTAGAAACTTGAAATTTTTACAGTTGGTTCCTTTTATGACGTAGGCGCACACTAAGGAAGGATTTTTGAAAATTCGACCCCTAAGGGGGTAAAATAGGGATTTGAATAATCGAACTTAACGTGAGCAAAGCCGCGAGCAAAAGCTAGTTGACATTACATGTAAACATGTGCGAGAAACTCATTCATCGCTGTTACGATAAAACACTGTATCTGAAGATACAGTGTATTGTCTTAGCACGGTAGCACTGCGGCAGTATGACAATGGAACTGCGCTGTTCTACTTACTCGTAGTTATAGTTACAATAGGGTTCGTTACAGCAGCGCAGATTTACGATGACCGACGAGGCAGCAGAACAATGCGACTTGTTATCGCATGCGCTGGTGAAAATATTTATTTTATTCCACTGATTCCGTGGGTATTTCTGTCTGAGCAGCGCCCACTGGAAATGGTTTAAAATACATTCCGTTGGTCACTGCGAGCGAGACGCGGTATTTTAGCCCATCTTCATACGGAGCGACTGAAATAAAACCAGTTTTCAACGCCGACGCAACCTATCGCATTATAGGTAAGTACGTGTATTACAACTATCTTTTTTAGGGTTCCGTACTCGAAGGGTTACCAACGGGACCCTATTACTAAGCCTCCGCTAACCGTCCGTCCGTCCGTCCGTCCGTCTGTCTGTCAGCGGGGTGTATCTCATGATCCGTAAATAGATAGAGAGTTGAGCTTTTTTAAGGCTGTCACTCTTCATTATCAACCGATAAACGTCCACTATTGAACAAAGGTATCTTGTTAAAAGTATTTCCACGTCTGCCTGCGACTCGTTGGATGTCGTCCACCTAGCAGCAGGTCTGTCCAAACATCACTTTCCGGTCCAGTGTCGCCACTCTAGCATCTAAGAACCCCAACGACCATCAGCTCTTCGAAGTATACAGCTGCTGTAGTCTATTCTAATATAATATCTTATGAAATGTTGAACATAATCAAATTTTCCGACCCCGCGCACGCGTCACAGTACAAATCCACTTAAAATTGGTCGAATGTGCTCCGAGAGATTCATAATTTGATTTTAACTTGATAATAAAAGAGTGCCTCTAACTCGATGAATAACACGAACCCCGCTTTGTTTGTGCCGAATTATGTGATTCGAGCCCATCCGATTGCAATTTGTAATAATTTTAATGTATTGTCATAGATTAGGAACCGTACAGTTAGCCTACGGTGCACAACAGTGTTATGTTTAATAGTAGCAAATCTTCTTGGGCTATAACTACTAACAATACTAACAAAGAATTACGAAATTTTGTTACTAACACACTAACTTAGATACTAATTAAATTTTAATTATTTTTATTGTAATGATATGGAATTTATTCTGAATTAAATGATTATTTATTTTATTTATAACGGGGCTATTAATTTATATCAAGCCATTAGGTTGGTCGCGTGATTCGTGATGAAAAAAAAACTTGCACAAGATTTGTTTTTCAGCACAGGCCTCGTGCCTGTGTTTTATAAAAACAATGTCTGTCGTGAACTTGCGTGACACACGTGTTGACAGTTCTAAAACTGCACAATTGAAGAGCTTTCAAGATAGAAAAGTTTAATATTTCTGATATACCAACTGGATCGGGAAGCCCATCAATATATCATCAGAATAAAACCCATATCATAAAGGGAGGAAAAGAATGACCCGCAGCAATAAGGAATATGACATAGATAGATTAGGGGGTTATGGGTTGAATATACACTGCCATATCCCTACCAAGTTAGCACGTTACCACCTTAGACTGCATCATCACTTACCATCAGGTGAGATCGCAGTCAAGGACTATCTTGTCAACGAATTAAAAAAATCCAATCCGTTAAACCGATAACCTTATGAAGTTGAACACAGAAAGTGGTTGGATGAGAAAACTGTGGGCGTAAGTTTTCGGAAATATTAGACAAAAGCATGTAAAAGTCGAATACGGTATTCATCATTCGCATAATTTGGTATTATCACAACGGTGGTAATCGCAGCGGTCAAAGGAGTTACCCAACTGTATGCTTGCTAATCAACGGTTCAAGTAGAATAATGGTTATGGTTGTAGGGCACGCATTGTATTGTGTCCACAGTACACCCCCAGTTCAGTTCAAATTGTACGCCAGTGTAACTATAATTGCGAAGTTATTTATTGGCACTCTGCGGGAGATAATCTACATGAACGTGGAAATGAAACGCTTGAATAAATTTCTAGTAGGTACGAAGCGCAGTGTTGGCAGACCCCCCACTAGGTGGACCGACGACATCAAACGAGTCGCAGGGAGTCGCTGGATTCAGTCGGCGCAAGACCGAGATCTGTGGAGATCCATGCAAGAGACTTATGTCCAACAGTGGACGTCTATAAGTTGAATAAGAAGAAAAAGAAGGTACGACACTTATATAATAATACTAGAGACTGAATTGCCTCATTTTTAAGGGTTCCCCGAGGGTAACCAATGGGACCCTATTACTAACCCTCCGCTGTTCCTCTGTCTGTCCGTCCGTCTGTTCTGTCAGCGGACTGTAAGCATCTCATGATTCTTAATAGGTAAAAAAAGTGTTGTATCACATAACACTTATTTCATTTTTAGGGTTCCGTACCCGAAAACCAACGGGACCCTACTACTAAGCCTCCGCTATCCATCCGTCCGTCCATCTATCTGTCAGCGGGCTGTATCTCATGTTCCGTATTATTTCATTTTAAGGGTTCCGTATTCGAAGGGTAACCAACGGGACCCTATTACTAAGCCTCCGCTATCCGTCCGTTCGTCTGTCTGTCAGAGGGCTGTATAGGTAGACAGTTGGAATTTTTAGAGAATGTCTATTTCTGTTGCCGCTATAACAACAAATAATAAAGATAAATTAAAAATTACAGCGGGCTCCCGTACTAGAAACGTGTTTTTTTTCGACGTTTTTTAGTACGGAACCCTTCGCATACGAGTCCGACTCGCATTTGACCGGTTATTTAGTGGTTAGTTTGACTGTGAATGACCAGGACCTGCTTTCGATTCTCAGGTCGGGAAAAAATAGCAAAGATTTATTTTATAAACCGGAGTTAGACCGGTGTAAAACCCCTGTGATCCCGCATTATTTGTATGATCTCATCGAAATACGAGAGTGAGGGAATAGAGAGTACACTTGTGTTCGAGCATACACTCGTGCACTGTAATATCTCTCGGCTAATCTTTGTAGGGATTGCAGCTACCTCTGTACGAATGTTGCGCGGCGAATCGACGTGGCTGTTCAGCGCGGAAATGCAGCCAGTATTCTTTAGCACTATTCCACATGGTCATAATTAAACTACTAATTAATTAATTACTGGTACCTAATTAAATTAGATTAACTTAAAATTTAATTATAACGTTTTCAGTGATAACAATAAAAATTACTGTGATTTTTAAACTTATACGGTATGTTCACACGTTAAAGTCTATTTTAATATTTTAAGTCACTCCATTGTGAAAACATGACATAAATTATGTCACGTTTTAAAATATCGTGAGACGCGAATTAAGAGCATATTATTTTAAAGTATATTTTATAAAGCACATGTTCAAGCGGACTATTATTTATGTCGACGTAATTGTCTCTATAACGCGCTAGCTTTGAAATAGTCTGACCACGAGTTCGTTTTATTTTAGCTTTTATTTATAGCTTCATGGTAATAAATGCGCCATTATTTTTATCCAAAACATTAACTAAATTAGGAAGAATTTTATTGTATTTTAATGATGTTAATATTAATTAAGTTTACAGTTTTTTATTATAGGTAGCTGGTGGGTACTCCTTTTACGGAAATAAGTGTTATAGTTTAAATTAAACGATCATAAGAATTTTGAATTTTTAAATTTTTATCTTTCATCTTTTATTTACCGATGGATTATTGAAGTTTAAATTAGCAGCAATGATTTGTTTTTTTTCGTCTGACTTTAAAGTGACTTTTATTGTAACTTTGAATAAATCGTCGGCTTATTGCAAGAACTCACTAAGTGCAAATAATCATCAAGTACAGTTAAGAACAGCTTTAAACTCCTCTTGAAGAGTTCTATATAATACAAAAACACACTTACTTCTAGCTATTCAAGTTTAGACGTTATGACTAAGCATAAATTCGATAATTACAATTTTGGAACTTTTAGGTTCCATAAAAAATCATGAATTTACATTAATTTAAATATCACTAGAATGAAATTCGGTTAAATTCATTATCTGCGCTTAATTACTTTTATAAATCAATGATGTATGAAAAAAACACATTTAAGTAATTTTAATGAATTCTATCAATTGACTATTGTCTTTAAGTGACTCTTTGCTTAAGAGAATAAAATAATTTAATACGTTTTTAAATTGATTAAAAGCATATTTTAGTAAGTTATAGATAGAATTTGAAACATAAAACTGCATAAAACAATTGAACAGATGAAATATGAGAGCAATTCTGATATACCTAAGTACTAAAGTAGTAATAATGAAAGTGATAACCGCCGGCAATTAACGTGCCAAAATAAAATTAAGACAGTTGTCTTCTCTATTTAGATGACAAAATAGAAGTCACTTACGATAGAAATACATGCATGTAAATTAATGCTCATTAAATTTACTGACGAAGATCGTAACCAAAGTGAATCTTACTGGGCTTTATCTGATTATATAGAATCAGAAGAATTGTATAGAGATGAATATAGTAAATAATCCCCAGGGATGTTTAGTAAATGAAACTAGGAAAAGGACCGCATTTCGTTCGTATTATTTTAAGAAAGGCGAACGAAAGATCACGGTTTTTGTAATTATCATTTGATAATTTTAACTTCTTTGTTAGTAGGTTGGTCCTATTAACAAAGAAGTTCAGTCTCTTTCGAAGGGCAAGAAAGACGAGGCCAGCTTGAGGCACATAATAAAACAAAGCAGGAAGATGAAGACTTCGTCAAAGAAAACATCGAGGCATTTCCGATGGAGTCACCCTAGTTATCGTAGAAAAACTTCATCCATAAAGTATTTAGAGAGGACTCTATTTATCTCTAAAATGTATAAACTGTACGAAGAAATATGTATTTGTGCATCCAATTATCCGGTATCCGTAAACGTGTATCGAAATATTTTTTATGGCCTCTTAATTTTCTTCATAAATTCTTTTTTTTCTTTGGAAAAAAAGAAATTATGAAGTGGGAACCGCATTGTATCTTTGGATAAAACATCTACCATCTGCAGTAACAGAGATATCTATATTTCTGATACCTATGGAGATCAAAGTCGTAACCAAATAGAGATTTGGTCCAAACAATTTACCTTGACGTTATCAAACAGAAATACCTAGAGGTCTCGAGAAGGTACCTTCATATGAGTGAGTCCAAACTCGAACTCGATAACATTGAAAATCAGATGCGTCTTATGCCAATTTTCCCATGATAGATCTGTGTAATATTTAAGATAACTGAGACAGTATCTCAAACGATAAATCTGCGGGGTCAAAAAACACCGTACAAACTGACAATGCATTTAATTAAAATATTTACATTCTGAAAAAAGCTTATATAACCATGTGCGCCGAAAAAAATAATATCTTCAGAACTACATGATTGGTACCAAAATTTACCAGAAAAAGAAGATTAAGACTTTTTTCCTGATGAAAAGTGCTCGAATGCGGAAGATTTGCAGTAGAAATATTTTAATTTTAATTTTTTTTTACTATTTAGCTGCTATTTTTTATTGCTTTATGACGTATGATTGTTAGTAATCAAAGTGTTATGCGATTTTTTTAAAAGGACTGTTTTTCTTTTTTTACGAATATATTTTTTGTTTTTCAAATGACAAAAAATATTTTATTAACTTTTGAGACTAATTCAAACGTGAAAGACTGATTAAAAATGTTTTTTCATTAAAAAACTTTGTTATTAGACCTATTTTAAGAAATACCTAAATCAAACATTGAAAACCATTACAATAGCAAAAAGTCATTAACGTGTCATTGACTTAGTTTTTTGTTTTTTAAAAAAATACTAGTAATAAATGTTTAAAATACTGAGTTGATTTTAATAATATAGATATTCAACAACAAAATGTGTTTAATTTTTCTTTAATATAATCATAACTTTACATGCTATAAGCAATCAAAATTACTAAAACTTCAAAGCTTGTTTTCTCAAAGTTTTGAATATGTCGCATAATGAGTTCTTGCAATAAGCCGACGAAATATTCAACGTTCTTAGTGTAAACTCATATAGGCAAATTTGCCTATATGAGTATATGAGTAAGTAATTTTTAAACCATTTGGCAAAATACCCAGCCGTTTGCACGAAATACCAGCAACATCAAATAATTCACCCGAAATGGCTTAACGCCTCGTCTATGAATATAAATTCTATTTTATGAAATGATATTTGAATATATAAAAGCTTTCGTAGTCGCCGAATTTGCGATTTGTTTAACCCTAAACCCTCGCTGGTTCGGCTTAAATCAGTTACAAATAGAGTTATAGCCGAAGAGTTGCCGACTGTTAGAGGCTTAGCTACACTACGTCTAGCTACGTAAAATATTTAGCTCAATTGTAGCATCTAAGTTGCATATGACACTTAACAAGTCGACTACGAGTTCTGGTAAATTCCAAACGTCTACAACACGAATTTAGTGTCAAAGGAGTAAAGCAATAAGCAATAATAAGTAGGCTTATTTTAAGGACGACATTTTGCTGTGGTCTTATAAGTGGGAGGTCTCTGGTTCGATTCCCGGCGGGGGCAATTTGAGAATTTATACTTTCTAAATTGTCTCTGGTCTGGTCTGGTGAAGACTTTGGCTTTTGCAAGTTACCACCATACCGTCAAACACGTGCCGTCAATCGATTTAGCGTTCCTCCATGATGGTGTGTAGAAACCGATTAGAGGTATGAATACACTCCATACCCCTTCCAAGTTAGCCCACTACCATCTTAGACTGCATCGTCACTTATGACAGGTGAGATTGCTGTCAAGGACTATCTTATCATCGAATAAAAAAAAACTTTAAGCGTTGGTAGTAAGCTCCTTGCTACCACCAGCTCCTAGCTCACATTTATTTCGCTTGTTATGTGTGAAATATCCATGAATGTGTTCGCGTCAAATTCGATCTTTCAATTGTCCCTCGTTAATCCTCTATTAATGCAGGCGGCTTTGTCACGGTCGCCATATGCCGTCTTACAGACTGCCCGACAAAGGGCGAGCTGTCGTCAAAGATTTAACACACATGACACAATACCAGATTTAACAATGTACTTACTCGTAGGTGCATTTGATGACGTGTTTAATTTCATACGGACCTTAACTAATGGTGTGAAATCGCAAAAAATAACGTGTATGCCAGCACCCGATGGCTTAAACAATACCGTATGCGTATTATGCATTGGAGAAATCGCTACTTCTTTGTGAAATACGATTCTATCGATTCATGAATAGTAGGTACTTAATTTGATTCTTTGCAACTATTGGAAATATGAATAAGTAAGTTCAATATGTCTTTGGGAATCGGGATTCTGATTGCGTTCGTTATAATTAGTATGTATTTGAGGTTTCTAAAGTTAATTGGTTCCTTTTTTCTGGAAGTTTCTCAGATTTTTTTTATTCGATGACAAGATAGCCCTTGACTGCAATCTCACCTGATGGTAAGTGACGATGCTGTCTAAGATGGTAGCGGGCTAACTTCTCAGAAAATGGAAATTAGTGCTTTGTTAAGATTTACTACGATAATACTTATCCCATTCAATAAAGTGGTATCGCCCTAAAAATCTAATATATGGTGCTCAAAACGTCCCAATTTGAATAAAACCCCATATTCAACCCCCTGATCATAAATAGAGGTAGATACAAGGGTAGATCGAGGGAAGGTCTGACTCCGCACTATGTCTTGTATATTGCCAGTGATATGTCAGCAATTTGCGTACCTACCGGACTCATATCAGCATATAAAATAAATTACCACTTCACTGATATTTTGATAGAATTTCATGTCAGATGGACTATTCGATTGCTTATTAAGATAGGTATTCAAACTAAAATGATGACTTTTCAATAGAAAAGAAATCGGGATATTGCATCCTTGCTTCATTACTATACTAATATTATAAATGCAAATTTTGGTTTGTTGGCTTGTCCTTCTATGGAGTAATGGGGCTATGGATTGACGTGATTTTTTACATGTGTATGGTTAAGGATCTGGAAAGTGACATAGGCTACTTTTAATCCCGGAAAAAAGAACGGTTTCCGAGGGATTTTATAAACCTTACTTCACGCGGAAAAAATATTTTAATAAAACTTTTTATTTATTTCTATTGTGTCTTTTGTTTTAGTTTTTTGTGTACTTATTCAGTTTTAAATATATTCTGATTTTTATTTTGTGGTCTAAAAAATATATGTACTTACCTACCGAGTTTCAGAAATCCTTTAGAAACATAATTTAAATACAATAAAATATGATGTAGCATTACGAAAAAAATGCCCAGCTGAGTAGGTTCTCAGCTAGGCGGGTTTTATCGTAGAGTCAAATATGAATAAATGAATATAATATTTTATTGTGCACCATATAAGTGAGAACAAATACAAGAAAACAACAATGTAGGTAAACAAGTTAGCGGCCAAGATCTGTAATAATATATCCAGTAAAGTTGTCGACTTCTTATGGAAGATTCATTATTTTCGCTTTTCTTAATTTTGTTATTTATCGAGTTGGGAAGACGAGAAAATGTCAGGACTCCGGCGTGAAATGTGCCCCAGTAAATCACAAGAGGGGTCCTTAATTGTGAAAAATAATATTTTTCCGCTGAAAGCCTCCTAAGCGACTTAAAATTTAGCTGTGAAAGGAATTTCTAATAGGTACTTTTAATGAACTGAGGGGGTGAGTTGTAACATGTTTTTGCTGATTAATTGATACTAATATCCTTATTATCATCTTTGTAGTATTCGCAAGAAATTACGAAGGATATTCATTTAAACAAAATTAAAGAAAAATGTTATCAATACAATTTTGGGTGACATAATAGGTACCTTTTTTTTTGGAGCAGTTGAAACTCTTTCTTTTTAAGTTTTTTTGCGATACTACTAGATAATAATCAACTGAGCAATTATTTACAGTCTACGAGGCGTAAGCTCAGTTTTTCATTTGAGAGTCGTCACCAAAAGTAGGTAAATACAAACCTGGTATTTTATAACTAACAAACCGATTTTACAGTTGGCGTCAAAAATTCTTGATGGAAAGCGCCGATAAGGTCTAGGTTAGAGCTCAGTTATACTAAGTTATACTATACTAAGTTAGAGCGCGTTTTGAAATAAAGATGACGTGGATTTACTCTTGCCATCTAACACGGATCAGAGGGTGTATATTATGCATGGAGGAATCAAATTAAGATATTATGAAACTTGTGCGAGGTGAGCCATGTGTAATAGGACCTTATTAAGAGCGCGCGTAATAGTAAGTAAATCTTTAGATGCAGATTTGATTTTTACAGCAATAGATCAAGTTTTAACTATCCGATAAAAAAAAACAGTCAAAAATTACATCATATTTCCAAGGGGCGATACTGAGTAAAAACATAAAATAATGAAATTTTTATATAAAATTCCTATACATATTACTCACAGACGATACACTATTTAAAAAAATTAATATCTTACGAGTTATTAAAATACATGATATGTATATTTAGCGCTTACTACACTACTTTTCAGCGCAATACGCTAAAATCTGTCGCGCTTCACTCGAGGTTTCGGGCGTATTTTATTTAATCGCTTAGTCACGATTGCGTGGGTCAAATCTGATTTTTTTCTGGCATTCTACGCAGCCTTAACCCGCATAGTTCCTATGGAGCCAAAGTCACCACGGGTGGTTGTCTTATTTGCATAAGTTTTGTTTTTAACTCCAAATCAAACGTGTTCTAAGAATAAGCGACTGCTTAGCGGATGCATAAATTGGATTCTATCTTGTAAATTAAACATACGTAATGATAAATTATTATTATTTATCATGCAAGGATATAAGGAGTAACATTTCATTCTTACAGACTAAAGGAGAAATGAGTATTCAGAATAATCGGTTTAATTAAGTGATTACTAATTACTAATCCTCTTTAACTTATTAAAGATATAAGTAGGTAGGTACATTACTTTTCAAATCAAATCAATCCATTCTATGAAATGAACTATCGGGGAAAAGTCAGAAAAATTAAATAAATAAAAAAATATTTACTTTGCAAAAACGTTAAACAAATGATGTTGATAGAAAAACATGTTTCGCTTAAAAATATAGGCATGCAAAAATTACAATTAATTTAATAATAATAATAGGTGGGTTGAGAGTTTTTATATTGACAATCTGTCAATTTATTCATGGGTTAAAGTTTCCTTGGAGATTGTGAAATGGGTCCAGTAAGTCAAGAATGAATAATCATGGAATAATTTACATTAGTTTTAGTATTGGTTAAGTAGATACAGTTGTTAGATCTGTACAGAACTTGAAAAGACTATAAGTACAAAAGATAATGCCAGCCAGCTATGCAGTCTTTGTATTTTTAAAGAAAACACAGCCCGGTATATTTTCATTTCAAATTGCGCTGGGCACAAAATAACATGTTTTTCTTACGGTTTTCATACTCTGCGTTAAACGCCATGAAAAGAAAAATAAAATGCATTGTTTTTTGCTTGCTTCAAGTGGCGTTGTATATTGTACCTTGAATTGTATTGCGAGAACAAACATTTGAGCTTGAAATACTTTAAGCTTGCGAGGCCAAGTTGTAACGGAAAAATAGAATCCATGTTCCATGTATTTTCATTCTCCTACACAATATTTCGAGTTAATATGACCCTGATTTTTTTCTAGATTTCTAAGTTTTTAACAGAAACTGACTACCACAACGTTGCTGTAACAAAAATTAGTCTCGTCAATATAGACTATAATATAATTATTATTTTATGTAGGTACCTATTCAAATGAATCGTGGATGAGATATATCTACCTATAGTATAAAAAAGATTGTCTCTCTATAATAAATAACTCGACGAGTGTTCGTTACGAGTGTCCAAGGAACTAAAATTAGTGAGGGCACTAGTTGACAACTGATAGTTGATACTTATTGGTACTACCTACCTGCATCCCTATACTATTTATTTCCAGAGACTTTCGTAGGTAAGTATATCAAATGTGGCGCTTAGAATTGATCCATAATTGAAACTATCATTTGTACAATAACAGCCAGTAGTAACCATAGATTAATTGTAGAGGTCAGTGAAACTCTAGAAAATACATGATGCAAAAAGTTAACTTCACTGTTTTGGGGTATCAGATCACAATCACAATCTTCACTCGGCTGAGGCTCAAGACAGGATCAAAACGTTACCAAGCTAAGTCAGAGAGCACGCTCTATAGATTGCAGCCTTAGAAATAGGTACAGAAATAGGTACCTACGTATATGCGGGGATAGCTCTAGTTTCACAAAGTTACACATAGCCGCAGATGTATTGGCCCCTAAAATTCCCTTCCAACCTTCCGCACAATATTACGCGGGAATGATATTTATGAGCAAGCCGTGCTATTATATCCTGTCTTTTTATCATTCATTCATTATTTTATCTTTGAGTATCTGAGTGTGAATATGCAATTTTATATTGCACCTAATTCGACCATTCTATGTATCGAGCAACTCAGAAGCTTAATCAAAGCAATTTAGACAGTACTTTTAGAGGCAGATAGAGGTTTGAGCTGCCTATTGTTTATTTCAGAAAATCATATTTTTTGATTTTTGTTTTGTAATAGGGATATAAGTGTTACGGTGTACCATAAATTATGTTAATTAATGTAATTAGGTTTTCAAATTCAAACCATTTAAAAAAAGAAAAAAGTCTATGCTTTCAAAATGTTCCCTTGTAAAATGCAGTCTTATCATCCTCTGCAGATTCCTATTGACATTCTTTTAAATCATGTTAATGCACTGAGAAAGTAACCTTAACGTCAATCCCTACTAATCCGCCTGTTATTATAATCCCTACCAATATTTCTATTATTATATTAGGTAAGTACCTAAGTATAGTAAAAACTGAATCACAATGGGTTCCACAATACCAAGCAATATTCTTATTAGATCACTGCATCGCTACGTGGGTATGAGATAGAAAAAAATAGCGATCACGGGCAGGCGATAAATACGGCACATAATATTTCTGTGCTCTCACATAAAATATCTCAATGATTGATGTGTCGTGGCTGAGCAGTGACGTGCGGAGTGACAGCATCAGCTCGCCGCGGTTTTGTGGCGTGTTGTCTTTTTGTAACTTTCGTAGCAGAGATAACAAATCTTACGGTAGTATGTAATACTACGTTTATGGAAGAATAGATTGCTAAGTGCTAACTTTGCATAAAGCACACGCTACTAAAAATGATCCTAGCTATAAACTACTAGAATAGAAATCGATGAAATCTCATCTCTTGTTTTGATTCGTTAGATATATTTGTTTCTAGGATTAAAATAGAATATGTTCAGAAAATCATATAAAAACTTAAAAGCTTAGAGAGACTGACACCTGTAGAGTGTGCTTTCACTATGTTCAGACTTTGGACTTTTAAAACGAAATAGATTTATGTCGGGATCTCACTCTTACTCTCTCTCAAGTCTTAGGCAAGTCAGAGCACGCTCTATAGATTTCAGTATAAGTTTTCTTCAGGTAGTTGTATTGATCTCCGGTAGATGGCGTTACATCAGAAAGACACAAAATCACTACGTGAGCTTTGTTCTACTGTATGACGTTAGCATTCTATGCTTCTTTAACTAGGTAATCTCTGTTTCGTAGAGGCCGACTCTCTCAGCCAGATGTCGTTCTGATTTATATCAGTGTGAATTTGGACAGTATATTTTGGAATAATTATTTTAGTATGGTACCCTGAGTTTATGTGGTCCTGATTGCTACTGGTCTTATTTTCATCAAGTGAACCGAGGTCTATCCTCGTCTTATTTTTAACCGACTTCCAAAAAAGGAGGAGATTCTTAGTTCGTCGGAATCTTTTTTTTTGTGTATGTTCCCCGATTACTCGAAGACGACTGTTTAATTACATGCCAATAATATTTATGTGTGTACGTAGCCATTATGTAGCATTAAAAGTTTGTTAAGTACTTAAGTTGAATCAAAATTTAAGCTTAGTAAAGAATACCTAATTGTACCAATACGTTGCACTTAAAAAAAACCAAGAGCCCTACCGCAGTCACAGTCGACAGAAAAATGTAAAAATGTAACAAAAACGAGAACCAGATTTCCATACGGAGTCCATTCGGACTTCCGGATAAACGGAGTCCATTCCCACTGACTCCGACTTTCCGAAATATATCCGTTCCGATCACCGATAGTATAGATCTTCTTGGAATAAATGTCTCGTCTAATATCAACTTCGGACAATGCATCGAATCCAAGGCAAAAACTGCTGGCAAGAAACTTGGTATCCTCAACAAAGTTAAGCGGTACTTCACGCCCGATCAGCTTCTTACCCTGTATCAAGCACAAGTTCGATCGTGCATGGAGTACTGCAGCCATTTATGGGACGGCTCTGCTAAGTACCAGCTCGCTGCTTTGGATTCGGTGGATCGACGTGCCAGAAGACTCATAGGCGACGAATCGCTGGTAAACTCCAGACTCCAAAGTCTGGAACATCGGCGCAAGGTTGCCTGTCTGTCGGTGTTCTACAGGATATATTTCGGAGAGTGTGGCCAAGAACTATTTGATTTAGTTCCCCCATCACCATTCTACCACCGAACCGCGAGACATCGCACGAATCTGCACCGCTACGTGGTCGAAATTCCACGATGCCGCACTAAGCGCTTCGCTTCCTCGTTCCTAATACGCACCGCAAAAATTTGGAATGCCCTTCCGGCTTCCGTTTTTCCAACTAACTAAGTATAATGTGGGTGTCTTTAAATCAAGAGTGAATAGGCATCTTCTAGGCAAGCGCGTATCATCTTAGGCTGCATCTTCACTTACCATCAGGTGAGATCGCAGTCAAGCGCTAGTCTATATATTTAAAAAAAAAAAAAAAAAAATACAGTCTACAGATGCCAAACAAAAAGTCAGTGGCGAAAGTGAGGAAGGGCAACAAATGTAAATAGCATCGGAAACAGTAACGCGAGCGCAGACACATTTACAGGTCGCCGGCGATCGACGCGACGACAGACTGATCGCCTGACGACAACGCCTCGCGAACCTGCGCACACGCGCGACTGTTATTCTTACTAATACGTATTATAGAAAGTGTGCTTTTTTGCTGTTTTGACCTTCAGTCATGACTTACGCAGGAACGTAAAAAAAAGTGATTTTTGGTATGAATATATTATCTAGTTGAGAGGACTTGAAGAGTAACCTTTTATTCTAGAAAAACAGAGGATACCCGAGGGATTCTTAACCCAATTACACCCGGACGAAGACGCGACAACAGCTAGTAAACGAATAACCATATCCAATATGGACGCGGACAACACAGGCGGACAAAATTTTTGCTGCCATGCCACGTTCACAGTATAGGCGTGACGTGTTTTTCGACTGCAAATAAAGCTGGTTATTTGGTCCACCTGCATTTTGCCTTTACTAGATAGGTTTATACTATAGTAGGTATAATTATGTTCTGCTGAATTTCATTCACGGGGACCAATCTTAACGGAGACTAGGAACTGATGATCTCGGAGTCATAGGGACTCCGCAAACTTGCCAACTCCAGGTTAGCACTGAAAGTTTCTTGACAGATAAATCCTCAGATTTGTACACTTATAAAATTTTACGGCTAGAAAACGGTTTGTATGCGCATATTCTTAGCATAATATTATGAAGCGTTGAGAGAAATTACAATTAACTAGGTATTGAAATTAAATTGTGAACGAAATCAATGGCAAAGTATTAGCTCCCAATTTGGAAAATTAAACAAGGTAATGTGCCTACAGGATGCAGTTATCAACGGAATCTAATCTAAATAATGCAAAGTAGTGTGACAGCCTAATGATTTAGACTTTGGCCTCCTTTTCAAGGGTCCAGAGTTGATCCTCTTTCCGGAGTTATATGCGTTTTAAGAAGTTCAATATCAATTGCTTTAATGGTGAAGGAAAACATTGTGAGGAAACTTGCATTTCTGAGAGTACGGCGTTGATGTAAAGCACGCAGGCATCTCTGAATTTCGGAGTTATGTGCATTCTAAGCAGTTAAATATCACTTGCTTAAACAGTTAGGGAAATCGTGAGGAAACTTGCACGCCTGAGAATTCTCCATAATGTTTTCACAGGTGTGTGAAATGCCAATTTTCATTTGGTCATCGTGGTGGACTATGCTCTAAGCCCTTCTCATTCGACTGGAGACCTGTGCCTAGTAGTGGGCTGGCGATGAGTTGAGTTGATTAGAATGGGTTGGGTTGTAAATGCACGATGCAAATGGGCTGAATGGAATGAATGTAAATGCATTGATGCAAAGAGAGAGATATAATTTATATATACAAGACGGTTTGCGTAAGTCTTCGAACTTGAGCGTTGTTCATTGTTTTGGAATGAAGTACGAAACAGAAATTAATGATTAAATGAACTTACCTGTACGTGAAGTTCAATCATAATTATTCGAAGGGCTTCGTTCGAAGATATTAGCATTTTATACATTTGTAGTTTCACGGTATAGACTCGCTGAATCGCACTTTATTTCAGAGCAGGGTAGATTGAAAAAACAACTCCAGGCTGTCCCACCCCGCGCCGACCACGTCATTAAGTTTGGAGAGTGCTGAGCTGTTTAGAAACTATCTTACAAATGTTTCACGAGGGGTCTGGCTATAGTCCATGTAAGGGAGGGAGGGTTGCTAATATCTTCGAACGAAGCCCTTCGAATAATTATGATTGAACTTCACGTACAGGTAAGTTCATTTAATCATTAATTATTCTCGAGCTTCGTTCTCGATATTAGCATTTTATACATTTGTAGACGTTGAGAGAATGAAAAGTAATTGTCGTGAAACATATGTAAGTAGATATTTTAAATGTGATAAAATTTCCTGAAAATCAGACAAATTATGAAACATGAAAAAATAAAATCACTTTAATGATACAACAACATTTTAGCGAAACTAATACCTAAGCATTAATTTTATTCAATTAGTTGAAATCAACTGTACATTAATATGGATCTAAAATAATTCATTATTTCATTGTTTAATCTCCTGCAACAAGGTATGCATAGTAAAGTGAAATACTTTAATTTTAGTTTAAGTAATTCAATACATTCCTGCCAAATTGTCTATTTGAACAAGTCTCGGTAGAGATTATTATATTGTACGAGTAGTATTTTGCGAAAAAAAAAAAATCAGAGAATTTGAGTACCACCCTTCAGTAGCCAGAAGGCTATGGAAATCAATGCTTGTTTAGCCTACTGTGCACAGTGAATATGGATGTAACTATTCCACTCAAAAAAGAACTTTTGAGTCATCACCTTCTCAATATTTGAAAAGAGACATTACCATGAGGCTTTTTGGATGAAATGAACAATGTAGCTAGGTACATTTCTGACTTATTTTCAAAGTATTTGCGGTCTTTGTGAAAAAGAAAGATAAATACAAATCTGGTTGTCAAGCATCTAGCCGAGAAGTTTTTGATTATTACCTCAGTATTTGTTAAATTGATTTTATTTATATCTGGACCAAGTATTTGGATTCAATGGGCTGTGACCAGTGTCAACTGGGTGATTATTCTTTGGCTTAATTGCTCGAGGTTTAAATTTTTATTAGGGTACCAAGCAGATAAGTAATAATCTATAACTTAGTCTTACTCCTTTTAGGTATCTCATAGTTAAATCATTGTTAACTACCTCCTGACCTAACAATAAACTATTATGAAAAAAACGGGGCCTACAAGTGTATATTATTCCATACTTAGCTTTTGAATTTTAAGTATACAGTAGAAAACTCGAAACATTCATAATTATAGCATTAAAAATGGGTAAAATATTATGTTGGCAGTAAGTAAATCATCATTATTATTATTTATTTATAATAATTATTATTATTATTTTTTATTATTTTTATTATTAATAATCAAATATCCATAAGCTTGTATTATCTGTAAAAGACACCAGCATCACTGGGATGGAAAAAACTGAGAGATTTCTCTACGGAGTTCGAAGTTCGAATAAGATCCCCGTAATATATCGGTGTACTGCGCGATCTCTACAATGTTAACGTATTAAATTATTGTGTGATTTAAAACTATATGGTTTTGATGGCTGAAGATCTTTGTAGAGTGGGTACCATGGTTGTGTGACGCACTACAATCCTTGGCCCTTAGTTAATTATCTTTCGCAAGGTTTTTAAAGATAACAGCAATTGGAGGAAATGCAAAAAACAAAAAAATAAAATTTCTCCTTAATAGTATAGATATATGTAGTAAATACATTGATCGCAAAGGCATCTGGGTCTTTATACACGTACATGTGTCACATCTGTGATTAGTTATCCTACTCGAAAACAAATGTATCGAGGGAACACCAAAAATCGCCATGATTGTCATTTCCATTAAATATTCGGCAAAGATAGAATTATCTTCGCGATTTTTCGATTTTGCATCCTTGATTTTTCTATCAGAAGTGCGAATATAAATAATCAACATGACCTTTATTTAGCGGCTATCTTCATATTTACTGTGTAATGCTTATTACACATGGAAACTGGACGTCTATTTATATAAGCAAACTATCAAATTTTTCCTCTTTATAATATTAGTTTAAATATTACAGTCGTATTGTCAATACGAAGCATAATTTTACAGTCTTGGAAGTATTTGTAAAATATTTAAGGCCTAAAATGGCTGCCAATAACTCCAAATTGTTGATATGGGACGACCGTTCTCGTTCAGTCCATGTCTCAGAATAAAACGAAGTGATTAGATTTCTCTTGGTCTCAGAAGTGGAATCCTCACCACAATCCCATTGTTGAGACTTCAGCAAATATTATCCTGGTATAATTGTCACCATTTATTATTTTACACCAATCCAAACACTGATGATAAATTGTTTGGCATTGCCATGAACTTATCATAAATTTCATCTGTCCTTAGAGTCAAATTTTATTGTTGTGTAAAACCAGCCATAATTACGGCGCCACGCGAAAGTAAGTTAAAAACTGAGCAAACTTCCTAACTTCACGCCTATACGAGTTTTTTAAATTTTAAAATTTCATTTTTAATTTTTTCCTTTTTTTTTTTTTTTATTATTATATCGAAGTGGAATAATATTTTCACTGAATACACTTTTATTGAATGACTAATAACAAATCTTGTTTCTAACTTTTAGAAATGTAAGTCCAAAGTATTTGTAAATATTGTCCAAAAATAATTAATAGGATCGTTTAGGTGTAAAAATACCCTTAACTGTATTAATAATAAATCCTAAAAATGCAAATAATAATCTTGTATCCGACAAGTCTTTTCTTCTTTAGTCAAAATTATAAGACTGCTTCAGTAAAAGTAAACCATCTAGTAAAAGATTGTCAAATATCCATGATACTGTTGCAAGTTTTGGATAGGTTTGAAAATCTCATTAAATATAATTAATTAGTGTTGTATTCAATCCAAATGGTACAAACATTGCATTCATAAAGGTTTGATTCCATTAAAAACGTTAAAAAAAATCCGAATTTTTATGTTTCTTTTTTTTCCGATATTAATTTAATAGATTTATTTTAGATTTCATTTTAGAAGTAATTTAATATGAATTGTTTAGTATTTAATCGATGATCTTCCAGATAAGACTATTGCTCATCTACTTATTTTATTCAATTCCTTTAAAAATATAATTTCTAAAATTGTACATAGCTGACATAGCGATAGGTACCTCTCCTATAGACAAAAGACTTTTTATCTATATATTTTTGTAAATAATTATATTTTTTCAAAGTATCATTTGCTTCTTTAGGCATAACTTATAGATGGATGGATAGATAACTGATTGTATCACTGAATCTGAAAATGTTATTTCATGAACTGACGTCCAAGATAGAATTGTGGAATTATTAGTAACCAATGAATATTCAGTATGGAAATAGGTCAAAGCAGCCTGCCGGCTTTACCGGTTCTATCGCCTGTGTCGTGGAGGTTGCTGACGCAACGTCCTCGAGGCAGCGGCCTGCTATGTCGACGTCGTCTTCCGCCGTTGTCGGCGGCCGCGCTGGCGGGCGAAAATCTCTCGCTGCGGCATCTGCGGCGGTGGCATGCGCTGGCTCGTAAGGGACGCTCGATAGTTTAAAGCTGCCTGCTGGTAGCTGCGGCAGAGGCCATAGGTTCTTGCGCTCCAGGCCTTGCTGTAGATCTTATATATACACCAGATATATTGATAAAAATCTTTGTCGACTTTAAGGTTTCAGTTTTTTTTCAAAAAACAGCTCACCAATTTGTATTTTTATTTTTCCAGCTGTTTTTTTTTTTTTTTTTTTTTACATTTCTTTACCGACTGTGGTAAGAATAAAAATTTTCCTTGGAACTTTGAGTGAATATCATATGGGATTCGAGCCATATCCTTTAATAGTCTGAGCAGCTGTTGATCTGCATAGGCCAATACGGTAATAGTAAAGTAATTGTTACATAAATATAATAACAATCCAGTAATTGCTACGTAAAGTGACGATAGCCATACTTCCTTAACCCATCAGTCACTATGAGTCTTAGCCTAACAGCTAAGAATCTTTGAATATTTTCACCATAAGTAGCAGTTCTGTAAGTTCATCAGCAGAGCAGCCGTCGATTACGCGGAGGTACCTGAGTCAGGTGTGGTGCGGGGACAGGAACAGTCTCTGCAGCAACGGGGTCAACAACGTGGGTATGGTAAATATTCACATTGGTCTATTCCAGGAATTCGTCCCAGTAAGAAGTTAAGAACATCTTTCTTGAGGTTCTGTGACGTCGACATTATTGGCGGCGATCGCTTCGCGACATACGAAGCGAACATGCTTTAGTTAGGTAGTATAGCAAAGAGCGTATGTGAGACTCCAGTATGAGAAACACGTAACCCTATTTTTAAAGGTGTAGGTATGTGAGACTCCGATATGAGAAACACGCAACCCTATTTTTAAAGGTGTATGTGAGACTCCGGTATGAGAAACACGCAACCTTATTCGTAAGGATATAGTATGTATATAAGGGTGTATGTGGGACTCCGGTATGAGAAACACGCAACCCTACTGGTAAAGATATAGTATTTAAATAAGGGTGTATGTGAGACTCCGGTATGAGAAACCCGCAACCCTACTTGTAATACGAGTATAAGTATTTCTTTCGTTAAATAATAACGTAATACACGTATGCACAGCACGTATGTATCTAAATTCCTCAATTATACATAGAAAGCAATCACATTTTATAAGTACATATTTAAAATTAAAAAATAACTCACCGTAATCCGGTGACGGTATGACGGTACTTTCATCAAATCTTACGTTCTATTTTTGCTAGTTTTTTCTCTAAACAAACTAAATCACAATTAACACTTCCATCTTTTTTCCTTTTCAGCATGATAAAACTCCAAAAACTTCTTTTTATCTCAAATAAACACCAAATTAGATTTAAATAGATTTAAAACGTACGAAACAGCGAAGCACTAAAACTGTGAATGACGTGGTCGGCGCGGGGTGGGACAGCCTGGAGTTGTTTTTTCAATCTACCCTGCTCTGAAATAAAGTGCGATTCAGCGAGTCTATACCGTGAAACTACAAATGTATAAAATGCTAATATCGAGAACGAAGCTCGAGAATAATTATTACAAACGTTTCATACAGCAGCTGTTGCAAATTGTTACGAAGCTCGATACCAATTATTTAATGTATTTCATTTCAACTTAGCCTCTGCTATCTGGGTTAAATATCTCCGTCTATTTGGCGCCATGAATGCCAACCACGCACACTTTCTAAGCTAAGGAAATTATGCTCTGTTGAATTCAAACTGGGAGCACAGTACGAGAATTATTGATTTTTGTGGTTTGTTTAATTTGGGTTTCAACCTTTCTATGTAGCCTACTAGAAATCTTTGGGCGATCAATTTGATTTAAAATAGTTACAGAAGAAACTCCTCAACATGATTTCGACCATTCGATAATTTCCGAATACTATTTTATATTCAGGTTTATTTGTATTATTTTGCACAGATAAACAATAATAAAAACTAGCTTAAGTATAAGGTTTACCATTTCCCATAATTTATTTTTGAAAAAAAAATGAAACTCCCTGAATAAAATATTATTTTCATACGTTTTTCATTTGTCTAATAAAAAATAACGTCGTACTGTTTATCATTGACGAAAACAAAAAAAAAAGAAATTTAAAGCCCTCGTTTTAAATAATTTTTCCTTTAAAATCCTGACG
This sequence comes from Hipparchia semele, assembly GCA_933228805.2. Taxonomy (NCBI): domain Eukaryota; kingdom Metazoa; phylum Arthropoda; class Insecta; order Lepidoptera; family Nymphalidae; genus Hipparchia; species Hipparchia semele. Next base: position 12,962,152 of record OW121710.1, on the reverse strand, counting down.
TTTGTATTCTTATTTTGTTTTCACAGTTGGCAACTTTTATTAATTCAGGTCTTCAGCAGTAGTATTATATTGCATGGGCAATAAAAGGAACATTAATCGAATTAAATGCGGAAGAGACCGAGGAAGTTTATTCAAAATAAAAATAGGATCAGCATTTGCATGCTTATTCTTGAGGACCGTTTCGTTGAAGAGGCGATCTTACTGTGAGTCTGAGGAATTATAAATAAATAAAGCTCTTCAAATTGATGGAGAAGATAAATCGGTTCAAACTCATGGTAAGTTGATTTCGTTCCGGTAGTTAAATCGGTTCATTACTTCAACACACACTACTAGAGGACTACGATCTTACTACTAGAATGGGATTATTATTTGTCGCTTACTTCTGAGTGTTTGTAGGTTTTTCATTGCCAGATAATATACTCATACGATTTTGATAAATAAAGTGTCGTTGGTTTTGTCTTTGTTTGAAGCCAATTTCAATATTTGAAGTTTAATAAAATTGAGATAACTCTATCTGACATCAGATTATTGTGCAAGTACATTTCGAAATAAATTAATTTGTAATGTGATAGAAGTACCCATTCTGGTTGTGCTTTTTGAACATTACCTTTCGTAATGTTAAGCTTGTAATCATCTCGATTACGAAAGGTGAAGTTTAAGGTAAAGATTTAAAGTAAATAGGCTTTATCATAAGATTATTTTCCTTTTTGGTCAACTGAACATGATATCTATCCAGACTCTAGACTCGATAGCACACATCACAGTTTTCGGTCTCTGCGGACAAAGTTAAAAGAGACACAAATGTGTTTTGACATAACTCTGTTCATTCCTTCGATCACAGAAGAAAATCTGTGATCGAAGGTTCATTCGTTTAAAATCGTTTTAAATCTGTCTTTATTTAGAGCAAAGTGACAGTGTATTGATTTCGATCTCAGAAGTTACTAAGCCTACTACTTAATTTAGTCGATAAATATTCAAGAATAAGCCTATTTAGGTGCTACTTATTTTGTAAGTTGGCTAATATTGCGTAATAAATGTCTGTTCAACTGATAGCGTTAGAGGCTCAGTAACCTAATTCCTTCGAAAGAAATGCCATTATTTATGGCGAAGTGGAACTAATGTTTCGCTCGTCCAATTTTCTTTTGGGTCACCGACTTTCCGGGTACAATTCGCTGGGGGATTTCGCTGTAGATGGATGGTGTGAAGAAATGGATTTGACTTATATAAGTATTTTTTGATGTGTAAGATAGAAGATTATTATAGTTGCGTTGGATAACTTTGAAATGCCAGTCTTTTATTGAGGCAATTAGGGCACAGATAATGGGCCACAAAGGTACCTTCAGCTAAAAGGGCATTCAGGAAAAATTTTATTGTTACTTTTTACCTACTCTATAATTATTAGGTAAGTATAAAAACATTTATAGAGTCAGTTTCGGTAAAACATGGTCTTTCCATACAAGGGGATTTTAAACTATTAAATATCTACATCACATACAACGGCAACAGATGGTAGCTTGAACACTAATAAAAACAAGTAATTTATATTTTGATCTATCCTTTGGATCTATCTAAAGAAACTTAGAAGTATTATATGGTAAAGGTCGGCAAAATACTACGGTAAACCATGAGTAACCTACCAACTTGATTAGTATCTGTCTCTTTTAGTTCTTAATAATATTATCTTTTTTATGAAAAATCTTTTTAAATAATATGTTTAGATAATCTTAATAACTAAGCGACTGTACGTTACATTAATTCAAATGCTGATCATCGTTTTATCTTGTCCTGAAAAGCCAAGATTATTCGCAATGGCACGATAAAATTGAAACCTCCCCCCAAATGCGTAATGGGGGAAATATAAGGGTATCCTTGGGTAGGGTGGCCAACTATTTGTAAACGTACGCGAAATATGATGTATGGGACGTGACTATGTTGGGTATAGTCATCAAATTTAATGGAATGACGAAAAACTAGGGTATTATACCGAGCATCTTATATTTCATCCGAAATGAGTGACGTGTAAGTTGTATTGTAGAGACAATTAATATTAAATTTTCCATCGATCACCTGACTGCGTCTCAACTGGGGCCCAAGTCTGCTATTGCAATTGTAGTTCAATTGTCTATCAATGACATCCCAATTGCTACTTTTAGCAATTTTGGTAGTCTACTAATTCAATGGCGTCACAATTGTTTTCCGATGGTTTGCCACTGACACATCTAGCTTTGAATCTAGCTTAAAGAAACGTTTTTAATATGTAGTTTTTTTTTGAAACTCATTTCGGCAAACGCTTTTTAAGCTAATGCTAATACCGAGGTATCATTGAATTACAATTTACTTATAAGAAATCGAACGACCATTGTGAATTTAGTAGACTACGAAATTTTGGACCAATGATACTTAATTGAATTGTAATTGTATTGCGGTTCAATGACAATGACATGTAAAATAGCAGACTTGGGGCCCTGATAGTAAGTGACGATGCAGTCTAAGATGGTAGCGGGCTAACTTGGAAGCCCGGCTAACTTGGTTGGGAATTCGTCTCAATTTTCAGGATTATTCCAGAGACTTTCAAAACGGTTGTCCATCTTAATTTTTGACTCTCCTGCTGCGCGCCCATTGCACCGACAAATAGCCGGATTATGCTAAACGCCATCATAATATTGTTGGACCTTTACATTCATAGAATAAAATTAAATTATACTTATGTTCATATCTTAAAATTCTATGTTTAAGAATCGTAAAAAAATTAAAGACTCATTTAATTTTATTTATTAAGGGTTAAAAAAACCGTCACAGTCTTAGTTGTAACACGTTCTTATTTTTTTATAACACAAAACCGTCCTCGATAATAAATCATTCAATCAAAGAAGCTTTTATTCAACCCGCTTCTGCCCGCGACTCTGTAATTACAATAACCTCATTCAATAAACTTAATTAACTCTATGTGGGCTATGAAGTAAATTAATATAATAATTATTAACCCATTGTTTACATGTGAAGCCATAAATCCACTTGTAATGGGTCTCACTTCCCTATCGCTTCCCCCTACGGAACCATATCCGTTTTGACACCATTGTAATTATCGTGAGAGTTCCCACTGTAAACTCAAAAGTGAATGAATTATTGAATGATATATCTCACTCTTTCTTATAGGTTTTATAGTGAGAGTGAACGAAATAGGTTTAGATATTTTTCCGGACGGGTGTAAAGTGTTATTGATGGGACAGAAGCTAGTTGGCCAAGCTAGGATATGGTCATGGAGTACTAATAAAAGGTACATATTTAGATATGGCATAATTATTATGTTTATAGAATAGAAAAGATAGGCATAAGCTAGTTTATAAAATTATAGAACTTTTTGTATGAACACCCATGGCGCATACGAATATTGATTAGGTGTAAAGAATTTACAAACTCCATTTAAATACATAGGTATCGAACTATCTTCATTATAACAAATTATAAAGAGATGATTGAGTTACAATATTACTGAGTTAATTACCCGATTATGACAAAGGCAAAGGCGATTTTAGCAGTCATATTTATGTATACTTTTTAACGTAACGCCTAAAAGACAAAGTCGATTTTGATAAGGAGAACGCTATTCGTTAGTGTAGTCAGGGTATCATAGGCAATTACAATTTACACTAACGAAATCAATATGACGAGTGTTATATTTATTCTATTTTCCGTAGTTACAGGTAACAGTTGTTAAATTTTTATCCTTGTTAGTTAAGCGCATAGCTTCTGCCCTAAAATACCGCCTCCGCATGAGTATTTGCTTCTTGACTCTCGAAATTGATGTGATGATGGAATGATTAACAACAATTTACACCCGGCACTCACAATAACGCTGTCTGATAGACGAATAATGAACCGTTCATAATCACACTATTGAACATTCAATCAAATATTGACCCGTTTAAAATCCTTTTAATAATTTGTGCGTGTAAACATTAACAGCTTTTGAAAATTGAAATCAAATCAAACATGTCTATTAGTCCATTCTACGAAACGAGCTCCCAAAAGAAATTGCCCTTGGGTTGGGAAATGCGCGTGACTTTCTCTTAGAATTCTGGAAAGATATTATTTGACAACACTGCTCTGCTTTATCAAATTTTACCCATATTAGAGATTTAATTGGTAGCATCGCTAATTTTTGCTAAAACTAATAAAGGTTTCCCCGGTTGATCCGACTTTTTCTGGGATAATACTGCCTTATTTCAAAGAAACAATTAGGTTTTATTAATTCTGTTTTGTTAACAATAAAATATTTTTACGAACAACGATAGATTAGCATACAAAGATTCATATTTTCTGTAACCGACACTCCTGAAATAAAGATGTTCAGAGAAGACGTACTTTCAACTAAAATTCACTCCACCGCTGGGAATATTCAAATCGCCATATTGGTAAAGATTTAGAATTATTACCTAGGAAGAATGTGTGGCACATTTCAACTCAATACAGCCATAAGTAGGAAGATTAGCAAAACTACGGAACCCGCCATAAATTTTGAGATGCAAAACATCTGCATTTGAATCGTGGGTAGGTAGGTATAGCTCGTTTAGACAGTGCGAGCTGGCGTTCTAGTCGGTCGACCAGTCACTCGCACAGCATGACAATTATACTAGGCGACGACGCACCCGCGTCCTCTAGTAACTTACTTCCATCTCTTCTAATAATTCTTTGCTTCGAGTTTTTTTACCAGCTATTAGGCTACCCTTTTTTTGTGGGAATCAAGCCGTTGAAAGCAGTTTTCAGTGCACTCCTTTAACTATTAGGCTATTGTGGCTTTAGTAAAATTAGAACTTGAATACTGTCAGGGTCAGTGGCTATACTCACACCTATGGACATAGCAGGAATCTAATCTTCATGTGACTGGTCGAGGCGAGTCAAGCAGCTGCTGACGTATAAATAGTACAGTAAATATAAGACATCAAACTTTGATAAATAATATTCGGCCGGCTTCATCTGATCATGAAGCAACAAAACGATACATCACATAGCTATAGCAGAGACATCGCTCTACCAAGTCAGGGTTGGCCGAATTTCTCTTTTGTGGCACAATGTGTATTTGTGGCACAATGTCTAATAATTACTGACACGTACCTACTGCAGAGTAACTGCCTACTGTCAAGGCAGCCACTCGCCTTGTGTAAATAAACCATAACAGTAAACTGTAAAAGCGGGCAAGATTAAAAAGGTTAGGGCGCCATTATGACCCGCCTTTAAATTTAAACCCATAGATTTAGGGCCATAGATCTATAGATCTACAGAATCATCTGTCACGAACATTACGCATTCGCACTTTACTAAAGGTCTAATCCTGCACTTGAAATATGTTTAGGGTGTCTCGGGAATCGAACGCGGGACAATTCGATGGCTAGTGGAAGATTAGCGCGTTTTGTTGGGGTTGCACGAAATTAGAATAATCCGGCCAAGTGCAAGTCAGATTCACGCGTAAAGAGTTCCGTATCGCTACATAATAAAGCTATTCAAGGGGGTTGCGGGATTCATCCCAGGTAGCGCATGTTCTGATTTTTCGAAATAAACGCTTTTTACCACCACCTTTGAGAATGACATAGGCTACTTTTTATCCTGGAAAATCAAAAATTTCCCACGGGTTTTTAAAACCTAACTCCACGCGGACGAAGTCGCGGCCATCAGCTTGTACCTAATAAATCTACAAAGTGAACTTTACTTAAGTTTGTTATTACATGAAAATTTTTGCGACCCTAAAGTTGTTCCTGTCACAGTTGTAACAGCTTTTAGGACGAAGTTCAGCGTTGCGTCGGTCGTCGGTCGTCGGTCGTCGGTCCCCACAGGCCGGGTTACGAAAATTAGACCCCCGAGAGCACGCTGCATCCGACCTACATATGTACATAGAGAAGGTCCGCTTGATGCCTTAGCGAACATCCTTTCCTTACTTTTTTTTTAACATACTAACATCTTACTTACGAAAGTGTGTTTACTTCTTAGTTTGTCCTTCAATAACGCTGCAACAGAGCTACAGATTGACGGGATTTTTTGCATGGGTATAGTTGAGGACCTGGAGAGTGGCATAGGCTACTTTTTATCCCGGATAATCAAAGAGATCCCGTTGGATTTTAAAAACTAAATCCACGCGACGGAAGCTTCGGGCATCAACTAGTACACAATAAAATCAGACTAAGGTCAGATACATAGCAATATCTTATACAGAGTCTGCTTGTCTACATGTTTTTTTAGGATTTCGTCCCCAAAGTACCTACCTACGTCCGTCCGTCCGACTGTCAGCGGGCTGTATCTCATAATCCGTAATAGATACAGTTGAAATTTTCACAGAATGTATATTTCTGTTGCCGCAAAGTATAACAACAAATAATAAAAATAAAAATAGATTAAAAATTAAAGGCTCATCAAATTGGTTCGGAACCCTTCGTAGGTATATGAGTCCGACTCGCATTTGACCGGTATATATTTTATTTATAAGACCAGTTTACCCCAATTCGCAATAAAGAAATTGAAAATTTAAATTGAAAAATTGTGTTGTGCTTCAGTCAAGTCACCCAGAGATATCCTTATGTGTGTTTTGTTTCAGTATTTTAGGTTCTGTTGCAAGTGTTCGCTCCAGTATAAATACATCCAGTCTAGCTGTACCGGGAGCTTGCAATGAAGTTATCAAGATATTTGGGGGCCCGCACAGCGGGGGATGTACAAAAAAGCTAACACGCAGAATTGCGCTGCGTTTGATAGAGGGTGGTCGTCGAGCAACACACCTTGGAGTAGACTGCGCTCTTAGTATCTACAACGTGTAGAACTTATTTCACTAACCAGTTCTATAATAATGTACTGCCTGTCAGTCTACTGTAAGGCTGAAGTCTATAGACCGCACTTTCACACTGCTCAGACTCAAAACAGAGATAAAGCGAGACAGGTTTATGTCAGAGCATAATTTATATACTATTTTTGATTATTTACTGATCCTATAAATTAAATCAGAATTCAGTTTATAACATCGTTTTTTATAGAATCATGAAAAACTTATGTTTCAAATTCTCATTTATATGTGTCAATTTTTCTTCCACTGGAGATTTTTGTCTGATATTTCGTGCGGAGAGGAACTGCAGTTGACGATACTCTAACAAAATAAGAGAAACAATACTGTAAAAAGTAACCGTGAAAGCTCGAGTAAAACGTTTACTCATACTTCAAAAACTCTATGTACATACGATTTAACTTAACGACCAAGTGGTCCGGTACTTTGATAAAAGAACATTGCGTGCTCTTAGCATCTCATCGCGAAAGGTTCGGGTTGCACTGCATTTTTGGGGAGATCTGCAAATAGTGAATAATGTATAACTGTCTTATTCACACTAAAAGTTTAAACACCCTCTATTGACTGAACAATCGAATGGGTGCGAATGATGGATGCGTGAAACAGTTAGGACTATTGTTGCGAAACAGTTAAATTATAAACTTAAGCCAGACATCCAAATGTTCAGGGCCACCCTATACGTTATAATAAAAAACAGTACATTCCATTATATAATAATTTTAAGTATATTGATTTTTTAAGCAAGACTTAAGAGCGCGTGTAAATCTTTAGATACAGATTTGGAGGAGAGGTCAGAGTTCAACCAGAGCCTTTATCGTCAAATCGTTGCTGATTCTTACCTTTATTACATTCCGAGAATTATTTGTTCTACCTATTACACAGTTTTTCCCTACATTCTTTCCTACAGTGAGTATAATGCTTATCGAAAGCTAACTTTGCTCTATAATGGTATGTACTGTACAGCCAGAGCATACTGAACCTTGAAATCCATAAAATAAAGCCCAATTTCTCTTGTTCAGTGGAAAGTCTAGATTGAGGAAAAGTCTCAATAGGCCACACTGATGACTTCTGCTCCAGATCCCACTCATTAGCTGCGGAGACAATGCTCCTTTTAGCTACTCATCGAAGCTTGTTTGTGCTTTGAGTCGAATTGTTAACTTTCCCATTTTTCTTTATTAAACAATAAAACTCTTAGAGCTACTTACTAGATATCTGTCGGTACTAGTTAAGTCTTACATCGGGTTTTGTAATAACATTATGTTGTGCCACAAGGTACTAAACCACAAATCAGTACCTATTACATTTATCTGTAACATAATCGAGTCATGACAGCTTGTCGTAAGCGACATTTTTACTTAAACTGAATTTTTTATTACAAACGATATTTTAAACTATAAGCAATTGACATTTCCCAGGAATATAACAAATTAACTTCAATGAGATGTTATTTTTCTAGGAAATACCGACGTACCATAGTCCTTTATAGTTTAAAATATCGTTTGTAATCAAAAGTTTGATTTAAGAAAAAATGTCGCTTACGATAAGTCGGCAGCCATGGCTCGTAATGTATACTAAACCAACGAACTTTCACTATAAATTATAAAGTACAAAGTCGGCTTTGTCTGTTTGAGCGCGCTAATTTCAAAAACTACTGAACTAGCTTGATTCTACAAAAGTGTAATAATTGTAGAGTTAGTGGTGAGATTTTATAGCAAAATATTAAAAACTTTGTTTTTTATTTTTCAGTTTTTTTCTTTCGATTTCTTTCACTTTTTTTGTAATTTGTAAGCTTTTTTATTTACATGGCCCTCACTCTAGATGATATCCAGGGTCCGATCATGGAACCGGAAGGCGTCTTTAGGAACTCTGCAATAAATTGATACAAACCGCAAGAGGTTCGGAACCCTCAGTGCGCGAATAGGTATGACTCGCACTTGGCCGGTTATTTTATTGCATATTCGAGTAGGATTTCTCTGCGAATTTTTTACGCCTTATATGAGATCGCTCTCATTTCCTGCCTAGGGCATGAGAATAAAATGAAAAAGCGAAGCCTAACAAAGGCGGCAGTGAGCCGAGGCATTTGCACGCAGCTTTAATCAATGAAGTTCTGAAACGATCGTTTGCCACAAAGGCAATAAATGAAGTTCTCTGAAATGTAGATCCTAGTTTCACAGACTGTGTTAAAGCACTTTTATATCACTTCTGTTATATCTTAACTAGCTTTTGCTCGCGGCTTTGCTCACGTTAAGTTCGATTTTTCAAACCGCTATTTTACCCCCTTAGGGGTTGAATTTTCAAAAATCGTTCCTTAGTGTGCGCCTACGTCATAAAAGGAACCAACTGTAAAAATTTCAAGTTTCTAACTTCAGTAGTTTAGGCTGTGCGTTGATATCTCAATCAGTCAGTCAGTCAGTCAGGACTTTGAATTTTATATACAAGGTGTTAGTTAATGTCCCTATCCTACCGAAACCCGTAAGTTGGGGTCGGTGTATAGATACATGAAAAAATATCATGAGACGTGTAGCTCATATCCTGGCCAAGTTATGAGGACTTCAAAAATTCACCATAAATGTATCGGTGGCAGCCCTTTAAAACAGCTGATTCAATGGCAATGCACTGCCAACGATAAAAATATGAATGAAAAATCTTAAAAGTACTTCTATTCTACTACTGCGCTGGTATCCTAGTCTCGGCCTACAACGTACTACTTGCTATGCTATAACGTTGCGATAAAATATTCCAGATGCGATACCTAACCATTAATCGGCATGTAATTAAACCTGTAACCTGTAGTTTTGTTCAGTAGAGTGAAAACCGATTAGAAATCTCGTATTTTTGCAAGAATATTCCCGACTACTTTCGGACTCCATAAGTTAAAGTCCGTGCCTACGTAATCCATAAAGTGCCTGCCGCCTCTTTATTTGCAGGTAATTAATATCTCGCGTTGTGGTTTTGATTAACAATGACTGTATGTGAATGAACAATGTGTGTGAAATTTTTAATAATAAATCAATTGCAAAACGATACAATAATTATTATTATCGCTTGTAGTACAGTGCAAGCATAGTACTAGCATTGTAGTTGAAAGCGAGCGGTATTCGGCGTAGTGATTTGCACCGGAGAAGTGATTTTTCACCGGAGAATCACCGGTGAGTCTCCGGTGAAAGTAATCGGTGTTTAACCGATTATTATTGAATCATAACTCAAGTAATTTTATTATTTAAATAAAAAGAAGTTTGTTGATCAACATTGTTAATTATTTAATAACATTTATTCAAATACAATTACTTTATCATTATTTCCTACCTCCTTAAATAATAATTATCATAATAAAGTAAAATATTTTTTTCTTAATATTTTTTTTATTCAAAACCTTTACAATACATCTAATATCATTTTGAGTTCACACAATATCGATGCGCTTAAAATTCCATTGCATTGTACTAGAACATTAATAGTTAAAAACATTTTAATTGATGCTAAATCTGTATTCGAATTCACCGGAGATCTCCGGTGAATCTCCGGAGAATGGCAAATCACCGGTGATTTTCACCGGTGCTCGAAATAGCTAGCGGCGTGCGGCGTATCTTTGGCGGCATTTCTTTGGCGTCGGCGCCCGCCGGTAAGGGCGAGCACACATTGGGGTGCGAAGTCGCAGTATTATAAAAATCATTGACGTCGTACAACGCACCGTGGAAATGTCCGCTGTGCACCGTAAAAACCTGTACCATTCTATCGGTATCCACACTTCCCAGCGTGTGCATGTCAAGATGATTAATTACGATAACGATTATCTGATTTTCTTGATTCAGGAACGTCCTGTCCTTTGGAAGAAACCAATGGAAGAATACAAAGATAAATTTCTACTAAAGTACTTAGTGTGGTCCATGTCTCATTCGAAACTAAACTAATGGACAGAGTTTTCTCGTACGATGTCCTATGCGATGAAATTTTTCGTTGCGTAAACGCAACCGCAAGTCTTGTTTGTAGCCTCGCCTTTACTTGCACGGCGCGTCAAAGTAATATTGGTGTATCGTAAAATTACGTGGAATATTAGGGCACCATGAAAATAAGGAGACTTAGAAAATAATATTTTTTGATAGTGTTTGTCTTTAGAAATTTTGCCTTTACCTCGGGAAAAACAACACAAAATACTTGTATTATGCAAGATTTTTGCTTAACTATTTTTAAAGGAATTGGTGATAATTGCGAGTGCATTTAATAATTTTGGAATCTAACAGTAAATACCAAATGTTAGGTACGTTTCTGAGATGAAAATGTGGCTTTTCAAATGTAACACTTTTGTTAATAAGTAATTTTTAAATTGCTACCTAAAACAGTATTCAGTTTTTCATTTTACAAGTTATTTGCCAAAAGAAAGTCAAAATATTGTTTTAGGACTAGGGATTCGATGACCTCCCTGGCGCAGTGGTGACCGCTGTGGTCTTATAACTGGGAGGTCTCGGGTTCGATTCCCGGCGGGGGCAATTTAGGAATTTATAATTTCTAAATTGTCTCTGGTCTGGTCTGGTGGGAAGCTTTGGCCGTGGCTAGTTACCACCCTACTGTCAAAGACGTGTCGCCAAGCAATTTAGCGTTCCGGCACGATGGCGTGTAGAAACCGATTAGGGGTATGGGTTGAATTTACACTACTAAACCCCTTCCAAGTTAGCCCGCTACCATCTTAGACTGCATCGTCACTTACCATCAGGTGAGATCGCAGTCAAGGGCTATCTTGTCATTGAATAAAAAAAAGGGATTTTTTTAAAGAAAAACGGGTAAAATTAAAATCATGACTGGCAACACTCGTCTTGTGACTTTGATTTTTTGGAATTACAATTTACAACGCAGTTGCACGTGAACGGTTGCGGTATAATCAACTATCGATTGCGTCTCTGTTAAGTGAACTGTGGAATGGAGTATTTATGACATAATCATGTGTTGAGTTTGTGAGTGTTTTGGAGTGTGTGGTTTACATGTTCGGTTGCAAATCTGCTGCGGTCTGAGTTCGAATCCTGCGTAGTCGGTCATAACATTTTTAGAGTTGAGTTTCTGCCAAGAAACCCCCAGTACCGGCCTAGAGTTAGGAAACTAGGGGCGGCTCTGTTTGAGCTTCTTGAGTCTAAACTAAATCAATCTGGAAGGGAGACCTGTGCCACTCGCAAGTTATTTAGAGATGAACCTAATTAGACCCTCCAATCCAAGTACATCCATACCTCCAAGCTGCTGCAGCTGCGGTTGGTGGGCTTTAATTAATCTTAAAAATCATTGATAACATGTTCTCCGAGGAACGGGAGTGACACAACGCCAACTTTGTAATTTAACTCCAGGCCGATACTTACTGATAATTTCTTGTCAGAAACCATCGATATATAAGGATAGGCCCTTAGAAGAAAAAAAACGCGCTTAAAAAGACAATAGAATTTGCAAAAGTCTCTTGTCTTTGTTATCAGTCGGCCGCACGCGCTTCAACGTATTTTTGATCGTTAAAAAAGCCGTCGTTTGCAGTCAAATCATGCAAAAAACGTTCGGAAATCCATCAAAAAAGAGATGAAATAACATTTCACTTGTAAGTATATCGTTTTCTTATTTAATTTACAGCATAAGCTGGGTATTTTTTAATTTTGCTATGATAAAAAATGTGCTACTAAAATGTCGTACAATTGCATTACAAAAAGAATGGAGTCGTGTTATTTTTTTCGAAGTAAAACTTTTTATCCGCGTATGAATTATGATTATGTATGTATTTTACTATGTATACGTGTTTGTATGTATTTAACTATATAACTATGTTTGTATGTATACGTCGTACGTATTACGTACCTATAGATTAGGTAAGTTGCGGATATTCCGCATTGAGTTGGACATCCGCATCTGCATCCGCAATAATCAATGCGGATGGTCATGCGGATGTGGATGTTGCTAGTTGCGAAAACTGTGTACTGTACCTATGTTTGTTTGTATGTATTTAACTATGTATGTATGTTTGTATGTATACGTCGTACGTACGTCCCTAATCTGTATGTACGTATTACGTAATACGTACATACAGATTATGGATGCTGCGGATATACACATCCGCATCCGCAACTTTAAAAAAAAACTGCATCCGCAACATCCCTACTATAGATATTATAAACACTGAAAAAGTTATAAAAATAAAACTTGTGATTATTTTTATAAAACGTCAAGTTGGAAGTTATTAATATACAATGTTATGTAATAAATAACTAATAAATAAATACATTATATTTTTTATTAATGTTATGTAATAAATAACTAATAAATAAATACATTATATTTTTAATTTAAGTGATTCAATTAACTATGGCAAAAATATGTTTGTACGTGTATCCGTTGCGTACATGCATAATAAGTGAATATTCTTTGATTTATATTCATTACACGCTCAACCGCAATTATATTATTTTATATAAATGCAAAAGTCTGGTTTACACGTCCCATCCAAATAAAATTTTGATGAGATTTTATACGAAAATAGTACTAACGCCACTCCATTCCATCTTTGTTCTGGATGTGGGCGTGGTTTGTCCTCGAACGTGATTGGTTGACACTCGCGTCAAAGGAACCGCGCGTCGCCGCGCGATGTTCACTGACGTAATATTCGAGCGCGTTTTTGTAGACGGAATTATATAGGAAAGGCATATGGTTGTCAGAAACCCAATAAGGCAAGGCGTGTGTAATTTTGAACCGACCCGGGATTCGAACCTAGACCTCGTTATCCGGTCATCACCACTACTGACGTAGTGTACGTAGTAACGAGGCAAAGTGGTCGACTTGTCAGTCGTCAGCAAAGGTCAGTGATTTCGCGCTTACCTACCTATTCCGAAAAGACATCACGTGACATCAAGTGCGCGGCACTCGGTAAGAATTTACGACTCTTTCTAAACATCGAACTTTTTTGTACTAGGGAATCAGGAATTGAAAGGGATTTATGTGGCGTGTTGTTATTATGTCTAGTTAGGGTTTCCAAAATGTTTTTTTCTTAATTAATTAATTATTTTTGTATGAAAGTTTTTGATAATTAATTTTTACTTTTTACCACCGCCATTGTGTTTATAGGGTCAAAGTGCATGGGTGGTTGCTGGTAAGTTATACACATTAACAAACACCTTGTATATAGATAACTTTGTTTTATTTTTTCGTATTTTTAGCTGAGTGTGTCTCTCTGTGTACGCTAATCTGACACTCACACTATGGAAGTGATTTCTGCAAGACTTTGAAATAATAAATAATAATTAAATTATTTATTTCAAACGAAACCCCTATTAAAAAGTAAAATAAAAAACTCTAAAATATTAATATTAATTTTGTACTTTGGTATTTATTTGAAATTGTAAATTCGCGACAGGTGCTGTACTTACCTATCCCTCTCTATAAAGCCCCGAATGCCAAAAGGTTTTTGTTTAGGTATATTTACAAAGTTTTAGTATCACAGCCGAAATGATAACAAAATAATAAGTCAACTGTCGACAAAAATCCAGATACTTGTCGTAAACTCTCCAAATACCGTAGGTAGTATTATACGATTTTTACTTATTTGCATATTTTACGCGTGATATAGCTTTATGACTTCACCGCAAAAACAAATAAAACAACAAAAAACTCTTAAGTTCATTTCATCACGAAATCTACTTAAAGTGAGGAAAACAGACATTTCTACGAAAGTTTGATATAACTTGTCAGTTATAAAGGTCCATAAAATAAAAGAGGAACGTCGTTCAGGGAAATGAAACCAACTTTTTCCAACAACTTGAATTTGAACGTCGGTCGTCCAACATTCATAAACACGATCGTAATCCCCTGACCCAGTTTGTTTCAGTTTGATTTGATTATTTTTGCATAGACTGGCCATTGAGTAAATATTTTCAATTGAGTTTGATGCCAAAAGCAAATAATACTCTGAGCTTGGAGAAAAAAATTTTGGAATGCCCTTCCGGCTTCCGTTTTTCCAACTAACTATAATGTCTTTCAATCGAGAGTGAATAGGCATCTTCAAGGCAAGCGCGCACCGTCTTAGGCTACATCTTCACTCACCATCAGGTGAGATCGCAGTCAAGGACTATCTTATCATCGAATAAAATAAAAAAAGAATTAAAAAAGCTTTCAATGTTGTTTAACCAGTGTAATCGTTTCCACGAGTGGTACAACTAGGCCACACGTCCCTCAAAAAAGTATGCCTACTCTAAACTAAGGGCTCGCGTCATCTCGTTATATTCACTCGTTCGTGACCATGCATCCCCTGCAACGGACTGCGAATACACAGAGGATTTTGTCGAGTCTGCATTTGCCCCGCCTTGGATTATGACGTGATTATTGATATTTGAGTCCCATCGTCAATGAGGCAATTAATAAAGCCGGGTGAATGGTTTCAGCCGGATAGATCTATGTTGGATCAATCTATACAATTACATCTTATAATTGAAATAGAAATAGAAATATTTTTT
Source organism: Hipparchia semele (assembly GCA_933228805.2). Lineage (NCBI taxonomy): Eukaryota > Metazoa > Arthropoda > Insecta > Lepidoptera > Nymphalidae > Hipparchia > Hipparchia semele. The sequence goes on along the minus strand of OW121710.1, from coordinate 12,946,861 downwards.
ATTCAAATAAACTTTTACAAGCACTTTTGAATTGTCAATGAATCTACCAATAAATAATAACACTGCGCAACAAATTTCGAAAAAAATTGAGTACCCATTTCAATTTTTTCTGTTTATGTATTCATATACATTGCTTAATAAGAATGCATACTTAGTTTTTCTCTATCACGTCTTGTTTTTTAGGTACATGGTAATAAACAATTTACTAGTACTGAAATTAAAAATTAAATACATATACACATTTTATTATTAAATCATCAATAATTCGAGTAAAATTTATTCTTAATATATTTGCACACATTAAAATATAAAATAGACGATAAAAAGTATTATATTATACACAAAAAATGAAAAATATTTAACTTTTCGCTTTATGTTAGGAAGTATTTTCTTGCGTTAAACGTCAGCAGTCATCTCCTAACATAGATGTATCCTAATGACCTTGAAACCATTCTTTAAGCCTCCTTACATCCTGGGTAAGCCAATCCACTGGTTCAACACCCACAAATTTAAGATTTATGGAATAAAAAGAGAAATGGATATGGAAAAAATGAATTTTTAATGTCATCCAGCAACCAATCTTTTTATATTTTTTTAACAAATAATTCACCAAGAGTTTCACGTTTTCAGCTTTGAGAGTACCTTAACAACCTTCCTGTGCAACCTTCTATCACAGCTTTTAATTATTTCCTTGTACATAAATCTTTGTCATTTGGTTTTTTAATCGTAAAGTTTGTTTTATGTTAATGGATGCATTTGTGCCCTTATTTTTATATATTATAATATTGCGTGACTTAATTTCGAAGAAAATAAGTTACACAATATTTAAATATAAAAAAATCCTTCGCTTTTCATCCATTTCCTTCAAAAATTCTTTTTTCTTGAGACTTAAGAATGTGACGTAATCACACACGCTACCAATACTTGTTTTTTTAATTTCTGCGTTGGCGGTGACTACTTTTTCCAGTATTTATTTTAAAAATCATATGATTACACTCTTAACCAATTAATTACAAAGGTACCAATGTGAAATGAACATATTTTGTCAATAACGGTAAAGTTAACTTGTATGGGAAAAATGAGGGTATGAAAAAATTTAACGGTGTGTACCTCAAAAACTAGACGTGATAGAAACAAAAGATATACACTGTCTACATACTATGACTAATAGAAAACTAAAATAGTAATCAGTTTTTCGGGTACCGAAACCGTGTCACGCAGTGTAATTAATTTGTAATATCAATATAACAGCTTCTTACTAAATGCATATGTAAGTAACTACGGTACTTATGATATAAAATCGGTTTCTACACGCCATCGTGCCATTCACTTTTAAAGTTGTGAATCCGCTTTTTTTCTGAAAAAAAAAAAACACAAAACTACCAATAACTCAAAAAAAACGAACCATTTTCGCCCACACACTGAAATTTTGTAGTAAAATTAATCTTTTTCCATATAGAAAAGATTTTACTTATATCTACTGGTTTTTTATTTATTTATTTATTTATTAAAGAAGAATTGACAATATTTATTTATACTAAATGCTACCGCATGTTTCCACGGCGGTTATAGTTCTTGTAATTCACAAGGGCGCGTGAGCTTTACTTGTGGTTACGTCGTGTACATGCACATTGCCTAAGTATGCGTGAGCAAGCTCTCACTCCCACTTATATAGATACGACACACACACAACCATGAGCCAGGCGCCCTCGTGAATTGCAAGAACTAGGTATACCATCGCTGAATATCAAATGAAATTTTAATTTTGATAAAGAGTGTTCGTGAGCTGATTGGGCATTGCTTAACATCATTTTCTTCATACCGTCATAATACTAATAAGCAGTTAAAGGAAGGTCATTTTAACTGTGCCATTGTGTAGCAGATTGCAAGGCGATAATCGAAGGGGCGGCTCACCCCTGACCCGGTGACTCAGAACGATTGAGACACCTCGTTAAGGGCTTCGTATCGACAGCTCCTAATAAGTGTCCGGTGTGAACTTATTTTAGGGGAGCCTCTCCCTATAGGTTATAAGTTCGTTCATTTTCCAAAAATTATTAGCACACTTCACATAGCTACGAGACTTACGAATCTGCAAAAGATGCATTTCTCTGCAAGGAGCATTTTGAAGGCATAGAAAAATTCTTTTTTTTTTTTTTACATTGCAACTCAAATTTATACTTTATAATATATATTGTTCCACTTATTTGGAGGGGAGAAGAGAATAATCAAGTTCGGCTTGCCTAATATTGTACAGAATTTAGTTTATGCACAAAGCATGTAAGGATGTAAACCTCTAGAGGCTACCAATAATGAGAAGCAATAACACTATTATTGAGGGTAGCTTGCATTATAACCTCAATAGCCTAACGGTTAAAGGTGCGGACTTAAAACCGAAAGGTCGACAGTTCGATTCCCACCCATTGCATTATTTTGTTGTACCCACTCCTAACTAACACTAGGTCTCCGCTTATTTGGAGGAGAAAAAAATATTTTTGTCAAGTGTAGCTTGGCTAATCTCCTTTTTTTTTTTTTTTAATATAGTATAGACTAGCGCTTGGCTGCGATCTTCCTAGCGTTTGTCCCGGCTTACGCCAGGGTCCGCTTTCTAGTCTCTTCCACTTTGCATGGTCTAAGCATCCTCCCTACGAAGACCGTTGGCACGTGCATCTGCTTGCCTCGGGACCGCGAGCTGTCCAGCAAAACTTGGCTAATAATCTTTATAAGAAAAAGCATGTCGGGATGTTGTCGTAGGCTACCAATAATATGAAGCAATAACACAATAACACGGTCCCCAATAATGAGGGTAGCCTGCATTAGCAGCACGTGATGCCGCATGCCTGATTGGTTTCCGAGCCGTCTATAAATAACTACGGACATTATTGCTTTTGTTGGAATTTCTAATGTATTTGTACAGTTATTGTGAACCTCGCTTGTTTTAGGGCTTTTTCCTTGTTAATGTTTAAACTGATGACATGTTTTTTCTAGTGCATGTTGCTAGCTAATCAAATCAGCAGCTCTTTATCAAATGTCATCGTGCGCATAGTATGGGTGCTTGTGTGAAATAATGACCTGTGAGTAGTTAAGTATATCAACTGTGCCTATAAAATTTGAAGAGTTCCCTCCATTTCTCCAGGAGCCCATCATCAGATCCTGAATTTTTCAAATCGGTCCAGGCGTCTTCGAGTAACTGGGGAACATATATAAAAAAAAGATTTCGATGAATTGAGAACCTGCTCCTTTTTTAGAAGTTGGTTAAATATACGTAAATGTACCTTATAATAATAAGTTGTTGAAACACCCAAGCAATTTACATGAATGTTGAAACAATTTAACGCCATGAGAGTGGAAGATCTTTATTACGATTTCGCGCGTGTTAATAATGAAGCCGCATTTGTCTTGCGCCGGCGCCTGTCGTTAACAAGATGCTTGCGCTGGCGCATACTGCACTGCACGCCACGTAAACAATGTACAGGATGTTCTACATTTATAAGATAATTTCTTTTAATGATTTATTTTTATTTTTATTCAATGACAAGATAGTCCTTGACTGCCATCTCACCTGATTGTAGTGACGATGCAGTTTAAGATGGTAGCGGGCTAACTTGGAACGGTTTTTACTCGCCATCGTGCCGGAACGCGAAATCGCTAGGCGGCACGTGTTTGACGGTAGGGTGGTAAGCAGCCACAGCCAAAGCCTCCCACAAGAAAAAATTACTTATATTTCTGTATTTATCTATTTCGGCCAAAGGACATGACCAGTGGAGCAAAGGGCTCTCGCCTAGGTGTCAAAAATCAACGTGCAGCAAAGATTGTTTTATTTTTGGAATTCTTATATTCTATAGTTTTCAGATAAAAAACTTTCAGGGGTCTAAAGGCTCGGAAAAATGAGAAAAAAAATAGAAAAGTTTTACGGAATAACTCTGCCTTTCGATACTAGAGGGCGCTAGTTATTGTGGTTATCAAGTCTAAAATGTTAAAATCAACGTGCAATAATAATAGTTTTATTTTTGTAATTGTTATATTCTATAGTTTTCAGAGATGAAAGTTTTAGAAGTCTGAAGCCTTGAAAACTGAGAAAAAATAAGAAAACTTTTCAAAAAATACCTCTCCCTTTCGATACAAGATGGCGATAAGATATGTTTATCGAGTCGTAAGAATAATTTTCTGCTATTAAACATGCCATCTATGCGCAAAGTTGCTTAGAAAAAAATTGCTTAATATTTTTGGACAGATCCTAGGACACGGAATAATACAACTTTATTTGCACGAATAATTTAATTTTTCAATAGACAAGCGCTATCTAGTGTCGCGAAGCGGAATTTCTCTTTACTATTTAAGTGCGTGATACACATGCTTGTTACTCGCACAAAAGTATGCCAGTTACAAGCAATAATGAGCTACTCGCATGTGTATCGAGATTCTGCCAGTAACTCACGTGCCAGAGCAAAGCATACGAATGGCTCGCAAGCAGTTTGATTTTTTCCCCTTGAAGGGAAGTGGGACGGGAGATTCGTATTGTCAGCTACAAATACGCGAAACAAGGGGCTGATTCTGTAACTCAGTGCCTATCAACGACGATAGGCATTTTTAATCCATTGAAGGTTTGAAGAGAAATATGATTTACTTTTTCATAGTATCAACTACAAAGAAAAACGTTGAAACCCTACCTAAAGCCGTCTCCAACCGCCCCTTATAACGGCCCCTGTCCTCACATCTAATCTACTTAACCACAACACGTCAGACAAACCACCATCTGAACGTGAGGGTAACTATCAAACATATCTAAGTAGGTATTTAATCAAATACACTCATCTAAACCTACGGGTAATATATATTCGATTAGGGCGTGATTGCTATCACCACCCGTCAATCAAATACAACGACCTAGACGCGGAAGCATCCAATAGCCGTATGAGTCTCTGGAAGAGACTGAATTAATAACGTCTAAAGCGCTGTATTTATACTAACGGCGCGGCACCAGACCGGCGCCTACGTCGTCAACAAAGTCAAACTACCTACTACTAATTTTATCAAACCACCTTCAATACCTACATTAATCTTTACTATCTCAATATATCGCTAACACGGCCATCCTACATGGTGACCGCCCCGGGCACACCACGAGTCTCATCAATCATTCTACACTCATCGGAATATTTCATCATGCGACCCCAGAATTCAATCAACATGACCATCCCACCTAAGGGAACTAGCCAAACTTAGGAGACAGATGTGTCATCGTTGAAAGTTGGTGAAAACTGTCCATCATGCGACCCCGGAACTCATTCAACATGACCATCCCACCTAAGGGAACTTGCCAAACTTAGGAGACAGATGTGTCATATTGAAAACCACTTGCACTTAAAGAACATTTAGCTCACTTAAGTGTTCGTTCTCAAGCTCGGGCGCTCGCAATCCAATGTGACGTTCTTCATTCAAATTCAAATTGATTTATTCATTACTTAAACTGTGTAACATTAGATGTTAACGTCTATGATGCAATATTCCTGATCAACCCTTTTTTTATCACTGCTCGGTCTAACCTGACAAAAATTTAATGTGGGCAATAATAATTGAACTGTGAACGTGTTCATACCACTTCTGATATCAACTACAAAGAAAAAACGTTGAAACCCTACCTAAAGCCGTCTCCAACCGCCCCTTATAACGGCCCCTGTCCTCACATCTAATCTACTTAACCACAACACGTCAGACAAACCACCATCTGAACGTGAGGGTAACTATCAAACATATCTAAGTAGGTATTTAATCAAATACACTCATCTAAACCTACGGGTAATATATATTCGATTAGGGCGTGATTGCTATCACCACCCGTCAATCAAATACAACGACCTAGACGCGGAAGCATCCAATAGCCGTATGAGTCTCTGGAAGAGACTGAATTAATAACGTCTAAAGCGCTGTATTTATACTAACGGCGCGGCACCAGACCGGCGCCTACGTCGTCAACAAAGTCAAACTACCTACTACTAATTTTATCAAACCACCTTCAATACCTACATTAATCTTTACTATCTCAATATATCGCTAACAATAGTAAACCTTCAATGGATAAAAAATATATGTCAGTGGCTTTCATTTTTTGATAGGCACTGAGTTACAGAATCGAAGGCAGGTCGTAACGTATTTGCTTGTAAATCGCAACTCTCAACTATCTGCCAAGATCTTATTAATTTTTGTGCTTGTTTTTTGCCTAATATAATTGCGAGTTGTATTGTAACACTATTTATTTCTTCATTTTGTGAACTTCAACTCGCATGTCACTGGCAAGGTCATTCGCAAGCATGTATGTCACGCGCTGATATTCTGTCAGTACCTGGCATGCCAGCTTACCAGCATCTAGCATATCATCCACTACTATGTGTATCACGGGCATTAATACAAGTGGGCGGAAGTTTAAGTATGAAGTAGTGCATTAAAGAGAAAGCGGAAGCAATAAACATTCTGGTTTTTTTTGATATTTTAAATCATGCCTTTATCGGAATAATAAATCCATAGTAAATTAGGCCTCAATTTTTTAATCTTTCTGTAAAAGCTGTAACCTTGCACATTTTCCCCATCCCAAGGGCAATCACTGGTCATGTCATTTTATACCTTTTGAACGACTATAAAAAGTAGGAGGTGAGTTTTTCTATCAAAGTAGGTACGTTGACTTCTTTGATCGTAATTTTTATCCTATTGAGTTTGAGATGGTCCCAAAAAATTTCTGGTTCCATCTCCTCAATCATGATGCAGATGCTGCAGATGTACTGGTGCCCACTGATCTGTCGTAATGAATGAAACTACATGAAATAAATAATTTTGAATTTGAATATTTTATTCAAATATTTATTAACAAAGAGTTTCCTTTGGGATTTTAAAAAAACTTCAATCCAAGCTGACAATGACTCGGTCATCATAAACTAGAGTTTATAATCGTACCGGTACGTATGTAGACATAACAAATACGAATCATCGGGCTCCGACGAGGGGACACCCTGAAATAGACATCCCATGGTGGTGGCGCTACTCACCAACAGATTGCCAAAACTGCCCTGCGTTACAAGAGTACAGTAACATTTAGCACAATTATTAATACCAGTACCTACGCATATAGAGGTCGCACATAAGAATCAACCTGTATATAAACACAGTTCACTGTCTGGCCCAACCCCGATGCAGTATGCAAAGTTGATTTGCTCTTACAAATACTGAGCGTACTTGGGGCAGGCATTGTCACGGATAAATGATATTGTCGCGTTCAAGACGCATGTGTCTGCAGCCACGACACGATAGGAGCAACGAAATAAATAATTAGGTGCAATTATTAATTATCTTGGTGATAGCCTATAGCGGTTTGGTAGCCTTCACATACCTTTGGGATTATAATGCAGAACTCTCAAGCATACAGGTTTCCTCACAATGTTCACCCTTAAAGCCTCAATAGCACAACGGTTAAAGGTGTGGACTGAAAACTGAAAGGTCGCAGGTTCGAGCCTCACCCGTTGCACTATTGTCGTACCCACTCCTAGCACAAGCTTTCCGTTTATTTGGAGGGAATAGGAGGATTAGTCAACTTCAGTTTGACTAATATTCTTTTTAAAAAAAGCATTAATTTTTAATTAGGTATATTTTTTTGAAAAAAACATTAATATATATGAATACCAGAAATAAAAAAGGCTCTAAGTACCAAAACAAAAAAGAGCAGAATTTGTGTTTCAAATAATTAATAAATCATTTAAACATATTTCTTTTATTTTAAACTTCACATGGTTATTATTACAATAAAATTCTTTACAACGCTAGTCGTTTAGTTCTTATTTTAGGTTATTGGCGAGGGAACATACTAAATAATAAAGTAATAAAAACCGAAACGAAATTTTTGGCACTTAGCCCCTTTTTTATTTCTAGTATTCATATGTAATTGATTAAAACGCACATTACTCCGAGAAGTTAGTAGAGGATCCTGTTTCATCCCCGAACCTCCGAAAATGAAGGTCGAATTCTTAACCAGGCTACCACTTTGCTTGCTATCTTAGGCTTTGAGTATTTATAACTTGACGCAAAAAGACGGGTGTTATTAAATGATTTTGTCTCAAAATTTCTAAAGAAAGCTGATTAGGTCACCTCAAACCTCATTAAAGGATTAAGTCTGCACCAACCAAGTTCACTTCAATAAATAAGGAGCAATCAGAATTTAAGTGCACTGAAGTTTCTAATTATAGCGGTTGTTTACCTCGCGGGGAATCCAAGGCAGTTCTACATATGAGTATTTAATTACTTTGACGTACCAACTGATGCCCACGACTTCGCCCGCGTGGATTTCTTCTTCTTCTTCTTTATCAACTAATAGACGTCCACTGCTGGACATAAGTCTCTTGCATGGACCTCCACAGGCCTCGGTCTTGCGCCGCTTAAATCCAGCGGCTCCCTGCGACTCGTTTGATGTCGTCGGTCCACCTACTGGGGGTCTGCCAACGGTGCGGGGTCGCCACTAGTCTTGTTGTATTCTGTTATAGTTCTTGCAATTCACGAGGGCGCGTGAGCTTTACATGTGGTTACGTCGTGCACATGCACATTGTGTAAGTGTGCGTGCCTGTCAGGAGTCTGGGTGGGAGCGATCAGGCGCGAGCAATCTCTCGCTCCCACTTCACACACACAACCATGAGCCACGCGCCCTCGTGAATTAAGAACTTATACTGATGACCTCGTTTGCATTTTCAGTTCTGAAATGAGCTTTCAGAATTTATATTGAGCTTTTTAATTCCGATGGTCGGCGTCGACACTACAGCTTATGTGAGAATTCCTAAACGTGTTTCAGATTCAACAGCGTCAGTTAGAAGGCAATTTACAGTACGCCCGGCTGAACACTTTAATTGCGCGCCGTTTAACCTTCAAGCGGTCGCGCGGCGTCGAATCGACCGCACTTGTTACATTTTTGTTTATAATTTCAAACATATTCGTGTCAAATATTTCTCGTCTCAAGTACCCTCTTCTAAGTTCATTACAAACAAAAACAACTACATACCTTCATTCCCCGCTCGTCCCATATTTAACAAATAGCTTTTGTTTTAATCGTGGCGTAGGCGTCGAAAAGACTACACGCGCCCGTCGTCGTAAAGGTTACGCGCGACTCGATTTGCGAAAATATTTTATCTTATGTATTAAACTAAATTTGTGTTTTATTGATAGTTTTTGTAAAAAATGACTCGTAGATTCGTCAGTGAATCCGAGATAATTGCACAACTAATTGAAGAAGACACAGAGAGTGAAAAAGAGACTGATGAGGAACAACACTAAACCTTAAAATATACTTTATATTTTTGATCTCTAATTGTAGGGATTTATCTTGCAAATTGTTTTATAATCCAAAAATTATTTGCAGAATGTTCATGGGCAACGATAATCACTTAACATCAGGTGACTCGCCTGCTCTTTTGCTCGCTAATAATATAAAATTATTTTTTTTAAAGTTTTTATTATATTGTTTGTTTTCTAATGATAATACATACGATGTTAATTTGTTTTGTAAGTGTTCAAAGATTTATTTGATTTTATTTTAATAAATGAGTAAGATTTAAGTCCTAAAATTGAGACCCAACTTAAAGAAATATATATTTCTTTTAAATATCATTTTAAAGGCAATTACTTGGATTGAAATATTTTTCTGCATCTAAATACTTTCCTGACTAAAAGATAAATGTTTTGATTATAAAACATAAATGATAATTTAATGATTTGTCATTTTAAATCCCTAAAATCTCCAATAGGTCTTTTAGGTTACGCGCGACCGCTGCCGTTATAAATGGCCACGCGCCTGCTTGAAGGTTAACTGAATTCGTATTTAATGGAATACATGCATTTATCAAATTGAAGCAGAGGCTTCAAACTTTGTCGTGGTGACGTGGATTTAAATTATTCTATTCCATTTCTACGAGCTTTATCGTCAAACAGCTCGTGGTAGATTGTTCCTATTTAGTTGTTAGGGTTCTTAACCTACTAAAGGAAGCCAACGGTATTACTAGGTAAGCCTCCTTAGGTATACATATTGTAGATACTTGTAATTGTCACAGAATGTATATTTTACAAACATTGACATATGTATAATTATTATGTCAATGTTTACAAAGAATTGATGAAGAACGTGATGTCACATTTCTGTAACTACCTGCCAATCGTTCCGCGAAAAAATTTTCATCGACTTCTCCATTCTTAAAAGAAACGTACAGGCTACCTTTTATCCTGGGAAATCAGAGGGTTCTCGCGAAATTAAAAAAATCTAACTCCACAGTAAGGACGAAGTCGCTGGCAAAAGCTACTATTAAATGTTTACTTTTGAATGACTTCTATATTAAAAGTCTTAATTGGTTACTTCCCGCTAAAAATTCATTGCCTTTGTATTTTTTAATGTTTTAGAAACAAAACCATGCATTGATAGTATTGGTAGATTTTAACATCATCCTTCGTTTTACCCACTTGTACCCGCTTGCAAGCACACTGTACCCGCTAGTATCTTTATTTATCACAGGATCGAGTATCTGGCGGTTAGATTTACCGATAAACGCGAGAGGGTTTGCCGAGCGCATGGAAAACGAAACCCCTCATAAATTTATACCCTCTTATCATTTATTGGGTACCATCGAAATAGGTGCCTGTTTATAATTGAATGCAATATTTTTGGTGAAATCCGACATCTATGTGAGCTGGACATCCCTGGCGTAGTGGTGAGTTCTGTCTTATAATTGGGAAGTTGCAGGTTCGATTCCAAGCAGGGGAAATATTTATATTTGATGAGAAAATGTGTTTCGTCCGGTTGACCAGACAACCACACCACACAAACCACAAGTGGTTTGTGATGCTTTTGCACTTGTGGCTCATATAGGTACGTAATGTATACGGGGATGTTTTGTCCTACCGCGCTATTTGTTCGTCAGTCAACTACCCTACACTGCCATACTAGAGTTTTTATACCTGAAGACGGCAAGTAGCTGATCGCACAATATCACTCTGCAATACGGGAACTTTCCTACGGCAGCGCAAGAAGCGAAATATTTACTGGCGAACCAATAGCGCGGTAACGAAGTCAGTCGCGGGCATCAACTAGTCCTACTACCTTACTTCCTACTAATATTATAAATGTGAAAGTGTGGATGTTTGGATGTTTGCTACTCAATCACGTCGCAACGACTGGACTGATTTGGCTGAAATTTAGCACAGAGATAGATTATAGTCTGCACATAGGCTACTTTTTATCCCAGGAAATAAGAGAGTTCCCGTGGGAATCAAGAAATCTCAATCCACGCCAACGAATTCGGGGGCATCAACTAGTAACTCATAATAGGTACTTAACTTGCACAAGAACTCAAAACACCATGGGTCTTGACTCTTGAGTCAGAACATTATCTAAAATCACGGATGAATGACACGTTGGTTTAGCATAAATACATAAATAGCATTCAATTTCAAATCCGATGAAACGGATGTCGGGTCGTTTGATTTTAGACGAACGTATTTGAATTTTATACGTGATGCTAAGACTGCTCACACACGGGCCACTGACGGCTGAGCATATACTATACAAGTTCGACGTCCGTCATGCTTGCCTGTTCAGAACCCAAGTAGCAAAATTTGTCACATAAAGGCTTATAAGTCAAAAAATATATGTCTTATAAGAGCCATATTATCGTTAATAAGTGTGGGTTTGGGCGCAACTTATAAAGCTAACAACTATATAAGTATCATATAAGTACTTTATTATAAGCTAAGAATTTCTTATACATGTTTTAATACGGCTAGCAGTAAGTTTATTAAACTAATATCTGCTACATTAAAATCGCTTACAACGGCAATGTCCTTATAGTTGCTGTACCTAATCCTTTAATAAGGGCAATCATTCCTATAAGCGAAGCGACGTAGCGATTTTCCAGCAAGTATTATTTTCATGTTATTTGACAGGTAGCGTGCTGGTGATAAGAGTATAAACATTATTTAAAATATTAGATGTAAACCTATCTATCTATACAAATTATAGTTGGGAAAAATGGCTTATATTTTTCAGCGCTTTTAAGCGTTTTGCTTGTTGTAATAAGCGACTTCCACGCTTGCGCTTGGGTGTTTACACCCAAAAAAAATTGATAATATAAAAGTACCAAAAATGACATTATTTCAAAAATAATTAAGAAGGTAAGAGTTACCTTCTAAGGTATTTTCAATTCAGATTTCAAAAACATTTTATAAGTACGTTTATCTCATGAAGTTACGGGCGCTTTACTTGCAGTTACGTCGTGTACATGCACATTGCGTAAGTGTGTGTGCCTGTCAGGAGCCTAGGTGGGAGCGGTTAGGCGCGAGCAAGCTCTCGCTTGCACTTATATAGATACGACACACACCATGAGCCGCGTACCCTCGTGAATTGAAAGAACTTAAATCACCTGAAACTACATTGGTATTTTAGGTAGGTACAGTTTCTAAGATAAACGTATCTTGTGGATACATTTACTATATCATAGCCTTGTGGACTCTGTGTAAGAGGTCTTAGAGTTGTAAGTATTTCCAAATCAATAACGTCTAAGGCGTGGGCGCAGGAAGGTCATTGTATGCACATGAAAATGAGCGCTATATAACTGTGACAAGTGACAGTTAACAAACAACATCAATAAAAACTTAGGGCTTTATCTTGTTGATTTTATAGATAAGTTTTTATGCCACAATTTAACCGCAAGTGACTTTTCGCTTCGTCGTTTCCTTTTATAGTTCTACTATCTAGTTATAGTACTAGTAGTTCTAGTTGACTAGATAGTACAGCATTGTAAAGTCGATATCTCCTGAGGATGCTCCGGTGTCGGGGCGAAACGTGCGTCAAGAGTAGTATAAAAGTCTTGTGTGGTGGGGCATGTGAGTGGTGGGGCATGTGAGTGGTGGTGGCATTGCTTGCTTGGGAACTTGGCTTTTTTGCTTGGTCGGGAAGGTAAGCGGTGCTTAGTTTTTAACTGCATGTTTGACCATACAGATTTTTTCTGTTGGCGTATTTATAGCAAAATAACTCTAACCTTTTCTTGCTTTTATGATTCTTGCAATTCACGAGGGTGCATGGCTCATGGTTGTGTGTGTGTCGTATTCGTATCTATATAAATGGGAGCGAGAGCTTGCTCGCGCCTGACTGCTTCCACCGAGGCTCCGGACAGGCACGCATACTTACGCATTGTGCATGTACACGACGTGACCACAAGTAAAGCTCACGCGCCCTCGTGAGTTGAAAGAACTACAAATGAATTAGTTCTGTTAGCACAAAATTAATAGTACTGTTAGCTTTTACTTTTATTTAATTGTTTGCCCGCCGTCTAATTATCCATTTTCCATTTTAGGAGCAAGCTACTTTATCGGTGATGACCTTTGGTGTTGACTGTTGTCTTATTGAAAATGCACCCAATGTAACTGGCCTTTTGTATTTTATACCTATAATAATAATGCTAAAGTAACTGCCCTTTTGTTTTCCTATAACTATTTTTTTTATTTGTATAATCCGATAAAACCTCACTAATTATTTTCCTTCAAACCATTACCTATATTGAACTTCATCGTCATTTCAACGGATAGATGTCCACAGCTGGACATGGGTCTCTTGATAGGATCGCCGCGGAATATGTTCTTGCACCGCCTGCATCCAGTGGCTGCCAATAATTCGAGCTATGTGTCACGCGCATTGCCACAAGTATATATGGTAAGTGGTATGGTAAATGGAAGGTATATATTTATTATATGGAGAGACATCTTCAAATACCATTACGATATAATTTCTAATCAATTAAAAACTATACGGTTGACCGGGGTCGAACCAATCACAGCACCTACTAAAATTCTTAATGGAACTCAAATAGTCGATCAAATCGTAAAATTTTATGGAAACCAATAACTAACACTACTCCGCAGATGATAGTGAGTGTCGCATTAACGCCTTTGAAGTCGTTTCAAACGTGTTTCAAACTATTACTCCTGGAATAAATATCAGTGACAATATAGAAAGAAATAAAGAAAGAAAGAAGAAGAAGACAATATTTTGATTGCTTTTATATACCTACTCTTCCAGTCTTCTTAATAACTGAATACAGAAAAATCTCTACGCTTTAAACTTTAGAATGTCTTTAATTTTGAGTGTTATGGAGAGAGCATCCTCGGGATTTCTTTGTGTCCTTTGTGTGAATTGACAAAGTCCGAAACTTAGTAATTCGCTAACGAACTAAAGTAACCCACGTAGCTTTACACTTACGTAGGCTAGCAAGTTGAAGTGGTAGTAAGCTGGTCAAATTTTGCGGAGGATTGATGAACATTGGAGACGTCAGATCCTCGAGAGGAGACTGTGTTTTAGCAAAGAGAGTGTGGGGCGTCACTGCCACTGTCACTGCCACTTTTCGGATGGAGCCACGCCATCCGAAAAGTGGCAGTCATCGATTGGATGCCATAGGTCGAGGACAGGCAATGTTGGCGCTACCTAAGTTGTCATAAGAGCCACAAGTTGGCCTACATGAAATAAATAATTTTGAATTTGAATTAGAAAAGGCATTTGTCCGATGTCCTATTGGACGTGAAAACGTCGAAAATGTCTGATTTTTGACATTTTTGATCATGATTTTTGATCATGATCATTTTCATTTACTCCAATATCTACCTATATTGGGTTTTCAAAGTTTCAAGGATCTGAAATTCAAAAAGAAAAGTTTTTATTTTTCAACCTGTTGATACAAGTGTTTTCAAATCATCAAGTGAATCTTCCTCCCTACTATATTTATTTTGTACGTATTAAGCCTTGTCGATATATTATTACGAAAAGATAGAATTAAGTAATTTTATCTACAGCTGAAGTGGTTTAGTCGAAGAAGGTTTATAAATTATTATTAGTTAGATATCGATTGACCAGACTGCACTTGCAAAACGTACCACTTTAGTTTTTATGTTACGAACAAGTAACAACTAACAACAGTCCCACAGTCCCATAATCGAATCCTTTACCAATTATGTAAAGTATTGACAAAACACAGATCACAATTGACAACGTATATAAAATGCCAATGGGAATATACTCCTTCGAGTTATAATAATAAAAGTTAAAGTTGTGTAGCCACATGGGTCAATTTAATGAAGTGTCTGATTGTACGTGTCTTGCAAGGGTTGAAGACGGATGTGTCTCATGCATTATGCAGCAAGTATGCAGGATAATCGGGCTCGATATTGTTTGTTAGTCAAATAAGCTATTGTACATGCTTACATCTGATATCGACAGATTGGGAGTTTCAAACTTGTGGGGAAAGTTGTGCGTAAACTTTGTCGGTCTCTTTGAATTTTGACTCTCGTTTGCCTTCTGGTTTGGAAGGGTTTTTCATTATTCTATTATTTACATTATTACATTACTTTATGTATGTATTTCTTGTGTTATGTATTTTTTTTGACTTCCGTTATAATAGTTTATATTATTTTATCATTATTTCTTTTGGCTTCCGTTACATATTATAAAATGTCGTGCATTATGTTATTATGTGGTACTTTACTGAGGGCTTTATTGAAGCTTTTGTTAAGGGCTCTGACGTTTCTAAGACTTGTAGCTTTAGTTTTAAATTTTTCAAAAATTTGTGTGTTGCGTAACTATTTCTTAGTGATTAATTAAACAGAGAATTGCAAATCAATGAATTATTACGAATACCTACACTCTTCGTCATTGTTTACAACTTTTTAAGGCCATACTTAGAATGAGAGTTGCATTATGCTTAAAACACATCGTCATTCCATATAAGGCTTAATAGCTTCCGCATTCGAGGATCATAAATTTAAGGAGGCCTCTTACAGTTTCCAAATTACGAATTCCGTGGAGTCATTAGGGCTGTATTAATCAAAGGGCAGATAGCCCTTGCCAAATCCAAAAGGTTCCCTCCAAACCCTTAAATTGTATTGTCAAACCAACACACAGTCGTTAGTTAAATAGCTTTTCTAATCACCATGTGTTGCATTGTTGAGCCAACGGACGAATCTAAAGTCACAGACTAATAATATTCCTTAATAACGTCACCGACTCGTGCAGTATAGCCAGAATTACAAAGGAAGATTTACCCGTATGCGCACAGCTCTAAAATATAAAGCACTTGAACGGGAACTGATTCTAAAATGGACCACTGCTATCACGTAATTAAGTACCCAGTCCCGATGTTCAGCCAACCGTAGAGGGCAGTTGCCTGAAATAGTTAAGGAGTTGAACAAACTAAAAGCGTTCATTGAAATATACACTCTAAAGCTAAAGCATCAAAGTTGAAACAGAATGGGGGATGAATTAAGCGGTGCAGTGCGCAAATAGGGTAATGGAATTCCATGTAAAGTAGAGTTTTCTTTGGGTGAAAAATTAGTATTCCGTTATGTAGTTAACTGCTCTCATGCCCCAGAGGGTTCTATATAAATTGCATTAACGTTATTAAAAAGCTCTGGAAATGTATTTTGAAAATACACCGTTTAAAGCAGCAGCCTTTAATTTCATAATATTTTCGGTTATAAATGCATGAAATGATCTAAGCCAGAATTTATTTCAAACTTCTCTATTTTCTTCCATGTTCGGTGGAATACTGCCGCATTTTACGAATATTTCTTAGTTATATCATTTCAAAGGCAAGACAAATTAAATCGACGTCTATAACTCAATCTCCTCGAATGATCTCAAAATATCATTAACACAAACTCTGTATTTACAGAGGCTACGAAGAAAATTGGGATACAAGGCAATCACACAGGATTTCAACGCAAAGCGTTTTCGGGACACCCATATATCCTTAGTTGCCCAAAGGCAGACCCCTCTCCTTTCCCACATACCCCCTGTATTGCCTGTATATTAAAGGGTAGAGGGCGGCGAGGAAGGTCTAGTTCAATAGTCGATCACAGCTTCGAAGGGTTAGCGCGAATGGCATTTGCATCAAACCGCTCGCCATACACTCGCCCTCGAGATTATGTATGATAGTAATAAAGTTTTAGTAAGGAAACTTGTACAGTTATTTTGGATTATCTATGAAAAATTATAAAGATCTTGCGTTTGTCTATGCGGAGTTTTTTTTTAAATCTCGCGGGAATTTGCTGTTTTTCCGGGACAGAATCATAGCCTACTTCTCAAAGTACTCAACTATACTCATGTTAAAGCGTATGATCGATTGATGCGTATCAATTCCCACGAGTTTTGCTCATAAAAATTACGATTTCGATCTTTTAGTGATCGGGCGTCGGTGGTTTTTTATTTGTTGCCTATAAAATCATCAGGTACTTTACGATAGTTTTATTTTTAAAACCATGTTTATAGACTTGCGTGCATGCGTGCGTGTGTGTGTGTGCGTGTGTGTGTGTGCGTGTGTGTGTGTGTGTGTGTGTGTGTGTGTGTGTGTGTGTATGTGTGTGCGCGTTTGGGTCACTCAAGCTGCATCTCTCATGAATGTTATGAACGTGAGATGTCAAAAATTCGAAATCTTCGTTACGTATAATCGCTACGAAGCCGGTTGCCAAACTTTGCAACCATTAGTATTATTTGTTAATTCGTTATGGAGCCCCTACTTGCGGTGATTCGCCTAGCTTTACGGTTATGGGGATTGAGGCTCGAAGTTTTGCCGTTAAGCTTAATTCGGATGGCTTCATTTCAAGGGATTGACCGAAACTAATTTACTACGGTTTTGTAAACAGAAAATTCTACAGATTTAAAGAAAATTCGTAGAGCTTGTGTCTACGCAAAGCCGCAAAGGCAGCAAAAGCCGAAATGGAGGAATGAACTCATGTGAGTCGCTGTCTTGAGGACTCAAACGGCATACCATCGAGAGAACATATTTCCAGCTGTGGACATAATGACGACGAGATATGCGAAGTTAGGAAACATTCTATTTAACCTTTCTGGACTAAAAAGTTTGTTGGCGTCATCTGCTTCAAACTGAGCCCAACTCCCAAGTTATTTCCTGCTTTGGGGGATTTAAATTGATAAATTAATAGAGTTTACAGAAGTCAGTCTTCCAGAAATAATGTTTTGAATCTAACATCGTTTTACATTACAGAGAAAACTCACTTTACAGAGAAAGCTCGGGTATCGTCCCACTTTTCGAACTAATTCATTTGCTAACTCCGCGAGTAACTCAATTTGCACCTTAATGTAAACAACGCTCTTCTTTAATCAAATTTAATATTTGAGCGTAGGAAGTTTGGAAACTGGGTCGGAAATTATGCGAACGATGTAAAAACAACAGCGAGAGACAAATCGACTGACAAAGGGTCTATTATTGCGCGAAAATCGGACCGCTCCCACGATATTGAATCCAACATGCCGCAACAAAATAAATACTCAAAATAAATTATCCGTTTCCAATAAAACACCAACCTTCCTATATCCAATGAAACACTAGTTACAGACTGTAAAGAATCCTGAACTCTATGCTTTCAGAAATAAGACTGACAATGAATCCGTTTCAAAAAGGGCTTTGGCACGTGGCGCGTTAGATCAGGGCGTTGGTATATTCTTCAAACTCATCCTCCGCGCCTAATCGAGCGCGGGTAAACATGGTATTTTTCGCCTCGCGGAAAATATCGATAGGGTAAGTGCGCATTGTGTCCCAACTCGACGGAAAGATCCCACGAACAAATATGTTTCAGGAGACTGGGGCCATTAATCATGCATTGAGTGCTGGCACAATACGCTTAATGGCGCGTTTTGCCGAATGAACTGTCTGAAGGGTCTATATAGATCCCTAAACTAAACGTACGGTAGCAAGGTGAGCGAACAATGAGCATTGTTTCAGACAGTCTACAATTTATCATATTCCCATCAGGAGATATCTTAGAAAATATAATTAATGGTAAGCATGATAGAAACGGCACCTACCGCCGCTGGCTACTTCAGTTACCCGCCCATTAATGTAAAACGATAAATAACTTTCTGTTTGTAAACGTGTGGTTATTGATAACACAACATTTACTGAGTACCTACGGTTTCTTAACGTTAACCGATTTCGTCCGGTGAAGGGCGAGTTTTTTGAAAGTTAAATTCTAATAAATCGAGTAGAAGTGCAACGAATAACGGAAAGATTAAAAATAGTCTGTGACGATCAATCAAATGACATCGACGACGATACGCAGCGAATCTTGTTTGCATAACAAACACTGTCTGGAAGAATAAATACTGTAGAGCGTACTTTATTTAAAGTAGTACCGTATTTTACTTTCGGTAAATGTTTTCGTAAATTAACTCTTACTACAACTACATCATTTCCAAAACTTTAAGTAGACTTGTAAACCATGCGTGCTGTTAAAATATTATTATCACATATCACATACGCAATTGCTTATAAACAAAGGCCGTATAGTAAAGCTCTATAGCAAGTGCTACTGGGCGTAACTTAGCGTCTCTCTGTCTAATTTTTTTTTAATTCACTAAAAATGTTGACATCTAATCTTCTCATCAATAGTTTTAGTAGTTTAGTTAGCTAATAAATCTACATTACTTTTCCGATCAATGTTACATTAACCTTTTTCAGGAATCAGGAATCACCGGAAAATCAAACGTTGGCTTTTCAAGCATTCTACAAGTACTTTCAAATTCAAAATTGTTTATTTCATGTAGCCCTACTTGTGGCTGTGGCTCTTATGGCAAGTTAAGAATCTATCACCGGTTCGGAATGCTGGTTCTGCTGAGAAGTGCCGGCAAGAAACTCAGTAGTTGCTCTTTTCAAAACAAAAAATTACAATAATATGCAGCTTATCTTCTTGTGGACAACTGAAGCAAAGCAGACTGCTTTGTCATTAAGGAATTCATTAACTGTGTTCAGAGGCGTAACTATACCGTTTGAGGCCCGTGGCAAATTCATCGGACGGGGCCCTCTCTCCCCCAATATAAAGAAGCTCAACCAATGAGATAATATTTTTTTGCTTTATAATAAATCACTAGGTGAAGTAGGTACATACAAACGCGAATACAATTACTTGATTTTCTAATAACCTTTAATTCAGAGCGTATTGAACTGTATGTCACAATTTTTGTATTAGTACCAAATTTCAAAGATTAAAATTCCTTTTTTCGGGCTTTTTGTTCAGCAAAAGTGTTAATGACATAAGAACCAAAAATGTCATTATCGCGAGCGAAGCGAGCGCGAAATTTTTTACGATTGTATTCTGCCACTACTCCACTAGTCCATATACTTGATGCTTAACTACCTACAATACCAATCCACAACCGATGGTTTCTAAATCGTCACAATTTAGGTGGGCCTTACTAAGCAGCATCAGGATTGAGGAGTTGGTACCTGAAGTTCAATGATGTAGCCCGGTATTAACGGCTGCAACGCGCAGTTATGTATTCCATACTTGAAACTCCGAAAATGTTGCGAGCGAAGCGAGCGCGTAATTTTTTATGATTGCATTACGGCACTTAGTAGTCCATTCTTGGCACCTACAACAGCAACGTAAAAGCGACATTTTCACGAGCGAAGCGAGCGCAAAATTTATGATTGCGTTACGGCACTTAGTAGTCCATTCTTGGCACCTACAATAGCAACGCAAAAGCGACATTTTCGCGAGCGAAGCGAGCGCGAAATTTTTTATGATTGCATTACGGCTCTTAATAGTTCATACTTAGCACCTACAATAGAAATGCAAAAGTGACATTTTCGCGAGCGGAGCGAGCGCTAAAATTTTTATGATTACATTACGGCACTTAGTAGTCCACACTTGGAACCTACAATAGAAACGTAAAAGCGACATTTTCGAGAGCGAAGTGAGCGCGAAATTTTTTATGATTGCATTACGACACTTAGTAGTCCATACTTGGCACCTACAATAGCAACGTAAAAGTGACATTTTCACGAGCGAAGCGAGCGCGAAATTTTTTATTTTGTACTACGCCATATTTAGTCCTGTATTTTTGACGCTTGAGACCCTGCGCTTGTATGCGCCGCACACCTGGGATCGTAGGTAAAGTCGGCTCTACCAACTATTTAGTTATTGTTTGGGGTACCTATATTCAGTAATTAATTAGATATTTTATAAAATTTTAAAATATGTGTTTATGGACCTAATGACATTTAGGTACATACTTATACAAATATGTATCTTTTTCATTTCTGTAAGTCATAAATAAAAATTTTGGCCCCAAATTTACCGCCCCTAAAATCTGCTGCCCTAGGCTCCAGTCAACTCAGCCTTTTGGTAAATCCGACACTGTGCAAAACCTTTCTTGTCCAAAAGAATTTAGTTTATATCAATTTTAATTTTGAAAATGATCGCTCGGCACTAGCCGTAATCACAGGAATGGCTATAAATGTTAGGATAATCTTGTGCTTCTGGCCTTCTCTGATCGGGGGCCCCTTCCAGCTGGGGCCCGTGGCATTTTGCCGTCATGCCACCCTATAGTTACGCCTCTGACTGTGTTATTACACATTATTAACTGTGTTAGAGGTTATTACCTCTACTTATTGAATGTGTCTTTACACACTTGTCAGTGGAATTAATCAACTATAAAAGGGCACTCCTCAGCTTTCCCTGTGATATCACAGCCCGTTACGATCCGGAAGATTGATCGAGCTCCGAAGCGACACAAATTGCTCATTTCAATATTAGATGCCGACTACCGCCCACTCGTGTTTTGCAATTTTGTTATATTATCTTACAAATCCACCAACTTATCTGTACAGTTGATGGGGTGGCTAGTGGAGTTACTACTGCTACTTATATTTGTGACGAAATCGGTACTGTATTTTCATAAAATTGTACGGCGCTCGCACTAGAAGAAGTCTTGCTGCTGTCAGAAGAACTGACAGCAGCAAAGGCTTTATGGTCTTTGCAGCTGTCTGTGTGTGTTTGTTTCTAGTGTAGAGTTTCCCTTGGACTGTAGAATCGATCGGAACGATATTTTAAAATAACGGCCTTAGTTCCAATTTTGTCCACCTGCACAGATAAGTTGGTGGCACAGCCTAACTTTCATCATAGACGTCATAGTTCAACAGAAGAATATAGACAAACTCTTTTACCTCTAACAAAAACTATTGAGGAATAGTTTTTGGACTCTACCTAGATCAGTCTACTTGAAACGATGGATGTCCATTGCGAAACATACTCGTACCTAGGTATTGCAAGAACTTCCATGGAATCTAGGCTTGTGCTGTGCCTCTTGTAAACAGCAGGTCTCACCCTTGCAAAGGACTTCTTTCAGTTTATTTACCCATTAATACCTAGTCAATTTCTATATTATCGAATGTTAATAGCTTTGCCGATAGAGTGTTAGTTATTATTGTTTGCCGGGAATTTTTATAGGTCTTCTTTTTCTTTCTTTTTCATGGATGTAGCAATGCAGTCCTTGAGTCTTTGAAATAATTTACGTTAATGCTCACTGATTTGTGTTTTTTGTACTCTCAACTATCTTAAACTTCTTGATTCTTATTAATGGTCTTTCCGTCTTTCCAGAAAAAGAAATTGACACTTTGTTTGTTAAAAAAAATCCACGCACGCTATACGGGTTACGATGTAATATTTCATCGACTCACAAGTGATGGATGGTATCGATAATGTAGTGGCTATCGAATTATAATCATAATTTTTGTGTTTGTTGACTTGTGCGCGTCGTATCGCGCCGGCGCAGGCGTTCAGTGAACACATCGCCTAATTGATCGGCTGGTCGACACTTTACAAATAAACTTCACATCTTTCGCAACTGTGACATTACATTTTGAACCTTAAAACAGTATCAATTAAGTTCATTATATATAATAAAAATTTACAGGGCAATATTGTGTGCGTTTCCTCTGCAACGTTATTCTTGCCTGTTTTAGAATTTGTTAACGTAATGTACGATCTTATTCTTATAGCCGCAAGATTGGTTTTAGTACAATATTAATTTCGGTAATGTTATAACATTAATGTTCTTATTTATATTCAAATGAGGCCTATACAAACTATTAATTCAAACATATCCGTTTGCTGTTAGCACGATAAAAATAATTAGATGGGTATTAACTCAACCTGTGTTACTACAGCCTCCATGTACCAAAAGCACTTTTACACATTTTCATAGGTTCTTTACGAGAAAAGTACAATAAAAATATAATATATATATATATAATAAATAAAGTACAATATCAATCGTCTATGATAGAAATCTCCGCAAAATACGGTACCTACTTACTTACAATTTTTAACCGACTTCAAAAAAGGACGAGGTTCTTAATTCGTGGGATTTTTTTTAATGTATGATGAGTGAATCTGAGCCTATTTTACGAGTATGTATTTAAACTCTATACTTAATATATTTTTTAGCAAGTTAGTGTTTTGTTTGATACAAATTTTTTCACATAGTTTCAATAATGTTATAAAATATTAATTCAACTAATTTTTTTTTTTATAAATACTTACTTAATTGAGATTAATTTCTAGAAATTGTCTGTCTTTATAATTTACAAATGCATTAATAGCTGATACCCGCGACTTCGTTCGCGTAGATTGAGTTTTTTTTGGAGTCCCGCGGGAACTCTTTTATTTCCCGGAATAAAAAGTAGCCTGTCCTATTCCAGACTATAATCTATCTCTGTGCCAAATTTCAGCCAAATCAGTTCAGTCGTTGCGACGTGATTGAGTAACAAACACACAAACATTTATAATATTAATACGAAATAGGATATGAATTTTTATGTAGGGTAAGGCTTTAATTTTCACTTTCCAAGTTAGTCCGCTATCATCATTCATAACATACCATCAAGTCAGTAGTCAAGGGATATCTTGTCATCCACTAAAAAAGAAATATACGTGTTTTGTGTCCTCTTTCAAAGTAAGTTACCATTTTTTTGCGGTGACATGCGGTTCAAAATAAACCGAAGAATAGTTATTTGTCGAGTGTCGACGGGCCCGGGGCCAGTCCCAACACGCGTGTCTGCGTCTGTTTATTTGTTCTGATCCTATTTGTTTATACAGTTGTCCCGCGGTTGGACTTAATAATAGATTTTGCCTCCATTAATGTTTCCAATGCAAGAATTGGAATCAAATTGTTTTGTTCGGCATTCCGCTGTCGAATACTTTATTTGGGAAAAGTAACCTATACCTTTTAGTTTCTATATAACAGTTAAGAATTAGAATTTTTTTAGAATTTATTTATTGCAAAAATACACGTAATATGGTGTTACAAAAATGGGCAACTGTGTATTGCCATGATTGCCATGTATGAAGTGTAATAGTGGATAAAAATAAAATTAACCAATAGTAAGAACCTACTTTAAATTACAAATATGTGGGAATTTTTTTACTTTGCAGCCTGAAGGTTAATTGTTTGGCGGTTCGGCTTTATGGTAGAGGGTGCTAAAATCGAGTATTTTTAACCTACGACGGAAAAAGAGGGGTGTTATAAATTTGATTAGATAGGTGTACTGTTACTTCGGATTATTTCCAAGGATGATGCTTCAGCATCATGTACCTAGTCTGCGGGATACCCAAAC
Source organism: Hipparchia semele (assembly GCA_933228805.2). NCBI lineage: Eukaryota > Metazoa > Arthropoda > Insecta > Lepidoptera > Nymphalidae > Hipparchia > Hipparchia semele. The sequence goes on along the minus strand of OW121710.1, from coordinate 12,922,388 downwards.
ACGCTATATCTGCTATAAGTTTAGGGTTGCCAGTTTTTTTTTTAGCCCATAAGGGACAAATGGTTAAGGCAGAAAAATACCGGATTTTAGTTTTTTACCCGGGACAAATAAAAAACAAAATTATTCAGTGTCATTTTTTTTTATATTTTTCCGAGGATCGAGTCAGTTTAAACATATTTTTATTCGTTTTAACATATCTGCAAAAATCAATACAATTATAATCGTAATTATAAACGGTCATCAACTCGCTTTTTTACGAATGTTGCGTGTGTGAAAGTTGGATCAATATCATAATGAAAAACGAAGTACGGTTCAAATACGGGACAGAGTGAGTCCCGCCGGGACATTTTAAACTATGCCTAAAATACGGGATGTCCCGAGCAATACGGGACGTCTGGCAACCCTATATAAGTTGCTGAGAAGTTGGCCTCAGCAACTTTTAATAGATTTAGCGTGTTCGGGCTCATTAGAATGGTCTGAATGAGTAGGTATGAGATAGATGATGATCGAGGATCGAGAAGAATCTGATGATGGAGCAGAAAACTGGGTAACAGGATGTCGGGTATATCAAAAAAGGAATCGGTAAAAAGGATCGGTTATTGCAAATTCTACACCTATCAGCGTATATTTAGCAATACGAGTATAAAGCTAAACTTATTGCTTACCATGAATGACGTAACCGAAGTATAAACGAGGGTAAAGTAATGAGTACAGAGGGTAAGTCTGGGTCAAGCTTTTTTGTAACAAAAATGTAGTGTCACGCGAGCTGGGGTGCAATACCAAAAATCGCTACTTCGTTCAATATAATATTTTAGTTGTAAGGACAATTTTGACACGTCCTAGTTAGTAATTACAATTTTTTTCTTGAAACTTGTTATTTTTATTTAATCTAGTGTTCGTCCGGTGGTAGGCTTTTGCAGTGGCTGGTCTAATCACGTTACGGTACGATGCTGTGTACCGTACAGTACACAGCATATACAATACCAGGTTATCCCGCTTCCATCTGGAGCTCTGACTCAGCTCGAACTTAAGTTAGAGTTAAAACGAGACACAAATATGCTCTGACATAAATCTATATCGTTTTAACTCTGTCTTGAGCCTGAGCAGAGTGTGAGTGCCTTCTATATATTTCAGCCTTAGACTGTGCTAGACTGTGGTGCTAGACATAATATTATTAACCCGGAGTTTGCAATCGCAGAGCTAACTTGCCATTGTGTAAAACGCAGCCGTGAAAGTAATTCGCCAGATAAATAAAAAGTTAGTGTTATCCAGGGAGAAGCTGGATACGAACGGCGCAAGACCAACTTTCGACCGTTCATCAGCTCAATCGAATTACCGAAAAAGGTTGCATCTAATGTGGACATGTATTCTCTTTAACCCGAAAGTTAAGCGTATAGACGGAATTAAAAAAAAAACTAAACTCCATTTGGTAGAGCGGGCGGATAGTTTTAAGATAATTTTTAGAGATACCGAGTAGCTGGTTTCGCTTGATATAACAAGCTTTGATGACATGGTAGAGTATGGAGGAATGTTTACTCTGGACATAATGAGCCGCCGGAGGGCTAATTTGCTATGGTGGAAAATTGCCTTGTAAACACGATGCCAGGGTAAATGCCTGGTCATACGAGACGCGACTGACAGTACACAGAATGCGTGTATGATTTGACGTATTATAATTATTATAAGTTATTATTAATAACTTAGACGTCTGTATACGTAATGTTTTGAGAAAATCAACTATTTTTCTGATTCTAAAACTAAACAAGGAATTGTGTTAAACATATCACATTGTATGTACTTGCTCGTAATATAGTTTTATTATAATAGTTGGCTTAAAAAGAAGGAAAGAAAAAAATTGCACAAAATTTCTCGAAATCTATGCAAAAAGCTTTCTTTGGCTGGCTAGAAATGCGCTTTAAACATACGAACGTCTGACGTTCGTATGTTTAAAGCGCATTTCTACAAAAGTCAACTGATTTACTTTTTAAGTCAGTTAAGGATTAATAGATTGTAGAGTTAGACGTCAGCAGCATGGTGGTTACAGTGTACTTTCATTACAATTTGAATTTTTTCACAGCTTGGAATGCGTTACCGTGCCGCGTTGTGTCTGCCCAAGCCTTTTTGTATGGACCGGTATTGAGAGGTAATCGAGAGAGAGGAGGCAGTGCGGACAGTAATTTCTTAAACATACAATCGAGAACAATTTTAATTCGAGGGAAAAGTCTGAATTTTTGGAAATTGTTTGTATGGCCCTTGGTACAAGTTGGTACTTTATACCTCTTACTAAAGGTCTAAAGCCTGTACTAAGTATAGAAGGAGGCACAACATTTAAACCACCAACTAGGAATTTGTACCATTTATTTTATTTTATTCGATGACAAGATAGTCCTTGACTGCAATCTTCTAAGATGGTAGCGGGCTAACTTGGAAGGGGTATGGCAGTGTACTCATACCCTTAACCGGTTTCTACACACCATCGTACCGGACCGCTAAATCGCTTGGCGGCACGCCTTTGACGGTAGGGTGGTAACTAGCTGCGGCTAAAGCCACTAGACAAATTAATTTAATAAAAAAATTTATGGTTTCGACAAGTTTTCCTCTTAACATTACGAGTAGGGTCAGATGTCCAACAATGAAACAGTGGTACACAATAAAACATTGTGATATTTCTAAAATTCTGCGTTGCCAGTTCGTGCATTATATTGCGTTAGGACACTCTCGTGAACCCCCCGCCCTAGCCCAATTTGCATCGACGCCGCGTGCGAGAAGATGTGTTTGCGGAGGGCTTTTGTTTTTTTTCGACAAAAAGTAAATATTTTTAGCATTCTTTATAGATTTTTTACTAAAGTATGTTTGAAAATTTCATAAATTTCATGATTAATTAGCATTACACACATTTTGTAGATTAATGTGCAATAAATTATATCTTAAAGTGTTACAATTTAGTGGGTAAAAAATTGAGATTAGTAAAAAAAACCTTAGGTAGTTCACAATGAAACAGTTGCACAGTGAACACAATGAAACACTATTTCAATGTGTATCATCTTGTTTTATTGTGTGAAAGTGGATAATATCATGTAATTTTCGGGCAAATTAATAATTTTTGTGGGTACAAATTCACAAATTAATCTTATTAACATTAAATTTTTTATAATACCAGTAATAGTACTGGTAATCTGAAGTGTCTGATTAAAGTTAATTAAAAATAAATCCTTTTGTGATTATTAACTCAAGCACTTTTTTTTATTCACCTACTCCATAAATTACACAAAAGTCGAAACAATACTATTAATGTTTCATTGTTGAATTTGTGGTGTTTCATTGTGTACACCACTGTGGACACAATGAAACATTTCCCATTTTTTAGTTTATAATTTTTTGCCGATTGATGACATATTAATTAAAATAATTGTAAATGAAATCCGATGCGGAATAAAATTACCTACACACCTGTACAAAATTAGACTTCTATCTGTAAAAACAAAAAGTGCATGAGACTTTGAATTTTTTGTGTTTCATTGTTGGACATCTGACCCTACCTAATACGAACTTTTATCACCATTTACCACGGAACCCTATATTCTGCGGGTTCTGATACACATTTGAGGGGTGATTTTCATAATGAAAGTTAGGTTAATAATTTTTTTATTAAAAAGATAAAACCCCAGGTGTTTATAAGTACCTACCAGCATTAACTTATGAACGTCTAAGCATAATTTGGAACGATGTTCCTTATCCCTTCGCTTTGAGGAGAGCGAGAATATTTGCAGAGGTTAATATATTCTTATTGTACCATATTTTCCTCCCTAAATTGTGATTTGAATTTACGATTACTGCTTTCAAAGGCTCATCTTATGATAGGGAAAGCCGCAGGGCGAAATGTGTGGCGTTTTTATCTTGAGTTGAATTTGTAATTAAATATTAAATAGTTACCACAGCTGATGCCCGCGACTTCGTCCGTGTGGATTCAGTTTTTTAAATCCCAGGGGAACTCTGATTTCTCGGGACAAAAACAATGATATTCTAGTATAAAATGTCGTTGGATAAAAAGAAGCCTATGTCACTCTCCAGATCCTCAACAGTACCCGTGCAAAAACCATACTCTGTTGCAGCGTGATTGAAGAACAAACCAACCAACCTAAAACCAACACATACATTAAAACATTATAATATTATAACAACCTATAATATTAGTCAGATTGTTAGGATTTTAGATTAATTTTGTGGTTTAACGACATACACCGAACCGGTGGTAGATTCATGACGCGTCATAAGAGCTACAAGTTGGCCTAAATCAAATAAATAAATTTGAATTTACATAATTATTGCCGCAGAGCCTCATAGTCCAACGGTTAAAGGTACGGGCTGAAAACTGAAAGGTCGAGGATTCATTTCCCACTCTTTGCACTATTGTCGTACCCATTCCTGTTAGAAAGGTTTATTTGGAGGAGAGAGGGGAATATTAGTCAAGTTCAGCATGGCTAATATTTTTTTTTAAAGAATATCAGTCAAGATGACTTGAGTCTTGACTTATATTCTCCTCTCCACTCCAAATATGCAGAAAACTGGTGTTAGGAGTGGGTATGACAATAGAGCAAAGATCAATAGTGCAATAGTGCCTGCTTTTAGCATTTTTTACCTAATATAGTAAGATAGCACTTTTTGTGACAAAAATGTACCTACTTTTAAAGTAATTACTTAGCAAATCCTCAGGTGGCTTCATTAAAGTCTTCGGATTAATAACACAACAAAGCCAGTAACTGCAGGAGACTGTGTAAACTATGTAAACTTCAAGAGTTTCAAGACATCTCTATAATCGACTGCAATTTCTGTTCTATTCGAATTTCAACTCTATTTCTACTAAAATAGAGTTCTGAATTTAATAAGTGAGATATTAAGTTGTTTTGAGATTTGACGCAGGTGGCCTGAGAGGAACTTCCGGTAAGTGGAAGTTACCGTCTTCCTGTACAGGTTAATTATTCATACTTCAGCTTAGGAAACTTAATACGCGGATGTTTACCTACTATAGACTATAGAGGGACTCTCCTTCTCTCCCTAGAAATTAACTAGTACCTACAACTAAATAACAATAACATAAATGTAAAAATTCCTTTTACAAACCCGAATTCAAACGCCTCTACAACGTATATCAATTGTGCCTAAGAACAAAAAAGAATTTTCCAAATTAGGAAAAACGGAAGCTGGAAAATTTTTGCAATGCGTAGGTACCTATTAGGAACGAGGAAGCAAAGCGCTTAGTGCGAGAATGATTCTTCCTACATAAAAAAAATATACACGACGAATTTAGAACCTCCTACTTTTTTCGTGGGTTAAAAATATTATCTACAATTCCATTTTTTAAATACTCAACTAAGATAGTATTCACTCGCTGCAGCTTTCCCCTCCTTGTTTGTTTAATGTTTATTTGGTCACATAATTGAAACAATCACGCTCAATCATAATTGAAACTGCTTTTCGAAAATAAAACGCACTTAAACACTTAATAAACGTTGATTTAAAATATTTTAACGTCGCTCAGCCGTCATGTCCAATGACGAAACTCGAAATTCAAGTGGCAGAGGCCAATGCCATCCATAAAATTCACTTTTCTCGGACAAAGCTATCTTTCGTATAAAAACCGCTTATTTAAAGACTCTCGCTCGAAACTATAAATAAATTAATAAAATTTTAACTGCCTCGTTGGTTTAGTGGTTAGCATATTCGACTACGGATGACAAGGTCCCGGGTTCGATTCCTGGGTCGGGCCATAAAATGCATTGGTTTTTTCTGATTTATAGACAGAGTTAGGAAGTTGGGGATGAGGAATTGCCTTGCCTTGGAGAGCATGTAAAGCCGTCGGTCCTGCGCCTTATCTCTCACCGGTCGTGTTGGATTTCTGTTCCACCGAACTATGAGAATGAGGGAATAGAGAATGCACCTGTGTTTGCCGACACACTTCTGCACTATAATATCTCCCTCGCTAATCGCTGAGAAGATTGGTCGCCGTGACCGCATTCAGTCCAGAGAACATTAGTAACATAAGAATTATTTAAAAAATAATAAAGTCTCTGGAGTTCATATCTAAAATATTTTTAGAGACATTTTTTAGAGACATTTTTTGAGTCTGTCAATCTATCTGGTCAGCGTGGTGAACTCTGGCTATCCTTCTCATACTAAAAGGAGACCCGTGCTCGTACTGGGCCGATGATGAGTTAAAAGGATGATGGTAATATCTATCAATAGAGCGAGCAAAGTTTCGCATAATAAAATTAAAATTGTACAAATAAAAATAAATAATAAAAATATTTTATTTCGACTAGTAGACAACTAGGATTATAATGGTGTGTTTTAGTGATGATAAATGAAAAACAAAAAACTTAAACCTAATTGTTAGTAAGAATACTAAAATCTAAAACTTAACCTAAGACGGGACCAATTTGTCAGGTTTACCATATTACAGTGGTTCAAATACAATGATATATTAGTAAATAAAATGTCATTGTTCAAATACAATCAAACCCGTCAGCAAATGCTCCCAGTAGGGCTAACATGCGCGCCACGAGAAACTTTTGTCTACCGATTTATTCGTCAAATCTTATACAAATTCACGAGTAAACGGGTAGACAAAATTTTGTCGTGGCGCGCATGTTAGCCCTACAGGACGCTATTGGCACTGGCCCGGACTCTGTGCAACAAGGATGTGCAGTGTGCAACGCTTTCGCGTAGTGGTGTAAAATCAATCTGCACGTCCAACATGCATCCCTCGCATCCCTGATGCCCAGCAAACTCACAGGAAAATGGCCTTCATTTTTAAAATAATAGGCCACCCTAGTCCCCATTCGTTCGACATGAGGTGATTACGGGTCTTGTTTATTTTGTTATTATTATATTTTATCTAAACACAATCGTGATTATCGGACGGACATGGTGCCGCGTCGGCTCGACTTTGTTTTTTTCTTCTTATTCTTTTTACTCTGCCTGTCAGATGGAGAACACTTCATGGATCAGTTGGTTTACTGGCGCTGATTTATAGACAGTGTTGTTCAATTCTTGCCTTAATTTTATTTCTAAAGCTGCATCCGCACGCTTGGCAAACCTCGGCAAACCTTCACAAACGCAAACGTGCGGATAGAGCGTTTGCCATGGTTTGCCTAGGCTTGCGAGCGTTTGTGGCCGATCCATCGAGTGTCGGTCTTTTGATCGCAAACCAAAGGGAATTTGCCACAAGCGCTTGCGTCTCCGTCCACACGTTTGCGCGCACTCAGTCTCGTTTGTGCACTGGCGGCGATTAGACGTGTTATTGTATTACGATTTACGTATCGCACCTTTAGAAATCTTCATTTTGTGAGTGGGTAAAAACGTAAAATGAATGACTGGTCGACTGAAGAATTTTTAAGACGATTTGTTTATATAATTTAATTAATTAATTAGTTTTATATATTAATAATAATAAGTGGCGACTCCGCACCGGTAAATGGTATATAATGGTATGGTAATAGGTGGACCGACACCATCAGGCGACCCTCAGGGAGCCACTGGGTACAGGTGGCGCAAGACCGAAGCCTGAGGAAGTCCATGCAATAAACAGTCCAGCAGTGGACGTCTATCGGTTGATAAAGAAAAAAAACAAAATATCTATTGAGTAGGTACATACTAGAATAGAGTAGAATATTTTTTTATTCAAATAAATAAACTAGGTAGGTACCAAGTGTTTTCGAACATACTACTAGCTACTACTACTAATCTATAATATTATACTAAAACTGTAACTGGACAAATTGTGCACATGAAATATGTTTTGAAAATTTTAATTAGAGGACGCTTTACTATCAACTAGATGACGTCCGCGACTTCGTCCTCGCGGATTAAGGTTTTTTAATTCCCGCGGAAAGTCCTTAATTTTCCGGGCTAAAATGTAGGTATGAGCTATCGCTATTCCACATTTCATTCAAATCGGTTCATTAGTTGTGGCTGAAAGAGTAACAAACATCCAACCATCCATCCATCCATCCATCCATATTCCATTTTAGTAGGATTTATTGATCGATACTGAGCTTAAAACATTTGTAAAAATAACTTAAACCAAATAATAAAGCCGACACAAGTTCGACGTCCGTCATGCTTGCCTGTTCAGAACATACAAACGCCCTCGCAAGCGTGCGGATGATTCCCAAATTCAAGGCAAACGTTTGTAGAGGTTTGGCGTTTGCCGTTTGCCACAAGCATGCGGACGCGGTATTAAGCTGCATCCGCACGCTTGGCAAACCTCGGCAAACCTTCACAAACGCAAACGTGCGGATAGAGCGTTTGCCATGGTTTGCCTAAGCTTGCAAGCGTTTGTGGCCGATCCATCGAGTGTCGGTCTTTTGATCGCAAACCAAAGGGAATTTGCCGCAAGCGCTTGCCTCTCCGTCCACACGTTTGCGCGCACTCAGTCTCGTTTGTGCACTGGCGGCGATTAGACGTGTTGTTGTATTACGATTTACGTATCGCACCTTTAGAAATCTTCATTTTGTGAATGGGTAAAAACGTAAAATGAATGACTGGTCGACTGTAGACTTTTGAAGACGATTTGTTTATATAATTTAATTAATTAATTAGTTTTATATATTAATAATAATAAGTGGCGACTCCGCACCGGAAAATGGTATATAATGGTATGGTAATAGGTGGACCGACACCATCAGGCGACCCTCAGGGAGCCACTGGGTACAGGTGGCGCAAGACCGAAGCCTGAGGAAGTCCATGCAATAAACAGTCCAGCAGTGGACGTCTATCGGTTGATAAAGAAAAAAAACAAAATATTTATTGAGTAGGTACATACTAGAATAGAGTAGAATATTTTTTTATTCAAATAAATAAACTAGGTAGGTACCAAGTGTTTTCGAACATACTACTAGCTACTACTACTAATCTATAATATTATACTAAAACTGTAACTGGACAAATTGTGCACATGAAATATTTTTTGAAAATTTTAATTAGAGGACGCTTTACTATCAACTAGATGACGTCCGCGACTTCGTCCTCGCGGATTAAGGTTTTTTAATTCCCGCGGAAAGTCCTTAATTTTCCGGGCTAAAATGTAGGTATGAGCTATCGCTATTCCACATTTCATTCAAATCGGCTCATTAGTTGTGGCTGAAAGAGTAACAAACATCCATCCATCCATCCATATTCCATTTTAGTAGGATTATTGATCGATACTGAGCTTAAAATATTTGTAAAAATAACTTAAGCCAAATAATAAAGCCGACACAAGTTCGACGTCCGTCATGCTTGCCTGTTCAGAACATACAAACGCCCTCGCAAGCGTGCGGATGATTCCCAAATTCAAGGCAAACGTTTGTAGAGGTTTGGCGTTTGCCGTTTGCCACAAGCATGCGGACGCGGTATCAGGGTTCTTGGTATATTGTGGTATTGTAGAGGGTAATTTAATATAGTAATAAGTTTTTACTACAGGCATAGGACGCCAATTTTTGACCTTTTCACATACATACATACATGTGGGATGGAGGCAAAGAAAATATATATCTTGGACTCTAATTTTATTTTATTTTAAAAAACACACCACGCACCATCACTCGTACACGTCATTCCTTTCAAGGGATTCTTTCAAAAGCCTCTTTCACAGACTTCAGTCATACGTCACCTTCCATTACGTTCCGTTCCCACATTCGGCCTTCCTGATCTCATGTCTGTCCTCAGACATTATTCCTCATTCACAATGTTTCCTCTTTCAATACAAACCATCATCTTTCATACTTCATAACATTCCTGACAAAAATTTACTTACTTAACTTAATTTACTTTAAATTTAAACAACTGAAAAACTTAAATCTTAATACTTAACTCAGAACAGTAAGAACATCTTATGCTATTTTTCATTATTAAATAAAAACAACCTAGTATTTTAGTAGTGAACAGCTTAGCCTGAATCTATAGAACAATCAAGACTAACAAATCAGATATAATTAACCAGCTTCTCTGAATATATACTAAAATGTAATACCTACTTACTTAGTTAAAAGTAAATGGATTAACTTAACATAGTACATATTTAAACCATAGGATTTAAATTACAATCTTATTTCACTTGTAAATAAAACATAAAACCTATGACAATAAACAAAGTATGTACACACCATTAGTCGTTCATCACCTTTCATTCCTAAATACTTACTCATACTTCCTAGCAGCTTTCCTCATCCTGAGACCATCTTTTCATGTGATCAGCAGAACTGGAGGTCTTAATAGGTCCTTCAGTAGAACTATCTATTTTCTCTAAATCATAGCGGTCATTTCTTTTGACCTTTACAACCTTGTAGGGTCCTAAATATTTGGGTTTGAGCTTGAGACCGGAACCGAACTGAGTCCTCTTCGCGGCTACTATATCCCCAACATTATACTTAGAACTCTCCTTTCTTTTCTTGTTGAAATTCCGTATATTTTCTTCCTGTATTTTAAGTATCTGTTCCTTGGCTTGTTTCCTAAGTTCTTCTCTATTTTCACTATATAGTTGAATGTCTTCTTCTAATAACAACTCTTGTATTTGTATATCTTCTCGACTTCGCATTTTAGGGCCAATTAATAGTTCGAATGGTGTGGTTTTGATACTCCTTTGAAATGTACTGTTGATGGCTCTCTGTACCTTACTGATGTGCTTGTACCACTGGCTGGGATTTTCTATACATAATTTTGTTAATAAGGGAATAATAATCTTGTGAATTCTTTCGACTTGGCCGTTACCTCTTGGCACACCTGTGGTTATTGTTAAGTGTTGGATATTTTCAGCTTCACAGTATTCGGTGAACTCATGGCTAGTAAACGCAGTATGCTTGTCGGTTATGATCCTACGGGGATTTCCAAATGTCTGCTGATGGATTTCGAGTTTATTAAGAGTCTCTCTGCTTGATGTAGACTTTGTAGGAAATAACCATACAAACTTGGTAAATGCATCCACTAATGTCAGTATATAGTTATACTGCTTACTGGTCTGCGTCAATGGACCCACGTGATCCAAATGAATGGTATCCAATGGAATGCCTTCTTTCTCAATTGGATGCAGGAATCCTTCTTGTTTTCCTTCTTTTTTCGTGGCTAACAGGCATGGAATGCATGTTATAATAAAATCCTCTATTTTCTTATCCAACCCCTGTATGTAATATTCCTTATCTATTATTTCTTTCATTTTCTTTTTGGAAAAATGTCCGTTGCTATGCACTCTTTTCAATATCTCTTTTTCCATAGCCTTGGGTATCACAAGTAGTTTCTTATCTCCTTTGTAGAGTAAATTATTTTCTATCCAGTAGTCTTGATATGTTTTATCTTGCAATATGTCTTTTATAGCTCTCAGCCCTTCATCTTGATCTTGTGCTTGCTTCAAAGTGTCATGTAAGGTGGTTACTCCGACATAGGGGTAGCGACTAAGTGCATCAGCATGCCTCATCTTTGAGCCTGACCGATGCTCAATTTCAAAGTCATATTCATCCAGGAATAAAACCCATCTAGCCACCTTCGCAGACAAATCTTTCTTTCTTAGAGTCATTTCAAATGCTTTACAGTCTGTCACCACTTTAAAGTGTATCCCATATAGATAGTGTCGAAACTTCTTTATACCTTCGATGACTGCCATCGCCTCGAGCTCATAGCTGGAAAGTCTACTCTGGGCATCGTTCGTCTTACAGCTCATATAATACACAGGGTGGAGTCCTGTGTCTGGCCAATGTTGCATGAGAATAGCAGAGTATGCTATACTCGATGCATCTGTATGCAACTCCGTCTTCAAATTAGGGTCAAAAATCTTCAAAACTGGACTTGAAGCTAGTTTTTCTTTCAGGATCTGAAAAGCTCGTCTTTGTTCTTCTCCAAACATGAATTCCTTGTCTTTCTTCAATAAATCTGTAAGAGGTTTTGCAATTAAAGCATAATTTTCAATATATTTCCTAAAATATGAGGTTAGACCTATAAAACTTTGAAGTTGTTTGATGTCTTGCGGTTCAGGGTACTTCAGAACGGCATCAGTCTTCTCCAAGCTAGGTTTTATTTCTCCATCTTTCACAATATGACCTAAATATTCTATCTCATGCTTGATTAGGTTAGCCTTCTTCCAGTTAATCTGTAAACCATAGTCAGAGGCTACTTGTAGCACTAACTCTAGTCTTTGCACTGCTTGCTCCTCGTCTTTTGCCAAAATAACAATGTCGTCTATAAATATCATCATGATTCCTTGAGAAATCAAATCTCTAAATATTATGCTAACAAACCTCATAAAGTACTTGGGACATATGGATAAGCCGAAAGGTGCTCTAAGAAACTCAAATTGCCCGTGATGGGTTACAAATGATGTATACTGAATAGACTCTTCAGACACCTTGAGATGAAAGAACCCATTTTTCAGGTCTAGTACACTGAACACCTTGGCTCCACGCAACTTATCAATCATGTCATCAATTACTGGCAAGGGAAACTCATCTTTTATAATCTTTTTGTTAAGCAACCGGTAATCGACACAAATCCTAGTTGTACCATCCTTTTTCTTAACTAGCACCAAGGGACTACAATATTCAGAAAAACTCACCCTGACTATTCCGGTGTTTATCCATTCCCTCACCTGCTCTTCTACTAACTTTTGTTCCAATATTGATAAACGTCGTGGTCTCTGTGCAACAGGTATGTCATCTTTCAGGATAATCTTCAACTTGATAGGAGCCTCCTTCACTTGCACTGGATTATAACCTTCAATACACCGTAACACCTTCTGCTTCACAGCTGGATTTAAAATGTGTTCAATATCAATCAATGAATCTGAAAAACAAGACAACTCACGCATCCAACCATCCCATTCAGGCAATAACTTTACTTTACCTCTGTTCATTATCATGGTTACATGTTTTAAAAATTCCTGTCCTAATATCATATAAAACGGCATGACATCCTTACTGACTATGTGAAACAACACATTAGAAAATACTATATTATCCACTGTAATGCTTAACATAACTTTTCCTAGTGAACGAACACATTTTTGCCCAAGTCCTGTAAGATTTAGGGAATCTTCTTTTACGTCCGCCCCGATCGCAACACAACACTCGTGAGATAACAAGTTGACGTCGCTTCCACTGTCAATTAACGCCTTGGTAGTTAAATTTTTAATGGTAACGTCCTTCATTGGCTTCATCGAACTTTTGTTAACTTCCATGACCTCAAAGTTATTATTTTCATTGTTTTTCGCCAATGTCATTGACACTAAGCTGTCAGTTTCGTCGCGATCGTCACATTCTGCCGCCATGTTGCCGAAATGCGCCTGCTGCTTTACCGACGGGCCGATAGCAGCGCCGCCGCCGCCGCTCCTAGACGTTATGGTTTTCGCAGACTGCTTTACCGACGATGTTGATGCCACAGCTGGGTTGCTTTTTTCCGCACAAGTTGAACTAATATGACCAAATTGATTACACCTGAAACACTTTAACCCATTCGGACACCTACTCGCAACGTGAGACTCGTCACCACAGTTGTAACATCGCTGGCTTCTTTGTCGAGTCCGCGGCGTCTCGTCTTTCTTCTTTCCACTTGAACTTTGACTGTCACGTCTATTAAGATGCGCGTGCGACTTACTTCTCATTTTTTCATAAATTATGAGTTTTTCTTTCAGCGCGGGGTACGTGGTGACTCCATACAATATCGCTTTGTTCGACTCGTGATCTTGAATACCGTCTATCACGTACTGTACACCAACGTAGTCTGGAAATTTCGCCCTGCGACCCAACTCCCTCATGACCAACATGTATTGATAGTAGGATTCGTCTCGCCGTTTTTTCCGTGCCGCCATTATCTCGTGCATTTCCTTGACATTTACCGCGTCAGGGAACTCCTTCTGTACTGCTGCTTTTAAATCTTCGTACGTCTTAAACGCCTTTTCGCCTTTGAGCCACAGCGCCGCTGTGCCCACAAGTGACCTTCGTGCAAATATTAACTTCTGTTGAGCGGTCCATTTGAAAATTTCCGCGTTATCCTCAAGATCCTGCGCCCACTTCGACGATGATATCGTCTTGTCATCGCCGCTGAACTTCGGAATGCCCTCGAGAAAAAGCGCCGCCATTGCAAAGTCGGATCCGCCCACGCCGGTTTCACCGACGCTTACTTCTTTTTCGTCTTCACTGTCTTCCGACATCGTCATCGTCTTTCTTCTTTATATTTTCTTGCCTATCCCGGACGAGCCCCCATAATTGTGGGATGGAGGCAAAGAAAATATATATCTTGGACTCTAATTTTATTTTATTTTAAAAAACACACCACGCACCATCACTCGTACACGTCATTCCTTTCAAGGGATTCTTTCAAAAGCCTCTTTCACAGACTTCAGTCATACGTCACCTTCCATTACGTTCCGTTCCCACATATATATATTAATTACTTTTAATATTTTTAAAAAAATTTATTAAGAAAATCAAATGTGCAATCTAATAAGAAATAACTTGAGATGTTCATGTCCGATTAATAATATGATCGCTTTATTTTTATGGCTCACTGAACCCTTTTCCCTCAAAGCTAGATGTATTAATCAATGAAAATAGTATTTTACCCCTTTCTACGGGAATTCACTTGCTTACCTTTTAAATGAAAAAAAAAAAAACAAAAAAATAATTGCCCATAACTTACCCTAGAACGTGTGTTTGTGTAAGTCTTATTTTACGTTGGTGAAATCGGCCCTAAAAAAACTGAGGCAAAATAAATTATACATATCCATTGATTTATAATATAATAAGTCTATGTACATAATTATATCACACGTTCTAGGGTTCTAACTTCTGATATCACAATAATAATATATGGGCAAAATATCAGACAGGAGTTCGTTTCGTAGGATTTGACATTTCCGATGTGACATTTCATGTTTGTGAAATTGGAACTGGCAGAGAATGTCGTGAATTCAATAGATCGCGTATGGACAAAGGTGAAAGGCTCTCGCTGTCTACTGATTTATCAACTAAAATACCATTTGCATTTCATTTTAAGATAGTTTAAAATGGTTTTGTTAGTTGGTTTTTCCTTCAATTACGCAATTGAAGGAAAAACCAACAAACAAAATTGGATGACATAGAAAAGTTGTGCTTTCCTGTATCATCCAATGATACTTATTATTTATATGATATCATGTCACTACAAACTATTCAGGAAAAAATAAGTCTGTAGTCTATGCCGCACCATGCTACAGATTGTAGTCTTCGATTTTCTATTGCTCTATTTCACCATTCAAGTTCGTGCACAATGACAGGACTATGCACTTCTATTGGCGACTGTCCAGGCTGCATTAACGAAATATTACTTCGAAAACTTGGGAAAAATGGCGAATATATTGGAAATTGATAAATGTCTTTGAAAAGATGCTAGAAAATAAGTTTCGGAGCACGGAAAAATTTTTGGGCAAACGTTCAATTCCGTGGAAATAAATATGTTTTTCTATCTGGAAAAATTAATTAAATTATGCCAAGATCCATTAGCAAAGAGAAATATTTCATGCCAAGGAATCCAATCCTCTAAATATCTGAAATTCAATGCGACTCTACAACTCTATTAAGAATAAAAAAGTTCAAAAAAAGTTTTAGAAAGTGCTTTCAATTTGTCAAGTGAATGGTAGAATTACCACTGGTTTGGTCCTTTCTTCCTAGTTCCTACTAAAAGGAATAAAAATTCTGCGATTGATAAAAACTTTTCTATTCTATTCATTCTATTGCTATAAAAAAGTTTTATACTTATTAAATTTTTTTTTTAATCAAAATGCATTCGAATCGTCAAGCGAATTGGTTTGGGGTAAATAGGGGTACCCTTGCTACCGAAAAGTTCCAGGAGAAACCCGGCGGTTGTTTTTAAAAAATCATTTTTACGTTACGTTTACTTAATGTGATAGTGTATTTGTTTGTTGGTTTGTTAGTTTGTCCTCCAATCACGGAGTAACGGAGCAACGGATTGACGTATTTTTTGCACGTGTATAGTTGAGGATCTGGAGAGTGATAAAGGCTACTTTTTCTCCCGGAAAATCGAACAGTTCGCAGGGGAAAATTGAAAATTAAATCCACGCGCTGGCATCAGCTAATAATTTAAACATTTATTACTAGTCTCATACGACTAAATACTATACAACGTGTATTGAAACTCCGAAATAATACTGAAGGAGGTGAATGTGCTCATGAAACTAAGCAACTTTTCCCAAGGAACATAGGTCGAAATGTGAAAAAAAAAAAATTTGGACCTCCCATACAAAATTGACGATCAGCTGATTGATTTACTAAGGGAGATAAATTTTTTTTTTTATATTTCGACCTTGGTTCCTTGGGGAAAGTTGTTCAGTTTCATGAGCACATTCACCTCCTTCAGTATTATTTCGGAGTTTCAATACACGTTGTATATGCTATATTTTATATCGGCGCAACTAAAAGTAAACAAATAAACAATGCAGAAATCGCAATTCGCCGGAATGGCGCACTCTTTCCATCGCACTCCGCTGATTGCGAGTTGCGACTCACGGATGGCGTGCCATTTGCATTTTCAGTATCGGCGGTACACTCGCAGCTAACACGCCTGAACACGACAACGTTTACAAATAGAAATAGAAATATTTTATTCAAATAAACTTATTTAAGTGCTTTTGAATCTTCGATGAATCTACCACTGGTTCGGATAGCCGTTCCTGGCGAGAAGAGCCAGCAATATACTCGGCGGTTGCTCTTTTCAATAGGTAACAAAACTATGCTATGTACACAGTGCTTCCACAATGAAGTTTCAAAAATGCATAAGACCTACATTTGCATGTTACAATCTATCTTAAGAGGCAGCCATAAAGTAGACCCATTCCCTTCGGTGGCACCCGTTCACGAGCATGACGCATGGTCCAGCCATTGCTTCGCTCAACCATATTTGAGGGAATGTAACAACCCGCACCACACGTCACCACCACACTTACTTATACCTACTATAAATGCGAATGTGTGCTTGTTTCCTCTTTACAGTGCCACCAACTTATCAGTGCAGGTGGACACAAGTGCAAATTGAAAATTTAAAACACCCATGTGAAATTAAAAAAAAAAAATGTAATTCGCCATTTTGATTGATTATAGACATAGATTGATATTGAGGGAGTTGTGAAAAATTTGTAATCCGCCGTTTTGTGGCGGCGACCATCTTGGACGGATTTTCATGAAACATAGCTAAGAACACTCCCGACTAATTCACCTTTCAAACAAAAACAAAAACAAAATCGGGGATTTAAAATGAATATAATTTCTCGCACTCCTAATACACACCACCAAAATGAGGAATGCCTTCCAGCTTCCGTTTTTTCCAACTCTACCTTTAAATCAAGATGGTTTGTTTATTGTTAGTTCTTTCCCACGGGAACTCTTTGATGTTCCCCTATAAAAAGTCCTATATAACTAAATATTGGATAGAGTCAGGCGTTACTTTGCGGAAGTTCATGATTAACAAAAAAATGTTAGAGTTATTTTGCTGTAATCCGCCAACAGAAAAAGATCTGTATGGTCAAACATGCAGTTATAAGCTAAGCACCGCTTACCTCCCAAACCAAGCAATAAAGCAAAGTTCCCAAGCAAGCAATGCCACCACCACTCACATGCACCACCACACAAGACTTTAATACTACTCTCGACGCACGTTTCGCCCCGACACCGGAGCATCCTCAGGAGATATCGACTTTACAATGCTGTATTGTCTAGTGACGTGTGTGTGAAATGTGCGGTATTATATACTATTTTTATCCCCGCTACTATTGCCCCGCCCACTACCCCCCGAACTCCCCTCGGACCCCCCCGGATTCGCCCTTTCGAATAAACGGAGTAACGGTGAATTTGAAACATTGATTTGTTCGTTTAGTAATTCAACCTTATTATTTTTATTATGCTTGATTATTTCTAATTGTTCTAACATGCTCAGTCGAAAACCTTTATCGCAGGTGTGTAGGATTTTATATGTATGGTTGGATGATAATTTGTGTCCACTGTCTAGGAGATGTTTAGCAAAGTGTGATTTTTGTGGTTGTTTGTTCCTAACCGCGGCTATATACCTACATACACGGACACAACCATACCTGCTTCATCCTGTCATCCTTGGCAGCATAAAATCGCAGCGTTCCACAGTTACGTTCATAGGTTGCTTTCTATTCCTCTCAAAAAAGAAAACTATTTAAAAGAGTTAAAAATTATTTATCACATGGCACAGGCAAATGGATACAACACTAATATTGTCAATAATATAATAAAAAAACAACAATTAAAACGGATCAAAAAGGATCTATATTCTTCATCACCCGAAAAAATAAAGAAATACAAATCTAGTTTAACTTATTTAGGTCCAGTGTCCGAGCGTATCGCTAAGACACTTAAAGCACATGATATACATGTTGCATTTAGGACAAACAATACACTTAAAAATATTTGCAACGGTAAATAAGACAAATTAAACAACAAACAAAAATCCGGTATTTATAAACTCGAATGCTCAGACTGCAAAGCCACGTATATTGGTCAAACAGGTCGAAAATTTGAAACACGCTACAAAGAACATATAGCCGCGGTTAGGAACAAACAACCACAAAAATCACACTTTGCTAAACATCTCCTAGACAGTGGACACAAATTATCATCCAACCATACATATAAAATCCTACACACCTGCGATAAAGGTTTTCGACTGAGCATGTTAGAACAATTAGAAATAATCAAGCATAATAAAAATAATAAGGTTGAATTACTAAACGAACAAATCAATGTTTCAAATTCACCGTTACTCCGTTTATTCGAAAGGGCGAATCCGGGGGGTTCCGAGGGGAGTTCGGGGGGTAGTGGGCGGGGCAATAGTAGCGGGGATAAAAATAGTATATAATACCGCACATTTCACACACACGTCACTAGACAATACAGCATTGTAAAGTCGATATCTCCTGAGGATGCTCCGGTGTCGGGGCGAAACGTGCGTCGAGAGTAGTATTAAAGTCTTGTGTGGTGGTGCATGTGAGTGGTGGTGGCATTGCTTGCTTGGGAACTTTGCTTTATTGCTTGGTTTGGGAGGTAAGCGGTGCTTAGCTTATAACTGCATGTTTGACCATACAGATCTTTTTCTGTTGGCGGATTACAGCAAAATAACTCTAACATTTTTTTGTTTTCCTATATAACTCTCCAGGTCCAAAAGTATACTCATTCAAAAAATCACGTCGATCCATTGGTTCGTTGCTATGTGATTGAAGGATAAACCAAGGAAGCAATAAATAAACACACGTAAGGATGCACTCATATGCCGAGATTGTCGAATGCAACGTTTTCCTCGACTGTACAGGTCCGGGAGAGCGATCTGGGAATGGGATCCAGCGCAGCATCTTAATAATTTGAAAGCGTCGCTCTCGTAACGCTCACGTGCAAGCATATGCAACTTACCTGAATTCATGGCAAAATATCGGAAATCTGAATCGTTCAGGACCTCTCAAAGATCATTTTCATGAGAATCCTGTTGATATTTTTTTTTTTTTTCAAATCCTAAATGCATCGGCAACAACCCCTGTTTAGTTTCTCCTCTTTAGAGACTGGGATTTACTAGTAGTATCTCTTGCAAAAAATATATTAGAAAATGTCTACAATTTGGCTCCAATATGTTTTACCGTACACCACAATGCCATTGCCAATAGATAAGTATATTGTAATCTTCGCTAACAAAATTTTTTTGTGATTGAAGTATGTCTTAGATTCCAAGCTTAGATTATAACTACATAACTACTCTAAACTATGGTCTATGCCCTATATAACTAAAAAAACAAAAAGTATTAGAATATAGAAAAACACATAAACAAAGATAGATTAATAAAACAAGTGGGTTGGTTAAAAAAAGTTATAGACATGTGTTATATAATGATATATGATACAAGGATGTTTGCTGTAGTAGTCTTTGAGACTGCGACTTTATTTGTGCCTTTGATACGAATGCAGTGCAATATGCACTTGTCAACAAGCCTATCCGAGACGAAGCCTAGGCACAAAGCTAAGTCTCCCAAGGCTTTGATGTTCCTCTCCAAATATGTGATAGTTAACTACATAAGAAAAAAGAATGTATGAACATGCGGTACACGAGTAATTATATTTACCCTCTCTAGACCACAGAGCTAAGGAGTGATAAGAATGTTGTGAGAATGTATATCGACGTTAATTAAAAAAAAAAATTATAATCTACTAGATGATGCCCGCGACTTCGCGTAGTTAGTTACCACTCTATCGTCAAAGACGTACCTACCGCCAAGCGATTTATCGTTCCGGTACGATGGCTCATGGCGTGTAGAAAAAGATTAGGGGTATGGGTTGAATTCACACTGCCATACACCTTCCAAGACCCGTAAATTGACCCCTAAAGAATATAAAAATTTCAATGTTTAATTTTTAATGTTTATTGTTAATTGTTGCCGAAAAATACGATTCTAATATGAAATTCAGACAACTGAAGTACAGCCCGGCTAGCTCAGTCGGTAGAGCATGAGACTCTTAATCTCAGGGTCGTGGGTTCGAGCCCCACGTTGGGCGACACACCTTTTTTATTATTTTTTTTATTGCTATTCTAGTTATAGAGTTCAAAATTATAACGTCTTGTTTTTTTTTTATCAAAAATAATAAAAAAAAGTTATAGAATAAATACTCGTTCTGCCATCTAGCGTCATCATTTTAAAATATTTGGTGAGATACAAAGGCTGCAGCTTCACAAAACCCAGCCCCGGCCCCAATTTAACAGTAAGTTCCAGGAAAACAATCTAGATGGCAGCACCTATAATTATGACGTGCGTCACAGTTTTCCTATCTACTGTGCGTTTAGGCGCGTTGATTCGAACAAAACAATCCAAAAACAATAACTGCAATTCGTAACTACTGGGTAATTCACTATTAATAGGTCAATAACTTCTAATATTATAAATGCAACAATGTGTTTGTTTATTGCTTTGTCCTTCAATGACACCGCAATAGAGCTACTACACGATTCTTTTCATAGGTATAGCTGAGGACCTAATAGAGAGTGACATTTTCTATCCCGGAAAATCAAAGGTTTGCTATGGGGTTTTTAAAATTAAATACACGCGGACTAATAATATAATTTCATTTCCCTATGTTTCATAGATAGATTTACCACAGTAGGTATACCTAACAATAACATACTACCTAATTACAATATCTACTTAGTTACCTACTGAAGTCATGAATAATAATTTAGATGTAAAAGGTAATTAGTCGATGTAGGTACCATAATCTAAAGAAGAGAAGAAGTAGCTACCTACAATACATATTATTATGTATAAGTAGGTAGGTACGCATTCGTTGCGCTTGTTTCGTCATACTGATTTTAACTTAACAATTGCTTATGTTATAAGTACCTATAACATAAACATAATTGGTCCGTATTTGTACTGTGCTTCAGAAAATGAAGGTGATGTTAATTCTTATTTACGATTTACGTATTCCTGGATAAAATTATAATGCGCTCAATCCAAACGCAGACCTACTTAGCAATCTTCCTATAGGTAACTTACTTTCCTACCGCAGTAAATTCATAAAGATCATAGTAAATTATTTTTTATAATAACAATGTTATAAGCACAGGTTATAAGTTAATGTTTTTTCTTGTGTATTCTTGGATAATTGCTGGACTTCCTCGACGACATCGTTTAGAGTAATTTGTGCAGTTCGTATAAAACGCAGAGGACACGCGATCACGTCTCTGTGACGTCTTTGACCCGGCGAAGACAATATGTCGAGATCTCTGTCCATTTGCTTTGTGATTTTAGGTGAGAGCTCGTGTGCAATATCATTAATTCAGTGATCTAAGGCTATGGTTGGGCGGTCGAAATATGTCTTGGCATATAAATCTGTCACGCTATAACTCTGTTTAAGCCTCAATAGCCCAACGGTTAAAGATGCGGACTGAAAACTGTAAGGTCGCAGGTTCGAATCCCACCCGTTGCACTATTGTCGTACCCACTGGCCACTCCTAACACAAGTTTTCGCTTATTTGGAGGGGATAGGAGGATATTAGTCAACTTCAGGTTGCCTAATATTCTTTTTAAAAAAAAAATGTATAGTCTGAGCAGAGTCAGTGTGATCTTTAATTTGAAGATCTTCCAACTGAGTATTGGGAGTAGAATATGTACGGCTGTGGGGTTTGCAAAGATATATCCAAAATTGTTTTGAAACATGAACTTTCACTGTGTTCTCATATAAGTGTATAGTACATTTATTTATCTTTGAACAGAAAATAAGTTTCTCTATCTCTCGACCTCCTTCTTTTCAATCTTACTGCTGAAGATTGATTGTTACCTATTCCGTTGGAGAACCATTTTACATTGTTATTCTCTTTAAATTAATAGGTTTAACTGGTGTAAGCCGAGAAGTGTCTACGAAACTAGATTTTGGTGAAGAATCTGCCCCAGCTGTTACTAATTCAAGCAAAGAAGACGATGACGTCGAAGTAAAACATACAATAGTGGTCTCTACGAAGCTGAAAAATAATAATCGACGAGGGTTACAAACAAATGGTACCTTAATTTTTAGCACAATCCTCTGAATGTAGATTTACCAAAACATCGTATAACAGGTAGGTATTGCTTTAAAAAAGACGTGTGGCACTCGGGGACTGCCGCGGTAAAGCAATTGCATAGCATTTTTTATCAACGCCATCTAGCTGTGAGAGGAGTCCCGTGTCAGGTTATTTTCGTTACGGAATTTCTGGATTCGGTCTCCACGCTCAAGGCCCGCGATAGAAGCTATGCAATAGCTTAAAATTTCTGTTCTAATTCGATATTTTTACCTAACTGCTGAGAAGTATAATGTTATTCGAGCATATGCCTACTGGTGACGCCACCTTTTTGGTTTTTATTTGGATTGACGTTATATGTCAAAATGATTCCTATCTACCCTCCATTTCCCTTCGTGCACTAAAATGACGTTCGTGGTGTCAAAATTGCGACGCCATGACAGCTAGTTCAGTTCGAACTTTTCGTCTCCGCGAGGCGCATGCACCCATTGTGTCGCCCGTCCTCGTGTTTTTTACCAACAACAAAAAAGAGTGTGTGTGAACGATTCCGCTGCCCAGCTGACGCCGACGTGTTCCGGAGTGGCCGATAGTGGAGGTGCGCACCTGGCTCCAGTCCCGGGGACTTTACAAGGTTAGTGCACGGAGATCCCGCTATCCCTTCATTCGCCCCTGATCCTTCGGAACATCTAAATTCTAAATTCATACAGTCCACAAGCTCAGGCTGTCGAAGGTGGACAGTGGCGTCCGTTTCTACACCATTCTTTCTGGTACCTTTCGAGCCGGATCTCGAATCTCTTTGTTCTGTCAACCACGTGGCGATTGCGGTCTATTACTGGCCCATCCCTCTGGTCTGACTGAACAAACCAACCCCAACTTATTAGGATTGGCTAATAAGCTTATTTATTATATATATTTCAATATATTTTTATTCCCCGTGCCTTATTTGTCACGTATTTATACGATCTTATATCGTCATTACGTCACAATAATTGAGTTGTTGGCGTGTCCCCATATACTTATATAATTATATATTTCTATATTTTAATTATATATTTATTATAGTTGTGAACAAATTCACTACAATATCGCAATAATTATTTCATCGCTCGGCGTGAGTATTTATACCTACCTACTCGGCCGGCCGCGCGGCGAACGTT
Source organism: Hipparchia semele (assembly GCA_933228805.2). Lineage (NCBI taxonomy): Eukaryota > Metazoa > Arthropoda > Insecta > Lepidoptera > Nymphalidae > Hipparchia > Hipparchia semele. Next base: position 12,898,659 of record OW121710.1, on the reverse strand, counting down.
CGCTTTGTTCGTTAACAAGCGTTTTCTCCCCGGTTTACGCGTCGATTTAATTTATTCGTGAAACATGACTGAGAAAAATAAAGTTTTCTCGCCTGCTTCGTCTTTTCCTAATGACAGGGAGCTAAGATTATTAGAAGCAAAACGAAATGTCGTTTTTCAAAGAATACAACAAATTTATGATTCTTCGAAAGATGTACATACTGATGTGCTCGCAAAGGAAAGTTTCCTTAGTTCAGTCGTAACTTTAGATACGCTTCGTACTGATTTCCAGAAACTTTTAGATCAATATAATGACCGGTTGTTAACCCTTGATCCCAATGCGACACCACAATACTACAGTCTCATTTCTTTTGATGAGTTGTATGGCAGAATTAAATTAGTTCAATCACAAATTAGCTCTCAAACTCCAAGCAAAGAAGCGTCACTTCGGAAAAATAAGCCGTCCCTACCGCCGATTGAGTTAAGGTCGTTCGACGGTGATATTTTGTCGTGGCCCTTATTTTATGCAAATTTTAAATCCACCATACACGATAATACAACTTTAACGGATTCCGAGCGAATGTATTATCTTCTCGGTAAGTTAACCGGCAAGGCGCTCACCGCCTGCTCGGGTATAACGCCATGCGCCGAAAATTATTCGTTGTTGTTACAAACTTTAATTGACAAGTATGACGACAAAAGAATGATAGCCGCTACTTATTTGGATCAGTTATTAGAATTTAAACCTATAAGTGCCAGTGCGGATAACTTCGATTCATTTATAGAAAAGTTTGTGGCCGCCTTTAGGGGCCTTAAAAATCTTAAACTTCCGGATTTAGCCGATTTTATAGTATTACATATCGCGCTTAAAAAACTAGATTCGGAATCTATACATACCTTCGAACGGGCGGGAGATTCCTCCGCGATACCCACCTTTGAAGATTTAGTTAATTTTGTTAAAAATCAATCCAAAATAATGCAGCGTACATCTGTGAAAACTTCTGGCTATAACGCGAAAAAGAATAGCGATCGTAGCCGCCCTAATATAAATAAAAATTCTTCGTCGCAAAAATTAGCACTTGTGACTACAGTAGATAAGAATAAATCTACAGCTAAATGTTTGTGTGACAATATAACACACCAACAGTTATTTAAATGTCCGCGATTCATGCGAGCTTCCCCAGAGGAACGGTTCCAATTAGTGAAGCAATGTAACGCGTGTGTAAATTGCTTAAATATTAATCATAATCAAATTAAATTATGCAGTTCTAATAAAAACTGTAGAAAATGTAACCTCCGCCATTCAACTTGGTTACACTTTACGACGTCAGATTCGAACCCTGCTACCTCCAGTCGCACGCCCGACTCTGCAAGCGATAAGCCACAGGGAGCCGAGCCCGTTTCGTCATCGGTCGGTCAAACGAGCGAGTCGGCAACTTCAGATAAGAGCGTTGCGATGTGTACGACTTCCATTGCCGCGTCGAGCACATTACGCGGCAAAGGTTTCGCCCAACCTAGCGAGCAATGTAATGCGCCGTCTTCCGTTTTGCTCGCGACGGCCCAGGTGATTGCATATGATAGTAAGGGAAACACTCACCTCTTGCGTTGTTTGTTAGACAGCGCTGCAGATACCAACTTTATTACTACTGATTGTTGTAACCGGTTGAATATACATCAAAATCATATTCCTAATACTATGGTTCGTGGTTTCGGTGGTTCAGAAAATTCTATAGATAAATCTGTGCTATTACAATTGCACTCTAAGTATAAAAGGAATATAAAATTCGATATTTCAGCGTTAGTTGTAAATAGGATAACGGGTGACTTACCTACGACTCTTATCAATACAAATGCGCTTTCGCATATAAACAATTTACCTCTCGCGGACGATACATTTGCTATTCCTAGCCCGATTGATATACTAATCGGAGCCTCCGTATTTCCTCATTTATTATTGCCGGAAATAATACGCGGTGACACGTCTTCGCCGCCCGCTATACACACAGTGCTGGGCTACGTACTTATGGGTTCAGTACCTACGCTCCGGCCCGAATACACTCGGTCGACCGCGACTTCTTGTTGCGCGATTGTAGGCCCGGAGCACACTATCACTATCGACGACTTAGTTAAAAGATTTTGGGAGATACAAGAAATCACTTGTCCGTCCGTCTATAGCCCGGCTGATAATGAATGCGAGGAATTGTATCGAGTCACAACCGAGCGCGATCCTGTCAGTGGTAGGTATAGTGTGGCATTACCGTTTTGCGAAGATGTGTTTTCGTTAGGTAATTCTTATAACATTGCGTATAACCGATTTTTATGCTTGGAGCGTAAACTTGAAGCTTCTCCCAAGCTAAGGGAGGCGTATGATAACGTGATCAGTGAATACTTACAAAATAACTACATATCACCGGCGTCCGTGAATACCACGGATAAAGAGCTTCTACCTACTTATATCATCCCACATCATGGCGTTATCCGCGAGGATAAAACTTCGACTCGGTTACGTGTGGTCCTAGACGCGACGTGTCGGACAAGCTCTGGGGTCAGCCTCAACGATATTCTGCATAGTGGACCTAATCTACAGGGTGATCTTTTTCAGATCATTTTAAATTTTAGATTATTTTCAGTAGCTCTTTCTGCAGACTGCAAACAAATGTTTTTACAAATCGCGGTTAGGGAACAGGATCGACGCTTCCAACGCATCCTATATCGCTTCCATTCAAGCGACCCGATTTCCATATTCGAGTTTAACCGGGTCTGTTTTGGTTTGAAGTCCAGTCCGTATCATGCCTTACGCACCGTGAAGCAACTCGTATCTGACGATGGATACAAGTATCCCCTTGCCAGTCAAGTCGCAGCGTCGTCGATTTATATGGACGACCTAGTCTTTTCTGTGAAGACTGAAGATGAGGGAGCCGCCGCTGCTAAAGAGCTCATTGCTTTGTTCAAGGGTGCTCAGTGGGACTTGCTCAAGTGGAGCAGCAATTCTTCGCGGGCTTTAAACGACATCCCAGCTACACATAAACTTCCTTCAGAAGTCGAGTTTGATAAGTCTGATCAACATAAGATACTGGGACTGCGTTGGTCAACCTCAACGGATAATTTCTACTTCAAGGTTTCCCCTACAAGCGCGACTTGTTCTAAGAGAGCCATACTGTCCACTATCGCAAGGCTGTGGGATATAATGGGTTTTTTGGCTCCGACTATATTGTTTGCCAAACTACTAATAAAAAAGCTCTGGTTACTAAATCTAGATTGGGACGATATTCCGCCTCCTAATATTATTAAAACGTGGGAACAATTTTGTTCCGAATTACCAACGCTAAATGATTTTAGGATCCCCCGGTATTTGGGTGTAGCGGATGGTGCAGTTGTAACCTTAGTGGGCTTTTCGGATGCTAGTGAGCTCGCCTACGGGGCTGTAGTCTATCTACACGTACAGTCGGCGAGTGGAATCACCGTACAATTAGTTTGCGCCAAATCAAAGGTAGCTCCAGTTAAACCTCTTTCTGTCGCGCGTTTGGAACTGTGCGGTACAGTGGTCCTGGCCAAGTTGCTGCGCCTGGTGTATGATAATTACAACCCGCGCTACGATATTACGAACGTTTTCGCATTTACTGATTCTAAAGTCACCTTACATTGGATTAAGAATTCACCACATCGCTGGCAAACGTTTGTAGCGAACAGGGTTGTCATAGTTAACGACCACATTACCGCAGACAACTTTTATCATGTAGCGGGAATCGAAAACCCCGCAGACTGCTTATCTCGAGGTTTAACTCCTAACAAACTACTTGAACATCCATTATGGCTCCATGGGCCTCAATGGATGTCACTTCCGCCATCAGAGTGGCCGCTTAAGGAACTAGACGGTGTTCCGATTAATGAGATTCCAGAACAAAAGACTGTTTTACATACAACAGTAATCGAACAAGAATCGGTTATATACGCACTTGCTAAACGCTCGTCTTCATGGACTAAATTATTACACACGCTTGTCTATGTGTTTAGATTTGTAAAATTATTGCCACGCCGCGAATCGGCTAGCGTTACATTAAGCGACATTGAATTCGCAGAAAATAAATTACTCCGGGTCTTACAACTTAAATATTTTGCTGACGAATTTCAGAATTTGAATAGTTCAAAAGGGTGTTCACCCGCGTTACAAAAATTGAATCCATTTTTGCAAAACGGACTTATTCGAGTTGGAGGGCGTCTCTCACAATCAAGCGTAAGCCACGAGCAAATGCATCCTATTGTTTTGCCACGTAACGATCACATCATAAATTTATTAATCGATTTCTATCATAAAAAATACTTGCACGCCGGACCCGAGTTGCTTATGTCTTTATTAAGACAAAAATACTGGATTATGTCGGCTCGGCGGTTAATTCGAACGCGAGTCCATAAATGTAATACGTGCTTTAAATTAAAACCACGCTCTTCGTCACCTTTGATGGCTGATCTTCCGAGTAGTAGGGTTACACCAGCCATCAAGGCCTTTTCACATACAGGTTGCGATTATGCAGGGCCCATTTCTTATATGCCAATAAGACGTAGAGGCGCTCGCAGTCATAAAGCTTATCTATGTATTTTTACTTGTATGACTACTCGTGCTGTCCATATCGAAATTGCTACAGATTTGAGCACGGATAGCTTCGTATTAGCCCTCAGGCGTTTTCTATGTCGTAGGGGTCCCGTACAAACCATGCAAAGTGATCAAGGCCGGAATTTTATTGGAACTCGCTCCTATTTAAGAGAACTATATGAGTTCGTAAATAAAAATTACCGATCGCGTTTTGAAGAGGAATTGCTCGAAAATCGAATTACCTGGAAATTCATACCGCCAGCCTCCCCCCATTTTGGCGGATGTTGGGAAAGCATGGTAAAGGTGATCAAGACGCACCTATTCAAAGTGATCGGACAACAACTTCTTTCTTACGAGGAGTTGAATACGGTTCTCGTGCAGATCGAAGGCTTGCTGAATTCGAGACCACTTACCGCGCTTAGCTCAGATCCTACTGAACCGGCAGCCCTAACACCAAGCCATTTCTTGCATACAGCTCCTTTAAATTCTTTACCAGTACCAGATGAAGAGCCAAGTAATCTTAGCTTGTCTCAGAGACATTCGCTTTTAAATAAAATCATCCAATCTTTCTGGAAGAGATGGAGGAATGAGTACTTGCATAAGTTACAAGTTCGTCAGAAATGGAACACACCTTCGGTTCCTATTACTGTAGGCACCATTGTTATCATCAATACCGATAACTTGCCACCTTTGGCATGGCCTATAGGCATAATAGACAAGGTGCATCCTTCCAAGGATGGGGTAGTCCGCGTAGCTTCAGTTAGGACGACTAAGGGAACTTTCCTGCGGCCGGTAACTCGTTTGTGCCCCCTACCAAATCAATAAGCCGTTCATAAGGTTTTACATTAGTTTGTAATATTATGTACATATTTCTATTTATATTTTTAATATTATCATTTAACATATTATACGTATTATATACATTATATATAGATATACGTTTATTTAAAGCCTGCCATCAGCAGCCTGCTATCTATATAGCATTTATTTTTTCTTAAAGCCAAGCCTTTAAGGGCGGGGGGAAATGGTGACGCCACCTTTTTGGTTTTTATTTGGATTGACGTTATATGTCAAAATGATTCCTATCTACCCTCCATTTCCCTTCGTGCACTAAAATGACGTTCGTGGTGTCAAAATTGCGACGCCATGACAGCTAGTTCAGTTCGAACTTTTCGTCTCCGCGAGGCGCATGCACCCATTGTGTCGCCCGTCCTCGTGTTTTTTACCAACAACAAAAAAGAGTGTGTGTGAACGATTCCGCTGCCCAGCTGACGCCGACGTGTTCCGGAGTGGCCGATAGTGGAGGTGCGCACCTGGCTCCAGTCCCGGGGACTTTACAAGGTTAGTGCACGGAGATCCCGCTATCCCTTCATTCGCCCCTGATCCTTCGGAACATCTAAATTCTAAATTCATACAGTCCACAAGCTCAGGCTGTCGAAGGTGGACAGTGGCGTCCGTTTCTACACCACCTACAATCTACATACCTAGCTGATGCCCGCGACTTCCTTCGCGTAGATTCCGGTTTTCTGTTCCCTCAAGAACTCTTTTATTTTCCGGGATTCATTCATCATTAGCCTATGTGTTATTCCAGACAATAATCTAACTCTGTGCTAAATTTCAGCCAAATCGGTTCAGTCATTGCGGTGTGACTGAGTAACAAACTCACATTGGATGTACTTTCGTATTTATATTATTAGCCCATGTTTTATTCCAGACCATAATCTAACTCTGTGCTAAATTTCAGCCAAATCGGTTCAGTCATTGCGGAGTGATTGAATAACAAACACACCTACATCCAAACTTTCGCATTTATAATATTAGTAAGATTATTTATCTATGGTATTGGTTTTTTTTATGATTGCATAAAATCTAAAAAGGCCATATCGAAACATTTTTTTACGAGACAAGCAAGTGTTCTGCTTGAATTCTTCTTCACTGGAGCATTTCAAGAATCGTGGGTACCGATACTGAAGCTGATAATATTTTTCAGATGACGGTGGTAGTATTGCCTATAGATTTGATCAGCAAAAAGCAGTTAAAGATGACAGCGGTGAAGTCCCTATAGTGAAGGCTTTTAAATCGGTTGAGACGACCCAAATAAGAACACCAGATACACGAACTAAACCTACAACGTTCTCAGAACATGGTAATTTTAACAGTTATAGAAATGATGAACATGATTTATATCCTAACGTTGCTTTGAATCCTATGCAGTGGAAACCGTCGACATTTTACAGCAATGTTAATTGGAACCAAGATGGTTTTGATAATTACATCCGCAGAAGACCAGACTATCAAAAATTTAATAGAAGGGTCTCAAATGATGGCGTTAGAGAATTTTATTGCCAGAAATGCAGAGAACTGAGTGGTTCAAGAGGGTGCTTTTCACAGAGACGCAATGCTTGGGTGTACGAAACTACAACTCCTAAAATAAAAATTGACGGCAAATTAGCAAAATTAAATTGATCTGAGATTATAATTAACTCGCGCAGTATTCGACCAGATATAGCTGAGCAATTGAGTGAGGTGACCAATTCTGATGATCAAATGTAAACGTGTTAGGATTTTTGAAATGTTAAATTTTTAGTAGCTCTCTAAAAAATATTCTGTAGCTAAAATAAAAGTTTTAGGTTAAAATGTTATAGAGACGCGTCGCTCGGTGGGCGGAAGTTTCAGCGCTGATTTTTTTGTAAATTATACTATTGCTTATAATATATTTGTCATTATTTTCTAGACAGATTTTCAAACTTTTTGCAGTGAGGTATTCATGTTGATCTATATTTTGATTTGATAAAGTAGGTACTTTACCTACCTATATCATTTGTAGGTATATAACTCAATATAAGAATTATTAGCTATGTTAAATAAAATAAAAGGCTGAAGAGATCTTTGTTACCTTGGATCGTGGTTTAAAGGTTACGTTATATGTATGAGTAATAATGTTATGATCATCTTTATTGTTTTCTAGTGGATTTAATAAACCATAGAATGCGTATTTATAGGAATTCTTGCAGGTAATTGCGGCATTATTTATATTTTATGATTTTAATTACTTCTAATAAAAGAATAAATAAAATAGGTAGCATGAATGTTATTATACTCGAAACAATGAAAAAGGAATCTCTTAAGTCTTAACATCTGTACAAAAAATTCTGCGTCTATCCGTGATATCAAAAGTAATAAAGGACATTTTATAAGCTACTAGCGATTATTTGAACCTATCCCAAACAAATGGTCTGGTTGGTTTCCCAAATACGTTTTTAAGCTATTGCATAGCTTCTATCGAGGGCCTTGAGCGTGGAGACCGAATCCAGAAATTCCGTAACGAAAATAACCTGACACGGGCTCCTCTCACCGCTAGATGGCGTTGATAAAAAATGCTATGCAATAGCTTTACCGCGGCAGTCCCCGAATGCCACACGTCTTTTTTTTAAATTCTTTTCCGATGGTTAGTTCGTTCTAATCTTCGGACTTATTCTTAGACTTACCTGTCTAATTTTGACTGGACACCGTGTCGGATTATACAAATTGTGATCTTGGTTACAATAAATAACAAGTGTAAATTGAATTGTATTTTGACACTCCCGACATGTTAATCTATGGCCGGACTATGTAAGTATGATATACCTAGTACCTACCTGATATCATGTTACCCAGTTTTCGGCTTTATCATCAGATCCTCCTCATCGATCCTCGATCATCATTTTACTAACGCCTACTCATTGAGACCATTTTAATAGGTACCATTCTATACGGATACACAGATATACAGACATATACGTGAAACTTATAACACCCCTCTTTTCCGTCGGGATTTTAACATAAAGGAATATTTATGGTTCCCTAGTAAAAACTAAAGCCATTGTTGTAAGGTAGATTTTCAAGGCTTGACTGCTTTGACAGATTTTTGGCTCAGAGCTATATGCTAACCTTTGTTCTTACATATACTATAGTCTTTTGATTTTTTTGTTAACGCAGAAAAAAAAACCTCGTTTTTGACAGCGCCAACGATACATATTTATTTTATAGTAAAATAATACATTAACCATATAGTTTTTCGTTTCAACTCTATAATACATAATCACAGCACATAAAGACTCGTGTTCACATTTTGTTGTAATTCATAACACATCTTTTGTTGCAACACGCAACACTTATTATCACAAACGGTGAGAAAACAAATAATTCACCCAATAAAAAATAAAGTTATTAACAAGCTATAATTTAAGAAAAAATAAACCGACTTCAATTACAAAAGTAAAGAATAGCTGAAAAAGGAAAAGTGTACAAATCTTGAAAACTACTGGATTTTGATGAAATTTATTTTATTTCTTTTTATCTTTTAGATTTCTCTAGAGAATAAAAAATTCTCTATGTTATCTAGATAAATACATAATAACTGTTCTCTAAATTGAAGTAAATGTAAGCAAAAAAACATACAATACATAATATGTAATATGTAAATATTTTGCATTTTCAATAATATTACATTCCGGATTCGATACGGATTCTCATATCTACTAATTGATTACCTCTATTTATTTGAAGTCGGTTAAAAACACTTTTCGAAAACTCAGCGCTGGATACAATTTAGTAGGTACATTCGCACATATAAAATTACATTATAAAAAATAGAAACGCGTCTGATGCAAAATACGCGCCGATTTGAAAACCTTCCCTTTTTTGCAAGTGGGATAAATAATCCTCATGCTGATGGCACTCACAAACAATCTCATGATATAATATATCATGATATATCATGATATGATATAATATCTCATGATATATATATGATATAATATATGTATATAAACTGTCTTCGTTTTCTAATCCCACATATATAAAAATCGGTAACTAAATAGTTAGCAGGCTCACAATAATTCTATTAGGTTGGCGTCAGGTAAATCTGCCAATTTACTCAATGCAATTTTACATCAGACAATCAGTATATGCTTGTAATATGCGACCGCGTTATTGCTTAGCTGTGGACCTTATATTTGGTAATTCTTCCGTTATCGTTTACAACAGTTTCGGCTTCCCTAACGCCTCCAACTTCTCCGTTATTGTTAGACGATGAGGCAAAACTTGAACTTGACACGCTGTAGAACTTTCCAGGCCCTCTTCCTCCCACATCGTTATAGCGGTCGACTACATTCACATTCGGCTCATTCTAAAAAATATAAAATTCTATTATTATACAAAATATTCATCTTTATATACAAAGAGGTGATACACATGATCTATATCTAGACAACGCCATAAACTAGTAACACCTATTGTCTGCGTAAAGTGCAGAAGTCCTTTGTGGGATCGAGTATACGCCTTTATAACTCCAAAGGTATTGGTAGAAAAGTAGAGGTTATTATACACTTAATGAATTCCTTAATGACATAGTTGCTTGGGACCAATCTGCTTTACTTTAGCTGTCCACAAAATAGAAAAGCTACATATTGTAACATTTTTTTGTTTTGAAAAGAGAAACTGCTGGGTTTCTTGCGGCTCTTCTCTGCAGAGTCAGCATTCCGAACCTGTGTATGGTAGATTCTCAACTTGTCCTAAGAGCCACAAGTTGGCCTACATGAAATAAATAATTTTGAGTTTGAGTTTATAATGTGAGTCTCAACGTGTTCAAGACATTAAGACATTGGCTCAGTGACATATACTATAAGGTAAGATGAGAATGATAAGAATTTATTGAATCAAAACAACTAAATAACACAAAAGGTCACGCAAACATCATTGCAAAACAAATACCTAATACCCTAATGAAATATAATAATTTAGAGCAACATTGAGCACTTGATTTCCGAACTAGTTAAAACTATATCTCGGAAAACATGGCCACCAGCTCGGAGACAGAAATACAACCTAAAAACAATCAAGAATATCTATAAAGATTTACAAGGGCGTGTTATAATATCACAGACATAAAGACTACTGAACTGGCAGAGAACAGGGTGTTATTAAATTAATAGTGATCCGTTTTGCCTTTACAGTGCAGAACTCTAAAAGGGAAAGAATGTTTAATCGTGCAGTAACGAGCGTTAACTTGATTACTGTATTTTGCACGCTCGATAACAACGACGATAATATCAAATAGCATGCTATGAATATTCATTACAATTTAGTCGCGCTTCAAAAACGACCAGCCTCAATAGTGACGTCACTACTGAGCTAACATAAATTACATAACAATAGTATAATCTTAAGGAAATCCTAAATTACCTACCTAAGTAAAGATTTTCATGGCCAAATCCTGTTCAAGATACTTAGGTATCCTATTTAGATTTATTTGCACATATTTGTAGATAAACTATTCATTCGGTAAAAAACATAGAATTTAGGAGTGTTCATTGTTGCTGTGTACCTAGATGTCTACATACCGTCTAGTGAAACATTAGTGTGTCAGAAAAACAACATTACAATAACGCGTTATTGTATCATGTATTTTCAAGGTGTATTCTAATTATATCTATGGGAGACTCTTATTATAGCTAAAATTGAATTAGGTACGGCTTCGAGCCACAGATTTCCATTTTGTAAGTAAAAATTGCTTGCTAGCCGTATTTTACACTTTTTGCATATTCAAAATATATTGACGTCTTTCGAGTATGTCTACACAATATGCCTGCCTACGGTCCATTATTTAAGAGTTTTGCAAAAAGTTTTGGCTATTCAAGATGTCTCTTTTTGGCTCCAATTAGTTCGTTGGTTGATACATCAAAAACTTAATCAAAGTCAAGGAATAAGTACAAATTTCTTACCACGTTGATGGGATCGATAGCAGCGACCTGATGTCTGAAACCGGGCCCAGCGGCTGCGCCCGCGAACGCCGCATTGTGAGCACCTTGACCCCCGCTAAAAGACATTGGTCCCGGTCCAAAGAATGGGAACCCGCCAAAATTGGGGAACCTAAAGAAATTCGTATGGTAACCGGGCTGGTTATACGTTAGACCATACGCTTTTTGAGCAGCGTATGACGCTAACCGCTGGTTCTCTATATCAGAAGCAAAAATCCTGTAAACATAAGGATTGTTTCAAACACGCCCAACATTAGATACAGAAAGAGGCTGCGATGGAAGCAACAGGACAGCAATGGCGGGTTAGTAGAAATGATTGTAGAACGTTAAGCACACGTACAAATTCTTTATCACTAAAATAACTTTGGATGTTTACCGGCGGCGCAACGGGCGAAACTGACGGAAGATTGACCGCTTGAACAGTCTTGCGAGTTCGCTATAAAATTAATTATAATAATTGAATAAAAATACAATTGACTTAAGACTAGTACTGTAATTAAGTTTAGAATATTTTAGATGCATAATACGTAATGAGAAGTGGGCTCCAAAAACGTAGGTTTCAAAATAAATCAATCCAAAAAAAATAAAATTTTCTAAGCATGCTCTAGAACCTTTCATTTAGCGTTATATTTCCGTTAATATATGTATAATTATTTATAGAGTTAAATGGAATGTAGAATTTACACTGCTATACCCCTTCCAAGTTAGCTCGCTACCATCTTAGACTGCATCGTCACTTACCATCAGGTGAGATCGCAGGCAAGGGCCATCTTGTCATCGAATAAAAAAAAAAATGGGCTGAAGGATTCACACACATGGACTTTGGTCCATGTGTGTGAATCCGTGCCATCATGTAATTGTCAAAACAATTATTTTCTTTTGCTTTTTTTAACGATAATAAATACATAATAGTATATTTTATGCTATACATTTACATGCCTTAAAATGTGCTTGAGATACAACTAATTTATTTCGCATTTTATAAACATCCTCCAATACGAACAATGACTTATCGTATTAAAAGTCAGGCAATGCACTGTGGGTAATCTTGAGGAGTCCAAGTAGGCCAATAACTATGCAGGGTCAGCGTTTAATGTATCCTCATCCTTGCAACATGGCACCTTCACCCAATCTCGATAGCTCAACGGATCGTTGGTTCAAAATCAAAAAAAATATCATACCTATTAACGATACAGTGATACGATATCATAATATTGTTAATAATATAGTGAACTGTGACTAATGATGGTCCACAAATTCATTTAAATTATACTTAATTCAAAGTAGAACAATAAAAAGGTCATTAACAACCAAGTCACATCAATATTTAATGTGAAAGTTCATTAACCGTCGTTAACCTATTCTATTTGAGTAGTATTTGAGTCACTCCGTGATACTGTCAGGCTCCATTGTTGTTTAAGCTAAGGTTAACTATTCGTTAATCTGCTACTTAGGATGGAAAGTCATAATTTTTTTAATTCGATGACAAGTTAGTCCTTGACTGCGATCTCACCTGATGTTAAGTGACGATGCAGTCTAAGATGGTAGCGGGCTAATTTGGAAGGGGTATGGTAGTCATCCCGCAGTCGCCATCGTGTAGGGTGGTAAATAGCAACGGCCAAAGCCTCCCACCAAACCAGACCAGACTCAATTCAGAAATTATAAATTACCAAATTGCCTCCGCCGGGAATCGAACACGAGACCTCCCAATTATAAGACCACAGCTCTCACCACTGCACCAGGGAGGTCCATCTGGCTAAGATCGGATCAGATACGGTGTTGATAGCCATACAACGTCAGGTATACTAGATATACCGTTTCAACTCTGCTGCAAACTTGAAGCGGCATCCAGTATACTTGACGATAAACTTGATCGTGTATGGCCATCATTAGTCAAGTTCAGCTTAGCTGAAATTCTTTAAAAAAATATGTGACGGAACCTACATATAACATATTATATAACACAGCTACATTGTGAAGGTACGCTGGTAATACGCATACCTTGTGCACAACCTAAACTCATATATAGCCCTCCGGTAAAAACTGCGTGTAGTACCTATCTGCTTCTAGCTGCGTGCTATCGTGCTATTCACGTAATAACAGTGAATATTGACTGAACGATGTGTGACACATGGAAACTTTGGAACCTCCACCAGTCGATACCACCACCGGAAGCTTCAGCATCTACTTATCGGTACATCTCTTACTGTTGGAGCATGTTCTCGTAATTCCTAAAGTAATCGGGGAAGAATGTGTCCACATCCTTGAAGGGACCCGCGAAGGGGTCGCCGAATGGGTTGATATTGTCCTTAAGATCGTATGTTCCGCCGTACCTATGACCCGCTGCGTCCTGGTACGCGTAGGCTCCTACGCCCGCTGGTTTTGGGTACGCTGGAAAGACAAAGAAAAAATTTTTAATCTTTACTAATATCATACGAATCGCAGGGAGCCACTGGACGTGGGGGATGTGGGAAGCGCAAGATCGAGGCTTGTGGAAGTCTATACAAAAGACCTTTGTCCAGCAGCCAGTGTTGCCAACCTCAGGAAAGCAAAAAGCAGTAAATGGAACTTAAAAAAACAGCAGAAAACAGTAAAATAGTAAATTCAAAACATCAAATCTACTGTTCGATATAACATTTATAAAATTGTTAAATAGATAAACAACTACTGTGAGATTTAACACAAATTGCCTTAAAATAAGGAATTTCTTGGAAACACAAAGTAAATAAAGTCAAAATGCAAAGACTTATACTATTTTTTATTATATTTATTATTATATTTATCAAAATTATTCATTTTATTACGAATTACTCATTTCAATTTCGCGATCTTCAACGTTTTCTGAATCATTTTTTTTATTAAAATCATAGATGGCTTTATTAAATCCAGGAGAAACCGGTTTTATGCAATAAATCAAGTACAGTACAGCACAGCTATCCCTGTTCCACTTATCAAACTACAAATTTAGCTATCCTGTTTTACTGTATATCAAAAAGATTGCGTCAGAAAATGGAGAATCACAAATTAGTACTTTAATGCTTTCATGGGAATCCCCTATGCCGCAACAGGCCCGCTAGTGATACCAAATTCACAATTGTAAAAAGGGGCGTGACCGACACATACAAAAACTATCTTTATTGCTTGCTCTAATAGGTTATTCCAGTTTAACATTTTGGTTTTTTTTTTCTCAGTACGAAATTCGGGTACATCACCTAAAAACAGTAAAAATACGAACTAAAACAGAAAACAGGGTTGTCAACGCAAAAACAGTAAATCTACTGTTAAAACAGTAGGGTTGGCAACCGTGCCAGCAGCTGAGATCTATTGATTGATCAAGAAGATGAATATTATAAACGCGAAAGTAAATTATAATAGGACAAGATAAAAGGATTGGTTTGCCATGGGCTTGTCATTTAATTACGCTGCAACAGGGCTGCGGATCGACATGATTTTGTGCATGGGCAAAGAATTGGGAATTGACATAGGCTACTGTTTGTCCCGGAAAATCTAGGAGTTCCCGCGGGATATTTAAAAGATAAACCCATGTGGGCGAAGTGGCTGGCATCAGCTATAGTTTGGAAAATATACGCTTGAAGTAATGGTTAAAAATTGAATTTAAATATTCAAAAGAAATAAATATGAACATATTTATTACGCTCTACATCAATTAAATCCATCAACATAATGTTTTGAAAGTGTGTAGTTATTAAGAGTTCAACACCTATTTAAACGTAGTTTGTATAATTTTTTACTTTTTATTATTAGTATGTTATATTAATTGTATTTGTACAGTTGTGAAAAAGTTGAATAACAAAAAATGTACAAAGTAAAACATCATACGAAAATACCAGCCAACTAACCACAAAATGATCAATAAACTTAAAACAAATAAAACCGATTGCATCAACATTTTTATCTGAAGTATCCTATTGAAAAATTTGAATTGCTTGTCACTTAGGTATTTAGCTAACGTGATGAAGATGCACGAAGATGGTAATCGACATTAGAGAATAAAAACTCATGCGCATTAAAACTTAAATGGATGGAAATCCCTGTTTATAGAAACGATTTTCCTATATAATAGGTCATTGCTAAATACAGAAAGGATGAATCTTCTTTGTTACCATCATGGTAATTGGTAAAATATAATAAAATATGGTCTCAAATGATTATTGAATACCTACCTTTTCCGGATTTGAATCTAAGGAATGTTATCAAGTTTCCTTTAATAACACGCGATATTTTAATTATTATAAAGAAGCAGTGTTTTGATTAACAAACATCAATTCTTAGTTTATCTACTTCCTAATAGAGCCTAAACAAATAATTGGAATAACACAATTCCAAAGGAATGTTTTGAAAATTTCATGTGCTCAAATGGGTACCTACCTCTTCACAATAAACAATAACTACGATGAGGTAACAAAATAAAAAGTAGCAATAAGGAAAACTTTATCAAACAATCATACTTTTAGTGTGCAAAAACAATAAGAATCTACTGATCTGACCTTGGCAATCGGGTTACCTTGGCAAGGTCAAAACTTGGAAAATTTAGAACACAGACCTATGTTCCTTGTGGAAAGTTGTTCAGTTTCATGAGCACATTCACCTCCTTCAGTATTATTTCGGAGTTTCAATACACGTTGCATAAAAGGAAAGGTGACTGACTGACTGATCTATCAACGCACAGCTCAAACCACTGGACGGATCGGGCTGGAATTCGGCATATAAACAGCTATTACGACGGACGTAGGCATCCGCTAAGAAAGGATTTTTGAAAATTCAACCCCTAAGGGAGTAAAATAGGGCTTTGAAAAATCAAATTCAAGGTGAGCGAAGCCGTGGGCAAAAGCTAGTTAAATATAAAAAATGTTTAAAGTCACATTGATCACCCATCTAGATCAAAGATCTTGTTAAAATTCCGTAATTTTTACCAGACTACCTACCGCAAAGAATAAAGGAAGAGTTATGATTGTAGCAGTTTATGGTATTGGTATGTATGTTAGTACATATTGCCTACTATTATACGTATGCTGAGCCGATTTTGATGAATGAGGTGTCAACTTTCCGTAGTCGATTACAGGTTACAGTTTTTACACTTGTTGTTGTATTTCTTGCAGATTGTGACTTGAATTATTTCACGTGTTACGTAGAGGTTAGGAAAATACAAAATCTTAAAGTCGTTCTATTAATTGCTTTACATCTAATAGTTTTGTTTATATTTCAAACTTTAATAGTTATTTTATTTTTGTATGCTTGTGTGTTAGTTGATTTGATATGGAAAATTCTCACCAAAATTAGATATAATGTAGTAACGTAGTGTTCACCAAAAAAGTTGTGAATAGACTGGAAAAATTCGGCGATACATTTTGCCAACATGCGGTCTGTAGGGTTAGTATAAGATTTAATTCGATTGATCGTATTCGATGACATTAGCGTTAAAATAAAATGAACCTTAACTGTATTAATTTAAAGTCACAAATTCAGTACAACCGATTCTAATCTGGAGCGAATCCGTATAAGTAAACATATAAGAATGCATACACGAAATTGAGCTCTAATTCAATGCTGTTATGGTTCAATTTACTTTGACGCTAATGTCATCGAAGACGTATACGATCGATCGAATTAAATCTTATACTAATCATACTGATTGTTTCCATTGTGACTAATCAAAAGTGTGAATAAATTCTGCGCAAAATCTAGACCATAATAAGCTGTAGGTATTTACAGTTGTTATGTTGGATATAACTCATATTTTTTTGAAAAAAAAAATGAAGGCTGTTTGGATTTATTGACGAATGACGATAGTACTTACTATCGCTACTAAGTACATAAGTTTGTTACTCATCACGTCTCAACAAATGAACAGATTTGTCTGCAAGGAAACTTAAATAATTCCCGCGGGAATCAAAAAAAAAATACTTAATCCACGCGGACGAAGTCCCGTGCATCATGTAGTATTTATTTATTCTTTATTGCACCACAAACAGAAAAAAGTAAACTTAACAGAATATGTTTAGTCCGTACAAAAAAGGCGGTCTTATTGCTAAAGAGCGATATCTTCCAGACAACCTTATGGCTAAGAAAAACAAAAAATAAGAAGACAGCAGGAGGTGTTTCAATAATAAAAAAGATTAAACTAAACTAATATACTTATCATGTATTATAAGTATACCAAAATATTACACCAATATAATTATATTAATATACATAATTATATTGTTGTATCTAATAAAATAGATAAAAGGTCTACTAAGATCAGTTAGTTGATAAGTACATAGGTACATATTTCTTGTTTCTATAAGGTTACCTACTTATATTGTAAGAAAAATAACAAATAATCATCTCTATTTAGATACCCTTTGTTTGTGTTTCGTTGACCATGTCGCTGTCCTTGTTGGTCTTGAAACTATCATCTTCTTGTTTATTTACTATGAACCAGTATCATCGATGTATATGGATATGCCTGTCCCATATTATAATTGCGTCTACGAAAATAGGCTTGTATGTTACTTCAGTGAACACCGCGCGTTCCCCACAGAATAAGACTTTATTCCGTGGGGAACTCTCCGTGGGGGTAATCTGTCAGAACGACCGTTCTGACAGATTGTCAATACAAAAACTGTGAAACGCGCAGATGGTCAAAAATCATCGATGTATATGGATAGGCCTCTAGAGGAAAAATAATGCATTCAAGAAGACAACAGAATTTGCAAATTTCTCTTGTCTTAAAAGAAGTTTTAAAAAATGTACTAATGTCACTTCATTACATTTTTTGTTCTGGTTAATAGAGAGTGGCTACTCCTCGAACGTGGTTGGTTGACACTCGCGTCAAAGCGAATCCCGGGGAACGCGCGGTATTCATTGAAGTAATATTTAAGCACATTTTCGTAAACGCAATTATATGGGACAGGCATAACCATATACATCGATGTCAAAACCTAGCAGTCAAATCCTATATTTTCTTTTTGAAAAAAATTGCACCAATTTTTTGGAACTAAAGTATTTTATGCGTCTTCCAGCTTTTGCATTAACTAAACTGACGTAATAAATGCTCTAGGTGTGTTTGACTCCATTTTCTTATATGTGAATGTTGGACAACAGACTGCAACGGGAATACATTATTTACTCGATCAACCAGATATTATAAAGATAAAAAATATTAATGACATCTTAGTTCTTAAATTAAATTACTCGCAAGCTTGTCACTAATCTCCAAATCAAAAGAAGATTTACGAGTATTGTTAAACATGATTAAAACGCCTTTTTTCTAAAACTCGCCACATTAGAGATAAGTAGAAGGTAAAATATTCATAGAATTTAAAAAAATATGAAATTTAATAATTGGAAAATTCCTCCTTAATTAATTAAAACTGGCAATTAATTATAACTTGTAACTAGTAAGCATTGAGACCCGTTATTGTAAAAGATTTAAAACCATTTTAAAACTTTAAATACGTACCTAATCTATTAGAATACAGAAGCTACTGTAATTAACCTCGGTTTAATTATAAGTTTGCGGCTTGTATATCAAATCAACACCGGATGCTAGTCATCTGAGATCTCGATTAGAATCGTTTTAGCTAAAGACTTTTTAACAGCAGTACACACACAATCAGTGAAACACATCTTTTTCGCGGAATATGTGACAAATTATTCTCACCTTGTTCGTGAGAAAGGTGGTGATAAAAAAAAGGTTTTATAATTTTTCCAATTTCAGATGGAAAAAATAAACCCCTGACTTTTTTCAAAAGGCAAAATCTTTGTTATCTGCGTGGTTGTAGTCTTCACGGACCTTTTTCTTACGTCCACGTAAATGTCATTAATTATAGCCAACAGAATGTAACAGACAGACACTTCCGCGTTGAGATATTTGTAGTTCAGATAGGTACCTATTGTAAATGTTGTTACTTACCAAAATAGCTGTAGGGTATTAAATGACTGAGGGCGCGTTAATTTTACTTGTGGTTATGTCTTGTACATGCACATTGCGTAAGTGTGCGTGCCTGTAAAGAGCTTAGGTGGGAGCGGTCAGGCGCGAGCAAGCTCTCGCTCACACTTATCTGTATCTGTATAAACAGTTACGACACACACACAACCATGAGCCACACGCCCTCGTGAATTGTAAGAACTGATTGCAATGGACCTTTGATTAGCTGAATTTATGGCGTTCTTGCTGTATCAATGCATTTAACTAATAGCGGGAGAGTACCAGCCAATTAGAGGTCATTGGTCATCGTTAAACTGGTGCAATGAATATTACAGAATACAGTGGTATTCTGTAATCACTCCAGTAACAGTCCAGTATGTAGTGACACTCCAGTATGTAGT
The DNA here is from genome assembly GCA_933228805.2 of Hipparchia semele. Lineage (NCBI taxonomy): Eukaryota > Metazoa > Arthropoda > Insecta > Lepidoptera > Nymphalidae > Hipparchia > Hipparchia semele. The sequence goes on along the minus strand of OW121710.1, from coordinate 12,878,955 downwards.
GACATACTGGAGTGGTCATAGAAGTATTTTTATAGCTAGGTAAGCATTCCTTTCGCCGCAGTGTGTAGGAGTGCTGTATCAACATTGGTTACTCCCACACTCGGTGACTTTTTGTGTGTTCAAGGAATGAACTCCTCGATACCGAAGTTCAATGTCATTTGAATAGAATAATAAATAATTATTTTTGCGACTATCAGCGCTCGTCACGCACTGTATCGTGATGACGTTCGTCACGGAAGACTGATCCTAACTAATCCTTACTATTATTATAAATGCGAAAGTGTGTTTGTTAGTTTGTTGGTCAGTCCTTCAACCGGTAGCAGTAATCAGAAGCCTCAATAGCCCAATGGTTGAAGGTGCGGACTGACAACTGAAAGGTCGCAGGTTCCCCACCCGTTGCACTATTGCCGTACCCACTCCTAGCACAAGCTTTTCGCTTATTTGGAGGGGAGAGGAGAATATAAGTCGAGTTCAGCTTGGCTAATATTCTTTATAAAAAAATAAGTAATATAGGTACTACGTTTATGGTCTACACAGAGTCCTTTCTGCTTAGCTTTTTCCTGCTCATTAATCCTTTTGCAGTGGAAACTGAACTTATAGATAGACAAGATTTTTTTGTATCTACCTATACGTATACTTGAGAAACTGAAAAGTGATAGCTACAGCTGTTTACTTCGAAAAACAAAAGGGATTTTTATAAGAACTTAGTTTCATGACAAATTCGCAGACAAAAGTTAGTAAAGAATATAACAAAAGAAGAACTTGAAAGTGGATTTCGATTTAGAAACCCGTTAGAATCTTTGGGTATTAATTTAATACTTAAAGCTTAGAATATATTAAACCCAAGACAATAAATATAAAAAATGTTGTGGATTTGAGAATTTATCGACATACCTAAGGATCGTTAAGAGGATAATTGCGATAGGTATATGCGAAAGTGTGTTTGAATTATTATTATTTTCTGAATAATTAAAAGTATTCTAAACAAGAATAAAAGTTTAAAAACTGCACAAGGAATCGAGTGACAGCTCAGCTCATTCATCAAAATCGGCTCAGTAGTTTATTCGCTAAGGTGGAACATTCGTAAATAGTCATATATGTACACTGTACATACATGCATATGCGCATATATGTTACATACATGTATAGTACATACGCCGCTCCTTTGTGTGGTTGCGCCGTATTGTAAGTAGGTACTACCTAGGTACTTGAATAATGAAATCTATCTAAAGTTTTGTAAAACTAAATTCTCGAATCTAGTTAATTATACCTAGTAGCTATCCTAAGGCAAATTGTTTTTAAAACATGAGTGGGTTTTTGTGGGCAATTATTATTATTTCTCCCATTTACATACAAATTGCTAGAATTTTATTTTTCATTTGTTAGAAGTGTGCAATTTTCCATAATTTGCTTAAATTTTAATTAAGACAGATACCAGACAGTTAATTTTAATTAAGCTTTGAAGTGTCGAAAATTATCAGAGTGCTTTACTCAATACTTTTTCGGAAAAACGGGGTGAAGTAAAAAAATTGATATAATATTATGTAATTTATAAGTAGCATGTATGGGACGGTCAAGCAAATTTTTTGCATTATTATAAAAACTTGTTATTACATTTTGAGTACGCGAGATCATATAAAATAATAGTCTTACGTAAGGATTATGTAAGTTGGTACGTAGTTAGTACCTAATTATTGTAAATTAGGTATTTATTTTTAAAATTAGAACAATACAACAATTACAACAATTAACAATACAATTTAGTTTATAACAATACTAGCTGATGTCCGTGACTTCGTTCGCATGGATCGCGGGAACGCATTTTAACTTTCCGGAATAAAATGTAGCTTGTCTTAAACCTGATTTGAGCTATCTCCATTCCAATTTTTATCCCAATCGGTTCATTTGTTGTGGCGTAAAGGAATAAGAAAAACATCCATTTATCCATCCATTCATTCATTCATCCATCCATCCATCCATCCTTCCATCCATCCTCACATACTTGCGTTTATAATATTAGTAGGATAGTAATCATGTGAAATGAATATGCCTTGCATGTCGCAAAAAACTGAGGCACATGGCGCGACATCATCTACAAAAGTGTCCTTGGTGGAAGGGGTCACGACCCTTAGTAATGGGAATCACAACGCAGAGAGAGAGAACCTTGTGAAAGTTTGTGTAGTTGTGGCGTGAATGAGTAGCAAGCTCCGTTGCTAGTGCTACATGACTGAAGGACAAACTAACAGACCTACAAACAAAAGTACTTTAACAATTACTCCTTAATTACTAAATACCTGATTTAGAATGCTTTAATATAACATCAATAAGTATTACTTTTATATTCTCGTCGAGCATGGCGGATTGATTTATTATTTATTAGTTTTTCACTTTTACCATTTTAATTCACGCCTATGTCGATTCGGCTGGTCAATTAAATATCTAGCAACTGAATATTTATTAAGTATAAATATATAAAAGGCAAAGGTGACTGACTGACTGACTGACTGACTGATCTATCAACGCACAACTCTAACCGCGGGACGGATTGGGCTGTTTGGCATAGTAGATATTATGACGTAGGCATCCGCTAAGAAAGAAATTTCGAAAACTAAACCCCTAAGGGGGCTTAAATAGAGGTTTAAAAATCGACCTTAACGTGAGTGAAACCGCGGGCAAAAGCTAGTTAAGTAAATAAATATGTAGACAGGGCGTATCTACTTATTTAAATTTTTAGTGAAAATGTCCAAGAATGGCTTTAGAAAGCAATTTGTCTAACGAGTTAATTAAAGTTGTCGCCTAAGGGAAAGCATATAAATTTTTTATTAATGTGTTTTATCCATATTCAGTTTTAGAAAAAACAGTTATTTTTATGCTTAATTCTCATTATAGTCACACGTTATAATATTAAGGCACAACGCCCACCAACGGAGTGGAGTGGCGACGTGGCGCAGCGTGTTTTTATTAGAACAAACTAAGCTGAGTTTAATTTCTTTTAAAAACCGACTTTATTTACTTTGCCTGTTTGTGGGCTCAGACTATAGGATAGTTCTGTAGCCTAAGCACGAAAATTTTTACAAGTTAGGGCCAGCAAGAAATGTATGAAAATGACAGGAGCGCTACTGTCATTTTCATACAAAACTTGCTGAAGTTAACTTACTTTTACTATTTGAAAGTTATAATATAAACGTAAAAATGTAATAAAAAAGTTTTATGACGAAAAATTACATATGCACACCCTTCTAACTACGCATTATATTGTGAAATGCAACTACGGAACCCTGCACTGTGCGTGGCCTGACACGCGACTGGCCATTTATTTAACTGTCATATCATGCGAATGAGACATTAAACTGTACATGTTGGCTAATTTTGATGGTTTTTAGATTAATATTTCAGATTCAACTTATTGTTCTATTATTATAGGCGGTGGCACTAAAATTGGACTATGATGGCGACAGTAATTATAGAGCCATTTTATAGTCTGAGGTGTAATTTTTGAAATTACTGGACCAATTTTGTAATTCCTTTACTGTTATGAAAATATGTTTGTAAAATAACGTTACATTTTTTAAATATCTAACTAGTCGTTTTAAGTTGTAACATAAAAACCAAGCTTTTACTGTGGTCAATGTAATTATTAAAGCAGAATCTCACTTCCCACTGATATTATAAATGCGAAAGTGTGTTTTTTGGTGGTTTGTCCTTCAATCACGCTGCAGAAAAGCAGACTGAAAGCTGAAGAGAAGCAGAGATCAATGTGATTTTTTGCATGGGTATAGTTGAGAACCTGGAGAGTGGCATAGGATACTTTTTACTTTTTTATGTCCCCACGGGAATTAAAAAACTAAATCCTCCCGAATTAAGTCGCGGGCATCAGCTAGTCTAATATATGTCATGCATACCTATTGTATGTCTCGTGAGGTCATAACCAAATGACAATCTAAAAACTTCATTACCATACAGTACAGACTGTCAATCTAGATTAAGATTAAGTAACATTATAATTTTTTGTTCTCATTAAAATGAATCCTACTAATATTATAATAATAAATGCTTATAAATGCGAAAGTTTGTAAGGATGGATGGATGGATGGATGTTTATTATTTCTTCACATCACTTAGAATTAACCGATTTGGCTGAAATTCGGAATGGAGCTAGCTCATATCCAGGATTAACACGTAGGCTACATTTTATTCCGGTAAGTAAATTAAATTCTCAATAAGAGCAGAAAGTATATTCTTGTTAAATGAAATACCTTTGTAATGAATTTAAAACATATTATATTTAGTTTTATCAAAAAGAACAAAATAAAAAATCCAGATCCCATAGTAAGTTATTTCAGTATTTGAAAGTGTGTACGGATCTTTATGTAGGTACCCGTAGCTACCTTTATGTTCAGTTCAAGCCTAACCGCTGATCTCTATGAGTCAGTGAGATAGCTCGTTCTGAGGCCAGACTCGTGCTATTTTTGTACCTCGGGTAATTGTCTTAATCTCATGGAAAATCTGGAATTCCGTCTCGGGCTTCACCCTGAACCAAATCTTTGCCTGAACTCAGAATATAACGTAAAACTTTGTTTTTAACCAACTTCCAAAAAAGGAGGAGGTTCTCAATTCTTTTTTTTTTTTTTATTCGATGACAAGATAGCCCTTGACTGCGATCTCACCTGATGGTAAGTGACGATGCAGTCTAAGATGGTAGCGGGCTAACTTGGAAGGGGTATAGCAGTGTAAATTCAACCTATACCCCTTATCGGTTTCTACACGCCATCGTGCCGGAACGCTAAATCGCTTGGCGGCACGTCTTTGACGGTAGGGTGGTAACTAGCCACGGCCAAAGCCTCCCACCAGACAAAATTCATCGGAATCATTTCTTTTTTAATCTATGTTTCCCGATCACTCGAAGACGCTGGAGCGATTTGGAAAATTCTTGTTTTGTTTGAAAGGGTATACCCAGGTGTCCCATTGTCATCAGGTCAGGATCTGATAATGGAATCCTGCAGAAATCGAGGGAAATCTTCAAATTTTATGGGCACAATTGATATACTTTGTAGTGGTGTTTGAAGTCGTTACGTTTATATTATAACGTATTTTGGGCTTTGGCATTCGAGAAATTTTCTTAAGGAAAAGTGCAAGGGTTAATTATACGAGTATTTGTTTGATAATAATCTTTATTTGATTTAAATGTTTTTGTACAACTGCAGGATATGACTGAAAACATATACCTATAAGTTTCAGTTTTTTGAGATATATCTACTCCGGGACAAAAGTGGACTAAAAATGGCAACATTTCCCCAAAAGCCTCAAATCGTCACTTTTTAACTACAAAAAATAGTTTTTTGCTTTGTTTAAAAAAGTTTTTCTTTTACATCTCATCATTTTATACGGAAATCTACTCCGGGACAAAAGTGGACTAAAAATGGCGACATTTCCCCAAAAGCCCCAAATCGTCACTTTTTAACTACAAAAAATAGCTTTTTGCTCTGTTTAAAAAAGTTTTTTTTTAATTCTCATCATTTTATACGGGACTTTTAAAGGTGACCTTTACGTCAGTCCCATCGGTACACCCAAAATATTAATTAACTACACACAAAATCAACTACCTATATAACTATACCAATTTGAGATTTTAAAAAAGTTAAAGTAGATGTTATCAAATCATACCAGCGAGATATAACTAATTTAAATTTAATTCAATTTACCTAAGAACAAGCGACCAACGAAGCAAGTTTGAACAACCTGGGTTTCCCATTGTTTGGTCCCACCGCAATTATCATGCCAGAAACATATTACATTCCAGATCAGTGTGATCCAAAAAAGGATACGGCTTTGTTAACGTTCCTATTGTAAATTGTAACCTCTGCAAAGCCTAGTGAAATAGAAATAGAAATAGAAGAAATATTTTTCATTCAAATAAACTTTTACAAGCACTTTTGAACTGTCAATGAATCTACCACTGGTTCGGAATGCCTTTCCTGCCGAGAAGAGCCAGCAAGAAACTCGGCGGTTGCTCTTTAAAAAAAAAAAATATTTTACAATCGTTAATGAAACTATGCTATGTATACAGTGCTTCCACGGTGAAGTTTCCTAAGTCCAATACAATACAAATACAACTGAATACAATACAAATAAATACAATCCAATGCATGTTAAGCACGAGCAGACAGAAAGCAGACCCATTCCCGTTGGTGGCACCCGTTCACGAGCATGACGCATGATCCGGCCAGTGCACTTTTTAATAGACTTAGGGTCGATTTCATCAACGTAAAATAAATCTTATGTAAAATCAATCTAATCTTATGAGAACGTTTTTATATTAATGATAGTTTTTCAGCTTTTTCTATTAAAAATCTGCCGATATATAAATCCCTCGGATTAGACTTATTTTAAGTTAGTGAAATCGGCCCTCAGTAATCTTACTAATATTATAAATGCAGAAGTGTGTTTGTTTGCTGGTTTGTCCTTCAATCACGCTACCACAGAGCTATGGATCGATGTGATTTTTGGCATGGGTATAGTTGGGAACCTGTAGAGCTAACATGCGTGCCACGAGAAAATTTTGTCTACTGTGTAATCTCTATGTGAATCTCTATGGAGATTCACGAGTAAAGTGTAGATAAAATTTTCTCGTGACGCGCATTTTAGCCCGACTGGAGAGTTACATAGGCTACTTTTTATCGCGCAGAATCAAAAAGTTCTCGCGGGATTTTAAAAACTAAATCCACGTGGACGAAGTCGCGAGCATCAGCTAGTAATATCTAAATATATAAAAGGCAAAAATGACTGACTGACTGATTGATCTATCAACGCACAGCTCAAACCACTGGACGGATCAGGCTGAAATTTTGCGTGTAGATAGCTATTATAACGAAGGTGTCCGCTAAGAAAGGATATTTGAAAATTCAACTCCTAAAGGCATAAAATAGGGGTTTGAAAAATCGAACTTAACGTGAGCGAAGCCGCGGGAAAAAGCTAGTCATAAATAATAATATTAATACTCCTCGATGTTTTATTAAGAGGTCAGTATGGTGTTTAAAACATTATTAAGTAGGTACATTTGTTAGAAAGTTGAAAATATTTATTGAATTTTTCCAAGTACAGCCTTCCACAGGACAAGAAGAATAAGCTGGTAGGTAATGTTTCTGTACTAAGTGCGAAAATTAGCAAGTATATGTGTAACTTCTAACTTCTTACATAATATGACGTGTAAATATGTCCTTAAATACATAGGTCATAATCATCAATATTTACCAATAGAAGTGGAAAAATATCTATATCACAAAAATCATTTCAATCAATTAATATATAAAATAAATGAGAAAATAATTACTCTGTCTGTTTGTCTGTCTGGATGTTTAACCGAGTTCGATATCATTAGGCAATAGAGATTGCATCCTGAGAAAAAACATAAGGTACTTTATCCCAGAATATCAAATCGTGGAAATCCTACAAAACAATTTATAAAAGCCATAAATCCACGCAAACGCGTGGCGTTGGTCACGGCTATAAATACCGGTATCCAAACAATAAACATAATTACACTTCATGTTTTTATTTACTTTTATGGACACACATTACATTAAATATGAAAACTATAATGCACTTCATCAAGTTAAATCGATTACGATTTACATACACGTTCAGTAGAATAGAATAGAATAGAATAGAAATATTTTTTATTCAAATAAACTTTTACAAGCACTTTTGAATCGTCAATGAATCTACCACTGGTTCGGAATGCCTTTCCTGCCGAGAAGAGCCAGCAAGAAACTCGGCAGTTGCTCTTTTCAAAAAAATAAAAAATTTTACAATTGTTATTGAAACTATGCTATGTATTCAGTGCTTCCACGATGAATTTTCCTGAGTACAATACAAGTAAAAATAAATACAATACAAATACAAATAAATACAATTCAATACATGTTAACACAGGCAGGTGCTTCAGTCCTATCGCAAAGTATACCTTATATTAGTAAACAAACTACTCACCATAACACCACGATATATGCAGCAAAGCGACACTGATCAATACCAAACTCCTCATGTTTATTATTTATATTATACACGATGCACTACGGAACTAGTTCGTGATTAATATCGGATACGATGGTTCTACGCACGAGTGAATCCTTTGAATCCTCAATGTATAGTGCTGGTGCTTAGTTACCGCACTCCGTTAAATGCTTTTCCAGACCGCTTATCAGATTTTTTTTTCTCTTCACGGTAAAATGCGGTTAATGTTGAAGGTGATAAGGGTCAGATTGTTGTATACTTTGTAATCAATTTTGAAGGGATTGCAGGTTTATTTGATAGGTCCTGAGATGCGCTTTTGTAACGTATAAATGCTTATAAGCATCCGGGGGCAACGGCTCAAGCGTTGGTAGGAAAAACTTGAAAATTCTTGATTAGTTAGTAATAGGACTACTCAAAAAAATATTTAAAAAATATTTTTTTTTATTGTTTTTTTTTTGTAAAAGATCGAAAAAAAAACCAAGAGACATCATAATTTTTCATAGATAAGAGTTTTATCCACCCATCGGGCATGGGAAAAACGGTGGAAATAATATCCACAGTGGATAATGTTATAGGAATATACACTTCTCCTTTCTCCTGTCGCCATGCTCTAGCGTAGAGAGAAGATAATTTTATCTCAATGTCAGTGGATAAAATCGGTAATAAAATTTTTGTCTCCTACCCATGCTTAATTGCTCACCCTGCTAAATCAGCCACATCAATTAATCAAACCCTTATTCCTTTAAACCTGTTTAATGTTTACTTAATTTTTTTACACTAATTTGAAAGAATTTAACAATTTGACCCCCCACTGGCGTTATTCGACCTCTCTTTCAGTATTAACATCGGTGGGTGCCATAAAAATGTTATTTATGTCATTATATTTCATGGTATAAAAGATTATTACGAGATTTAAAGCGGCAATAACCTCTGAACATCTATAAATGCAGATCCGACGAGACAGAAACCTGACCGGGTTAGTATGTTTGGCATTTTGTGTTCTACAACAGTCGACATTTACCTACCTACGTAACGGTGTTTCGACTATTTTGTTGTGTGAAGTGTGTGTTTTTTATCCTCAACTCCTCCTTATAAGGGTGTCCAATTATTCACACAGATTAAAAACACGTTTGATTACCAAGTTGTTAGATTAATAATAATTGATGCGTGTTTATTTATCTTTTAAGAAAGTTTTTATTACAGTATGTTTATCTCACAAAGTCACGGGCGTTTTACTTGTGGTTACGTCGTGTACATGCACATTGCGTAAGTGTGCGTGCCTGTCAGGAGCCTTGGTGAGAGCTGTCAGGTGCGAGCAAGCTCTCGCTCACACTTATACGAATACAACACACACAACCATGAGCCACGTGCCCTCGTGAAATGAAAGAGCTATACTTACATACTATGTTGTTGTTGTTACTTTAATAATATCATAGACATGACTACGTCTGCATGGAATCCAGAAATCAACGGCCTCTATACATATATATTTTTTATTAACTTAATTGACTTTTATTACGCTACTAGCTTTAACCCGCGGCTTCGCTCACGTTAGGTTCGATTTTTAACCCCCTATTTAACCCTCTTGGGGTTGAAATTTTCCAAAATCCTTTCTTAGCGGATGTCTACGTCCTAACAGCTACCTGTATACCAAAGGAGACGGTCCATTTTGGGTCTACTTTTGTACCATATAGGCGTGAAAAGCGAAAAATACAAAGAGATCAATAAAAATAAAATCAATTAGAAAATCATGATAAATAAATTGCTAAAATAAAAATGGAATTTCAAGTTTTTCGGTACTGCTCGCAACACTTACAAGATGGCTACCTTACAGCCATAGAGAAGGCAGTAGACGCGGTTCTAAGTCAAATGTCATTTCTGAGTTATCTGACAAGTGACGTGTCACGTGATATTTTTTGGTTATTCCGATTTCCGAGCTTTGTCGTGGTGTTGTGAACTCGTGAATTGTTGTGTTTCTTGTGGATTTTCTCTGCTGATTTGGCGTTTTTATTTATTTTTTGGATCTTTTGCTACTTGTTCGACTCGGCTTTTGTTCACGGAATTCAAGATTTGGGGATTAATGACCTCATGATATTTTGACAGTTAACGTCAGAAAGATGAATCCGCCCGCCATGATTACGTATGAAATGTTGCGTCACGTTGAGAAAATAAATAATATTAGCACTGAAATAAGGATGAGTTCGTGGATTTGATCAGTCAAAAATGGTTTAATATTTTATTTTATTTTATTGTATTACTAGTACATAGACCAGACCCAGGCTCCATACAATTTTGGACCGTCTCCTTTCAGCTCGATCGGTCCAGTGGTTAGAGCTGTGCGTTGATAGATCAGTCAGTCAGTCAGTCAGTCACCTTTGCCTTTTATATATTTAGATATTTAACATCCCGCAGATGAAAAATATTCAAATCCTATTTTAAGGTAGGCTTAGAATAAGATTTGATTATTTTAAGTGCCGATTTCACAAACGTTAATTGACGTCATTGACGTCCGAAAAATAAATTGTTTCTATGGAAAATCTGCCAAACAGTCGGATAAAATTTATCTTACGCTGATGAAATCGGCTAATTTGACCATCGCCGAGTAACGTTTAATCGAGAACTAAAATTCGATTTTCTGACAGTTCTTGTACTGAAAATCTGTCAAGAAGTCTTTATTTTTCACTCCAAAATTATTCGGCGATGATGGCACTTAGCCCGAAATTCTCTTTAATAACTAAGTAGATCTCTCAAACTATAAAATAAAAATATTAAATCTTCTTATACTGTGCTATACGTGTATTTTGGCAATAAATGAAATTCTAATTCTAAAAAAAATTCTAAATTCTATAATATACCTAATTCCGTGAATATGTACCATTTTACCAATTACCAGTAGTATAATATATATAAATGATATTATGTATATGTATTTATGATTAATTGATTACAAAATACTTGTTACAGTGACCTCAGAGTCATTACTTCACACAGTGAAGATAAGATCAAAGACAAAGGTTTATCATGAACATGACATAAGCATCTGAGTTCAAGGTGAATGTCCATAAGCAATATAGGTAAGTATATCGTGTTTATTTTACAGTTTTTTAATAGTTATTAGTGGGTCTGGTGTAAGTTTGAAGCTTGTGTCTGCCGTCCACAAGCTGTAATGCCGTTAACTACCAAGACTATATTTCCTAATATAAACCCTAAGTCAAATGTTTTTGGATTTATATTAGGAAATATGGTTTTGGTAGTTAACGGCATTATAGCTTGTGGACAGCAGATAATAACTGTGCGTGTTAGAGCATTTAACCAACACTGTGAGTAAATATGTCAGTTAACGTATATTACGTTTATCTCACGAAGTTACGGGTGCTTTACTTGTGGTTACGTCGTATACATGCACATTACGTGAGTGTGCACTGTGCGTGCCTGTCAGGTGCGAGGAAGCTCTCATTCAACTTATACAGATATGACACACACACAACCATGAGCCACGAGCCCTCGTGAAATGAAAGAACTATATAGTATGGATTAAAAAATTCGCCGTCTCATTCTCAAAATATAACATTTACGCTACAGTTAACTTCAACTGTAGTTAGTTTTCTTAAACTATCCTACCTGACCTACTTCGAAGGATCAAAATCTTGATTTAAGCCTGTAGCAGACCTCGTCAATAAAATTGAGCGAAACTCCGGCATGATTTGTTTGTCCATTATATGGCCTAAGCGAAGTGCTGCAGAACTGTCTAAAGATGATTGCTACAGTGTGATAATCGCAAACACCTCTGATTGGCCGCCAATTTCTCGCTAAAGTTCAAAATAAACCAAAAAGTCAGCCATTCAGAACAATTGGAATTGTTGCTATGACTGATAAAGCTGTTATATAATCGGCAACTGATATTATGAAATTTGACTATATCTCTGAAGCTTTTCAGGGATACCCATAGCATACCTCCAACCGCAAGAAAATATGCGAAACTGCATGAAAGATTGTGAGTGAGTACAGCAGCGCTGAAATGGCTTGGAAAAGAGAAAAGACTCACAAGACATGGTCAAATCCCTGCGTTAGAAGTAGAACCATCGATGGTCAAAACATATTACGAAGAAGTCGTGTCGTACATGTAAAATGTAGGTAAATAAATCATATATTATAACTTCGCAGAATTATTTTGATGTGAGATTCATGTGAATAGTACAAAAAGTGTAAGTAGGTAACTACTTATGAAACTCACGGAATTATCTTTTGTAAAAGACCAATTTTTTGCTAACAAAATCTAATTAGCCACGTTAAAAACAAAGGCACCTCATCATTATTTCTAAAGATGCATTGGTGATTTTCGTCAAGGTCAAACATCATTTTTTGTTGTTGTTTTATTGTTGATTCTTATAAATACAATATTATAAATACGAAAATGTGTTTTGGTTGGTTTGCTGGTTTGTCTTTCTATCATGCAGCAAAAAGCAACGGATATCGACGTGAATTTTCGCACGGCTATAGTGAAGAACTTGAAGATTGATATGGGCTACTTTTTTCCGGAAAAAGCTAAGGGTTCCCACAGAATTTTTAGAAACCTAACGCGGATCAAGTCAAAACCAGAAGCTTGTCCTCAATAAACGCTTACGGCCGCACCCAGCTAGTAATATTGAGATCTATATAGTGTGCTCTAACTAAGCTCAGACTCAAGACAAAGTTGAAACGAGACAGCTTTATGTCGGAGCATATTTGTGTCTCGTTTTAATTCTATCTTACGTCTAAGCTGAATCAGACCACGATCTATAGATCTCAGCATAAATCTTTAAATGAACTAAATAATAGACATACTAAATTAAATTATTTCATTGAGTACTTTATTAATCTATTTATTTATAAATTGCAGCGCTTTTTGCGAATATTCGAACGAACTCAGTATTTAAACTTCGTAATTTTTCCATTCTCGTTTACTACAGTTTCACCTTTACTGTGGACTTTTCCGTCGCCATTTGAATTGGAAACATATGAATTGTGCGAGATGCTGTAATATCCTCCAGGAGATCCGGGGCTTCCAGCTGGAGCTGATGCTTCTACATCACTAAAGCTAGTGATCTGAACTATTTCCGGCCTTTTCTGGAAATTAAATAATATTTGTTTCAGAGAAACCTTCTAATACTCCCAAACGCGTCCATACAAACGGATTCCTATGACATTCTTGCTATATTATTTATTATTATTAAATGGTCTATTATATCTTATACCATTAAGGTAATACTCACAAATCTAAGTCATTGAAATTTTTTATAGACACGTTCTTTAAACTAATAACTCTCAGATTTCCGTAAAAAATAGTCAGGCATACTTATAGTTTCAAAGTTAAATGGGCCAAAGATTTGTATATAAATTGAAAAAGATAATTCGGAGAATTATGGTACTTAAATATTTATTACTCACATATTGGCAAATGAACGAATTTTATTTTATTTTTAAGTGACTTTAATTATGACGATCTTTTCGTACATTATAGTAAGTAAGTATATAACTTTGGATGTACTCGCACAAAATTGAACTATGAAAAATAAGTAAGAGTACACACTACATAATATCTTTTTAACATAGACAATGGACTACTTCAAGCTAAAATTATTTACTAAAAAAATAGAATAGAGATAGATAGAAATAATAGAAATAGAGTTTCTTACCACGCCTTCCGGCAATTTAAACCTATTTATGAAGTTTGGAAAGTCATATGGATTGAAGAAATCGGGAAACCTAAAAAAACCATAATAAATCAGTCATATAACATAGATTTTTTGTACATAATGTGCAATTCTGCCATCCTAACGCTAAAATGTCGTTAACAACCAATACATGGGAATCCAAAAAGCGGGCGTTAATAAAGATATTATGACGCCATTGGATAACTAATGAACGACGCTTTTCATATTGCTATATCAAAAACTACAGCAGAAAGAAAAATACCCATTAGATGGATCGATAGAGAATTTTTTTGTAAGTAAGAAAGCATTAAAAATCGTAATTGACCAATGTTGGTTAACGAAGTTATAGCTTGAAGAGGGCAGAAGCTAAGTTTAAATCAAACCATGCTTAGATGAGGACTGCATCATATTTTATTGTATATCATGGTAATAAGACCTAACCACATACAGATATTTATTACAATAATACCCACGACAGGTACATACCAAGGGCGATCAGGAAAGGCTGGAAAGAGAAAGAAAATGGATTTTAATTTTAATAGAAATAACTTTAATTAAGTATGTCACTAACATCAGTTCTAAGTTGAACGTTGATGTAGTGAACAACGTCTATAACGTTTTAATTAGTACTCACTACTCACCATAACACCACGAAACGTGCAGTAAAATGGCGCTGATTAAAAACACACTCCTCATGCTTAGCTATTGACGCTGCACTATGTGCCTAATCAGCGATTCTCCTATATATAACTTTGTTTGTATAGTCCTTCCGCTCTTTATTTAATGCTTTCCCAAACCTCTTATCTGGTTCTTCTCTTCAAGGTATAATGCAGCATGTTTTAAAAGGCACAAGGGTGATATTGCTCTAAACATATCTTTTTCAACTACGCTTGTCGTAAACGGAGCTACGGAAAATCTAAATTTGATTCAACGAAATACAATTATTATGCAATTAATATTAGACTTAAGATAATTTCTTAATTGTTATAGAAATCATCATTAAATAAAGGCTCTTGATATACACTATAGATACATTCCTTCATTTTTATACAACGAAAGGTCGGAAAATGGCTCAGATCATTTAACTTTTAGTTAACTGCAAATTAAATTTTCCCTTCTTATCAGTCTTAAAACTCTCACACTCTTGACCAGCATTTGACAGACGTGAAACCAAAATTGTTTAGGCGATATGGCGCCTCCCTGTCTAACACCCCTCAAACTTAAGGTTTAATTTACCAATTTTAATTTAAAGTTGTGATATTATAATACAAAATCTCAGTAACTGAATATATTTCAAATTGTTTAATAGGTATAGTTGCAATGCATCCAAAGTAGTCCAAAAACAAATAATGTCAAAGGCTTTTTCATAGTCCATGAAACTAGAAAATTTCTAACGGAAACCAAATTTATGGAATACGGTATTTATTGATAGTTCAATAAAATGGTTTTAAAAGCCGACGCAGGCACCTACAATCATGATGGAATTAAATTGTTTAAAAACACAAACACAAATGAAGCCTAATGGATTGTTTGGAACTTCCCAAAGAACAATTACCCATTGGATGGTTATAATTACCTAACACTTTTGTTGCCTATGCCAACGCTTAATTACATATAATTAATGATCATCGTGAGCCACGATCTGACAAAACATCACGATCATCTAACCGGATCATCAATCTGTGATTTGCGTATTAGCAAACAATAAATAAATTAGTCATTTATTTTATTCGTATATTATAATGGTATGAGCTACTTGTCGCTGGACATGAGCGGTGTAAGAACATGTTCTGTGGCGATCCTTGCAGGAGAATTACTTTCAGCAGTGCACGTCTAAGTACCTATGTAAGTATGATTCTGCTCCGAAATATTGTAAGGCGCAAATGCGCAAGTTTGTTCGTCTTAAGTTAAGGTACTGTAAAGCACGCTCTACACTACTCGCGAAGTTGATCGAAGCTGGAAGTCCATACAAAAGACCTTTGTCCAGCAGTGGACGTTTACCAGTTAGAAGAAGAACATGATTATTATTATGCTATTCTTAATAAGCAATAATAATAAGTAATTAATTTAAATTAAATTACTTCATTTGCGGTTGAATGTTACTGCTACGAAATATTGTAAGGCGATAGTTTCTTCGTGTCAGTTTTAGGTACTGAAGTTTTATCATTACTACAAAAGATGTCTATTGCTAATGCTTTACATTTTTCTTAATAGTATAAAATAAACTTGCTATCCACGTCTATCCATTTATTCGTTTAGTTCTTCTGCGCAATGATTTTGATACAGTCCTCAGTATCATTTTGAATGCATAATTACATGCGTAATTATTATGTTTATAGAAAGTAAAGAAAAATCGGTTTCGATAATCACGTTGTACAAATCTTTTTTAGTGAATTAATAGAAGACTCGATGACAAAATGGTTTTACTTGGGTCCTACTTTTCTACTGGTAGGCTAGGGAAAAAAACGTTCGTTCTACACTGGGAGCGCAGTTTTTAGTGTCCTTTATTTTTATTATGGCTTGCACTTATTCTTTAATATTACTAGTATATACTCTAAAATAAAACTACGTTTTTCTTAATGACATTTTAATTAAAATTGCAACGATTTTCAACATTAAATTTACTAAATTAAGTCATATTTAATAATAATAGTATGTTTCTTATATCTGTTATTTTACTTAAAAATAATTTCATCTTATTCTTCATTTATTATTTATCTATGTGTACAATTCATGTACATAATAAAATCACTGGAGTAAAATTAATAGAGGTTATAGTAGTGTCTTTTATTTTTATGCCACTTGGAAATAAAATTAAGCTAACATTTTTAAAAACTAAAAAATTCATTCAACATTCAAAAATATTTTTATCATATTCATTTATTTGACTTTAAGTTGATTTTACGTTAATAAAATTTGACCTAAAAATGGAGCAACAAGAGTAATTAATACAATGCTCATTGATATTTTTCAACAGAAAAAATAAACAGGTAGGTTCAAAATAATACGAAATACATAATATTATCGTAGTTCCATAATGTTAGTATTTTGGTACCAATTTTGTAATATATGTATATGTTAAAGTTTGAAACACAATTGCAGCGTCCCTTTCATCCTATAGCCGTAAAAATACGTAAAATGACAACCAAAAAAAGATTCGTTCTACTAAATACTAAATGCAATAAACCTCGCAAATGTTACAAAGAACATATATTCTTTAAATATATGGTGTCTGTTCTGTCTTTACAAAGTAGGTATACAAAAATTAGGTACCGGCCAAATAAGAAACTTCTACTTTTTGGAAGCCGGTGAAAAATAGGTACTGGTTTGCATAATCATGCACTCAAAGTCATTTGTATCTTCTTAGGTACACGCTTAGCTCCGCATGAGCTCTTATTTGTGAAAAATTATAATGTTGCTTGTTTCCAAAATATGTATTGCTTATTTTTACGATCTTTTTAAATATAATTTATTCCTCAAACATAAAGTTCACAACCCTATTAGCAACCGTCGTCGCTCATTTTGCGACCATTTCACATGTATAGTCTGTTCAATAAGTTAGTTGACATACGTGGGTTACTTTTTTCTATTTATTCCACCTTTCCACATCAATGTATGCGCAGTTTATTTAGAATTAAAATCAGCTTTATTTTTATGTAAAATATCCTATTTTTCCATTCACCTATGTATGTCAACTGAATTATTGAACTCTACGGCCTACGCGTGTTATGTCCGATGGTAGTCTGATTAAATTTGGTTTCTTCCTTCTTTCTTGTGCTAGGTAGGCTGTTAAGGTTTGAACTTGCGTTTTGAAACAAGGCCGTCGTTGTTTTCAATTTCAATACCCTTGCTATCTTGATAGATGTTCCCGTTATCGTTACTCCACTCTTTGTAGGCGGAGACCGCGTGTCCATAAACGTGCGTCCCATCGCTGGGCCTCAGGGACTCCACGCTGCCGGCCAAAGCCGGTGGAAACTGGAAAATGCAGGAAATCTTATGAGATCATTCAGACTGGAAAATCAATTGGATATCGTAAGTAATATTACAAATACGAAAGTGTGTTTGATTGTTGGTCTGTCCTTCAATCTCGCTACAACAGAGCTACGGATCGACGTAATTTTTTGCATTGAAAACCTGGAGAGTGACATAGGCCTTTTATTTCGCAAATACTAAGGGAATTCTAGAAACCTGATGGAGTCGACGATTGACGATTCTTGGTAAAACTGAAACTATCTGGCCTTGTAAAGTCATGACTTCCAAAGTCTGGCCTTGATTAAATAAATAATTTTATTTTTATTTTCAAATATTCTGTATCATATTTGTCGTAACTATAAAAATAATAGTGTTCGAATATAACATATAAATATACCTATTTATATAAAATACGTACCTGCAGCCAATTATCTCCAAACTGTAACCTGAAACGTAAAAGTGCATTTTTCAAATTCAGATTTATATTAGCTTGAAACTAATAATTGTTATATCTCAAGGTAATAATAATTTAATTACAATACTAACAGTTTTTGAAATTGTTCCCAATTTTCTTTTCTTGCAGCTTCTACCAAATCTGCTGGAAAAACTGGCAGACCTGAAAATAAAACAATAATTATTTATCGTTTTCTTAATATACCTTACTAATGGTCGGTTTCTAACGTGAAATAAATCTTATCCGAGCGTTTTGATATTTAGTTTTTGACTTTTTGTATTGAAAAGCTGCCAAAATGTCAAAATGCTCGGATAAGACTTACTTTACGTTGGTGAAATCGGCCCATGTATCTACTTATTGATAAGATATTTCCGAATAGGATGCGACTGAGTACATCACTTAACACCAAAGTGGTGATGGAAATATTTAGCAAAATAATTAGCAATCCCAAAAACCCCTGACGAATTGATGTCATTGTTTTCTTTGCAAACGAAGCAACTAACATGTTAGTAAAATGTTAGTAAGTAAGTCAAATCTTTAAGGAAAAGCACAATTGGTTTGGTGGATTATAGCAAAAGAATTTGGTTTCTGTTTATTTAGTTGGGTTGAATTTTGTTTATGATTCCGCCAAACCTGAATCTGTGAACCTTTTAAGCTATTGCATAGCTTCTATCGCGGGCCTTGAGCGTGGAGACCGAATCCAGAAATTCCGTAACGAAAATAACCTGACACGGGGCTCCGCTCACCGCTAGATGGCGTTGATAAAAAATGCTATGCAATAGCTTTACCGCGGCAGTCCCCGAGTGCCACACGTCTTTTTTTGATTTGTTATATTTCCCCCGCCCGCTTACTTAACCCCTATTTTATCCCCTTAGGGGCTAAATTTTCAAAATTCCTTTCTTAGAAGATGCCTACGTTGTTATAGCTATCTGTATCTAAATTCCAGCCTGATCCGTTCGGTGGTTTGAGCTTGATAGATCAGTCAATTAGTTAGAGAAGAGATTGCGCAAAGTAACGACTGCTTCTGTCCAATTTGAAGTCAAATGTTGCTGAAAATATTAGTAAATAATAACCTGTGGTAATAACTATTAATAAACATATTGCGTTTATTTTAAATTTTCGTTATACCAAGGATATGCAAACACATATTATATAAATAGAAAGCGGAATACGTTTTGATACACGCTTAAATAAGATGGCTGCGTTTTTATAGTTTAAGTTAGTCTCATTGTGAAAAAAGACGTGTGGCACTCAGGGACTGCCGCGGTAAAGCTATTGCATATCATTTTTTATCAACGCCATCTAGCGGTGAGAGGAGTCCCGTGTCAGGTTATTTTCGTTACGGAATTTCTGGATTCGGTCTCCACGTTCAAGGCCCGCGATAGAAGCTATGCAATAGCTTAAAAATATCAATTTTTAACTGAGTTAGGACCCTTTCATTGCCGTGATACATAGTAAAGTTAGATTTGAAGTTGTTACCTGTGTGTATGTTTAGTGTTTGTGTTTATTATGTGTTAGACCAACTAATAAACGCTATTGTATTCTATTAAAAACATCAATTTTGCATTGAATGTCATTTCAAAGATAGCCTATCAAATTAGAAACTAATCATAAAACAGGTAGGTATAAAATTTATAAATAACAAAAGAATACATCAAAATATAGTCGTAGATATAATGAGTTCCTGAGGTCAACACTAGTTTGCCGTGACATATTCGAGTGTAAAACATAATTTAGAATCAATTCCTGTTAATTTTTTTTTGAAATCTATACATTTTCTTTATTTTTCAACTAAGGAAAAACAAGGAGGTCTCCAGTCATCACGTTTTTTTTCGACTATCGATATACGTATAACATTTAACATACCTAGCTAGGTAGCCATAAGTATGTATTTATCAATTGTTAATATTTTGTATCGAATTGATTTTGGCCGTGACGACAAATCAATCTTCGAATGAATGTATTAAAATTTAATATGACGCAATTTTATACGCAATATAAAACACACCTTTCAAGTTTACTAGCAAATTGCTTATTTAAGTGATGTAAAATAATAATATTGCTGTGGAATGCAGCCAAACAGAGCCAAACAGAATTTTATTGTCTCTGACACAACTCATAAGTGTCGGCGCGCAAATTCAAATTGCCCATTCCCAGCGTTTGCCAGAGGGGCAAACGCTCAAGCTGGTACAGGGGTAGCGTTGCCAGACGTCCCATATTTCCCGGGACATCCCGTATTTTAGGCATAGTGTAAAATGTCCCGGCGGGGCTGACTTTGTCCCGTATTTGAACCGTACGTCGTTTTTCATTATGAAATCGATCTAAGTATTCACACACGGTCACACGCAACGTTCGTACTTGCACTCGCAGCCCGCATCGACCAATGACAGTGTTAGTGTCTTCTTAATAATTTTGTTTTTTATTTGTCCCGGGTAAAAAACTGAAATCCCGTATTTTTTTGCCCATTTAACTATTTGTCCCTTAAAGGCTGAAAAAAAATCTGGCAACCCTATACAGGGGCCACGCCAGACAACGGGGTTCACGTAAGACATATGCACACAATACCTCAAGTTCAGAAACTTCATTGTGGAAACACTGTATACATAGCATAGTTTTGTTACCTATTGTAAAATTTTTTTTTTTAAAAGAGCAACCGCCGAGTTTATTGCTGGCTCTTCTCGGCAGGAAGGGCATTCCGAACCAGTGGTAGATTCATCGACGATTCAAAAGCTAAGTAAAATTTATTTGAATAAAAAATATTTCTATTCTATTCTCTTCAAGCAATCGAACATGGACTCCATCAAATTAATTATTTTTTTACAATTATCTTGTCCAATATAGTCCAATATAAAGTTTTATTTAATTCTGAATCAATTTCTTATGTGCCATCGCACATAAAGTTTTAGACTTACTTATCAGACATATTATGTATAAGTATATCATTACATAACTGATAGTAAGGTGTAAGAATTTTAGTGAGTGCTATAGCCGGTTTTTTTATACTTCCGTATCATATATTTTTCCACCATTAGCATATTATAGATACCTACGTCATAATAGCTAACTGTGTGCCTTTCAGCCCGATCCGTCCAGTGATTTGAGCTGTGCCTTGAAAGATCAGTCAGTCAGTCAGTCAGTTGCCTTTTACTTTTAACTTCGCGTATCGTTCATCCTTGAGCTTGAGCTGTAACTTGATAGGTACTTTGGAAACGGTTTGTGGATCATTTTCCTCCTCGAAAAAAGTTCCCCAGGAATAAAGTCGTCTGATATCTATCAGAAAGTTTAGCATTCATGATAATATATGAATTAAAAGCAAAATTCCACCAATATCTACACTATTTTTTTTATATCAATTAAAAACTTGATATATTTAACTATTTGTTTTACTGATTTTTGCCCATTTAACTATTTGTCCCTTAAAGGCTGAAAAAAAATCTGGCAACCCTATACAGGGGCCACGCCAGACAACGGGGTTCACGTAAGACATATGCACACAATACCTCAAGTTCAGAAACTTCATTGTGGAAACACTGTATACATAGTATAGTTTTGTTATCCATTGTAAAATAATTTTTTTTTGAAAAGAGCACCCGCCGAGTTTATTGCTGGCTCTTCTCGGCAGGAACGGCATTCCGAACCAGTGGTAGATTCATTGACGATTCAAAAGTACCTACTTGTAAAAGTTTATTTGAATAAAAAATATTTCTACTTCTATTTCATATTCATAATAATTATTATCAACTACAGGAACAGAACGATTAGTTTTAAGAAAAGGTTGAAAGGGGTGAAAAGGATGAAAAAATGGTTAAAAGTGTGAACTCAATGGCCCAATCTCCACCTGTACCTATACACACTCCTAACACAAGCTTTATGCGTATTTGGAGGGAAGAGGGGAATATTAGTCAAATTCATTAAAAAAAATCATTCACATACCTTCAACTAGAAGCGCGCAAGCAAAAAGCACAACCACCAACTTGATCATGTTTTAAACTTTAAAACTTGAGTTACAACTCTGGTTAAAAGGTTAACACTAATCAACGTTCCGTAAGCGATGAGAGAATACCACGTAATACGGATACACACGGCTTATATCCAATGCTGATACGACTCAAATGACATATATGCGACTTGTAACAATAGCTTTGAATTTGAATCTGAAAATACAAATGACAAAAATGCTTATGGATTCCTGAAAACGGTGACAATTGAGTTGCCTCTATTGTGTTCGAACTGAAAATCTTTAGAAGATTTATGAATAAGTAGCCATTGTAAACTCGACATTTAGTTTAAATTATTCCTTTACTAGGTGATGCCCGCGGCTTCGCTCGCGTGGATTTAGTTTTTAAAAATCCCGCGGGAGATTTTTGATTTTCCGCGATAAAAAGCCTATGTCACTCTCCCGATCCTAGATCTAAATATGCAAAAAATTACTTCGATCCGTTGCTTACTTGTGGCATAATTGAAGGACAAACCAACAAACTAACAAACAAACACACTTTCGCATTTATAATATTATTAAGGATAAGTGTACCATAGTAATTTAGTTTTTTTTATGTAAATGATTCCAGTTACAAGTCTATTGTGTTGTATAGATTTTAGTCCACTATAGGCTATTTTTAACCCCCGACGCAAAATCGACTGTTACGGGTGTTATAAGTTCGACGTGCCTGTGTGTCTGTCTGTCTGTGGCATCGTAGCTCCCGAACCGATGCGATGATCCGATTTTGATATTGTTTTTTTTTTGTTTGAGAGGTGAATTAGCGTTCTTAGCTATGTTTGATGAAAATCGGTCCAAGATGGCGGCCGCCACAAAATGGCGGATTACATACTTTTATTTTAAATTTTTTATTTACACTTGTATTTATCAAGTTCTTTAGCATGTTTTACGATAATAACATGTCATGTTACATTTATTTATTGATAAGAACTGGCTCTCTAAGATCCTTTTTATAGCTCTACCTTACAATAATTGTGTAGCTATATGTAATGGTTATTTTGATTTACATAATTGAAACAGCACGTGTTAAATGTTTTCAATTTAACGAATTAAAGGAATAAAAAATATGTGAATCAATGAGAAAAACTTTTATTTAAAAAAATGCATTTTAAACAGTAAGTAATAATAATAATTACTATATAATAATCAATTTACAGATTAATTTTATGTATAAAAAGATGTCAGTCTGATTTAAAATGACAAAAAAGACATCGCAAAGGCATCCCACGGGTCTACGGCTTGAGATTCGTAGGACGACCAAGGTTGTATCTGAAAATAAAGTTCAATATTATTATAACTCAAATTCAAATTCATTTTTTAAATTCAGGTAAGACTTAGAGGTAAGATCACCCATATTGATACAAACTGTTTAACTAATAATAATAACAATAATAATCACAAAAAATAAATATAAAAATGGCAGACAAATGTAATCCAAAAAATAAAAAATATAAAGTCAAGTCAAACTTAATTCAATTCAATTCAATTTCTTTATTGCGAATTTGGGTAAAATACAGGTGTTACAAATAAAATAAATGGACAACCAAACTCTGCTTAAATACAGCATGCAACATTAAAAATTAGCTTAAAATCTATTACATTACAGTCATAATCCAAACATTACGTAAAATCTATTACATTACGTAATCCAAAAATGAATAAATATAAAAATGTCAAAATGTTAGTGAAAATTGATTTTTTCGTATATTCGATTTTCGTCTCATCCTCTATAATTAATATTTTAGTCGCAACTAAAGCAATGACAGGACGCACAATGAAGAAATTGTCACAAAGTTGTTTTCAACGGCGACACAACTAAAAATATATTTATGGTGTATAATTTCAATTAGTTTTCAGAATATCTGTTATGCTATTTATGGCTACTTTTGGGTAAATAACTTGGTTTGTTAACAAAGTTATTTACCTAAACTACTACGTGTGTCGTACGTACGTACGTTCTAACATACTACGTGTGTATGTGAAATTTTCTTATTTCATGTTTGAAAACGAGTTCGATTCTGTGTCATAAGATGCGATTCGATAGAAGATTTTTTTGTTGGAAGATGCTCTTCGTTGATTCTTTTCACTATTGTAAAGTTAAAACTATCTCACTTATTTTTCGTATCAAAAAAAATCAAAGTTTCAGGAGGAACCTTGAAGTCTGGTGGGAGGCTTTGGCCGTGGCTAGTTACCACCCTACCGTCAAAGACGTGCCGCCAAGCGATTTAGCGTTCCGGCACGATGGCGTGTAGA
Source organism: Hipparchia semele (assembly GCA_933228805.2). Classification (NCBI taxonomy): domain Eukaryota; kingdom Metazoa; phylum Arthropoda; class Insecta; order Lepidoptera; family Nymphalidae; genus Hipparchia; species Hipparchia semele. The sequence continues at coordinate 12,854,573 of OW121710.1, read as the reverse complement.
AACCAATTAGGGGTATGGGTTTAATTTACACTGCTACATCCCTTCCAAGTTAGCCCGCTACCATCTTAGACTGCATCGTCACTTACCGTCAGGTAAGATCGCAGTCAAGGGTAAAAAAAATGTTCATAAAACAAAAATGCTACTGAAATCGTTAAAATGGGCACATTTTCCGCACGAGGTTAATTCATGTAGAAAATAGATTTTTATGTACTTTAACTCTAGGAATTATTTAAAAATAAGTATGCATCTTTAATAATAATTCGTTGGGATTAGGTACACGAGGTTAATTAATAATTCGTTTTGATCACACGAGGTTAATTCATGCAGAAAATAGATTTTTATGTACCTACTACAACTCTAGGATTATAGTACCTACATAAAAATCAATTTTATGCATGAATTAACCTCGTGTGGAAAATCAAATGGTGTGCACATTCTGCATAGAAGATAACCAATGCTCTTTATAAATGTAATGTTTTACTAACATTCCTTTCGTTATTCCGTGCGTATGCTTCTTCCGTCCGATCGCTCCATCTCTGCTGTTCATTTTCTTCGTCATCTCCCACTAGCCATTGAACTATATACCTCAGTGCCTGTTGGTTTGTCGCTCTTTGTCTCTGATTTCTCCTTTCTCTTTCACATCTTCTCTGCCATTCTCTTTCGCTTATTTCATGACCTGTGTATCTAAAGGGATATAAAGATTTTTCCATTATTTTTGCTGTTTCATATATGGCTAATAATCTAAATATATAAAAGGAAAAGGTGACTGACTGACAGACTGACTGACTGATCTATCAACGCACAGCTCAAGCCATTGGACGGATCGGGCTGTTTGGCATACAGATAGCTATTATGACAGTATAGACATCCGCTAAGAAAGGATTTTTAAAAATTCAACCCCGGTAAAATAGGGGTTCAAAAAATCAAACTAACGTGATCCATGCCGTGGGCAAAAGCTAGTCTTAGATAAAATAGTACCAGTTGTTTAATAAAGAGATATTAAAGAGAGCTACAAAAAAAGAAAAAGAAATTAATATAAGTACAAAACATTTAACATCTATATCCCTCCATTAACTTTTTCATCTTTTTAAGAAGCAGCCTTGTATTATACAGCTCATTAACTAGTCACAAAAAGGCACTTAAAAATAATTTAAAAAAATACGAACCTATAACGAAGAAACGGATTTTCAACATCCAGTTCAGTTTGTCGCTTCACTACAAAGAAACACAAAATCTACAATTGTAAGAAAAGAAAAAGATAAAAAATCATTTGACAGATAACGAATACCATTCATGATCATACCATTTTCACAATTCATTACTGTGGTAAATAGACAGAATACTATAATTTTATGCATAGTAGGTAGGTAAATATATTATTTTTATACGTTCAATTTAGGTATTAACTTATTAAGGGTTGGTAAATCTTCAACTGATCACTAAATTCTGTTTCGTAAAAGGGTTTCCCGCTGTATTAATATATATATAGCTACTCGTGCTGATTCACTGATTCACTCACTCACTCACTCACTGACTCATTGATCACCTCTCCTGTAAAATTTTGTATGGAAAAAATTTTTTTCACTCATGGTTTCGTATAGAGGACAAAAATTCATTCGGAACAAAAATATGGAGAGAGCTGATGAGTGAGGATTTCGGAGACGGGTGAGGAGCACCGGCCAGGGTATCGAAGTTAGGTGGGGGGTGTTCAACCAAATGTCACTCGAAACCTCATCCAATTGGCAGAGAGCCGAAAAAAAACTCCAAAATGGCGGATTCAAGATGGCGGCCATACAAATTTCATCGGTGTCTATCTCGGAAACTATAAAGGATGGAAGAGTGGTTTCTTGGAAAAGGATGATCAGGACTCGAAGGTCTACTTGATGAATAGAAAAAAAATTCAAGATGGCGGAATTTATTTTTTCCATACAAAATATATGCAAAACTTTAATTGGTTCCTTTTCAAAATTTCTGATGGTTTCGTAGAGAGGACAAAAATTCATTCGGAGGAAAAATATGGAGAGAGCTGATGGTTGAGGATTTCGGAGACGGGTGAGGAGCGCGGCCAGGATATCGAAGATAGGTGGGGAGTGTTCAAACAAATGTCACTCGAAACTTCATCCAATTGGCAGAGAGCTGAAAAAAAACTTCAAAATGGCGGATTCAAGATGGCGGCCATACAGATTTCGTCGGTGTCTATCTCGAAGACTATAAAAGATGGAAGAGTGGTTTCTTGGAAAAAGATTATTAATACTAGCAGGTCTACTTGATGAATAGAAAAAAAATCAAGATGGCGGAATTTATTTTTTTCGTATAAAATGTATGCAAGACTTTGATAGGTTCCTTTCCAAAATTTCTGATGGTTTCGTATAGAGGACAAAAATTCATTTAGATGAAAAATATGGAGGGAGCTGATGATTGAGGATTTCGGAGACGGGTGAGGAGCACGGCTAGAATATCCAAGATAGGTGGAGGGTGTTCAAACAAAAGTAACTCAAAACCTCATCCAATTGGCAGAGAGCCGAAAAAATTTCGAAAATGGCGGATTCAAGATGGCGGTCAAACAAATTTCGTCGGTGTCTATCTCGGAGACTATGAAAGATAGAAGAATGGTTTCGTGGAAAAAGATGATCAGGACTCGACGGTCTACGTGATGAATAGAAAAAAATTCAAGATGGCGGATTTTTTTTTTCATAAAAAATATATAGCGAATTGGGAATTTTCATATGTTCGTTTTCAAAATTTCTGATGGTTCGGGGAAAAATATGGAGAGAGCTGATGATTGAGGATTTCGGAGACGGGTGAGGAGCACGGCCAGGGGATTGAAGTTAGGTGGGGGGTGCTCAAACAAAAATCACCAGAAACCTCATTCAATTGGCAGAGAGCTGAAAAAAAAAATCAAAATAGCGGATTCAAGATGGCAGCCATACAAATTTCTAAAAAGATGACCAATCCCGAAGATCTATTTGGTGAACAGAAAAACCGCGGTTCGCTTTAGCGAGCCGCGCAACCACGCACCCTACTAGTTATATATAGTACTTTTGCTGACCATCCTAAGATACGAAAATTATATTATGGCTTCACAAAACGTTTGGGAACAATGCATTTTCAAATTATGAATACACCAGAAAACAAAGCTGCAACAGCACACTTCAAGACCAATAACCTTGCATCCTTTGTATTAACTAATAAATCTTATTAAAGTGAATGCCCTAATTAAAAGTATGACTTATTTCTGAGAAAATTAAAGTACATATCAATGTCAATTTTACCTGTTCGTTTATGGGTTTGTCCTTCAATCACGCTACCAACAGAGCTATGGATCGATCTGATTTTCATGGCCGTGAGTCACATAAACAAATTACCTCGGAAAATCAAAAAGTTCCCATGGGATTTTTAAAAACTATGAAGTCGCAGGCATCAGCTAAATACTTACATAATTAGTGCTTATTATTTATCTACAATCTACATATTATATATTTATTGGAGTGTGGTATTTATCCCAAAAACTGAGATATATATATATATATATTCGTAACGGGTCTAATCCATGTATCTTCTATTTTGTATGAATTATCATAAAGTATGACATAGTCACAATATTATGCTCTGATTTTACCTGTTATAAAGTTAAGAGCAAAAACATGAATGGCTAATTAGGTATATATGTCCAAATGCGTGTTGGGCTTAGGCCACGTAGAGTTTAGGGTTCTCTAGTTGCCCGTCACTTTTATGCATCCACACTTAAAAGGGAGCAAGAGTAATTTTATCCTAAAATGTATTTTTTTTACATTTTGAAATAACATAAGTACAAAATCCATCGATCGATGCCTAAAATTAAATTAATAGCAAAAACGGAACATGCAATTTTCACAGCATTAAAAAACCATTGATCTTTATATATAAATTAGATAACTTAGTACGTACTAACTACTTCAAGCCGTATCTGAGAAGGGCTTTGACGCACAGACAGACGGACAACAAAATACTAATCTGAGATTGCATAACATTTCAGACTAGTTGAGGCCCGTGGATTTAGTTTTTTACAAATCCCGCTAGATCTCATTGATTTTCCGGGATAAAAAGTAGCCTATGTCACTCATTCGGTCCCCAACTACACCCATGTAAAAAATCGCGAGATTGAAGGACAAACCAACACCCCAACAAACAAACACCCTTTCGCATTTATAATATTAGTAAGGATATTAGTAAGGATAATACATACTCGTACAATATAATTGAAAAGCTTTATATTAAAAAAAATTACAGAGTGCTTAGAAATATCAACTGAATCTACCATTGCATATTATACAATATCGATTACTTTAACTTCATGCTTTTTAGTTAAATTTGAATATAACAATATTTTAGTTTACCTAATTTTAGTATATAACAATATCTTAGTTTAATTTTAGTATAACAACATTTTAGTTCAATTCTATTATAACATTAACTTTTACTGATCATTCTTGATTATTATCTTTGCCATCCTGGATATGGATCGTTTTCTTGTCGATATTTCCATTGACATTTCGTAAAACGCTTGCAGCTCCTTCCATATGTGAAACCCCATTGTTGTTTGTATACGTTTTATAAGTGGAAGTCGACGAGCTGGCGAAATGTGATTTTTTGACAGGCTTGCGCGACTTCAGTCTTTCAGCATGCATTTTCATAAACGGTGCTTGAAAGCCGGGAGGCCAAAGCGGAACCTAAAAATTAATGATATAGATTTAGAAACTCTATGGCTTTGCTAATCTTTGAATACAATTAAACTCTAAGTTGCAAATCTTTACTAATATTATTATTAAAGTGTGTTTATTTGTTTGTTCTTCAATCATGCTTCAACAGAGCTACGGATCGACATGATTTTTTTCATTGGCTTAGTTTAGAATCTGGAGAATGACATATGCTACTTCTTATACCGGAAAAACACAGGATTCACGCAGGATTTTACAAACGTAACGTCCTAAATTTCATGCTAATACTCGTAACAATTCATGCCAAATACAATAATTACGAGTATTACAAAAAAAAATCATGAATCTTATTCTTCGATTTTCATATACTTAATTCATTTTAAAAAAAAATAGGCTCATGTTCATTTTATTGCCTTATTAGTGTAAACAGGTAAGTTATATTTTGCTGGGTATTGTGAAGTTAAATTATATAAATATTTAAATGTAACCATACCTCCGGCAAAGTGATACTTTCAGGCTGGAAAAAAGCAGTGCATGATTAAAAAGTGCATTAGCTGCATTGATAAAAACTGGTGATTTAATTTAACGTGCTTTATCGTGCTGTAATTGTGAATTAAGTGCATGAGGCATAAACATTAACTTAGAATTTATTATTTACCTTTACTGTTATATTATCCTCTTTCCTTATTTAATTTTTATTTGCTTATATTAAGTAGGTATATTTGTATTATAATAGACTCTTGTGACTTTGAAATAATTAATTTCTTACCGATCTGAAACAAATAGCTTTGATTAATAAATCATATATTGTAATTTTTTTTCCCTTTTATAAAACCATTTGTATTACAAACAAATACATACATAACAACGTCTGGAGGGTCATCCCCATCTGAAAAGAAAAATATTTATAATTTGCCGCTTTTTGGATCATAGCTCGAAATACGGTTTTGGTAGTTAACGACACTTTAGCTTTTTTATTTTTATTAATACAGGGTGTCATAAAAATGGATTTTGTTTTGCATAAGTATTTTATTCTTTTTTAATTTTTATCGATTTTAGTTTGAATTTTGCAATTTATAATCGTTAATTTTTAAACATAGTTTTAAATTATGAAAATTTATTTAAGACACTTTATGACGGCAGCACAGCGTTACTTACATTTATATTCCTTTAAAACCCCGTTTTCGCTCTTAATGATGGTGGCGCCACCTCTGTTGTATTCCTTCCCATCTTTGTCTATGCCCGCCGAACTCGAGGCACTCACGGCGACGCCATTGAAGCCCTTACGTGGTTTCGGGAAAACTATAGGTGGTATGGTGGGGAAGTTCAGGTTGTCAGGGAAAGTGAATTGTGGGAATGTGAAAGTGGAGAAATCAAACTGTAAGAAGGTATGTTAATTTTTATCATTAGTTTTAGTCCAATTCTATTATTTTTAGGGTTCCGAAAAAAACTTCGGAACCCTTATAGGATCACTCCGTTGTCCGTCTGTCTGTCAGTGTGTCACCACCGTTTTTCTCGAAAACGGCTTATGATACTAAGTCGAAATTTATACTGAATATAAAGTTCAATGGTCTCGTAGTGTTTTAAGAATATCAAGCTTATAGCTTAACTCAGTGAAAAGTTACAGCTTTAAAACCACGGCTTTCTCATTATTAAAACAAATTAAGGGACATCTTCCAAAAATCGTTTTTTTCCATACCTAATTCTTAGTTTCATAGTAAGTGCCGTTATATTTTACAAACACCAGCTTTAAAGTCTTACAAATGACGAACATATTGATATCTCTAAACATAGTAAGAGTAACTTAAACAGCTAAAAACCAAATAAAAACCTACCACTTACTATGACTTTTAAAGTACTGTAAGTACCTAAAGCTAAAACACACTATCCGATGCATCCGAAAACTGCGACTGAGAGCCGCGACAGATAAGGTTTCACAGTCGTTTGAGATCAGCAGGCCCAGATTTCTATCGGACGTCCAAAGACTCAAGAATGGCCCAAGGTTACGTCCGCGACTACGTCCGATTGTGTACACAATTCAATGTACATTCACTATCCAGCCGCGGTTGACGCGTCGGATGGTTTGTTTTAAGCCTAACTTTTTAACGCGTCACAACACAGAACTGTCACAACTTTTGTAGACTGACCTCTATAATTACTCTATGATTTGTAGAATAGACCAGGTATGTAATAGAATCTGCAATGGCATATACAATAAGAAAAATATTTTTTATCTATTACCTATCTCTTTAATTAATTTATGCCGTCATATTTTGTATTCTCATCACACTATCACATATCACACTAATTAATATTATAAAGCCGAAAGTTTGTATGTGTATGTTTGTGTGTGTATGTTTATTACTTCTTCACGCCACAACGAATTAACCGATTTAGCTGAAATTTGGAATGGAGATAGCTCATACCCAGGATTAAAACATACGCTACATTTTATCGCGGAAAATTACAGAGTTCCCATTCCCATGACTGCGCGAATTTTAGGTCTCATTTGAGGCAAATAAGCGGGGTGGCGTGGTATCGAGCGCGTGATTGGTAGATCAGTCAACCTTTGCTTCCCGCACCGTGTACAAATGAGCCAACTTACATTTCCCTCCATTTTTTTGTAAAATAGGTAGATATGTAATAGAATCTGCTATGGCATGTACAATCCATTGTTAATCATAGATTAAAAATAGAGGTCAACGCAGTCTTATAACCCAGTTGTCAAAAGCTGTCATGTCATTCATCATTGTCTTATTAAATAGATAACGTTAAAATATTTCGAATGTTCTCAGTTCTAAAGAAAATCAGAGATATACATATAACGATAGGAAATGAGTTTTTGAAAGATATTGTAACAGTGTTAATGAGAGGATGCGTGAGGATATTTAAAGATGCGAAGGGGTGGTTAGCTAAGGGAACTTTCATCAAGGGTGAAGTTGAATCTTTGGTGGAACATGCCGAAAAGACATTAATTAAGCAGGAGGTTGATCCGTGCATAGATAACTACCATCCAGTCCAAGTTAAAGCGGCACCTCAGCAGCTCAAGAGTTTGTTAAAAGATGAAGTGTCCATAGCACAGCGGCTGAGATTATTGAAGCAAGGCAATACATTCGTTAAAAAGAAAGATAGCATTAGAGCAAGTAAGGAGATAAAAGAACAGTCGTACTTAAGTTAAAGTAATATTACTTATTAGGCCACAGGCTAGATGGTAGTATAAAATAAAGCCACTGTTACATGGTGCTTTATGGTAGGAAAAAAAAAACCAACTTAAGTATACCTATGGTTTTTTAAAAGCGAGATCAGTCAAATTTTATTTTATTTTGTAAAAGAAATATTATAATAATTTGTGACCATGTATACTTAATACTTACTAGTGTTTAGATTCCTTATAAGATGTCATTCTGTATTGGTTAACTTAAGATGTATTATTGTTAAGTATGTATGAAAGCTGTATTGTTTAACTTAAGGTGTGTTAGTGTTGAAAAGGTATGAAGTATGCGAGGAAATATGAATATGGTAAAGATGTACGAAAGGACGATGTACGATGGGGAGTGTTCTGAAGAGCTTTTTGACCTTATTCCACCGTCTCTCTTTTACAACCGCACCGCTCGCCACCGAACACAATTTCACCCTCACCACCTGGGTGCCTGGAGCACTTCGACCATCCGATGTTCCAGATCTTTTTTTCCACGCACTTTGAAACTGTGGAACCAACTTCCTGCGACGGTGTTTCCACTGAATTACAACATGGGGTTATTCAAGGGGCGGACCAACAAATTCCTGAAAGGCCGGCAACGCACTGGTGGTGCCTCTGGTGCTACAAGTGTTCATGGGCGGCGGTAATCACTTAACATCAGGTGACCCGCCTGCTCGTTTGCTCGCTAAAAATATAAAAAAAAAAAAAAAAAAAAAAAAAAAAAAGGAGAAGGTATGTCTGGGGACAGACATAGTTGCAGGATGACCGAATGTGGGAAACGGAATGTAAGTGTATGACAGGGATGGATACATGCAATAGAGAGTGGGAAGTATTGGAGATAAAAAAGATTGGCAAGGGGGCATATGGAGTTAAGATGTGCTAAGGAGTGCTAAAAGTAGTTTAAATAAAAGAAGTTAATATATATTTAGTGTTTTTACTTTGAGCTATTCCCACATTTATTAGAACATACAATACTATTACTGCTTGTTTAGACATGAAAAGGGTCACAAAGAAAATTCTGTCAAACATAGAGAACCTTTTGATTGACTACCTCGAATGCTTTACAGACAGCTTAGACTTAGTTTTACAAGTTATACATTGTCTTATGGAAGTAATTCAAAGAGACAAATAATGAGATGAAATATGGAGAATGGGAACTGTGAGAAAACTACACAACCCCATTGAGTTTGGGCTTGTTTGATTCATCTTGATAAGTAAGTACTCTAGTCCTAGATGATATGCAGGGTCTGATGATGAAACCGGAAGGCGTCTATAGGAACTGCAATAATACTGCGCACTTAAGCTGTCATCTAGTAGGTACCTAATTAATACATTGGTCAAGAGTTTCGGAACCCTCAGTGCGCGAGTATGACTCGCACTTGACCGGTTATTTATTTATATATTTTTAATATTATAAATGTGAAAGTGTGGATGTTTGGATGTTTGTTATTCAATCACGCCGCAATGACTGAACCGATTTGACTAATTTGGCACAGAAATAGATTATAGACTGGAGTAGCACATTTTTATCCCGGAAAATAAGAAAATTCCCGCGGGAATCCAAAATACCTCAATCCATGCGAACGAAGTCGCGGACATCATCTAGTAATATTATAAATGCGAATGTATATTTGTTTGTTGGTTTGTCCTCCAATCACGCAGCAACGTAGCAACGGATCGACGTGATTTTTTGCATGGGTATGGTGGACATGGAGAGAGAATACACCTATCCTCTCTTTACCCTTTATCCCCGAAAAACAGAGGGAAGGTTCCTAACCGCCAGATTTTTAAAACCTTAACTCTACGCGGACGAAGTCGCGTTTTATTTTTGATAATTGCAAAACGAATGACTAAACTCGCAAAGTGGAGGAAGGAGCAGGTTTCCTTAACTACAGATTTTTTCTAAACACCAAACTCATATAACAACAAGGAGCTTCAAGGATTCCCAGCATCTACCATATTTTAACAATAAGTCATTTTCATTTTTACTCACCTTTGAATGATGATTTTCGTTCCTGAAATAAAGTAAGCAGATAAGTTATTATTGTCAATTTAGCGAACTACTCGGTCACACTTATCGCGACAATGCGAGATATTGTCGATATTATAGCCGTAGTATTAGGATCCGAAACATGTTCAAATTCAAATTTAACGGGCTTGCAGCCCTCTGACCTAAGGGTGGAAAATACTGAAATACGTCACTGATTGGAAAATTATATATTCTGACTCTGGTTTTTGCTTTGCGTTCTTCATTTCTTCATAATTTGTAGCAAGCAATATTTTCTGGGAAGTTTAGATACTTACGATGATGAATCGTCGTCATCGAATTCGAAATCGGCTGAAAACATAAAACGTTTTAAGCTTTTAAGTATTGCATCCTTCACAAGAGTACACTAATCGTGGCACTATTGTTGTGTCCACTAAAACAAGCTTTACGCGTAATTTGGAGAGGAAAGGGGAATTAATATTCTGCCCGTATATTATCAATATTCTGTCAGTGTATTATGAATGTTCTGTCAGTAAAGAATATAAAATGAAAGTAATGATAGAGCGCGATAGAAACTAGACACCTTCTGGAGTAGACCATGACAACCAGAAACTAAAAGATTGAAATAATGTTTATATTGTGTATAATATAGTTCGTTAATTTTAATTTTCATAGTTGCAGCTATGTAAATGTAAATTAAAATCATGATATCACCTGGTTGCAACTTTGTTTTTATACTTTGGATGACGTAGTGTCTTTTGCGCATATGCATCAAGGACATGTTAGTTACACTACCTACTGATACTGAAAAAATGTTCGATCTCTTCGATCTACGGTGATAATTACGGTAATAATTTTCAGGAAAATGGTAACAAAAAAAAAACTCAACACACAATCTCTTACACCACGCATGTACCTACCATTTCAGTTCCGTCATGGCTATAAATCTATCTGATTCTTCCACTATTATACCTACTAATTTTTTATGATACGACGTTGCAATCTACTTTGTTTGGTTAGTTTGCAAAGGACTTAGATTAAAACTATTCAATTTAGTTCCACCATCAACTTTCTATCACCGAATCGCAAGGCATCGTATGAAGTGGTCGAAACTCCATGGTCCATGTACTAAGCGCTTTACTTCTTCTACTAATACGCACCGCAATTTCTAATGCCCATACGGCTTCCGTTTTTCCAACTAACTGACTTGGGTATCTTTAAATCAAGCATCTTAGGCTGCATCTTCACTTACCATCAGGCGAAATCATTTAAGCGCTAGTCTAGCTAATAAATGCAATGTAAACCGATATGCAAAACTGTATCTTTATGTAATGAAGTTTTGAAACAACACTTACCACTGGCTGTGACGGCTAAAAAGCCCACAATAAAGTGAATCGTGAGCGCCATTATCATTTGGCGATAATGAAAACCCTTCGTTTACTTGTGATAACAACAGTTCGTGGTGTACTGAAAACTTGTGCACTTAAAACTCATTTAAGTAGTTGTTATACATTATTCACGTACTGTATATTTGTTCACTGACACATAGGTACATCTGTATAAACAGTTATGGCTTCTGGAAACTATTAAAACGCCACGTACCTAAATAATAAAAACAACAATGAATGAGTGCGTGGAAAAACAGTATTATTTCAATTTTGTTTTGTACCTTAAAGTACCTAATTACTGCAGGTTTGTCATAATAGTAGTACATAGTAGTAGGTATAGGCATCGGATTAGCATGCTCTACTTATTACTTATTAGGGCGCGTGAGCTTTACCTACTTGTGGTTACGTCGTGTACATGCACATTGCGTAAGTGTGCGTGCCTGTCAGGAAACTAGGTGGGAGCGGTCAGGCGCGAGCAAGCTCTCGCTCCCACTTATATAGATACGACACACACAACCATGACCCACGTACCCTCGTGAAATGAAAGAACTACTCGTATACCAGGGGTTGCTATCACGGCTTCCTAGTGAGCAATCTCTGTATGTTTATTAACAATACATAATGCGTTGGTACGAATAGTATAGACCCAGTTAAGGTTACAAAAAACTTGTTTCTTGCATGCCCTAATACCTTTCCTAATAACTTCCTTATTTAATATATGGCAAAACTAGAATTTATTAATGTTCTCATTTAAATGAGGAAGCAAAATATTTCATAGCATACTCGTAATATTGAATCAGAAAACCACATTTCTTTTGCCTCCACCAATATCGAGCCATGGCTGCCAACTTATCGTAACCGACATTTTTACCAAAATTGCGTTTTTTATTACAAACGATATATTAATATTTTTAGCACGTCGACATTTCCCGGGAATATGACATAATTAACTTATTTTTTTCTTACGTGTCTCTATAACAGATGTTAACGCCACGTCATGAAAGTTATTTCAACGTAATGCATATAATTTGCACCATTACGAACAGTCACTCTAATTAAGTAGGTAGGTATACATATAATCCTATCTATGCATATAAAATCCGTAATAGGAGGATATTAGCCAATTTCAGCTTGGCTAATAGTCTTTATAAAAAAAAATATCCATAGATAATATCTATAGGTACTATTTATTGTATAGTACGTTTATCTCACGAAGTTACGGGCGCTTTACTTGTGGTTACGTCGTGTACATGCACATTGCTTAAGTGTGCGTGCCTGTCAGGAGCCTAGGCGGGAACGTTCAGGCGCGAGCAAACTTATTTATATTTTATTTATTTATATTTTATACAGATACGACAGTACGACACACACACAACCATGAGCCACGTGCCCTCGTGAATTGAAAGAACTTTAAGAAGTTGAATTCAAAACTAGTCTTTTGTCGATCAACGCGGACTTAGTCGCGGGTAACAACTAGTGTTAAAGTGTGTGTACGTGTGTGTGTAGCACAAACATATAAGAGTAAGCAGACCTAACATAAGAAAAAATTGGCGTTCCAATTACGCCTACATACAAATCTCACGCACACATTGACAGTAAACAGAGCCGGACTTCGAAAAGCGAGGTTCAGCGAGGTTGAAGGGACTGGAGAGTATTTAATATCTGTAATTTGAAATAATATGGAAACTACGGAAAGTTGCCATCAAATTGTAGGTTAAACCCTTATTTTACATTCTGTAAACTTAATTCTATAAATTAATTCTTAATTATGAAAATGGATTCTAATGTGCTAAGTTTCGCGGTTTTGTAATCAAACAAGTAATAATGTTACAAAATAATATTTAATAAAATCAAAACAAAACATGATTTACAAAATCTACCCAAAAGATATATCTATTAGATAAATAAAACAAAATCAAAAAGCAACTTTTTCTCTAATATCTTTTAGAAATACAAACATTGACAATACGATAACATCAACAGTAGTTTAATTAACTCTTACATTCTATTCAGCCTGTATCACTCATTTCAATAACCTTATTAGAATAGTATTACACATTTTAAACTTATAAAAATAACAAAATAAACCATATGTCTCAGTCTTTTCAATAACGTAATAAGGAATAGTATTACTCTATACTCTTTATTAATAGTATTACTAGGCTGTAAATTTTGCAAGTCCATCAAAACTTGATCTCCAGCAGCTTTTCTTTCTACTGGACCTTTTACTGATGATGTAGACATATGCTGAAAACAAGAGTAATAAATTATCAGTTGTCTAGTATTAACAATTTAATAGGTAATACAAATAGGTACACAGCTATATATATATATGGGTATAGCTGTCAATATTTACGTTTAAATGGCAAGATGTTTTGGGTTGGTACCTAAATATAAGAACAACTAGAAACTTACTTGTAATGATGAATCAAAAATCATTGGGATTGCATTAGAAGTAAGGACGGTACGAAAACCACTGCAATCCACTAAATGTGCTTCAAAATGTTCAGAACATAGCACACTCGATGTTTTGTGCTGCCAATTTTTTTTATTCGTCTGCATCAACCAGGCATTTTTTATATTTTCATCCTTTGGAAAGCTAAAAAATGATTTAATTTTATAATTTATCCTTACTTTTATAGAAATAGAAATAGAAATATTTTATTTCAAATAAACTTTCACAAGCACTTTTGAATCGTCAATGAATCTACCACTGGTTCGGAATGCCTTTCCCGCCGAGAAGAGCCAGCAAGAAACTCGGCGGTCGCTCTTTTCAAAAAAAAGTAAAAATTTTACAATATTTAATGAAACTATGCTATGTATTGCTTCCACGATTAATTTTCCTAAGTCCAATACAATACAAATAAAAATTAATACAATCCAATACATCTTAAAACAGGCAGGCAAAAACAGACTAATTATTTAATCAAAATATACCCACTAAACAAAACTTGCGCCTGAATACGGCCCTGTCAAATTGTACAAGTATATGAAACGACAAACAAGATCCTGATATTAATTAATTGATAAATATTGCAACAGGAATATACTAGAACCAAAATTACTATAACTGTCTACGAGTTTTGCGTATATAATAATTAGGGACTGCTTCTAAAATGCCGAGTAAGCATATAACCAAATTACGAGTCTATAGCACATCAAAACTTACCGATGAAAAGTAATTGCAGGTGTTTTCCTATACGGAGAATTGCCACACAGAGGTGCACAACACTTCACCATTTTATTTCAGAATTTTTGATTCTTTAGACTCGATTTTAAAGCAAATTTAAAAGAATAAACAACTCGCAGGTTATGTTGTTGTTTTTGACAAATTGACATATTCCACCATACTTCTCTTATTTGTAGCTTACGAATTGCCTCAAGCTCAATTATGTCTATGAGTGCGTAAGTGTTGCAACAACAGAAGTAAAAGAGATAGAATCATATATTTTTTGTTGGAGAGAAGCAAGCGAAGATATTATTTATTCGTTTAGATGTAGTTGTGAAAATTATGTTAGGTCTGCTTACTCTTATATGTTTGTGGTGTGTAGTTACGAAGGTAGTCATACATTAGCATGACCACGTGAACTCTACGCACTTTGTTAATGACTGATAAAGTCATGGCAATTTTATAGAGCCTTTTATTTAAATTGAATCATGCTAATATAATTATCACTTAATTAAGTAAACGCAACGTTACTTGTAAGTTGTAATACATCTTTGAGTAGGTACTTCGATACAGATCATCAACAGTATGTTTGTCAAGTTCGAAATTCGAATTCGAATGAACTTCTGTCATCTATGATATCTAAGCCCAGTTTATCAATTCTATCACCCATATAAACCTTACAAGCAACACAAAGAAAAACATGAAAGTACCTACAGTTTTGATAATATTTAAAATAAGAAACACCAACACATTCCATGACTAGTGTCATTGTGGTCAAGCGCTAAGAGAAAATAAAACGCAAATATGTTAGGGGATTTCCTCTTATTCAAATTCCTGTTTTACCTTTAAAAATAGCCAGTCACCGCCATAAACTTAGTTTTATCATCAACTTAATATTCCCAAAACATGTTGAGCCTCTTGATGGAAACACGTCACACATTGTGAAATTTTTCCCAAAATCGGACATCCCTTTTTTATGATACTAATCGAAACTTTAAGCTTTTTTTAATGCTAGAGTAGAACACCCAGAAGTTAATTCTGTTTAGAACCGGAGTTATAATTTTTTTAAATTTTTTTTTATGGTTACTAGAAAAAACTAAGAAATGTTGTAACTTTCTACGTACCGAAAGTTTTCAAGTTTCAATTATAGTATGCTATAAAATCAATTAAGTGCTATTTTTGGAAACATATAATTAATATATAAGTGAACAATAAAGGAAGATATGCTTTTTTAAAACTAATTTTGAAATTAATTTTTTTCTCATCTTTGTATAGATATTAGCATCTAATTTTCACATATTGTATTTATTAGTGCTATGTTAACCCGCCTGTATAATATCAGATACGTAACACTTAGGACCTCGGAGTAATATTTTTTTTTAGAAAATTCTGTATTTTCAGAAAAAGGCGAAATAAAAGAATTGCATATGATATTTATACAATTATTTATAGGACAAAGTGGCATTATATACAGGGCATTTTATAAGCTAAACAAAATAATTTTAGTATTAATAATAAAGTAATTATTCTTAATTTTGTGATTTTTACATTTTATTTTTTTTCTCATAAACCATTTACGATTAGCAGTAGATATCTGTCTGAAAACATACCTCGTAACTGTATTGTTACTAGTAAAAAAAATCACACAGAAATCTATGAGGACATTGGAAATATGAGATTTTACAATTTCTATGATATTAGGGTTGTCACAAATATCTTAATTACAAATGTAAGAGAGAAAATTCTAAAAAAGTGGCTGAAAGAAAGAATTTTTATCCGACTGTAAAAACGGAGGGTTATGTTTTTCAGGGATTATTATTGAGTTGCATAAAATGAAATTTTTAAAATTCAATAACTCCGAGGTCCTAAGTGTTACGTATCTGATATTATACAGGCGGGTTAACATAGCACTAATAAATACAATATGTGAAAATTAGATGCTAATATCTATACAAAGATGAGAAAAAAATTAATTTCAAAATTAGTTTTAAAAAAGCATATCTTCCTTTATTGTTCACTTAGAAATTAATTATATGTTTCCAAAAATAGCACTTAATTGATTTTATAGCATGCTATAATTGAAACTTGAAAACTTTCGTTACGTAGAAAGTTACAACATTTCTTAGTTTTTTTCTGGTAACCATAAAAATTTTTAAAAAAAATTATAACTCCGGTTCTAAACAGAATTAACTTCTGGGTGTTCTACTCTAGCATTAAAAAAAGCTTAAAGTTTCGATTAGTATCATAAAAAAGGGATGTCCGATTTTGGGAAAAATTTCACAATGTGCGTCAGCACCATTTCTATTATAATCTATCTCCATAATACTACGTATGAATTAAATTTGCTCATATATTTACAAGAATATCTATATATCCACAAAATGCATTGCGTATTTATATCACTAACGATTGTAAATAAGTTTATTTGATAAAGTAATGTATGTGCAAATATAAGAAGAAACCGCTTAGAGTGCAACCAGTTAGTCTTGATATTATGTGTATTTTAACATGTATCCTATAATGTATCTCGACCGTGACACAAGACGTGTGGCCCCGGAGTATATCGACTTGGATTTTCTTAGTTCGTAGGGCTGTATTCATTTACCTATATACATAATTTTTTTTTTATCCAAAATAGGCTTGCGCTTGACGACAATCAGTACTGGATAGCACTGATGAGGTCTAGGTTGGAGCGCGCTTGCCTAGAAGATGCATATTCACGCTTGCCTTGAAGGTACTCAAATTATAGGTGGCAGGAAACACAGATGATGGAAGAGTGTTCCACGCCTTAGCGGTTCTTATCAGAAACGTTGAATTAAAGCGTATAGGTACATATATTGAAATACGTCTGATCTAAAGTCCGATTTTTGAATTCAATATTATATTTTATAATATTAATGTATATTTAAATACGTCTCTAGTTAAAAACACACCTGCTCATGTCAGTTGTCTATAATATTACCTACACTTCTGTCCCCTTCCATAAAAACAAGTTGTTTGAAGACTAATTTGCATATATTATACCTAGTTCCGTTACATATAAAAACATTATATTATAAGAAATCCATGGTTCTATTCCTAGTAAGCCATTTATCTGTCAGTATCATCACACCACTAGATTTCTTGAAACTGAATTGAAAAGGATGTAAAGTTAATGTAACTACGTACTTATACATTACAGATTAACTTAACAGTTTTATAACACTTAGCTGTATTATAAAACAGATCAGATTTTTCTAAATTTTCGAAACTTAAATCAACATTAACCACAGTTGCGGGAATGTCCAAATCATTGCTACAGTGACGATCCTTATCAGCTCTGATTGGCCGCTCCTTTCTCTCTATTGGCTAAGATGCATTGTTGCAACAAGAACGCAATAAATTCAACCAATCACCGCAATACCTACTTGAGACTGTCGCTTTGCTAGCTTTTCGATATTTAGGTGCATCTTCCATCTGAAACCGGGATCAGAATATCTCGACTTTTTATGAATAATGAGAAAACAAGCTAGCTGCGTTGCTCTGATTTTAATAATCTATACATACTTAAGGTTTCAATGACTAAGTACCTAATGTTTATGTAACGTCAAGAAAAACGGTGAAATAGAATAAATTCTTGTCGGTGAAAACAAAATAAATCCTTAGTTTTTGGGAAATACGGGAAAACTCTTGAAACTGAATGCCTTTTTAGATTCTTATAATCCATGTGGTAACCCTATTGGCTAGTAAGCAGTAACCAGTCCACTTGACATTGTAACTTGTGAGCGTGACCGCGATAGAGAAAGACTTGCATATTAACCATTCAATGATTCAATATGTTATACAATTCACTTCATTCATATCAACCATCGATGTATGATTCTACGAGTACATCGATGATATTAATTAGTAATTTAGAAGAAAGTTTCTTTTAGTATCACTTTAATATGATTACAATTTACAATACTTATGCCGGCGTGGATGTGCCAAGAATACTGGCCGCATTTATCAACCAGGCTCATCCTTTACGTAAAATTGAGTCAGCCCTTTTATCACCAGATGAGGCAACTAACCGCAGTGAAAATGTCTCGTAAATTTTTTTTACTACTAAAATGCCATAGCCCAGGATCTCAACAGCAAATGGAACAAATAATTATGTAACTCTCGGTCAGAGATGGCATACTTATGTCGCTTACTGTCTTCAGCTAGATACGAGCAAAGTTATTTATTTTCAGTAGGTAGGCATATTACGGGGCACAATATAATCACAAATAGAAAACCGATTTTAGGATTGTTTCGAAAATTATTCAGTTAGTTCGGCTTCTTGCCCTGGGCCTAGATTACCAATGCTTAAAGCAGTATTATTTCAGTTTGTCTTTTGAGATGTCATACCTTAGATCTGTGACATTTTAGGAACTCTAAGGTTGTCATTTTAATATGACATCTTAAAACAAAATTGAAATTGGTAGTAATAGACCTTTGTCACTCACATACACGAAATTAATAGGAGATACATCGTACGCATGTTTGGAAGGGACCTTTAGCGAATTTGCAAAGTTATCGACTTTGCTTACAATTGCGTCTTACTTGCGATTTTGTGTACCGACTTTGAAGATACTTTTATTAGTAACAACAGACAAACTTCATAATACATATTTGGTATTGAAATATTGATGTTCGGTAAACAATTTTTTTTTATCCATTTGGTATTTCGACTTTGTTTCCCAATATTCAGGTATTGAATAATTCTGAGTCATAGGGCTTAAACAACACAACGACGCCTACACAGTTACTTATTAAGAATTATGTTAGTCAATTCAAATATTTTTGGTATACGGATACGAGATCAATAGTCCCACAAAACAATTAATTCAAAGATGCCTACAGCGTACTTTAGTAGCAAAATGTTAGGACAATCTTAGGTATATAGTTAATGGTTATACGTTGTATTTTTTAATCCATTTCAATAATTGGAATTATACATTATAGTATAAGTAGTATCCTTTATATTTATAATTTAATAATTATTTATTTAATAATTATTTATTTAATAATTATGTATTAAATTATTCTAGGATCCAGAATATTCTATGACAAACGTCTACCAAAAAGGGCCGAACAATTTTCGCATTGGAACTGCTTGCTATATTTTCAGAAACTTCTCTATCTTTTGCGGGATTATTATAGTTTTTATTATTTTATGATATATACCTCTTCCTAATCTCTATAGGTATTATATCTTAGTTTGGTACACGTTATAAAAAGATTTACATAGTGTCGCTATCCTTTTGTCATGTCCATTTTTAAGCATTTTAAATAACGTTTTATAAGTCGTTACTGAAACCCGTTTTCTAAACCTTTTTAATATTAAAATTTTATACCATCAAAAAACTTTTGTGACTTCATTGGATGATTATCTATGAGCGATGCTTAATTACCAATTGATTTCTCTTGTATAATGTCCAAAAATATACAATTTATTTACACAAAAAGTCTTCGACGCTGAATTAATTAGTGTGATTCGATCAAACTTATTAGTATCAGGTTATAAATGAGAAAAATACAAAAGGTGATGCGTAACATATTGTCTACTAATATAACCTTAGATCGTAAACTTTTGTTTAGCATTTGAACGTGTTCCGACTCCGTACGAGGACCTAAGTAGGACAATTAGTTTTTCCAACGTCGCGCTGGATTTTTTATCTTTTTTCCGGCTTCCTAAACGAGATGCGAACAATAAACCGTTAGCTACGAAAGGACAGTGTTTACGTGACCGCGTAGGGGGGATAGCTAGTGGCCTGGACGTTGGCCGGGGTTTAGTGCAGTGGGTTTTCTGAAGGCTGTGCTGCGGGCCGCATGCCAACGCCGCGAGCGACCTCGTGCGACCCTATTAATACTACAAACATCGTGAACCTGCCATAGTATCCGACGGTCTCAATCATGATGTTCATCTGGACCTGTTTATTCCTATCCCTAGCGAGTTTTGCGAAGTCAGCGCCGGCGAATGGCTTCGTATTCCCCGACGAACGGAGACAAGAAAGAAAATTAGAGCCCATAATAACTCCTCCAGTTCTACCAGTTTTGGAGCATCTGGAGCGTGATCCAAGCACTTTGTTACCTGGTGAACGTGGTTCAGTGAATCAAGTGAAGCCGAGGTTCGGTTTTGGGGGTGGTTTTAATGTTAAGCCGACTGGCAATGGGGGGTTGACCGCGAGTATAAGCAGCAGTGCTAATGGTGCCGGAGCGAGCCATTCGGCTTCGCAGTCCTTTTCCTTTGGATTCAATGAAGGATTCAGTGCATCTCACTCGGCAAGCCAGGCATCAGCTTTCAATGGATTTGGAAAGTAAGCTATTGAGTTATTTTGTTATGTTATACTTGCGATACTGTTTTTTAAAGAATATTAGCCAAGTTGAAGTTGATCCTCCTGTCCCCTTTAAATAAGTAGAAAGCTTGTCTAGGAGCTATGACTGGATACGACAATAGTGCAACGGATGGAGTTCAAACCTGCGACCTTTCAAATTTCAGACCTTTAATTGTTGGGCAATTATAGGCTATTATTTTATCATCAAACTGTAAATTCTACTCCATGTTGACATATTTATGGCCAATTTCATCAACGTAAAATAAGTCTTATCCGAGCGTAAAGATATTTTGACAGTTTGTATATGAAAAGCTGACAAAATTTCAAAACACTTGGATTTTACTTGTACGTTGGTGAAGTCGGAAGAAAAGTTTAGACATGATGAAGAAAATTAAGTTTCACAATTATCACCCTGTCAAGAGGAAAACCTCAACGTAAACTCTACCAATTACCATAATATTTAACTGTCCAATTTGTCTAGTCCATTAGAATTAAACACTTATAGTTTTTGCTGGTTTTTTGATTGTGACAAAAAGTATTGCAGTGAATCCGAGGCTCTACTTATTTATTGGTGTACGTAATCGTTTTTTCTTTAATCGCTCAGGGCTTTTTGCGACGTTTGTTTTCTTTGATGGTATAAGAACTTAGCACAGCCTTGTCCTTTCGAGTATACGATACAATCGGATCATTTTCATTTTAACTGTCACTATACTTTTTTTAAGGTAGATAGGTATTTGGGATGAAAGGCAAGGGACCTTTCCTTTCATTGTTAAAATTGATACTTTTTATCACTGGAAGGATAAGGCGGAAGATAGATCATAGTCATAATTAGATAGTTAAGAGAAAATAAAAGAAAATGAAAAAAATCCGAGAAAAACCGTGGGCAATCTTATCTTCCGAGATAGGATAAAGAGCATTCTTAATTTTCTAAGTCCTGGTCGTGGTTGCAAACTATCTCTGTGCCAAATTTCCTCAAAATCAGTCCACCGTTGGAGCCGTAAAGGTGTGACAGATTCAATTCCGCATTATACAAGGAGTAACAAAGGCTACATTTTATCCAGAAATAACAAGAATATCTTCGTTTTTTTTTTTAACTTAATTAGTTTAACGATATTTTTAATCTTTGAACCCAATCTTGGCGAAAAGCACAGAAATAACTTCCGGTGAAGATTACAGGAAATTAAGTGTTGTGTGTGTGTTTTGGAAAACCTTTAAAAAAGCTAGCCCGCATTGCGACAACAACTTATGTCAACAATCCTTGATCCGAATCCGGGAACTCGTCATCGGCAGTTGAACATTGTAGGGCAGATGAAAACACGTTATTAAGTATGAAAATGTGGTTGTTTTCAGTGGCTTCAGCGGCAGTCAAGCGAGCAGCCAAGCGGGATCCTTCAACGGTGGCGGCGCTTCAGGAGCTGCGTCGTCCGCGTCGGCCCTTGGAGGTGGTTTCAACGGCCCGTCGGGCAGCCAGAGCACCTCGTCTGCTTTCGGCTTTAATTCCCTGAACGGCTTTCAAAATGATCCCGTGAGTAGAGACCCTTACCCGTGGTACAGAAGACGGTCTACCACCCACACTTAAAGCAGTGTTATTTCAATATTGTTTTGACATTTCACACAATCATCAACTTAAGTACATTGCCACCAACTTATCTGTGCAGGTGGACAGATTTGGAACTAAGGCCGCTAATTTTTTTTAAAATATTATTCCGCTTGATTCCACTGTCCAAGTGTTCACGGTCTTTGGTGCTGTCAGTTCTTTCAAGTGCGAGCGCCGCCGTACAGACATGGACAGGAAAAACGATACTGTATTTTCATAAGAATTTCTTTATTGTCACTCTTTGTTATATTCTATACAGTTTTGTTTCTAAGATTACACTTTTTTTTTTAATTATTTTTGTCTTTGTAAATGTTTTTGTTATTTGTCCATGTTGTGTTTAAGTAATCACTACACTTAGCTAGTATACCCTATACTCAAATTAAGACTTTAGTATGTTTGTTAATGTATTATTGTAAGTGTTTGTAAGTAAACCTAATAAAATAAAATAAAATACAATAAACAAAATGAGAAAATTTCTCGAAAACATAAGTAAACAAATAAAGTAAGTAGCAGTAGTAAACTCTGCACTAGCGACCCCATCAACTGTACAGATAAGTTGGTGGATCTGTAAGTAACTTAAGGACATCATTGTGTGACATGCCAGAATAATATTGAAAAATTTACAGAGAGTAAAGAAAGGCCCACAGTAAAAATACTTTTTATTCTGGAAAATGCACGCTATAAAAAGTATTGCCACCGAACTTTCACACGGACGCAATAATTTGCTCAGAAATAAGTTAGAATACAGAATTTAGAGATTATGTTTGTAATTCCCGGGTAATAAAAGATGGGTTTATTTAATTCCGGAGAAGTAATGAACAAAAATTGCTTATATGCTTATATTGCTTATTAAATGAACAAAAATTGCTTATAGGTTTTGATCAACCATAGTACCTACTGATCACCTACTGTTGTAGGTAACAAATTTCAACAAATGTTATTTTGTCATCAAATTAAAATAAAATATGACATATTACCACCTTGCCCACATAGCCAGGTACCTATTTCATATTTAATTTATTCACTAATGAAAATAAATTATCTGACATATCCAATCTAAATTAGGATATCGTCAAATTTATTTACCTATCCATTAATGAAATATGATTATGTATGCATAACGAACCCAATGTCAAAGTAATTAAAATAATGTGAATGTAATTTCAACTTTTCAAATATACATTTAAACGTTTTATGAAAAGTAATTTTGCACAAACTGTAGACAAAAGTTTGCTGACTTTTAAATAGTGTACTTACTTAAATAAAAAGACATTATTTTATCAATAAATAATAATTATCATCGTATCATGGACATAATATAATAATTATCATATAAATGAATTTGTTGGTTTTCCTTTACCCACGCAAAAAAGTAAAGACGAAGCCATATTATTTATCACTAAGTATATTGTATCTCATTCGAAATCGTATCTTGTAGTTTACAAAAGTGAACTAAAGTTCAATGACACTATAGTTTTAAGCCAGTAACCAGTAGTACTAGTGAATCAGACATCAGACAATGTGCCACCTTATTAACTTGTACGTCAATTTAATGTTAAGGTCGCACTTTCATATCCTTGTTGAAGCAGGATCCAATTTGGTGTCACACCAGACTTTTTGTTTTTAAGAAATAAACTTTACTTTGACTTACGTGTCACTGAAGAGGATTATTTTATTTCAAGGGTGTACTATCTTATACAACTTTCGAAGCAGATCCGCTTTCTTTAACGTAGGTTTATATTAATACTAGATGATAAGGTTTTTATGTGTTTTTCTTGGGTATGAGCTATCTCCCAGCCAAATCGGTTCTTCGTTGTAACAAAGTAACAAATACCTATCAATCAATCCATCCATCCATATATCTATCCTCACAAACTTTCGTATTTATAATAATAGTTGGATCTTAGGTCAACCTGTGCACTAGTGGGTGTCGCGCTAGGAAAACTCAGGTTGTGTTCCTCGGAGCGTTCCAATATGCGCTGAGGGTGCCAATCGAGGGGGTTTTAGTGAGTAAAAACCCCCTAACCTGAGACTCTACCCCAGCACTGTTAGCATGGGCAGGAGATAAAAGTTTTATTCAAAATTCCCCGATTTTATCCACTGACAGGGGATAAAATTATCTTAATTCCTATGCTAAAGCATGGCGACAGAGGAGAAGGTGATGTATATTTCTATAAGTATATATATTTCCACCGCTGTGCCCATGCTCGACGGGTGGATAAAGCTAAGCGAGGGGATAAACGTTTTATCCTTTTCCCGTGGATAAAATTTCTCCCGCCCATGCTACCAGTGCAGGATTTCGGGTATCTTTTTCTCCCTCGTTAGAAAAAAAAGATCAATCTGCATTATTATTAGATTATATCTAGACATTAGACAATCATTAACCAATCGATATCATGTAAAATAATCGTTACTTAATATTATAAATAGTTACGTAATTCTTACAAAAACGGATAAAAATATAGCTAAATACTAGAATAGAATAGAATAGAAATATTTTTTATTCAAATAAACTTTTACAAGCACTTTTGAATCGTCAATGAATCTACCACTGGTTCGGAATGCCTTTCCTGCCGAGAAGAGCCAGTAAGAAACTCGGCGGTTGCTCTTTTCAAAAAAAAAATAAAAAATTTACAATTGTAATTGAACACAGGATAGTTATTACTGTCTTATGAATCACTGGAGCGAATTATATCCACGCTTTTTTATCATTTACATAGTCTTCAATTGTATAATATGCTTTTTTCATGAGAGCAGATTTAATTGATTTCTTAAACTTGTGTAGAGGCAAGTCTAAGATTGACTGTGGAATTTTATTGTAAAACGTCACGCCCATTCTCACAAATGTCTTTTGGACCCTCTTGAGGCGCAGCCCAGGAAACATGAGCCTATTTGGATTTCTACTTGGTCTATCGGACAAATCACTCTTTTTTTTGTAACTCAAAATGTTTTGTCTGACAAATATTATGTTGTTATAAATATATTGTGAAGCTAATGTAAGAATGCCTATCTCTTTAAATCTTTCTCGAAGGGAATCCCGCGGCCTCAAATTATAGATTGCGCGGATTGCCCTCTTCTGCAAAACAAAAATTTTTCCAATATCGGCTGCCTTACCCCATACTAAGATTCCATATGACATAATACTATGATTCCGTATGACATAATACTACTAATACAAGCTATTGCCTTCGACTTCGTAAAAAGTATCTGTTTTTCTAGGATAAGACGTAATCTAAGTCACTCTTTAACTCATGAAGCCTATGTTCCACTGCTGTATGATTGAAGGACAAACAAAAAAAGAAAACTTAGGCATCCCCCTTACCAGTTTAGGCATATCCCTTAGGCATTTTGGGAATATTAGTAGGGATATAACTTATAAAGATTGACTTTCATGTCCCTAATTTTTTTTTAACGAATTTTTATTTTTTCTATTCCAGGTTTCATTTGGAGACAGTTTCCTGGACATGAGGCATCGCGGCGTCCCGAATTTCCCGTTCCCTGACCTGGCGCGAAGACACAAGGCCCTGACTGAATCCGCCTTCAAATCCCTGCCCTTTGGGAACAACGACGACTTCCTGGCTCTACTAGTTTCTAATTAACACTAGATGCTAAGTAGGCTTACGATAACGACCATACATGTATAGTTCAATCCAAAGAAAGGCGCTGGACGCCGCATGACATACTAGCATTTTATAGAAGAAAGTATAAGTGGTCTAAGCTTACAACAGAAAATATATCGACGAACTACTACACACACTGCACTCCTAGTACAAGCTTTTCGCTTATTTGGAGGGGAGAGGAGAATATAAGTCAAGTTCAGCTTGGCTAATATTCTTTTCTTTTTAAAAAAAACTATAACGACGTTTTATGGAAGACAATCTCAGTGATCTATGCTTAAAACAAAAAAAAAATAACAGCAAACTATTTAAAAGAGTTTTATAGAACCAAATTTCAGCGGTCTACATTTACAACACCAAAATAACGGATATTGAAATTTAGCGATATTTCATATATGTATTACTATACTATTTTTATTGAATTTTGTTTAGGTTTAGGGATCTAGAACGAACCTAATTAATTTGTAAAATGGAACAGCCAAAAATCGGTCTTCGATCGCAATAATAATTACACATATGAGAAGAGTAGACAGATGTAAAATCTGACCTTTTTTAATGAATAAAGCAGTGAATAGGCAGTAAATTTAAATACAAAACTCATTTATGACGAATATTTAACGAGAGAAACTCTTGTTCATTGTGATTTTGTTACGGTACCATATACCAAGTTTTTTCACTAACAACTTTGTCAATTTGAAACGAACATTTTCGACTGAAACACTATTTATTAAGTAGATTTATTTAATTATTTAAATCATTAAATAATATACTTCGAAAGGCTTTTATTATTATTTTCACGTTAATTTTAATGTTTATTAATTTATTTAATTTTACCCGACTGCGCCAGATAGTGCTAGGAGGTGAAACAAGAGGTGAAAGGATGTTCATGACGGAAAGGAAAAATTCTTTTTGTTTTTGAACGTCTTTCTTGTATTCCAGTATTCTATGGGTTTGGTCATATCTGCCCTTTTAAGGAAAAGGAAAGGGGATTATTAGCAATATTTAATACAACTGATATTAAAAAAAAAGTCAAACGACTCGTGAAGGATTCGAACCTCCGCCCTCCGATGAATTGATCATAGTTTCTTAAGGTATCGGCGCTCTAACCTGCTGAGCTAACGAGCCTTTCGCGAGTCCTGGCCAATTTCGCAACACTACTTATACGATACTAAAAATATTATGTAAAAATTGGTATAGAGCTGTGCAGCTATGCTGAGCTGAAAGCTGTGATTTCCACACTAGAATTCCCTGTATCCCCGTTGACCCTGTTGTTCCCCGCATCCCTGTTTTTGTTGTTGTTGTTGTTGTTGTGTGATTTGGCTATGAGATACTAATACTAGATACTAGAATGTATTATATAAGACTGACTCAAGGATGCAAGCTTCGTAGCTTGCATCAGTCAGTCTTATAATACATTTCATCCAGACTCCTTCCTAACAGCTGCTTTGCTCGTGCATTCAAGAAAGGGGAGATCCACCATAGCTCCCCGAATCCCGATTAAATTAATTCAAACCTTCAATGGATAAAAAATGCCTATCGTCGTTAATAGCCACTGAGTTACGGAATCAGGGCTGGTCTGGATCTCACGGACGATCTGCCACGAGCTACTGTTGTAGCATTATTATTATTGGCGGATCGTCCATCATCTAGTTCTATGTAGTACGAGTATATTAAAATTACCGATTCTTCTTGTTACCAGCGCAACGTTGAAGCGTAAACGTTATTCTTCTCTGACACTTAATTGCAATGGATAAACTACAGGCACTAAACCAAACACGAATGACGCGACATGAATATTGCTTTTCTTTACAAAAAGGCGCTTGAGTTTTGGTAGTAGGTACAAAAGTCAAAAATGTAATTATTTTGCCAACGCCGTTTTTTTTTCACCTAAAATACCAAATAAGTACCTAAATACATAGAACAATCTTCTTCATCTCTTCTGGATTAATACTAGTGATGTCTTTTTTAGAAAAAATAGGTGCGGGGGTACATTTCAATCAAATGTCATGAGAATAAACCATTTTGTAAAAATAATTGAAAAGAAAAACAGAAATAAATCCACAAAGTCGATGTCTATTGTCGGACTTCATTTTATTGAAAAATATTTTAAACTAACTGTTAATTTTTAAACCCTTTTCTCAAATGAATGTTAATACGATTAACACTTTATTTGCTATCAAAAAACTGGCGTTGCAGCAAACTATCTTTACATTACTAAACCTTGAAATGAGTGCCTATTTTTGACAACAAAAAAATTTTAGCGCTCATTTAAATAACGTTATACGGCTTTGCTCGTGCCATCTATGATCGATTTTTCAGTTGTTTCCATAAAGTTTTCTCTGTTTTTTTTTGGCGATCAAAATTTAAAAAAAATATATTCAAATCGGTCAAGCCGTTTTGAGTCTTAGCCAGACTAATGAACAGCAATTGATTTTTATATATTAGAATAACAAGAAGATCAATGCATATATTGTCTTAAATATCCCTTTTTTTACCTGGAAACTCATCAGAAATTTCCAATGTAATTACATTGTTATCATTTCTATACAATTTCCATAGCATTTCAGAATATTCACACGTTGCATAGTAAACAATAGTCAAGACCGATGACAAGCCGATGACGTATGACTTTTCATTGATTCTTCTTTTGAATGATCCTTTACGAAGATCCTGTTTCGGGACAAACCGATTAGTCATACAAACATCCAAGTCGAGCGTAGATTACAAATGACCCTTAAATTGAATAAATTGAATTGAAGTCCACAAAGGTTTATGAGGGTTTATCCGAAGTTACTTCTGGTTTCGCATACGAAAATTGAATTTAAAACAATCATCGGTAACATATGGACCTCCCTGGCGCAGTGTTGATCGCTGTGGTCTTATAACTGGGAGGTCTCGGGTTCGATTCCCGACAGGGGCAATTTGGGAATTTATAATATTTGAATTGTCTCTGGTCTGGTGGGAGGCTTTGGCCGTGGTGATTTCGCGTTCCGGCACGATGGCATGTAGAAACCGATTAGAGGTATGGGTTGAAGTACACTGCCATACCCGTTCCAAGTTAACCGGCTACCATCTTAAACTACATTGCCACTTACCATTAGGTGAGATTGCAGTCAAGGACTATCTTGTCATTGAATAAAAAAAGACGTGTGGCACTCGGGGACTGCCGCGGTAAAGCTATTGCACAGCATTTTTTATCAACGCCATCTAGCGGCTCACCGTAGAGGAGTCCCGTGTCAGGTTATTTTCGTTACGGAATTTCTGGATTCGATCTCCACGCTGGCCCGCGATAGAAGCTATGCAATAGCTTAAAAATCTTTGTTCTTACTCGTCTCTGTTCAAATAGGACTAAAAAATGTGTCTACTTTCATAAACTAGCAAGGCAGGCATCAAGTATGTCAGTTAGCTTAGTATATGACCACAGCACTCTCCAATAGTCCAACTGCCTCGTTGATCTAGTGGTTAACATGATCGACTGCGGATGAAGAGACCCCGGGTTCGATTCACGAATCGGACCGAAAAATGCATTGGGTTTTTTGTCAAGAAGTTCTCAGTAATTGAATACAGAATGAAGTTTGATTCTGAGTATGCAATATATAAACAATAAATTCAATGAATATAGACAATTATCTGAACGTAATGTACGTAACGTGACTGTAAATAATATTTTAACCGACAATCTTTACACAATGAAATATAAATTTAAAGTCTTTTGCTATAACGTTTATTTTAGCTAATCATTGAAACAGAATAACAATGATGATAAAGTGGATTTAAACACAAACAAATCAATTCCGAGGAAAGCGAGCGTTGCTCAAAATATAACTTATTCTGGCAAACACTAATAAATAAGTATTCACGGCAAACTAGATAGGAATAAATGGAAATTTATTCTCATATATAACACAATATTCGGCCAAGAAAACGTTTATAGAAGTCAGACAGTCAAGCTTAATCAGTCGCCGGGTGCCTTCGTGTATTATTAATAAGTTTAGCATTTAGCAAAATAAAATGGCACAAGGACGATGCCTGTTTTTGCTAACAACAGTTTTTTGTTCTGTGTCGTGCGTAAAAATTTTTCCTTTGGAGGGTGCACCTGTGACACTGGCCAGTGGATTCAATGTCAAACCGTCTCCTGTTGTACCACTAGAGTTTAATACCGTCGATTCAGTTGCTGAGACACCTATTTTACCCCCTCAAATAGCAGCCACCTCTGATACGAAGACAGAAAATCCGTCATTAGCAAAATTGCAATCAGCTACGGACGTTCCAACTAAACCTTATACTATCATTCCGGTTACTCTGACAATAACAACTATACCACAAATAGTTCCTGTGAAACTTGAACCAGAAATTCCTGAAGAAACGATAACGATGGATGTTATCGCACCAACTAGTGTTGTAAAAATGTCTACTTTACAAACGATTGAAGTTCCTGAAATTGATCTACTTCCACCCAAGGTATCTTAATTTGAATTAATAATGCACATATTTTCGCTTGGATTAGTGGCATATTGTTACATTGAGGTCAACGAATGATTGTTTCTAATGTGTAAATAAAAAAATGAATAATTCGAAAGAATAAATACTGCAATTATTGTAATACGATCTTATCTTTTCAGAAACAGTGACTTCGAACACTTTGACAACATTTGAGAAATACTCCTACTTTAATAACATACAATATTAAAACCAATCCATCATGATGAACAACTTACGGAGTACTTTACTCAATTATATCTGATGACTTCCAAAATTATTTACTCGACCTTAATATGTAGATACACTGTAGATACAAAGGTGTGCAGTTGTTATTCTTTGTAAGTACGAGATACGTAGGACTTCCCATAAGACTGGACAAACCACTCTTAAAGGCCAATTACATTACACGAACACCTATTACTTATCCATTTAACTAAGAAAGATTATTTGAGTAAAGTGATTTATCGCTTAAGAACATAAGTCCGAATTAAAAGAAATCAAACTTGAAAGATGGGCATAAAGCTGCAAAAGGAAAAAAAAACTGCCAAAACAACAACTCAGAGCCAAAATGAACCTATGAATCAAGGAAGCTGCAAGCTTTGAACCTGAAATTGTTACACAATCAAATAAGAAGAAAAGCATATAATAATATGATCGTGGATATAAAAAAGACTGCGCGGGAAATTTCTTCCTCAGAGATAAGCTATCCTATAGCCATAGGTGTTTATGATTTAGCTTACAGAATACATAAATGAATAAATAAAAATATAGTGAAAATGCTTTGTTATTTTATTCTCAGTCATATGAGAAGACGTGTAATTTTAATAGCAAAGTATTTCTACAGAGCTGGTTATTTTTATTGCTATTGTATATGTACTCGTATTTTTGTTATTTTGTTGTTTGACTTGTGGTAGTCATTTAAATAGTAGATAACTCTTTGTTTACCTAATACCTACTTAATGTATTAATGTTTTAGATCATAAATTAATATTTAGAGCTTCAGGAGTCCCCAAGAACGTGATCTTAATTTAATTACAGGTTACCAACTTTTATTTGTTATTTTTTCCTCCCATTATTTTTAAAGAAGTTACTAAGGCGGAGCTACAGACAAGGTCACTGCAAGTTAATAATCTTGTTAAGGTTAAATAAGCATATGTCCTTGAACCGGTTTTTTACCGGTTGGCATTTAGTGTTGTTGTACATTAAATACCAACATTAAAAAAGAAATAGCTCACAAAAATATAAACAATTCTTACTACACATGACAAAGCTAACAGGAAGCAAGGAAAACTACATAAATCTAGTTCTAGCACCACGCTTAGCCATTCTGTTAGCCAAGTTTTGGAAACTTATTAATCAAATATACGAGTAGGTACATATTATTATCAATACTTATAAAAATAGTATAATTGTGTGATTAACTGACTAAGAGATAACCCATAACCTAAATTGGCGTTCTAATAATGTTAAGTTTGGTGGATATTTTAAACATTCCTTTAGTTGAGTTGAAAGTAGTAGAATAAGAAATTCCACCCTAAAAGGGGTGAAAAAAGACCTAAATATCGGCATTGGCATTTATAACGATAAGACTATAGTCCTTGGAGCGCTACAATAACACAACAGATACAAACTTATAGCACCCGCCTTTTTTGTGAACGTGGTTCCAAAAACGTTTCAACTTTGCATTTGTAAGTCCTGTGACACGTAAACCTATCACCCGATAGGTTTATGTGACCACGTAGGTCACATAAACCTATCGCACAGATATAAGCTTGAAGCTGCATTGCATTGTAAATACTACATCACGATATTGAATGTGTTACAGTACGCTTAGAGTACCTATTAATTTGATTAATAACTCAAAGATTACACGTAATTATGAATCTTCCTCCGTTTACTTCCTTATTATAAGGCATGTTTCCTTATTTTAAGGCCAAATTGCATTGGGCCAGCATGGCAGACTATGGCCTAAAACCCTTCTCTGAGAGGAGACCTGTGCGGTAGTGGGTCGTTCAAGGATTGCTCATGATGATCATGAATTGATGATCCCCATGACATTTTCTAAGTAAATAATGGATTTAAGTGAATAATAATAAAATTCAGATGAAGCAAATAGGAAACCAGTTTGAGGTGTAAAATTTCGTAAAGCAGATGACATTTTAGGTAATAAATTAATCAATCTTAGAATAAAACAGGTCAATTATCATAAATACCCATAATATCAATTCACAAATAATTTATTCCAAATCAATTATTGATTCCATCCTCAAGGTTTATGTAGACATTATTTTCCTGAAGGACCAGAATTTGAAACTTGTCAGTCTTCGTGATTTAGGTTGGCAAATCTTAGCATCAATATCAAAGAGTTAGAATCCGTAAAAAATGTTGTTTCTTCTTATTTTAGAAACAATGGGTAAAGTTCCTAAATGGGTTCTATAAAAGTGAATAAAAAAATGCATCGGAAGATAAGAAAATGATACTGAATAAAAATGTTGTGAGCTTGTCGAAAAGAAGTTATTTTATGATGTCATATTATGTGCAGACTCGGAAGAGATCACGGCAGATCGTGATATTAAAATACTTCAAAAATGTATAAATAAAGCTTCGAATAAATATCCGGAGTCACTCAATCGCGATGTATTTAATAGGAAGACTTATTGCAATTTTTGTATTATTACAGTGTATCTTCTTTACAAATGAAAGTGTTGTCAATACAAAGTTAAGTAACGCAAAAGTAGTTCTTGTGTCACCAATACTGGCTGCAAATAAAAACCCTAGGGCAAGGGTAGTGGAAACCGCGAAGGATTTTCCTATTGTAAGATTAATATCTACAGATAAGGCTATGTTCAGATGGCTGAATTGCGACGCGCGTTTTCAAATCGCGCGCTTAGACATCCTAATATATACCTAGCAACCGTTCACATGCGCGCGCGTTAACGCGCGTCAGCGAGCGTCAACGCGGCGCTCAGAGAAAAAGTTTCTAGACGCAGACAATCGCGCGTTGACTCGCGCTTTGATATTAATGTAATGTCCGTTTGCTGTTCAGTTGAGCGCGCGCTTTCATCGCGATCGCATGTAATTTTGTTAATTTTCGTAATTATATTTTGAGTTGAAGCAAATTGTCGAATGACTTTGTAGACATTCTAAAGTAATTAAAGAATTTAGATTCATGGTCTCTTAGATTCGGATATAGTGTCGCAAACAAACTGGGTCTATTTTTCAAAATTGGATGAACCCAATGTGTACGTTTTCTTTTTTTATATTTTTCTTTATAATATAACCACAAAATAATAGCCTTTTCCACGTCCATTTTCTACGTTCTACCGAACTAGACTGACGAGTACTCTCGCAACGCGCATTAGCGCTCATCATCTGAACTCTCTTCAAATTTGATCGCGCGTTGACGCGCGTTAACGCGCGTTACATGTGAACATAGCCTAATAGCACAAAGGCTAAGAAGCCTGAGCGAATGGTGGAGCCACAACCTATTTATGTCGAAGTAAGGCTATGTTCACATGTAACGCGCGTTAACGCGCGTCAACGCGCGATCATATTTGAAGAGAGTTCAGATGATGTGCGCTAATGCGCGTTGCGAGAGTACTCGTCAGTCTAGTTCGGTACCTATATTCCAAATTGGTGGCCTTTTTTCTACTTTATCGATTAGTAAGTCGATGTCAATATCTTCAATTTCACTCATTTTAAATGCGAAAACAAAATATAATTACGAAAATTAACAAAATTACATGCGATCGCGATGAAAGCGCACGCTCAACTGAACAGCAAACGGACATTACATTAATATCAAAGCGCGAGTCAACGCGCGATTGTCTGCGTCTAGAAACTTTTTCTCTGAGCGCCGCGTTGACGCTCGCTGACGCGCGTTAACGCGCGCGCATGTGAACGGTTGCTAGGTATATATTAGGATGTCTAAGCGCGCGATTTGAAAACGCGCGTCGCAATTCAGCCATCTGAACATAGCCTTAGTCAGAATGTAATCATAATGTTATACAGTTAAGTACTATACAGATCTGACGCAGCGCGTTGGACCGAAACGGAGCGCAAATATATATATTTTTTTTCAATTTTTTTTTTTAAAGAATATAAGCCAAGCTGAACTTGACTTATATTCTCCTCTCCCCTCCAAATAAGCAAGAAGCTTGCGCTAGGCATGGATACGACAATAGTACAACGCATGAGGCTCGAACCTACGACCTTTCAGTTTTCAATCCGCGCTTTTAACAGTTGGGCTATTGAGACTTCATTTACGTGTACTATTAAAACAGCTGTAGATTGCGGAAAAGCTGCAACTATCACTTCTACAGTTTCAATTATGGTGATTGGATTAATTTGTTGCATTCTTGGTGAAATAATGCATATTAGCCAATTCCAACAGAGTGTCAACCAATCAGAGAAGATTGCGAACGTCACAACTCACGGTGTAGTAATAATAATTATTTTAAGACAGCCCCGCTGAATCGTAGCAGTTGCAAAACACCGGCACCCTTTTGTCTACAGCTGCAAAATGCGCGCTGCTTTGTGACACGGCGTGCTGACTTCAGATCTGAATCGTACTTTGATAAATTTTCCTACAGACTAGGTTGATTTTCATAAACGAATATAAAATATTGTCTGCGTTTGAGGTTTTTTGCCAAATTCAAATGAGTGCTTTATAATTTGTGTAATTTTACAATCTGCGTACCTATGCAATAAAAACTAAATTAGAAACTGATGTTTGAGGAAAACCTGATTTATTTTCGGAGACCAACAGACCAAAGCGATAATCAAGCTGATAATAAATTATAACAATATGTACTTATTCATCCGAAAGACCCACACCTGTACAAAAATGGACTCTTGCAATCTCGCATGATTTTTATTTTTTTTATTGAATGACAAGATAGTCCCTTGACTGCGATCTCACCTGACCGTAAATGACGATGCAGTCTAAGATGGTAGCGGGCTAGCTTGGAAGGGTGTGGCAGTACATTCAACCCATAAGCACCCCCAAATCTGTTTCTACCCACCATCGTACTGGAATGCTAAATCGCTTGGCAGCACGTCAGGTTGGTAACTAAGCACGGCCAAAGCCCCACCAGACAGTCGCCAAAGAACATTGTCTTTGGCGACTGTCTGGTGCCAGCCCAACAGCATGCTGACCGCGCTGGCGGGACGGCTCGACTGTGTCTACATGAACCACTGTTGTCAGCTGCACATTGCACACAGGGACTGAGATAAGTGGGGCTCATTTTGAATTTTAATAATGACGTTACTAGATTTATTTACTTACTGACTGATTTAA
This sequence comes from Hipparchia semele, assembly GCA_933228805.2. Classification (NCBI taxonomy): domain Eukaryota; kingdom Metazoa; phylum Arthropoda; class Insecta; order Lepidoptera; family Nymphalidae; genus Hipparchia; species Hipparchia semele. The sequence continues at coordinate 12,818,797 of OW121710.1, read as the reverse complement.
CTTAGTTTTATGAATGACATTATGAATTTTAATAATAACGTAACTAGATTTTTAAAAATTTTTTTTTTTTTTTATTAATTTGATGTAGGTAATATTGTCATTGTTGAGTGTAATAATTATTTTTGAATTTTTGTAATGTGGCTATAAATGTATATTATATGTATAATTGAATTTGTGAAATGTAAATGTATATGAGTCTTAGTTACTTGAAATAAATGATTTATTATTATTATTATTATTATTGTCTCTTTCATGTCAAACGACTCTTAGCAAGTTTTTTGAGTTCGTCCGTCTGTCTGTTCCCTGGTACAGTCACCAATTTATCACCTTTAGACACTAATGTAAAGAGTTTTTTTTAAAGAAAATAAATAATTAATATGACTGACACGTAGTTACTTACTTTTTGGTCATCCATGGATACAAATATCACTAGAGCATGTTCCTCGACGTGAAGGTGTTGAAAGTTCAACTCCTTTCTTGACTCCTCAAGAAAGAAGTTGAAAGTTTTTTATTTTTAGTTGAAAAACAATTTATTTACTAATATGAGATTACAAAGTTTTAACAATCGTGTTAATAAACAATAATATTGTTTATTATTCACACAACAATTAATAACATGCAATGTAATAAAATTGCAATAATTTATTAGGTACTTACAATTTTATTACAGAAACTTGAAGATCAAATTAACGTACGGAGAAGACATTCCGGTTCATAATTTGTTTACACGTGCTCTTTGCGCCTCTACCTTTGTACAGAAGTGAGTAAACTTTTCCTTATGTGCAAGATTAATTTGGATGTAGATAAAAAAGACGTGTGGCACTCGGGGACTGCCGCGGTAAAGCTATTGCATAGCATTTTTTATCAACGCCATCTAGCTTTGAGAGGGGTCCCGTGTCAGGTTATTTTCGTTACGGAATTTCTGGATTCGGTCTCCACGCTCAAGGCCCGCGATAGAAGCTATGCAATAGCTTAAAAATCTATAGGTAGGCTATAGATGTATTGTATCATTTATAACCGCCTTCCAAAAAAAGAGAAGGTTCTCAATGTGTCGGAAATGGAATCTTCTTTTTTTTTGTAAGTATGTTCCCCGATTACTCGAAAACGCCTGGACCGATTTGGAAAATACTTTTTTTGCTTGAAAGGGTATACTTCCCAAGCTTTTTTGGAAGTCAGTTAAAAACTACAATCCATATTATTATCCAATTTAGAAAATTTTAATCTTTATTTATATGTACCTAAATAGCTTTTGCCAACGACTTTTTCCTGGTCGCTCTGCTTGTCCTCAACTGTACTATATAGGTACATAAAAACTTCATCAAAATCAGTTAAACCGTTCTCACGATGTCATCAAAAAATCCGCTCCATACAAAATTAATTTTCTTGTTAAATTTTTTTCATATATTTTTTCGATATTTTATTTTAAGGTGAATGTGCACAAGTCGACTTCCATACATTTTTGAGTATTTTTCTTTTGGGTTATTCTTGAAATATATACATTTTTTATTTTATTTCATTTGTTTTATCATTTCTTTAGGGCTTTCTACAATCGCCAAGTTCATGTCAGGTAAATATTTATATTATTTTTATAATATAAAACCGCATTAAAAAAGGTCTAAATTTACGTATGTATGCGTGAGAATTTACATTTGGTTGGTACCTGTTGAGCGCCATCTATCCCTATAGTATAAAATTACTTCGTGCGTATGGAAAGTTAAAATTTGAGCACGAGGATAAAGGATCTTTTCGAAGTTCTGTGTAGGTATAAGTTCAAAAGTGATTCGATTTCCATACTAATTTATTTTTCCATTTATGGACATCTAGGGCATAATTTCGTATTGAAATACATCCGTTGGCATTTTTTAGATCTTTTTTTGTGTTAAAATATATTTATCTGAAGAAAGGGCTAAATGAGATCGAAATTTTTACTGATTTTTGTCAATGTATGAGTGGACGGCGATAGCGCTGCTCGCATGAAAGTAGATGCTGCGTTGCCAGTTTGCTGAATGTAAAGTGGCAAGCGACGTTGCCGCTCTTAGTTTTGCGTTTGACACAAATTAAAATACTTTTAGTTTACGATGCTCCCGGTCAGGTAATGCCAACGGTATGAATTTTCACAAGAATTTAGGGAAAATATTCCCTACAAATTTGAAAATATGAAGTATATCGCGGTATTACATTAAGACTATTATAATGATAAATAAACTTGCTTTTAATAGCCTATTTAGCAGTAGTAAAAGTTTTTGATAGGTTTTACCAAAACCAATATATACGTCAGCTTATGTATATTACTCATTATTTCATTAATACAGACTTTAAATAATACTTATGTATTAAAATAATTATTCGTTTTATGAGCTCAGGATGTATGGCGCAATAATAAATTTCTAGGTAAAAACTATTTAGAGATGGCAACCCCTTTATTGTGACGCAGAGTGTTCTGTGGGAGTGTCTCTGTGGTCTGACGTATGTGATAAAGTTTGAGTATTTTTTTGTGCTGTGTTGTTTCCTTTCATTTCGTTTATCCCATCCAATGAAAATAAATTATGGAGCCACGAACTTCACGCAAAGATTATCTAAATTACCAATATTCTGGCCCCCGGAAAAGTTTCAAACGAGTTCTTGGACAAATGAAACGATATCACGAAGAAAGCAAAAGGTAAGTACATACACGAACCTTATAATTGCACTTCGAATAGGTACTTACATAAATGCTTACATCAAAAATTATTTTGCTAAATTTCTGTAATTGATCTAGTTACCTGCTATAACTTTTGAAAACATAACCTCTTATTTGCAGTCGTACTAAAGTATGGTGCAATAAAAGAAAACAGATAACAATCCTACCGTTCCTGTAAGAAAGGCGAACCCACGAATAGAAATTATTGGTTGTTTGTTCATTAAAATTACATTACATCTATTCATATAATAACAGATTGGATAATACTGTGAAAACTTATAGTAAAATTAAAAAAAAATATCACACTGAAGCAAATTTTACACAAAATAAACAAGGAAAAAGTGAACAAGAGCCATCTACATCAAGATCTCTGGACATAAATTGGCCTATGATCAATCCAAGCGTCAATAGTCATGAGTTGACTGTTGAAATTGTACAACCTGATAATTTGCATGGCCTAAGCTTTCCTGAGCTCTCACATAGCATGTTTTGATCTAGAAGGCAACTGAGAATATAATAGTATTTTGCTTTGTTCCAGATATGTAAACAAAAAGCGACAACACCCTGCCATAATCATGTGAAGAGCATTCTATATAAAACCAATGTTCTGACTTCTGATCAATGACATGGCATAAGGCCAATACAATGAATCAGTAGCAAGAACATTGTTCATAGAAAAAATGAAAAAAAAAAAGCTGTGCGACCAGCAGGGCTCTTCATTGATGAAGAGTTTGGCATTTTAGGAGCTAGCCCTGATGGTGTGTGGTACTAGTTGATTACAAATCATTGTTTTTGAATATATCCAAGTATTCTATGAAAACACTGTTTATTGATTTTAGTAGAATGTTTTATGATTAGCCTAGAGGTTAGTCTCCTATTCCGGGGGTCGCAGGTTCGATCCCAGGCACGCACTTACCTCTGGCTTTACTAAGTGTGTTTAATAAATTAAAATATCACAACGGTGAAGGAAACATCGTGAGGAAACCTGCCCACCTGAGAGTTCTCAAAGGTGTGTGAAGTCTGCCAATTTGCATTGGGCCAGCGTGGTGGACTATGGCTTGTAACCCTTCTCTGAGAGGTGACCTGCGCTGAGTAGCGCAGTGCTATGATGCATCACTAATCAATGATGATGATGATATCGACCGTAGCAATTAACATAGTCGCATGTGAAAAACCACTACTCCAGGGCACGGCCGCTCAAAGCTTCAAATATGTGAAAAGTGAAAAACAGTCAACATATCCAACCCTTGCACTTGCAAAAACCAAAGATGGTTGGTTGATTCCAAAAGTTTCACAATTGGTGGGGGCATTGCTATCCCCATTCTAAGACCCTTAATGCAACAAAACGAAAATCGCCAAAATGTAGATCCGACACTGTTAATTGCTACGGTCGATATGTTACGTCGATGGATTACTGATCATGATGATGATGGAATGTTTTTATTTTCATAGGTACAAATAGTAATAATAGTTTTTATTACAGGTCCGGGGCCAAGTGCGGGTTACAAAAATGAACAAATGTTACTTTGTTGGATATATTTCACCAACATACAACATCATTATTTTGGAAATAGAATGCAATGTAGTTTTTATTGGTAACATGATACCGAAACTAGTGAAATTTTATAAATATAGTATTGCCTGAAGTTGTACTTCGAAGAGTCAGCAATAATCAAAGATGCTTAGATATTTCCTTGTACTACTTAAAATCAATAAAAATATTTGAAAAACGTCTCTGCTTTTAATTAAATTATTTAATAATCATATAAAAATATGTATATATATATAATTGCGAAAGTGTGTTTGTTTGTTGGTTTGTCATTCAATCACGTCGCAACAGAACTGCGAATCTTTTGCATAAATATAGTTGACGACTAGCCTAATCACGAACTTTTTTAACTTTCGAATAGTAAAGGTGAAGTTAACGTCAAAACGCAGTTTTGTATGAAAACGCACGTAACGCGCTAAAATCGGTAGCACGAAGCAACTGCAACTACGTAAAGTTAAACTTGACGCAGCTGTGACGTCACTCTCCGGTTTCGTCACGTTTTTCTCGAAGAAATTCAAAAATCGGTAGCACAAACCTTTTTTTGACGTTTGGTTTCGAGAATTACGAAAGCTGGCTATCGAGAATTACCGAATTATAGCTCACTGAACTTTTTGAAGTGAGTGAACTTACGTCGTCATCAAATGTGTTGTTTTTGTGGATTTTTCTTACTAAAAACGTTTTAAAATAATGTTGAGTGTGTCTAGGAATCACTTCAAAAATGATTCAAGACTATAAGACGAACAATAAATAATGAAAGAATATAAATGCCTACACGTAATAGTCTAGGCAAGACGGATATTCAATTCATCGACGTCTGCGACTTAAAACTAAAAGTTTTGATCCAGTCAAAGAATAAGTGTAGGATTGTAACAAAGCAAGTAAGTACCTAATAAACAAAATAATATTATTAATAATATTATAACTTCATACGTGTTAGCATTTTAGTACCTAAACCTATAACATTTCATATCATTAATATATCATCTTAAATAGTCAATGCTTATGTAAAGATATATTATATTTACTATCATTTTCAATACACACAAGTTTTAACAAAAATAAGAAAATAAACTCAAATCAAATTTGCCGCGTAAAATTTGCCGCGTTTGATTTTTATGTAGGACCAATGGGCAAATAAATGGGCGAATGGCAATGACAATTGACAATTGATATTAAAAACATATTAGCGTAAACAATTAGTGTTGAGTAAATAAAATTATGTGTTGTTAAAACTTAGATTTACAGTTTATTTAGGACAAAAGTGTTTCGGAGTGCTAAGATACAAAAAAGAGTTGTTGCATTGCAGCCTTAAAACTTGCTCAAAGAATGATACCTAATATCTAAGGAATTAGTTATTTCGAGTGTTTTTCTCTATGAGGATATTATGAGGTTTTTTTCTATGTTGAATAAACATAACACCTTTGTAATTTCATCATGAAATTAAGTAGGTACCTACATCAATCAGTGAACAATATAATATGTGTACCTACATTGCCATTTTGAGGTTAGAAGTTAGATGCATTGCAAGTGTTAAGTCTTAGTATACCTACCAAGTTTATTGAGCATAACTATAACTATTGATTCCATATTGCCCCCTAAACAGACTAATAACTATTTCCATTCAAACTAATAATACTTTAATTGAACAATTGAATACTTAAGTTTTTAAAAACTTGACTGGACATACTTAAAATACTTACCTAATTTACATTTTAATATTTCAGATGGAGAAAGGTTTTGTAAACTTCAATAAATACAAAATGGACTTTCAACAAAAGACCACAAAAATAATAATAGACCATATTCAAGAATGTGATAAGCACAACTAACTAGTCTCAATCAAGAAGCAGAAAGTTATTATTTCATGGCCCATAGGTATGTACATAAAACTCCTGGAAGATTGTTTTTGAATCATTGTAGGTGTTCATTATCTTCATCAAACAAATCACAATGTATTCACTGTGTATATAGGCCTCTTTTGGGTAGCACCAATGTTGCTTAATAGTTACTAAGTATGTATTGTATAAATTTCATTTCATATACCTAATATAAATTCTATTTATTCAAATTCTTTTTTTTAATAAATTACTTATAATTACTACTTCCATGTCATTTTCATTTGGTTCAGTGGTTAAGTTCAATTAGATGTTAGTTAGGTGTAAAAGGGTCACAGGGAGAGTTATTTTCATATTTATAATACCTATTACTGAAAAAATATTTTATTTTCAGATTGACCATGATGCATCATGAATTACATATACAATACATTACAAAAGCCATCCCGGCTTGATAGCAGGCTGAATTTCAAATTTATGAAGACCCGGCAAGGAATTCGATTGAATCAAATCATTGCTAATTTAATATTTTATATTAGGAAGTTTCATATCATGTTGAAGTAGCTTTTTGTGGATAAATGATACCTATTGTTATAGTTAAGACATATTAGAATAATAATATAAAATAAAACCAAGAATAGAAAAATTGCTTTTATTACACTTAGTTTTAAATAAAAATAGGGTTTTTTCTTATAGAATTCTCAAAAAGCCCTGAAGGTCCTAAGTAGTATGGTAGTAGGTACACATAGAAAGTCTTAACTTATAGTGGCATTCTTGCCACAGCTTAAATGGGCACTTTTGATTGGAGACCAAGGTTTAGGTAGGTCGTGTTAATTGTGGTGGTAGCCTTCAGACTAGGTCCATGACTCACTGGGGTATAGTGTGTTCCACTCTTGATCATCTAGAAACAAAAATATTAGGTTATCTCAAGTTTTTATACTAAAAAAAATATATATTGGGGTTAATTGATGCCTCTCTTAGGTAGGTACATTACTTTAAAGTACAACTTGATTAGGTGCTGCCTTTCAATATTTTTCAATCACATCAAATAAAGTATCTATCTACTTATGATTATATCAATGATAAATTATGGTTTATAAGTATCACTATAATTTCATTAATAGTATTTTAGGTTTTAACCCAACTAGTCTTTTACCTATATCAACCTAGCCAGCGCAAAAACAAACACCCGTGGGTCGCGACGCGATCGTCGGCGGACAGCCTATAGGATGTCTAATATTATGTATTCCAACGTTTATTCAACATAACATAGGTTCATTTTAAGATTTTAATTGGATAGAATATTATATTTTATACTTACATTATCCATAAAATAGACCATTGGTATTGCATATTCTTGATGGTAAGTTTGCCTCAGCGCCTGGCTTTACAACAGACAGGCGACCTCAGTAAAACACTAATAAAGCTGCTATTGTATAATATTTATATATATAACGGACACAATTAAAAAATGACGACTAATTAATAAATTAAAATACCTACATAGGTACTTATTCAATGATTTAAAGATAATGGATTATGGAATGTTAGGTTAGACATAATTTTATAAACATGACAGTTCAAAAACATAGGTAGGTAGGTACGTTAAAAATACAAATTCAAATTATTTAAATTGAATTCGGTTTTATTGGCTATTTTATTAAAAATCATACATAAAAAGATAAAAATATTAATAATTTAGCTAAAAATATAATTATTATGATGTAGTGTTTGAAAATTTTCGAAATTATTTTTCTATATACGAAATTATACAATTATACAAGTATTTAATTTTTGAACGTGCAGCAGACTGCGTTAAGTAATCGTATCGAGTGACGAGAGTTAATTTTAATGATTCGTGCTACCAAAATTCTGCGTTATCGTATCGTCATCGTCACTCGATACGATAACGTAACGCGGAATTCAAAAAGTTCGTGATTAGGCTACTACGGCTATTGTCTATCTCAGTGGCTATCGAAAGTTTCTTACTAAGAACTGTCAAACCTGCATCTTGTTTCACGAAATTTGGGTTTGAAAGTTCAAGTTAGCAACTTTCCAATTTTCCATAGCCACTAAAAATTTCAAATAAAGATTGACGAAGTTCCTGGTGTAATGGTAAATGATGTGTTCTTATGAAAGGAAGGTCCCGGGTTCGATTCGCGGCAGGGAGGAATTTTATTTTTAAAATATTTATTTATTTTATAACATTTATTTTATAGTATTTATTTTATATTTTACAATATTTATAACTTTATGCATTTATAATATAGCAAAGCCGTGCCACCAAGCGATTAGCTTTCCGGTACAATGCCATATAGAAACCAACGGGGTATGTATGGGTTTAATAAACACTGTCATACTCCTTCCAGGTTAGCCCGCTCATATCTTCGACTGCATTGTCACTTACCACCATGTGTGATTGCAAAAATACGTGATAAATTAAACCACGTTTCAATGCCATCTAGTTACATTTTATAGTAAACAATTTGTACTTTATGTTAGAACCACTGAAGTCGGATAATAATCATTCGTCAGTGTGTGCGTAAGTTTTGTATCTCTACAGTAATTGAAATGACAGCTTTGGAATTTATGATTATTTGTCTAAATGGCTACGCTTTAAAGTAAACTAATGATGTTATAAAATAACCGGCATTACTATAGGCTCGCGTAGTTTAATATTTTTAAAATCTATGCATAGCAACTTTGCGAAAATATTAAAAAACTGTCAAACTCTATAACAGCGCCATCTAGCGGGAATCTGTCCATGAGAAGCGCGTGCCTACTATATTAGGTCTGTACTGTAACTTATTTTCGTCAATCATATTGTAACGTATATGGCTCGGTTGGTATGGCTACAGTTTATTTTCAGAGACAGAGTACAGGTTCGATTCCTAGCCAGTAATGTAACATTGTTCTTTTAATTTCCTTATTCATTTTTAGCTTTTTTTTTACCATAGTATGTATTTCAATATTACTTACATTTTCTTAAGTACATAATTTGAATAAATAGTGTTTTAAGTTAGGTGTTGTATTTTTTAATTTATTACCTAATTTTTTAATCTATATTCTATATATTGATATATTGATAAATTACTAGTTGATGCCCGTGGCTTCGTTCGCGTGGATTAGTTTTTAAAATGAATCCCTATTTCCCTTGTCGAAACATCACGCTTGAACGGCTGGACCGATTTTGATGGGACTTTCACTGGCAGATAGCTGATGGTAGGAGTAATATAGGCTACTTTTTTAACCGATTTTCAAAAAAGGTCTCGGGAAGTCTCGGGTTCGATTCCCGGCGGGGGCAATTTAGGAATTTATAATTTCTAAATTGTCTCTGGTCTGGTCTGGTGGGAGGCTTTGGCCGTGGCTAATTACCACCCTACCGTCAAAGACGTGCCTCCAAGCGATATAGCGTTCCGGCACGATGGCGTGTAGAAACCGACTAGGGTTATGGGTTGAATTTACACTGCTATACCCCTTCCAAGTTAGCCCGCTACCATCTTAGACTGCATCGTCACTTACCATCAGGTGAGATCGCAGTCAAGGGCTATCTTGTTATCGAATAAAAAATAAATAAAATGTTCTAATAAATATTTTTCTTACATGTTGTATTTTTTCGCTATTTAGGTGAAAAGTTGTAAGTATCACACGATAGCAAAGTTTTTGCTTCTTGTGCCTTTGAATCCCTCACTACTCTTATGATTCTAACTTAGAATCCTTCTCTCGCTCGGGATTCAAACTAGGCACTCGCAACAAAAAAACTTTGCTATCTTGTTGAACAAATAACTATTTCGGGCAAACTATCAATTTTAGAGAAAATTTTTATTTCGTCCCATAGTGCCGCCGCCGCACTATGGGACGAAATAATATAAACCGTCTCATAAATGGTTGGGACGAATGTTATTATTCCAAAGATTTTTCCATGGATTAATATCCTCAGATAATAGGACCTTTATGAATAATGTTGAAAAATAAAAATATTTTAGTTCTAGGTATATAAAATTACTAGTAGGGCGCGTGGGTGCGCGGCTCGCTAAAGCGAACCGCGTGTTTTCTGTTCCCCAAGTAGATCTTCGGATCTTGATCATCTTTTTCCAAAACCACTATTTCATCTTGTACATTCTCTAAGATAGACATCGACGAAATTTGTATGGCCAACATCTTGAATCCGCCATTTTGGTAGTTTTTTTCAGCTCATTGCCAATTGGATAAGGTTTCGAGTGATTTTTGTTTGGGCACCCTCAACCTATCTTCAATACCCTGACCGTGCTCCTCACCCGTCTGCGAAATCCTCAATCATCAACTCCCTCCATATTTTTCATACAAATGAATTTTTATCTTCTATGCGAAACCATCAGTTTGGAAAAGAAACCTTATCTTAGACTTGCATATATTTTGTATCAAAAAAATAAATTCCGCCATTTTGAATTTTTTTCTATTCATTAAGTAGACTTTCGAGTACTGATCATCTTTTTCTAAAAAAAACACTCTTCCACTTTTTATACTCTCCAAGATAGGCACCGACGAAATTTATATGGCCGCCATCTTGATTCCGCTATTTTGGTTTTTTTTTAGCTCCCTGCCAATTGGATGAGGTTTCGAGTGACTTTTGTTCGAGAACCCTCCACCTATCTTCGAAACCCTGGCCGTGCTCCTCACCCGTCTCAGAAATCCTCAACCATCAGCTCTCTCCGTATTTTTTCTCCAAATGAATTTTTGTCCTCTCTACGAAACCATCAGAAATTTTGAAAAAGAGCCACATAAAGTCTTGCATATATTTTGTACGGAAAAAATAAATTCCGCCATCTTGAATTTTTTTTCTATTCATTAAGTAGACTTTCGAGTACTGATCATCTTTTTCTAAAAAACCACTCTTCCACTTTTTATACTCTCCAAGATAGGCACCGACGAAATTTATATGACCGCCATCTTGAATCCGCCATTTTGGAGATTTTTTCAGCTCCTTGCCAATTGGATGAGGTTTCGAGTGACTTTTGTTCGAGAACCCTCCACCTATCTTCGAAACCCTGGCCGTGCTCCTCACCCGTCTCAGAAATCCTCAACCATCAGCTCTCTCCGTATTTTTTCTCCAAATGAATTTTTGTCCTCTCTACGAAACCATCAGAAATTTTGAAAAAGAGCCACATAAAGTCTTGCATATATTTTGTATGGAAAAAATAAATTCCGCCATCTTGAATTTTTTTTCTATTCATCAAATAGACCTTTGGGTCTTGACCATCTTTTTCCAAGCAACCACTCTTCCACCATTTATAGTCTCCAAGATAGACACCGACGAAGTTTGTATGGTCGCCATCTTGAATCCGCCATTTTGGAGTTTTTTTTCGGCTCTTTGCCAATTGGATGAGGTTTCGAGTGACATTTGGTTGAACACCCCCCCACCTATCTTCGATACCCTGGCCGGTGCTCCTCAACCGTCTCCGAAATCCTCAATCATCAGCTCTCTCCATATTTTTCCTCCGAATGAATTTTTGTCCTCTACACGAAACCATGGGTGAAAAAAATTTTTTATTATGTAAATAAGATCATTCTTATTATTTAATCAATCAGCACGAGTCAGCACGAGTAGCTATATATATAGTAACTAGTAGGGCGCGTGGATGCGCGGCTCGCTAAAGCGAACCGCGGTTTTTCTGTCCACCAAGTAGACCTTCGGGTCTCGATCATCTTTTTCCAAGAAACCACTCTTCCATCTATTATAGTCTCCGAAATAGACACCGACGAAATTTGTACGGCCGCCATCTTGAATCCGCCATTTTGGTGTTTTTTTTTTCAGCTCACTGCTAATTGGATGAGGTTTCGAGTGACTTTTGTTTGAGCAGCCCCCACCTATCTTTATTATCCTGACCGTGCTCCTCACCCGTCTCCGAAATCTTCAATCATCAGCTCCCTCCATATTTTTCATCCAAATGAATTTTTGTCCTCTATACGAAACCATCAGCGGAAAGGAACGCATCAAAGTTTGCATACATTTTATATGAAAAAAAAAATCTGCCATCTTGAATTTTTTTCTATTCATCACGTAGACCATCGGGTTTTGATCATCTTTTTCGAAGAAACCACTCTTCCATCTTTCATAGTCTCCGAGATAGACACCGACGAAATTTGTATGGCCGCCATCTTGAATCCGCAATTTTGGATTTTTTTTTGGCTCTCTGCCAATTGGATGAGGTTTCGAGTGACTTTTGTTTGAATACCCTCCACTTAGCTTCGATACCCTGGCCGTGCTCTTCACCCGTCTCCGAAATCCTCAACCATCAGCTCTCTCCATATTTTTCCTCCAAATGATTTTTTGTCCTCTATACGAAACCGTCAGAAATTTTGAAAAGGAACCGTATAAAGTCTTGCATATATTTTGTATGGAAAAAATTTAAATCCGCCATCTTGAATTTTTTTTTATTCATCAAGTAGACCTTAGGGTCCTGATCACCTTTTTCCAAGAAATCACTCTTCCATCTTTTATAGTCTCCGAGATAGACACCGACGAAATTTGTATGGCCGCCATCTTGAATCCGCAATTTTGGATTTTTTTTTGGCTCTCTGCCAATTGGATGAGGTTTCGAGTGACTTTTGTTTGAATACCCTCCACTTAGCTTCGATACCCTGGCCGTGCTCTTCACCCGTCTCCGAAATCCTCAACCATCAGCTCTCTCCATATTTTTCCTCCAAATGATTTTTTGTCCTCTATACGAAACCGTCAGAAATTTTGAAAAGGAACCGTATAAAGTCTTGCATATATTTTGTATGGAAAAAATTTAAATCCGCCATCTTGAATTTTTTTTTATTCATCAAGTAGACCTTAGGGTCCTGATCACCTTTTTCCAAGAAATCACTCTTCCATCTTTTATAGTCTCCGAGATAGACACCGACGAAATTTGTATGGCCGCCATCTTGAATCCGCCATTTTGGAGATTTTTTTCAGCTCCCTGCCAATTGGATGAGGTTTCGAGTGACTTTTGTTTGAACACTCCCCACCTATCTTCGATACCCTGGCCGGTGCTCCTCAACCGTCTCCGAAATCCTCAATCATCAGCTCTCTCCATATTTTTCCTCCGAATGAATTTTTGTCCTCTACACGAAACCATGGGTGAAAAAAATTTTTTATTATGTAAATAAGATCATTCTTATTATTTAACTAGTACTTATTTTTAATGAAATAACTAAAATGACAATAATTATTTATTAATAATGAAATAATTTTAAGTATTATAATTCAATTTTTAGTACTTATGGAAAATTAAATAATTTGATTTTTGACATGCTCTCACGAAATAAATATTATCTTTAAAATACTGGTGTTTCATTTTTCTAGTTAGCTTATACATTCAATAATACGTGTACAAATTTTCAAATCAAAATGTCAAGAAACAAAAAAGTTATTGATTTTCGAGACGGTTTATATGATTTCGTCCCATAGTGCGCCGTCGCCGCACCGCTGCCCGCAAGATTCGGAGCAAAGGCTTTACTCACTCTTGCAATGTTGATGGTTCCTCAGAACTGAGCTTCAAACGTTTTTTCCGACTGAAAATTAAATATAACTTATTATAATTAATTTTGAAAAAAAAAAATACTATTGTCCTAAAAAAATGCGCTTAGAAAATGCAAAACAAACACGGTAGAAGAACCGAACCCGTAACTTCTAGCTATCAACTCTCTCCTACACTGACTAAGCCCAACGTCTAATACTATAAACGACGAAAATAAGGTCTAGTATAGCTATACCTAACTACCTAACTATAGATATACCTAACAAGCTAACTACAGTTTGATAAGCCGAACTGTACGACGAACTGGGGTATTACACCATTATTATTAGATACTTACCTTCTTCTTCGTCAACCCATAGACGTCTACTGCTGAACAAAGGTCTCTTACGTGGACTTCCACAGATCTCGTTCTTGCGCCGCCTGAATCCAGCGGCTCCATGCGACTCGTTTGATGTCGTCGGTCCACCTAGTGGGGGATCTGCCAACATTGAGCTTCCCTGTGTGAGGTCGCTAGTCCAGCACCTTGGAACCCCAACGACCTTCAGCTCTTCGAACTATGTGCCCCGCCCATTTCCACTTTAGTTTCGCGACTCGCAGAGCTATGTCGGTAACTTGGTTCTCCTACGGATCTCCTCATTTCTGATTTGATCTCGCAGGTAATTTGAAAAAACGTAATAATTGTGAAGAAATTACGTAAGTTACGTAATTTCTTCACAATTATTACGTTTTTTCAAGTAATTGAAAATTGATGATGAAATTGATATTTCATGATCCCTTACATAATGCAAAACCTTTACAAAATAATAGGTAAACTCTATTTAACTTCACTAAAATATACAAAATAGTCTTCAACATAAAACAAAAACAATTTTACTTATTATAATTAATTTTGAAAAAAAAAAAAACACTTGTCCTAAAAAAAAAACATAAAACCTTTTTTTAGAAAATGCAAAATGAACGTAGTTGAGATTCGAACCTGCAATTTCTAATTATCAAATCGCGACCAAACTAACTGAGTCAAATTTCTACTAGAAAGAATGACGAAAATAAGGTACATTATAGTAAAGTACCACACAACAATTTGATTAGCCGATTTACGTCACATTTACGTACTGTACGATAAAATTAAAAATAGGTAGGTAGACACTTATAACTATCACCATCTGCTTTTGTTGTTTTTAACCGACTTCTTATTTTGTTCATTTTCTTTTTCGGACTCATTTTCAAAATTTCTACTACTTAGTAACTTATTTATTTACAACTATATTATGGTTTATTTATTAACAATAATATATTGTATACAAACTTATAACTAGGTACACTCTATTTGACTTCACTAAAATATACAAAATACTCTTCAACATAAAACAAAAACAATTTTCAATTATTATATTTCGCGATGTTATTTGATAGCCGAGCGAGAGCAGTGCAGCGCAGGTCCGTCTAGCAGCACGCCTTAGCGATCACTGTCTAATTGAGTACGAGTGACAAAGAAGCCGCTACTGGGAAATAAAACGGCCAAGACACAAATTGTGATAAAAAAAGATTAAATTATAATAGTCGCTGTAAAAAAAATCTAAAACTGCCATTTTTTGTAGTAAAATATGACAAACAAATTGTACTTAAATTTTACAAAAATTAATGTATGGTAACTGAGAAAAATGGGAATTCATGTATTTGCAGAGGCAACTTTGCAATTTTTTTCTATTGAAAAAAGTTTACGTCATTGTGTTTTGGAAACAGGCATCAGGCCAGAAATATGATCAATTGTAACTCCCTTTTTTTTCATAGTATTATGACCAATAGATTTTGAATAAAATGATCTTCTTTCGGCTCTATTTAGCTGATCAATTGCCCCCGCCGGGAATCGAACCCGAGACTTCCCGAGACCTTTTTTGAAAATCGGTTAAAAAAGTAGCCTATATTACTCCTACCATCAGCTATCTGCCAGTGAAAGTCCCATCAAAATCGGTCCAGCCGTTCAAGCGTGATGTTTCGACAAGGGAAATAGGGATTCATTTTAAAAACTAATCCACGCGAACGAAGCCACGGGCATCAACTAGTAATTTATCAATATATCAATATATAGAATATAGATTAAAAAATTAGGTAATAAATTAAAAAATACAACACCTAACTTAAAACACTATTTATTCAAATTATGTACTTAAGAAAATGTAAGTAATATTGAAATACATACTATGGTAAAAAAAAAGCTAAAAATGAATAAGGAAATTAAAAGAACAATGTTACATTACTGGCTAGGAATCGAACCTGTACTCTGTCTCTGAAAATAAACTGTAGCCATACCAACCGAGCCATATACGTTACAATATGATTGACGAAAATAAGTTACAGTACAGACCTAATATAGTTTTGTCAGCCGGACTGAGTCATTTCTTGCCGCCACCTTGTCGCTATCAAAGCTAATATTTCGCGCTCGCCCTAAATTCGTCCGGGGGCCCCCCGCGGTTGGCGGGACTAATACCGCGCGCTTTCCTCTGCCGCACCCCCTCAAATACCTAAAATTCGTCCAGAACCTCGTCTTTATGCTATTCAGGGTAAAATTATATAAATTGGCCCAGCCGTTCTTGAGTTATAAAATACAGTGTAACTAACCAACTTTGTTTAATATACCTATTTATAGATGTACTTCAAGACTTGTCCATACTATAATAATTATTATTACTAAAACACAGTTAGGGTAAAGAATTAAAAGAACAAAATTTCGAGATAATGTTCTGGCTGTTGCATCTACTTATTATGTTTGTTGAGACGTAATGCTACACTATTATCTGCCTCACTGATGCCATCAACCACGGTTTTTCCATGACTTAATTGTTCCTAACAGGTATATTAACAGTAATTCATAAGAATTAAAAGAATTCTATAATAGGTGTAAGCCAATTATCTTTATATTTATATACCTGAAATACATATCACTACATAGTATAAAACAAAGTCGCTTTCTCTGTCCCTATATCCCTATGTATGCTTAAATCTTTAAAATTACGCAACGGATTTTTTTTAATAGATAGAGTAAGAGTTTACTTACAAGTAAAAAGCTCAATCAGAAACCAGAAAGTGGGTCTAATTTAGCTTGCAAGACTTGTCCCCTAAATTGACATATAATATAACTAGCGGACCCGACAGACGTTGTCCTGTCTTAACTATGAATATTGAAACTCCCCTTTTTACCCCCTTGGGGAGAGAATTTTCAAAAAATGTAAAATACGTAATTCTTTATTTTTGATCAAGAGCCAAAATATCAAGTTTCATAAACATAACTTGAAAAATAACTTGAAGAACGAAGGACTATCATACAAACATTCAACCCCTATTTACTTAATCCCTTAGGGGGTAGAATTTTTAAAAACTGTGAAACACCTACTTTTTTGTTTTCAATTTAAAGCCTAAGTACCGAATTTTATTGTTATAGCTTGAAAAATAACGGAGTTTCATACAAACTTTAACCCCCCTTTTTACCCCCTTGGGGGGAGAATTTTCGAAATATGTAAAATACGTAATTCTTTATTTTTGATCAAGAGCCAAAATATCAAGTTTCATAAACATAACTTGAAAAATAACTTGAAGAACGAAGGACTATCATACAAACATTCAACCCCTATTTAACCCCTTAGGGGGTAGAATTTTTTAAAAGTGTGAAACACTTACTTTTTTGTTTTCAATTTAAAGCCTAAATACCGAATTTTATGGGTATAGCTTGAAAAATGACGGAGTTTCATACAAACTTTAACCCCCCTTTTTACCCCCTTGGGGGGAGAATTTAAAAAAAAATGTAAAATACGTAATTCTTTATTTTTAATCAAGAGCCAAAATATCAAGTTTCATAAACGTAACTTGAAAAATAACTTGAAGAACGAAGGACTATTATACAAACATTCAACCCCTATTTAACCCCTTAGGGGGTAGAATTTTTAAAAACTGTGAAACACGTACTTTTTTGTTTTCAATTTAAAGCCTAAATACCGAATTTCATGAGTATAACTCGAAAAATGACGGAGTTTCATACAAACTTTAACCCCCCTTTTTACCCCCTTGGGGGGCGAATTTCGAAAAATCCTTTCTTAGTGCTCGCCTACGTCATAAAAGGAACCTACTGTCAAAATTTCAAGTTTCTAACTTCAGTGGTTTAGGCTGTGCGTTGATCGTCAGTCAGTCAGTCAGTCAGTCAGTCAGTCAGTCAGTCAGTCAGGACAAGCCTTTTTATATAATTATAGATTAATATATTCCTATATGCATACA
Source organism: Hipparchia semele (assembly GCA_933228805.2). Lineage (NCBI taxonomy): Eukaryota > Metazoa > Arthropoda > Insecta > Lepidoptera > Nymphalidae > Hipparchia > Hipparchia semele. Next base: position 12,800,962 of record OW121710.1, on the reverse strand, counting down.
TTGCAAGTTAAATATGTAAAACCTTGTAAAAAATAAAAAATGGTTTCACATAACATACGCTATAGTATAATAATCATTATTTGCTTTATACATGGCATTAGAAGATGAGAGATACGTAATAATTATAAGATTGTTTATCTTTTAACTATAGTATAAAAAGAATACGGTTACATGAAATTGCAAAAATGCGAAAACTGTCAACGAAACCGGTGTTTTATTTGTCTAGGTTCGAAAATGTATCGCAGTACATTACTATTAGCAATAGTATTTTTTATTGCGTGTAATAGTACAGAAAGTTTATTTGTTCAGGGTCCTAAAGACGTAGGACGTGAAAAGGTAGGTATTTAAAAAAATTACGTCTTACTTTTTATTCAACAAAATTTAAATTATTTAAATTATTATACAGCAATAAAAAAATTTGATTCTTCTTCCTCGTTTAAGTTAAGATTAAGATTAAGTTTTTTTTGATTCCCGCAGGAAGTCTGTAATTTTCCAGAATAAAATGTAGTCTATGTGTTAATTCAGGGTATAAGCTATCTTTATTCCAAATTTCAGCCAAATCTGTTCAGCAATTGTGGCGTAATGGAATTACAAACATCCTCACAAACTTTTGCATAAGATGTAAACAGATGTAGTTTTTCTTCTTCTTAATTTAATTAGTGGGTTTCTTTGGCCCCATGTAGAAAAATTCATTTATTTCACCCATTTCGTGTAGATTTAAAGAACATTCTAGTCTAATGAACGTTCAGCAAAAAAAAAGGAAAACTTTACATATACCTACCTCTAAGTTTAGTTCTATTTATATTTTACCTCGTTTTGACTAGTTTTTATAATATTATTCGAAAAAAACACACCATCATCGTAAGAATTTTATGCAAAAAATCAATAAAGGAACACAATAGATATTATTATGTGCTGCTATGTATTTATAAACTGACTCGATAAAAGATCTTATATTAACAATTATTTTTTACAGAATACCGGTGAAGGTTATTTCTACATAATCGGATCCATGCATGCACTAAAAAAACGCGATCTTTATGGTATAGGTACGTAAATATAAGTATACAATATTCAGACGACATTATATGTATGCTACTAGCTGATGCCCTTGACTTCAATCGCGTGGATTGAGGTTTTTTAATTCCTCCGGGGACTGTCTTATTTTCCGGTATAAAAAACCTGTGTGTTATTCCAGACTCTGTGCCAAAAAGCCAAATCATTTCAGTCGTTGCGGCGTGATTGTGTAACAAACTTCCATCCATACATCCGCACTTTCGCATTTATAATATTACATAGTAGGATTAATGGAATAGTAAGATATGATATCACAGTTTGTTACGTTCCCTCAAATATGGTTGAGCGAAGCAATGGCTGGATCATGCGTCATGCTCGTGAACAGGTGCCACCAACGGGAATGGGTCTGCTCTGACTGCCTATCTTGACATGCGTTGGATTGGTGTACCTACGTATGCATTTTTGAAGCTTTATTGTGGAAGCACTGTATACATAGCATAGCTTTGTAAAAAAAAATTTTTTTTGAAAAGAGCAACTGCTGAGTTTCTTACCGGCTCTTCTCAGTAGAATCTGCATTACGAACCGGTGGTAGATTTATGACGTGTCATAAGAGCTACAAGTTAGCCTACATGAAATAAATAAATAAATTTTGAATTTTTTTTTTGACAGCATAATGCGTAAATAGAACTATAGATAGGTATAACATTTAAACTAATATTTCAGATAAAAGTTCAATGCCATCTGGGGTAAATCCAAATGATTATGGAACTATAATTATCACTCCGCCTTCGGGTAAGATGAACATCCTTAGCTAACTTACTTAGCTAAATCATAATCTGTCTGTCGTTCGTTCTGTTCGTTAGTCTGACTAAAACCCAAAAACGGCTCGACCGATTCAAATATTATTATTTTCCACTCAACAAAACAAAAAAGCTTGTTAAAAAAATAAAAATACTAGGGAAAACCCAAGAAAACAGCAGAATCAAAATTGATAATTTTAAGCTATTGCATAGCTTCTATCGCGGTCCAGCGTGGATAACGAATCCAGAAATTCCGTAACGAAAATAACCTGACACGGGACTCCTCTACGGTGAGCCGCTAGATGGCGCATTTTTTATCAACGCCATCTAGCGGTGAGCCGCTAGATGGTGTTGATAAAAAATGCTATGCAATAGCTTTACCGCGGCAGTCCCCGAGTGCCACACGTCTTTTTTTTATACGAATCCTCTTCGGATTACTTTAATAAAGCCGGCATCTTGCTCGCCAGGTAGTATAAGTCATTATTTCGTTTTAGGTATGAACTATCCATATAGCAATTACTATCAAACAAATCCAGCTTCACGTTCCGGAGCCAATGGTGGAACAACGGTCATTGTCAATAGTAAGCCAGGTAATTCTTCATTTAATTTTCTATTTATGTAGGTAAAAAAACATTTCTGTACTATACCTACTTACAGATTTTATTTTATTAAGCTATTGCATAGCTTCTATCGCGGGCCAGCGTGGAGACCGAATCCAGAAATTCCGTAACGAAAATAACCTGACACGGGACTCCTCTACGGTGAGCCGCTAGATGGCGCAATAGCTTTACCGCGGCAGTCCCCGAGTGCCACACGTCTTTTTTTTATTTATTCGGTTTACTAACAGGCACTTAGTTTCACTTGCACCAAAACCTAAATATATTTAAGTTAAAATTTCTATAGCTGTCCTTTTCTTGTTCACTCTGAACTAAACTTGCCAAAAAGTAACAGCATACCATTCACCAATGAGATCCGAATTAAAGTTCGACTGGTGGAACTTTGGTGGAATGGATTATAGAATGGATTTTCTTCTTGCAAATTTCATGGGTTTCATTCTTTCTTATTTTCAAAGTTTCTTTATTATTTCGAAGTGTACCTTATAGTTATATTTATAATTTAATTATATTCTTTTCAGATATCAATTATGGCTATGGTATGAAATATATTCCCAACAAAAATGGTTAAATATGAATCATTATTCATAACATGAGATAAAATTCAAAGAAGCGTGTTTTATTAATTACCTTTAGTATGTATAATAAAAAGTTAATAATTTATAATTTATACGATAAATCGTTTACCTACCTAAATCAATTATTTCCACGTCATTGCTGTTTACTCGTAACAATGATATTATTACTTACCTACTTTGTATTACGCTTTACCAATAATTAACTAAGGTTATTCATTGAAATATCCTTCTTCCTACTAATAACTATCAACTACATAAAGCAGAGCCTCAATAGCCCAACGATTACAAGTGCGGACTGAAAACTGAAAAGGTCGCAGGTTCAATCCCCACCGGTTGCACTTTTGTCGTACCTACTCCTAACAAGTTGGGCTACATGAAATAAATAATTTTGAATTTTGAATTTTTAAAACAAGTTTTCCGCTTGTAGGGGAGAGAAGAAAATATTCTTCAAGTCAAGTTCATCTCATATACTTCTTTTTTTAAAAAAACGTGTTTGCTGGTTTGTCAGTGTGTGCTTCAATTACACAGTGCAACAAAGCAACGGATCAACGTGATTTTGCATGAGTATAATATACAGGGTGTCCCACGGCTATGCCACATGGAGGGAAAGTACCTTAAATATTGTAGATGGAACATTTTACTGAAAGAAGACTTCATTTTAATTTAAAAAACAATTTAAACTGCATTCATAGATTTTTAAATAATTGCCTGGTTGAACCGGGACTCGAACCCGCTATACGAGAAAAAAAAATTAACCTATAACTTTATCATACCGATCGGAAGGCTTCATCGTAAGGATTATTTTTTGTTAAATAACATAACATGGGAAATAAAAGGAAGACCATGAATTTTAGCCTTTGATGTAAAATTTTGTTCAGAAAAATTAAAAGGTGACATTCGTAGCTCTGTTGCAGCGGGACTGAAGGACAAACCAATAAATCAACAAACAAATACACTTTCGCATTTATAGGTAATATAAGTAAGGATTAGTAAGGATAGTAAGGATCGGAAAATGATGCGTACTTCTCAAGTGGGTACTCATTAGTAATAGTTCATGTCAGTTGTATGTCGATACGCCAATGTCAGCTTTTCATTTTTCTGAACAAAATTTTACATCAAAGGCTAAAATTCATGGTCTTCCTTTTATTTCTCATGCTATGTTACTTAACAAAAAATAATCCTTACGATGAAGCCTTCCGATCGGTATGATAAAGATACAGGTTAATTTTTTTTCTCGTATAGCGGGTTCGAGTCCCGGTTCAACCAGGCAATTATTTAAAAATCTATGAATGCAGTTTAAATTGTTTTTTAAATTAAAATGAAGTCTTCTTTCAGTAAAATGTTCCATCTACAATATTTAAGGTACTTCCCCTCCATGTGGCATAGCCGTGGGACGCCCTGTATAGTTGAAAACCTGAGGAGCGAGGGTGACATAGATTACTTGTACTTTCTATCCCGGAAAACAAACTGAAAATATTCTATTACCTACTCGTAACTTCATACGAGTAGGTAATAGAATATTTTGAATTTTCTCATATTATCAACTAATGGATGTCCACTGCTGGACATAAGTCTCTTGCATGGACCTCCACAGACCTCGGCCTTGCGCCGCCTGAATACAGCGGCTCCCTGCGACTCGTTTGATGTCGTCTGTGCAACTAGTGGGGGGTCTGCCAACACTGCGCTTCCCGGTGCGGGGTCGCCACTCCAGCACCTTGGGACCCCATCGACAATCAGCTCTTCGAACTATGTGCCCCACCCATTTCGCCCATTTCCACCCCCCCCCCCCCTCCCTCCATTAGAAGCATACATACAATAAAAAATAAAAATATTAAATAATAATTATTTATTTATAAATATCTCTCTTAAAATACCTACATAATACTCGTGTAGAGAAGTTTGCATTGAATTAACCGCAAGTCGCAAGTCTGAAACCTGAGCAGTTTCCGTCAGGTATATGTAGGTACATAATATTATTTATTTTCCGAGCGAAACGAATCTCGAATCTACTTGGTTGAATTTGCAAACGTACCTGTATCTGTCTTGGATCATGAAGATAATACTTGATAATTAAATATGGAAAATGTCATGACTGATACGTCTCAAACTAGTCGCAAGACATAAAACCATACCATTGTGTGGGTAAAATACCTTTTCCCGTTGATTTTCCCCCGCTAATTGCCGGTAAATAATAATCAGGTTCTATCGTGATACGTGATACCGTAATTATTATACAACGATGCGGCCGCGCGTAACTCTTTTGTCTAGTGTGCGATGAGTCTATGTAAATAGGTACAATGTATATCCTAATTCATACTAACTGATGCCGCGTGGATTTTAGGATCGTGTCCGTCTCCAAGAAACAAACAACCTCTGCGCTAAAATTCATCAAGGTCTGCTCAGCGGAAAAAAATCCGACCAAGTGCGAGTCGGACCCACCCACGTAGGGTTCCGTATTAACGTACAAGATCATATATTAACTAGCTATAATTAAGATCACTGACTTTAAATTGAGAAAAAACAAATGTTTATTGTATGAAGACTCTGTTTACTGTTATAGCGGCACTAAAAATACACGTTCTGTAGCAAGTATCTACTATCTACCTACTGTTCATGAGATACAGCCCGCTGACTGACGGATGGATGGAAAGACGAACTGATGGACAGCAGAGGCTTAGTAATAGGGTCCAGTTGGCACCCGTTGGTTACAGAACCCTTAAAACGGATAAAACATCACAAGAGCGCTTGAATCTTCGACAATTCAGCCGGGACGTGCCTTTACGCAGATTTAGTACTGAACATATTCTGCCACTTTCTGCGGTGAGGTGGGGTTATCACGTACAGCACACATTTACTCACTTCCACACACTCTTGTAAATACTTAATGTCTCTATGAACGCACACTAACTCAAAAGCTGTCACACTTACAAGCTAACACGTACTTTTCTACATGTACCTACTTCGGCAGAGGGGAATGCGTGCGCTTGCCACGTCCCGGCTGAATTGTCGAAAGCTTGAATACTAGAGAACTACTAGAGAACTTGAATCAAAAAGACTGAGGACAGTAGCATTTCTAGTGGATAGATATAATTAATTATGTTGGCTGGAGATGACGAAGAAATACGAATGTGTATAGTAAGTATATGTGTATAGCCAAAATAAATGTGGACAAAATGACCAAGTTTTTATTTGAAATCCAAAAACCTGAACGAATCAATTCAGTAATAACCTCCTCCTTTTTGGAAGTCGGTTATCAACTTTATACTGCCAAGTTATTATTCTGATGCGTTATTTTCCCAATCTATGCTTTGCATGCGTAATTTTAAGTTGTATTAAATTTTGTTTCTTTCTTTTGTGCAATAAAGTTTTTATCTATCTATCTATCTATCTATCTATCTATCTATTCATGGCTTGTTTATGGGCAGCAAAAAAAGTTAGAATTACGTCTACACGTTCAATTTGGTGTTAGTTAAACATTTAACACACCCATAAACATAAAAATGTTACTTAAAAAAACCCAAGTGGCATTTTATAAAATACCACAGTTGGTAAACAAAGGAAATTTTATATTGGCAGAAAAAAAAAGAAAAATCCCGCCTCTTTAGTTGTAAGACGTATCATCTAAACTGGCCGAGCAGAATATCCGGTTTTGGACTAACCTGATATTGTACGTGCGTAGAATTAACAAATTACTATGCAGCTATATTATTATTCACAAGTACTACCAATGCTTTGAACCTTCCATGCAATTTAACACTTACACCATAACAAAAAGTTAAAAATTCCTAGAGTTTCACATTGTATATCGTAGATTTACTGCAAATAGTCTTAGTAGAGATTTTTGATCCAGAAAAAAGTTTTTTTTTTCTTTTTTAAGCTGTAACTCGGCTTTTTCTGCGTGGAGTATGGGTTTTTATTTTTTAAGATTACGCGTTTACCCTTTATTTTTCTCGGACAAAAGTAGAAATAGATTAAAGAACAAAGAAAAAATTTCGCATTTATTCATTAGTAGAATTACTTTTGTGATTCTGCATTTTTAAACCACGCAAAACATAAAATAATAATCATTTGCTTAAAAATATGGAAAATAGAAGTTAAATAAAAAAAAATCATCTAATCCACTGGAACGGAGAAATGTGCCCAGAACGCTGGCTGCGTTACCCCGTTGAATGGCCAAACTTCCTAAACTTATGTTGACTTACTAAAGAACGGTATATTTTCGCCTGAATGTTCTGTCCCTGTGGCGTCCCCCGCATGCGTCGAAGGGGCTGCTAACGCATTCAGCCGGCTCCCCGCCGCGCCCTCGTCTAGACAGGAATGTCAAGGTATTTTAGGGTTTTGATATCATTTGACCTTAAATAACAACCCCTAAAGGAATCCTGTACCAGTAATCTTGCAAGTATATACCTAGTGAGAATATAAATGCCTAAGGTAAGGCGACTGGGAAAGCTATGCTCGGAGTATTCCCGCGAGATCAAACCGGAAATGAGGAGATCCGTAGGAGAACCAAAATTACCGACATAGCTCAGCTGAAGAGGAAATGGGCATAGTTCGAAGACCCAATGGTCTTTGTGTTCCTAAAATGCTAGAGGGCGACCGCCAGTGACGACCCGAAGTGCAGTACTAGCAGACCTTCGCTAGGTGGACCGACGACATCAGAGCAGTCGCACGGAGCCGCTGGATACAAGTGGCAAACTTCCAGCCGACTTCAATCGGTTGATAAAGGTCTTAAACCCGTACCGATTGTGCAATCAATACGGGCAAAAGACGGGCAATAGGTATCAATTAACGCCTTGATTTGAATATCCAGTTCCGCAACATGAAAACATCAATGAAGCCATCTGCCCATTGGCACGATAACGTCATCGTGGGAAACCGCGAAGTGTCCTGCCGTGACGTCGCGTCGCGTGCGATGGAAAATCTGACGTATAAATAGGTTGGACTCGCGAATCCTGCGCCAGTTACCACGATGGGACTTTATAGTGCAGTGAGCGTGCTAGCGCTGGTGGCCTTGACTTACGCTTCGGTGAACGATAATGATATCGAAGGCGGGGAGAGGGTGGTGCTCGTCGCGCCGGTGCTGGCGCCGCCCAGGGACTCGAGGGCTCATGTCACTGACCGGGCGCGCCAGTTTCCCATACTAGTGCTCCTCGCTCAGAGGAATCCGCCCCCGCAGGAGCCGCGGGCCAAATCGTTGGGTGTTAACCCGGAGCCTATTTACGTCCAGGTAACTTTCGATAAGCTATTTTAGTGTTAAGTACCTATCTGAAATGGTTTGATGTATCACAAAATCGTACTGAGCCTATTCTACCCTCGTAATAGAAAACACAGTAAGTTAAATAGATGTTACCTTTAAGTTACTGTGTTTTCAATTACGAGGGCAGTATTTATGTCCAAGTAACTTTCGATAAGCTATTTTAGTGTTAAGTATCTGAAACTGTTTGCCGTATCAAAAAATCGTTTCTAAATATGTCTAAGTAAGTTTCGATAAGCTATTTTAGGGTTAAGTAACTGAAATTGTTTCACATATTTTTTTAAGTGAAACTTACCGATAATAAGTTTTGCTAGTCCTATATCTATAATATTATATCATATTCATCGATTTATTATACAAAACTTACCGATAAATAACAAATAGTATTCATTCTTCTATTATTATTTTTTGCTATTCAATGACAAGGTAGCCCTTGACTGCGATCTTACGTAATGATACAGTCTAAGATGGTGGTGGGATAACTTGGAAGGTGTAAAAAGTTATTTCGTAAACAATACTACTTTGGGTAAATACACAAAACAGCTACAGTGAATAGATTCTACAGTTTTGCAAAGATGTGCATTTCCTTGTCAGTAATATTAACTTCTTCGCTTTAATTAAAATATAAAATTATCATACCAACCAAAAAATTGGGGATTTATATCGAACAGAAACAATTTAATTTTGCACTTAGGCGTTTTTCTTTTTCAAAATTGCCCTAATGTGCGATGTAACCTGGTAGTAAGTGACGATGCAGTATTTAAGTTGGAATCGGATGAACTTGGAAGGGGTACTGTAGGGCTATTTGATTTAAGAATATATCGACACCTGAAAGGAAAAACATCGTAACTCACTATTTAGCGATATTTAATTACAAACACATTCTTAGAAAACAAAAAATGCTCTTTTTTGCGCATCTTTCATCTTGTTTATCTAAATTCATTCGCTTTACGATTTTAGCTAGTGGAAAAAGGTTGTATTTATTGAAGGTGGGAAAAAGGTATCTTTAGTTACGTTAGTTAAACAATAAACATACTTGCCTATGGCCGGCGGCGTAATATCACCTACTTGCCGAAAACTCCTGTTGTATTATATTAACTTCTTTCGTAATCTTACTTGTAGTTACGGTGTTTTCACTGTCATTTTATAAGTATGTTGTCACAACATACTATAAGTATGGAATTAATTGTAACTTACCAAAAACAACAAAATATTTTATAATAATGACATTTAAATTGTATAAAATTGTAGATTTTCCTTCATCGGCAAAATTATTTAAGGAGGATAGTGTAATGAACTAATGACTTAACATTTTTTTAAATCTCAGATGCGCTCGCCTATAAAGTTACGAAAAATGACATACGTTTTTCCTTGCAGATGTCGATATTTACCATAAATGGATAAACATAACTAGTGGTTTAACGTAGGCTTAGCAATTTGGAGCGATTTAGATACCGAAAGGGGCTTCTTCTCCAAATCAAGCTTGCGTTTGGAGTGGGAATGACAATTAGAGTGCAACGGGTGGAGTTCGAACCGTGGACCTTTCGGGTTTCAGTTCTCAACTTTTAAGAAATACTTTTCATGATTTTTAGAAAAAATTATCTTTACTTGCAGAAATTGGAAGACCAACAGAGATCCGGTCAGTTAAATAGACAGAAGCGTCATTTGCATAAACTATTAGGACTCGGGGGAGGAGGTGGCGGCATTTCGTTTGGTGGCTTTGGAATCAGTGGAGGTGGTGGCGGTTATGGCGGCGGTTATGGCGGCGGCGGCGGCTATGGCGGCGGCAACGGCGGCTGGGATGGTGGATATGGCGGACATGGACATGGGGGATATGGCGGTCACGGCGGTTATCAAGAGCCTGCGAAGACGATCATCGTGGAAGTTGTGAAAGGACATGATCATGGTAATGACTTATTTTTTTATTTATATAGCGAGCAAACTGGCGTCAAGTGATTACCACCGCCCATGAACATTTGGAGCACCAGAGGCACCACCAATGCGTTATCGGCTTTGGTTTGTTTTGTCACGCATGGTGAAACGTTTAATTTTTCAGGAACACTAGTGGGCTAATTTAAGTGGTTTTTTTAAAATATTTTGGATCTGTGTTTTGGATCCTTAGATATATTTTCTGGATATATAAACCACAAAAGGTCTCTTTTGCTTTTCTCAAAACTCACTATGTTGGCTATGTTTTCAGGTATACCTACGTATTACGTAACCACAGAAAGCTTTGAAAGGAGTACTTAGTGAAATATAAATTAGTTAAAGTAGGTATATGGAAAAATTTAAAACCCAGCATTCAATAAAAAAAACATTCGCGGAAAAAAATTCTAACTAAATTATCCTTTTGAATATTTTTAATAAAACTTCAAAATAACATAATTGAAGATGTTTAAATTATTTTGTATGCAAAGCATAAGAAACGTGATGCTAATTTTTTACAACAAAAGTAGAACTGGTTATTAAGCGTCCAATTAGAAACTTTTTGTGCTATACCGACGAATGCCTATTATATACTAAAATGTGATTTCTTGTTGATTATCCGGTTGTTATTAATTTAACTTAAAGCTCACGTTAACTTCTCAGATAAAGAAAAATATAAATACCCTTAGTTTTATAAGGAGCAAGGCACACCGAGAATTAAGTTAGCTTAGCTCGGCGTCTTTCATACTTACTTCGCATAGTAGCCAGAGTAGAGATGTGTGAAGTAAAGCTAAGCTAAGTTAGCTTATTTCGTGTAAGCATTCGCTTAGATATGAGATCAGCAAGACGGAGCCATTTCTCTATTTAAAATTTTACCACCAACCATCATTTTGTGATATGATTGTGCAGAGGCAGCAACTGGTGGTTTATACAACTACATAATATTATTTTCTTTTCAGGTCATCATGGGGGACATGGACATGGAGGGGGTAACTACGGCGGTGGAAATTATGGCGGAGGAAATTATGGCGGCAGCAGCGGCGGATATGGCGGTGGTTTCGGCGGCGGATATGGCGGTGGATTCGGTGGCGGCGGTGGCGGCGGAGGTGGCGGCGGCGGCGGTTACGGCGGCGGCGGTGGTGGCGGGGGCGGCGGATATGGCGGAGGCTACAACGGGGGCCAAAGCGGATATGGCGGCGGGAACATTGGTCACGGAGGCTGCGGCGGTGGTTGCGGTGGCAACTACGGCGGCGGTGGTCACTCGTCCGCCACTGCTACCGCTACTGCGACGGCACATGCCAGCTCGTAAGTACCTCTTTTGCTGTACTACAATGAAATAAACTTTCAACAAATATTATTATTATGGTAGAGAATTTACGTGTCATAGAGCCACAAGTTGGCCTACATAAAATAAATAATTTTTTCAACACACTTGCTCATAAAATGGCTCCCGGTTCACCGCAACTAGGCACACAATGACACCTTTAACTCAAACTGTGACTTTTTATTACCATTATTCACAATGTGAGTTATAGAATTATTTTTTTTAATTTTATTGGTTGAGTTGCTTTGTTCTTAAAAAAGTTTCTATTACAAAAAAAATCCTAACTATTGCCAAGATACCTATTGCTTGCTCATTTCATACAACTTCGTATTTAAATAGATAATTTCAACTTGTACGTGTTTAATAAATAAAACTGTCACTCAAATATAACTTTTGTTTTTTGTTAAATAAAGAAAACTGGAAATTCCCCATTTTGTACGTGGCTATAAGAGAAAAGCCAAAAAAAAAAAAGAAACCTCATTCTTTTAGTCTATGGCCATTAAAGGTGCGCGCGCATTCCGGAAAACTGATTAAATCAAATAAACACCTGAATAGGTTGTATGGTCGTCGATCTTTGCCTGCCCTCAAGAGCATCTCAAGAGGGCGAACAAAAAACAACATTAATTTTTCCCGCCATTGCGAATAAATTTTCACAACTCGTTTTCACTGTTTTGTACCATAATGTACTATTTTAGTATTATTTTCTTCACAAGTGTGTTGAAAAACGTCGTATGATACACGTGTATATTGATGATTACCGTCCTCGGCTAACTTAAGACCCTCACCTGACGGCTCGGGTCTCAATAACGCCTCAGCGGTAATCACCAACTTTTACACTTGTACCATAATGTACTATTAATTTGAATTTCTTGTTGCTTCGAGCGTCGATCTGTTGACTCCATTTAGTATGTCGATCTATAAAAGAGAAACAAAATTCATATATAAGTAAAATATCAACAGTAAATAATATTTAAATAATAAATTATCTCCAAAAACACAAAAGTTAGACGGATACATTTTTTCAAAGCTAAAAATGAAATGTAAGCAAAAACACATACAGCAGTGAAAGGTTATAGGACTTATAGGCAAGCAACGCCCATTTTTAATTGATTTAAAAAACATTTGCATAAATGTATTCGCTTTAATCGATATTTTATTAATAATAAATGAATATTTGTATATAAATAAGTAATTCAATATTATAATCAACACCATGAATTTTCTTCATTATCTGAGCGATAATAGATACGGTACATGTTACGTAGATTTTAATATATATACTTTTTTGTTACAGATACGGAAAACGTAAATAAAACCACCATGAAGATAAGTCCAATGGAAGATCGAAAGCCATTTGAACACCAAATTACCTAAGCATCATATTGTATTGTAAGTTACAGAAGTAACAACAATACGCGAGGATTCAACTCTATATTAAATTGCCCTGTGATTCTGATTAGGATATTTAAAAATAAGTATTTATATTACTAACTTGCATACTTAATTAACTGCCAATTGCGTATGCTTCGACGCAATGTATCGTCATGACAGAATGTTAACGAGTTGTGTGTCTTATGTGTAAGGTCTGTGTTGCAGTCCTAAGAAAATAAAATTATGGACGCCAGCAAAAGTAACATCTACTTCATCATATTATATTTCGATACCTCCTATGTAAGTTGTTGTATCCCCAAAACGCTTACGTGGATTAATTTTTGACAGTAGAAAAGTTGAAACACTAAAACATTATAATTCTGAGAATCGCGTGTTTTTATTACACTCTTGTGTTATAATGTGACATGGTTTTTAAATAATTGCAATCGATTAGGTTAAGAACAATCTTACTCTACTGTCAAAAAAAAAACCATATCATAAGCGTTTTATAACCAAGCTTTTATTGCTAACGATATGGCAATATAAGAATGGCCTGACTTTTGACAGTTAGCAAACGTTTGTTTAAACAAGGATCTTGTTTAAAATAAAGGTTAACTATTTGGAATTCAGTATCTAAGTAGGTACATCTGATTATATATATGTATATCAATATATATCAGTGTCCACTGTGTAGGTACCTATAATTTGCCTACATTACGAAATACTTTGAACTAAGTCCTATTTTTTAAAATCATTAGGTAATGATATTTCTATGAATAAATAATATTGTATTTAATATGTTGTTTTTATTTGGATTCTAAAGTAAAATACCACATAAAACGCAAAGCCTCAATAGCACAACGGCTCAGGTGGTGGACAGAAAAACAGAAAATCGACGGTTCAAATACCACCATGTAGGAAACGTGGTGGTATTTAAACCGTTTTGTCATATCTACACTTCAAGCGCAGCATTTACAAGCGTATAAGTCCTACTCTAGTCTTCAAGCGCAACCTTTACAAGCGTATAGATTACGCTTGAAGACTAGAGTAGGACTGTAGTAACTAAACATAAAAAAGTTTAATAACAAATAATATTAATACCTAATTTGTATTAATAAGTTGTAGTAATTAGATCTAATATCTGTTTTAGTCTTAGAAAATACAGAAATAACTTCTATAGAAGGTAGTTAACAATGTGCAGAAAAAAAAAAAGAAATTCTCAAGTAAGATTGATGTTACTATAATACACAACAATATGACATCACTGTGAAAACCTATGTGTGTAAGAGCATAATATACAATTATAATGAGAAGGTAATCAATAATAGTTAATCTTTAATTCATTCCGTGAAATAAGCGTGCTATGAATTATTTTCAAGAAGCTAACCACAGTTTGAATAATATTTATCCATACCATAGCACAATAAATAAAACACTCACTATGTATAAGTTTTGATTAGTGCTTTCATTAGTAGCACGTGATGGTGCTTGAAATAATGTGCTTGAATAAAGGTAGGCGTCCACAGTACCGCATCGCACGCTTCAAAGTCTTCGAACAGATTGCACTGTACGGATCCGTTTGTAGATAGTAAGTACGTCTACTAGTTACGCAGTTATCCGAATACAATTTTTTTTCGATTTACAGCTGTTCTTTTAGGTTTTCGAAACCAATTTACTTGGAGGATTTAGTTATTTGTTGCCTTTTTTGTTGAATTTGTTTTTGTAGTGAGGGTACAATAAAATTTTACAGCCACTAAGATACACATTTGGTCTGCGAAAGGTAGCGAACTTCGGATTGACTCAAACATATGAACCGAATAAAGCTCTTGCTTCAAACTTCGGCTTCCGGGTTTGATTTATCAATCAGGTCATATGGAAATAAACAATAGCGGCTACACAAAGCTATATTAACGATACTGGTCACATAGTATGCTACGCGGTTCCTTGATTCAAAGAGAAAGATCGAATCGGTCAATATCTCGGCTATGCTCCAGAGAATTCCGGGCCATGCTGTGAATTTGTAATAAATACTATGACAAATGGCAGCCATCTCATATGATCCCTCACGTGTGGCTCAGTTCGCAGAGTTATGTGCATTTTATGCAATAACACTAATATTGTAACGGCGAAAGTTTATATGTATGTGTTTGTGTGTGTGTTTGTGTGTGTGTGTGTGTGTGTGTGTGTGTGTGTGTGTGTGTGTGTGTGTGTGTGTGTGTGTGTGTGTGTGTGTGTGTGTGTGTGTGTGTGTGTGTGTATGTGTGTGCGTGTGTGTATGTTTGTTACTCTTTCACGCAAAAACTACTAGACGGATGGAATGGTATAATAAATTAATAACCCTTCAATAGGCAACTTAGCTGTTCCATTTATGGCATTTAATAATTCTCATGAATACAGCCGGATACTAAGTAATAGAGACAGATAGGTGTAAAAACCGCGATATTGTTGTTGGAATAAACTCTGACATTCCGAAAAGACCTTGTAACATCATTATCCCGTGGATACTATATTCTTAACAGTATATATGCAGTAATAATAGGATTGTCTATAAGATATCTATAAAAAATATGATGATTTTATAGAAAGATAAGCTTTAACATTCAAGGCGATTCCGATTGTGAGCGCAGTTTAAATTGTCAACAACGATCCGGATTGGATTTGATTGCATTGTCTTAAACCATCTTTGGAAACTATGATTAGGTAAGTCCTATAGATAGATTCTAGTTCTATAGGACTAGAAGAGAGAGAGACTCTAGAGAGTCCTAAAACAGTCAAAAGTACTCAAGCATTTTTTTTTTAATATTTATCAGTTTTATAATACTTGGAAAAATTACCTATAAAGTTTTAAATTAAATTAGTTAGGTATTTAGTTTTTTAGTGCTGACTCAAGGGCATAAAAGTCAGCACAAGGCCCCAATACACTTTTCAGAACAACTTTAATTCATTTCAGGACATTACTATATATATAGCTACTCGTGCTGATTCACTGACTGACTGACTGACTGATTGATCACCTCTCCTGTAAAATTTTGTATGAAAAAAATTTTTTTCACTCATGGTTTCGTATAGAAGACAAAAATTCATTCGGAACAAAAATATGGAGAGAGCTGATGATTGAGGATTTCGGAGACGGGTGAGGAGCACCGGCCAAGGTATCGAAGATAGGTGGGGGGTGTTCAACCAAATGTCACTCGAAACCTCATCCAATTGGCAGAGAGCCGAAAAAAACTCCAAAATGGCGGATTCAAGATGGCGGCCATACAAATTTCGTCGTTGTCTATCTCGGAGACTATAAGAGATGGAAGAGTGGTTTCTTGGAAAATGATGATCAGGACCCGAAGGTCTACTTGATGAATAAAAAAAAATTTAAGATGGCGGAATTTATTTTTTTCCATACAAAATATATGCAAGACTGTATACGGTTCCTTTTCAGAATTTCTGATGGTTTCGTATAGAGGACAAAAATTCATTTGGAGAAAAAATATGGAGAGAGCTGATGGTTGAGGATTTCGGAGACTGGTGAGGAGCACGGCTAGGATATTGAAGATGGGTGGGTGGTTTTTGAACAAGTCACTCGAAACCTCATCCAATTGGCAGAGAGCCAAAAAAAAATTCAAAATGGCGGATTCAAGATGGCGGCCATACAAATTTCGTCGGTGTCTATCTCGGAGACTATGAAAGATGGAAGAGTGGTTTCTTGGAAAAAGATGATCAGGACCCGATGGTCTATGTGGTGAATAGAAAAAATTCAAGATGGCGGATTTTTTTTTTTTTTTCATATAAAATGTATGCAAGACTTTAATACGTTCCTTTCCGCTGATGGTTTCGTATAGAGGACAAAAATTCATTTGGATGAAAAATATAGAGGGAGCTGATGATTGAGGATTTCAGAGACGGGTGAGGAGCACGGTCAGGGTATTGAAGATAGGTTGAGGGTGCTCAAACAAAAATCACTCGAAACCTCATCCAATTGGCAATGAGCTGAAAAAAACACCAAAATGGCGGATTCAAGATGGCGGCCACACAAATTTCGTCGATGTCTATCTTAAAGAGTGTACAAGTTGGAATAGGGGTTTTGTGGTAGAAAATGATCAGGCCATGAAAGTCTAAGAGCAGAAAAACCGCGGTTCGCTTTAGCGAGCCGCGCACCCACGCGCCCTACTAGTTATAAGTATATAGGTACCTATTTCCTAACTCCGAGAACTTATCGTTATCTATTAAAAAATTAATTATAATTTTTATAGTCCGAAATGCAAGATCCTAAAGATACTTCAATATTAAAACTTTCAATGTAAAAAATTGCTTAGATAAAATTCAAAGGCGTCGGTATGTTTTATAATATTATGCTGTTTTATCAATTTACAGCATAACTCAGTGCTGTTTATCAGTGTTTTGTCTACTTCTTATCAAAATCGTGATGTTAGTGAAATTTATGGAATGTTCGTATTTTTTACATCAACTGTAAAATAAGTATTAAATTATGCGCTTAAAAATAAAAAGTGCAAAAAAAAAAAGTTATTGATTTTCTTTACCCTACCCACTCTAGATTCGAACGCGTACTACTGCTCTGATACAGTAAGTTATTTTCGTAGTATATTTCGACTGGGAGCGTGGCGTCTCCTGTAATCCGGCTACTCGGAGGTCGGGTTCGGAGGATGGTTTGAGGTTGGGAGTCCTGATGCTGAGTGGCTCATGTTGACTGGACGTCCACACTAAGCCCGGTATTAATATGGACCCCCCGGAGGAGTCTGGGGGGTGCAGGTTAACTAAGGAGGGGCGAACCGGGCCAGGGGGGAAACCCAGCAGCCAAAAGTCCCCGTATCGGGCAGTAGTGGGATAGCGGCCAGGAGTGAGTGCTCAGTAGCAGCCCGACCAATACAATCAGACCCGATCCTTTTGCTAAATAAAATATAGTAAATCAAATTTTTATCAGTAAAATGAACCATAAAATGATTGCAGTAGAGCTCAATTTCGTATATACATTTTATACGATTACGTATACGATACGCTCCAAAATAAAACTGATTGTACTGAATTTGTGATTTTAACTCCATACAAATAAGGTTAATTTTTCTTTGACGTTAATGTCATCGAATTCTTATACGATCAATCGAATTAAAGCTTAAACTAAGCATAAGTACTGTTAAGCTGAAAGCTAAGCTAAACAGGAAATTATTTTTTCATTGAAACAATTTTTTTACCATTTGGTTGATTGCGGAAAAGCTGCATCAATCATTACTACAGTCAAAATTGTGGTGATTGGCTGAATTTATGGCATTCTTGTTGCGATAACGATCGATTTTTTTGAAGTCGGGTAATATTGAGAGAGTATCGAACGATCAAAAGTGATTGCGATAGTCACACTAACAATCTATTTATTTTTTAAATATCAATCAATCTATTTTGAAAATAAATAAATGTAAATATTATTTACCTATACTGAGGGTAACCACTATCCGAGGTGTTAATTACCTAATTCCTAGTTTTGTAACATTTCTCAAGTGGTTAGGAAAGGCCTAGTCTATATATATAAAAATGAATCCCTATTTCCTTGGTCATCGCATCACGCGTGAACGGCTGGACCGATTTTGCTAATTCTTTTTTTGTTGTTTGTTATTGTCAGGAGAAGGTTCTTATAAAAGAAAAAATTAAGAAAATTGCGCGAAAAATTAGAAAATTTAAGAAAACTTAACCACCATATTAAATTATTTCTAATGTAACCGCTTTTACAATTCAAACTTTTTTGATGTAACCTTATGGCGTTTGACATAACATTGACAGAATGCGTGCTGCCAATTTCGTCAGAGTTTCAATATTCATAGTTAAGACAGGACAACGTCTGTCGGTTCCGCTAGTTGTCTATAATTCTATAGTAGGTAATCAGCTGAAGAAATGTTTACAACCCTATCTAATAGGAAGGAATATAAATTCGTATCCGATGAAGTTCAATTTGGTAGGTATTGCACCGAGTTCTACTTGCACTTTAACCCTTTTGAAAAAGCCGAAAGCAATAAGTAATATTATTCACACAAAAACATAATAATTTGATAAACAATAAAAATACTAAGAATACGTAGGTAAGTGGGGAAATACCGCACTATAAGTAATTAATTAATAATTTTATTATTGCCTACTATCATAACAATTGGGAGTAAATAATATTGTTATTTTTTATTTATCTAGTAACTACTGAAAATTGCATAGGTACATATTTTTTGTGTTACTCACTCGTACAGTCCATAATAATCTTCTCAAAGGTGTGTGAAGAAGAAGAAAACCATTTTATTTTGATGAGGGGGAAATCTTTAAAAAAAACCGAAATCCTGGGGTAGGGTCCCGGGTTATGTGGGGATTTACCCACTAAAACCCCCTCCATAGCCACCCTCGGCGCATATTGGAAGGCTCCGAGACCTCTTAAGAACACAACCGCAGCCAGCTTGGTGGCTACCTAAAGCCTTCTCATCTTAAAACGTTACTTTTGTAAGACCATAGTAGTACCATCTAATATATAAAAATGAATCGCCTAATGTGTTGGTAAGCGCATCACGCGTGAACGGCTGGACCGATTTCGCTAATTCTTTTTTTATTGTGTCTGTTATTGTTAGGAGAAGGTTCTTATGAAAGAAAAAATTAAGAAAATTGCGCGGAAAATTAGAAAATTTAAGAAATATTAACCACCATATTAAATTACTTCTAATGTAACCGCTTTTACAATTCAAACTTTTTTGATGTAACCTTATGGCGTTTGACATAACATTGACAGAATGCGTGCTGCCAATTTCGTCAAAGAGGATGTAAAAAAACTTTAGACAGGACAACGTCTGTCGGGTCCGCTAGTTCTAAATAATGTTATTTTAACAAATGTTCCTGAACTGTCAAAATCACGAAAAGGCCGATGAAAAAATCCAATGCTGAGTGACCCAGCAGGGTTAGCATGGGGAGGAGATAAAAGTTTTATCCCCCGATTTTATCCACTGACAAGGGATGAAATTATCTTCCCCTATGCTAAAGCACGGCGACAGGGGAAAAAAAAGTATATTCCTATAAGAATATCCACTGTGGATATTATTTCCACCGTTTTGCTCATGCTCGACAGGTGGATAAAATGCAATGCTATGCAGAATCATGAACTGAATCCTTGGTTTCAGTTTTCGTTACGGTGTTCCTGTATAAAATGCTCGACGATAAGAACAGTCGTATAAGAGTAGGTAACTGTAAATAGATGTAGCTATATGTAATTATATTTTATAGTGGTCTGCAGTCTGCACGCATCATTTGGCTCGCCAGGTTTATGAAGACACCGCGGTCATCGCTCCAAGGGTCATCACACCTGAATTACTTGCATTACACTTGATTTAATCTAATGTAGGTAATAGCCCTACTGCTTAGTCTACGTATAGTTACTTACTACTTAGTGCTAACTGCTTAGCATGTTTAATTGTAAAGATTTTATCCGATGGTGATTGGTGATAATTTGGCTACGACCTACGCCTAATAACATCCTACCCCAGATATAACTTGACAAACCGACAAACCAACAAACCAGAAAACTAACACACTTTCGCATTTATAATAATAATAGTAAGGATTTTTTGATATAGTTCTTGCAATTCACGAGGGCGCGTGAGCTTTACTTGTGGTTACGTCGTGTACATATGCACATTGCGTAAGTGTGCGTGCTTGTCAGAGCCTAGGCATATCAGTTTTTAACCGACTTCAAAAAAAAGAGGAGGTTCTCAATTCGACGCGTATGTTTTTTTTTATTTTTTTTTTTTATTTTTTTTTTTGGCGATGTTACTCCATAACTCCGTCAAATCTGAACCGATTTTAATATTTTTTTTTTTTTATTTGGAAGGACGTATCGTCAGGTTGGTCCCATTTAAATTTGGTGAAGATCTGATGAATATCTTCGGAGATGAAGGACGGAACTCCTCAATGAATAAGAGCAAATCGCTCGTGATCAGAGTGTGTGTCGGATTTTAACCGTGCAAACTTCATAGCATACATACATATGCTAAATTTCTATTTGGAATAATATATTTCAATACTTTTTTTAAGGAGCAAAACAAATGGTCTAGTGAATTGGTCCCATGAAGCTACACTAAAAAGCTTAAAATAATAATATAAAAAAATATTTTAAAAAAACCGACTTCAAACGCCACTTAAAAGTATAAAATAATTTTAGTTTGTACACGTATGTTGAAGTCGGGCCAGCGTTTCGCAATGGTATCATCGTTTCTATATTTTAAGCCCGTCCGACTTCAATATATATTACGTGTACAAACTAAAATTATTAAATCGTAAATACTATTAGGCCGGTATACTTGTTGAATTAGCCCGTGAGACGGCTTATATTCATTCGCTGCGGACGGGCCTAAATAGAAACGATGAAACATTTGCGCGACGCTGGCCCGACTTCAACATACGTGTACAAACTAAAATTATTTTATACTTTTAAGTGGCGTTTGAAGTCGGTTTTTTTAAAATATTTTTTTATATTATTATGTGATAGTTTATTCATTAGGTTTGTAAAATGTAATTTCATGTGTAACGTTTAAAAAACCTTTTGCAGATTCGTTTTGCCGTAAAAAACCTATGTGATTGATTACCAAAGCTTGGTTCACAAGTTAATTAAAAAAGTTCATGGTTTACTTACTTGTTTTCCCTTGTTTACTCGATAGGTACTTACGTTATAGGTACTTGTAGTAGGTACCTATATGAAAAGTCTCAATAAATTTATATAACATGAGTAGAAAATAGAAAGCTGATATTTATAGACGTGAGCTTTCCCGTGGCATTGAGTCACGACTTCTGTATGTATTGACAATAGAGACGTAGACAAAACGCAAGTACCTAAGTATGGAAAATTAAACTTTACCAACCTATTTAATATGCGAAAGGGTTTGGAAAGCATCTGTATCATTATTCCAAAAAATTATTCCTTATGAGATAGTGCAAAAATTTTGCTCTGCAAGGTGAGCATGGGTAGGAGACAAAAATTTTATCTCTGATTTTATCTACTGACAAGAGATAAAATTATCTTCTCTTCTCCCTATGCATGGCGACAGGGGAAAAGAGAAGTATATTCCTATAAGTATATCCACTGTGGATATTATTTCCATATATTTTGGGCAAAAGCCCATGACAACGCAGTGGTGAGCCCAGTTATCTTATAACTGGGAGGTCTCGGGTTCGATTCCCAGCGGGGGCAATTTGGGAATTTATAATTTCTGAATCGTTTCTGGTCTGGTCTGGTGGGAGGCTTTGGCCGTGACTCTACCACCACTCTACCGTCAAAGACGTGCCGCCAAACGATTTAGCGTTCCGGCGCGATGGCGTGTAGAAACCAATTAGGGGTATGGGTTGCATGTACCCTTCTAAGACTTGTACCATCTTAGACTGCATCATCACTTACCACCGGGTGAGATCGCAGTCAAGGACTATCTTGTCATCGAATAAAAAAAATAAAGAAAATGCTCGACGAGTGGATAAAACTGAGCGAGGGATAAACATTTTATCCTTTCTCCGTGGATAATTCATGTCCCTCACCTTGCTGCCGGTCTGCATCAGCTATCAACTAGTAGTATATAATATTTCTTATTTTTTTAAGAATTATTAATAAGGCCTATTAGCCACGTTAAGCTTGTTTAGATTTTGGGGCTATTAAAATCACGGTGATGTTCTAATGAAAACACAATAAGTACATTGTTCGCCGAGGGGTGAAAAGGACCGATTACTAACGAGGGTGTAGGTACTTTGAGGCCCGAGACATGACCGTAGGGCCTCAAAAGTTCCTTAAAGAAGGTAATTTCCGAGCAAGTTGATACCCGCGACTTGGTTCGCGTGAATTGAGGTTTTTTAAATTCCCGCGGGAACTCTCTTATTTTCCGGAATAAAACGTAAACTATCTGTATATGTTCCAGACTATTTCTGTGCCAACTTTTAGCCAAATCGGTTCAGGCGTTACGGCGTAACTGAGTAACAAACATCCATCCGTCCGTCCGTCCGATTAACTAGTGGATGCCCATTGCCCGCGACTTCGCGTGGATTAAGTTTTTTTTGGATTCCCGCGGGGACTCTCTTATTTTCCGGGATAAAAAGTAGCCCATATGCTATTCTAGTCTATAATCTATCTCTGAGCCTTTCAGCCAAATCAGTTCAGTCGTTGCAGCGTGATTGAGTAACAAACATTCATCCATCCATCCATCCACCCATCCATCCGTCCGTCCATACATCCAAACTTTCGCATTTATAATATTAATAGGATTTATCAGTCTTCCAAAGGTACTTAGGTGCTTGTTATCCTTACTAGTAGGGCGCGTGGGTGCGCGGCTCGCTAAAGCGAACCGCATGTTTTCTGTTCACCAAGTAGAACATCGGGTCTTGATCATCTTTTTCCAAGAAACCACTTTTCCATCTTTTAATCTCCGAGATAAAAGAGAGTGATTAAGTACATTCTCTTGGTCTCCGAGATAGACACGGACGATATTTGTATGGCCGCCATGTTGAATCCACCATTTTGAAGGTTTTTCCGGCTCTCTGCCAACTGGATGAAGTTTCGAGTGTCTTTTGTTTGAAAAGTGTTCCTCACCCATCTCCGAAATCCTCAATCATCAGCTCTCTCCATATTTTTCCTCCGAATGAATTTTTGTCCTCTATACGAAAAGGAACCCGTATCAAAGTCTTGTTATCCTTATATCAGAGAAAATTCAAAGTAATACTTACTGAATAGGTTGATATGATGATTTATTTACCTCTTTCTTTTATCTTATTCGCACGAGGAAAGTTGCATCCCAGTGGTCGGATCTTTTTTAACCCCGTTCCGTGCGCGGGCGCTTCACTAGCCAGCTCGCAGCCGTGGCCCGCACCCGTCAGTGAAACTTCGCCATTTACTTATAATTTTTTCATCAATTGTAATTAATTTATTTAATTTTCGCAATGCATAAATCCATTATTTTTGTGTGTGTTGTGTGCGTTGTTTTGATTGGTGAGTGTGTTTTTGTTTTTTTTTCTTTCTTGGAAAACAGTTGTTGTAAACCTTTTCAGCAAAAGTTTCGGGTTGAATTATTTGCGCATAAAATATATGTACAGAACATATTGGAAGCCAGAAAACAGAAAATCGTATTAATTTCACGATCGTGTCTGATATTTATTAACAAAACTACTCTGCTGCTTAAAATATTTTAATATTACTTCGAAAGCTTGTTTTTAAACGACACAGGCGCTTAATTAATTATAATCTACAGGACCTATTACGTTAAATCAAGAACATTGGGTAGCTAAAAACGTTCAGAATAACTAAGTCAGTTTTCATTAATTTTTTAGTGCTGTTAAAACAAGATGTTACAAACTGAGTGTCAAAGAATTTAGAAAAATCTATGAATTATTGAATAAATAAAGCTGTAAATATTAGGCCATATATTCTAGTAGGTATGTCTTATAATAGAGCAAAGAGCGTCACGCTTACAGCATTCTTGTAGTTACGAAGCTTGTATCTACCTACCAATATAAACTTCCAACTCGCCTGATTAAGTTTATTGTAAAACAGTGGTTAAGACCAGACGAGAACCAGTTCCAGATAATTTCGCAAGCTGCGCGTTAGATCAAAAAGTAATAAAATAAGAAACGGCCTGCGTGGGCGAAAAAGCTGCATGGGCTAATTTTTTTTTATAACAAGTAGATACCTAACTAATATTACGATAGTCATAAAAATAGTGACGAACTTATGGCGGGCACTATTATAGGTACTCAAACCTGTAGCAAAGACATGTAGAAGTACATAAAAGCGGAAAAACCTACTTTCTCGAGTTCACTTTAGTGTCCTAGAAAATATTTAAAATATTACTCTATTAATATATTTTTGTATACCTACACAAAACTAAACAAGTTTAAATTAAAAAATAGATTTTAAAAAAACAAGTTTTTAGTAATAAAAAATACAATTATGATTTTCTTGCCTACGGTACGGTATGACGTCATTTTATAACGGTCAACGATGGTCAACTTGACGTGGACGGGTAGCACATATGCCTTAAAGTACAAAAAGTTCTTATAAGTCTCTCATACGAAGTAAGAACCTCTTAACCAGTTTCATCTTTATTCTTAGCGTTTATAATAATAAAGGCAGAAAATAAGTTACAGTTAACATTATACTTTCAAGTGTGGTTTACCAAGACTATTAAAAACCTTCCTTGCAGGCATCCGGACCGAATGCCATAACATTAAATGCTCGTATAAATTAACTCCAGTTAATTCGTATTATTTTTTACAAGCAGTTATCTAGCTAAGTACCTACTTATTATTAAAAGTACTGATTGATGGAGCTTATACGAACAAGTCCTCAGTCTATTACTTCAAGCGTTAAGACGATCTAGGCCTGATTTTTCAATAATTAGTTATTAATAAAGTAACAGAATCAGTTTGACGCCGTCCTTATCCAAAAGCTGAAAAAAGGACGAAATTCTCTAAGGACCAATTTCACCGATCAAACTAAACGCGATTAGTTCACGATGAAGTCAGTTTATGCGTTTAACTCAGTTTAGGGATATAGTTTAAGCCGAGATTTAAATTTTAGTTAAAGGCTGTTGTATGTTTGCAAAATCAACCATTTGCAGATAAAAAATGTAAGACTAAGATTTACTTTTTACAATTGACGATTTGGTTCGGTTTTAGAATTGATCAACTAATAACTTTTTACAATTTTTGACTAAATAATATTGTACGCATAATCAAGATGCTGGCAGCTTTGGATGACCAACCTTTTTTTTTTTTAAATATATAGACTAGCGCTTGGCTGCTATCACACCTGATGGTAAGTGAAGATGCGGCCTAAGATAGAACGCGCTTGCCTAGAAGGTGCCTATTCACTCTTGATTTGAAGGTACCCAAATTATAGTTAGAGGGAAAAACGGAAGCCGGAAGGGCATTCCAAATTTTAGCGGTGCGTATCAGGAACAAAGCACACAGAATACTACTATTGCATCTCCTATTGGTAAATTACCTACAGAAAAATTATTTTAAAGGCAAGTAAAAAATAACTCAATTAACTATCATAACTTTAAACGCCACTCAATTAAATGCATTCTAATATATCGGGTATTATAAAATATGATCCTACCTAGTTTGCAAAGAATGAAAAACATAATTCATTGAAAAAACCTTGCTTACCTTAGCTTTTATATTCAGAAAGAATAGCATCGTGATTTAAGCGTTACTTCATAAATATAATCTCCAATTAACAGTAAAAAATCTTTGTTAGAATCTCATTGATAAAAGTTTTTAATAAGCACTTTCAGGATTTTTTGTGACAAAAGAAAAGTCCACAGTATTTTGTATATTTAGTAGAATAGGTAGATAAGTACTTATGTTCCCATTAGGTTTAGATAAAACTAGATAAGTCTTTCACCCAGATATTCTAAATTACTCCCATTTAATTAATAATCCCTTTATAAGCTTTGGCTAATATTACATAGACCTCAATACATACTTATAGAGATTGTACCCAAAACACAATATACATAAATACCTAAAACGTAGGTATTTTACACCTTTAGCTAAACATTAAGATTTGAAAAACATTCCAAAACAATAACACATTAATAACATGTTAACTTGAACGTATAAATGTTTAATCTAGATCGAATCGAGCGAATCAATACGAATACAAACACGTTTGATAATAAAATAGATTTTTGCTTATTAAAACAAAACTATAAGTTACTCGTATATATTTATAAAAAAAAACTCTATGACTTGCTAATCAAACGTATTAGCCATATAGGTACCTGTTTAGATATTCAGGTTTCCAGTCACGACTTAATCCGCGGCTATAGGTCGTGATATCTTTTCCGCGGTCGTGCGCCCGCAGCATCGTTTATCACAAAATATCTATAAGTTCAATATTATTTTATTACTTACAATACTGTAGAGAACGAAGATTTCATTTATTTTCTGTTATTGGAATCACATACCTTAAACCTTATTTAGGTGTAACTTAAATGTAAATTAACACTGAATTACTACCTAGACACTAATTAAATCTAAAACCTCATTAAAGTCATCGCAGCATTGCACCTTTGGATAGCCAAACTAATTTTTTGGCCAAGGTAGACAACTGTATTAAAAAAAATTATGGTTAGCATTTAATAAAATACTGTCCTAGAAAACGGTGGCTGAAGAACAAAAATGTTACCCAGCCCTGGCATATGCGGTCAGGTCTGGGAAACGGTTTTGTAAAGTTAAAATATTATTTTTGAAATCGTCCGTTAGTCGTTACGTTATGACTTACTAAAACTTTACTGAAAATGGAAGCGTAGACTATTTCAACCATAAAAAAATTCTCTCATACCTAACCCTAAGCCTTGTCCTTACAATAATTGTCAGGTAATTATTGCGAACACAACAAAGAAAATCAGTCAATCGGTCATGAATAGTCATGATCTATACATGCAGTAATCGATTTTTATGTATGTAGATATTTAGATAGATAAAAACTTTATTGCACACAAGAAAGAAACTAAATTGAATGCATCTTAAAACTACGCATGCAAAGGCTGCCTTATTTTATTGCTAACAGAGCAATCTCTACCAGGCAACCATAGATATATAATTTTTCCACCCAGTTGCGAGTAATTTTACAAGGAAGTAAAGGAACCAATCAGATGTGTCTATTAGCATTAATCGAGAGAAAATTGCCACAAAATAGCATTACAATTTCATGCTACATCAATGCAATTATCCGATATTGAAAAATAACAACCAAATATTAATCACGCCAAGGCCACGCATAGCTATTAATTTAACAAAAACATCCTTCCTACCTATTACCTATAGTTAGCTAACCCAAGCTTACGCATCCTTTAGAGCTTCGACCTATGTAATATTTATAAACACGGTATGATATCATCGTTATTCCAAGTAAAATATATACTTAAAGATGCCTATAATGCAGAAAAGCTTTTTACCAACACCTGGATTAAAATTAATGGGCTTTGCAAAAAAGTAATTGTTAGGCTGGGTGCACATTAAAAACGCGTTCACACGCTTCTCAACTGCTAAATTTTTCAAGTTCAGCATTCACAGACTCTCTTTTAGAAGTGAGTTTTTTTAACCCAGACGAACTTTAAAAAAAGCACGAGTTATTGAAAATTTTGACTTGTTTTTAACCACCCATAATTCTTGGATGTATTCTCAAGGTATAAAATGTTAACCGTCACAGACTAGAGACATCGAAAGCTGTCAAAGCCGATTTTTATTTAAATTCACAAAAAAAATTGTATTTCTCCATTCGGTTAGTGCCTACCGAAGATTTTAATGAAGCATGGGAATAGTACGGATTATGGGACCGTGTGGACGAACTACGCTTTTGAAATGTGCAACTGCCTTTAGGAACCTCTTGTGAAGATAATAAAAACTTACCTAATAAAAAACTGTTTTGAACTCTCTTAGTAATACTAATACCAGTGAGGTAAATACAACGCTGTAAAAGTTTTCGATGAAGGTGAATAGATGTGAAGTTTACGCGTAATGAACATCGCGATGACATTTGCAGGATAGTGGAGGGGGTCGGAATTTTATAATAATGCAAAAACAAACACGATCAACCTGTTCAGAGTCCGAGTCGACCACACACCAATGGGCAGGACAATGACTTTTATTATACCGTGGAAACGCAATGATGGCTTCATGGTTTTAAAACCCCCTCCTTGACGACCTCCATAGCGCATTGACGACCTCCCTAGCGCAGTGGGGAGGGCTGTGGTCTTATAACTGGAAGTTCTCGGGTTCAATTCCCGGCGTGGGCAATTTGGGAATTTATAATTTCTAAATTGTCTCTGGTCTGGTCTGGTGGGAGGCTTTAGCCGTGGCTAGTTACCACCCTAGCGTCAGAGACCGAATAGGGGGTATGTGTTGAATGTACACTGCCATACCCGTTCCAAGTTAGCCTGCTACCATCTCAGACTGCATCGTCACTTACCATCAGGTAAGATCGCAGTCAAGGACTATTTTGTCCACGAATAAAAGAAAAATAAGCCAATTTATTCCAAATCTAGCTACTATCTGTCTGAAGCTTTTCTTGATAACTTCAGCGCTGAGCCGAACTTGATGAATATTGACACCGATAGCAACGAATAGCTTACAATACTAAGCTAAGCTCAATAGCCCAACGGTTAAAGGTGCGGACTGAAAACTGAAAGGTCGCAGGTTCGAACCCCACCACTACTAGCGCAAGATTCACGCTTATTTTGAGGGAATAGGAGGATATTAGTCAACTTGTACTTGCCTAACATCCTCCTAAACTAAGAACAGCGACTAATATTTAGTTACCTAACTAAGAACAGCAAATAATATTTGGTCACTATTTAAGTTTTTAGTCGGCGGCAAAATAATATCCCTTATATTGTATCCCTAATATGTGGCTGTTGACCAAAACACAAAAGCAATTTGAAAAGTTAAAAGTGGATTTTATGTTGATAAGTACAAATTACCATGTATAGCTGCTGTCCTAATAACGTAACTGCAGAGTTATTTTCTGGCTATTCTTGGCAACATCAAGTTTACAACTTGCAAGCCTGTTCGCATGCTACGAGTATCATAATATTCTATACGGTGCCCTGCCCATCAACTATATAATATATTGTTATATAACAAAATCCTACTCATATATTACAAATGCGAAAGTATGGATGGATGAATGTATGTATGTTTGTTTGTTACTCAATCAAGCCACGACTGATCCGATTTGGCCGAAATTTTGCACAGAGATAGATTATAGTCTGGAATAACACAAGGCTACTTTTTATCCTGGAGAATAAGAAAGTTACCGCGGGAATTAAAAAACCTCCATCCACGCGAACTAAGTCGCTGGTATTTAAACTAGTATTGTTATAACTAAGTACCTACCTAGGTATGTTATTTTTATGAATTATCTCACTCGGAAATTCTCTTTTGCGAAATGAGTAGGTAAGTAGTTAGGTATACGGAAAGCTCCTGCGAATTTTCTTCTGTGATCGAAGCCTGCGAAGAATATATTAGGTACCGCTACATAATAAACAATCTTGAAATACATAAATTAAAATTTTTGCCAGTAATAAATAAGGTATAGGTATAATAAATAAGTAAAGGAAGATAAACTTTTTAAGTGATGTCCACCCAAGTAGCACAGATAGCTGTATAAATACTCACTTTTAGACCTATTTGAAACTCTATGCGTATTAAGACTCTTTTAAGAGTACACTGGTGATCTTACAGCTGCATAATAGCTGTCAGTGATATTTAAACAGCTTAGGCTGAATAAGGGCTGTTTAGTGGATAAAATTACGCCAAATGCTGTATAAGAGGTATTTGTGATCTCTTATTACACTGACTTATTAAGGGGGCACGTGTGAACTATTATGAAGTTAATAGCTATATAATGGATGATATGTGACCCACATTACAGCTTAACATGAATCCACCATTTTATTGTATAACCTCATAACCTATATAAATATACTGATTCATTTTTCAACTTTTATGATGTTTTGTGTATGAATTAGGAATGGATTGCATTAGTTTTTACTTCTCGATATCATAATAACAACTTTTTATCTTATAATTCTTTTCAAAGCACTAAAAATTGTTTATTCAAGTTTTCATCACGGCTTATTTATATCACGAAACTAATTAAAAACCGAATATTTTCGTGGCGCACTAAAATTTTCTTAGGTAATATATATGTATAATGTCAGTAAAATTACATTCCCAATCATTTTTCTTTTATAAATATGAAAACAATGCACTTAACTTTGAATATATAACCACACGTATTCAATCAAATTCAATTCACTCCACGAAGTATATTAATTTGCTAGATTTGTATTATCTATGGTTTGCTACTTCACTTTAACGTCACGTGACACATTTGCTGAATAAAGAGTAACTTGTAATCTTTTACTCAACTTAAGGCTGTATAATTTGTGCCCATTTAAGAGGTATAAGAGCTGTATACGGCCGTATACAGCCCTTATGCAGCTTTTTTATACAGCTTTAAGCGTGACGGGAATTCGTTATTCAGCTGCTAAGCAGCCTTCGTGTGCTACTTGGGCAGTTATCCAAGTATCACAACAGTAGTGGGTACACCAACCTACTTAGATAGGTTTATTAGGAAGTAATCTGTGGAGACAATGTTAGGTAGGTAGGTATAAGTATACCAGCTGGATAGCTACAATATTGCCTATGCAGAATCTCGGTCAGCAGTTAACAAGCAATTGGTAAGATGTTGTGTGTGCTAGCAAAATTATCTTCTGAATTCCGCAATCCAATATAGACCTTATAGTATATTGATTTGGAGATTACAATCGATTCAGTAGGTGCTTTAATGAAATCTTGCACTTCTCAAGAGACCAGTGTATTACCGCGAGGTACTAACTGTAGGTAGTGTTTTGATAAGCAAAAACTCAGCCTCGCGGCTTTGGACCGTTAGATGAAAGTCGCGTACCTACCTACCTACACATAGTATGCTTTTAACAGCATTTTATCGAACCAACAATACGCACGCTACCGAAAATCTTGACAAAGCAAACTAGCTCGTATATCACAATCGTGGAAGAATGATTAATGTTTGCTTTGATACGACAAATACTCGTCAATATTTGTGGTGACCGTACAATATACGTCGAAAATGTGATAGGAAACCGATATGTTAGAAACTTGAAATGGACTTCTCAAACGGAACATAATGATCGGTCATTGCCCCAGGCTGATATCGTGAAAGTATTTTAAGCATACGCAAAGATTAATTAGAGAAATTTGATGCACGAAGATTATAAATGTGTGTTGAGCATTAACATTTTTCAGGATGAGCAAATCGATAAATTGCTGTCGGAGTTCTTTCATTGATTAACTTTTTTTTTTTATTCGATGACAAGATAGCTTTGGCAGTAGTTTACTATAAGGGAATCGAGGTGCGATTATAAGATGTTTACAATATTTTCTTCAAAATAACAGCAATTATTTACTTACCTCAATTAACTATTTATCTAAGTAGATACTATTAGGTATTCTATACCTTAATTTTTAAAGGTAGGATTTTTTCAGTCAGCGTAATTTTACCCAGATATAATTATTTAGTGCTTCCTTAAATTGCTGCAGTTTAGTTGAACGACCAAGTGGAACAATAAAAGCGGTTCAAACAAGCTGATCCTATCTGATTATATCAGCGAATTTACGAGCCACGATATGTCTGCGTGCGTGTTTGACCTCCCGACGAATAGGCACCCATCTATCGGCTATCTTTACTTCAAATTACTCGCTACGATTTATGGGTCATTTAAATTATTATTATATTTTATGGACTTGCGAGCCCGTGATTAAAGCGAGTTTTTATTTACCATGGCAGACGCAAAACGGTTTTCTGCCTCGCTCATACATACCTACCTAGTTAGTACATACTATGGGCAAAAATACATAAATACAAAAATACTGCCCAGCAATTAATCGATTAAAATGTATTAAAATCACTTAAAATGAAATTGGTTTTTTAAAAACCATTAATTATATTTCAATGGATTATTCTGTTTCACTTAAGGGTGCTAAGCTTGACGCTTATTTGGAGGGTAAAGAAGAATATAAGCCAATTTTTGCATGGGCAATACTTATTCTTTTAAAAAAAATATGAGATTATTACAGGCAATTTAAAGCAGAGACAAAATGTTTACAGAAGATAATGCGATTATGACGTCAACTAAAGTTATTCATTAAGTATATAGGTCATAATTATGATAACAAATGATACGCAATGCACAATTTGAATATTTACGTCTATGTCCCTGTAGCGACCCTGTAGTTTAATGGTCAGCACACTCAGGGCGCGATTCCCGAGAGATGTGGGTTCGAATCCCGCCGGCCTCAGAATTTTTCATAATTAGGTATGTATTTAAAAATTTATTCGGGTTGGTTTAAACACTATAAAAAATGCTTTACTCGCAAACTAGCATCCCTATGGAACTTATACGTTATTTTAACGTGATAGTCGTAAAGAATTCCGTTGTTTGTGGAATCACTGGCAGCGATGACCTAAGCATTTATTCACGCAAATTCTCGTAACTGATTTGAGTTCTCCACTCTAAACCATAGAGTGATAGTAGATAGATCATTTCGTTTCTCTACAGCATCTTATTGCCCAGGTAGCCGCTTGGCGTTATCTAATTTTAGTACCTAAGTACCTCATAATTTCTATAGAGAACTCACCACTCCAACGCCGCCAGAAACCGACCAGATGGTCTATTGTCCGTAGTTAAGTTATTGCTATTTCTTTTATTCGGATGACAAGGTATCCCTTGATTGAGATCTCACCAGTCGTGATGTGTGTGTTTTTGAACACACACATCACGACTGGTGGTTATGTAAAATACGCTGTTCAAAAACAGAATAGACCTAGGCCTTCATTAAAAAAAAAAAAAAAAAAAAATAACCGCAAACTTCTTTTACAGAGGCACGTCCCAAGTGGCAATACCTGCCAGCGGTTCCGGGTTACGTGCCAGTGTACATCCGCAATGGCGACACGCCACTCGAGGAGATTAACCCTGAGTTAGCTGAAGCCTTCCACGTGTTCCCGGCAGGCCGCAGCGTGGGCAAGCAAGTGGACGCCGTGCCCGACACGCCCGAATTGGCCGACCAACCGCAGCCCGACGAAATCCCCGAACCGACAGACTCCGACAAACGCTCCTATGAAAAGAAACTTCTAGGAAAAAAGAAAGCCACCTCCGACATTGTCAAGCCAGTGGAACGTAGATAAGACTCTTTGTACTTAATTTAGTTTTAGATTAACAAGTGAGATTATTGCTATATCCACACTATTTTTTTTGGCAACAAAACTTGCTCATGCATATTATAAGATTGTTAGAAATGAAACTTTTGCAAGTGATAAATCAGAGACTGTCTTATCATCAGCATTGACTGGGAAGCAGCCTTCTTTTTTCTAACTTTATTCAGTATCCAATCGGTGCTTTTCGACTTCAACGTCGATTATCGACAACTGACCTGATACATAAATTACATAGGTACTTTATGTAGTTATGTAGATATCTCATCAGATAATTAAGGAGGTACATATGCAATTATGTATCACATCAATTCTTCTTATAATTTCTGATAGGTATTTACCTGATCATTTGTATTTATTAGAAAATGACAGACTATAATTTAGTGCCAATTAAGAAGAGAAAAATTTTCGCGTTTGGGCAGTTTTTATATTGAGAATTTGTCAAAGTTAATTTTTTTTCTAGCGGTGGTGAAATTAGCACATAGAAATTCATATTTACCGAATAAAGGCGAAAATCATGTCTCAATCCGATGATTAGGGCGTGATTTTCGTTTAAAAAACAAAGTGTGGACATAATTAATTTATGGGTTTGCATTCGAGGATCAAAGATCATCAAACCCATTCTAAGCTTGCCAATTAGCATAGTACTTCCTGTTATTTATTTTTAAAACATTGTATTTGTAATTTATAACTTTGCAACGCATTATATACACGTACATGACCTGTAAACTTATTCGCGATTATAAATATAGATTATTTTGTCTGCGTTTTATTTTTTATCTGTGCGAAGTGTGCGGCGTAGTAGAACGGAAGATAAGAAATAACAGATGTTTAATTTATGTAGGTACCTAGTTAATAATAATCTTAATGAATTTTAAGAAATATGTATTTTGGTTACGAGTTCATTCAGTTCGACATCACATCGAAGAACTATAGGTAACATCGAAGTAAGGTTCCTTTGTCTATTACTCGTACCTACAGTTTTTTTAGTTTGCAACATAAAAGCTGGTACTACTGGATCAAGAAGCTTTACAGTATAGAAAGCTCCTTGTATTAAATACACAATTTAAAGTAGCGACCTTCGTCTGTTTTAGAAAGACGATTTTTTTTGATTCCGGAAATCTATCCACGGTGTAAGTTCGTGGATGGCGAGGTTTTTATTTTTCTATAGTAACCTAATGCCTCTGCTTCAGCTGCGCTGTAACGCGTAAATTAACTCGATAGTAAAGACATTGCGCAGATGGGGCCAATATTTTACTGCGTTAAATGTGTTTGTAACATTACTGATGACGTTAGACGCTAAGCGCTAATCCATTTGAGCGCAGCCGTTAACACTAACATTAATGCAGATGGAGCATTAGGAAGAAAAGAATAAAACATGCGAACACTTAAAAGTATTTATTACTTAATCTATTCTTAATACAAGTAGTGACAACTTGGTAGTTTTCTTCTAGCCCTGTCCTATTATAACAATCACTTGCACATATTATTTTAGGATCTCCTCATAGTTAACATAACGTTAATCTCCCATATTATAGTCCTCAGATTCGTTATCACTTCCTTTAGCTGCTTATTTTTAAGTACCACCTAGAAATAAATAAAATGGAATATTATTTATACAAAGTATCTATCTTCGATTTTGAAATACATAACTGACTCTTCAATAACCTAAATCCTTACTTCCTTACTAATATTATAAATGCGAAAGGGTGTTTGTTTGTTGGTTTGTCCTTCAATCACGCTGCAACAGAGCTACGGATCGACGTGATTTTTTGCATGGGTATAGTTGGGGACCTGGAGAGTGACATAGGCTGCTTTTTATCGCGGAAAATTGAAGAATTCCCGCAGGATTTTAAAAATTAAATCCACGCGGTTGAAGTCGCGGGCATCGGCTAGTAGAAAAAACAATCCGCCATATTGGATTGAACGCCCATGTGAGCGATACGTCACATCTATCTTCAAACTTTGGCAAACTACTATGAAAAAAACAAAGAAGTGACGTCACGAACGACGCCATGACACCGTCGAGCGTTTTTGCGTGAATTTTAAAAACTTATATGTAATTGAAATGGCAATTTTATCTACCAAACCTTATTTTTATTGCTGAAATAAGATATTTTTCGAAATAGTAGATACTTTCGAACATTATCAAACAGTTTTTCAAAATCAGTCATCATGCCTATTGCAAGAACTATACAAGTTATATATAGCACCAAATTTAAAAAGTGACGTTGCTAGTGTTTTTTGCGGAACTTTAAATGACGTTCCACCGAAAAGACCAAGAAGGCGGGATGGGAAGACCCGTGACAGCTTCAACTTGACGTCTCGCAACACCGCAGTCCCGTCGTAACCACGGTCCATGCAATTGGATCGAAATATCAACTAAAATAATTACCGTGGGACGTACTCGTAATATCGCTCATTGCGACAAGGGTGACATAATTCAAAATCGACGATGAGAGAAATCTCTCGTTAGAGAGTAATGTTTTGTGGATGCTGCGGTCTCGAAACAACATAGCGGCCAACGAAGCGACAGAGCATTAAGTCACAATTTCTCTCACTCTTATTTTTTTGTGCTTAGCGTAATGTCGTTTTTATAGCAAAACGTATAAATTTTCGACACTAAAAGTGGTGAATTGTGAATTATGTCACCCTTGTCGCAAATAAGCGATATATTATAACAATTATACAAGTTAGTCATAGAATTACCTGTTCAGTCAACTCCCGGTTTTCTTCCAGTGCCAGTCTGTAAGACTCTGTGTTTCGCCGCTCGTCCAACGCCTTGTTATCCGCTTCGTCTTTGATTGGAATCAGACTTTCCATGTGGGTGTATTCCATTCCCTGCAAATAGGAAAGCAATCTTTAATTTTTAAAATCACAGTAAAAGACATCGGGAGAACTTCGCTAAGTCTTCATTCCAGATCCGCACGGCTAGGGTCTAGATTGCTCTTCCAAGATCTGTACTTCCTAACACGTACAATTTGGGTATCTTTAAAACAACAGTGAATAGGAATCTTCTAGGCAAACACGTTACACCATAGACCACATCATCACTTTCCATCATATAATGTATAAAAAAGTAGGTATATTATGTATGTCAAAATAAAAATAAATTAGTTCTCAACAAAAACAACAATTATATTGATAAAAAGAGCTTAAAAGGAACTAGGAAACAAGCAGTGAGTTAGTTGATTTGTCCTTCAATCACGCAAACACGGAGCAACCGATGGATGTGATGTGTTTTGCATGGGTATGCATACTTTCTAACTCCAGACTAGGACTGAGAATTTCTTGACAGAAAAACCCGATACATTTTTTGGCCCGATTGGGAATCGAATCCGGGACCTCATCATCCGCAGTCGAACATGCTAACGACTAGACCATTGAGGCAGTTAAAATACACACCTTTTTATTTCCCCTCCTACAAGAAAAAAAAAAAAAAAGTTGAATGCACACCTGACAGGTTTCGTTGCACTTCTCGTAAATAAGCCTGAGCCGCTTGAACAACAATCGTATGGTCCTCAACTGTTCCTGCATTTTGGCCTTCTTGTCGTTGCTAGCGTTTTCACCATGCTGCGTTCCGTTTGGAGGTTGTATGGCTTTCAATGTTTGGAAAACATCCTGTGTCCTGCTCACTATGTCTTGTACTGTTTCTTGACCGAACCTGGAAATAAATATATTATTATTATCATCAGGAACCTATCAAGGGCTCACTACGGTGTGTCAATTCTCTAAAAATGATTGCATCAGTGTAACGATCGCAATGACCTCTGATTAGTTGGTACCCTCCCGGCCCGCTATTGGTTAAAATGTATTGAAGCAGCATAATTTCAGCCAATCAGAGGCTATTACGATCGTTACACTGATTCAATCATTTTTAGAAAATTGATGCACTGATAGCGGGTCTCTTGTCAGAAAATTGACAAGTTGACAATTCATTATCTGCCTCTTGCACTATTGTGATATTTACTCCTAACATGAGCTTAACTTTTATTTAGAGAGAAGTGAATATTAGTTTAAAATGGTTAATATTCTTAAAAAAGTGTACACACTTGCACAATGAGGCTGTATTGAACTCCTTGTTCTGCGGAGGGTGCGACGCGGGTGCGGAGGGCGGGGCCGCCGCTGCCGCTTGCACTGCCCCCGCAGCCTGCATCACACCTGGAACTGATATAGGTAGGTTATAGACTATAGAGCTAGACTAAGTATATAATATAGACTTCAAGGAAAAAATTGTAAACAATGCTTTCACTGGTTAGGTATCAAATCTGATATGGCAGATTATAGCACAAAAAAAATAGAATAGAATAGAATAATTTTTTATTCAAACAAACTTTTACAAAGAGCTTTCGTATAAATAAAAAATGTAAAAATAAAATATGACATTTTGTTTATACACACCTGGCTGCTGCACTGCTTGTGGGCCGAGCCCACCTGCTCCAGTGCCCACACCTACACCCATTCCCTGGAAAATTTAAAAAATCATTTTATTCACATTCCATTACAAAATATTCATATTGCCTTGCAGCCAGTATTTGGCACCATTCCACGCGGGCATGATTAGCATAGTAATTAGATTTGTTTAGCTATAAGTTTTATTGTAACATTTAATGAATAAAAACAAATTATTAGTTATTCACCAACCTGTCCACCCATGCCCATAGTGCCCATCTGTCCTTGCATAGCTGCCCCATATGGTGGTACCATTTGGTTGCCCATCCCCACCATGCCTGGGTTACCCATTGGCCCACCCATCACACCTGGAATTATTCAAGTAATGTATTTAATTCTTCTTATAAATTTAATTCTTCCATATGTATCTTACTAACTTTATTCTTCTAATCAAAAAGTATCCTAATCCTAATAATAACACTGGTCAACAAAAATGGATGTTTTGTGTGTAACAAGAAAACTGTTAACTAATTATGTCTAGAGCAAGGTTGAGGATGATAGAATTGATATTAAAATGTTTCCAATACGAATAGTTTTGTTGTAATAATTTTTTTTTAAATTTTAGAAAAATACGGTTTTAATAAACTTAATTAACATACATAGGCTATTGTAGTGTCACAAATACACGTATCTTATGATTTTCTTTTGTATTTTGCTTTAAGGACGCCTCAACGTAAAGTCAAACAATAATCGGCTAACATACGTGGGCTCCACTTGCCCTGGTATCGTTTTTCTATTTTAGAAATGACCTGGTGGAATTTTTCACCATGCTCATCGCTGATGGCGCTCAAATTTTTAGAAAAAAAGTCCAAATTAGAGTGCAAGAAGTGTATTTTTACAGACATGAGACAACTCAAAGCCTTATAGGTAGTTAAAAGCTCCTCAACAGTACTTTTATAGTCATTAGATCAGAGAAAATTAGAAGTCATTTTCATGAAAGATTCCCAAGGAGATTTTTCCATTTCAGAGAGTTTTTCTATAAAAATTTTACCTTTTATTAATTTTCTAATGTAAGGACCTACAAATACCTCTACAAATACTCTCTTTAATTTTTGCTTCACAGATTTTATGATTTTTTTTTAAATTCTTATTGAATTGATTCATTACTTTCACGAATTTTTTCATAAGGCTAAGTTTTATATGAAAAGGTGGCAAAAATAGTATCAGATCAATATTATCAGATTGTACTAACTATGCATATTTAATTTTTTTTGTCCTGGTTGAAAAATAAAGTTGATATAATTTTTTTACTTATGGCGTCAAGTTTCTCCGTTGAGTTTTAAAAGAAAATTCGCCACAAATGTAACAAAACTTGACAGGATCATTTTTACACTTTCTTTCCATAATTTAAGATTCACTTAATTCGGCAAACACAAAATACAAGCACTTTACTAAAACACATAAGGTCCAGAATTGAACATATAAGATAAAAAAGGTAAAAATTTATTTTTGGGTAGGTAGCTGTAACACAAAAACTAGACCTGATCGAAACAAAATAAATACTGTGTTATAATGAGGGTAGGTAGATATTTCAAAATCGGAAGTCACTTTTCTTGTTACAAAAATTTGTTGACTAGTGTAATTTAACAGATATTCTCAATTATTAATTATTTATTAATTTTATATAGTGTAAATTAGATCTCTTTCTCCATACACATTTGAGAATACTATGGAGAAGTCATGCGTACAGGCTTGTGATTGAAGTCTGCCAATTTACATTGGGCCAGTGTGATAGACTGTGGTCTATAACCCTTCTCTGAGAGGAAACCAACGTTTCGTCGAAAGCCTTATATGAGTTAAATATGTATGATCCGATCATTGCTTATTGTGGTACTTACCAGTTAATTGGTTAGGCATGGACTGCATTTGGCCGCCCATGGGGCCGCCGCCGAACCCTGTTCTCATGGGGCCTGCGTTCCCCTGGAAATTTCCGGGGAACTGGTGTCCTTGGCCAGCCATTTTATCTTTATTACTGTTGGTTATATACTCAAACTTATTACTCGATTCACAGCACCATTGTTCAAAGCAGGTAATGTCGATACGCCGCGTGCAGCCTAATTTACACTGAAACTAAAAATTACCACCGACATGTTTAATGATAAACCTTTTTAGAACTACCTTAAGAAGCAAAATAATAATCAATTTTATTAATTCATTCCAATGTTAAAACCACGTTAAAACCAAAACACAAGTTTGAAAATAAATGTTTACATTTAGCCTGGAAATACACGTCAGGTTTTTTCATCCGATAGTCTGATCCGGTAGCCTGATCAGGCTACCGGAAGGCATTGAAGCCATTACTTTGTATGAACAGTCAATACACGTCCGATCCGGTGGCCGGATCGGACGTCCGAGTCGGAAACGGGCGCGAGGCGTTTCCGATTTTACTGCCGGTCCGATTGTCTGAAGGCGCGGTCTACATACTTTTAGTATGAGACAAAATAGACATCCGGTTACTCCTTCCGATTTTGCCAGTCAGGGTTCCCAACTTAGGGCTTTTAACCCCAAATTTAGGGCGGAATTTTGCTTATTGGGATTTATTAGGGCCCAAAAAATCTAGCGCTGACACTGAGTGGACGCATCGTTGTGGTTCAAATAATGGGCGAAAATTATGAAAAAAAAAAATTAAAAAAAAATAATACAATAAAATAATTCATAATAATAAAATTATTTTTATTATGAATTATTTTGGATGTTTTAAATAGAAATGACTCTCAGTAAGTCTTGTCAAATTGATTGGATGAATCCAATAGCGACGTTTTTTCTTCTTTCTCTTTCCTCTCTTTAAAATTTCTGTGGTGGTGTCGTGTGGTGCGGGTTGTTACGTTCCCTC
The DNA here is from genome assembly GCA_933228805.2 of Hipparchia semele. Lineage (NCBI taxonomy): Eukaryota > Metazoa > Arthropoda > Insecta > Lepidoptera > Nymphalidae > Hipparchia > Hipparchia semele. The sequence continues at coordinate 12,759,990 of OW121710.1, read as the reverse complement.
AAATATGGTTGAGCGAAGCAATGGCTGGATCCTGCGTCATGCTCGTGAACGGGTGCCACCAACGGGAATGGGTCTGCTTTTGCCTGCCTGTCTTAACATGCATTGGATTGTTTTGCATTTTTGAAACTTTATTGTGGAAACACTGTATACATAGCATAGTTTTGTTACCTATTGTAAAAAAAATTTTTTTTGAAAAGAGCGACCGCCGAGTTTATTGCTGGCTCTTCTTGGCAGGAACGGCATTCCGAACCAGTGGTAGATTCATTGACGATTCAAAAGTACTTGTAAAAGTTTATTTGAATAAAAAATATTTCTATTTCTATTAACTCGTCATCCATCTTCTTTTCTTCTGCTTTGCTCCAAACGCAAGCACTCGGGATGATAGCTCGGGAACGACTGAGTTCAGAAAAAGCCTGACGGAAAAATCGGATGTGTATCGAGTAAATACGATCCGGTTGCCTGATCAGACAATCGGAAACAAAATCGGACGTCTATTGCCAGGCTTAGACTCGGAGCGATTACCATAGAGTAAAGTAATAATAGTAAAGTGATTATATTCTCTTGGTTAAGTTTAGACTTTAGAGTAGTATACCAAGAGATAGGGATATCCGATATACATCGATGCATCGAATTCACTCGATGTTTATAGTACGATGCATAGAATCGATCCGAAGTTTTGTAAAATTTTTGATTTACTCGATGTATCGATGTATTTTCATAAAACATCGAATCAATGGTAATTTTATGATTACATTATTACCTATTTAATACTGTTTCGGTTGGTTTTGAACAATTAGTCAAGACTGATGTATCATCAGATGCAGTGTTAAAAAAGTACTCGATATTAAAAAAACATCGATGTTTTTAACCGATGCATCGGAAAATTTGAATTTATCGGAATGATTTTTTCGATGCATTGCATCGAAAAAATCATCGATGTATTTTCTAAGTGGAAACCCCTACCAAGAGAATATAATTGGGACTTCAAGCAAAGGTTTTTCGAGCCATTCCAACCTTATTTTAGCCAACTTCATAAAAAAAAACCGTAGACAGAGAAGGCAATAGACCAAGGTACTGTGTAACCGCGACTGAAATAGAGATAACATGACGTAACGATGACGTCACATGACAAGTTCGAGTTTAATGTTGCCACAATAACTGCACTCCCCTAGTACCCCAAATTAGATGGAAAATTCTTCCCAGGATTTTTAAATAAAACGACAAAACAGATGCTGAACTGTTTTATTTTTTAAATAACATACCTACACATATAAGGTTGTCTGGGAGAGACATACCTATTAGGGTAAGCTTCTATTTTTTACATATATCTTAATATTGTGTGCAATAAAGAATTTATTATTCTTTATTGCACACAATATTAACTTCAACCACCATTTAAAAGTATAAAATAATTTTAGTTTGTACACGTAAGTCGGTTTTTTAAAAATATTTTTTTTTTACTAAAGTTTTTTAATGTAGTTTCATAGGACCAAGTAAGAATGTTACACAAAATAATTTTTAATGAACAGTTAAAATTTTCCTTCGATCGAGTAATGCTATTGAATTAAAAGCAACAAAAATTGTATATTTAGTCATCAAAATCATCATTAATGAAATTAACAGTATATTACTTTTTTCAGGCAGTCGTATAAAACTGCAACTCTTCATAGTTTAAGTTAATAATTATTAAAAAAAAACATTAAAAGTCTGCCTCGAGCTATTTAAAAATGGCTTTAAAAATTAAGAACTTTGTATAAATAAAATAATTCTTAAGATCGCCAACAGTTCTCGATTGGTCGTTGGACATTCGAACGAAACTTCAGGATGATTCAGAACAGTAACCGACACTATCTAACTGAATACACTTTAATCATCGCCGACATATATTATATTCTAGTATCCATCATCTTTCTTTTCTTTTCTCATAATATTCATTTCTTCCATCACGACTTTATTTTGTTTCAACAAAAATTAAAAAAAAAAACGGTGGTGACACACTGACAGACAGACGGACAACGAAGTGATCCTATAAGGGTTCCGAAGTTTTTTTCGGAACCCTAAAATTGAAAAAGTAGCCAAAGTAACCCGCCGTTACGGTATGTCAGAGGACATTACTAAAAAAAACCTATCTCCGTGCCAAATTTCAGCCATATCGGTTTAGTGTGGCGTATTGAGTAACAAACATCCATATGTTTGTTACTCAATCACGCCACACTAAACCGATATGGCTGAAATTTGGATGTGTGTATGGATGGCCATACATACATTCAAACTTTCACATTTATAATATAAGTAGGATAGGGAAAATCGGGACATTGTATAGGTACCTAAAGCTGGCAACACACATAGATACTAAATTTTCTTATTAACTGTCAGTTTGTTTCGCACAAAAGTGTGTCGACCTTGAAAAAAACTGGTTACACGATGAGGGACAAAAAATTGGGTAGCTGCGTCTCTGTTTATCACATTAATAACTTTATTTCTGCTCTCTTTTTAGTGTGAGTGAGAAAGAAATCGTCACTGACTCTATGTCTTCTCTCTCTACGAAAAAAACAATACTACCAACCAATGTAAAAGAAGAAAGAATTGTCAAAGATAAGGATGTAACGTCTATCGATATTTAGGTTTTAGTGATATAACCAAAAAACAGTTAAAAAATCTATTGAGATTTGGTTGCACATCCCTGTTTTCAAAGGTCAAGTTCAAAATGTTGCGTAAATAAAACAAGGATCAATATGAGTCTAGTATTTATTCATTTTTAATCACAATTACAACTAATTATTAAAACAAAATTAGTTATTTTAAACTGAATTCTTTTTTTCTAGGAGTTTTTTCAATGCAGTAGTGTATTTTTGTCTGCATCATGAAGGGAAGAATTTCCATACAAAACGTTCCATGAAAGAGACGTTTCTAGGGGCTGTAGTATATTTCTTAATTTATAACCACAGCAAGGAATACCACAGGTTACTATTAGTAGTAATATGTAGGGATGCATGTATGGTTTCAGAATGTTGGGCGCTAAAAGGTACGGATGTTAGAAGAGTACATGTTACCAAAATGCGTATATTGAGATGGATGTGTGGTGTGACAAGAATGGATAAGATAAAGAATGAATATATAAGAGGAAGTTTGAAAGTAGCGCCAGTAATCGATAAGATGAGGATTAATAGGCTGGCGTGGTATGGGCATGTAATGAGGAGGGAAGAAAACCACATTAGTAGAAGAATGTTAAATATGCATGTAGAAGGGAAAAAAAGAATAGAGGAAGACCAAAAAAAGAGATGGATGGATTGTGAGATAGATGAAGAATTCAGATTAAAATAAGTAATTCTGTCGTGATTGTGATTAAAAATGAATAAATACTAGGCTCATATTTATACATTTATTTTGCGTAACATTTTGAACTTACCTTTGAACAATAGATACATTACCATCCTTAGCTTTGACAATTTCTTTCTTCCTTACCTTGTTTTTTTATGAAGTTGGCTAAAATGAAGCACAATGGCTCGAATTCGAAAATTAATGTATGAAGTTCCGCCTCTAAAACACAATGGTTTATGGTTTATGTCATAGGTTTATGTAGTCATGTAGTCTCTCTCTTGGTCAACTCCACAACTCCACTATTCAAAGTACTCTGTGGTCAACTCTTGGTCAACTTCAGCACGGAGTCGGGAGTGATTACATTCTCTTTGAACTTCAGTAAGGAAAACACTGGAAAAAACACAACTTCAAATTGTTATTTTTGAAATACCTATAAGATACAAAAAGTGTAGGTACTCTAATACCTAGCAGCAAGGAATATACTATATAGGTACTCTCCAGTTACTAAAATGGATATTCTATTGAGTAAGTGCTTTTTGTATTTTGCGTTACATTTTGCAACTTTTCGATCATTTTGGTACGTATTCCAAATATTCTTGAAACCAGTAAGAATCTACTTTCGTTTATTTTATTCCAGTGTCGGAAGTATTACAAGACCCTTACAAGGTATTTAAAGCAGACAGTGGTGCAATTACATTTCGTATGATTACCAGACACACAGAATGTTGGAGCGGTGTAATTTCATTTATTGCTAAGGAGTGTCCACATGAACTGTTATACCAGGTAGGAATAATTCTATTTTATACAATTTTTGGCTGATGCTAAAACTATTATTATATACCTTCCTAAGGGTAATAGCACCAGAAGCTAGTGAGCTGGGGCCCAAGTCTGCTATTGCAATTGTAGTTACATTGCCTATCAATGACATCCCAATTGCTACTTTTAGCAATTTTGGTAGTCTACTAATTCAATGGCGTCACAATTGTTTTCCGATGGTTTGCCACTGACACATCTAGCTTTAAATTTAGCTTAAATAAACGTTTTTAATATGTAGTTTTTTTTTGAAACTCATTTCGAGAAACGCTTTTTAAGCTAATTCCAATACCGAGGTATCATTAAATTACAATCTAATTATAAGAAATCGAACGACCATTGTGAATTTAGTAGACTACGAAATTTTGGACCAATGATAATTGTATTGTAATTGTATTGCGGATCAATGACAATGACATGTAAAATAGCAGACTTGGGGCCCTGTAGTGATGATTGCAAACATTACTTTTTGGCTGAGATCTTATCTATAATGTAGCCTGTATCACCTGAACCATTTGTTAGTACAAATTAATTCAAAAAAATGGGCTCAGTAGTAATATAAGTACTACAGCGAAACATTCTTAAATAAAAACATACGTATGTACATACTAAATTAATAGGTAATCATTCGTTTTGACTTTGCAGTAGCCAAGTAAAACCAATTAATCCTTACTAATATTATAAATGAGAAAATGTATTTGTTGGTTTGTCCTTCAACAATACTGCAATAGAGCTACGGATCAACATGATTTTTTTGCATGGGTATAGTTAAGGACCTGGAGGGCGAGATAGGCTACTTTTTATCCCAGAAAAACAGTTCCTGTGGGATTTGAACTAAATTCACACAGATGAAGTCACGAGCGTCAGCTAGTATATCATATAACAATTTTGGGGTGCCTTCATGCCTCTTTTTGTATTAACACATTTTCTATTTTAGTAGTACGCAACTCAGTTTTAATGTTAATCTGTATTTTTTTTTTGTTTTACAATAATTATTTTCAATAAATTACAGATGGAGTTAGATTTTGGATCAATGTACTTGATTTTCAAAAAGGATGGAAAAGAAATCACATCATTAGAAATTCCTGGTTCATTTAATTCAAGGACTGAAAAGTGTTGGTTAAGTTGGTACAATCATACTATAAAAATCGGAATAGTGGAATCTATGAAACACCTTAAACCATTTTTTGTGTATGAAGACAAAATTTGTGAACCAAGACAAATAGGATTTATAATAGTTACAGCCAATCAAAAGAGAGATTTTATTGTTGAGTGTATGTCCTGTTTACTTATTATTATTTCTACAGATTTCTATTTTCACTGCTGTATTGGTACTATGGCTCAGATAAAATGAATGGCCTGGTACAGGAAAACTAAAAAGAAATTGTTTTTTATCTATCACAAAATTTTCGTAGCAGTCTGAAATTGGTTGTTTCATATACAGTGCTTCTGAGAGTGCATCAAGCCCTAACTTTTACACCTGATAACTTTTATGTAATGTGAGATTGCTTTAATTGTACATACATAAGCAATAACATTTCAACCCACAAACCTTTATCAAATTAAATACATACATTATGTAAAGGAATAAAGTTAACTTTTCAATTGATAAGTTGTGTGGGTTGACTCTTTATTCCATACTAGCTGCCGCCTGCGACTTCGTCCGCGTAGATTTGATTTTTAATAATCCTACATGTATATATCTTTGATTGCCCTTCCGTTCGGCTCTCGTTGGTTGACGCTAAGCGAAAACGAATTACTGAACGGGCGTTCAGTTTCCGTTTCGTTTTCGCTTAGCGTATTTTCTTACTTTCCCTATTTTTGCTCGGCTTCTAAGGGTCATACCGTGACGTTAAATAGACTATAACCTACCTCAAGGATTAGGTTAACAAATGCAAAAAGAATTTTTCAAATCCGGGTAGTTTCACAGATTAGGGCATTCAAAGAAATTCTTTCGCTTTATTATATAAGTATAGATGTGCGTCCAATTAACTGTTCAATTCAATTGTTCAAATGTTCAATAATTATCTAGTGCTACATTCTTTAAAAAAAATGATTGTTACAGTGTAACGATTGCAATCGTCTCTGATTGGCTAATACTTGCTATTGGTTAAAATGTATTGTTACAGAAAATGATATGTGATAAATTTAGCCAATCACCACAATTGATACTGTAGCAATGATTGATGCAGCTTTTATAGTTCTTTCAACTCATGAGGGAGTGTGGCTCATGGTTGTATGTGTGTCATATCTGTATAAGTGTGAGCGAGAGCTTGCTCGCGCCTGACCGCTCCCACCTACTCTTGACAGGCACGCACACTTACGCAATGTGCATGTACACGACGTAACCACAAGTAAAGCTCATGCGCCTTCGTGAATTGCAAGAACTACTTACTGATTCATTCTGCACAACCCACATGTCCTGTGATGCCACAAATTACTGCCTCCCGATTTTAATAGACTTTTGAAGGGAATACTAATCAGTGTTTATTTTTTCAGCTAGTCCAATGTTAAGACCTATCAGTCATAAAAAAATACAAGGAGGTCAACTAAGATGGGTTAGGATGATAGATGACAAACTTCCTCATGATGCATTAATAGGTGGATTTGAGAGTGAACCCATTTACATTGCCCGTGCCATGTATGGAACATCAATGTGTCCTGGAAAATATGTGCCCTCAAAAAAGAAAGCTTTTGTTCCGTGGGGCCATAAGGAACATGCAAGAAAAGTTTTTGAAGCAAGTATTATAACCATAATTCTTCTATGCAAAGTTTTAGTGTTTGTCGCTTTTATATCATAACTAGCTGATACCCGCGACTTCGTCCGCGTACATTTAGTTTTTTATCATCCCGCGGGAACTCTTTGATTTTCCGGGATAAAAAATAGCCTATGTCACTCTCCAGGTTCTCAACTACACACATGTAAAAAATTACGTCGATCCGAAGCTCTGTTGCAGCGGGATTGAAGGACAAACCAACAAACCAACAAACACACTTTCGCATTTATAATATTAGTAGGGATATAAATCGTGTAATGACATGTTGACAGTAAAAGTTTTAAAAGAAAAGTTTATTTTATTCTTTTTAGCGCATTTCAAAAAAAGCTTGTTTTTAAAAAAGTTTTTTTTACTTTCAATTATTTCATTATCTCCGAAACTTCTTGACATCCTGCTTATGTGTGTGGCAAAAATAGAAAAACGCACTTGTGCTATAAAAGTGCGAGTGTTCTACTAACTTCACTTAAAGGAGCAATTTTGCTAAACTGTATTTTTTTATTTACAGATTCTATGTGGCTATGATGCCTTTTGGGTCAAGTGTAAAGAGAACTACATACCTGAAAATGTGTTCAAGGCTGGAACATCAGAAGTAAATGGTGAAGATGTCTATATTGGTCGGGCGATGGTTGGCGATGATCTTATAATTGGCAAGGTCCATATGCTGTACAAAACATGCTACCTACCATACAATGGCAAAGAAGTGGAAAGGTATACATATGAAATATTGGTACGAGGAGATATTACTGCAAATGGAGAGACTACTATTAAAAATTGCTTATTGAACCCCATGAAAGCCTTACAACCATGCATATGATTGTAATTACAACCATGCATGTGTGTTTTAAGTACTTAAGGGGATTTTTTTAGTCAAATTGTGAAACCCAACCAACTCACGTTTTAACAAGGCCTTAAAATTAACAATTTTTATACAAATATTTAATACTTAGCTATGAAATCTATACTATTATAATAAAGAGAGAGGGGGATTTTTTTGAGTTTGTATGTATGTCCGGAGCAAACTTTGGAACCACCGCACCTATTTCAAAAATTCTTTCACTATTTCAAAGGTACATTATTCCAGATGGTTATTGGCTATATATTATGCACATAAATGTATTATGGCTAGATATTATGTGCAAATTTGTTAAAGAAGTCGGAAATTTTTTTGACTCTCAAACGTTTTCAAGGCGTGCGTTACTGTGTGTTAACAGTAACACTGTTATTGGATGAAAATGATGTATGGGTGAATTGTTCCTCTTAAAAAGTTCTAAAAAAAAGTCCGCGATAGCATATGTCTAGCTCCTAAGGATAACTTACAGTAACCATTTATATCTTTCAAATTTTGATTAAAAATAATGAATTATTTTCGACCTTCTTTAACCGATGTGATGTCAATCTATATCTAAATAAATATGTTTGTTATCGTAACTGTTTAATTTAGAACATATTTGCCCTTTACACTATACAATTTAAATAAATATCTTAGGAGTTATCGGAAAATTAATATTTCCGCGCGACAGAATAGTAAAATGGTGCCGGCCAGCGCGAGCGGTGCGCGGTGGCGGGTTTCGACGCGAGAGATACCTGTGATTCCTGTGATCACCTGTGGTGATCTTATTTACAATCGCGTCCTATTAGAAGCACTGTGCGATCAGTCCCGTAAAAACAAATATTTAAATTTTCAACCCGGACGAAGTCGGCGCGGGCTTCTAGTAAATGATAAAATGAATATATAAATATATTTTTTTAATGTTTTGATGACTCTAATGATCATAAATAAGTACAGAAAAAAATTATAAAGGCAACATAATCTTGGGTTTTACTGAAGTAAAAATGTCATTAATCTCTAATGCTGTAGGCTTTGAGGCAAGTTTGAAGTTTTGAACGAATATTAATTGTATAAATGATTCAATTCAATTCCCAAATAAATGATAATTAAATAAATTACACTGATAATAAATACAAACTTTATTTTCACACCTTTTATAAAAATATTAATATTTAATAAATAAAACAGATCACAGACAGACAATTATTATTATCAACGGTCCCTACGTAAATCATCGAAACTGAAAAAAGACGATTTTTTTGTCAATTATGTTATATTTTATATCCCGCTAATGAAACACAATCAAATCTTATTCAAGGCTCCCTTAGCATAATAGAAGCCAATTAAGCTGATGAAAACAAATCGCCATTTTTCAGTTTCGATGATTTACGTAGGAACCGTCATTGTATCCATTAAGTTTCTAATATGTCATAAATAAGATACTAAAGCATCTTTTAGTATCTTAATTATTACACATTAAGAAATAAACTAAGTATCTTATTTATTATACATTATTTACATCAACTCCAACAACAAAGCTTTACGCAAATAGCAAATGCATAACACATTAGCACCATTATTTCCTTTAACAATATGACAACTGCAATCACCTCAATAGAATACACAAAAAATATATCTCACTACACTTCTGAGTCTGAGCTACCCGAGCTATTTTCATCTCGTATTTGATTGTGTTGGCCTACTTTTTGTATACTGCTTGTTAAATGAGGTGTGAGAGGTAGGAGACAGCAATTTGAATACATAAGTGGATCCACCAAAATTTCATATTCATTCATCGGAATATCTCCAAACTTGTAAGGTACATAACAAGCTGACTGAGATGGTTGTACTTTTCCTGGTATAAGATAACCTTTCAGAAGTGCACGTCCAATGTAAAGTGTTTCTTTGTAAAAATCATCGTATCCACCCACCACAGCACCTAGTGGAATTCTTGTAGACGTTGGTATCCAAATACAATTGTATCCACATAGGACCTGCAAACATTTAATAATAATGGTTTAGTTTTAATAATAATATAATCTAAGGATTTTTTTTATTCGTTGACAAGATTGTCCTTGACTGTGATCTCACCTGAGGGTAAGTGAGGATGCAGTTTAAGATGGTAGCAGGCTAACTTAGAACGGGTATGGCAGTGTAGATTCAATCCATATGTCTCTGGTCTGGTCTGGTCTCTCAGAGACAATAGTTCAGAAATTATAAATTCCCAAATTGCCCCCGCCAGGAATTGAATCCGAGACCTTCCAGTTATAAGACCACTGCGCCAGGAAGGTCGTCAAATTGATTGACATCTACGCAAAGCTTTAGGATCTTCTTCATCAACCGACAGACGTCCAAGGCTGGACAAAGGTCTCATGCATAAACTCCCACAGGTCTCGGTCTTGCGACGCCCGTATCTAGCAAGCAGTACCAAATTGACCTCTACCTCCGAAACATTAAGGAGCATGCACAAAAATTGATGAAACCAAAAATAAACTTGTGCACAAATTACATTATTATTGTTAGCATTTATCACCTCAAATTTCTTCTTCTCTGGAGTGTCATACCATGAAATGTAGCCTGATCCAATAGATGGTACATATTTGCCAGGGACCAAAGACCCCTCATGCTGAGCCCTTATTATATATAATAACTCATTTTCATATCCTCCAATCAAAGCTCCCTCTGGAAGCTGTCCATTCTGTTCTACTTCTGTCCACTTTAAATTACCTCCTGTCACATTCTTGAAAACTGGTTTTTCCAATTTTGGTGGCACTGCAACATACAAACACATTGCAAATTGGATTTTGGAAATTAGTAAGTTTTCTCTAACTAATCTCTTTTTCAGAGAGATTTTATTGACTTACAATATAGTTTCCACTGCATGTTTCCTCTGTCACCAAGGACAGCAAATGTAACATATTGTATATCTTGAGTGAGCATCCTCTTAGATATAAGCGGAATCCCATCACTGGTCTGACCAAATTGTAACCGTCCCTTATGCCAAGATATCCAGAACTTATTGTATTCATTTCCGGGCAAAATATTGGGGACATCTCTTACATTACCCACACGAGATCCATTCTTTTCTATCCAACATTGATCTAGTTTCATAACAATCTACAAAAGAGAGTTGCATAATATTATGTATTGAATGTTTGCATATTATTATTTCAACATATTTTTTTTTATAACATATTGTTATTACAAAAAACTAAATATATGAGAAAAAGTTAAAATAAAAATTTCAATTTAAAGATCTGAAAATAATTTACAGCCCTTGCTGTTAAATTATGAACTTGAAAAATTCTGTATTTTAGAAGAAAATTAATTTTGTAATGGCGAATGGCTATATTGTAAAAGTGAAAATTTTCTAAAATAAAATGTTAGTCTCAACAAGCTAAATGACAATTTATTGAATAACAATCCAATTGAATTGTCTTGTCCAAGAAGATGTATAATATTGTAATGTTTTACTACTCATATTTTTTCTGTGTGGAAGCCTTTGTTTCCGTACCCATAGTTATAAGTGCTCTATTCATCTGCAATTTGCAACATTCCCTAGTACCATACATTTAAGTATGAATAAATTTATAAATGTTCATATTACCCAATAATCACAGGTTATGCCCGGTGCTCTGGCCAGTCCCACTGCTGCTCGTTTTTCACCACTGCGCATATTCCTAAATTGTGAAATTGAGCGACCTTTAACGGAGAATGCTAGGGCACCACTAGTTATTTTATAAAATCTAAGCTGTTGTTTAGCGTTAGTAGTGAACTCTGAAATAGGTAAGTATACTTAATATTATGTAAGTAGGTACTTTAATAAAACTACAAGGGCCTTCTACATAATTAAGGTTTTCAATGAACATCTAAAATAAACAAACCAAAAATATTTACCAATGAGATCACCCATTGTGATGTTTCCATAGAAGTTCCACACTCAGTGCATGAACTACATGCATATCTATAACCCAAAAGAATTTAATCACTCCGTTTTATCTATAACTGAACGTTTTTGTAGTAAGGAATCATGAATTTTGAATTATAGATTCATGTTCAAACCTTATCTTTTGGCTTTGTTGTAGGGATGTCCAGAGTGATTAAGGACTTCACACACGGCAGCTATAATGTAAAGATGTATATTATAGCACGATACATCTCGATACATCTCATTACATCTTTCCATATAAATTGACAGGAGACCACACACGACAGCTATAATGTATATTTTTACATCTTCGTATCTTAAGATACCGAGCGGTATGAAAATATACATTTATATCTCGATACATCTCGATACATCTCGATACATCTCAATACATCTTTACATATTTCCGTATATTTACTCAATAGCAAGGGTGTTCAAAAATAGAGGTGGTCGTTGCAAAACATAAATAGTTACATCGTTAGTTTTAATCAGTACGAAAATACGAAATATGCGAGTAACGAAATGCATTCGTGAATAAACGTACTCGGTACTGATGGCGCATACCTTTATGATCTAATAATCACCGGTGACACACCCGTGTTTCTCCGGTGTTTTCAATTGATTACTTTCTACGGAGAATCACCGGTGATTTTCCGGTGATCACTGCTCCGGTGCAAACCATTATACTTTCTCAAATTTAGGATGATAATTTTGGCAGATTACGTTCAGGAAGTTTCGTTTTTTTTTCCTGTAAAATGTAATACAGATAATGTGGTACTTCATTGATGGGAACCGCCCACTTAGTAAAGTACCATGCGTATTGAACAACCACAGACTATCGAAAATCGTTTCTGAATTGAAATAGATCGAACATGTAAAAATTAACATTTAGGTAACTATATTATTTTTTTATATATATTAAATCGTATGTAGGAATAATTTTATCATTAATTTATAGTAGGTTTGTATTTTAAGGTAGAAAAAATTTGCCGTCTGATAATTCATCATATAATTTAAACTCTCCAGAATTTTTCTTATACTTTATGTGATCTTCAATCCAAATTGTTCTATTTTTGGCACATATGGCAATACCCGCATCATAATCACAATCTGAATCATCTTCTGATGAACTATCTAGTAAATCTAGTAATAAATAACTTGACAGATCCATATTAAAAATAATAACACCCTGTATAGCACTTTAGTAGCTGGGAAGTGCGTCAGTCGAGACGTATACCAATGGAATGTAGGGAAAGATATATTACATTACCTGCTCCGTGTGTGATAGGTTAATATAATGTAAAGCTATACATCCCGGGATGTAATGTACATTAATATACATTATAGCTGCCGTGTGTGAAGTCCTTTATATTCTCTTGGGAGATGTCAAAAAATAATCGATTATGAAAAAAAATCGATTTTTTCCCCAAAATATTATTAGGTTGGTATATTAACGCCAGCTGTACGACGTCTACATGGCAACCCTTCTGTGCTTTGAAAACAATTAGTTCATCTAACTAATTAAATGATCACTAGATGGCGTTAGTCAACGAATTGTTTATCGTAGTGTTTTATTTTATCGACATTTGTTTATGTCATATTATCATCATAATCATATCAATGTCAGTGATAAACACAGATTACTATGGATGAAAATTCGCTGTTCAAAACAAAACTTCAAACGACAAAGTTTTGAAAGTGTTTCGTGAACTTTTGTAACTGAGTGTTTAGTGTTTTTACTATTGTATATTTTGGTTGTTTTTAAAGAACAATGTCAACGACAAAAAGGCCGACGAGTAGTTGGCGTTGTTAATATTTTTGTATTGACAATAAATCTGGCAATGCTCAATGCCCTTTAGTGATTTAATAAAGCTGTAATTAATAGATTTTTTATTTTTTTAAATAGGATATTTAAGAAAAAATCGATCAATATTACAAATAGATTATAGTGGAAAATGAGCTGATGAACTTCGCAAATTATAGCTAAGGTCTACCTCGATCACGTCAGCTTTCAAACAAGAGAGACAATTTAGAAATTATAAATTCTCAAATTACCCTCGCCGGGAATCGAACCCGAGACCTCACAGTTATAACTCACAGCACTCATCACTGCGCCCGGGAGGTCGTCAAAAAGTTATTTTTCCAACATGGGGGCGGGAGCCGCGAAAGCTCAAATTGCAAGTCGGAATACTAATGAGATTGAGATCATCTCACACTGTACAGAGTAAAAAGAAGGTAAAAAGGATACATTTTTTCGTCAAGAAACGTATGTTAGGTCTTGGTCAAGTTCAACATAGCTAATATTCTTTAAAAAATAGACCTAGTTCGAGTTGGACCCGCACACGAAGGGTTCCGTACCATCGTACAAGATTTAACAACACAACAGCTATTTATTAAGAGCGAGCAGAAACAAAAGTGTATTATATGGTGATCCTCTTTAATTTTTAACTTTCTTTTATTACCTACTAGCGGACCCGACAGACGTTGTCCTGTCTTAAGTTTTTTTACATCCTCTTTGACGAAATTGGCAGCACGCATTCTGTCAATGTTATGTCAAACGCCATAAGGTTACATCAAAAAAGTTTGAATTGTAAAAGCGGTTACATTAGAAATAATTTAATATGGTGGTTAATATTTCTTAAATTTTCTAATTTTCCGCGCAATTTTCTTAATTTTTTCTTTCATAAGAACCTTCTCCTAACAATAACAAACACAATAAAAAAAGAATTAGCGAAATCGGTCCAGCCCTTCACGCGTGATGCGATGACCAAGGAAATAGGGATTCATTTTTATATAATTATATAGATTTGTTGTTAAAGCGGCAATAGAAATACACATTCTGTGAAATTTTTGAGTATGTACCTACCTATTACGGGTCATGAGACTCATGAGATACAGCTCGCCGACAGACAGACAGCGGAAGCTTAGGAATAAGGTCCCGTTGTCACCCTTTGTCACGAAAGCCTAAAAAGATATTTATGGATAACTAGCGGACGCCCGCGACTTCGTCCGCGTCAATTTCTATTATTATGATCGCGATTAAGAAGTTTTTAAAAGATTTTAAATATGGATAATTTTCCCCGTTTTTGCGACATTTTTCACCGATGCTTCGCTTTTTGTTTGACTGATGTAATGACGTGGAAACTGATGCATTTTATCTCGCGTGCCGAAACTAATACAAAAGAAACGCGAGTTTCGGAACGCGACATTAAACTCCTCCAACTATGTATTCTGTGCACACACGCACATTGTTTTGATAGATATGATCTTTGACGTTAGGAACACACCTACATTGCTTAGACAACAGTGAGTGCTTGTAATTTAATATGAACTTTATACCATAGCAATAAAGCTCAAATTGACTACGTTTTAGTTTCAAATCATTTGTATGGGAAAAAGAAAAGGGCTATTTTTAGGGTTTTTCAAGCAATAATTCTAATTTTTCTCGCCGTAAAAACCATCCTTGAACTTCAACGAACATTTTAAAAAAAGATTTGGCCAAATTGGTCCAGGCGTTGTTGAGTTATGCGCTTACCAACACATTTTGCGATTCATTTTTATATTATAGATAAGTACCCTACTTCCTATATTTATAAATATCTGCTCTCTTAAATGAATCTGCGGGAGCTTAACCCTCGATAATGAGCTTACGAGCCGCTGAAGTTAATAAGTTTTCTATTTACGATGACCTCATTAATTTCGGAAGACAATTTTCTGAAGTCATTTTAATCTGGAAACTAGCCAAGTCGACGACGAAAATTCTTCCGTTCCGACCTACTTATTTCTTTACTAACGTACAATACTTATTTTAAATTTTAAATAGAGCAATAGACTAATAAATAATTCGTTGAACAACATTCCATGACATAGAAGATATTCATTGTAGGTACGAGAACTTATATTTAGATATACCTAATCTGCAATCTTGCAAAAATATTTCATTTCATTTCATTTTATTTCTGAAATGATAAATAACCGATTTTTGATTTTTCTATGCCATGGATCCTTGGTCTAGTAGGGCTAACATGCGCGCCACGAGAAAATTTTCTCTAAATTTTTGACGACCTCCCTGGCGCAGTGGTGAGCGCTGTGGTCTTATAACTGGGAGGTCTCGGGTTCGATTCCCGGCGGGGGCAAATTAGGAATTTATAATTTCTAAATTGTCTCTGGTCTGGTGGGAGGCTTTGGCCGAGGCTAGTTACCACCCTACCGTCAGACGTGCCGCCAAGCGATTTAGCGTTCCGGCACGATGGCGTGACGCGTGTAGAAACCGATTAGGGGTATGGGTTGAATTTATACTGCTATACCCCTTCTGAGTTAGCCCGCTACCATCTTGGACTGCATCGTCACTTACCATCAGGTGAGATCGCAGTCAAGGGCTATCTTGTCATCGAATAAAAAAAATGTTTACTTTATGTGAATCTCTATAGAGAATCGAGTGCTCAACAAGGCTGCTCTGTAGTGCAAACGACGTATGAGGTGCGATGCGGGAATACGCACTCCCGTTCCGCAATTAGTCTGTCTGCGACTAATCAAGCGCATGCGGGTAAAGCGTGCGGGAGGCTCGCAGATCGCACCTTTTACACCCGCACTCTAAAATCTCGTCGCATGCTAACGTTTAAAAAGCGAGCAGCAAGGGTATTAGAAACTAGCTTTTGTTCGCAGCATCGTCACGTAGAGTTCTATTTTTCAAAGCCCCTATTATTTTTATCTCCGTAGGGATTGAATTTTCAAAAATCCTTTCTTAGCGAATGCCTACATCATAATAGCTCTCTGTATGCCCACCTGATCCGTCCAGAGCGGTGCGTTGATAGATCAGTCGGTCAGTCAACTTTCCCTTTTATATATTTAGATGTACATAAGAAAATATAACACCTTTCCCTTTATGACGATATCGTATCCTAGCAAATAAATCGTAAAATCCATTAGGTAGATCAATATTTAGATGAAAGGTTGAAACAATAAAACACAACAAATTTTACCTTATAAAATTATTTTTCATTTTAATTTATCCTAAATTTACGTACAGTATAGTATAATTTTAAATTATTCATAACAATTATTAGGTATTTATTATGAATTCACATTTTTATATATAAGAAGTAAGTACATAAATAAGTTGTGCTTATATATTACTGTGAATGAAATGCACTATCATGGACTGTATAATGACATCTTAATTTTCATACAAGTGATGTTATGATATGTGTCACAATATAAAATAGATATACATAAAAACAGGGTCAAACTTATAACAACCTTTAAAGGCAATTTCTATGCGTACTTATGTTCATAGTAAATAACATTTATTACAAGACAAATTTAAAAAAAACAATATATCTTTTTCATACAAGCAAAAATATTTTTATTTGTGTCAAAAAAAGAAACAACTAAAAAACTTCTCATTAAGTTTTGTAAAAGTCGTTGAAAAAATTGTTTAGAATATGATGCACAGAAGTTTCCTTTTGAAGGTTGTTTGTTGGCATTTTAAAATTCGCTTGTTTCCAGGCATACTTTATAATTATTAATTTATTATGATATATAAGTAAAGATTTAGTAATAATAGAATATTGAACCTTTGAAAATTCTCAATGTACCCACGTAATTATATTTTTGAGTAGGTACTTGATATGTTTAAGTAACATAGAGAGACTACGTTTATCATAGCAGATTCAAACTATTTGCTATCAATGACATAGTATAATATCATGGACATGACCCTCTATTTTATTTTTTATAAAGTACATTATGTATGGATTATAATATATTCTATTTAAACAAGAGTGTGTATATGTTAAGGCAAGATGGCCACGTATATGGCTTACATGGTTCATGTTTTTTTTTGGTACATTACATAGGTATCTTATATATTAATAATATAATATTCTACTTAAAATTACGGTGTGTATATTTCAATATATTGGACCGAACCGTAGTTTTAGCTGAGACACTGCCATGATAAGAGATCCGATCCGCTCGATAAATATTCAACAATTTTTATTACTCTTCGACATAATAAATAGTTATTAACATGTACATTTACAAATATCAACAAAATAAATTACGAATAACAGCGTATTATAATAATTACAATTAAACTTACACACTACGTTTCTTTAATTACTATCTCTACTGCCCTTAGCTTGTACTCTACTCCGTCGCTGGCCGAAACTTTTTATACTTATGTTCCTATTAAGAGACAGAACACATATAGCCTTTATCCTTTGTAAGGGTATTTTTATTATAATTCCCTATCAGACGAAGTATAGATTTTTAAGCAGACAAGCAAAAGGTTCAACCGTAAAATTAAGTGATATTTTTCAATTATAAATCTGCAATCTTAGCAAAATTGCCAATTAATTTTGTTCTATTATAACCGAACAATAATGAAGGTATCACTATTTGTCTATGCTTGATATTAAGTAAGTATATTCTATTAGACTATTCTCGATATTCTGCGTAAAACTCTTTTGAATGGAACCACTACGTAGCAAAGTTATTTTCATAAAAACCTACAAATTATTTAGGGAAATATCGGTCATAGTTATCAAAATGCTATTTGTATTTTATCAGGCCATTCATTAGTATAGATCGTATGTTGATATTCAATTATTTCTTTTCTTTTCGATTAATTTAGGTAAAAGCACAGCCAGCGGAAGTCAATACTCATTAACATTACATGGACTAGTAATTCTTTTATTCTAACTAGTAAGTACCCTATACCGCTTTGGAGAACAAAGTAATTTTACGACGGCATTAATTATTTATTGTAATATCTATTTAAGTAATGTGTTTTACATTAATAAGTAATTAATTTACTTAGAATTTAAGTTATCGTGATTGGTGTAAGTATATTTAAATATAAAAACAGGTATAAACATTTTCCAAATGAAATAGTCGCAGTATTTCGAGTTCAATAAACTAAAGTAAGTTATAAAAAATAATGATTGTTATTTTCATAAGTAATTGCATGGATTTTGACTTGATAAGATTTAGATTTTAGACTATTTTATCATATTCTACCGATCATAATACATATTAGTTTAATGAAGTTTCGGTCCAAAAATATTTGGACCCGATGCATGACCGTCTGGATTCTGGTTATACCCGATTTCATATTCAAATAATATATGTTTACTTATCTAAACTAATACATAAGCCCTTTATTGCTCTCCTCTAACCTTAAGCTAAACCGAGTCCATCTTAGGACGTATTGAGCAATATGGACACGATACTACGGATTTATAAAAGCTAATTTATTATTAAGTATAACATAATAACCTTTGCCTATTTATATTATATTTGCCTACATTTTTTTTATGTAAATTTACGCAATTTTGTAATATAAATATTTTCTAAATAAGTTCGAGTTTATATTTTCGGTAATGTGAGCTTTTCAAATCACATTTTACAACTGTTAAGTACCAACTGCATTTTTAAATCTATATACTAAATGTAGGTATATGTAAATATTAAGTAGGTACCTAAATATTATCTATGCCATGTTTAAATAGATACCTATGAGAAACAATTATATAATTAGATAAGCTCGAACTTTATCATGAGCTACGGCAAACTAACTAGAACAAAAAAAATAATTTAGACAATATGTACTAAGTGTCCAAACACTTGAACGTACTTTGGATTAAACAATAGGTATATTTTCTTTAATCACGCAATAGGTAGGTATATATACAAAAAAAAATACATACTTAATCAAAAAGTAAAAAACAAAGGGAAGATGTATTTCTGGAAGTATGAAAAGCTTTTGATTGCCAGTTTATCATAAAAAACTCACATTTCTGCTTTGAAATTTTTAAGAGCTGCCTAAGATTTTCCACTGAACTCGGAAAATCTTACGCTATGAACAATATTTTTTAAATTATTGTCATTCGACAGCTGTTTCCTTTTAACTTGTTTTAATCTAAAAAATATATATATAAGAATACGATTATTACTTTTAAATGTACCTAGCCGTAGTTCTAAGACTTCTAAGAAATATATTTTTGGTAAAAAAATAGGTGTAATATTAGGAAGTTCAAATAATGAGGCAAGATCATCGTTTAACATAGCTACGTATGAATGCTTGCGCACATCCAGACGTGTATCATGATCATTAGGACTTAAAATACATTGTGATAATATGTAGTTGCAGATGTGATTGCAGATGCAGTTCGCAAATCCGTCCTAACAGTGACGGAATGAAAAATACACCATACAAGTGATAAATAAAATACACTACGTAGGGTTGCGGATGTGCTCAAGCTATTAACTATATTT
This sequence comes from Hipparchia semele, assembly GCA_933228805.2. Taxonomy (NCBI): domain Eukaryota; kingdom Metazoa; phylum Arthropoda; class Insecta; order Lepidoptera; family Nymphalidae; genus Hipparchia; species Hipparchia semele. The sequence goes on along the minus strand of OW121710.1, from coordinate 12,740,042 downwards.
TACGCGTGTGAAGACACTTTCTGGGATTACTTTTATTCAAAACTCATTCTTTTTTTATAGGATAGATATTACGTTAATTTATTCAAACAGAAAAACATATTATGTGTATTGAAGGTATTATATTTGAGACCGCCATTTTGATAACAGCCAAGCAGTTCGTGGTTTGTCTTGCACTAATACAGCTAAAAGCTGTCACTTTATTTTTCTGTTTCAGTTTATTTGCTAAGAGACAATATCTTATTCATATGAAAAACTATGCAAGATTCGACTTACTTTTCCTAATCCCTTCACCGGACTGCGTATATTTATTTATCCTCATCGTGTCTTATATCTAACATAAAAGCTTAGAGCTTTGGTCATTTATTTAATATATATATTTGGTTGATATATTGTAACGATAGATTGTATTTGGTTTAATGCGGTAACAAAACCATACGCGTTATTAAGCCACAGATATGCAAAACTATGTTCCGTTGCGAATCGGTTAACGATATATGCGGCAATCGGATTGATGTACGTTTCAAATATAATTATGAAGACGTGTTGTATGTAAGGTGTCCTCCGATTGGTCGGTCTTTCCGTCTGATTGCGTTGCAACACAGCATAATAGGTACAAATGGTTGCTATACACATACATAATATGTAGTTGGGTCGGAATATTCGACAGCAAACTCAAATATGTAGCTACCTATCTGGATTTATCTTCATCGAATATTTTCGTCGCCTTATCTCTCTCCCTTATGCGTGTAATACCGGAAATATATGTGTACACGGAATACCGCGGAATTCCGGTATTAATTATTGATGACCATAATAATTTGAAAAAAAAAAAAAAAAAAAAAACTAGTCCGCTTGAACGCAACTGTCGAATTGAGTTAGTGTATGTCCGGACAGGCCGAGCAGTTTTTACCGAACTTTCATCTGCATTATTATACAATTATACATCTGATTCCAAAGCCTTGTTACGCCGAGCCAACTATGCGTATAGCAACCCCAATGTGTCTGTGGCTTCATTGGGGACGCCAAGAATTCTCTTTTTCATAATAATAAATAATTCCTCTATATCAGAATTAGGCTTAAATCATACTAGAATTTGCGAAGCGTTAAACTGGATTCATGCTCATACAAATTACATGGGCAAACGCTAGTATAAACCTTTTAACACCGCGTCCTTGTAAATTGTGGCTTCATGTCTTCTTGACATAATAATTTTTTAGCTACTTCATACATATTTAACTAGATATTGTCGCAGGAACTAGGAAGTCTCTGACTTACATTATTTGAAACGGGGAAAAGACATAAGCTGAAGTTTGGTATCCATTAAGTTTTTGCACCAACTGTGCTCTCGCATTTGCAACTCCAACGGAAACAGTAGGTATACGCGCGTATCGATTAGAAACTTGAATCGGCGTACGCGCGTATCGGTTAGAAACTTCAATCAGCGTACGCTCGTATCGATTAGAAACTTGAATTGGTGTACGCGCGTATCGATTAGAGACGATTCGAATCGGAGCACAATCTTGGGCCGTTCTGCGTACAACGTTACATTTCCTGATCGCGCAGAACCACATATTAATTTTCCACTATTGGAACACGTTACAAGTGCGCAAAATTGGTTCACCTTATGCCTTGATTGCACTTGGTCGTTAGCCCGTATTAGGGTGTCCGAATGATCTTACTCGAATTCGGCCACCCGATACTTTTATTCACAGTGCATGAAATTGGAACATGGAAACGACGAAACCGGACGAGATTGTCCGAAGGTGGACGCATCCCGTTTATTTTACTTATCGTTTTTATAGACATTTGAATTCGAGCGAACGACCAAGTGAACCTAATCGCAGGATAAGTTTTGAAGGTGTTAAGTATCTATCCTAGTCTTCTAGTTCTGCTGCCAAAATTACGCCATTGATTTTGTCATGTAGCCACATGGAGTTGTTAAGTTACTGCATGCGCGCTTCCTGAAGTTGTGGTGGGTACGCGAGAGGGGGCAGGAGGGGTCCTTGAACTCCTCCACCTGGCAGTGCGTAGTATTGAGACACGTAGCCCGCCCCGCTCGCCGCTGCGGCCGCTGCTGCTGAAACATGCGACATTCTTACAGAATACTATCTACTTTTCAAGGAATAAAATATCACATGCTTCAACGGTCAGAAAATCATCGTGAGGAAACCTGCATACCAATTTAGGCCAGCACGGTAAACTATGGCCTATAACCCTTCTCCAAAAGGGAAATAATGTCCTCCTGTTATAATAATGTCCCCCCGACATGTTTGTTTTGTTAAGAAAAACAGACAGAAGACTATACAGATAGTGAGAAGTAGAAGTAATTAGAGAAGAGATTCTTTAATTGACATAAAGCCTATCGAAATTAAACTCTAGGACTTAGAATAAGTCGTGGTAGTATCTTGATCATTTAAAAATATACGATGCGTTTTTTCGTTCGAAAGCGGCATTGAGCTTCTGAAAAGCGTCTAAAAATCGCAAAAACGTCGATCACCACTACTAAAAGAATCGTACCTGCCCTGGCCTTTATATGAAAAACGTTTACAAACCTGCAGCAGTAGCATAAGGATCGAATCCAGCTGCAGCATACTGCTGCTGATACGCCGCCGCGCCCTGCGCCGCGGCCGCTTGGTACTCGTACAGATGGTTCGCAGCGGCCATGGCGGCCGCGTGCTGCAGCTGCGGGAGCTGCACGAGGCCCCCGGCGCCGGCCCCCACGCCAGCCCCTACCCCCCCGACGGTCCCCATATAACTAGGGGTCCCGTATACGTAGCCCGGGGACAACCTGCCGATCAATACCGACTATTTATCTTCACTATATCACTACCCCTAGTACGAGTCTGCACATCTCGCCAACTTTGATCGATTTCGAGTATCGACACAGTAACGTCAGTACCAAACGGACTTTTTGAAAGATCCTACTGATTTTTATATCAGATGCAGGCTATTAAAAAGAACTCGAGCCTTGAACAAGCACGTTCAGATTACATTGACGTTATAGTATTATCAATTTAAAATGAATCTCGTAATTGAAGATGTGTAAACTCGTACTAACTTCTAAAGGCTGGTAATCACCGCTGGTAATATAGGCATCAAACGCTCGAATAGAAATCTCGACCGCCTGATGTCTGAACCTGCAATGACCACTCACGGCTTGGCTAAGAATTTCAGCTACCGTGAAAGGCCAACTTTGAAACACGAAACACTTCTAACTGTCATCACACGCAATAAGTACCTAGCCCCATTTGCAGCCTCGATAGGTACGAGCAGAGTCTTGTTATGTTAGTAGACATCTATACGGTTATGTATTATGTAAGTTTGCAATTCGCAGTTGTCGTGGTCGAACCGCCGCCGTGCGTCATTGGCAGGAAAGTTGAAAAGAAAAAATTCGTTAAAATGAGCTATCGGTATCAGAGTCGCGACGAAAATAACCGAATACCGTCGCCTGTTACACATGTCCTCGCATCTCTACAGTCGAGATAACTAAGACTAAGGCTCTCTATAAATGCCACTTGCGAAATAGTGTAAAAAATACATCCGTTCGAAATTCGCTTTTATAGAGATGTGGTGAAATTATTGTGAACGCGTTTTTAAAAGTAACACCCCCGTATTGAAGGGAGGAGAATTGAAAATGAGAAAACGACAAAAATGCCAAATGCGCTTGTTTCCCGCTCCGGCGATGACGGCGGGCGGTCAAGTCTGTTCAAGAGCGCTTGTAGTACGCGGCATCAGCACTTAGGTACGAGGGGTTCTCGCCGTCTCGGCCGGGACTACGCTACCGAGTTCACCATTTATCGACCGCTTGTCTTTTTCCAACCTCATACTCTCTAATAGAGACGGATTGATGGATGATCGACGTCCATAGCGGACTTGATTAGCTTGGTACGAGGAGTCGAGACTAGCGCGCATGCGTGGTACACGCCCGGCGGCAGGCCCCGCCCGCCCAAACCGCCCACCTGTGGTGTTCTAATCTCATTCGAGAGTATCATACCTACATTGACTCCAAAATATTGGATAGATCTTGTATTGTACATAATGTGCATTCTAATGGTGAAAAACCATTAATCTCTCCGAAAACCCTATAAGTTCTAAATTATAATATTAAAATAAAAACTTATAATACAAAAAAACACGCGTCAGAGCAATATAGATATTAAAAAACTGGCGAAACGACACACAAGCTGTCACATCTACAGGTACAAAGACAATCAGAACTAAGTTATATTCACCTCTATCTATTTCATCTGTTAGGAACCTACGTTTTAAATTGTAATATTAAAACAATTACTTACATGCACACCTATGAGTATTAATAATTAAACCACGTGGATATATCCATACGAAGGCCATCGAAGCCAAGGACTTTGTGTACCTTTGTTTCTAATAAATTGGTATTTGAAAACAAACTATTAATCGAAAGAAGCTTTCACTTAATGATTGTACTTACATTAAGGGTTGAAGCTAACTATTTATTAATAGGTGATATTTTATGTGGTGGCTTGCGTCACCCTGACAGCGGTGCCCGTTTGGTACCACGTAATTTGTCAAGTAGACAATATCATGATGAAAATTACTGACGGAACGACGACACGGCAGCGGTGGGAGAAAAGAGAGCACATTGCTTCTCTATAATGCGCTATCTCTTAACTTATATGCTCTGGGCCACCGATGAATATAATAGATAACAGAATAACCCTTCTTGGGAGCCATTCACGTTTCGGCGAAAGCACGTCAGCCTACGAACATGGTCGGTGCCGCAATTTGTTGGAATTAAACTGTCGTAAATCGCGGGGATTATATACAGCTTTGTTTGAAACTTGTGATCGATTGTTACGATCGACGGAACGTGAATGGAGCCTTTAACTCGTGACCCGTATTATTTCATTCGACATAAAAATCTACAATTACTTTTACAAACGAAAACACGATTGACCATAAAATTTAGAGACGTTAAATGTACTAACATTCACTGATACAAAAATAGTCTTGAAGTGAAATAACTGGTTTTTCTGTTAAATTCAAATACAGTTTAGTGAATTAATCAATCAGTACAATGAAGCGTGGTTACTCGTATTTATTTGAATGGGAATCGCAGAGAGGGTCGCGCGCCAAGGCTGCAAGGGAAATTCGGTTACTTTGGTTCTTAGTAAGTGTATTAAACGAAATCCACCACCAACAAAACTCAATTCAAATCAACAAAATCTTCACGAACACGGCATAAAACATAAAATTAAAGAAAACATTGAGTGTCGAGACGATGCGAACAGTGAAGGCGCTGAGCGGCGCGGGCGGCATGGCGCGCCGACGCCGCCCATGCAACGTATAGCTTCAAAACGTAAACATTTAAAACCCAATCGACTAATTCACACCCAAAACGAAAAATCCACTCTCACGCTCACGCTTGCCATAGATACCTATGTGAAAATGTTTGAATATTTAGTCTAGGTGTGGTCCGCCGGCCGCCGCGCCGCAGTCGTCCGGGGACGCCGCTCGCCTCATCTACCGAGACAAAAGTCAGCTCAGCCGGTTGCTCACTTGGCGACGCTACCGCCGTGTCCACTTACCTACGCCGTGCAGACACTTCTATCAGCTAATAGAGTCTGAGCTACATACAGTGAAGTTGCAAATATATGATTATCTAAAAGAAACAAAATTGAACTACATTAATTCTCATCTGCCTATCTTATCTGATGGATACTGATCGCTGCAAAGTTAGAACCTATCTTTAGACCCTGTCGAATATTGTGATCAGGTCTGATTTTTGTCTCGTGAGATGTTTTCGAAGCGGCATGCGGCGCCGCTTGTGCTGGCAAATATTGAAGTGTTGAACCATTGAACATTGATGCGATACATTGCGCTCAGGGCGGCGAGGGTTGTTTAGACTTACCCGTAATGCGCCGGCAGGACTGTGGGGTAGCCGGCTCGGACGCCCGCCGCCGCCGCTGCCAGGTTAAATCCTGCAACAAACATAGCCAAAAATAACTAACGCATCCTAAACGATGCGACAGGGAAATATTGGAACGATTTCGGTGGAAAAATATAATCTGTCATCGCGTGCGCTCTCGAGAGATGCTATTTCGATTCCCACTTAACGGAAGCGGCTAGAGAGGACTCGAAACTAAAATATATCTCATCGGGATTGGACCACTTCCAAATGACACAAGAGTCAACTTAGCGCAGGCGACGTCAGAAATGTTAATTTCTTTTTATTGCATTGTTAAGCCGCTCGAGGCGCATCTATTTCGGTCGCCGCCGGGGCTCGCGCTAGCCAGGGACATGGCTCTTGACAAGAAGACGACTCGCTCGCTATAAACGGCTATAAGCCGTTGGCATCAAAGCGCATATCGCAAATGCCTGACAAAACATCTGACAGTGCCACCAACTTATCCGCTAAGTCCGCTATTTTAAAATGTTATCATTCCGCTCAATTCCGCTATCCAAGTGTCCACGGTCTCTGCTGCTGTCAATTCTTTCTACTGTGAGTGCCGTACATTGAAAATGCAGTACCGATTTATTCGTAACTTTGTTAAGTAGTAATATTAAACTCAACCTGTCAACTGAACAGATAAGTAGGTGGGATGAACGGCCGAGATCAATAATCGCGACTGTAGCTCACGAGAAACACTATGCGAAGAATATTCTTCGTTTAAGTAGGTAGCGCTTTTCAAACATCCCTATGATCACCATCTTTATAACCTTAAACATCTCACTACTGAGTTTAGATCTTCTCTCAGTCCTCAAACAAGGATTACACATAATATGTTCCACCTCGTTAGCCCATTGCACATTGGCAGACTTTTCGCACACATGCAAGTTTCCTTACGATGTTTTTCTTTACCGTTGAAGCGTGTGATATTTAATTGCTTTAACGCACATAACTCCTGAAAAGTAAGAGGTCTGAATCTCTTAATCATCTCCAAATCTCTAGTAGGTATAACTACTATTGTACTGTGAATCTATAGGCCACATTCTCATTCCGCGAGACAGATTTATATCAGAGCATATTTCGACCCCTCCGTAGAACAAAGTCTCATCTGCTAAATTCATAACTTGAGATTGGAGCCTTGCAGAAGTGACTTTTAATACCCAAATTTCAAGTTGTGAATTTAGCAGATGAGACTTTGTTCTACGGAGGGGTCGATTTGTGTCTCGTTTTGTTCTCTGTCTTGAGTCTGAACGGAGTAAGAGTGCGGTTTATAGATTTCAGCCTAAGCTTGAGACTGTAAGCTCACGAATCACGGTACTGTTTATTGGTATAGATTGATAAAACATAGGTAATGTTTGTAGGTTATAAATCTGCTGACCGCTTTGATCGTATAAAGTACATTAATTGTTTCACAGTATGTATAAAAATTTGTATGCTGATTTAATCTCCATATATAATCATAAATTTTTTGGGGTTTGACTTGTTCTACTCTAGGCCGTCGTCGATTATTTTGTTTTTCCTGCAAATTCCTGAGATTAATTCAACTTTTATAGTTTTGTTTTTTTATTTAATCTTTATATAAGTACTTTTTTACTTCCCTTTGAAAGAAAATACCTCCTTTCTGATAGCTTTTACACTTCTACAATAATTAGAAAAAATACATAAGTACATCATACTATTTTAATTTTTATTTAGTTATTTGTATTTGTAGTTTATATTATATGTATATAAAAAGTGTTGCACTTTATTCTCTACTAGAAGCCCGCGCCGACTTCGTCCGGGTTGAAAATTAAATATTTGTTCTTGTGAGCTTCTTATAGGAGACGATTGTCAATAAGATCACCACAGGAACCACACGAATATCCCGCACCGATACCCGCCACCGTGCCCCGCCGCGCCAGCCGGCACCATTTTATTATTTTGTCGCGCGCAAATATTAATTTTCCGATAACTCCTAAGATATTTATTTAAATTGTATAGTGTAAAGGGCAAATATGTTCTAAATTAAATACTTACGATAATAAACATATTTATTTAGATATAGATTGACATCACATCGGTTAAAGAAGCTTCGAAACTAATTCATTATTTTTAATCAAAATTTGAAAGATAGAAATAGTTACTGTAAGTTATCCTTAGAATATAGACATATGTTATCGCGGACTTTTTTTAAGAACTCTTTAAGAGGAACAATTCACCCATACATCATTTTCATCCAATAACAGTATATGACCCAGCGCAGGCCTTGAAAGCGTTGAGTCAAAAAAATTTCCGACTTCTTTAACAAATTTGCACATAATATCTAGCCAAAATACATTTATTAACATAATTATAGCCTATAACCATCTGGAATACCTTTATACCTTTGAAATGGTAAAAGAATTATTGTAATAGGTGTGGTGGTACCAAAGTTTGCTCCGGACATACATACAAACTCACAAAATTCGCGCTCTCTATTATAATAGTATAGAAGTATAGATAATAAATATTGTGGGCACACATGCTCCGCCCATTTTTTCGTTCTATCTCGATGTATTTCTGTAGTTAGTTTATTTAGCTATTTTGGTACTTCTGTAATTTTTAGGATGTGCCCAATTTGAAATATACAGCACGACAATCCAAATAAATGGCATACGGCATTTGATTGCAAGCGATAGATTAATGGCTAATGGGCATAGAAGCGTGTCCCATGTCCGGCTCGGCGGTTATGGTGAAATTTCCCCCACAATTACACACGAATACGTCCGGAGCGCGCCCGGATGCAGTCGCGGTTCGGCTGCCGTGATAATGCGCGACCTTCGGTTTGGTACCGTACCGACTACCAAACCAATACAAGCAATCATGTTTTTTTTTAAAGAATTAACCAAGCTGAAGTTGACTAATATCCTTCTATTCCAAATAAGCGGGAAGCTTGTCCTAGGAGTGGGTACAACAATAGTGCAACGGATGGGGAACGGGGATTGAACCGTCGAGCTATCAGTTTCAGTCTTGAGGCTTCATATATATATGTAGTATTATATAGATTGCTAAGGACTTATATAGGAACAAAGCTCGCATAACTATTGTTATATGAAAAAAAAAAACATACAAAGCCACGAACTTTTTTAGAACTTTTTGAGTGGTACAAAAAGCTACAGAAAAGTCCAACCGTGTTAAGTCGAGGTGGGTCCGCTAGTTACATAATAATAGCAGGTTATAGTAGTTGTAACTTACAAGTTTGAAACTTTGGAAGTACCTACTACTTACGTTAAAATGAGGAAAGCTACCGATCCAATATCCATTTCAAATTAACTTCCAACTTTACGGAAACAAATTAGGTAGACACGGATACAGCAATCGAAACACCTTTAGAAATAAAAAGCACCCTTAGAAATAAAAAGGGTTAGCTGGTATCGTGTGGCGTGATGGGGCCAGTGACAGACGGATCGATGCCGTGGCATTTGACGGCCGAGGTCGAACCACTAACCACTGTCCACCACTAGCGTTATCTGATTCAAAACTTTTTTTTTTCTCTTCAACATTGTGCTACGGCCTAAAAACGATGTGCTTTGTCCGTGTGTGACCTAGTTAGTCATATTAATCGATTGTCAACAGACTATACAGTAGGTACATTTTGAACTTTAGATAGACAGATAGATGGATAGTATTTTATTTTTATTTTTCCACGAAACATTTACAAATATAATAAGCTTTGATTATATAATCTAAGATAATAAGCTTACATCTATACCAATAAATACATATTAGCTTATAGAAAAAAAAAAACAAAAATTTTACAATAAGGCTGAGCTTAGGTATTGTATTATAGTAGTAAAACAAATGATAAAATCTATGCATTGAGAATGAGATAAAAATTGAAAATCAATAATCGAGGCCCCAATTCGATGCGTATTTTTAAACACCGTAATCATGAAGAAATTTTACTCCAATCAGCAAACCAATGTTTGGATAAATACCCACATTTACGATGTTAATTTTTGTCTGAGTATACGGAAGTTAAAACAGTTCCTACGTGTTTAATTTAGGAGTCGATAAAAAAATTGAACCGCTTGTAGTTTTGTAAGACTAAAATGTCTTTCTCTATTTATTGTCTTTTCTCTCTCTCTCATCTATTTAAAAAAAATTAATAGTTTGGGCGTCTCTTCATTTTTAACCGACGAAAAAAATGGAGGTTCTCAATTCTTCGCATATATTTTTTTTAAGATGCTTTAGCATTCAGGGCACGATCTTCGGCCGCAGTAACTTGCATACAATTGAAGTGAGGTGCACGAGCCACTTTGTAGTAAAAAAAGTAAAACAATCATGATAAAAAAAAAAAAACTTTTTAGAGAAAAATTAACGGTAAAATATTCTTCTAAAAGCTTTTGCCTATTTTTTGACATTTTTTTTTTAGTTTAACTTTGATATACTATAAATACAACCTGAAAAACAATTAAAAACTACACTACTTTCGGAATATTTTTTGATCGAGTGAAGTTCAAAATATGGACTTTTGAACGGTAAAATAATTTAGAACGTGTATTAAACTACAACATATATTTTTAACCTATCAAAACAAAGAATATTTGATTGTTTACTATTGAATCAAAAACAGGCTGTTTTCGGAGATCCTGCCGTTAAGTCCGCCTCTTGTACTATTTTGTGCAATAAAGTGAATAATAATAAAAAATACTTCTTCAGCTTGACATAGGTCTCTTCTAGGGATTTCCAAACGCCACCGAGGCATCAAGTATTGTAAAACAAACAAAATACATACGCTCTTATTAATAAGAAGTATGTATCCACAGATAATATGTACCAATTATAAAGACGCAGAAGCAGTATCATTAGCTAGTAGCTTTGCTAGTAGTCACGGCTGGCCTTTCCTGAAAAGCGGACCGCACACGTCCCGGTTAAGTAAATAACGCTTTATTTTACTGTTTTTGCTGGGTTTCAAGAGTCCTGACTCGGGTCGACGAACTGCAAAGCCGACACCGAAGCTTAACGACGCTTGTAAGGATTCCACGGAAATACGATTTTAGACTCAGTCGGCACCGGCAAGGCGGTCTATTGGTTCCTCACTTTTATTGTTCACATAAATATATTCGGAAAAGAAATTAAATAGTATAAGGAGGTTAGTTTAGTTCAGCCTAGTGGTTAAGTCTTCGGCCTCCTTTTTGGAGCTCCGGGGTTCAATCCCAGGAGCGCACTTCTGAATTTTTGATCGAGATATGTGCATGTTAATTATTTATTCGAATATCACTTGCTTTAACAGCAAAGAAAAACAATGTTAGGGAACTTGTAAGCATGTGAATTCTCCATAATGTTCTCAAATGATTGTGAATTTAATGAAACCTGTAGTTTTAAAGAAACAATATTTCAAGCAAAGTAATGGAACATCAGATTTCCGTGTAGTCGTTAAATGCCGTTTACGATTTCAGAATTTGCGTCAAGGTGCCAGAGAAGCCAAACCAAATTCTACAGAAAGACGCGGAAAATTGTTCACCACAGTCTACGTCAGGGAGTTATTATGGCACTAGAGAGCGCAAAATGGCCAAGTGATGTCAAGAGATACTATTCGAGCTTATGACGTTCAGTATTATTGGTGTTATTCTTTACACTGTCGTGATCACTATGTTTATTATAATCTTGAACATTTTTCGGCAATATAAGAACAGAGAGTCTATCTAATAGTTTCAAGTTTACATCTTCCTACGAATCATTAGGGGAAAGCTTTATGACGCCTGACTGCTTTTTTGGCAACCTAGCAAAGTCAGCTACGATATAATGAACGGAATCATTAACGATTGGCTTTCCATTCACTCTATTTTATTTATTAATATTATGCAAAACTGTAACATGATTACTAAAGAATCAACAAATTACAAATATTGTGAAAATGCAAAAAATCATCACTTTCGCATCTACAAAATGACTATTTAGAGATTTTATGGGCTTCTCCTCATAGATTTTATCATCTCACTGACTTTCATACCGACACAAGCTCGTTTTGTTAGTATACATTGTAATTTGTAACACAAATATGTCGTGCAAGTTTACTGGTCCAGGAATAGATGTGGGCCAGTCGTGGCCCAGTTTTGTGTCCAAACCGAATCTGGCTATCGAGAATGACAGTTGGCGTGTTCACTGGCCTTACTTTGATCTCGTAGTCTAGTGTAGAGACATGTCTCAAGCACATTCGACCATCGATCCAGTAACGATTTATTAGACGCGTCGGATAAATGATTACCTACAGTTTTAAAGACGTGCTTAGGTTGCTGGGACTGACATTATTTTTGGAAATAGTTCACTACCGTACAGAAACAAGTATACTTTGTTATTATTACACTTTGTAACACCAATATGTCGTACAAGTTTACTGATACAGGAATAGACGGGGACCAGTCGTGGCCCAGTTTTGTGTCCAAAGTGAATATGGGTATCGTGTATACCAGTTGGCTTATCCTGTCTTACTGTTCATCTAGTCGATGTTTTCTCTAATACAATCGACCATCGAGCCATCGATTCGTTTGATGGTTTACTTATAAGATTCGTAATAATTTTTGCAGCAGGATTGTCTATGTGATTGCTACACAATCGATTGATTCGCCGCCTCGTCCATGTTTTCTCTTACACAATCGATCATCGATTAGTTTAACGATTTACTTACAAGACTCGTAATAATTTTACAGCAGGATTGTCTATGTGACTGCTACACAATCGATTGATTCACCGACCCCTTCTCGTTATTGGCTAAAATGTATTGTTGCACGCCATAAATTCAGTCAATCTCCACAATAGATGCAGCTTTTCTGCAATGGGCCAGCTGAAATCTAGAAAATTGCAACTGACGCAGTGTTTTCATTTTCAGTACTGAAAATGAAAATGTCAGTGCCATTTGCGCCTCGATAGTGCTAGAGAAGAATTGACGTCAGCGTCAGCGCAGACTTCTACAGACGTCATCAGCATTTGTTTGATGCGCCCGATACAGGCAAATCTCGCTACTGAGTTCTGACGTCACATGCATACTATTCTTGTAATAATTTTTTTTAAAGAGCAACCGTGAACCGCCTAGTTTCTTGCTGGGTCTTCTGGATTGGAACGGCATTCCGAACCAGTGGTAGATTGATATATTCACTTGTCGATTCAAAAGCACTTTATAAAAGTTTATTTCAATAGAAATGCTATACTATTCTACTTTATTCGGGAGCGGAACGTCTCATGGGATATACAGATGCTTTGGATTAATGATTAGGTACTTTCAGTATTAAGATGCGGGTTCCTGAGACAGTCATAATTTCTGGAAAACACGTGCGCGAGCTTAGCAAGTTAGTCACCTTCGTCTAAGCTCGGTGTCATATAGCTTCTATATGTCCAAAAATATACTAATTAGTCACAATCAACGAACGGAAATCGATGATTGTATGAATATAAAGTAGGTGGGCTATATTCTTGGAGCTCTTGTAAGTAAGCGTGAGGTATTGATGTCTGTGAACTGTAGCAGAAAATAGCATTGGGGTCTTTTTGCATCAGACAAAAGAAAAGCTGGGTAGAAAATAATAAAAATATTATGTTTACGAATAATAAGACTACTTCGCTGTTAATGAGTAGCTAAGAGCGAATGTAAGAGAAGAGAAAATAAAAACGATGATATTTACTCTATTGTGAATGAAATCTTTTTAGTTTCTATTATACCTAAAGTTTACAAAATTTTCTAAATCTTAGTTTTTGATTTCATAGAAAATTCCTCAGTAAGCTTTTTTAGCATAGAGCATGAAAATCAGGTGATTTTTTTGTACATTACTAATGAAAAACATTTTCACTTTTTTGAAAAAAAGCATCATTGCAGCAAATTAGCGATAGAATATTTGGTACATATTTAAATATCATATTGTAAGGAAGCTGTCAGGTTTACTAAAGTGCAAAAGAAAAGAATGCTGGAATCCACCAGGACCAGACAAAAGAGAAGCTAGCGAGAAAATATGTGGTGTTGGCGCGCAGCCAGCGCTTGTGTCGCGGCAGAGGCGGCGACGCTCCCAAAACTGCGTATATTTAGACAAAATAAAGAGCCAGCCGAAGACAAAACGAGACGCAACTCTTGTTTTATAAATAACCGAGTCGTTCGCCGGACGGACTGCCTCGCTCACCCAACCTCTGCTCGCCAGCTGTTGTACATAAATAATAATTAAGACAACGAAGAAAGCTACGTTTTTGTAAGTACTAAAGGGCATCAAGATTATGGGCATAGAGGAATTTTAATCCAAATAGAGCAAGGTAACTTTCTGATGCCATAAAATATAGATATTGACTAGCAGACAATTTCGCCCACAACTTCGTCCGCTTCTTCTAGTCACAATCGTCAATTCCTAAATCCCCACAGATTAGGTGGGCAGAACCCCTGCAGCATTAGGATTAAAGAGTCGGGTCCTGGAATTCACGATGTAGCTTTTACTTGGTACCTACAATAACTATTCATAATAGTCTGTTCTTAAATCCCCACAGTTTAGGGAGAACTAGAACCCCTGCAGCATCCGGATTGAGGAATTGGAATCGAAGTTTTATAGGAGTATCTCACAGAGTTTTTATCGATTGAAAAAAGAGTCACGCAAATCGGTTTAGAAATCACGGAGATATCACGGTCCAGCCGTTCTCGAGATTAGCGGCAATAAACAGATACATACTACAATTTTAATAGACGTAAAACTACCAATCGTAATGTCACAAGTTAAAATAGATGGCGCTAGCTGTAGGTTAGCACGCGATGTTTATTTCGTTAATACCTTTCATAAGACGCTGCTTGACCAAATGCTTTTTATTCCAGGCACCTCAACTTTATTTATTTGTATAGAATAGATGTATAGATTTATTTATCCAAGAAATGGAATAGCATCAAGAATGCTAACTCTATATCCGCATTGTATTCTGTGAGTAAAAAGCGAGCCAGAGCTTTCGTCACCTGAAGATTTACGATTGTAATTAATTGTAGACTGACACGCATTGGTTTAGCGTTTGGACGTGTGTTAGGTAACGTCCAGACAGGAACGTAAAAGCTTGAAACCTTAGATTGTCTAACAGATAGTCAGACTTGGATTAGGTTTCTTGATTCTTCATCTCAACTCATCACCAGTCTACTATAAGGTTATTCTTTCCCAAAGAAAAGGGTTTAGGCCGAAGTCCCACGCTGCCCAAACACAGACTTTACACACCTTTGAAAACATTATGGAGAATTCTCAAGCATGCAGGTTTCCTCGCGATTTTTCCTTCATTCATTTACCATCAGGTAGTCGAGGACTACCTTGTCATGAAATAAAAAAAAAATTTAGGCTCGCCCGACTTCAACAAATGTGTACGAATTAAAATTACTTTTATACATTGTAGTGACGTTTGAAGCAACATTCCAATTGTCTGAATCCAGAATTGATATTTACCAAACCATTTCAGCTGAAATTGCCCGTAAACGGTTTATAATCAATGCCCCATGGTAGTAAGGTTTGATCGGCGGATTACGGGGCTTCGTGCGGACGTCGCCACTAGGGATCGTGTTACCGCGGGGCGGACCTCCTCACTCGAGCCTATGCCAACACCGTAACAATGGCCCCACGAACTTCCCTTTCCGTTTTCAAACCTCGTTGGCCACCCGCTTTATTTGTGCTTGTCACACTTTCTCTCTTGATGCATTACACGTGAATATATCTACGTCATTGTGTTCGTCACAAAGTGAATTTGAACGGGTTGATGAACTCTGTATTTTATAAATTCTTTGATTCATATTTTGCTACCTGATGCCAGCGACTTCGCACTTAGGATTAAATTTAAAAAATCCCGTGGGAACTCTTTGATTTTCCGGGATAAAAAGTGCATGTCACTCTCCAGGTTTTAAAAATTCTGGCTTTATTACTCTCTTTGACAGTTCAGTCAGACACAAGATAGTGTATTAGGTATCTATGGACACAAGTTTAGTGTCATTTAACAAATTTTTTTTTAAATATTTCAATTTTTTTTAAACATGACCTATGAATACATATTATGATGTAAATAATTCCCCTACTCCTCAAAATTAAGAGAATGTCTCACCCCTTGCCCGTTGTACTGTTGAGGCTTAAAATATTTCGATCACAGAAAAAAACGTTAAAATACTATATTATATCGGTATATGGATTTCGTTCTTTTAGCTCGTTAGCTACAGTTACGTCACTATAATGTGCCTACCTTGACTGAATAACCAATATCCTATTCATAGATTGGCCCCGCTGGTTTATCAATAGTTTAGCCAACTTTTCGATTGCTTGGGCTTACTTGAAAAAGGCTTTGTTAATATAAAATAGTATTCACGATAACGTATTTAGTATTTAATGTTACGTGGAACAAGTGATCATTAGTAGGTATGCCCTTGCATTATTGCCAAGGTGCCATTTGGCGCTGACTCCAAACAATAGACCGGTGTCAATATAGGGATGCGCCTTATTTAAGAAGCACCTATCGTGCGTCGCCAATTTACTTAATGAAATTAATGAGACAAACACCGCGTCCGCATTATAGTGAAGCTCTACCAATTATTTACTTGGAACACGTTCAAAACTGATATTATTAGTCAAGCAGAGCTGCTTTACGTGTTGCTAGTTGATATCCGCGACTTTGTCCGCGCGGATAAAGTTTTTTGAATTCCCGCAGAAACTCTTTAGTTTTTCCGAGATACAATGTAGCCTATGTGTTAATCCTGGGTATGAGCTACTTCCATTCAAAATTTCAGCCAAATCGATTCATTCGTTGTTGCGTGAAGGAGTAACAAATATCCATTCAGTCATCCATCCTCACAAACTTTCGCCTTTAAAATATTAGAGTGTCTAGATTTTTCCCGCGACTTCGTTCGCGTGTTAGGTTAGGTTTTTATAAACTCCTCAGGAAGGATTCACTTGACGAGTCAAAAACGCTTTGTCAAAAGCAAAGAGTTAATAAAAATAGAATCTACTCTATTCTGTACTATTTTATACTACTCTACAACTCCTCAATCAAGATGTGATCGAAGGACAAAACACCACACTTTCGCAATTATAATACTCGTATTAGTAGATAAGGATTGCAAACTTTCAATGTAATTGTATTATGTACTAGCTTTTGCCCCCGCGACTTCGTCCGCGTGGAATTAGATTTTGGGGTGGAATTTTCAAAAACTGTGACACACGTACTTCTTTATTTTTAACTGAAAGCTCAAATACCAACTTTGATGGAAACAGCTTGAAAAATGACGGAGTTTCATATAAACTTCTATCTAATTAAACCTATTTAAACCCCTTAGGGGTGGAATTTCCAATAATCCTTTCTTAGTGTGCGCCTACGTCATAAAAGGAACCAACTGTAAACATTTCAAGTTTCTAACTTCAGTAGTTTAGGCTGTGCGTTGATATCTCTGTCAGTCAGTCAGTCAGTCAGTCAGGACTTTGAATTTTATATATATACATTAATATTTGTAACAGGTACGTGCCTGTCCAATACAATCACCGTTTTAACGACCGAAGTGATCTGAAAGATCAAACATTCTGAAGTTTTATGTTTAACTTTTATTTGCTTTACTCGATAAAATGCCGACCTACCTTTCTATACTGCCTCTAAAGCTTAACCTTCTGTTACGTTAATGAAGTTGCCGGCATCTGCTAGTTTAAGAATATCTTCCTTCGTAACAATATAATTAAGTACAGCTTATTACCATATTTACTGGGAAAAACAAAAATGACCACAAAATGAAATACGGTCAAGAGCATAAACTAAATGTCGCAAAGGCGAAACCATGGGCAAAAAGCCTTAACAAACTTATATCTTCACCGTTAAAACGGTGAACGAATACATCTTGAGAAAATTAGCATGCCTGACAGTTCTTCATAATGTTACCAAAGGTGTGTGAAGTCCACCGATCTGCACTTGGCCTATACGTGTTGGAGTATGGGCTAGACCCTTCTTATTCAAGATGAGATCTGTGCCTAGTAATTGTCCGGCGCAGCGGTTAGTGTAGAGATGATGATGATGAATAATATTTTATATCTATACCTACAGTCTGTATCTATGGCACTGACTGACTGATAGGCAACGCATAGCATACTCATGCAATAATCGATGTAATGAACGTTAAGGATTTTCCCATCGCTGTTTTGTTACTTATTGTAAATTTTTTTTTTTAAAGAGCATCTGCTGAGTTTCTTGCCGGCTATTCTCAGCAGAATCTGCATTCCGAACCAGTGGTAGATTTATGACATGTCATAAGTTGGCCTACATGAAATAAATAAATTTTGAATTTGGAATTATTTTTTAAAGGGATGAATTCAAACCTTCACGCGGAAGAAGTCACAGATATCACTAGAAGCTAGACAAGTAGATAATATTAATTTGATATTAAAATAAACAAGATTAAGTTTAATTTTCATTAAATTGTTTACAGCTCAAATCACATTAAACTGTGAGCACGCGACGTTTTAATTGCTGTAACTGCACGTTTCCGTTCATACAGTAAAATAAGTCATGATTACTATGATAGCAGATACCATCACGTGGTCGCGTGGTACCAGAGTCCGGCTAAGCCAACCATTATGGCTTCGCCTCATATACAATTACAAGTACGCGCAGTGCTATCGATCAGCCTTTCATTTCGTTGTGCTAACACCATTTCGCTCTAAAAGCTAATTCTGCTCTCATGATTCACTGCCCAGCCAAAAATACGGCAACACCCGAAAAAATACAGAGTTCGTTGTACCATACAAATGAGGCACATTTTTGTTTGAATCAATATCGATCACGGTAGGCGGCGCGTGCGGACTCCTCAGTGCATTCAACGTTTTTATCCCATAGTGATGTGCCACTCGAAAGATGTAGTTCATTACAGAGCCTACTGTCATCAAGTTTACAAAGACATACATCATCACATACTTCTACTACATACTACTCCTGTTATCACACAAGGCACACACAGGGCACAACTCTCTTCGCAAATGAAATAAAAAGGAGAAACACATAAAGGGAAGTAGTAGTAGTAGTAGTTTTTGTCTGCAAAAAAAATCTGTAGTTTTGCTAACAAACTAAATATTAAAATCTTCATTGGTGGTTTATTACTCGTAGCAAGTATTTCATCAAGGTATTGAATTTATTTAAGTACTGCAGAACATGAAACTTCGCTCTACGCACCTCAGTACGCACCTGCTTACTGCAAAATACGAGTAAAAGAGAAAACTTCATCTCTTTTGAAATTAAGCACTGTCTCGCTCGGTTCAAAAAAGATACAGCTCTTAAAACCTCATTCCGAAATCGTGACACTATTTTTATTTCTGAAACTGAAATAAAAATTGTAGTATGACATGACAACGAAGAGAAAATAAATACATATGCAATTTGTGCAACGTAGGTACATAAAATGCGTAAGGACTGCACTCCTCACGTCTCATATGAAATGAATATGTATCACACGAAAAAGACATAGGTAGTAGCCGGTACTGAATCGAAAATAGAACTAGCTCTTCGTGTCCTATTTAAAATATACTCAACACTATTGTATCCCGAAGCCGAAATAAAAGTAGTGGCATGACAGGACAGTGGGGAGACATGCATAAGTAATGCACAAGCGAAGGGCGAGCGTCGCACGCGATGCCGACGCCAAATGCAGGGCGGACCCCTTCCCGAACTAACAAACTGAACTCTTCATTAATCACTGATGACTTCGGCCTTTCAATTTCGCACATTAGTTTTGCGGTCCGTTTTACACGTCGTACGCGCCGCAAACGAATTTTATAACACAAAGGAAACTAATTAGCCTATACACGAATTCTGAATGCTTATTAAACAATTAACATAACAGCAGACATGTATAATTAGTTTATCTGTTCTCAGCTTTATAGTGGTTTAAAGTACACAGGGTAAATATTACTGTTTGTATCGATGTTCGATGTTTTGAAAGAACGTGTCACTGTCAGGTCTAATAAAGATCACATATTTTGAATACTTACGTTATTACGTTTTATTATATTCGTACCTATTTCATGAGCTAAATAAGATGCATTTATTTTGAAATCACAGTCAGGCGCATCAATTTTATTTATTTTTATATAAAAAATGTGTGGATTTAAACCAGAACCTGAAGTATTCAAGAATCATATTCAATGGTTTTGTTGTCTGGCCGCCACCAGCACCTTAGGACCCCGATGATCATGAGCCCTTTGAACTACGTGCTATGCTCATTTCTATAGGTACTTTAGCTCCGCGACTCAATGAGTTAAGTCGGTTCTTTGGTTCTCCTACGAATCTCCTCATTTTTGATTTACAAGTACATTATATAAACGGCAAAACCTTGGAGTTCAAACGAGGCTAACTTGGGTAAGCCCTAGTGAGGTCCTACTCAGTTCTTGCGTCTTCATAATTTCTTTGACAGGTGTTAATCGATTATTTCGGAGGCCGACTGCACTCAATAATTCAACATGTCGCCCGGCATGTTTGGACAAGTGCCTCTTCGGCCCTCATCAACACTCCCATATAATAAAACTTTAACAATGTTTTGATATCCGACGTCGGTCCGCCTAAAAATCACCAAATGGAAGACATGACGTATTTTACAAACTAGGTTAGATAGTTTCACAATGGTTAAAAAAGTGTGAGCGAAATTTTGAATGGTAAGCTCACGTGAGCTATAGATATTCAAAATGTTCTTGTTAAGCAAGTAGGTACAACAGTACATAAAGAGTAAGAAATTTTGAAACAGCTAAACAAATATGAAATGTCTTGTTAAAAATTCTGTAAGTATCGTAATTTAACGGGCTGAATAAAATCGAACATCTATTGTATTTAAGTAACGCTTAAGTAACTACTCTTTACTTGTCGTCTTTATCCACTCACCACTGTACACTTGTACACTTGTACAGTGTACCTGTTTGCCGTAAGTAAATGAGCTTAATAAGAGGCAGTTATTTCGAAATCAAACACATATACTTCAGTTTTATTCATCTGTATTGATTTCCAAACACACATTTTTAAAAAATTTATACACCTAATATTTTCGGAAACAGATGAATTGATTTTGAACTCATCAGTTGTACCCACTAGTTGAAATGAGCCGTATAATAACTCCCGTCGGAAAAAGAGGAGTCTGGATCTGTTTGTGGATCTGTGTATATGTCTGTTCCCTGTTCAAGCGGTTGAAGATCATCAGCTCATTTATTACTTGATTAAAGGGTTTTACAAGCTTTCACAGGTGCAATTGATTTGAAATCTGGAGTAGGTACTGTTACTTGGGATTATTTCCAAGACATGGCAAGATATCCTTGAGACACGGCCTTTCGGTGGCATGATAGTTAACTAATGCGTTTTTTTAACAATCATTCCGATATCCATCTCCTACAAAGACCAAAATCATGAGCTTGAGCAAATCTTGAGCTCACGCTGCAGCAATAATTAGTCTGTGAAGTCCCAACGCCTCATGCAACTTAAAGCAGATGTACATTTAATGATAGTATGATTAGATGTTAGATATTATAGAAGGTGATCGAGGATCTGATTATGGAAGAGAAAACTGGGTATCAGCCTCAGGATATCAGGTAGGTATATCGTAGGTATCGTAGGTAGTATAGTGCGGCTATAGATTGTCGGAGAGTTTTAAATTTTCAATTTACACTTGTAAAAAAGTTTCTACGCGGACGAAATCTCGTGCGTAAACACGCAACAAACAAATCCAAGGAAACGAATGCGAAGATATACCCAGTTTTGAAGAAAACATAAGCAACTGAGACGATCGCGGATTAGTGCTTATTTATTTTGGCGCTGAGGCAGATGTGCGCGCGCCGAAGACAGATACGGGTTTACGCCTCTATCAATGTCAGCGAATAGATTTTCATAAAAATAATATTATGAAAATGCGTTTATATTCAGTTTATATTACATTAGGTGTTAAATTACCCACATCTTTGTCAGCGCGGAATTACTGTATTTCATGCGTAGGACAAATAAGGGGTCCTTGAGGCGATAACTCTGCATCAGACCATTTCTTTAATCGACAGATCAAATAGTTCTATAATATCAGCTAATAAATAATAATCAAATAGCCTCAATAGCTTATCGGTTATAGGCACAACTGAAAAGTGAAAAGTCAACGGTTAGATTCCCACCCGTTGCACTTTTGTCGTACCCAATCCTAACACCTGCTTTTTTTTTTATTTGGAGGCGAGAGGAGAGTTTGCTTTGGCCAAGATTCTTTTTCAAAAATAAGTTACCCGCGTCTTGGTCAACGCCGAATTACTGTTTTTAGGGCTCCAAAATCACTGTGTTGTCCGTCTGTCTGTCAGTGTGTCAAGGCCCTTTTTGGGCCACACCTGAAACAAGTCAAAAGAGACCAAACGATTTGTTGAGGAGTTCCTGTGGATGATTGTGAGGGGAGAACCCACCTCTATCGGCCTGAATTACTGTAAAAGTATTCTCTTTCTTTCTAATTCGCATACCAGCTCGTTGGTATAGGTACTAGATATATTTTTTTAATGTCTTGGAAGTTGCGTAGGTTTACAATGTGTCCATGCAATATTAAGATAGGTAGGTACAACAACAATAAGCGAATGGTTGAAAAAGGAGCTGGTAGCTCTTGCACTGTATTGTTGTTTATAAAACTTATAGACGAAACTATTGCAAATCGTGTAAAAACTGGCTATTTCGCGCCCAGCCCTGGTAGCATGGGCGGGAGAAATTTTATCCCCGGGAAAAGGATAAAACGTTTATCCCCTCACTTAGCTTTATCCACCCGTCGAGCATGGGCACAGCGGTGGAAATAACACTCAGTGGATATACTTATAGAAATATACATAGCCTTCTCCTCTGTCGTCATGCTTTAGCATAGGGAAAAGATAATTTTATCCCCTGTCAGTGGATAAAATCGGGGGATAAAACTTTTATCTCCTGCCCATGCTACCAGTGCAGGATGTTCTATACATATAGCATTAACCACAACTAATCGTACTTGTAAGAGACATGTGACAGTATAGGTAGCAAAGAAGTGTATGGCTTGAGTCCACCCACGTCCGCAACCTTCAAATAGTTTTATTCAATATAATCTGTAATTTGTAACTGTAGGGGATCCAATAAGCCAGGTATAGGTAGCTCTATAGACGTCGTAGCAAACCAAATCTGCATACCCGAAGATCCCTCACAATATGCAGTCGTAATATATTCAAATAAATAAATGGAAAAAAAGAGATGCTCGTTGTAGTTGCAAATCAAAATGACGGTCTTCAGGTAGTTAAGGGAAAAAAATCTAAAACGCATTTGTCAACGCCGGATGCCTCTCTGAACGCGATTAACGGTTTTAAGACCAGTTGCAACACCTTTTCTAAAAAACCGGCCTAATAACGGACATACATCTCTTTTGAAAGGCTCTTTTGTGCCTGGATAAGTGTAAGTACTGGAGTACTGAGTAGCCCTAACAGGGTGGGAACAAATGTTTAACGTACTTTGGGAACGTTAAACAGAGTTTGCCCGATGTATTTATGAAGTATAAACACACATTATGTACTGCCTCGTAAACCTTAATCTCTCAAGACAAACAGCTATAGACTAAACACTGCCTTTCGGTGGCATGATAGTTAACTAATGCGTTTATTTAACAATCATTCCGATATCCATCTCCCACAAAGATCAAAATTATGTCTTCCAAAAAGTTTTGTCTATCTTCTATCTATAGTCGATCTATTGGATCCTAAAAGATTGTTAACTGTTCTGCTAAAATAAATATACTTACCTCTATTTTTCCAAGTAAAATAAAAATTACTAGAAAAATCTTGTAACTAGGCAAATTAATCTGGTTATCACTGCAAAAAATTCTTCAATAAATTATCCCATAATGCTTCAGTGAAAAATGTAGTAAACACGTATTTAGCGAATTTCACAAATAGCTAACTATCAAACAATAATTTATGCAAAACTGCTTATCAACAGTCACACTAAGACCTTAAAAACTTGTTTTTTAAGTTCTGTTAAATGTGTTAACACACAACAATTTTGTACGAAAAATTGTGAAATAATGTCAACTCGACCGAAACCAAGCAACGTCGATCAATCGCCACACTCGATGCACTCTCTACTCCCTCACTCTCATAGTCCGATGGGACGGAAATTCAACACGACTGGGGAGAGATTAGGCGCAGGACCTACATGATCTCCAACGCACAGAGGTGAGACACCACCAATTGCCTAATTCCGGACTAGTTCTGAGAATTTCTTGACAAAAATCCAATATTTTCTTCCCGACCGGGGAATCGAACATGTTAACTACTAGACCAACTGAGCAGTAAATCACATCACACTATCACATCACACTAATATTATAAAGCCGAAAGTTTGTATGTGTATGTGTATGTGTGTGTGTGTGTGTGTGTGTGTGTGTTTGTTCCTCCTTCACGCTCCAACGAATGAAGCGATTTGGCTGAAATTTGAAATGGAGATAGCTCATACCCAGGATTAAAAAATAGGCTACATTTTATCCCGGAAAATTACAGAGTTCCCATGGGAATTGAAAAACCTTGATCCACGCGGACGAAGTCGCGGGCATCGTCTAGTGTGAAATAAATCGATTTAGCGGCTATTGTCTGTCGAGATTTGCATTTGTATAGATGTAACCGCCGCCATCCAACTGATATCAGGCAGTAGCCACACTAAAATCCCAACGTCTGATATGAACCCTAAAGTTTATTACATAGGGGTAGAAGAAAGAATGCAAGCTCTATTTCGGGATTATCCTGATATTTATTGACCGTTGCAAGAACTTATCGCAAAAATGTATAATGTACATATGACTTGTGAATATATTTTATATCGGTAACTATTAAAGTTATTACAGACGAGTAAAAAATATATCATCCCTTCTATACGTATAGGGGAGGTACCCAAAATAATATTTTCAAGATTTTATTGTACAACTTTGCTCTTTAGTACCAATAGTCTCTAGGCTAGGCCACGCACAAACGGACGGTCTTGGCGAAACTGTAAGGATTCCTTGTTGTTTTATTTCGGAACCCTGTAAACAGAATTTTTTTTTTCAATGATATTTATTATGTTTGATGCCATTGCATTATGATTATTATTATTTTATTTTGACCCTTGACATAAGTAAATTAATTTATTTTTATTAAGTACTCATTCTGTACGTGGTAGATTTTGTATTTTGTGGGATTTTTTTTTTAATTTATTTTATGTAATAAGTACTTTTGACATTCGTAAGCGCTTTTGTAAGTCAGAATCGAAGAAAAATAAACAATAAACAATAAAGGGTTTCTGTGACAAATGACCCAATAGTCATAATATAAATTACCAAAACTAGAACTGCCAGAAAAAAAAGTGTCGTAATATCTGGCGACCCTAAGTACAGTGTACCGCACGGTGCAGTACAGGGGAGGGTGGGCCTGGGAAGGGCATATGGCGGGACCGGTACGCCACGGCCAGGTGGCCGTCATGCGCGCCCGCACCCATTGTGCCACGCGCCCCTCGCCAGCGCCACGCGGTAGCTGCGCGCAAACAATACTTAGCAGCCTTCGCAAACAACCTCCCTGGCGCAGTGGTCTTATAACTGGGAGGTCTCGGGTTGCAGTTTGGGAATTTATAATTTCAAAATTGTCTCTTGTCTGGTGGAAGGCTTTGACTGTGGCTAGTAACCACCCTACCGTCAAAGACGTGCCGCCAAGCGATTTAGCATACCGGCACGACAGCGTGTAGAAACAGATTTGGAGTAAGTATAGGTTGAATGTACACTGTTGACTTGTCATACCCCTTCCAAAATAGTCCGCTATCATCTTAGACCACATCGTCACTACATCAGGTGAGATCGCAGTCAAGGACTATCTTGTCATCAAAAAAGATTTTTTTAATATACATATTAACCATGCTGAACTCGACTCCCCTAAAAATAAGCGTAAAACTTATGCTAATGGTGGATACGACAATAGAGCAATGGATGGGCATTGAACCCGTCGACCTTTCGTTTTTCAGTAACCGTAACCCTTTAACCGTTGGACTAGTGAAATCTAAAGGAAAGTAAGGCTATAAGTAGCTTCGGCTTCGTGGAGGGTCATCTCTGTCATTCGTACCTTGGTCCGACAGAGACAACTCTTTAGACTAGATCATGTTCAAGATAAGATAAGTGGCATTTGTAATTTCATTAAGTACAGGCATTGAGTGTAACCCTGTGTAACCCTTTCACAAAGTTTTCGTTTACACGTTCCTTACACGGCTACACCCTGTATTTTTTTTAATACATTATAGGCACACGCTTGACCACTTCACACCTGATGGAAAGTGATGATGTGTTCTAAGGTGAAACACGTAATTTAAATTAAACTCTTTTACCTCCGAGTAAAAACTTATATTCGAGGGCCGAGGAACTGAACGACAAACATTCATTCGAACAACCTTTGTAAACTAGGTTGAATTAACAAACACCCAGTGTCAAATAACAATGGTTTAACAGGAATCAGTTAGTTTTCACACCTTTTCAACCTTTGAGATGAGTCGAGTTGGCTGTGGATGAATTTAGCAAATGCTACTGCATTGTTCTTCGAGAAACTGTTTGCAAATAATACAATGACGTCCACACAACAGCTGTGACAACATTCGATGCAGACGTATTCAGATTCTTTTCACCCCTTGCGAATTTTTTCGATCATCAAAGCGAACAATAACGGTTTTAATTATATTATTTGCTGCAATTGGGTACGTCTTGTTGTCAAAATGTGGATATTCATGAATTACAATCGAAAATATAATATGTAAGAATAACATTTGTAAAAACAGAATATGAATCGGTCAAAAAACAAATAAGTTATAAGCTGTTTTACTGCGGCTGTATACGTCTCTTTCTAAAACGTTTTCTTCTAGATCGTGACGTCATGATTTAATAGCGCTCTCTTTGTCTAACAGGAAACTTAAAAGCTCTATATTTTTGAGACTAGTTAAGATTTAAAAAAAAGAAAAATGGCATTGAACTTATAATATTAAAAATCCTTATTTTAAGTAATTGTTATTTTTAAGGTCAAACTATCAAGTATTTTTTCATAGTCTTGCTATGTGATAACACTCTAGCAAAACATTTGAAAAATAAAATTGGACCCTCCATAGAAAATTGACGATTAGCTATGGGAGGTCCAAAATTTTTTTTCATATTTCGACCTATGTTCCTTGGGGAAAGTTGTTCAGTTTCATGAGCACATTCACCTCCTTCAGGGTTTACGGGGAATAAAATTTCACCATGTATATGAAATAATGCCCAATGAAAAATCTATGTCAAACCTTGACTCTGGTTTATCATTGGCTTTATAATAAAATCATAATGGCTACTGAATTACATTGTTATCTGCGTTTAATCTATCTGTGGCACATTGAATCCGATACTGTTTTCGGTGTAGAAGATAACGTTACAATCACAAGAACGATCAAACAAAGACATTACCTAATCTTACATAGATACGAGCTGATTAATACTTTATGTAACAAGAATAAAGTTTAAAAACTGTAACCCTATGGAAGATTGGATGTAACTCCGTCGTATTGATTTTGTTCATGTAAAATGTAACCTTTGTCACCCGGCCCATAATTACGAATTGATTGATACCTCATACATCAAAATCGGCTCATTAGTTTAGGCGCTACGTTAGAATATCTTTACTAATATTATAAATGTGAAAGTGCGTTTGTTTGTCCTTCAATCACGCCGCAATAAAGTAACGGATCGACGTGATTTTTTGCATGGGTACACTGAGCTACTTTTTATCCCGGAAAATCAAAAAGTTCGAGCGGAATTTTGAAAAACTAAATCCACGCGAGCGAAGCCGCGGGTATAACAAGTACGTACATAAAAATAAATAAATATATACAAATACATACATACATACATAGACTGCTATAATCATAATCCACCCTTTTGGCTTTGCCTTAGTAAGTAAAAGAATTAACAGTGTAATATTCTATGAGTTAGTTTTACAGATACCAAGTCTTTCAGATAGGTCGATTGCTGTTATCAACTGCAGGTACGATTCAATAACAACAGGAAGTATATTGTGCATGTCATACCTGCAAAGGTTACCGCTATTGTTCCATTCGCTACATTCAGTTGCCATCACACTAATATGAAAAGGACAAAGGTTTATGTGTGTCGCTATAATTGTTGTTCGTTTTTATGTAATAACTGAAGCCTGAACTCATGTACGTACGATTGTTGATTATGTACATACTACGAGTCGAAACCATCGTTTAAGAAAACATACATTATACAAGGAAACATAAAAGGCAAACGAATGCAAAGTACCCCGGTTCTAAAATCTACGCCACTGGTTTAATATGACCTCAAAGTCACTGTTCAGGGCCGCAATGAATAAATACAACTACCCTCAAAGATTGCCAGTCTCTGGAAGAAGATTATTTAAGAAATGGATTCCGGAATACTACCACCTCAATCAACTGACGTTTACTGTTGTAGTGTAGTGCTATCTAATATAACCTAAGCTAATCTCTGAAATATCGATATTTTAGAGATTCCCACACTCCACAGTCTCGTTCCGAAAAATCGAAATCATTGCATCCTCTATGTTTCGGAGAATATTCGTCATTTTCGTCTCGACCGATAGACTTTGTTGATGGCGATCTAGTGCAGTTGTGTCCAGAAGCTGCCAGTGGCTTGCTATTGCTATATCGTCGGTCCACCCAGGGGATCTTCCAACACTGTGTATTTACATCGCATTGTCACTAACTATGGGATCTGTAACTCACTAAGCGGGTGATAGAGCTTAGTTCAGACTTCAGAGTAACCCTTCGGTATCAAATCAGAAATAAGAAGATCCATAGTTGCCGATCTTAGCTCATGAAGAGTCTAAAAGCTACATTTGTACCTACCTAAACCTAATGGACAGGAAGAAACTGGGGGGAGAGAGTACTATCCGCCTTTATTTCGATAAATAAGTACATAGATGTGTTTTATACTTAGGTACATAAAAGAAACATTTCAATTCTATTTGCAGTGTGTTTAACAAGATTGTCTTTTTGCACCTGATTTTATATGGCTGCTTTCAACTTGCGAACGGAACGAGTATGTCTGTAAATTCTGTAATTTAAACAAGGCTAAACTTCCTTTTTCCTATCCTAAAAATTATAAAAACAGATTTACAAATAAATATGGAAATAAACGAAGTCGTTACATGCTATCGAATAGGGAAATTTATGCAAGATAAGAGTAGACCGGTCCTTGTGAAACTTTTAACGTCGTGGAAAAAAATGGAAATTCTTAAAAATAAGAAGAAATTAAGTAATGGAGTTAGAGTTGCAGAAGATTTTCCAAAAGAGGTATTAATTAAACGGCAAGAATTGCAAGAAAACCTGAAAAGAGAGAGGGAAAAAGGAAACATTGCATTTTTAAAATACGATAAGTTAGTTGTAAAACCTAATCCACAAAGGCAATGTGAGAATTATGAAAACAAGAAAAGACCGCTTGCAAATTCTCCACCGATGCAAGAAACTGCGGAAAAGAATGCACCACCACAAGCACCCAGCAAAATTAACAAAAGAGATGCGTTTACTATTATGAGAGACAGGACGTTGTCACAGTCACAATCTTCGTCAAAACAAACAACTAAAAATTAGCAATCAAAGAACAATATCAGCCCCCGGAACATTACATACTTAAAAAATATACAAACACATTATAAAATTAACAAATCACCTTCCCCAAGCCGGTTGGTCACCGTGGGAAAGGAAAATGACCACAACCCTCTAAACCCTAAGGAAAAGAATGATGGAAATAATTACAAAAGTCAAACTTTTGCCATTGCTACCTTGAACACGCGTACCCTAAAATCCGATGATAGTCTAGCAGAATTGAAAGAAGCTCTTAACGAAATAAATTGGGATATAATAGGCTTATGTGAAGTAAGACGTATAGGAGAGCAAATAGAGGAACATGATCGTTTTATATTCTATTATATAGGAGAAACACCTGGACAACACGGAGTAGGTTTTCTTGTGAGTAACCGACTTAAATATCAGATAAAAGAGTTCATTGGTATCTCTGAGAGAATAGCTATTCTGAGTGTGCAAATTCATGGATACAAGGATTGTTGGACGATCATCCAAATCTATTCACCAACCGAACAAGCTAAGCTTGAAGACATAGATAAATTTTATAATGATCTAAGTACTGTATTGCATCAGGGAAACTATAGGAACCTAATAGTAATGGGTGACTTTAATGCACAAATAGGTGACATGCAGATTGGTGAGGAACTAATTCGGGGACCCTATTACGCAGGTAAAAGAAGCAAAAATGGAGAAAGACTAATTAATTTTGCATTCGAGCATAACTTGAGTATTTTAAATAGCAAATTTAAAAAGAGAACAGGTCGAAGATGGACTTGGGTCTCCCCGGATGGACGTTATAAAAATGAAATTGATTATGTAATAACAAATAAGCCAAAAATGTTTAATGATGTAAGTGTAGTTAACACCTTAAACTTTAATACCAATCACAGAATGGTAAGAGCTCAACTAAAAACAAAACCAGAAAAGAAAATAAGAAGAAAATATCAAGGAAGTTCAATGTTACAAAATAATCCTGTTGCTAGTAAAAATACTGCGAGTCTTAAGGACCAACTATTTAAAATTGATCTAAAATTTAAAGATAAATCTGTTCAAGAGAACTATGACTGCCTTGAAAAAGTTATTCAAAGCTATG
The DNA here is from genome assembly GCA_933228805.2 of Hipparchia semele. NCBI lineage: Eukaryota > Metazoa > Arthropoda > Insecta > Lepidoptera > Nymphalidae > Hipparchia > Hipparchia semele. Next base: position 12,709,416 of record OW121710.1, on the reverse strand, counting down.
CAACGTTACCATTAAATGCACGAACAAATTCAAATGTTTTTTCTGAGGAAACTAAGGAGTTATTAAAGGAAAGAAAACAACTTTTAAGCCAAAAACCGAAAGATAAGACCAGTAACGAGATAAGAAAACAAATATCACAAATCAGTAAACAGATAAATATTCATATAAGGAGAGATAGAAGAGCAAATCGAATGAAAACTATCGAAGAAGAAGTTATATTAAGAGGAGGAATCAAAAAAGCTCTTAAAAAGCTAACAGATACAAAGAGTTGGGTACCACGCCTTACCAACCAAGTCGGAAACGAGGAAACTAAGAGATCAGCCATAATAGATGTTGCTACAATTTTCTATCAAAATCTTTATAAGATGGACGATGAAGCGTCTGTAGAGTGCTAGACAGAATACCATGATGAGGAGGAAGAGATACCTATCATATTAAGCCGAGAGGTTGAAAAGGCGATAGAAACTCAGAAAAAAGACAAGGCCTCAGGACCAGACAAAATAAAAAATGAGTGTCTAATATACTATAAAATATTATTAACACCAATGCTTACGAATATTTTTAACCAAATTGTGGACCAAGAGATAATACCAATACAATGGACGGTATCAAATATTATCTTACTACACTAAAAAGGGGATAAGAAGAACATCAATAATTATCGACCAATTAGTTTAACATCAAATATCTATAAGGTTTTTGCAAAAGTACTACTAAGCCGAATAACGAAGGTGCTTGATCAGAACCAACCACGAGAACAAGCTGGATTTAGAGAAGGGTTTTCTGTGCTAGACCACATACATGTGGTAAGACAGTTGTTTGAAAAATATTCTGAGTACAGCATGACTTTTTACTGCGCCTTTGTAGATTATAGTAAAGCCTTTGATTCTTTAATACAAACAAAAATTTGGGAAGCACTTCGAAGTCAAGGCGTGCATAACAAGTACATTAGAATAATAAAAAATATTTACTCTAAGAGTACAGCAGTAATACAGTTAGAAAAAAAGGGATCAGTCATAAATATAGAACGAGGAGTACGGCAAGGAGACCCCCTCTCACCTAAATTATTCTCGGCTGTTTTAGAACAAATATTTCGAAAATTGGACTGGGAGGATTATGGGTTACTGATTGATGGAGTGCCTTTGCATCACCTTAGATATGCTGACGACTTAATACTTTTTGCCAAAAACGCTCATGAGCTAGAACTAATGCTAAATGACCTAGCACGTCGAAGTAGGGAAGTTGGTTTAAGTATGAACTTAGAAAAAACTAAAGTTATGACTAATGGGATAAAAAACGAAATAAGAGTGGATAATAACATTGTCGAATACGTGGATAACTACATATATCTTGGTCAAGTTATTTCAACCCAAAACCACATGACTCAAGAAATTGATAAAAGACTAGCCAGTGCATGGAATCGCTACTGGTCCTTAAAAAATATAATGAAAGACAAAACTATTTCTATGTCTGTAAAGAAGAAATTATTTGATACATGCATACTACCGATCCTCACTTTTGGCTGCCAAACTTGGGCAATGACTAAACAGCACCTGCATAAGCTTCAAGTCTGCCAGCGATCAATTGAAAGAAGTATGTCAGCAATAAAAATCACGGACAGAAAGACAAAGCAGCATATTAGGCATACTAGACGATGCCCGCGACTTCATACGCGTGGATACAGGTTTTTTGATTCCCGCGGGAACTCTGTAATTTTCCGGGATAAAAAGTAGCCTATGTTTTAATCCTGGGTATGAGCTATCTCCATTTCAAATTTCAGCCAAATCGGTGCATTCGTTGTGGCGTGAAGGAGTAACAAACATACACACACACACACACACACACATACACATACAAACTTTCGGCTTTATAATATTAGTGTGAAGTGTGATTACAAAAGTGGAAGATGCTACAGTAAGAATAAGAACTTTAAAATGGAAATGGGCGGGCCATTTGATTAGGGGAAAAGAAAATTGGACTAAAATGGTAACACTTTGGCAACCTAGAATAGGAAAACGAAGAAAAGGACGGCAGAGAATCAGATGGGAAGATGAGATAGTAAGGACAGCAGGTAAAATTTGGACTAGGAAGGCAAGAGACAGAGTTGTGTGGAAAGGGTTAGACGAGGCCTTTGCCAGAGGGCAAACAGATGCAAATCAGGCGGGATCTGATGTTGTTCTTTAAAATATATAAATTAATTAATAAATAAAAAATAAAAAAAAATCAATATTGTTACTTAGTATTTTATGTAAATTGTATATTGTCAACCAATTTTTAAATGTATTTTGTGTAATTTATATTGTATGTGTCTGTAATAAAAGGCTATAAATAAACTTCCTTTTATCTCTGATTTTCTTTTCTTCATAATGATTATTTATTCATTCTTTACTATATTGGTTTATAATGAGATCTGATTCAAAGCTTTCAATGATGAATTTATGATGATCGAGACTTCTAACACTATCACAACCAACATACAATTATTATTATTTATTATAGCGATTTATATATTCGTATTTATACTAACGAGGCTAGTCTATCTACAAAAGACCTTAGATGCCCAGTACTGGCAACCATAGGTGGTAAAGACTAATTCTAAATTTAACAAGCGTTAATTTCTTAGTTGTAACTTTTAATACGACTTTATGAGCTGTCATGTACGGTGTACCTAAACCTTTCTTCGCCCGGTGACGTGTTGCCATGATTAGCGGAACAATCCCCTCCGGAAGTCGCTAAACGCTCGGAACCGGAAGTTAGTAGGAGGCTCGCTAATTGATTGGAATATGCACGCAACCCTTGTGTTGCGTTTGCGGTAAAATGTTGGTAACACTTCAATTTACGAGCCAACTGTTTGTATGATTTCCACGTTCTCATGGTACATGGTACATGGTATGGTATGGTACGTATGTACTAGGTTTTTTAAAATTTTAATCAAATGACACACCAGTATATACGAGTATGATCAACTAACTGAACCAGTATCACATTTCCGCTACTCCAAAGCGTGTACTGATTTTAAAGCCAAGAGCATTTAATTTTATTTATTTAGAAATTGTCGACTGTGAATTGATATATATTTAGACTATTTTAAGTATTTACTTAAAATAAAAATGTTTAAATACATTCAGAAGCAAATATTAACAATATGTTTAGAAGATAAAAAATAAATAGATATAAATAACTTAAATTGCCACCCGTCATTGCCATCAATTCACTAAAGTGGATACGTTCACACTCGAAAGATAAACAATAAAATAAAATAATATCACCGCCCGATAGCCATATAATCTCATTATCTTGGTAGATAATACTACCCAAAAAATTTTAATCAAAGGCCAAATTGATTCATATAGGTACGTGGTATCTATTTAGCTAAAGTAATCGTGCCTTGACTGTTTTCATTTTTTTCTGAAAGTAATCAATTTCTCCTATTGGAAAAAACGTTTTGATTATTTTTCGACATAAGGGAAGGATCTTTCAGAGCGAATATTATGATTTATGATGCATAGGAAGTAACAGTACGGCTGCCCCATTTTTTTTTTTTTAATATACATTATAGGCACACGCTTGACTACTAACACACCTGATGGAAAGTGACGATGCTGTCTAAGCTGTAACGCGTTTGCCTAGAAGATGCCTATTCACTCTTGTTTTAAAGATACCCAAATTGTACGTGTTAGGAAACACAGATCTTGGAAGAGCATTCCAGACCCTAGCCGTGCGAATCAGGACAGAAGACTTAAAGCGCTTGGTGCGCGTAGGTGGAATATCAACGACATAGGGATGGAAGCTCACCCTATGTCTTGCAGTGCGGTGGTAAAAAGGTGAAAGGGGGACAAGGTCGAAGAGCTCCTGAGCACACTCACCGACAAAACCTAGTCAGTATAATTCACTACAGGAGACCAATTTTGGTGTTTATTATTCTACGGAGGATATTACAGTCCCCTCTTCACAGTCGCTAAAATTGTGGCAGAGCAAGCAAAGACCAAGAAAGTTATTGATGACAATTGGAAAAGGTAACGTGAGGTGAAAGAGAAAGACGATATTTTCGTAATCGTAAGTCTATATGAATTATGAATGCTAAATGTTGTTCAGTATTACGAGTCTAGACAAGTTTTGCCTGGATTGTGGCCAAATTGGCATTAACATCATGGGAAGTGAAGAAGCATTGAATATTACCGTCTTATTGGGTTGGTTTATCAATTGGCCGTGGTAAATGAACTTCACTGCCAAAGGACTTTAGCAAATCTAAAAATAATATCTACTATATAAAAATAAGTCGGGCTTTCCTTCCTGACGCTATAACTCCAGAACGCACGAACCGATTTCCACGGTTTTGCATTCGTTGGAAAGGTCTCGGGCTCCGTGAGGTTTATAGCAAAGAAAATTCAGGAAAAATTTCAACAATTTAAGAACGCGGACGAAGTCGCGGGCGTCCGCTAGTTAGCCTATAAACATGAATCAAGACTAGATATCCTATAGGTAAATAGCCTCATTCAACATTTACAAGCCTCAATAGCCCAACGGTTAAAGGCGCGGACTGAAAACTGAAAGGTCGCAGGTTCGAGCCCCACCCATTGCACTATTGTCGTACCCACTCCTAGCACAAGCTTTTTGCTTATTTGGAGGGAAGAGGAGAATATAAATCAAGTTTAGCTTGGCTAGGTAATATTCTTTTTGTCCACCGAGTACTCCGGGATTTCTTGACCGATTCACATTTTTTTTAATTGACAGAGGAAGCTAGCGAGGTGGTTCCATATTTTTATGTAGGTAGGGTGATTTCGCCGGTTGGCGACCGATTAGCGGGATATTCAACTTTACGTCAATATTTAAGTATGTTGCACCCATAGCACATGTATTAAAGTTATATGACGGGGTCCTAGATATTGTCAAGTTATATTTAAAAGTAAAAAAATAAGAATTACAGTTGTGAAAACATTTTAAATTGAATAAATCTGAAAAACTATGTGAAATGCTAGTTGGCGACCACTTTTGCTAGTTGACGACTGCCCCCTTATCTAGTTGGCGACCTCTCGATTTGCTAGGGAAAACTAAATTTGATTAATTAAAAATAAAAAATATGAACGTGTTAATGTTTAAAAAATAATTATTATTCATGCTTTATTATTCATACATTTAATAAATTATTAAAACACATTTTTTCATGAGATCAAAGGTACACTTTAATATTCAAGCTTAAGCTTAAATGAATCTTAACAAGTATAATACATTTTCCTACACAAGTACAAAATTAAAAATATCACTTTAAACAACAATTACAAAAGTTTAGAATCAAATCATCAGATCATCAGATCTCGGGATGTTATACATTTTACATTTTTTTCTAATACCGTGTCCTCCTTATCTTATATTTTTAAAGCAGATTCCAGATCTTTTTGGGAATAAGCCGGTGTTATTTTCTAATACGGTTTGTGGAGGACATCTGTAATGAAAATTTTATATATTAAACACCTACATTATGCAAAAAACAAATAAGATTATAAGTAGTGATTGCAAATGGTCGTAAACCCACATATTAATTTGCTCATTTTTAGTTGGCGATCACTTGATACCCATACATTTTAAGATGTTTTATAATAATAATTTGGTGGTCGTAAACTAAAAGATACACAGATAAAAATAAACAAATTAAATTGAAAGTGATTAAATTCCGAATTAGATTTGTAGTCTATAAAAAATAAAAATAAATGTTTTTCTTTCTAAATGTCTATTGGCGGCCAGGTGGTCGCCAACTGACGTTATTGGATAATTCCAATTTCAGTTAGCGACCATTCAATTTTTTTACCTGATTTTGTATATTACATGTAATAAATGTACAAATAACGTAAAACATATATATATCCACTTAATAGAACATTAAAAAATTGACTCAAATAAATACATCACGATCTACTTACCTCGAACGCTTCACTTACTCACTATTTTTTTCGTTGTTTTGGGAACGTGTACGCTCCGAAAGTATGAGCGGCGGATTGAACTAAGATTTGTTTGCTTTCGGGTAAACACAAAGCTGCCAACTATTGTAGGTAAAACTAATAGGTGTATCCCCCTCTTTACTTAAGTGAATTTCATTTGGAAAAGAAGAATAGAATTCTTATTATTTTCGTTTTAATGCCGTAGGACCTGTTAGTGGTCGGCTAACTGACCCCGGTCGCGTAATCCCCGAAATCACCCTACCTACTTACTTAAAATAAAGTTTTTAATATTGTAACACAATGTCATTTTTCTTTTTTAACCGACTTCCAAAAAGGAGGAGGTTATTAATGTCTTAACTAGTTTCGAAAATATAGAGCTTTAAAGTTTCCTGTTAGACAAAGAGAGCGCAATTAAATCATGACGTCACGATCTAGTAGCTCGATACACTGCATAGAAAATTTCGTTTTAGAAAGAAATTGATACAGTCGCAGTAAAATAGCTTATAACATTTAAGTACATCTATGATTATAACTTATTTGTTTTTTGACAGATTTATTTTCTGTTTTTACATTTTCGATTGTAGGTAATTAATGAATATCCACATTTTGACAAAAGTGAAATACCCAATTGCGTATTAGGTATCTTCAAACTGCACTGAAAACGTGTAAAAAAGTGGTTCAAAACCTACTACAACATTTAATTCCTCATTATCACATGTCATGTAATAATGACCCCCTCAGCGCGTATTGTCACACGCAAAGCGGAGTTTTTTGTCGCGACGCGCCGACACGAATGGATGAACGAAATACAATATCGAAAAAAAAAAGGTTCCATGTGAACAGTAAGCAAAAAAGTGTGCCTTTACAAATGTTTTAGAACAGCTGAGATGTGTTGATGAGATTTTTTGGAGTACAAGATAAAACTCATTGAAGAGAATTTTATTCCAATCAGAGTTCATATGCAGCACTGCAGTATTTAGACACAGAGTTTCGAAGTTTTTTTATAGTTTTTTGTTTTTTTTTTCCTTTGTAGTTAATTTTCTATTATTTTTATTGTGATACTTGTGATATCACAGTATAAATTGAGAAATGCACCTTAATTTTATGGATAGGTAATCCACAGACCTGATTAATCTGATTTGTGGTAAGTACTATACCACTACTCTAGCTCTACATCTTCTTAAGAAAGTAATAGGTCTTTTTTACGTATCAGATTTTTCTAACTTCTACTTCTAAGATTTTTCTAAGATTTTTATTCTGTCTCGGTTTTCTGTCTTTAAGCCAAAGAGCGACACACTTTGGCTAGCTTTTTTGTCCTCATTTGTATTCTAGCTTTTAGTTCTTTCCTAAAAAACTTTGACCTAACGTTCTCGGTTTCCAACACCTAGGTAAGTTCTACTTCTTATAACACCAATGCGTATGTGGCAAACCATTTTTAGTTTTGCTACTTGCTTTATTAAACTAGAGGTACTTACCGGGCGCTAGGTTTCCTCTGGGTTTCGCTCCTAAAATGGCTAGGTTGACGTTTGCTTTCCTGCCGTCGATGATGGGGTTTGGGTCTTTACACGCACGCTCCGCTGCCGCTCGGTCTCCCATAATTACCTGCAACAGATAAGAAATTAAATACACATTCGTATTTAGAACAACATTCGTCACATGTAGGTACTCTATTTCTTGCCACAGAATTAGAGAGTTCAACAACATTGGTAGACATCAGATTAGACGCAAGAGCGAGGCCTGTGGTTCTATGTAAGAGGCCTATGTTCAGCAGTGGACATCTATCGGTTGACAAATAATACGAAGGTATTCATGATAAAGTTATGTATTCCTCGATCTTATTGTATTTATAACAATACCTATTCCGTGAAACAAATTTTATGAATAATTCTAGAATGACGTCGTCCCATTACCAATTGTAATGCATGTGTGCCCCACAGGTCGCCAGTCGCCACCTCACTGCCGCATCGGACCAGCTCTAGCTGACCTCACGTACAGGCAACAATACAAACAACAATAACGACTCGATCACTAAACACAGCTCATCCATACCTGGTAGGAATATTGGAACCGATCGCATGAAACACAAATGAAGGAAACATGATGACCTTCGGATATCGAAGGTCTGGTATACCTACGTATTCGTATAATTAAAAAAATCCGATACACTTTTGTACTTTGTTGGATACTTTACATATTTTTAGTTAGAATTACAATGCAATGCCGTGTTACCTGTTATTATGTAAATGAGTGTCATTTGCCTACTGCCTTTGTAGTGGAAGTAAAATACTGCGTTTTACAAAAAATTAGTTTATAAAACTTTTTTTTTAATTGAGGTTCCCTAAATAATAAATAACACTGGATTTGCAGGGAGTATTCGACCATTTAGCCAGGACTTGGCAAGCGCACGCATTCCCCTCTGCCGAAGTACATGTACAAACGTACGGTTCAGTTTATAAGTGTGACAGCTTTTGAATTAGTGTGCGTTCATAGAGACATTAAGTTTTTTACAAGAGTGTGCGGAATTGAGTAAATGTGTGCTGTACGTAGGCTGTACGTGATTACCTCACCTCCCGCAGAAAGTGGCAGAATATATTCAGTACTAAATCTGCGTAAAGGCTCGTCCGGCTAAATGGTCGAAGGCAGTGAGTAGTGAGACCTCGCATCAATAAATAAATAATTAGTATACATAAAGTTTTTACGTTTGTCTGTACAAATGAACTTATTGCCGATACGATGGTACGTTGGTATACAGTGGGTTTATACGAGGTTTATACTGTACTCTGTTTTATTTCAATTTTATAGACTTTGTATTTTAATTCAAAGGGAAGTAAGAGTGCGTTTCCGCATATCGGGTGACTTTCGGTACATATTGTGACTAAGTTAAACCAAATAAGATGGAAATAAAAATTGCTACACATAGATTGGTCCTTAATCTCCAAATCTTGGGAGTTGATTTTGTTCAAAATCTCAATTTTTAGTACTATAAAAATTATTTCCCGTCACCTCTTCACACAAAATTCACGATTTTGGGGCGACTTTAGGTACATTTCTTGTATATAATATACCGGTTTTATGTAATTAAAAAATACTATCTGTTAGCAGATATGTTCAACTCAAAATCTTGGAGAGAAAAATATCAAAAATAGTACAAATAGTATAAAAAAAAAAATATAGCATCGCGTGTAATTTTTTCACATATTTTGGTTTAAACCGAATCTTAAAATAATGTGCAATAAGGCTTATTTTGATTTTACTCGGTCAATGGTTTGATTTCATTTCAAAATTCAAAATTCAAATATCAATCAGTCGGCGTTTGACCGCCTTTCTGAGTGGAGGCTGCGCTGGTTGCAAGCAGATGCTGGTATCGAAAAACATCGCTGTACGAACACGAAATAGTTCATAGCAAACCAAATTGATACTTTATATATTTTGAAAAGAAAGGTAAGAAACTAAGTACTAGGTACCTATGGTACCTTCAATATAATAGCATTATTTTATTATTTGATAGAATTTCGAAATTTCTTGTAAAGTTATATTCCCCGAATGTAGTACTGACCTGCATGTATACCTCGAAAACTTCTATTGGAACTCCTAGACCTTTAGAGTTAGTTGTATCGAGTTTGGGCTCGTTTTGTAAGTTTTGATGAGATCTTACCACTGGACTTGTTAGAGTGACCTGATGGTATACTTCGAAGACTACTACTGGATCTTCTAGACGGCTACAGCTAGTTATATCGAGTTTGGGCTCGTTTTGTAAGTAATGATGAGATCTTACCACTGGACTTGTTGGAGTGACTTGGTGGTATACCTCGAAGACTTCTATTGGAACTCCTAGATCTTTACAGCTAGTTATATCGAGTTTGGGCTCGTTTTGTAAGTAATGATGATATCTTACCACTGGACTTGTTGGAGTGACTTGGTGGTATACCTCGAAGACTTCTATTGGAACTCCTAGATCTTTACAGCTAGTCATATCGAGTTTGGGCTCGTTTTGTAAGTTATGATGAGATCTTACCACTGAACTTGTTGGAGTGACCTGATGGTATCCTTCGAAGACTACTACTGGATCTTCTAGACGGCTACAGCTAGTTATATCGAGTTTGGGCTCGTTTTGTAAGTAATGATGAGATCTTACCACTGGACTTGTTGGAGTGACTTGGTGGTATACCTCGAAGACTTCTATTGGAACTCCTAGATCTTTACAGCTAGTTATATCGAATTTGGGCTCGTTTTGTAAGTTATGATGAGATCTTACCACTGGACTTGTTGTAGTGACCTGATGGTATACTTCGAAGACTACTACTGGATCTTCTAGACGGCTACAGCTAGTTATATCGAGTTTGGGCTCGTTTTGTAAGTAATGATGAGATCTTACCACTGGACTTGTTGGAGTGACTTGGTGGTATACCTCGAAGACTACTACTGGATCTTCTAGACGGCTACAGCTAGTTATATCGAGTTTGGGCTCGTTTTGTAAGTTAGGATGAGATCTTACCACTGGACTTGTTGGAGTGACCTGATGGTACACTTCGAAGACTACTACTGGATCTTCTAGACGGCTACAGCTAGTTATATCGAATTTGGGCTCGTTTTGTAAGTAACGATGAGATCTTACCACTGGACTTGTTGGAGTGACTTGGTGGTATACCTCGAAGACTTCTATTGGAACTCCTAGATCTTTACAGCTAGTTATATCGAGTTTGGGCTCGTTTTGTAAGTAATGATGATATCTTACCACTGGACTTGTTGGAGTGACTTGGTGGTATACCTCGAAGACTTCTATTGGAACTCCTAGATCTTTAGAGTTAGTTATATCGAGTTTGGGCTCGTTTTGTAAGTTATGATGAGATCTTACCACTGAACTTGTTGGAGTGACCTGATGGTATACTTCGAAGACTACTACTGGATCTTCTAGACGGCTACAGCTAGTTATATCGAGTTTGGGCTCGTTTTGTAAGTAATGATGAGATATTACCACTGGACTTGTTGGAGTGACTTGGTGGTATACCTCGAAGACTTCTATTGGAACTCCTAGATCTTTACAGCTAGTTATATCGAATTTGGGCTCGTTTTGTAAGTTATGATGAGATCTTACCACTGGACTTGTTGGAGTGACCTGATGGTATACTTCGAAGACTACTACTGGATCTTCTAGACGGCTACAGCTAGTTATATCGAGTTTGGGCTCGTTTTGTAAGTAATGATGAGATCTTACCACTGGACTTGTTGGAGTGACCTGATGGTATACTTTGAAGACTACTACTGGATCTTCCAGACGGCTACAGCTAGTTATATCGAGTTTGGGCTCGTTTTGTAAGTAATGATGAGATCTTACCACTGGACTTGTTGGAGTGACTTGGTGGTATACCTCGAAGACTTCTATTGGAACTCCTAGATCTTTACAGCTAGTTATATCGAGTTTGGGCTCGTTTTGTAAGTTATGATGAGATCTTACCACTGGACTTGTTGGAGTGACCTGATGGTATACTTCGAAGACTACTACTGGATCTTCTAGACGGCTACAGCTAGTTATATCGAGTTTGGGCTCGTTTTGTAAGTAATGATGAAATCTTACCACTAGACTTGTTGGAGTGACCTGATGGAATACTTCGAAGACTACTACTGGATCTTCTAGACGGCTACAGCTAGTTATATCGAGTTTGGGCTCGTTTTGTAAGTAATGATGAGATCTTACCACTGGACTTGTTGGAGTGACCTGATGGTATACTTCGAAGACTACTACTGGATCTTCTAGACGGCTACAGCTAGTTATATCGAATTTGGGCTCGTTTTGTAAGTAACGATGAGATCTTACCACTGGACTTGTTGGAGTGACTTGGTGGTATACCTCGAAGACCTCTATTGGAACTCCTAGATCTTTACAGCTAGTTATATCGAGTTTGGGCTCGTTTTGTAAGTTATGATGAGATCTTACCACTGGACTTGTTGGAGTGACCTGATGGTATACCTCGAAGAGTTCTATTGGAACTCCTAGATCTTTAGAGTTAGTTGTATTAAGTTTGGGCTCGTTTTGTAAGTTATGATGATTAGATCTAGGAGTTCCAATAGAAGTCTTCGAGGTATACCATCAGGTCACTCCAACAAGTCCAGTGGTAAGATCTCATCATTACTTACAAAACGAGCCCAAACTCGATATAACTAGCTGTAGCCGTCTAGAAGATCCAGTAGTAGTCTTCGAAGTATACCATCAGGTCACTCCAACTAGTCCAGTTGTAAGATCTCATCATTACGTACAAAACGAGCCCAAACTCGATATGACTAGCTGTAGCCGTCTAGAAGATCCAGTAGTAGTCTTCGAAGTATACCATCAGGTCACTCCAACAAGTCCAGTGGTAAGATCTCATCATTACTTACAAAACGAGCCCAAACTCGATATAACTAGCTGTAGCCGTCTAGAAGATCCAGTAGTAGTCTTCGAAGTATACCATCAGGTCACTCCAACAAGTCCAGTGGTAAGATCTCATCATAACTTACAAAACGAGCCCAAACTCGATATAACTAGCTGTAAAGATCTAGGAGTTCCAATAGAAGTCTTCGAGGTATACCGCCAAGTCACTCCAACAAGTCCAGTGGTAAGATCTCATCATAACTTACAAAACGAGCCCAAACTCGATATAACTAGCTGCAGCCGTCTAGAAGATCCAGAAGTAGTCTTCGAAGTATACCATCAGGTCACTCCAACAAGTCCAGTGGTAAGATCTCATCATAACTTACAAAACGAGCCCAAACTCGATATAACTAGCTGTAAAGATCTAGGAGTGCCAATAGAAGTCTTCGAGGTATACCACCAAGTCACTCCAACAATTCCAGTGGTAAGATCTTATCATTACTTACAAAACGAGCCCAAACTCGATATAACTAGCTGTAGCCGTCTAGAAGATCCAGTAGTAGTCTTTGAAGTATACCATCAGGTCACTCCAACAAGTCCAGTGGTAAGATCTTATCATAACTTACAAAACGAGCCCAAACTCGATATAACTAGCTGTAAAGATCTAGGAGTTCCAATAGAAGTCTTCGAGGTATACCACCAAGTCACTCCAACAAGTCCAGTGGTAAGATCTCATCATTACTTACAAAACGAGTCCAAACTCGATATAACTAGCTGTAGCTGTCTAGAAGATCCAGTAGTAGTCTTCGAAGTATACCATCAGGTCACTCCAATAAGGCCAGTGGTAAGATCTCATCATAACTTACAAAACGAGCCCAAACTCAATACAACTTACTCTAAAGATCTAGGAGTTCCAATAGAAGTTTTCGAGGTATACATGCAGGTCAGTACTACATTCGGGGAATGTAACTTTGCAAGAAATTTCGAAATTCTATCAAATAATAAAATAATGCTATTATATTGAAGGTACCATAGGTACCTAGTACTTAGTTTCTTCTTTTCAAAATATATTATCAATTTGGTTTGCTCAACTTAGACTTAGATTTAGAATTAAACTTAGACTTAGACTAAGTCTGAGTTCAAATCTAAGCCTAAGTCTAACACTAAGACTAAGTCTTAGACTAAGACTAAGTCTTAGTCTTAGTCTTAGTGTTAGACTTAGGCTTAGACTTAAAGAGACTTAGTCTTAGTCTAATGCATTTCCCAGTGGCTTAAAAAAGTCTAAATCGAAGTCTAAGACTAAGACTAAATCTAAGTCTAACTTAGTGTACAGCAAGTCTGGACGAAAATAAAAAATAAAAAAATAAAACATAAACAATTTATATCCAAGTATCAAAACAAGTTAATTCACTCATTTTTAACGCAGCTTGCCCGCGCCTGTGTGTGCGTGTGAACGGTGCATGTGTAGAAGTGCGTTTTTATACCTACTCTTTGCGAAATCCCGTCCTTAAAGCAATGGTTACTGCAATCGCTATCAATACGCTAGGCGAAATAGATTTCAAAAGTGTTGAACAAAAATCGTTCTTATTGTTAAAGGGACTAGGTTCGTTTGTTTTAAACTGTGACAGGCACAAAATGTTCAGCAAAGCGTTCAAATTGGAGTTAGGTATGGCACCGATAAGGAATCTTATCGACCAACTGGTAAGTTTTATTGGCGACCTCTTTCGTTCTATTCAATTAATATTTTCTGATGTTTTGATGCAAATATTGAAAAAGCATTAAAGTTTTTACTCGACTACGGAAAATCCAAAACGAAGGTTTTAAATCTGATATTTTCAGTCAAACTGTTTTTTACTGATTCTGCATAAACACCTTCTTTCTCACACTATTGAAAACACTCCTACATAAAATTAATACCAATTGTAGTAAATATTTAAGACGAACTATATTTTTTTAAGTTATATTATGTTTTTTGTGGCTTGTGTAAACTTTTGTGAGTTAGTAGGAACGTTATCATTTTAGCAGCAAGTACCTACCTAAATTTTTTTCCAAAAAAAAAGGAGGTGTTCTAACCTAGTTTCCAAAATAGGTAGGTACCTACCTACGTTGTCTGAATCTTTGGTGCGAATTTGGTATTTATTTAGTTTCTAAATCATTTTTAGGAAGAATAGGTGTAGTTTAAGCGCTACGGTTGAATATACGTATTTATAGCCACATACATACATAGACTGTAAAAATCACAAATCACAACCCTCCTTTTGGCTTTGCACAGTCGGGTAAAAAAGAGAAAGTTTGTACCTATCTGCCATGTAATTAGTATAGTAAGTAACACGGTAAACTCATTTTGTTAGGTAGGCACTTGACTGATAACTACTACGTGCATAAGTTAACTTGCACTGATAAAAAAAATGTTACCGGTCGGAATACAATTCAAGCGGACTTTGGTGTGATGATGTTAGGCTGGATGAGTTTATTAACCGACTTCCAAAAAGGAGGAGGTTATCAATTCGGCCGGTATCTTTTTTTTTTTTTTCTTTTGTAGGTAGGTATAAGGTACTAGATGATCCACGCGAATAAAATGTAGCTTTTGTAGTTTTTGCGTGAACGAGTAACAAACATACATTCACACACACACATACAAACTTTCGCCTTAATAATATTAATATACTTATGTATAATGTATAATATATAATAAGTGTGATGTAGTATTTTTCACAAAATGTTATATAAGTACATGTGTATCCATGTATCTGTGAATCTGTCCGTTCCCTCGTAGCTCCCCAACAAATCGAACGATCTTGATGCGCATTTCTGTTTGAAAGCTGACATAGTCAAGATGGTTCTGAGCTATTCTTTATGTAGTATGTCTGTTCAGGCGTTTGATTCGATTTGTCAGCTCGATTCCTATTTGATTAAAGTTTCTTATAAACTTTTACAGGTGCGATTGATCTGAAATTCGGTGTACTTTTACTTCGGATTACCTATTACCAAGGCACATGAGTTTGAAGATCATCAGCTCGAGGTTACCAACCTTGAGCCGGTTCGTTAGTGGATTACGCTCAGGGTCTGTTTTTTTTTTGATAATTCATCATAATAGGTATTTATTGAAAATACCGAGAAAAGAAATATTTTGATTCAGTTTATCTAATGCTGCTATCAAAACCTTAACAACCTTACCAGAATTGGTAGGTATAAATTATACACGGTCCTTAGAAGCTTTGTCTCTGTTTCATTATTTACTCTATGACGTGTATTTTGGTGCTTACGAGACGTTCTGTTTAAAACTCACCCAAGTAGATTTTTTTTATTTTTGTAGGACACGGTCTTCGTCCACCCTTAGTATTCATTTATTTATTCGTTACTCGTGTAGGTAGGTATAGGTATTATATTTTAATGATGACGTATAAAATTATTCTAACTTCAATGTATTGAAGAAAGGGCACAATATATTGTATTTTTACAAAAAAATATGTGGGCCGCCAAATACTGCTTCTATAACAATTTTTTTATGTAACTTATCATTACTAGAAAAACATGTATTTAAAAAAAATTTTACATGAGAGTGGTTAGTATGATTTATGTCATTGATACGATATACAGTGGATTTTATTTATTACGACCTTGGTTGTAGCGACCATTTGTCTATAGCGACGTTAAATCTCAGTCCCTTGAATTAAGGCATACTTTAGTATGTACAAACATATGGCTATAGTGACTTTGGATGTAACGTCGAGTTCGGGTGTAGCGACTGTTTTTATTGAATAGTTTGTAATAAATTCTTGGAAATCCCAAGCAGATGTTGCAACCGGAGTCGGCCGCCAAATACACAAAAGAGCTTTCTTATCTTTTGTTTACATCCATACAGATGGTCAGCAATCTTTACTTTTTGTTTATAAATATTAGCTAGGTAATTAGGTAGGTAAGCGTGCAAATTGGTATTCAGAGTAGCAACTGTGTACTTTTTTATAAACCATGAACATGTCTGTATCTTTTTGCCTTTGCCTGTAACGACATCCGGATGTAACGACGAAATAACAGTGGTCCCTTCATCGTTCTTATAGCCGAAATCCACTGTATATATATTCACAACCCGCCCCCTGATTCTGTAAATCAGTGCCTATCAAAAAAATGAAAGCCACTGACATAATTTTTTTATCCATTGAAGGTTTACTATGAAATATTGAATGAAATTTTTCTTCAAATGATTCAATGGATAAAAAATGCTACTCAGTGCCTATCGTCGTTGGTTGGGAATTTTTCAGAATCAGCCCCATGGTAAGAATTAATTGTTCAGAACTGATAATGTTCTGGATTCAATAGCAAAAGTGAATCTTAAGAAATACTACGCCGTAGTATCCGTAGCGGGAGGCGTGCCTCGCTCAGCGACGCCCAGCATTCCAATTGCACACTTCCATATCATGATCCCAATTCTAGAGGTCTTTATTACTATACGCATAAAGAATACAATCGAAGATACACCTCCTATCTGCACTCGCTGTACCAGTCACGCCTTAACTATTAATTACTTAATATTCATTAAAGCATATTAACGAGTCGATTAAAAGGTAAACTTTATTGTTAAGTGAAATTCAGAATTGGAACCGCGCATGAAGGCTAAAATTACATATGGATATCACTTACCTATGCAAATTTTGACCCGTTTTCACTGTTATTGTGACTTCCAGTTGAATTTTAAAACAAGGTGATCTAAAACTAAAACACCCTGTCGGCTACCGTCTAACATAGAGTTTTCATAGAGTTTTACAAAAATAAGCGAGGAATTTAACCTACGCTTTGATTACTTTATTAATAACATATTTCATGAAATAAAAGAGATCCCTGCATTAGTTTAATTAGAAGTCATGGCTTTTCACCAAAGCTGAAATGAGAAAAGCTATGTAATCGAAAAGATCGTATTACTCAAAGAAGCGATTATAAGTAAATATCTTATTAAGAGATATCCATTTTCTTCCACTTGGACCCAGTTCTCTTAATCGTTAAAGTCAGCTAATTTTTATGTTCACAATCTATTCCTGTACAAACACAGCTTTTTAGACATCTTGCTCAAGAATTACTTAATTTAATTAATCTGAATATCAGAATGATACTTGACTGAGCAGTTCAGTTCTATTCGTCGAAGCTAGAATACTTTACCCACAAAAACATGCAAACGCAAAGTAATCAGCTCATTTTGCAACGTAAGGTACAAGAGGGTACAAGGTAAACGATTGTGGATAAAAACCAGTACTTAACCTGGCTTTAAAATCTTCGCCAGAGAGTCGATCATTAGTGGTCGATTAGCTGTGCAGGATGCAAACTTTTGATAGCTGGTTCGAGATACTTACATAGTTGCTGAACATGTATATCTTCTATTTCTTTAACGACTCTTTTCAACTTTTGTGTATTGATTGAGCGGAGTTTCCACACCTTTTCAGTTTTCTCTAATGTTATTTTTTGCAGTAGTTACACAAGACCCGTTCTTGGCCCGCACAGTATCAGATGTCGGTCTTTTGTCTTTAACACGTACTTATGCACGTCCCGTCATACCGCCTCGGTGCTCGCTGAGCTAACCAATTGTTAAACACAAAGCTCATCTTTGACCCGTATTGCTTCAGCCACAAGGTTCGCTTTAATTTTGATATTGAAGACTTTACCCCGTAATCTATCTAGGCTAGGTTTATGCAGAATTCACAAAACTAAATTATTTAAAGAAAGTACCTACTACAAACGAGTTTTCTGCGTCACTTACTTAAAAAGGAATTTATACATATAGTAAGCTGTAGAAACTGGAATATTTTTGACTCAGCTCTTACAAACGTAGGTTCTGATAAAGATAAGCAGAACATAATGAGGACCTGTTTTTGAGGAGGTCATACAGGGCCCAAAAGAGGGAAAACTTGAGAGTCGAAAAATACAGCACGCTTTTAAATTCTGATTAAAGAGTCAAAAAGGTGAAACTTAACATTTGAGTCAATCTACAAACTAATAATTCTTTTCATCTGCACAAAAATTTTACAATCCTGTTTTTATCCAGTCTAATTAGAATAGTGCCGGTGTGTTGGCGTTACCGGAAAATAGCTGTAAATCTAATACAAATATTGATATAGGAAGTTTGTAATTTACTTTTATAGTGATTAAATAAACCTATTTTACACTGGTTTATGGTCTCATGACTACTGGAGGCGGTTATGATTTGATTAAAATCTATATTATGTTCCAAATACAACCCTTTACTTTTTAGAGGTGCCAACCTAGAACATTATTTTATTCATGATCATGTGATATTGAAGACCAAAAATGCCACTTTCTTGGCCAAGGTAAGGTATCTATATGAACAAATTTTAGTAGGGATGAAGTAGGTAGTATGTATTTGATTTTGCTGTTCGACTTTGACGCTTGCAGCGCAGTGCGTACATATTCGCTACGAGCGAACCTCGTAGCCCTAATGCTAACAAAGCCCAAAAAACATGATAAATTCCAATTCAAATACCTAGTGTTTCATATTTCCATTTTTTTTTTTAATGTCTAGAAAGTGTTGGTATCGACGCATTGCGATTATTACAGCTATTTAGATGTCACAGCGAGGGTGCATCGAGACATGTTCCCTCCGTCAGGGTCCCAACCCTAGTTGAATTGAAAATGGGGTTGTGATTCATTTCCCACGAGCCCCAAGTGCATCGCAGTAAGCTTACGCTTAAAACATTTGAGAAGCAAAATTTTTGACGATCGACTTCGTTCAAACCAACATTTTAATTCTATTTAACCAACTTTTCTTGATTAAGCTTTGCAGCGATACGAATGCATTAATCACGTGTTGCTACGGTTTATCGGGTTTCAAGGTTTTTCTCAATATTATTAGTAAATAGGTAAATTATGCCTTAGACGTACTACGTAATCAATTTAATTCGCATCTGTAGCGTTCAATAGTAGATATATCCAAATATATTTCAATCGATTGGTAGATAAGTAAGTACGTATTATAAAGTATGGAAGATCCATTTAGGAGTTGTATTTACTCAAATGCCACAAACGTATTAGCTCCGGCCTCCGAGCAATAGATTTTAATGCCCGGAAAATGAAAACGCGTGAGTTATGTCTGTTCTAAGTGGTGCAGAAGGCAGTTATGAATTATACACCAAATACACCTGTGTGGCAAGGGCATAACTTCCGTGTTTGATGTTGTTTCGCGATATGTGCCACATGTATGCGTGTGATTGTGTAAAGTAACCAGTAGGTACTATACTTACTTAGGTAGCAGGTACGATAACGCCAACATGCGATAGGTACGCTGTTTCGGTGTAAACGCGACACGAATGCGCACAGGCATATTGGTAGCGTTTACAATTCACGTGTCATTTCAGCTGAATAAATTTTCTTTATGTCATTTTCTTTACCACACTTACTGAAATGGATGCACGACTCGAGAACTATAAAGTTAAAGCACACTAATAAAAAACTAATAGGTGAAAACTGAGAGTCTAATAGTAGTAAGGGTGCCGCTGGATTCAAAGCGCAGCGTACAACCTAGGCTGGATGTGTACTATTTAGAGAAATATGTCCAGCAGTGGACATCTATCGGTTACTGAATGTGTAATCATGGTGTAATTAAGGACAGAAAGCATGCTTACAAATCCATATCCCCTGCTTTTGCTGGTCTGTCGGTCTGTGATAACTACGGCTTCTTCGATGTCTCCGTACACTGCGAAATGTTCTCTCAAACTCTTGTCCGTGGTGTGGTAGGGCAGGCCACCGACGAAGAGCTTCGTCCAAGTGGTGTCCTTCTGCCCGGGCAGCGTGCCCAGGGCCAGCAAGCCCTCGGGCTCGGGCAGCGCGCCCGCCATCAACATGCCTTGCACCGTCTCCGTCGCGCCGGCCACCTTGCACTCGCGATCACTTTCCGCTGCAGCGGATCAAATACGCACGAGCGTGGCTTCGTAAACACTGGGATGGACGGACGTGAGCAACACGGGTGGTGGTCGAGCGCGGACTGATGCTCGCTCGTCGCGTCGGCTCGGCGCGCACGTGGCTCTCCGGTCTCCGGTACTAATTTTAACCCCCGCCGCGCTCCCCCCGCCGGTACCAGATGCGGAGTCCCGTCCCCGCTGGGCCACATGCGTTGCCCTAGCCCCTGCCTAAAGTACGGTCGCCGAATAGAAAGAATTTCGTACATTAACCTGTTACTACCTGTCTCTGTCACTCCCGCTTTAAAATAATGCGTCACGCTCGCACAAATGCAATGACCGCCGTCCTCGGGGATTGTAAACCTTTTACTTGCGTACCTAAGGTTTGTTTTTGTTGGCTTGTGAATTGAATTTAGGTAGTCTAGATCATAATGTAGACAAAACTGTACATTATTTCGTTATAACTGTGACAGGGGAGACGTCGTCGGAAAGTAGTTACTCCGATACAGAGAAATCGGATTTGGATTTTTTAATTTTGATTTTTTTAATTTCTATGTAATAAGTAAATATAACTCGGTTATAATAACTGATTAAAAATAAATAATTTATTTAATAAGCTGCTAATTTTTTTTCTCCTCCAAATATTTTATATAAACTGCACTTAATAGAAAAATGTTTGTGACCACTGTCAGTAGGCAAAGAGGTCATTGTACGAAATTCTTTCTGCTCCGCGACCGCACTATAGTAGGTATCTATTGTCTGCCTTCCTCCAGCACATGCGGTGTCTCGTTATCACCACTTTATGAAACCTCTCACTAGGTGTGTATAGGTAGGTACCTAGGTGATAAGTAAATATAAGCTCCAGCCTCCAGCTATAAGTCTGTGACATAAGTTCAACCTGTAGGCTTCAACCAACCCTTTTTCAACCTTAATATTTTGATTATAAATGATTAAGAGCCGATTAAATAGCAGAATAACATCGATAAGTAAGTATAAATGTATCTACTCTACTACCTACAGAATTGATAATAATAGTTAGGTCGCAGTTAGGTAGGTAATATGATTGTTACAGGTTACTATTGCTTCTTATCATGGTGAACATAGTTACGGTGAATAGCTACTTATTAATAAAATATGTATACCTACCTATAGTCTGGTGGGTACCTACGGAACCCTTTGTACACGACTCCTACTAGCACTTGGCCAGTTTTATTTCAATGTAGTATTAGCAACTTAGCAAGAGACTAAAGGTATCAAAGTTTTATTGTAGGCTATGTTGGACCGTTATAGCACCTTTGAGATCCTCAGGTTCAATATGGAAGGTCCTAACTCCCAAGATATCAACATCATGCATAGCATAGCTCCAGAGGCGTAACTATAGGGTGGCATGACGGCAAAATGCCACGGGCCCCCAGCCGGCAGGGGCCCCCGGTCAGAGAGGGCCGGAAGCACAAGATGATCATAACATTTATAGCCATTCCTGTGACTACGGCTAGTGCCGAGCGATCATTTTCAAAATAAAAATTGATATAAACTAAACTCTTTGGGACAAGAAAGGTTATGCACAGTTGTAGATTTACCAAATGGCTGATTTGACTGGAGCCTAGGGCAGCAGATTTTAGGGGCGGCGAATTTGGGGCCAAAATTTTTATACAGATAATAAGATACATATTTGTAATACATAAATGTCATTAGGTCCACAAACACATTTTAAAATAACCCCAATAACAATAACTAAATAGTTGGTAGGGCCGACTTTACCTACGATGCCGAGTGTGCGGCGCATACAAGCGCAGGGTCTCAAGCGCCAAAAGTACAGGACTCGATATAGTGCAGGATAAAAAATTTCGCGCTCACTTCGTTCGTGAAAATGTCGCTTTTACGTTGCTATTGTAGGTGCCAAGTATAGACTACTAGTTGCCGTAATGCAACCATAAAAAACTTTGCGCCCGCTCCGCTTGCGAAAATGTCGCTTTTATGTTGCTATTGTAGGTACCAAGAATGAACTACTAAGTGCCGTAATGTAATCATAAAAAATTTCGCGCACGCTTCGCTCGCGAAAATGTATGTCACTTTTATGTTGCTATTGTAGGTGCCAAGAATGGACTACTAAGTGCCGTAATATAATCATAAAAAATTTCGCGCTCGCTTCGCTCGCGAAAATGTCGCTTTTACGTTGTTATTGTAGGTGCCAAGAATGGACTACTAAGTTCCGTAATGCAAACATAAAAAATTTCACGCTCGCTTCGCTCGCGAAAATGTCACTTTTACGTTGCTATTGTAGGTGCTAAGAACGGACTACTAAGTGCCGTAATGTAATCATAAATACAATACGCTCCGAATTAAAGGTTATTAGAAAATCAAGTAATTGTAATTGTGTTTGTATGTACCTACTTCACGTAGTGATTTATGAAAAAATAAAAAATACTATCTCATGGGGTGAGCTTCTTTATATTGGGGGAGGGAGGGCCCCATCCGATGAGTTTGCCACGGGCCTCAAACGGTATAGTTACGCCTCTGCATAGCTCTGCAATGGGATTGTCTAAATGATTGCTACGGTGTGACGATAGCAATCACTTTGATTGACTGAATTTATGGTGTTCTTGCTGCATCAGTATATTTTTAACCGACTTCTATAAAGGAGGAGGTTCTCAATTCATCGGAATCTTTTTTTTTTACGTACGTTCCCCGATTACTCGAAGACGCCTGGACGGATTTGGAAAATTCTTTTTTTGTTTGAAAGGGTCTCAAGTAGTTCCATTGTCATCAGGTCAGGATCTGATGATAAGATTCTGGAGAAATCGAGGGAACTCTTCTTATAGGCACAATTGATATACTTTGTAGTGGCGTTTGAAGTCGGTTTTGTAAAAATAATCTTTACGTTTATATTATAACCAATAGCGAAAGTGTACCAACAAAGGAGAGGGTCGTCACACTGCACACTTGTGTTTTTAGACAATCTGGTGTCTGGTGGGAGGCTTTGGCCGTGGCTAGTTACCACCTTACCGTCAAAGACGTTGCCGGCAAGCGATTTAGCGTTCCGACTTCCGGCACGAAGGGTGTGGGTTGAATCTACACTGCTATACCCCTTCCAAATTAGCCAGCTACCATCTAAGACTGCATCGTCACTTACCATGAGGTGAGATCGTAGTCAAGAGCTATCTTGTCATCGAATAAAAAAAAAATTACACAGCGGAGCTCTTTGAGATCTTCAGATTCACTATGGACGTTCCCAACTGCCATCAACATCAGACATAGCTCCGTAACCAATATTTACAGAACGGGGTAAACATCCGGCATTGCCTCTACCTATACCTACACATAGGAATGCTCTCTTATCTCAAGTATCGTAGTTTTTTTATAAGGATTTGTGCATTAGAAGCAGAAAGGTACCTAGATAACGTCAGAGCTTTATCATAGTTATCTATCTATGATTAGAATTTGTGTCGTGTACATGTATGAAAACAGGTATCAACATATATAAATATGTTAATATTAAATTAATAGTCCAGCTAGGTAGGTCCAATTTCGAGAAAGAGATCAACCGCCGAATCCAACTCGGCTGGGCAGCGTTCGGGAAGCTTAGAGATGTCTTTTCGTCCAAAATTCCTCAGTGCCTGAAGACTAAAGTCTTCGAACAGTGCGTGTTGCCAGTGATTACTTACGGATACGAAACATGGTCGCTAACTATGGGCCTCATAAGAAGGCTCAGGATCACTCAGCGGGCGATGGAGAGAGCTATGCTCGGAGTATCCCATCAAATCAGAAATGAGGAGATCCGTAGGAGAACAAAGTCACCGACATAGTTCTGCGAGTGGCGAAACTGAAGTGGAAATGGGCGGGGCACATAGTTCGAAGAGCTGATGGTCGATAGGGTCCCAAGGTGCTGGAGTGGCGACCTCGCACCGGGAAGCGCAGTGTTGGTCGCAGACATCCATTAGTTGATAAAGAAGAAGATATGTAATTATCTTGATAATAATTATGTATCACTCGTTGAAGCCCCCGGCTTCACTCGCGTGGATTTAGTTTCGAAAAATCCCGCACGAACTCTGATTTTCTAAAAAAAGTAGCCTATATCACTCTCGTCCTCAACTATACTCACTCATATGCGAAAATCATTGTAAGTAGCGCTGTGTCAACCTGAATTGCACTTTATTTTGTGGGAACAAGAGTCGCTATTTATTTAAATCATTTAGCGGAGTAAATCTTGTACTTACCTTTAGGTACCTAGTATGTACTATTTAGGTATTCTGCGCTCATAAATAGGTATTGGGTTAGGTATGCTCAAAAGTGAAAATTCGAAATAAATGTTCGAATGACGACCTCCCTGGCTCAGTGTTGAGCGCTGTGGTCTTATAACTGGGAGGTCTCGGGTTCGGTTCCTGGCGGGGGCAACTTGGGGATTTATAATTTTTGAATTGTGCATCTTCCTCCTTTCTTGAAGTCGGTTAAAAACACTTTGCAAATTATAAAATTGTATTGTTTCTCTGGGTGAAACAGTTGGGAAAAATGCTTGACTTTTTTTTGTAAGATTTCGAATGGATCAGCTGTTCCAGTGTCTCTTATTGTGTAACCTTCTCTTTTAAGGATTCAATGAACCTTTTCGATGAAAAGCACGCTGGGTACGTAAATAGGGATACCATGTCTACGGTAGTTTCAAGATTGACCCAAAACATTTTTACCCGAATATAAAGACAAAAGGAAGGATTATGATTTTGTATGATGTATGTATCTACTAGACGATGCCCGCGACTTCGTACGCGTGGATAAAGGTTTCTTGATTCCCGCGGGAACTCTGTAATTTTCCGGGATAAAAAGTAGCCTATGTTTTAATCCTGGGTATGAGCTATCTCCATTTCAAATTTCAGCCAAATCGGTTCATTCGTTGTGGCGTAAAGGAGTAACAAACATACACACACACACACACACACATACAC
The DNA here is from genome assembly GCA_933228805.2 of Hipparchia semele. Classification (NCBI taxonomy): domain Eukaryota; kingdom Metazoa; phylum Arthropoda; class Insecta; order Lepidoptera; family Nymphalidae; genus Hipparchia; species Hipparchia semele. The sequence goes on along the minus strand of OW121710.1, from coordinate 12,684,293 downwards.
ATACAAACTTTCGGCTTTATAATATTAGTGTGATGTGATGTGATGTGATGTGATTTACGAATGTTCCACCGTAGCGAATAAATTAATGAGCCGATTTTGATGAATGAGGTGTCAATCGATTTGGTATGATTGCATCACCTACAGGGGCTACAGGCACTAACATTTCATACGAACAAAATCGAAATGGTAGATGTAACATGCAATATTTCTCTTGACGGGTTTTCAATAGAATCTTTTTAATATATAAAACAATGTCGGGTTTGTTCGAACAATTATAACTCTAGAACGGCTGGACCGATTTTCATGGTTTTTGATATGTTGTATTTGTCTCCGTCTCGAATAGCAGAATAACTGTTCTATTAAAAAATCGGAAAAATGAAAAAAAAAAATCATTTTTTCCTACATTTTTTGATGGCAAGGAAAGTGATATTTAAGTAAACTAAGTCACGCGGACGAAGTTGCGGGCAAAAGCTAGTAGTTTATAATAACATTATAAACGTCTTGCTTGTAATAGTGAGCTAAAAGAACTTTCAAATCGCTTTCCCTCTGATTTCCTTCGTATGATTATATCCCAAGAATTTCTTTTCTTTTGTCCTCTCTTCTATCTGCGAACAGTCCGTGAACTATGAGCAGATCTGGGGTTCTTTAACACATCCATTGACGTGACATCCGAAAATAGTAGAGCATATTGTGGTTTATTATGCTATGTTAGCCGATGTAGTCCTTTTAAGGCGAAACGTGGCATCCAAGAGCTGGACGGCTAATTTCAATGGGCTAATTACGAAAAAAATTCAATTTTTTTAATAGTCTCCAAAAAGGGAGGTTTAATAATGCGAACCCTAGTTGCCCTAGGGTGGGGGTTGGGTTCATCGATCGTCCATTGTGGAGTGCGCGTGCGACGCCAGCTGCGGCACTACCCTTGTCTCTATTGGGGTAGCAGATGGTAGGATATGGTAGTTTTTTATTGATCTAATCTGAAATTTCGCGTCACGCATGACATGTTCTTGATGTGACTTGTTCTATAAGTTATTATAGGTGTACAATAGCTATTGTTTTTACGTTCTTTTTTATTTTTATGCAGAATTGTAATTATTTTAAACTAGACGATGCCCGCGACTTCGTCCACGTGGATAAAATGTAGCCTATGACATTGTAGTGTTTGTTAATCCCGGGTATCACCTATCTCCATTCCCAGCCAAATCCGTCCAGTAGTTTTTGCGTGAAAGAGTAACAAACATGCACACATACACACATTCACATAAAAAACTTTCGCCCTTATAAAATTAGTGTGATTCAAATTATTTTCTTCCTGTTAGGTACCCTTAGAAACTTACCAAAGGCATCAAAGGTAGATAAGTTCTGTCGATGAAAGTGTGTCCATCTGGAGTCTGGACCTAGATATGGGATCATTTTTATCCCAAAAAATCGAAGAGATCACAAACTGAAATCCATGCTGACGAAAAAGTATAATTGTAGCACTAAGCACAGTGTTGTCTTTATACTCTGATTCTAGATCCTTTGTGTGCTTGGAGTATACTCCAAGTTTGTGTGTTATAAAAAAACAAATTGTTTCCATTTTTAAATTAGCGCCATCTCTATTAGCATTGCTGAATTCGGAGGTTCCTTCACGCGATCGCATTATATCCATGTACCAACTGTATAGAAAACTTCATCAAGTAATTTAGTGGATAAATTATAGAGGGCGTTATTCTAAAAATTAAGTTTTTCAGTAACCAAACAAGATGGCAGCACTTGTACAAATAAACCCTTTAAAAAATGGAAATTATGAAATCAGTCATACTTGGGTCTTGGGCAATTTCTTTTTTCAGTCCCTCTGTTACGCTGTACGCATCACGTTGGTTACCTACTCAAAGATTTGTTTTAATATTGAAAATTGAAATCTCACATGAAATCACCTTTAATATTACAAGATTACCTATGCATCTGTCATGCAGTGATACAAGAGCATTAGCTAATCAAGATGGTTGTTTCCTAGACTAGAAATAGGTCATACCTTGGTCATACATTGTATACGTAACTTTTAGAGCTAAGATCTTCGTTTATGTATTAACTATCCAGAACCTGAAGGTGCGATGTTTTAGTAGGTATACTAGGTACTGTATCGAAGTCTATAGCTACCTACCTACCTACATTGTCAGTTTTATTTGCAATCGGGTTTTTGTCTTTAGATTACTGAACTTGTTATTTTTATTGACCAGTCTAAAAAATATGAAATAAGTAACAAAATTCGTAGTCAGGCGTATGATTCAATCCCTAGATATGAATCCGCTATTACTACTCCTGACCTTTCGTCAACTGAAAAATGACTCAGAGAACGTCACTGATTGAGATCGAGGACTATTTCGTCATCTCTAGTCATAACAACATGACTAATTATTAATAAACATAATAAACATGCAACTAAGTATTTAATGGTTATTAACTTTTAGTTATCTTAGCTAGTTAGATAAGTATAGCTATTTAAGAGACTCTTAAATGTTCAATCAAGAGATTAGTACAGAAGAAGAGGTAAGTACATACCTACTCAGGTTAATAAGAATTAACCTGAGTAGGTATGTACTTACCTAAATAAGTGGGTGTATTATGTCTAAGTATTTCCTACATATTTATAGGTTAGGTACCTTTTGTTGAAATTATTTACCTACTAGTGGTTCATAGTGGTTCGGACAAGTGCAAATTAACCCAAGTAGGCTCAGAGAGAGACCTCGCTTCGCTCGGTCAATTAAGTACTTATCTTATTTTCAATTTAACTTTAGAAGCATGGAGACTGAAAATTATCTGTCACTGAACCGATTTTGATAAAAACGTGCACTTTCACCCAGGCCCAGTCTTATCAGCAAATTATTTATCATGAACCGTATTAGGTAGTTACAATTGAAATTTTCACAGAATATGTATAGAGTATAAAAATTTACTGTCTGTGTACTCTGTACCTACTGTCGGCTTCTGTTATCTCCATACAACAGACTTTTGTCATGCTTTTGTCTATCTTCGATTGTAATAAAAATGTTGGTGTTAAGTCTTGTACTATGATAAGGAACCTTTCGTGTGCGGGTTCGAGTCGCAATTGACCCTACCTATCTAGTAGGTATAGGTACGTGCAACTACCATCCTACTACCTAGTGACATCATTTATTAGCTGTTCATGACGACCTTTTGCATATTAAGTGACGACATGCAAGTATTCTACTGTTACAGGCAGGTAGGTAGGTAGGTACAAGGACAACGCCTATTTGGATTACTTTGGCTAAGTTATTTTTAAATGCATCTAGGTTGATTCACTAAGCAAAAAAACTGTCGGTTACCTACTATCTAACATTACCTGATTGAGAACAAACATGTATCTATATACCTACTATTATTAGGTTTAAAAATAAAATAAAAGTTACCGGTCTACCACTTTTATAACTTACAGAATATATTATACCTAGCTATCCACTAGCTATCCATGTAAAATATCATCTCGATCCGTTGCATCGATGGTGCGTGATTGAAGGACCAATCAACAGACTAACACATTTTCGCACTTGTAATATTAGTGACGATTAGGTACTAAGTACTTATAACAGCTGATTATTTGATAACTAGCAGAGACGTAAGTTCTCTTTGCGTGTTCAGATCCAGAACATGTTCTATCAGCTATACAATATAATGTTCTGAAGAGCTATTTAACCTTATTCCACACTCTGTCTTCTATAACCGCACCGCTCGCTACCGTATATAATTTCATTCTAATCACCTGGGTGCATGGAGCACTTCGACCATCCGCTGTTCCAGATCATTTTTCCAGGCACCTCCAAACTGTGGAACCAAGTCACTTCGACGGTGTTCCCACTTATTTACAAAATGGGGTTATTCAAGGGACGGACCAACAAATTCCTGAAAAGCCGGCAACGCATTGGTGCACGCCTCTGTTGCTACAAGTGTTCATGGGCGGCGGTAATCACTTAACATCAGGTGACACGCCAGCACGTTTGCTCGCTATTCATATCCTATCTGTACCAATATCAATTCCATTTCCTTGAACTTAACAACGAACTATGTATTTCATTTGTCCGGATTCGCTAATTTCAATGACAATTATTATTAACAATCATAAAGAAAAAGTACCTATTCCCAAAATAATATTCTGCAATAGCAAACGCCTAGACTTGTGTCTAACTAAGATGAGATAAGAAGTTCAAAAATCCTGGCACTTGTCCAATGATTCGGGATGGGTAAATTGTTGTTTCGTAGAAATTCGATCATCAGTTTATTAGACAATCTATTTATCTGTACATCTATACGTCTATACCTACAGATAAATAAAATTGAAGTGTCTATTTGATCAATATCTATCAAACAGATACAACGAACAAACAGATAGACAAAATTTTAAAACAATTTTTAAAATTTTTGTCTATCTGTTTGTTCGTTGCCTCTCGGGAACGGCTGGACCCATTATGACGGGACTTTTACTGGTAGATAGCTGATTTTATCGGGAGTAACACAGGCTATTTTTTTAACCGACTTTCGAAAAAGAACGATAGAATTTCTACTTCCCGGGAAAACGAGGAGTTCCCGTGGGCTTTTCAAAAAACTTAATTCTAAGGCAAAAGCCAGTAGGTATTCTATAAAAATGAAAATCTTTAAAATTCCTAAACGCTGTTCAGCCGCGATATTATCTGTCTACGAGGATATTTAAATTAGAAGAGAGGCAGACTTTTATTTCTGTCTTTGACTAGGTAGGTATAAAAATAATCATAGGTTTTACGTCAGTGCAAATAATTCACAAAGTTTGTTGAACTTGAAGCATTTCCAAACCACAAAATATTTAACTTTTTTTAATTCAAAGAGTGTTTCGTTTTGGTACCTACCTTCTTCTTTATGAGCCATATACCTACATCCACTGCTGAACTCTCTTGCATGGACTTCCACAAGTCTCAGTCTTGCGCCGTCTGTATCCAGCGGCTCTCTGCGACTCGTCAGATCAGATGTCGTCTATCCTCCTGTCGATTGTCTGCCGGTACCTATTTGAGCAAAGATTTGTTTTAGAATTTGTTGATGAACAGGTAATCAAGGTCTGTTATATTTAGGTACGTTGCTACGGCCTTCACGATTCCAAGTTACATTAAAGGCGATGAAGGTCATCTTATGTATTATATTACTTATATTGAGTTTTTTAATCTACATAAACGGCGATACGCTTGACAAAACAAGACAAAATAGCTTCAATGTTGTACTCGTAGATATCTAACTAGGTAGGTACCTAGGTATATAGGATCGTGTAGCATTACGAATTTGGATGGTAAAAACTTAAAACCGCATTGAAATTACAGTGTCTGTAAGCAATTGTAGGTACATATTGGCATTCTATAGACTAGATCACCTATCTACTTAGGAATAATAAACACTAAGACCTAGCTATTTAATTGTAATAATTGACCTAGAACTGTGGAACCTGCCTTGCTAATTACCCTGATGCTATCATTCGCAGGCAAAAGTTTCATTCCATGCTGAATAAGTTTACCTTTCCACTGCGAAGTGATAGCAACGGCAATGGTCGCTTGATTTTTTGTATAATAAAACTGGCTAAGTCCGAGTCGAAACCTCACATATAAGGATTCCGTAGGTACTTTTTAAGCTATTGCATAGCTTCTATCGCGGGCCAGCGTGGAGACCGAATCCAGAAATTCCGTAACGAAAATAACCTGACACGGGACTCCTCTACGGTGAGCCGCTAGATGGCGTTGATAAAAATGCTATGCAATAGCTTTACCGCGGCAATCCCCGAGTGCCACACGTCTTTTTTTATATAGACAAGAAATACCTAACGCATACCCCTCCGTCAGGGGAAACAATGGGGTTATGTGGGGCTTGCACCCACTAAAACCTATCTTTGTTCCTCCACGTACCCTGGCAGTAATGTGGGTTACACTTGGCGGAGTATTCACCATAACACCGCCAAGGTCTTGACCCTCCACTCTTAGGGACGGATTCCATCGCCGTCGGCAGCCTTTAATATTTCGGTGATACATGTACATTGTACAGCTATCGTGATTTTTTGTGGTTCTGTGACAGGTTGGAAAGTGGAAAGAAAGGTTTATGCAGTAGTTTTAGGAAGGTATGCTTCATGTAGCTTAAAAAACAGCTAGCAACTTTTTATTTTGCTAGTGGCAAATTCCTACAAAATATTCAAATGTTGTTATGTCAGGTACCGACCTAAAGGATGACATCATAGCTTCGTTGGAGCCTCGGAGTCCGTGAGATCGGAGATGTAATGCTACGGCCGCACTGACGCCTATCAAAATGAAATTTGCGTTTCGAAGCTTCTAGTAGTTTTACAAGCAAAAGTTGTTATGCTAAATCTTAGTATGACAACTTAGCAGCTGAAATATATTGGTCATACTGGCCGTGAGCCCGTGAACCTGAGCCTGTTAGTACTAGTAGATATAGATTACAGAATATAAAACATGGATAATTTGGTTTATAACTTAATTCGGTATTATGCTACATAAAACGTGGATAACGTTTTCATTAAAGAATTGTAGCTTCTACATGTACTAACAATTACATACTTTATGCGATTATAATTTAAATTGATCAGTAAATACAGAGAACAAACTTCTATAGCGAAAACAGCAGTCGACCTGGCGACGTTATTAATTCGAACTTTGACCACGAACACGAAGTACGATCATCAGCAGTTTCCTGCAATAAGCCAATGCAACGTGACCATTCACAGTCCCAAATGTCATCTGGCGAACTGTCAAGGTGTAAAAAAAAAACTTTCCAAAAGTTGGAACACTCTGGTTGAATCAGGGTGGAATGAACTCAAAGCTAAGACAATATTATTAGTTTTGAGTGGTTGTTTGTGTATGTGTATATTATTTTCATCGCCTTATCGCGAAGCTTCGGCACGATATACGCTGATGCGGCAGAACACTAGCTGTATAGTGTATACGAGTCTACCGACTGCCGGCGCCGACCTCCCTCTCTCATTCCTCACCTCAGTTCAGAGGCCGGCTTCACTCCGAGCTCACGTACTGTGGTTTAATCTAACGGTGACCAAGTTATTTATCTATCTCAACCATGGCAAACATGCTAGGTAAGTAGAAACTGAAATGTTTACATATACGAAAATAGTCCCTCATAAACATTGTTTTAGCGTGCGCATTTTCAATTATCAACGGTCATTTTTAGTGATCGGAAATTGTTTTGTGGTATAAAAGAACTATAAAGAATATTCTAATGTCTAATGTTTTATTTGACATGCCGATTGCCGGCCGGTTGCGGGGAATAGCCGGCGTTATTTTGGCACAAGGCCAAATCGGGTGTGGTGTGCGTGTGCCGGCCTTTTGAATTCGTTAGGATCAATAGCAAGAGAAAATTGCTCATTTCCGCAATATAAAACATTCCTCTGACTTCTAAGAACCAACACAACTAAGAACACCCTTAGGCTGACTTGGCTGCAACACTACGATTTATATTAATTTATTAAACTACCGCCTAATGACGTCTCTATTTCCCATGGCGAAATACTGAAAACAATTATGTTTGAAGATTGTACTTAGGTAGGTACTTAATTGATGATTATTATTATTAGTTAGGTAATTAAGAAGATGTTATTGAAATTGTTGATTTGAATCGTAACTTAGGAAGGAGGCATGAGGTCATCCGTAATAAATTGTCGTTCACAATAAAAACATCTTGAATTGGAGCTACAATGCTATAACTAGTTAGTTTTGTTAACATTTAGGGTGTGGTGCACACGCTCGTAGATTGGCAATTACAAAAGTTTGAATGAATTATTAAACATTACAGTTATTACAAAATTAAATTTCATAACATGAATGAATCGATGCAAATATCGTCATCTATGTTTTGTAATTGTAACTGAATGTGTAGCTACCTAGGTAGGTATCTCTGTACCTTCTCAATTGATCACGTTAACTTAATGAGCGTGATTCATGAAATATATACTTACTTAGTATGTAGGTAACAATCATTCATCATTACAATAAGTTTTATGATTTCTTTCTTTCAACCTACGCAGCTATTCATGCTTTTTTGGAACGGCAAAGAATTACCTGCGAAATTAGCTTTGGTTTTTTGGCGTGTGGTTCATTAAAATTCACCTTGCCTTTGCATTCCTGCTCGCACATTTTTCATCACAGTTCTGATTGGGATAAATACAAGGTCATGGCTGCAACGTCTACCTTTAATGTAGATACATACAGATCCTAGTCATTTTCTGTCTTCATGCCTCAAGTTTGTGCAGATTGTTAGTAATTTTCTGTCTTCATATCTAAGGGTCGTGGAGATTTATATAGCCATTTTCTTTCTTTACATCTAAAGATGGCGTAGAGTTCTTGTGATTTTCAGTCATGTGTAACATCTAGGTACCTACATATTCTTAGTCTTTTCTATCTTCATGATTCAGATTCATGCAGATTGCTAGTAATTTTCAGACTTCATAATTTGATGATGGTGAAACTAGTCGTTATCTGTCATCATCTCTGAGAGTAGTACAGATTCCTAATCATTTTGTTTTTATATCTAATCTAAAGGTCGTGCAAAATCTTAAGTAACTAATAACTATTTCTGTCTTCGTATTTTAGTTTCGTGCTTTGTGGTCATTTTCTGTCTGAGGTTCGGATTAATGTGCTATGGTTCACAGCTGACCTCGTTTAGTCCTTGGCTTGTTGGGCGTTGCCTTTCGTTATGTTGTTATTGATGGCCTTGTGAGTTAATGTTATGAGTTATTTTAACATTTCACTATCTAAGTGATTCTTTCCATTTCTTTTCCTGATTAATATGACTGGATTTTCGTAATCATCAGGTTTTTAACGCACTGTGGATGCAAAGCATTACCTGCCTACCAGATAACATTCTTAAAATTTTAAATGTATACGACGCATCACGCAACATGTTTCAGCTAAATTAGACTAGTAAATTAGTACATGAACAACTTTACTGATTGTTCTAACAAGGCATTCCATAACATTAACTCACTTTCGTTGGTCATGAATTAATATTAGAAGGAAAACAACTGATATGATACCTATATGTGATTTTCCTTTATTAAAAAATAATAAATTACTTAATACTTAATTAATTTCGTTTCAATTTCTTATCTTATCGTCATTTACACTTAAGTGAATTTTAATGACTTCTATAACTATTCGGTTGGGATTTGGTCTTTTGCTTAGTATCTTATTTGCTAAGTTCTCAACCTTGAAGATCATATCCATCTCTTTTGTTTGTCGTTATTGAAATTCTTTGGGAGTTCTTGTAGAAACCGGTTAAGTTTATTTATTTTGCAAACGAATACCCAATGTAGGTATGTACCTAAGTATGTTGTTTTAATTAAATTTACGTGCGCACCATTATATTCGGCTAATTAAGGAACCTAAATGTTTATTTTAAAATTCAAGTTGATAACGGTCGAGTATTCACAACCGAGTCGAGGTCGAGTATTACCTACAAATTGCATCACAAAGCTACTTAAATTTTATTGTTTACCATTAGACCATTGGGCATGAGGTAGACACTTAACCGTAGCTGTAGCCAACTTGTTATCATACCCACTATATCTTTTACTTATTTCGAAAAGTTTGAAATCTGTAAAGAATCATCAACTATCGATGGCATATCGTTTTGTAAGCGTCTGCCAGCTCGATTAAATTCAAGCACAACTGTACCCAAAAAGCCGAAAACAGATAAATATTAAATCTCTAAGTCAATTTATTTGAACACATGATGAGGCAATTAATTCCGGCACAAATAAATAATTTTGTTGGAGACAATAACAAATGTTCGCTCCAATATAAAGTTTCCGAGCCGATGATGTCATAGTGTCGAATCAATAACTTGTACTGCCTGTACTGGGAAGAAACTGGCGTCTAACGATTAAGGAGCTGACCTTAATGTTAATAGCATTGTTTTTCGTCATAGTTTTATTTAGATCTACTCCATGGGGTGGGTGGGTACTTAATAAATCATACTATACCTACTTACCTAGGTATACTTCCTAATTAGTGTAAACCAACCGTCTTTCTGCATCGGCATTCTGAGGATCCTTTTCGCGTCTTCACCTTTTCACTCTCATCATCATCTTTTCAATCACGATGTTTTACCATTTCCAATCTGTCTTCTACATTTTGGAGAGCTCGTGGATAGATGTGCCGATTTTCCAATGTTCATATTCAGGTGTATCATAATAAGTGCTTTAGTTCTGAATTTTGATAATCTTCCTCCTGCACTAAACCTTGAAGAAATTGCAAGCCAAAAAGAACCTCGAAGATTCCTTATTTTAGAACCGTATAGGAAAATGGAGAATAACGAGGTGTTCACGAGTGCTCCCAACCAACGCCGTTACGCCAAGGCATTTTAATCTATACAATAAAAGGACCTTAAATACTGATGATGCGTTGGTTTTAGGTTTTAGACATATTTAGAGATTTAAGTAGTCCGCCCTACCATGCGTGAAAAAAAAATCGCTCACCCATATGGTTTATTTATGAAAAATCTTTAGAGTTAGCTGTGCTTTTATGTTTGTTACCTGGTGTTTAAAGTTGCTGATTAGATAAATCTAAGCTCTTGCATTTCACGAGGGTGCGTGAGCTTTACTCGTAGTTACGTCGTGTACATGCACATTGCGTAAGTGTGCGTGCCTGTCAAAAGCTTAGGTGAGAGCGGTCAGGCGCAAGCAAGCTCTCGCACACACTTATACAGATATGACACACAGACAACCATGACTCATGAGCCATGCGTCCTCGACAATCATCCACAAAAGATTGCGATAACCATAGTGCAACCAACCATAACTATTAGATATTTGGATGTTGTTTCTCCTTCACGCCACAACCAACGGCGTGGCGGAACTGATTTTGCTGAAAGTATAGAGAGGTAGCTTATATTAAAACACAGGCATAGGTACATTTTGTACCAGAAAATCAAAGAATTTCCTCCTAAAAAACCTATTCCACGGGGATGAAGTCGGGAGCATCACCCAGAAATAATTTGATTCCGAGGTTCAAGTTCAGATAAATATTGCTAAGAAAAAGTGTTCGCTTAGTGTTCCATTCCCTGAAAATGATTGCATCAGTGTAACGATCGCAATGACCTCTGATTGGGTGGTACCCTTCTGCTAATGGTAAAAATATATTGACGCAGCAAGAACACCAAAATTCAGCCAATCAGTGGCCATTGCGATCGTTACACTGATGCAATCATTTTTAGAGAATCGACACCCGGGGTAATTTGTAAAACTTGTGGGTGCGCAGTGCGGATCGGCCGGCCCGCACTCCGCATACCAACACATTGAATACTAGACTATATTTAGAAATGCTGATAGGTTACCGCTATTGGTGAGCTATTAATTTTATACTGTAACCTTAAAAGAAGCCCGGAGGAAAGGCTACGTACCGCTGTTTACAGAATACTGAGTAGGTAGGAAGGTTGAATAAAAAATATATTATCATTGCATTATTTTGCCCGCGACTTTGTCCGCGTGTCGTTAGATGTAAATCCTGCGGGAAGCCTCTGTTATTCCGGGATAAAAGGTAGCCTATATCACTCTCCAAGTTCTTGTCCTTTTGCAATTTTGCAAAGATGCTCCGTTGCTGCGTGATTGAAGGACTAACCAGGAAACACGCTAGCAAGAACTAGGTATCTATCACCCCTTTGTAAACAACGTTACACTAGACAAGCAACGCGTAGTTACCTAAAAGCGAAATTAAGTCGAGGTTATTACACAATCAATGAATTTTTAAATGACAATGTTGTATGACAAGCAATCAGATTTGCATTCAACTGGCCACAAGATTTAGTGTACAATAATAATTTATGTTATACCCATAATGCCCCTGCTCCACCTGCGCCTTAACGCGTAAATTAACACGATAATAAAGGCATTACGCAAATGGGGCTAATATTTTACTGCGTTAAATGTATGTAATGACGTTAGACGCTAAGCGCTAATCCATTTGAGTGCAGCCGTTAACACTAACATTAATGCAGATGGAGCAGTAACATATCGATAAAATTATACTGTACTTAACAATTTTTGTTTTAAAAAGAGCAACTGCGATATTCGAAAAATTGAAAAAATTACCCTATCCACTTATAACCTAAGCTACACTTAACCAATAATTATTTGTTGCAGATGTGTCCACGGACGATAATCTACAATACCAGTTCTTCCCGGTATCCAGCGGATCCGTCCAGTTCAAGGTCAGGGCTGCAAATGACGCCCACATCGCTCTCACCATGGGCCCCCAGGAATCTGAGCCGATGTATGAGGTACGTTGTCACTTGTCACCACTTGCTATACTATAACTAACTTAAAACCATAGAAAGAAGACTGTTGGTTTGTATAAATGCGAACATGAGTTTGTTGGTGTGTCCTTCAATCACGCAGCAACAGAGCAACGGATCGACGTGATTTTTTGCATGGGTATAGTTAGTTGAGGACTGTTGTTGATAATTACGTGGGTTTTATCAGCTGCTTGATTCGGTGATCTGTTATAATGTTGAGTCGAAAAAGTAGTTCCATGGCTATTCCTTGAATGAAAAGTTATGTCAGCAAAAAATAATAAGTACTTATATGAATGAATGAATTTCTTTTTCAGGTGTTCATCGGTGGTTGGGGCAACACCAAGAGTGTAATAAGGAGAAACAGAACGAAACCAGAGAAAGTTGAAATCGAAACGCCCTACATCCTCAACGCTGGTGAATTCCGCGGTTTCTGGGTTCGCTGGGACGGCGGAGTAATCTCTGCTGGCCGCGAGGGGGAGGCGGTCCCCTTCATCTCCTGGGCTGACCCGGAGCCTTTCCCGGTCAATTTCGTCGGAGTTTGCACCGGCTGGGGTGCCAGCGGCACTTGGAAGATTGAAGGTTTGTTATCTAAGATCACGTAATCACAAAATGTACCCAACAATCCCGTAAATGATTCCTACTAAATTCACGGTGCAGATGGAGCGGAGTTCAATACGCCCGACAAGTTAGAGTATAAGTTCGGCCCGGTCGCGGCGGGTTCCGTGACATTCGAGTACCGCGGCCCGCACAATTGTCACGTTTGCCTCACGCCTGCGCCCGGCGAAGTCGACCCGATGTACGAAATCATCCTCGGTGGTTGGGAAAACTCACAGTCCGTCATTAGACACTGCCGACAGAAACCCGATAAGGTACTGAATGTTTTGAAGCGACATCGATGTAAAGCTACCAAAATTTTACGCGACACTATATCACTCTGAAACTTCGTAGGTAACTGTCCCGACACCTGGTATTATGAACTCCAACGAGTTTAAAAAGTTCCTCATCGAGTGGCGCTGCGGGAGACTGATGGTTCGGGACGGAAGGTCGGGCTCCCTCTTGATGGAGTGGATGGATCCTAGCCCTTTCCCTGTAACTCACTTCGGCGTGCGCACTGCATACGGCGCTCGAGGGAACTGGCGTATTTCGCATTTCAGCAGAGGCGCTGCCCAGCCACGTTGAGTTTCCATGCTTTATGTCATTTGCTTATATGTATTATACTTACCGAGATTATTACTTATGTAGATTGCCAAACTAGTCTGTTAATCACTAACAATTAATAAAGACCGTATATGTAGTAGGTTATTAATATGTATGATTATTATTGATTGTGTCAACCTTGGGATAAGCTTTACAATGAGCACTGGATTTGATACTTGGATTGTGGTATGTTGGGTACATTTTGTGAATTACTATATATTTTTTCCTCTCTATTTATTTTTCTACTTTGCATGCTGATTGATGTTTGAAAGACAGGAACAACAGAATTCTTTGAAAATAATTTTAATGCACTTATTTACTTTCTTATAATACTCTAGCGTTCACTATCTACAACAATAAAATTATGCTTTTATCATTTGGTTCAGTATTTAATTGTTGCTGTATAATTTATAAAATCTACGGGATTAGCTAATCTAACTCCCACCAGTTTTACACAATCTCTAAATTGAATTGGCAGGTCAAAATAATAATATATTGTAGTGCTATAACCTTTTCAGCGGGAGCAATTTTGAAAGCTATTAGCTAAGGTTATTAGCTTTAACAAGAGATATCATTTTTAATTAGTTTAGAGAATGTGTATAATTGTGTAACTCTCATTCATAACTCATTAATTACTTATTAAAGTTTTCATATTTTCTAAAACTTGTGCTTTTTAAAAGTAAGCTTGTACTTATTTTAAATTAATGTTTTTTTATGTCCCCTATTTATTATCCTCCGACTTGGTGATCGGGAGACCTTGCATAGTTGGCAATTGGCATGGCTTGCTATTTTCTACTTTTTTTTGTCTAGCTCTGTTTAGACGAGATCAAAAGCCGTTTGTTTCAAAAGTCCACTTTTATTTTAGTCCAGCAGCACCCGTCGGCCCCGCGAGCCTCCGCCCTGTACAGCCCGCCCCCGGGCTACCCCGGTGTTGCTCCCATGGGGGGCGGCGGCGCCGGCGTGTGGGTGGACGCTACATCCGGCCAGGTGCCCCCAGGGGCTGTGGTCGGAGGCCAAGATTGCTCTGGAGAGCCCATCTACGTAACCAGAGCACGTCACGAGGGAGCTTTGATTCCCGGCAAGCTTTGCTCGTCCCACGGGTGCGCATATGTGCCTTGGGGAGGCAAGGAAAACGCGAAGAATGAATACCAGGTTCGTCTTCCATAGCTTCTATAGCAGCAAGTAAATATTTGTCTGTGACTTAAAGTAGATGACGCCGCCACTTTAATCCGCGCGGATTCTTAAAATTCCGTGGGAACTCTTTGATTTCCTTTTATTATATTAATTAATATGTAATTGATTCGGGATTTATATTATTTTGATTTCTTAATTTTTTTTAAATAATATTTTGAGTTGAATTGATTTTGTTTACATTCATGTTCGGAATTCAAGTTATCTTTATGTTAATCTACACCAATATCAGTTCATTTATGTAACTTTATAATACAGGCATTTAGTTTAATTGACGTAGATGAGATGACGAATAGTTGCATCATGTGAATAAAAGTAAACTAAGTGTTTGTTGGCATACGGTGGGCGGCATTATCGCAATAAGCAATAAAGTATCATATTATTCTGTTACCACGAGCCATGCGTCATGAGCCTATCTAGCTTTTTACTTTACTGGTTTCAAATTTGCAGGTGTTGATCGGCGGTCCTAACAACTGGGTGCCCACGAACGGTTCAAACATTCCCCCTGGCGCATTCCCCGGCGGCGAATCCGAGGACGGCGAGCCTCTGTTCATCGGCAGAGTGCGTCACGAAGGCAGCCTCACGACCGGCAAGGTGCAGCAGTCGCACGGCGTGTGCTACATCTCCTTCGGCGGTCAAGAGCTCGGTTTCCCCGACTACGAGGTCCTTGTCGCCTAAACGTCCAACAGATATAAGTAAACTGCGTCAATCCAATACGAGCCTATAAACTGAGCACCAAAGTCAATTAATGTTAACGCTTAGGCATCTCACACGGGGCGGTCAAAATAAAACCGTTGCAATCAATCGCTTCAAAAGTTTATCACATCGAACTGACAAAAGGCCAGAGTGACGCCTGAAAGGTCGATCAATCGTTCTTGTGCCTACAAATGGCAGCTTCTAACTTATTTCAGCGACGCAATCCGAAAATGAGAAAATCTCGTGTGGGATCAGGCTTACAGAATTCTGGACGTCTTATGTCGCGTCCGGCAGCTGGCTTCAGTGAAGCCATATATTAAAGTGCCTTTAAAACAACTTGAGATAAAATATGCTGTTGGGTAAAAAGAGCTCGTGCGAACAGAGTAGGGATTTGGCTTCCAATTTCTTCCAGTGCGCGATGACTAATAAACCGTCGCGCCTCACTTCGTTCCACCAAATAGATTGATTAATCACTAACAGGGCAGAGTTCGTTTTATCTGACAAGCAGTATACTCTGGTAGCCATTTTGTTTTCTCGGTCACGCGTTCAGGTACAAAATTCAAACTTTTAACAAATTGGATTGAGACAGTCTTATGTATTTTGCTGATTAGTGATTACGCTTCTTAAAAGCGTGATCAGAGCTTGTGTCGTGAATCGTGATTGAGCTAGAAGGCTTTATTGATAGATGTATATTAATTGTTAAGTAAATACCTATCTATCGTGGTTAATAAATTCACATTGTGCCTGGTAATTTCATTTTTAATGCACTGCATAATGCTCTCGTAGTAATGTTACATAATGATTACTTATATTGTAACAACCATGTTATATTTTTATTAAATTATTTTTAAAGGCAGAAGTACTGGTTTTTTATTTAGTACCTAACTACCTACAACGTCTGCTTTAAGCGTTACACGTTTGAGCTGAGGCACGCAGAGTCTTTTATTGACAATTAGCTTCTTCAGCAACTTGCATAATCTTTCATACTTAGCTTAGCGTGCTTAGTAATAGTATATAGTATTACAATGTATCACCTACTGTGTGATAGGGGTGGATCTAGGGGATCTAGGGGGAAAAGTTGTGAAGACCGTTATAGGCCTATACCACTGATCTCTATAGTTAATCTACGATTAACACTGCATTTGCTGAATCTTTACAATAAAATTATTAATGACAGCATATTAATGGATCAATTTTATTTGAAGCGCCATATTTGACATGCGAGTGTCTCTGGAACTAATAATATTGTAAATGGCGCACCGACCACTATATTATTTAAAATAGCGTTAAGTAGGTCCAAAATTCAAGTCCAGTGTTAATCATACATTAAAAATAGTGGTCAGTGGCCTACCAAAGATAATACTCTCTTTACTTTACTCTTTGGTAGAAAACCACAGACATTCTACCCTAAGTTGTAGTATGTGTTAGGACCACTAGGACTGTTGATATTTTTTAAAATATCGGATTTTCGATATTTCGATATTTTTAAATATATCAACATCGGAGTTTTATATAGGTATCGAAAAAAAAATCGATATTTCAATATATCGATATTTTTAAAAATGTTACGTACGTAGAACGTAAAAGTTCAGAAACTAGCATACCAGTTACTAGCATGTAGATATTATATTACGCACCACTTACGCACTTAAAGTATGTAATCCATATCATAGATTATATGTAGTAATTTTTAAACCACAGAGTATATCTTTAGTCTTTACAAAATTACAAACAAAATTGAACCACCAATTGGAAGAAGGGAATAAATCCAAAAACTAGGAATGGAGATAATCGAAAAAAACTGTTTAACTTTTAATTATCGGCACATAGCCTCTTATGATGTATGAACGAAATGAAGATAATGTTAATTATGATTATTTACACATAAATTAGAACGACATATGTTAATATTAACTAAGATATACACATATAAAGTTCTTGGATTTATTTCCTTCTTCCAATTGATTCAGTACTGGCATGAAAAAGCCAAAATAATGAGAAAATATATTTATTTATTCGAAATACTGAAGGTACTAAGTGACGTTCTTCTATTCTTCATCGATTTCAGCAGTTTCGAATGTTGTAGTAGGCAAAGCCTTAATATCATAATTTTTTTAAAATTTGTCAAGAATGTATTGAGTTATTTTATGTATGTCATTCATTTTTGTCTCATTTATTGGTATTTTAAAAGCATATATGCCTTAGTTAATGATTGTGCTGGGTTCTCAGATACTTTCTGAAGCATAAAACTCATAAAAAGCTCTTTACCTAAGCCATCTATAAACTTAGAACATGTCAAGTAAACTTTTTGACTTGAGCTGTACTCAAAACTTCTGTATTGTGAGATATTGAGTGCGATTATCTTATCTAAAGACTTTTGCATTTCTTTTTTGTATTGATGAGTATTTTTAACACCTCTTCTTTTCTTTTTTGGAGTTTCATCTTGAACCTCCTCATCAAACGAATAGGTGCAGCTATCACTAGTCGTATTTAAGAAAATACGCAATAATTAACTTATTAATCTCTAAATTGCACGTATATCTCAAATATAACTTAAGACAAAGGTGGCATTAATTGTAAATTATGTTTGTATTTATTTTTATTTGAATTAAGCAGGCATATCACTAGTTAACACTATGGACATAAGTGTATCAGTTGGAAGAAGGGAATAAAAGCCGGGATTTATTTCTTTCTTCCAACTAACAGTTTCTTTGAGTGCACAAAACTGCATGAAATAAGAGAGATTTATCTCTACTTTTCAACTCGCAGAGTAGGGCTATGTTTTAGGTACACAAAAATGGGCATAAGTCGATTTGGCAAAAAATGGCCTTTATTCCCTTCTTCCAATTGGTGGTTCAATTACTGTAATCAATAATCATAAATATCGATATTTTATCAACAACTCTAGTTTGTGTCTGCGGAGAAAACTAAAACCATAGACCATACTCCATAGTAGGTATTTATAGCTGTGATTTATAGTAATCTGTGATTAAAACTATTATCACTATTATTTATTATAAAAAACTTATTAATTCTGTTTTTACTTACTGTGTATAATTATTAATTATAAGTGATCCTTATTCAGATTAAGCTGCCAAAAAAAAAATAGGTACACTGTGCTCCATCTATGCTCCGAAAGAACTTTTAATTAAGTGATTTTGTCTTTTGACAATGGGTGATCTCATTGGTTAGTAACTAAAACTTTTCGCCGATTGTTCTTCAGTTATTTAATTTAGATTAAGCAAAGCCATGCATATTATGTTTCAGAATTCACAACTTGGCCTCAGCACCAGCATATCTTTTATAAAATAACTAGTGGTGCTGTAGCATTCTCTGTTAAAGGTCACAGACATGCAGCAGTAGGTCTAGCTAAGAGGCCAGGCGAAAAATGTGATTACTGGGTAAGTTTACGATATTAATGCTCAACTAAATCAAGCTTTAGCTTTTCAATTTTAGGATGAGTGCCTACTATAATATAGTTTTATAGTATAATTTACCGAATCTGAAATCATCACTCAATTTGATGATGAGTCACAATATTTACTACTATAATTTTATCTAAGTACTATAGTAGGTATAAACGGAAGTAAAGCTATCCTTATTAAATATTTTTAACAATGTTAGAAGAACAATTTTATTATTTCGTGTCTTAATTATTAATTTTGTGTGCTCTATTAATATGACTAGAGCATTCAAAAATCAAAATGTCTTGTTTGAGAGTTAGATTGCCTCACCATCAGGGTGGGCTTCATTTTAAATCAATGCAATCAAATCAGGAGAACCAGACTTAACAACAATGAGCAGGGCATAAAGTTCAAAGAACTTGTAAATATTATTGAGGTCATAAGGTACTCAAATAGCTAACTTATACATATGCAGTGTAAGCAGGGTATGCAGTGTTTTTGGTATACTATAACTAGGTTTTAACTTCATCGAATTAGATTTTTAAAATCCCTTGAGAACCCTTTGTTTTTCCATGATAAGAAGTAGGTTATGTTACTCTCCAGGTCCTCAACTATATCTATGCAAAAAATTACATCAATCTATTACTGCACGATTGAAGGACAAGCAAACCAACGACAAGAAACACTTTCATTTACTTCAAAACTTTTCTATTGTTGCAGATTATATTGGGACATAATCAGTGTTGGGTGGAAATAGATGGAGTACGCACTAGCAAATTTAAAGATGTCCCTAATATTTTGTCTAGACATGTCTTTTCCAAGTTCTGGATTTCTTGGCATAGTGCTCGGTTGCAATTAGGTTACACCAGAGATGGAATTCCACTTATAGCTAAGAAAATACCTGTTAAAGATATACAGTTTGTTACATTCTCTGTCTATGCTGACAGAGGTACCCTGGAGTGGAAACTATATTGTAAGTTATTCAGACACATTAATAAAATACAAAGGTAAAATAATTTCAATGTAAAAATTCTTTTTACAAAACCAACTTCAAACACCACAACAAAGTACCTATATCAATTGTGCCTATAAAATTTGAAGAGTTCCCTCCATTTTTCAAGGAACCCACCATCAGATCCTGACCTGATGACAAAGGGACCACCTGTAAAGTATACTCTTTCAAACAAAAAAAAATTCCAAATCAGTCCAGACTTCTTTGAGTAATGGGGGAACTTACATATAAAATTTAAAAAAAAAGATTCCGAAGAACCGACCTCCCAAGGAGACCTTGCCACTAGGCTATCATTAGGTAAAAAAAAAATGTGCTTGGTTACAGTGCCACCAAAAATAGAAAAACCACTTATAAAGAAGGTGAGAGGTGGTGAAATGAAGTGGGTGGATGCAGAGGATCGACTTCCTGATGGCGCTTTGATTGGAGGATACGAAAAAGAAATCCTGTATATAATTAAGGCTCCACATCGGGGATCACTTACCCCTGGAAAATTTGTACCGTCTCAAGGGGCAGGATTTATTCCATGGGGTGGTGAAATGCACGAGAAAAATAAATTTGAGGTAAGAACTTATAATAATAATTTATAATAAACATTTATTCAGCCAGCATAACACATTACATTTTAGTAATAAAAAAACAAGTCTAATAATAAAAAATAATAATTGCAACAGAGCTATGGATAGACGTGATTCTTTTCATGGGTATAGTTGAGGACTTGTTGGTACTTACATCAGTTTTATCCCGTAAAATAAGATTTCCCATAGGGGTTACGTATAAATAAACCACACGAACGAAATCGCTTGGGGTATACTTGAGGACCTGTAGAGTGACATAGGCTACTTTTTATCTGTGAAAATGAAAGAGTTCCCATGGGATTTTAGAACTAAATCCACGCGAATTCTATTCTATGTCATTAGATAGTGTTACTCTCCAGGTCCACAACTATACACATGCAATAAATCACGTTGATCTGTAGCTCTGTTGCAGCATGTTTGATTGAGAAACAAGAATTTTTTTTTTTTTTATTCGATGACAAGATAGCCCTTGACTGCGATCTCACCTGATGGTAAGTGACGATACAGTCTAAGATGGTAGCGGGCTAACTTGGAAGGGGTATAGCAGTGTAAATACAACCCATACCCCTAATCGGTTTCTACACGCCATCGTGCCGGAACGCTAAATCGCTTGGCGGCACGTCTTTAACGGTAGGGTGGTAACTAGCCACGGCCAAAGTCTCCCACCAGACAAGTATTAACAGAAATTAATTAACATTATAGAGGTGATATTAATAAGATTTTTAATTTTTTTTCAGGTTCTTTGTGGCTACAATTGTATTTGGGTGTCAACATGCAATAACAGGATTCCAGTGGGTGCAGTTGAAGGTGGTTTCGCTGAAGGCACTCACGAAACACTTTACATCGGACGTGCCATTGAAGATGGCCATCTCATACCGGGAAAAGTGCAACCGTCGCATTCTGTTTGTTACATACCTTACAATGAAAGAGAAATAGCTAAAAAGGAATTTGAAATATTGGTCAACCCTCAAATTTCCATGCACAGTCCGAACCGATATTTTGTATCTCATATGGACCAGATATTAGAGAACAGACCTGAAGCCGAGGAAGACGATGCTTATGTGAACATTATTTGGGACAATGAAGACTATGCACCCAGCTCAGAATCAGAATAAGTAAATTATGACTGGCTGAGGGCTGCTACTCCATCAGTGGATTTAGGCTTTAACGGAATCCCATGGGAACATAGGTTTCCAGAATAAAAAGTATCTTGTATGTTGATCTCCAGGGGACAAGCTATCTCAGTGCGAAATATCGTCAAGTGCCGTGAAAACGTTGAAAGATAGACAGAGCCACTTTTGGGCTCATTAATTTCATACATATATTATCATTTACAATGTATATAAAAAAATAAATTCAGTCTCAGTGTGTTTCTACAGTAACCTGTCTTCAGAGCGCAGGATAAAATAACTTACACATCTGTAATAATTTATGTTACTAGAAAAGTCCATGTTTTTTCTAGACTAATGTCAATGTCTTATTAAACTATCAAATTATAAATACACTTGTGTTTCACGATTTTATTAGCCCGAGTGCTGATTGAGAATGTCTATGGAATTAGTGTGTATGTTTTGTATATAATTTTGCTGTAGATATTATTTTATTTTCGCAATGTTTATGCTTAAGTCTAAGATTAAATATTGATTGTACATAAGTTTTATTGTATGTATTAAAATTTTAACAAAACCGTCATAATTTATTTTTGCTCTAATTTTCCGCACGGCGTTAGCCGAGGCGGCACTGCCTATTAATTATCAAGCTCATAATTGTAATAAGGCTGAACGATTGCATACTAATAAATATTTGTCCGATTTGTCTGTTTCTACAGATAGCTAATCTTCGGAATGGTTGAACCGATTTTGATGGATTTTTTTGTACCGTAGGTACAATTTATGTCACGGGGTTTTGCAATGATATTACCTATGCAGGAATTAATATGTACTTAATCTATTTTGATCACAGAAAAAAAGAATGTACTTATAATGCTTTGTTTTGTAGAAATATTAAGGGTTAATTCGTAGAAAAATAAAAGGCTTGATATTAGGGACAAAACGGCGTAACCGCTCTGGTCAAGGAATATGCTACTCTCTACAGTCTGGTCTTGATGAAAGGCACACGGATAGCTGCTTGCCTCTCGGAGACAGGCTAAGCGCCGCGTGAACGAAGACTGACATAAAGATCAGCCTGTAGGTAGATATGTCACACTATGGGTGGTTTTTTTTTAAAGAATATTAGCAAAGCTGAACTTGACTTATATTCTCCTCTCCCCTCCAAATAAGCGGAAAGCTTGTGCTAGGAGTGGGTACGACAATAGTGCTACGGGTGGGGTTCGAACCTGCGACCTTTCAGTTTTCAGTCCGCACAGCGAACTTAAAATAAATTGGTTCTAGGGACTACATAGGTTGATTACCTAGTCTACTGGCTGATTTTCTTCTTTTGATTTAATTAAAAAACTTGACATCGGAAATATTCTGTGTCATAGACTCTCTTTTATTCTTAATGTCAATCCAATTCCAAACTCGATGCAAGAGAAATTGAAAGGAAACAAGAACCTGAAATGTCTGATTTTTAATTTTCCTGTTCATATTAGGACTGTTTCGAAGCAATCCACGTTTAATTAACAAATACAATAATGGCCGATACTGGTGTCACGTCAGGGAACACTACCGACTATGCTGCGAGCGAAGCGCCACCTTCTGAACCTGGGGAAGGTAAAGTTATCATAAAAATAACATACCCACCGAATGTTAAAGCGTTGGTAAACGCTGTCATTTAGTCGCTGATCGAAGTTTGGCATACTAATCTAGATGTAGGGGAAGTCGCATCAGCGAGGCCCTTTTCTACCCTTCGTTAAAATATTAAAAACCTTTAATTTAACTAAGCAAGTACCTATATAAAAAATGTTGGTCAAAGAAAATTAGCTATTTGTTTGGTGCAGCGACCCCCGCGCCGCCGGGCGGGTTTCCCCCGTACCCGCCGTACGCGACGGAGCCTGCTCCGCCGTCAGTCGCCGACACTATCATGGCGGGCCGCGATCTGCGAGTCCAGTACAAATCCACGCCCAAGAAGTCCGTGCGAAAGCCGCCTAAACCGGCAAGGCCCAGGTATTTCATTACCTATATTAAAACTAGCTGATGCCCGTGAATTTGTCCGCGTTTAAAATCACGTGAGAACTCTTTGATTTTCCGGGATAAAAGGTAGCCTATGTCACTCTCCAGATCCTCAACTATACCCATGCGGCATGCCAACCACGGGCACGCTCAAACCAAAAAAAAAAATACTTTCGCATTTATAATATTAACTAGGTATTCTAGTGGTTAGCATCTTCGACTGCGGAATGCAGAAAGTTGGCGGTATATTAACCCCGTGCCTCAGAGAGCAAGTAAAGACTTCGGTCCTGCGTCTGGTCTAGCTCTTTGCAGTCGTGTCCCATCAGACTATGAGAGTGAAGGAATAGGGAGTGCACCTGTGTTTGCGAGATTAGTCATTTGTGTCTCCTACACAAATGACTAATCTCGGTGGAGATTGATGCTCTTCTGATGACCTTTTTCGTATCACCACGTTGTAATTGATGACGTGCTACTGTGCGACTTTAGTATTGCTCAGCGTGACAATCGCCTCTGATTGGTCCATTCTTTCGCTGTTGGCTGAAACGCATTGTTGCAGAAAGATCGCGATAAATTCAGCCAATCACCACAATTGAGACTATAGAAATGATTGATGCAGCTTTTACATAATCGGCCTGCTGGTTTATCTCTGCAGAGGCCCGAAGGCCACGGACGTGAAGTTGAGCAAGCGCGCGATGCGAGCGCACGCGCGATGCCTGCGACGCCACGGCGCGGTGCTGACCGACCGGCTGGAGCGAATGGCCAAGCCTCCGCGGCGGGCTATTATCTATCTCTGGCGAGAACGCGCGGATTGTCTACCAGCGGAGACGGTTAGCATCTGATTCTGTAACTTAGTGCCTATCAAAAAATGAAAGCCACTGAATCCATTGAAGGTCTGAAGAGAAATGTCATTTACTATTTCATAGGGAACTTTCAGTGGATAAAAAATATGTCAGTGGCTTCCATATTTTCATAGGCATTGAGTTACAGAATCAGGGCCCTGGTTTTGGACCTACTTGATTGACACCATTTTGAATTTGATTGACGCCATTTTGGCGCTGTAAGCATTAAACAGATACGAGAGACAGTCGAACTAATTAGGTAACTAGTTAATATTTAAAATTAATTACCATTTTAATGTTATAGATTGCTCGATTGCGTTCTATGTTAGACGCAGACGAACCCTTCAAACCTGACCAAGCGTACGAATACTTCGTTAACCTTCGGAAGACGAAGAAAAAGGTTGCCACGTGAGTGAACCATTTTGTACCCAATTGGAAATCATTTAAATTACTTACTAAATATCAGTATCGATTTAATTCGAACCAAGGATTCATTAGTTTCGTAATCAACGTCCACCGAATCTTTAAAAAAAGGAAAGGACAAAAAGCCAGTCTTATTACACTACGATAGGTAGGTACCTACATTATAATAAGAATGGCTTTTTTCCCTCGGATGAGGAAAAAGGGAATCGTAATGAAAAGAAAGAATATAAGTACCTAAGTATTGATAAAAAAATAGGTCTGCTTCTCTTCCGCTGTGCCGTGTGAGGCTTTTTACCAATACCTTTTACTTTTTACCTACCGACTGGGAAAGACGTGCTGCCAAGTGATTATCACTTTAAAATGTTTTTCAGCACACGTGGAGTGAACCAAATGAAAAAAGACATGTTGGCGGTATATGGTGACAAAAGGTTCGCCTGGGCGCGGAATGCCACAGTGGCGTTTGCCAGAGGCATCCAACAGCGGCTCGCGAGACCTGGAGCATACGCCTTGGCTGATGGGTAAATCCTCGAGAAATCTTTAATTTTCCCGGAAAAGCTCTCTTGTTCTTGCTAAAGTACAAAAATAATAAAGTTGGCGAGCATTTCGAAATTAGGTAGGCATTTTACATGGATACTTTTTATAGGATGTTGCGGCTATCCAACATCATCTTGGACGATATTTGTGGATATACGAACATGAGACCACCATCCAGGCGCTGCACGCATCCCAAAGCGAAGTTTATGATGGAAATGTCAGACAAAGTAAGAATTTGCTCTTCTCTTCTGGTACTAGTGAGAGGCTTTGACTGTGGGTAGTTTGATAGTTAGGGGTGATTCGTCACTAACCATCAGGCGAGATCGCAGGATATTTTATCATGAATAAAAAAACGTAGGTAGGTATCCTAGATCTATTGTGACTTCCACAATCTCATCTATGGCTAATAAAATCGAAAGCTTATGGCAAATGTAAATCAGACCAAAAATAAAATAATCTCGCTTAAATGGTCTAGATTATTAGATAATGACTAATCCTGCCATATAAATTTTAATTTTATGAATTTCATCTCTGTACTAGTTGAAAAAATAAATACATAGTAGTCTTCCATTTGAGCACACCATGATGACAAAAACAGGCAGACAAAGCGGTCAAACTTTATAATACTCGTCTTTTCCGTCGAGAGTTAAAAATAGTTTCTTATTGGTAACTTGATAATAGTATCGAGTTACCAAAAAGAAACTACCAACCTACCATAGGGTAGTTACCAAACCTTAAATTACCAATAATTTTTTGTTCAGGTAGCAGTCTGGATTGATGAAATCCTTGCAGAAAGCGACGACCGGATGCTGATGATGGACTTTGACGAGGACGACGGTAAGCTAAATTACAACAAATACTGTTTTGTGTATTTTTTTTTTGATCTTTAATAAAGGGGAACAATTGGCAGCAATTTCATCGGGCTAAATCTTCATTCAGTATCTACACAAAGATTAAAGGTAAGAAACGTTTGAAATTGTGTCAATTGTTCCACTCTGTTTAGCATGTTATTAGTCTCTTTCAAGTTTCATATGGTATTTATTGAAATCAAATTATTTCTTGAATTAAGTGGAACAATTGCTGACAAATTCAAAATCATTTGCGTAGCATCATGAGTTGATCTCAATTAGATTGGAGCAATGGTTCGCATTTTACCTATTGAAAATGGCTATCCTGATGCTAGTTTTCACTCTTAATCAAATCAAAGATCAAATTGCTCATCGCAGTCGATTTTTTGAGTTCGCGATCTTATTACGTCTTGTTTTGTTCATGATACTATTAGGTATTGTTTTGTCTTGGCTAGTTCAACATTCACTCACGGTTATAGAAGATTGAAGGTAGTATACGTTTTTCTATGGTAACCTCTGAAGAAGTGGAACAAGGCATTGCTGACGAGAATAAGCCTGAAGCAGAAGGTAGTACTTCATCAGGAACTACGTCATCGCCCGCTGGTACGCCTAACAGTACCCCTGCCGATACTCCGGCAGCCACTCCGGCAGCCACTCCTGCAACCACTCCCGCTGGAACACCCGCCAGTACACCAAAGCCTTCACAGACCACCTTACCCAAAGATTAGGTGAGTTCAGAAGCTTGGACTAAGGAGTTCCATGATCCAAACAACCACAATTGCATTGCGAATTTTGTATGCATTTATACGAGACACTGCAATGGTTGGTGTGCATTTTGTTCCATCGATATGAATAAATTCGATATCCCCGAACCGCGTTGTATCTGTGGAACTCCTATCTTTTAAGCTTTTAGAATTTGATTCGATATTTTATGAATTTTATTGAGATAATTTTTTCTCGTAATTATTCTGTTGTTTTGTTATTTTTACACGTTCTTCTTGCACACCTGTACGTTACGTCATTTTTGTTTGTAAGAACTTAATTAAAATAAATAATGTTTTACATGGTCTTTTAAACTCTCTATGATTCTTTTGTAAACTGTGTTAGTATGATATGTGATTTTTTATTGTTGCAGACGTTATAGGAGCTGATGAGTTAGGTGACAACGGCTTCACTGATGACTTTCTTAACATGATGGGCGATGTAAGTTTAAAAAATACACATAATTACTTAATGTTTGTCAGCTCTCAAAACAGTCATCTAATTCCGTTGTTAAAACTAAATAGGATGAGACATACACCGAGAAATCATCGACGAAAGCTTTTGAAACAGTTCTAGCAGAATACCAAACAAAACCCGAACTGACGGCGCCTACTTGAAACAATTATTAGAACTAAATGTTTGAAATTAACTCAGAATTTAACAATATACCTAACGAACATAGAACCTATTTAGATTAAAGACGTTAAAAAAATTGAAAAATTTATAAATGTTAATGGACTTTGTTTTTTAACCCCGTCTTTATTCCTAATGCAAATGAACACGTCTAAGGTAACGATTAATACTCACTGAACATTTTGATTGCAAAAATATAGTCCAGCAAATTTTGCATAAGCTTCCTTAGCTCACTTTAGATACTTGGCAATAAATAGAATATCATTTAGTATCTAAGTATCTCTAAAAATTCATACCTATCTGCTTTTCAATATTAGTAGGTAGGTACGTAATTAATAAAAAATATTACTTATATAAATAGCTACTTTTTCTTTCGCCTTTTTTAGCTTCTAAATTCATGTTGCTTTGTCCACTTTTTACATTTAGTACTTATTAAACAATAGTATTTTTCAAAAGCAATTTTCTGGGCTAAAAATTAAAATCATTCTTCATTTTTCAGTATTACTTTTACAGTGTTCATTTGTATTGAAGTGGATAATGAAGGATGATTTTAAAGTTTTAGTAACTACTTTTTTAGTAAGTATATATTTATTTTCCATTATCCTTCATTCTTTACTTCTGTCCTTTATCATAAATAAATCAGAAATCTGGATGAATTAGTGTTAATGATATCATGGAATTTATAAAGATGCTTCTTTTTCAGGGTGGTCAACTTAAAGGACGTGCGTATTTATTTTTTGTTATGCTTGTTTAGAAAAAAATTGCTTAACTAAATTTATTTTTACCAATTATTTCATTAATCTATTTAATAACATTATTGTTTATTTTTACAGCTAAATCGGCGTACTTAAAGTTTAGTGGTACGTTTTAAGCTATCTATCTACCTACTTATTTTTAAATACTCGCTTTAGTCATATCTTCGAGGTCTCAAAAAATGAACCTATATTTTAAATTTGTCGTATAAAAACTACGGTAGATTTCACATTTTTATTCTTGTTGTTAATAGTTTTTAATTTCTAAGCTCTCAATGTTTTTCCAGGTGAAATGTTAGAAGCTTTTATGATTTTAACCGACTCTATGTATAAAAAGGGCGAGGAACAATTGCTTTCTCATGGCAAATTCAAACAAAATTACACTGAAGCAGCCAATGAGTAAGTTTTCAGTAATATCGATAGTTTCGTAAGCCTTATGACAGTAGTAGGTACGTATTAAAAATTAAATTAAAAAGGATTGAGTGCCTAAACAACATCTAATAATGAATGGTGAATCAATGAACTCCTACGAACTTTTGATGAATGAAAAAGTGTTCAATTTCAACCGTTCAAACGAACGGTTTCATTGAGATAAGTACATATTATATAAGGAATATTCATTCTGAATGAATCACTTTAGATGTGACTTTTCCAGAAGGTATATGCTATACCTACGTATAAGTACTTGAACAGTGGCAGTGTTTAGTTGACTAACATTATCACTTTTCTTAAATCTCCCTTTAGTGAAAAATCTATAGGCGATTTCATGCATTTCTAGTTTCATTTAATCGTCTTTCTAGATTGAAACAAGCGCCAGATTTCGATGCGACAGAGTATAATGCAACATTAGCTAATCAGATCAAAAAAGATTTGGACGCTACAGCAAAACCTGATACACCACGTAATATTGCTTCTGCTATGGAAGGTAATTTTAAACTTACGAATTTCTTTGGTAAGTTAGACGGTACAATAGTACATATTTTGATTTCATTGCTAGATTATTATTGATGAAGCACATTTAATGAAAGGGCTAAACATTCAAATTCATGTTTTTTCTGTTCATCATCTTCACTGAAATTATTGACTATAGGTTAATTATTGACCATGGACCATGTAAGTCAATGTTTAAGATTTAATTAACATTAAAATTTTATTAAAATCCTTCTGTCTGTTGTTTTAGAAGTGATTGAGATCTGCTCAAATTATCTAGCACAGAATGCCGAGTACAATAGTAAGTCCTTTTCCTAAGATGACGTTATCAGTTCAAGAATAGACCTTTCCGAATATTCCCTGTACCTATTCACTAATTTTAGAGGATAAAGGACCAGCGTTTAAATTACTAGTAAAAGCGATGCATGCTAAAGGCAGTGGACCGTTGTTTACGAAAGGAAAAGTTAGCAAAACTTTCACTAGCGCAGCAACACAGTAAGATTACAATAATTTTAAGTAAAATAACAAGTTAATTTAGAAAGCCAAGATATAATTTAAGAACTTGATAAAATATTTTATAGATTAGAACAAGCTAAGGGTTTGGAAAGCGATCATGATGACCCCAATTTATCCCAAGAAATATATTCTAAACTAAAACAATTAGTTGACACACAAACTCCAGCTGAATTAAAAGCGGAAATGACTGGTAAGATAATACTGAATACTAAGTATACTAACTAATTTCTGTGTAATTTTATTTTAAATTTTAATTAATTTTACAGATACCTTAGATATGAGTTCGAAGTATTTATCGCAAGCTGCGATTGACCAGAGTAAGTATTTTTTATTCAGATGCTGCTTAAAAGTTTTACATTTTAAAGAAAATTTTATACCTAAGCTAATGTTCTTCGCAGTTGAACGCGGTCCGGCATTTGATTTGCTAATAAAGGAATTAGAAAAATACGGGGCGGATCCATTTACACCGCAGTTTTCTCCAATTGCTTCAAAATTTGCTGCTGCTTATGTGTAAGCTACAGAGTTCTATAAATCTCAATTCAAATATTTTATTAAAAATGGACGTAAACAATTGGATTTGGAATGAAATTTTGGACGGAAGATTTGGACTTTCATGAAAACGTTAAAATGAAGACAAAAGAAATAAACTAGGAAAAGTAAACTAAAACACAAACACAAAATAGGAAAAGAATTAAATAAGAATAACCATCTGTAGTATACTCAAACATTCAACGTATGTAGTAGTCAAGTATATAGTCCGTATAAACCAATGCACACTCCAGGCACACATAATGTGTGCCTGGAGTTGTGTGTTACACAACCGACGTGCTATCCGACCCGTGGTCCTAGCACGACTGACTAATGACTCTAATGGCGCCTGTATTTATAACATGTTTCCTCCAATATTCAGACTACCCTCTGTATGCTACACCATCCTCTTAAGCAAAGGAAAAATGTATATATTTTTTTAATCACAGATTAAAGTCGGCGCCTGGTTTTAGTGGAGTCACACCAGAACCGCAAACTGCACCTATTTTTGTCGAAGCATTACATCTAGCTGTCGACCCTGTTACTCCTAATTCGCTGGTTAACGATATGAATGGTTTGCTAACATTGCAATTTCAATTTAAATAAGATTTGTATATTTGATTTGAGTATTTTTTAATATGATATGTATCCATTCCATTACAGAAGTTATAAATAGATGCTCAAACTACTTATCTGCATTTGTGAGAGACAGAGGTAAAACTTGTACATTGTTTATATATTATGTTGCTTTAATAAGTGATATAGGGCCCATATATATTTAAATGCGTATGCAATTCATTTTTTAATTAAAAAGTATTTTTAAAGATAAATCTTTACAAACTCTGCTGAAGATGATGAAGAATAAATCGAGTAACGAATTATGCAAAAGGGACAACTTTAACATGAACTATGGAACCGGTGCAGCTGAGTAAGGAACTATAAAATTATCTTTCATTTTTACTAATAGTATTTATAGTAGATATTTGTGTATTATACATGATAATCTTTTTAGAATTGAAAGTGCTCCTCTTCTTGTGCCGTTTGCTCCAATCAAAGATATCGCAGACGAAGCAAAAAGTAATTTAAGTCGAGATATGCAAAATGAGACGCCACCTGCTTTGCAACTATCTATGAAAGGTTTGCGTATTATATTAAATTAATTTTATTATTTACTGAAGATAACAGTGGTAACAGGGATAACTTTGGCTTAGTTATTTTAAAGTGTGTTAATAGAAATTAAGTTTCTCAACGTATACATTTTCCATTTTCGTCATTTATATTTTTCATTTCAGCTTTAATTCAAGATGTTTCGAGATACCTATCACAACCATTTGCTTTAAGAAGTAAGTTGTTTACTCTCGAACTACAAGTATATTTTATTGTATACTATTTATAAAATTAATATTGTGCTGGTCCAAAAAATATTTCTTTGTAAACTTTACAGGTGGTATTGGTGGTAAACGTTATCCACTGAATTTCTTAGCAGCGGTTTTGAATTCATTGGGGAGTAGACCCCTTTTCAAGCACAAGGCGTATGGACAAACTTACGCGGATGCCGGTGAAGTGTAAGGAACTTCTTCGAATTAAAAATTAAAATTAGCATGGTACTCACAATGCAACGAAGACTAACAAAATTATACCGCATAGAAGTTCAATTGTCGGTATTTAATGAAATTAAATCTATATTATATATTTTATTAGATTAAAGTATGCTGGTCCCCTCGAATCTGACCCTAAGGCTGAGAATCTACAGTATGAAATTGTATCAGAAATGCAACGTGGAGTGCCCTCTAGGTTAGCTCCGACGTTAACTGGCGACTTGAAAGGTAATTTAATATACTATTTTAAAATCTTTCAACCCATCGCAATAACCCCCATGGCCAAGATCACTAATTTTTTTTTTTATTGAATTTCAGGCACGATGGATGATGCTTCTAAACACTTAGCCAAAATTGGACATGAAAAAGGTACAAAACTTCTGTAAATGTGAATGACTAGATAAGTGCTTAATGAAAAACTTTTATATTATTTTAGGTGAAGCTTTGCAGCATTTAGTAAACATAATGAAAGAAGAGGGAGATATACCTCTTGGTCAGTTACAGGGATATCAGCAAACTTACTTGGATGGCGCTAGACGGTTAATTTTTTTAAAACTTATGCATTATCAGATACAGAGCGAAGACTCGTATAAAAGCTAGCTAACTGGCTAATTTCTGAACGTAGATTTCATTTTTAATATTATGGCTGCAGGATTGAAAACGCAAAAAGTTTAGCTGCAGAAAAGGTGGATAAAGGGGCTTACGAATCTGTGCGAGGAAAACTTACCAGTCTAATCGAAAAGAAACCATCGAAAGAGCATGCAAAGCATATGGAAGGTAATGTAGTTAACGAGCATTTACTCTTTTTCATGGTGTATTATACTTATTACATAAATGTAAATGGCACCAATATTTGATTGAACTTAATATTTTTATAGGTGTTGTGGACGAAACTTCCAAATTTCTTGCTGCCCCGTTCCCAGAAAGTAAGATTTTTAATAAAATACATATTAAGCTATTTAATTTAAAAATTTGTGTTTAGAATAAAATATTACTAGAAATATTTATATAACCTTTAAACGCTTCCACAGGTAATGCAGAAAAACGTAGAGTGTTGGCGGATTTAATGGCACGTAAAGGGGATGAAATTTTAGGTCAAGAGGGTATTTATAAAATAACGTACACTGAAGGTGGAGAAGAGTTAGTATTTTTAATATGAATATGAAATTAATAATATGAAAAAAATTTGTCAAATACTCAATTGGCAAAGTAAATATTATCAATACATAAGTAACTTTACAACTTATAATTTAAGAAAAATAATTAAATTGTATATCTATTTGAACTAATTATTCCTCAGAATAATGCGAGCACCTATCGGAGTTAAGCCAGTGCAAGATGTGAAAGCAAAACAGGAAATGGTTGGGAAACTTAATGCTGTTATACCTGATAAAAAGTTACAGGATTTACTTAAAGGTAGATAAGCTTGATTAATTTTAAGAACTGGTTTGTGCGTATTTAAGGGTGCAATTAGACGATTCATTTAAAGTGAAGGGCTACAACAATGAAAGTTGTATTAAAATATTTAGACGCTTCGACGACGAAAATGAAAGAAATAATAAATTATCTTGTTCCTTTCTTACATATATTCATTGTATTGACTACTGAATTTACTTTGTTTTTTGTCGTAGACCCTGTGAATGAAGGAGCAGCTCATTTAACGGATTTAATAAAAGGAAGAGGCAAGTGCTTCTATATACTAAGTTAAACGTTTGCTCTAATTAAAATAAGAAGTGATAAATTGAACTATATTGTAATTCTAGGAGCGGCCATGCAAGTCTTACATGATGGGTTGGCCAAGGAAAAAGACAAAGACTTTTTGACTGCCGGGAAGTTTTCAAAAACTCACGCACAAGCAGCTCAAATGTAGACTATACTTCATACTTTAATTTTTATACTAAAAGTTTAATGTGTATTAAGATCTAATCATTGTTTTTTAATCTTTTTTAAAGGCTAGAAACGGCCCCACATTTTGGGGGACAGCGCGCTTCACCTACATTATTAGGCAAAGTCAGTGAACGTATCAATAACATACCAACATCTGGAGCTCCCGAATTAGCAAAACAACACCTTCCAGGTATAAACTAGTGATGGTAACAATAATTTATTATTACAAAGAACCAACGGACGACCTGTACCCATCTTTTGATGAGAATTTAAACTCGGCTTTATTTGATTTGATATAATATGATTTAAATAGCTATGATGAAACTCGCACTAAACTCTAGTTTCCTCAGGCCTATTTTGGGTTAAGTTTTCAATATACAGAATTCAGCCGTAAGTCAATGTACCTATCAAAAGCATAGTTTAAATTGTTATCTTTAGAAGACTGCGTTTCGTGTCGTAAGTGCTGGTCCTAAGTTGACTTCTCCTGCTTAGCAATTAGTTGTGGACATTGCAAATAATTAAATTACCTATGCAATTAGGTAATACCTACATTTTAAGGTGCCTATTATTTACAGCTACCTCCGAACTGACGTCAGCATACATCGCGGGAGTGGCAACAAAGGAATGTAAGTGAAAACAGAACTCTACTACATATTACATATAAATATTTCATTTAAACTTCAAGAATTCATTCACTCCAGAATTTTCATATGTAATAAGAATATACTGTAATGAAGCTTTGGCTTAGTTTCTATTTAATATTTTCCAACTTAAGATTTTGTTTATAATTTAATTAATTCTTATTTTAATTAAGGCGGTTTGGATGAAAAGGCCCTTGCGGGATTATTCGGCAGTACTATTGGAGGTGCAGGAGGAAAGGGTATAGGTGCAGGAGGAAAGGATATAGGTGCAGGAGGAAAGGATACCACAGCAGGGTAATCGTCAGTGATGTTATGGTTAAAAATGTAAAATGTTCCTTTTTTAAAGTTATTAGTAGGTAACTCGGTAACCAACGGAGCTTACATTATAAGCGATAATCTCGGTGATGTCACTTGCACTCACAACAAGCTCATTCTTTCAAGATTAGCTAGCTTAATTGCGGTAAATTGCTAATTTAATAATGGTACTTACTTGCAAATGGACAAATGTGTCACGCGAAATTAACACGTTCCCGAATATTTTGCAAATCTGTAAACAAGCGCTAGAAGTGCCGATATTTACTTAAATATCTACATAAAAAAACTTTTCAGTTCTGCATCAGCTGCAGCGCTTGGTTCCAAAAGTGCTAGTATGGTTCAACAAGGACCGTCAGGAAAGGAAGGTGGGCTTGGAGCTGCTGGTACCAGTGCAAGTGATTCGCGCTTTGGTACCAGCGGTAGAAGGAAAACACCAGAAGAAGAAGAAGCAGAGAGAAGAAGGCGAGCTCGAGAAGAAGAAGAAAGAAGACTTCGACGTGCTGGTAGCTAGCATATTTACAATAGGGCCAGTAACATAAGGCAGTTAAAGTTGTTACTGTGACAGTTAATTTGGACCACCAAAAAAGCTACTTTGGGTCGGACAAGTCATGGGCTAATTAACTTTAGTCCTTTACCTTAACTACCAATTAATAAACCCTAATTGAAGTTTTGACTGTTTTCAATACAAAAATTATCAAAACATTATTTCTCGGATAAATGTTGCTCACCGATTAGACCCATAGG
The DNA here is from genome assembly GCA_933228805.2 of Hipparchia semele. Taxonomy (NCBI): domain Eukaryota; kingdom Metazoa; phylum Arthropoda; class Insecta; order Lepidoptera; family Nymphalidae; genus Hipparchia; species Hipparchia semele. The sequence goes on along the minus strand of OW121710.1, from coordinate 12,648,837 downwards.
TTTCTACTTTGCTTGTTTTTTGGTGGGCAAATTTAACTTGACACCTGATATGCAACTGGCTAATAATAATCTAAAATTTTACCGAAGATTTATCAAATTTTTATTATTTTCCAGGTGCTCAAGGTATGTTATTACTGAAAGATTGTTTGTGATGAGAATATTATGCAACAGTTAGTAACAGATTGCGTATAAATAGATTTCGATCCTGAGCGCGAAGAAGCGATGCAGATTCTGCACAAACAATTGCGTGCGCGAGGCGGCGAAGTATTTTATAAGCAACCGCAAACGGAATTGACCCACACGATGGCCTCTGAATGGTACCTATTTAAATATGTACAGTATTTTCCCATTTTAACTGATAATAATGTTCTGAGTCCATATTGTATATTACCTATACAATATCACCAAAAAACGTTATCAATTGGTACTACCCTTTTTCGATTACCGGACCAGTTATTACACAATCAATTACAATGTTGTGTAATAATGAATTAAATTGAAGTGCCTGTCCGTGATTTCGATGTGATATGATAACTACTTCTTGAGACAATATGAAAATTTGGACACTAGATCAACCCCAACAGATGTTTTAAAAATTTATGTGATCTGGGCTACTTGGTAATATTTTTTGTTTACATTTGTTATTAATTAATCGTCTTTCATTAAATGCAGCACATTCAGTTTAGATGGACCATCTTATACTGCCCTAGTCTAACTCAAAAGTAATATTGCAGGCTTTCAATGAAACCTCCCATGAAAGTAGACAAGAGTGTCAAAGAATCTGGAGATACCGCACGTCTTCATAAGAAGTTCGAAAGGAAACTTAGTGCACTTGTTAACAAAGTAACTCCTCCTCACATGATCGATACAATGCAGGGTAAGTACTTAATTTCGTAAGTATACCTATTGATTTGTTTGAAAGTTTTGGATAAAAAAATTTAAAAATTTAAATTTGCAGATGTCATTATCGAGTCTTCAAGGATTCTCTCGGAATATTTTGTATCCAAAAGTGAGCCCATCTCATTTTAAATTTTCCTGTATTTAGAGTGTTTATTTGGTTTTGTGAGTATTTCTTGATAAACTACCCAATAAATGTCTCGCCGAACCCCAAAATCGAACTTAGACCTTCCACAATAAAAGAAAAAGAAAAAACAAAAAAGGAAAGGAAAAGAAGTAAAGAAGACCAGGAAAGCTACTCCTACTAATCTGACTAAACTAGCTAGTACACTTACAAAGAAACTTGAATGTACATAACATTTTATTTGTAGACTATAAGGAGCTTGTTCGAGTAGCTCTGATATCTGAAATGCAGAAGCGGGGCAATGAGATTCTAATAGAAGTGGATGGGGCTGTGGAGACGTATTTCTTTGCAGCTCAAAGGTATCAACCGAATTAAGCAAAAAATTTTAAAAGATAAGTTAAAAAGAATCCACTTAATGCTGATTCTTTTTTGTTTGGCATTGCGAAACAAATCGCCTAAATGTAGTCATGCAGTATATTTTAAAAAGGAGCTCCTAAAAGCTTTTCTTTTGTTACCACACATGATAAGTTTTAAAAAACCGTATAAATAATGATCAGGTCATAAAATGTTCAAAACGTGCCGACAATATGAACACCAACATTTTGTTAAAACCGTCCTCCTCACATTTTTCAAACGAAACTCCTCTTGCGAACTGCGCTCCAATGCATTGCATTGTGAATAGTACGTTAAGTGTGTCTTACATGATACGATCCCCCTTTTACGCCACTTTTAAACTGAGTTTGATTTCTGCCAGAACTGCTTTATAAATAACCTTTATTGAAATAGGCTAAAGTTGACCAACTCACTGGAAGTAGCGGAACCGTGCTCTCAAGTGGCATACAGCCTCACAAAGAAGCTAGAAGACATGATACGGTGCCGATCCATGGCTCGAAAACTGACCGCAGCTATGAAAGTTAAGTATTGATTGACTATTATTAAAATCTATTCAAAATGCGAAAGCCTAATTACGAAGTTACGGGTAAAAGCTAGATAGTTTATAGAATTAATTCACTATTGATTATCATATGGAAATAGTTTATAAGTATTGGTTTTTAATTTGCTTGATCCAAACTGATTTTTTCTTTCAACTACAGATCACATCAAAGACGCAGCAGATTATTTGTCGGCATATGTTACAAAAGCAGGTACTTAGTTATGATTTTTATCGGTGTTTTAACCTCATGTTAAAATATTTAATAGTTGCCGTATTAGAAACGAAATGTTACCCTAATGAGATGGAAAATGATCTAGAGCTTAATCAGAACCGTTCAAAATTTACCTACTGTTAGTTGTGTTGTAAAAATATCTGTCACTTATATAGAAAAGTCAAATTATGGCGCTTACCCAAAAATTAATTTCTAAATGTTCCTTTAGCGTAATACCAAGTAACATAATACATATTAAGGAACTTAACTCAAGGATCAGGAACAAATAAAATATATGTTCTAAGCGTTCCATTCCATTCCAGATGCAAAAATTGAAGCATATGTTACGTTACTCAATGAAATGGAAGCAGCAGGTGACACTCTCCTCATAGAAGGCGACATACCAAAATCCTATAAGGATTCCGCAGCATAGTAAGTTTAAGATTTATTGCAGCAGTCGTGTACATGTACTTTGACATTATAGGTCATATAGGGTACATTGATATATTCATCAATAGCTTCATTGTGATCAAAATGCTCTCATGTACTGTGTAACTCTGTAGGACCTTTAGGTATATATTTATAAGTTAAGTTCGTGGCCTGCGTCATTGTCGACGTCTTTCTGTATTTTACATCACGCAATATTTTGTGATGTACAGTCGCGGACAGAAAATGTTTACCACCTTAAGATTCATAATTGCATGCACACATCTGTGTCAGAAGGTCGATATGTGATTTGATTAGCCATAGATCATAGACTTTTTAACATGTAGCGGTGCTTAGACAGTCCTTTAGCGGTCTCTTTAGTAGGTGACTGCTAAATAGTTTAGATGTAGAAAACCTTTTTTGGAACAAAAAATCCTTACTAATGTTATAAAATAATGTAAGTGTTTGTTTGTTCGTTGTTGGTTTGTCCTTCCATCACACAGCTACGGAGCAATAGATCCACATGATTTTTTGCATGGATATAGTTGAGGATTTGGATAGCGACATCTATTCCGGAAAAATAGAGGGTTCCCATGGAAATTTTAGAATCCTAACTTCACGCGGACGAAGTCACGGGCAAAAGCGAGTAATTTTAATAAATAGATATCATCTCATATAGACACGAGCACAGGACACGAGTTACCAAAATGAGAAAACTGAAGTAATAAGCTAATGAAATTTCAAAGAATCTTTATTTCTTAATTTTATTATTGAGAAACTAAACAATATTAGTATAAATAAATAATTAGCTTATATTCGCTGCTATGCCAACACGTAGACTCTCTCGCATAAACGCGACAAGGCGATAAGTCAGTTCATATCATCACATACCCCAATGCAATGTGATATAAGACTTTGAGGATTTCTTTGATTCTGACAGTCCCACCTTTGAATCGATAAGCCCCATAAATTTTCAGTTTCAAATCAGCAGATCGAGCGGGCTATTGAACGAGATGACTGCCACGGTGCAGATTGAACCATGGAATAGTAGCTCAGCGCATTATCTTGAACTTAGGTTGTCGGAATTTTGCTGCGGAACATCAGTGTAAAATGCTGCAGAAACACCACGCATCACCGTAGCTCATCCACCTTCTTTTGATTGTTTTTACTGTGGATGCTATCAGCATCATTATGATTCAATGCACAATATGAACTTCACCATTAGAATTATGATTATAGATTGTCCAATTCTTTATTTTCTTTTTGGCAGATCAAGAAATTTTGACTTTAGTGACGCCTTCACACGTTACCGATTCGATTTGAAGTAATAATCGATTTTATTTAAGAAGAACTTTCAATCGATTTAATGAAATACTTTTTAATTTTGATTTAACGTACTTATATTTTATTATATATTTTTAATCACTTAGATAAATTAATTTGACATATGTTTGCGGTACAGACAAACAGAAAAAAATAATAAGTTGATTTGGGTTCTTTATCGATAATAATAATAATTAAGGTTTTCTTTCAAAATATGTTTAACTAGCGACCTGCCCCGACTTCGTCTGGGTTGAAATATTAAATATTTGTTTTTACGGGGCTGCGATCGCACAGAGCTTCTTATAGGAAACGATTGTTAATAAGATCACCACAGGAACCACAGGAATCTTCCGCGCCGATACCTGCCACCGTGCCCCGCCGCACCGGCTGGCACCATTTTATTATTTTATCACGCGGAAATATTCATTTTCTGATAACTCCGATATTAATTTAAATTGTATAGTGTATATAAATCAGATCAAGTTATTTATACCTTTGCCTTAATCGTTACCTAAATAAATGATTTCTCAAGCAAGGCAGTTTAAATACCTGTAAATTACTTTTTAGTTTATTAAAATCGGACATTCCATTCGAAACATATTACGAGTTTAATAAAATTGCTCAGTGAAATGTTTTTAAAAATTACGCGTTGATGTCAGTTGTCCTGCATTTACTGTACGTTTATGCCAAAATGTTTAAAAAATAAATGTCCAGCCGTGCGAAGCCAGGACGAGCCGCTAGTATTTAATAATTTTACTTGTTTCATTTGTATACCCAATTACGTAGCTAGTTTGTTAAATAAATAAGTAGGTAGGTATGTGATTTTCCAAGTATATTTGCTCATAACTCTTGATTTAAACTTGGTTTAGACGTTATTAACCACGCGTTTTGAAGTTAACTCACTTCACTAACGCGTGCATAGTTACATTTTAAGGCAGCCGTCAAAAAATAAATAAATGAAAAGAAAAATTTCTTTACTCTTGGTTTGAACTTAAATTCCAAGATTTCAACTTAATTCCTTGCAAATATTCAATATTGGAGTCATAGTTACTATTTTTATTTCCTTTTTTTATTAAATTTACAGAAACAATACTTACACAAAGTCAAATTATTTTTATCATAATCGTGAATGATTTATCGTCTTTCAAGAACTGTGTTATACTCTGTGGTTGTTTGTTATGCACAGGGCACTTCACTAAACGTCAATAAAGTACGACATTATTTTAGTACATTATTCCGAAAACAAAAAAGCGGTAATTTATAGGCGTAGGGTATTTGGCAGATGCCAAAAAGAAAATAAAGGCTTGGACAACGTATAAGCTTCCATTTTGTATTTATTTTGTATATATTAAATTTCAAATAACAAATCTAATATTTTTGATAATTAATTGTCACTTTTACAAGTGCAATGATCTAATGTGTCAAACTTGAATTTAGGAAATGAGTTTTATTACTAATATTTATATAGAAAAGTCATTAATACTTTTTTTGATAAAACGATGCATGAAATTTTTATAACGTAACAAATGCCTTGATATAGCATTATAGACCTTACTGAACGCAGGGTTACGAAGAATCTAATTTGAAAAGTGGTAAACATATTTAGTACCGACCGTACAATGTGTTTTAATTTTTTAACGTTCTTCATTTTAGTCTTCGACAACTGACTTCATTTCAAGATGAGATAGGACAATCAAATTCTACTTTGCAATCAGCAACTGAAAGCAAGTTAAAGAGTCTCATGGCGACCGTTGCTCCAAGAGGATATAGTGAATCTGTTATGAGTGGTAGGTACAATGCCGTATTAAAAAATATCACTCCTGATGGTAAGTGAAGATGCATCTTCACTGCACTTAGGCTGCAGCCTAAGGTGGAACGCGCTTGCCTAGAAAATGCCTATTCACTCTTGACAATTATTTTAGACTATCGACAAAATTATAAAAAGTGTATTAAATGTTTGACTAGTTGACTATTTCATTCAAGCTCCCGTATTATGCGTGCGTTTCGACGTTTGATAGAGTTTGATTATTATTTGGCAACGTCTCTATTGGTCGCCTCATTATTTGTTTTAGGTGTCATAAGTGAATCGACTAAGCTGCTAGTATCTTATATTGTACTACAAGGTAAACTATTGATTTTATTATCAGTATTACAATTAAAATATGCGTGTATATGTTGTATTTTTTTAATTTGCAAATAATTAAGTAAACATTATAATTTATTGGAGGATGTAGATGATATAAAATAACTTTTTGTAGGTATAAAAACCGAGGCCCTTAAAATACTAATAGAACACATGGATGAACGTGGACATAACGTTTTATTACGTCACGGTACACTTCGGAAAACTTATTCAGACGGTGCTGACATGTAAGTAGAAGGTAAAGATATATAAAAACGTTAAGAAATGCCTAAATTAATAAATTGTAATTTTGTTAATTTTTAGATTGCGCCCAAAGAATGCTGATCAGTTAGGTGTGCTAAGCGCTGATCCGGTGGTGGCAAGAAAAATACAAATTAAACTGCGGAATTTGATGTATTCTTGTACGCCTGATAAATATCTAACGCTTATGGATGGTAAGAAATTTCAACTTCAAACTTTAACCTGCCTAATCTGATTAACCATAGTCATTTTCATTTCGCTTTACTTACAGATGTTATCGAGGATGCTACATTATACCTTGCTGTACACTTCTTACAACCACGTAATAAAGTTTTCATGAGATAATGCGATTTATATATTATCAATAACGACACCAACCTTACTGCTCATTTTTTTTTATTTTTAGGAGTCATTCAAGTTTGCAAGTGCATGAAAAATGTATTCGTGCAATGTGAGCTCTGGTGTGATGAAATTTTAAGGCGTGTGGCTCGGCCGTGCTGCACGTGTTCAAGACACGTGTCTGCACAGGCTTTGGCCGATCTCGCTCCCGGCCAGCAAATAGTCGTGAGTCCCAGTTGCTCTCGAGCCTATGCCTCAGGCATCGAGATAACTCTAAAGCCCTGTCCATCCAGACCCAGTAAATATTCAAACCAAAGTGGAAGGCAGCCATGCCCAGCAAAACATCCAACTGAGGGCTGCAAAGGCAGTACAACACCTTCGTATCTGTTATATTCTAGCGCATACCACAATCGCTATCCTTATACTACCAGTCCAGAGAGACTGCAATCTACTTCAGATTCCGAACAAGTACAATCAACGTTTTCTCCAAACACTTTTTGCTCGTTACCATTATTTTCGGATTCAGTGAAGCATGCTCCTAGTTCTTCCGAAAATGTAAATATTTTGGATAGACGTGAACCGTTAACTTTACCAGAAGAACAAAAACAAGAAACTGATAACTCATCCCCTGAATCATTTCACACACCTCCAAGCACGACTTCGGATTCTCTTCATACTGCTAAGGTATTCTGGCAAACACCAACTACAATGTTTGCTAAAGTGAATACTCAAGTTGAAAGACCAACAGAACCATCGACATACAGTAGACCTATTGACTCCGTGGCATTGCCTAGAAGAATGGCTGCAGTGAAACGCGGATATACTGCCCGTGAGTATATTACAGTATCTTTTATTTATAATTTTATTATTTACAGTAAGTAATAATTGATACTACAGAATGTTCAACGATTTGACGTTGACAGGTGCACCAATCGTAACGACAGACCAAATGGCAGACTGGCATGCAATGATGGTTAGTTTGATGTGGAATGTTCAAGCCTGGCGTGCATGGATACAGGATAATATAAATCGACCAGTAAGAATTAGGTGCCACTGCGAGAACAATGCACCAGGTAAAGTAAATGCGAAATACGAATTGCCTACTTGAATTAGCCACTTGTTATTTAACTGCGACTTAAAAAATGTAATTCTAGGGGAACTGGAATCTTGGACAACTTTCCACAGAAGAGTGTCAACGGAAGCTCTTCAATGGAGACAATACAATAACTTTAGTCGCCAATTGACTCTGCGCTTAGCTTTGAGATATAGAGATAAGAAAGTAAGTAGGATTTCTTTCTGCTTGATTGTAGCTCATCGTTCATTGGTGATATTGGAAATGTTTCTCTTTTATGCCTATCTAGATAGTGTCACCAACACGTGCTACGGTTAAAACGGAAATTTATCTGGAGTGTCAGAATGAAATGTTGGAGATTATCGACATGTTCAATCGATGGACGCGATGGTTGACCGTGGTCGTAAGTACCTAATCTATTTGTAAACTATATTAGAAGCTCTATATATTTATTAATAGAGAAATTATCCGTGCAGGTAAAGGAAACTGATTCTATACCACAACGAACAGATTCCCAAATGCCAACATGTGAATTGTAAGTAAGATATTTATTGTATAAACCTAGCTGAAATAAGACTACAGTAAAATAATTATTATTATCTCATTATGTTAAACATAGGCGATGGAATTATTTTAAAAAGAAAGTGGAAGAGTATTTGGACGATTGGAACAAGTACAACACTCATTTGAGCGTGTGTTGGGAGCAAAAGTACAGGGCACTTATATCAGGTAAGTTCGAGCTCTTTAACACAGTCATCCGTCAACTCGTCTGCTTTAGATTTATGAACCTTTGTGGCACCTTTATAACACTATTCATCATGTTGTTCCATTTTCGACATTTGCAGCAATTCGTCGCCGAGCAAATTCTGTTCAGTTCAGACTGTGTGAGTGTCGATGAGACTTTTACAAAGAGACAGACCTTTAAATATAACAGAATAGAAAAGTTTTTTGATCCAAATAGTGCTTATAATCGCCAACTGAATCTACCACTGGTTCGGAATGTCGTTCCAACCGAGGAGAATCAGCAATAAACTTGGCTTTTGATATTTCTAGATTGGATACCAGCGGCGTCGTGGGGCCAGCCGGGGCCGGTGTGGGTGGTGAGCGCGTGTGGGGCGGTGCCCAGCGGGGCCGTGGCTGCCGGGGTGTATGAAGGCGAGGTGACGTGGGTCGCCAGAACCACGCACAGGTACATTTTCAAATTCAAATTCAAAATCCATTTATTTCATATAGGCCAACTTGTAGCTCTTATGACAGGTCATAAATCTACCACCGGTTCGGAATGCAGATTCTGCTGAGAAAAGCCGGTAAGAAACTCAGCAGTTGCTCTTTTCAAAAAAATTTTTTACAATAGATAACAAAACTATGCTATGTATACACAGTGCTTCCACAATGAAGCTTCAAAAATGCATACGCAGGTACACACAATCCCACGCATGTCAAAATGGGCGGACAAAGCAGACCCATTCTCGTTGGTGGCACCCGTTCACGAGCATGACGCATGATCCAACCGTTGCTTCGTTGCACCGATATTTGATCATCAGTAAATCCCTTTTGTAACCCATTTAATATTCGAGGTAGGTATCACAAATAAAGTTCTGCAGGGGAACCAAAACCGAAAGTAAAAGAAAGGTTATCGTCGACTGTGCATACGAATTCTGAATTTCTTTGGCCACGTCTCTTATCCATCTTTTCCGCTGAGTTTCACTAAAATTTTAATACATTTCTTGCGCAGATGCAATATTCTACCTGCAGCCCTTCATCCATCAAAACACTGCTGCATACTGTATAGTGACGGAGCAGTGCATCACTACACAAAATATCAAGTAATACTTAAATCACTTATTTAGTTTAGGCCTCTTCTATAGAACTTAAGCACCGATTAGGAAAACAGAATTATATAAGAAGTTACCGGCAGGAACAAAATGAATGTCCCAGGTCAAGGACTCTATACCTACGTCATTTTTTTCTATTTTGGAAAAATTGACTTCAGTTCAAGAAGTCAAGTAAATTTTTTCTGTTAATGAATAATTAACTTAAATTGATCAAAAGATTACGTTATTTTTAAAATTTAAATTAAAAAGTTTGCTAAGAAATGAATAAATTAGAAGTCGAAAAAAATACGGTAAGGGTAGGTACTTTTCAAAAGACAGAAAAGGTGTACACAAGCGAACAGTCATTTAGGTGCACGCGTGCGACGAAGATAGCCATATACATGTTCCCACTACGCTCCCTTTCTAATTCCAAAGAAATGATCAAAATCAAAACATCCCGAAGCATTAGTTCTTTTTGATTGACGATTCAAAAGAAAGCACTTTGATAAAGTTTATTCGAATACAAAACTTTTCTATTCTATTCTATCCATGATCAGGTGATGTGCAACGCGGAAGTGTCATGGGTGGCGTGCCGCGCGGCCGCGCTGGCCGGGTTGGACGGCGCGGGCACTGTGGGCGACATGGGCGAGATGGGCGCGCGAGCGGTGCGGGTCGCCCATGGCGTGCACGTGGGCCGCGTGCACTACCGTGGCTCGCACCTCGTGGGCGCCGTGCACGCGCCCACGTATCGCTGCCATGTCGTCATATTCGGCCGACCGTTCGCCTTCAACTGTTTCGAATTACTTGTCCTTTCGCAAGACGATGGCTAGTACGCGTTTCGTTTTTACAAAATTATGGTTTATGGAAATTTGAAAGTTTTTGTTTTCAACTACCATGTTTTAGATCGGATTGAAATTCATATCGGTAGTAGTGATTTAAGATTACAGATTGTAGAATCTGTGTCATCTTTAACAAGGTCAAAATTCAAGCGATCTGAATAGGTAGAAATTGTTTTACATCGAACAAATATGTATATCTGCAAGTGCAGAAATGAAGTCTCTTGGCAAAGTTGAAATTAATAATACGAGGATTCTTGTACCGTGTATTTGAAGATTTTGGCAGAAATGCTGTAAATTCGTTGTGAAGTCAACCTAACTCCACAACAATATCTTTGAGGTATATTATCAGTCATAAGAAATATCAAATAACGAAATAACTTCGTTTATAACAGTTTACTTAATTGAAACGTTTCGACAAATATACCTATAGGTAAAGTAAGTGTAGCTGGGTACCTAATTGTTCTTATGTTTGACTTTAGAATGTTTTTCAATTGTATTGAGTGGCATTTTTATGAGTTTTGTTTGGAAATTTAAATAAATAATTTATTTTTAAATCTATTTTATTTCATTATAAATTACAATAGAAATCTCTCTTAGAAAAAATTATATTTTATTAAGGCCTTTAGCGACGAATACTTGAGCAATGATAGACAACGTAAAAGCAAAGTTCATCCATTCGCATTTGATTAGATTCAACTGATGCTAAGTTCCTTCTCGGATACCTTGACAGTCTCGACGATTCCCTCGACGCCAGACAGCCGCACCGCGTCTCCGGTGGTGAACAAGTCGGTCGCGTGCGTTGCGCCCACGATGCAAGGCAAACCATACTCGCGGGCTATTACAGCTCCTGTAACAAATAACGTACTTTAGTATGTTCTTTCATATATTATTCTTTAACAAAAAAGAAATCTATCACATATATGTAAGAAATCACCGTGGAAGTGGGCAGGCATTTATCTCTATAGTTAATTTATGATTAACACTGGATATGCTACAACCGGCTACAACCCTATTTAATATAATAATATAATATCGTTGGTCAAATTCATTAGTATGCAAAATGGTTGGAAATTGAATAATCCTTCCTTTGACTGTTGTCATACTTTATACGGTTTATACCTTTGTCTTTTATTTGCGCACCTACATTTAAGATAACAAAGTGACACACTGTCGAAACAAAAATCTGACGAAAGAAAAATCTGTCGAAACGATAACAACCCGCACTAACGATACAAATGGAGGAAACCACATAATCTGCTAGAGAAATATTGATTGTAGCTGTCCACTCAAAACTTTGACTCTCAATTACTCGAAACTGTATATTTTGAATTGAATTGTACCATAAATGAATTTGACCAACGATATTTGACCCTATACCAAAGACAGCTTAATGATGGATCAATTTGAAGCGCCACATTTTATATAGGTACGTGTCTCTGAAAAATATTGCAAATGGCGCACCAACCTCTATAATAAATTAATCTATGAAACCATACAACAACAGTGAAATCTTAGATTAATAATTATAGAGATCGGCGCGCCATTTGCAATATTACCTGTTAGTTCCTGAAACACTCGTATTTGCTTAGTGCTAACAGCGCCAAAATGGCGTCAATCAATTAGGTCCAAAACTAGGTAAGATAGCAGCCTCTCCAGATCATAGATTAATAATTATAGTCTATCGGTTGATAAAGAACAAGAGAAGAATCGTAATAAGTACGTACCGTGTGAGATCAGTCCTCCCAGTTCCGTAACGATGCCTGATAATAGCGGGAAGTAGGGCGACCAACCGACATCCGTCGAATGCGTTATGAGCACATCTCCCTGTTGTAAGTGGCTTATCTGTCAATAAACATCAGTGGTTGAAGGGGGAAAACAACTCCATCAAAACAATTTCAGAAAACGAAATTTGACTTATAATAGCTATTTATGCAACTGCATCGTAATGAGTCATTTTACTTCGAGTGCTGTTTTTTGATTCAACGCAGCTCCCATACAATGAGCTGCATCCAAATGAGAAGCAAAACCGAAAGGGGTTTCATTTCGATTCAGCTGTCAAATTCGAAATTGGAACTTTTCGATGCTGGAGTAGATAAAAGAAATAACTGTCCGGGTACACCAAAAGGAAGTCACTGAAATTGCAAAATAACCGGCGAAGTACAAGTCATATTCGCGCATTGAGGGTTCCGAAGTCCGAACTCTTGAGGATTGTATTCTTTAGTACTAGATGGCCAGATTAATTGAACAGTTTTATTGAAGAGTCCCATCATCAGGTCCTGGCTAATTGTCCTTTAAGAGTTCACCACACCTACGTATATATACTAAATCTACGGTTCATACGAATCACTAGGTAGGTAACGAGATTTAAACTAAATTCTTACCTCAGAAAGATCCTTAACAACACAAGCTCTTGCGATGACCTCTCCACCACACACCGATGTCGCTTTCAACCTCACTCCTCCGGCAGTGATTTGTGGCCTCTCTATCGTAAGAGGTTGTGGCCAGCCTTTGATAATCTCTGCGAATTTCAGCTTACACCAACTTGGATAATACTGTTGACGTTGGAAAGCTCTGTAATTTGTGGAATAAACATTAAATTCCTCTAAGCAACATCAAGCCTAGCCGAACAGTAGCTTGGCTTCGGCAGCCAATCCGACCAAAACGATAAGCATGGTGACCTATTTTGAAAAACTGATTTTCTGAAAAAGAAAATAATCTCAATAGATTTTAACCGAACCGGTGGTAGAATCCCGACGTGTCATAATAGCCACGAGTTGGCCAACCTATGATTTCATACTTACTTAAATTACTTATTTAAGTAATTTTGAATTTTTTTGAATTTTTTAATGGTGTATGGTTCCTTGTTCCAAGCAGTATTTTCCTTACTTTTTTAATAACGCTGGATTCCTTGTAGTGATGTAGTCTCTAAGTTCGTTGACTCGGAAATAGAAAACCAGGTCTGGATGTGGCAAGTACCAGCTCCTCACGAGCAATCGGCCGAGACGCAGAGCCGCGAGGCGCAGCTTGTGGACGGCGAGGATCAAGTGCGCCTTGGTCGCCTCGCGGTGACGGACCGCGCGGTGGCATAGAGGAAGAATCCATCGGAGGACTTTTCTAAAACAAAATTCAGACTGTTGTTCAAACTTGAATACGTATAAGACTTACAATCGGAACTGTAACATATCAGATTAACATTTATTTTTTAAAAACAAAATAAATCGCTCAAAAAACAAATAAGTTATAAGCTGTTTTACTGCGACTGTATCCGTCTCTTTCCAAAACGAAATTTTGTATGGAGTGTATGGAGCTATTGAAACGTGACGTCATGATGCAATAGCGCTCTCTTCTAACAGGAAACTTAAAAGCTCTGTATTTTAGAGACTGGTTAAGATATTAAAAAAGGAAAATGACATTGTGTCCATTGTGTCATATAAAAAACCCTTATTTTAAGTACATAAAAAAATTCAGTCAACTACCTATCCACATAATTGGCGAAGCTTAAATTGTTTTGTAAGTAGGAGAACGAGCAAAAAAACCAAGACCCGAGAATTTGTAAATTAAGTTTTCATTTTACCTAAATTTATAAACTGTAATGGAAATTGTGATCACATTGAGGTGCACTAGATTCATAAAATAAATATTGACACCTACCTTGTGCTTGATTTTTTAGGAGTTTTTAGAGAAGCAATGATTTCAACACTAGTTTTGACTTGGTGCTCTTCTTTGGCCGGTTGTATGTGCATAAGCACTTTCATCAACTCTTGAGGCACCAATGTCCACGGTTTTGTTGCCAGATCGAACTACAAGATACAGAAAATATTTGAAAACTCCCGCGAATATCTTGCTGGTATAAGGCTAATCGTTTTTAAGGCCACGCTACTTGAGGGATTTTTAATACAATCGTATTAGGATTGTCTAAAAATATTTGATTAACTAATTTTGCAAAAACTAAAGTAATACGGCAAGCTGATTTGAGGAGTATGCTGCCATCCTAAAGTCTAAACTTTAGACTTTAGACTCTAAAGTGTCGTTAATTATTTATCAGAACCATATTTCGAGCTATGATCTAAAAATCAGCAATTTACAAAGAAATGACGCCATTTGATAACTAATAAACGACGTTTTTCATATTGCTCTACCAAAAACTACAGCAGTAGGGAGAACATCGTTAAGATGGATCAATAGGGAATTTTTTTATAAATAAGATAGCATTAAACATCGTATTTGATCAAATGTTGGTTACAGAAAGTCTAAAAAAGTCAACAATAGATCACTATTTCTCCATAAATAGAAATTCTGGAACTTATTTTTATCAATTAACGCAGGGTAGGCCATTATTACTTATTTTAAAATATCTGTTGCTAACTAGGCGAGGCGTGTTTCGAATGTCTTCTTTCTTACTCACCTCCATAATAGCTCTATGTCCATGCTGCTCTAAGAACGTCCAAACATCGTCATACACGTGCGGCAGATTATTTTCGAGCCACGTCATTGCAGTGTTAGGATCCTGACTGCGGAACTCCTCCAGTTTGCCAGAATCTCCCAACTTGCTCGCAATTCTGGCCAGTGCGTGCGGCACCTCCGCGGACAAAACGTCTCCTGAGCTTAATAACTTGCCAATTTCGTAACACACTTCAGGTGAGATATCTACGAATTATTTCAAGATGAACTAAGTGTTCTTTAAATATCGGGATGAAAAAAACCAATCAATTATTCGATTTACCATCAATTTTTATCTTAACATAATTTATATCTTTATATTCTTTTAAAAATAAGGTTGCCTGAAGAAGATTGTTTAAACGACATTGCGCATTTGCCTTTGCGCATTTTGTTATGTCAATCTACATCATCAGAATGGTAAAGTAATTCAAAACCTACCCATCTTATTACAATTACCCAATATTTGTATATATTACACTTGCACCATCATAGCATACCTGATTTATCTTTTCCATTTTCTAATAACACGTTCATCGCTATGAACTGCGTGAAGGTGCTTGCTGTGCTCGTTATACCGTGGTTCCTGGTATAATGCATCATATCCTTTTCTGCTGCTGTAATATTGTTAAACAGTTCCAGCGGATTCTCTGTATCGGCATTCAGGTTCAACTTTTTCACGCACTTGATTGTATCATTCATCACCCATTTTGAAATTATCGTGTTCTGTAAGTAATGGCCACATGGGGCTAAGTTTGCTGACACAAAACTCAAACGAAAACTATTTTCAAGGCAAATTGTATTTAATTTCCCTGGGGTAATATATCTACAACAAAAAATGTGTTTGTTGAGTTCCAAGTTGCTGGAATAAGTTGCTGAAATCGCACCATAAACCCCAGCGTTGACAGAGTTCCACAAGGTGGACAGACGTCATCAAAAAGTTGCAGATAGCTTTTGGATACAGGCATAACAAGAATGCGACATGTGGAAGCTTCTACAAGAGCTCTGTGTGAACATCGAGACAACACAGTGTGTAAGAAAAATTCGTCAATTATTTTTCCTATCTGTATTTCAGTGTGGGTTTTTACAAACGTCAACTGTCTTGTTCCACTTTCATACCAACATACCTTTATCATGTCTAGAAAGATAAAAAACTTGTCCGTAAAATGAGGTTGTCTTCTGTGTAACGCTGTTTGGAGTATGTCGTCGTCGGCTACTTTGTGCCCGTGGAGGGACATTTCCAACATACGGATGTTAATGTCTATCTCCTTGTTGACCCGTCGATACAACGACTGTGGACATAAATATTTAAATGAATGTTGGCTAAATTCATGACATCTACGCTTGGATATTATATTCAGCTAGGTATGTTCGGAGTATGCCTGTAAATGAGGGATCAAATCAGAAAACCCCTCCCTCCCCCCCTCTCCCTGCACCTCCCTGACCCACTCAAGGCGGACGGACGATCTCAACGTGTCACTAGCCAGCCCGACACGGACTGAACAAATTTGAGTTCTATGACAATTATTTTTAAATAGGTACCTACATCCAGCAGTGCACGTCTATGTATTGAGATTATGCTTTTTCGGCAATTTTCTGGTCTGCCTAATTTCTACGACAAATTCCGTCAGTCAAAATGGCTACAGTCTTTCATTAAACACAACTTCACCAATTCCCAAGTACGAAAACCTGCTCGATAAGTGCTGGCCTTCTGGATTTATCCATATTTCTTGACTATACAACTAATTTGAAAAATCTTACTTACGTTGTATAAAGCTATAGCACACCGATTGTGGGTGACAATAATGTTCTTGTCATAACCATCGGCATCATTGTCTATCATCAGTGTTGCGATGCCTTTCTCCAGAGGGCGGTACACCATATCGTAGCTTAAAGGAGTTATTGGCTTTGGGAGGACTTCTCCGGTGTTTGCGAAAGTAACGAGCTCGTCATCAGACATAATGGGGAAGTCCAATTCATGCAACAACTCCTCTTCTGTCCATCTGTCCAGAGATGTGATTGGCCGAGCTTGGAGCAGGAATATATCGTCCTGTTAGAATAGAAGTACTTTAGGACAAAAATAAAGTACAAGCAGGAGTAGAGCGATAAAACGACAGGGGAGATTGCGGCGACGATATGACGATATATATTTTTTTTCGCTGACTTAAGTTTTTCAAATTTGCGTATCAGTAAGACGGCCCAAGCTAGCAGGTATGTATACATTCAAAGTACATAATTACTAATACTACTCAATCCAGCACATTTCGTTATTTAGAAAATAAGTAAGGTCTTGCTCTATTGGCATAAATTAACCATACTTACATCATGTACAGCCCACTCAATATCTCTTCCGGCGCCCCAAAGGGTTTCCTGCGATACAGCTATTCGAGCAAGTCTCAAAATCTCCGACTCCGATAAGCAAGCTTTAGTTCGTTCAGATTCTGGAACAGTTTCCGAATTGACGCCATCGCTGTTTGTGATCACTCGATGTGTTTTGGATCCTAAATCGATCTTGTCAATTGATAGTTTGTCGTCTAATCCACGCTTTACAATGATCGTGTCCGGTTCCACCGACCCCGAGACTACACTCTGCAATTTCAAACATAAATACAAAGGTTCCCTGAACCAATTTTATAAATAGACTAGCTTTAACCCGCAGCTTCGCTCACGTTAGGTTCGATTTTTTAACCCCCTATTTAATCCTCTTGGGGTTGAAATTTTCCAAAATCCTTTCTTAGCGGATGTCTACGTCCTAACAGCTACCTGTATGCCAAATTTCAGCTCGATCGGTCCAGTGGTTAGAGCTGTGCGTTGATAGATCAGTCAGTCAGTCAGTCAGTCAGTCAGTCAGTCAGTCAGTCAGTCAGTCAGTCAGTCAGTCAGTCAATCAGTCAGTCATCTTTGCCTTTTATATATTTAGAAGAAGACAAGTGATTTGTCATTACAAGTTTGCATTTAGTCGGCTATTAACTCCACTAACACTAATGGTACCAACAGCGTTTCATCTCCCACATGCCTGACCATTTTGTCTTCCTGACTTCTTCCAAGCTAGTTTCACCAGCGCCTTTACCATCACTCCGCCGCCACGCATACACGACCTACTTGATCGACGTCATTTTGGATTTGATTGGCGCCATCTTGGCGCTGTAAGCATAATGATGAGTGAACCTCTATAATTAATCCATAATTTCATATGTAATCATGCGCCATTTGCAATATTATTAATTCCAGACACACTCGTATGTCAAATGTGGCGCTTCAAATTGATCATAATTATGGTGTCATTTGTATTGGGGCAGCAAGTCCGGTGATAATCATAGAGGTCAGTACTGTAGAAGGAGTCTACTAACCTCTCCCAAGCCATAGTTGGCCGTGATGAGGATCCTGGTGGGGTCTCCGCGGTGCGGGTGCCGCGTGAACATGACGCCGGCCGCGCGCGGCGCCACCAGCGCCTGCAGCACCACGCCGCCGCCGCACATGCACGGCTGACCGTTCTGCCTTTACATCACAAAATTCAATTTTAGCTCTTATGACATAAATCTACCACCGGTTCGGAATGCAGACTGCTGTAAAGAACCGGCAAGAAACTCAGCAGTTGCTCTTTTCAAAAAATTAAAATTAAAAAAAATGCATTAGATAACCAAACTATGCTATGTATACAGTGCTTCCACAGTGAAGCTTCAAAAATGCACACGTAGGTACATATAATCTAACACATGTCAAGATGGGCAGACAAAGCAGACCCATTCCCGTTGGTGGCACCCGTTCACGAGCACGACGCATGATCCAGCCGGAAACGGAAAAGGTCAATATTTTTTTTATTCGTTGACAAGATAGTCCTTGACTGCGATCTCACCTGATGCAGTAAGTGACGGTGCAGTCTAAGATGTAGCAGGCTAACTTGGGACGGTTATGGCAGTGTAGATTTAACCCATACCCCCTAATCGGTTTCTACACGCCATCGTGCCGGAACGCTTAATCGCTTGGCGGCACGTCTTTGTTGAGGGTGGTAACTAGCCACTAAAACCTTCCACCAGACCAGACCAGAGACAATTTATAAGATCACAGCGTAAGAAGTAATTTTTAACCGACGTAAAAAAGGAGGAGGTTCACAATTCGTTGGAATCATTAATTCATTCATCTCAATCGCAGGTCCAGTACTGGGCAAGGTTTCCTCAATTAGAAGGGTTTAGGCAAAAGCCCACTAGATGGACCGATGACATCAAACGAGTCGCAGGGAGTCGCTGAATTCAGGCGGCGCAGCACCGAGGCCTATGGAAGTCCAAGCAAGAGACCTTTGTCCAGCAGTGGACGTCTATTATAAAGAAGAGGAAGAAAATCTAAATAACACCTACCTGCGGTAGTACGCGCTGGTGAACGCGAACATGGACGCCCAGCACTTCTGCACGGCGCGCAGCACGTCGCCGTCACTCACACACCCCAGTACCGTGTCGTTCTGCCCGGCCGCCGACAGCGCCTCACTGTCTTCACCCACCGCTGTGGTAAACACATTTTTTTCTTTTTTAATATAAATAGCGGGCAAACGAGCAGGCGGGTCACCTGATGTTAAGTGATTACCGCCGCCCATGAACATTTGTAGCACCAGAGGCATCACCAATGCGTTGCCGGCTTTTTAGGAATTTGTTGGTCCACCCCTTGTATAACTCTATGTTGTAGTTTAGTGGAAACAACGTCGCAGGAAGTTGGTTCCACAGTTTCAAAGTAGGAACGTGGAAAAAAGGATCTGGCACAACGGATGGTCGAGCACCTAGGTGCTGAGGATATATTACTTTTTAGAGTTCCCTACCCAAAGGATATCCAACGGGATGCACGCAGAGACAGACAGAGAGACAAAAAATTCAAAAAAATTTGTTTTGGGCTCAGTATCGATAATAAAGCATCTTCCAATTAAAATTCTCAAAATATAATTATTTAATGTACAGAATTCGTCCCGTTATACTTTTATTATAAGTATACATAGATACCTGAAGATCTCACAGCAAATCGTAATTTGGATCCATATTTTTTATTCGTAGCTGCCTTCCGTAGCTCTTTCAAATGTTCTAATATTTTATCTTTAACGTCTTCAACGATCTCGGTTGTTACAAACAATTTAACTGCTCTGAAAAGAATTCAATTAACTGTGTGAGTGTGCAATTCGGGAAATTAAATAATACTTGTTTTAATAGTGAACGAAAACAGAGAGATCTTCATACATAATGTTCTCAAAGGGCCAATATGCACTAAGCCAGTTTGGCAGACTTTTCGTAGGTAGGTCCACTACTCTGGACCTACGATGGAGATGAATGAATTAATAAATGAATTATTCTGTATAGATAATATAAACTTCTTAAAAAACCTTCAAACGCCACTACAAAGTATATCAAGTGTGTCTATAAAATTTGAAGAGTTTCCTCGATTTCTCTAGGATCCCATTATTGTATCCTGAGCTGATAACCCTTGGTACCCTTTTAAACAAAAAAAGAATTTTCCAAATCAAAATCGGGAACATACAAAAAAAAAAAAAAGATTAGAAAAGATTCAAACTAATTGAAAACCTCCGCCATTTTTGAAGTCTGTTAAAAAGTACCTACTTTTCACATTTTTCCTTAAATACAATCTCTTTGTAATCCTCGTTTGCTGACTCAATTTCAGATATGGCGTTAATCAGTTTAGGATTTTTTTCCAGTTGTCGGTTTAGAGCTTTGACAGTCAAGCAAAATCCTGGTGGGACGCAGTAACCCTGAAAACATAATTAAAATGATAATGGTGCTTCTTGGGTTCCACTTTACCAAATTTCATTCAAATCCGTTCAGTAGTTTTCGCGTGATGCGCGCACAGACAGACAGACAAAAAATTCAAAAAAAAACTGTTTTGAGCTCAGTATCGAAAATAAAGCATCTTCCGACTAAAATTTTTAAAATATATTAATTTTAATGTACAGAATTCGTCCCGTTACTGTTTTATTATACTCGTAAGTATAGATATAATCAGCCAACAACCGTCTACAAGCAACTTCTATACATCAAAGTAAATAACTTTTGTTCCAAGACTTTTTAAAATTCATACAACATATTAAATGACAGGATGTAAATGGATCTAAATGATTGTTTAACAGCTGTTATACCTACATTCTAATGAATAAAGTGTTATTTATTTCTTACTAGTTGATGCCCGCGATTTTGTTCGCGTGGATTAAGGTATTTTAATTCCAGCCTATATTGTGTTATTACTGACTATAATCTATCAATTCCTGACTATAATCTGCCAAATTTGAGCCAAATCGTTTCAGTCGTTGTGGTGTGATTGAGTAACAAATATCCATACATCGAAACTTTCGCATTTATAATATTAATAGGATTTATTTATTTTAGCGCTTTTGAGGCGGCACGGCACTGCTTTTGCACTGGTTACTGGACTTTAGAAACCAGATTTACTGTATACGAGCTGCATTAAGCATTGTTAGTTCTACCTCCTTATCTTGTACGGAGGCCAGAAGAGCAAGCGAAGCTCCTTTGCCCCCAACTAAGTCCGTGCAGGCAGCGGCCGATGCGTCAAATGGCAGGCAATAGTCGACCTCTCCGGTTTGTTGCTCCCCAAGAAATTTCAATACGGGCAGGGGAGTTATATTAGTTGGTGTAGCTGATTTGGTTTCTGCAATAATTTCGTATAAATAATAATAATTATCAAAACCATGGCACGTAGGTTTGTACCTTGAATGTTCAATAATATAAACGTATTTTTTTTACAAAATCGACTTCAAACGCCATTACAAAGTATATCAATTGCGCCTATGAAATTTGAAGAGTTCCCTCGATTTCTCCAGGATCCCATTCCCATCATCAGATCCTGACGTGATGACAATGGCCTTTCAAACAAAAAGAGATTTTTCCAAATCAGTCGAGGCATCTTATAATCGGAGAACATACTTAAAAAAAAAGATTCCGCCGAATTGAGTACCTCCTCCTATTTTAGAAGTCGGTTAAAAATTCTCGTAGTTCTAGAAGTCTAGACTTAAAAAAGTTCACTAAATACCTAATCTATCATATCCCAATTCGAGAATTCCAGTGCCATGCTCTCCGTTGATTTCAACGGCAAAAGTCCGGTACACAAGCTCCTGCTGGTGTGGAGGGCCACTGAACGTACGCGCGCCTTCCTTGTCGATCCTCAGTATCACTTTAAAAGTACGGCTGTTTGATGCTGTAACATTTTTTTTTCTTTTAATAAAGTAATCATAATTACAGTTGAAAAAAAACTAAAAGGTTAAAAAAAAGATAGGTCGTGTTAAGCTACATAAAGTTTCCGATAACTAATGCAGAGGATTTTTTATCAACGGAACATACATTAAAAAAAAACGTTATAATTACTTATCGCTCACACAATAGAACAAGGACGTAATTGCAAAAAACTCGAAATTGCCTTCTTGATATTATAAGCATGGGTGTACGTTCTTTCGTTCATGCATAAGGAGAAATTAAAAAAAAATCCGGTTGTTTTACTGGTTTTTTAAAGCTTTTAAGCCAAAAGCTGAGTACGCCTATGGTTATAACTTATAAGTATTAAAAGTGGATGTTCTAATGTTCTATCCAAGGAAATCTATACTCAAGTGGTTCTTCACTTTAGTAGTCGCGTTTAAGTTTTTTAGGTATCTAACCCATCTGACCTTGCTTAACTTAATAAAATTAAAATATTCTAACGTTAAATTAAACTATGGCAAAAAAGGCACTTACTGCTAACTACAATGGTGTAAGTATTTGGTATTTCAGTGTTAGCCTCGCAAAAATCAGACAGTACCAAATCAGTTGAGGCTATGCTCTTCACCGTAAAATTGGGAAACCTCACGCTACCCGAAATGCATCTGCAAAAAGAGCAATTAAAAAAGAATAAAAAACTCGACTGCTTCACAGGAAATCAAATGAAAAACATCTTTAAATTATCATAGAGCGTAGATTTAGCGTTCCGGCACCATGGCGCGTAGAAACCAATTAGAGGTATGGGTTAAATGTACACTGCCATACTCCTTCCAAGTTAGTCTGCTACCATCTTAGACTGCATCGTCAGGTGAGATCGCAGTCAAGAACTATCTTATCATTGAATAAAATAAAATATTAAATTAAAAAAATCAAAAACCTGACTGCGTGGAGATTGAATTTTAAATAAAAACTGAAAGGGAAAAACAGGTCCTACTTACATACATACATACATACATAGACTGATAAACACATTACCCTCCTTTGCATGCCGCAGTCTGGTAAGAAAAGATAAATAATACGTACTGAGTGAAATTTTTATAATACGACAAGGCCCGTATTTGCACTGCGGTGCCATCGCTCGCCGCCGCCGTAACCGTGACCGCTCTCCTCAGGCCCTTGTTGCCATGAGACCAACTCCGCTCCTTGGCTCCACGTAAACGTAGGTACTCGCTTCTGTCCACAGCACCATTTGTATCAAACGATTCAAAGCGACCCTGGAGCGCTCCCCATTGCATCCAGCTGCCGGCGCCTTCGTCGCATTTGTTTCTAGAAATAAAAGCTGGGTTTTAAGTTAAATAAGTAAGTTAAGTAGAATAAGTTTCTTGTTAACTAGCTTTTGCCCGCGGCTTCACTCACGTTAAGTTGCATTTTTTAAACCGCTATTTTACCCCCTTAGGGGTTGACTTTTCAAAAATCCTTTCTTAGCGGATGTCTACGTCGGAATATCTGTATGCCAAATTCCAGCCCGATCCGTCTAGTGGTTTGAGCTGTGCGTTGCTAGATCAGTCAGTCAGTCAGTCACTTTTGCCTTTTATATATTTAGATTAGGTTAAGTATCTACTATAGGTACATTTCGATGGGGTTGGCATGCCAGATGGTAAAAAATCCAAAAAAAAAAGTTTAAAAAAAAAGTTGGATTGGAAAAAACAGCCATTCCAGCTACATACGTCAATATACCTTTGTTTTTTTTCCCTCGAGCTGTGAATCGTCTCAGTGGAGTTTCCATATACTTAGTTATTAACAACCTCAATAGCCCAACAGTTAAAGTGTGGACTGAAAAATTAAAAGGTCGCAAATTCGATCTCCATAAGTATAAGTGAAAAACCAAACTTAAAGACGTCGTAAGCGCGCGGCCACGTTAGTCGGTTACACCCACAGACCAACCAATACACCCTTCACGGATTTGTTTACCTTTTAAGACAAGTAAGGAAAAATATATGATAACAGCTATATTATAAACTATTGTTAAGAATATTTACAGCATTTGCGGCCAGCTGCCATCTCGCCAAGGCTCCAAAGCCATGGTCTCTGCCGCGAGCTGCGCGCTCCAGTCCTCTGGGTGACGCACGGCACTTGTTGCTGACGCCCATCTGAAATTACATTTTTTGGGTTTATGTTCAGAAATTCGATAAAGATGGGCTAGATATTGGAAGGCAACGGACCATGATGGTTCCCACTCAGTATTATCTGTGCCCTTGTCACACCGGCACCTATTGGTAAACTCTTGATGGTCTGCGGGATGCAATCACCCGCACCGTATCCCGTCGACCATCAGGAGAATCGAAAAGACGACATCAAACGAATCTCATGTAGCTGATTGGAAACAAGTACACAAACCGTGTGAAAGACGCTGCAAGACCCCTATCTCCTGCAGTGAACGGTTTATCAGTTCATGAAGAAAAGGTAGAGCGAATAGAGCGATGCCTTTCTCTTGCAGAGGGTTATAAATAAAGTAACGAATAGGCAGTAAGTAGACGTAGACTTACATTAGATTAAACTTAACGTGTGACGTAACGTTATCGTGAACTCGTGTTAGGAGTCCGTTGTACGTAATTCTCAAGTTTGTTTGCGACTCCAATATTTGTATCTTCAATCCGCCAGCGCTCCATCCATCTGGTGTATTGACCCACTCGGAGATAGCTGTTTCTGGATGCTCTGCATAATTAGAATCACTGAATATGGATTATATAACGTTTTAATGCAAGTAATTCTCTGGTGGGAGGCTTTGGCCGTGGCTAGTTATCAGCCTAACGTCAAAGACGTACTGCTAAGCGATTTAGAAACCAGTTTGTTTCTTTATCTTAGAGATTTTTTAATTTTATTATTAGGTAGTTTGAGGAAATAATATTTTACACCAACGCGGCTATTTTAATTTTTGCAAAGTAATTTAGGAGTGGTGCCATAAGTTAAATAATACCGGGAAACTTACGTGGTAATTTATATTTTTCGCCATCTTGTAATTGGAGATATATAACAACTTCGGCGATGTTCTTCCGACCGCACAACTTGCGTATTCTCAACAAGACTGAAGATCCATCTGAAGCTGATGCCCTTACGGAAATATCGTCCCAACCTAGCTTCTGGTCCTTTCGCGGGCCCTCGCTTATTGTCCGTAAGGGCAATTTAGATTTCCAGCGCTTTACAGCGAACAGAGCCAGTATTAACTTTAGACGATAGTTCCATCCTGTAAAAATATCAAAGACACAAAAAAATTAGTTCACTGATGATTAGTGTACCAGTAAATAGTATTTTTATATTATATTTAAATTTATCTAAACATGCTAAAATCGGAAAGACTGATTTTCGGACGAGAGTAGAGTAGATTCGCACATGCAAAAGCTTTAGGTATTGTAGTGAATCGTTTCAATTTGGTTTTTTCGAAATATCAGTTATCGTTAGGTGATCTTTTAAAACTAGCGGGCCCCTAGTCTTTGTAAGATCACCAAGTTAAGGAACAGTCGCACAAAGTTAACCGTGCCCTCAAACAAAATATGTTAGGCTGGTACCTAATCAGTTTGTGATAGAAAGTAGACTCACCCGGTTCGCGATAAAACCCTTTCCTTTTCGTCGGCTTTCTAATAAGTATCAAGTAAAACACCACAGCGGATGTGAACACGCCGGCTTGCAGGAGTACATCAAATAAATCCATGTAATAAATATTTGTAGGTCGGTAAAATCACGTCAAATGTTTATTTACGTTACAATGAACGCTAGGAAGAACAAAATAATAATAAAGGCCACTTATTTCAATCACAAATTGGTCAAACAACCGAGCTCCGGGAAATCTTCTATACGATTATTATATGTCAAGGGCGTGAGACTCGACTATAGTAGGTAATTGCTATCAACGTTGGTATGTTTCACCGTGATTAAGCTTAAATTATTCAACGATAACAAATACAACAAATGTTATCACTTGTTCCTAAGCGTTCAATCAGATTAATCCATTTCGACTTTAGCTACTGTTTATGGGTGACGGAATTGTTGTTGTTGGATTTTTATTTTTATTTTTTTTTTTTTTTTTAGAGCTGATTTGGATGTAACTTGAAAATCGTGTTCTATTGCTCTTATAATTTGTTATTCGCTAATTAACTTTCTATATCATTAAATGAGCATTTAATCTAACACTACCTATTCCAAATCAAAGCTACAAAATCAGTTGTAATCAACGCCAAATTATTATATAGGGTGGTGTAGATATCATATCGATAATAATTATTCAAGTAAAATAAGATTATTAAAAATGTAAACATTTATTTAACATTGAGCACAACCCTGCCTTCAGGAATGCATATTACTAATTTATCGGATAACCTAAATAATATTAATAGTACAATTAGTACAATATTTTATAAAACCAAGTATTGTCCTCGCCAATCTTGTTGAACGCTCAGAACTATGCGAAGAGATCAACCGATCACTAATCGAGTTTAAACATGCGCAAGATAAAGTGTAAGCGTCCTGAGGCTGCGTCCGGCTGATGCAATCTATCTTGCGGCTATATTCCGACCATTCAAGAAGATTGGTGAGGACTGTCATTCTTTTTAAATACTCGCAAAATGAGATTTGCATAACAATTCATTCATTGCAGCAATTATAACCGTCTAAGATAAGATGCGCTAACGGCTCCTATTCGCTATGACATTAAAATCGTATCACCCTACTGTTGAGGAGTGTGAACTGTTCGATCCAAAACCAAGAAAATGTGCTCGAAAATAGTTGTGGCACAAAAACTTTACCATATAACATAAATTATTTCACAACTTTCTTGGACCAACAACAAAATAACGTCCAAAAATTTAATTCGCGCGCTATTTACGATTTCAATGTGGTAGAGAAGCAGAGAAGCCAGAGAAGCAGAAATATTGTGACAGCAACATTCTAATCAATTTAACTATTTAGCGTCTACACCACAATACAATAGTACCAATCAGAAAATTAGATTTTAAGTCCAGTCTAAATATAATACTCAAACTAACTTAAGCTTTATTACACCAAAAAATAAAAAAAACTTACATAGAGACAAAACAGAACAGGAGACAAATGCTGGGTGCAAGGGCGGCCTTATCACAAAATGGTTTTTTACAGGCAACCCTTTTAGATTAATAACTTACTGCACATTTTGTTAATGTATACAGGGTGTCCCACGGCGATGCCACATGGAGGGGAAGTACCTTAAATATTGGAGATGGAACATTTTACTGAAAGAAGACTTCATTTTAATTTAAAAAACAATTTAAACTGCATTCATAGATTTTTAAATAATTGCCTGGTTGAACCGGGACTCGAACCCGCTATACGAGAAAAAAAATTAACCTGTATCTTTATCATACCGATCGGAAGGTTTCATCATAAGGATTATTTTTTGTTAAATAACATAGCATGAGAAATAAAAGGAAGACCATGAATTTTAGCCTTTGATGTAAAATTTTGTTCAGAAATCCCGCTGCAACAGAGCTACGAATTGCAGCGGGATTGAAGGACAAACCAATAAATCAACAAACAAACACACTTTCGCATTTATAGGTAATATAAGTAAGGATTAGTAAGGATAGTAAGGATCGGGAAATGATGCGTACTTCTCAAGTGGGTACTCATTAGTAATAGTTCATGTCAGTTGTATGTTGAATGTTAATACGCCAATGTCAGCTTTTCATTTTTCTGAACAAAATTTTACATCAAAGGCTAAAATTCATGGTCTTCCCTTTATTTCTCATGCTATGTTATTTAACAAAAAATAATCCTTACGATGAAGCCTTCCGATCGGTATGATAAAAATACAGGTTAATTTTTTTTTCTCGTATAGCGGGTTCGAGTCCCGGTTCAACCAGGCAATTATTTAAAAATCTATGAATGCAGTTTAAATTGTTTTTTAAATTAAAATGAAGTCTTCTTTCAGTAAAATGTTCCATCTACAATATTTAAGGTACTTCCCCTCCATGTGGCATAGCCGTGGGACACCCTGTATAATATTTTGATAATGATTTTGATGCATGTATTACAAAACAAAGATTATAAAATCACATTAAAAAGATTCAACAATTTGTGTACGCAGATACATTGTTCTAAGCTATAGAAGTGGGTGAACTGAATTCACATAAATAAATAACATTCACGCATTTCCTATACAATTTTTCTTTCTTGACCTAAAACATTATTTAACTTATAATATAGAACAAAAATACGATTTCGGAAGTATTATTATATAAAAAGACTTAATTTCATAATATAAATTCGTCACGTGGCTTAGCATTCAGATAACAATAATTTACTAGGTCAACAATGTAATGTATAAGAATGTATTATCTTAAATAATCTAAAAGTCAAATAAAAACAATCACTTACAAAACACAAATAAATTATTTCATTGTAATTTATCGATAAAAAGTTCTATCACTTAATGATTGTGGTCATGGAAGTTTTATATATAATTATTTTTATAGGTACTCAAGTGTTGTTTTTTTTTTTTCAAAGCAATTGATTCATCAAATTTGCTTTCCATATTTATTAAGCCATAATAAAGTCAAAATATTTATTCATAAAAACAATATTTAATTATAGTAGGTATGTGGACGGATACCTAAACATAATATGGAAAAAGCAATAAGACTCATAATCAATGACATTATACAATTTATGACATCAACTGTCATATTTGACAGTTCCTGGTTGGTTCCTGGATATGGACATAGGATACTTTATCTCGGGAAACAAAAAATCCCACTGGATTTTGCAAAATCCTAAATCCACATAGTCGGTAAGTTATGTGATCAACAAAAATTAAAAAAAAAAATTGATATTATGTAAGAGTTGTCCTAGATGTCATAAAAAGTAAGATTGCCATTGAGAATTGCTAAGTATATCAGAAGCAATGTTCTATTTAGCACCATAGCCTCATAACGACACGCTGAATATTTTTTTCTAAAACTCTACTTAATTAGGATTTTGGTTATTCTTCTTTTTTCTTGATAGGTTCCACTTCTTCAGGGTTCTCGTCCATACTGGACGCTGTGTCCATACGAGATTTGTCTACTGGGTATAACCTAAGAACAAAAAGATTATATCAGGTGGGTCAAAAGGTTTAAGGATATCTATGAAGGAAAAGACTGACTAAAAAAACTAAAAAAAAATTTTAAAAAATTTGAAAAATGAAAAAAATTTGATTGAATGGTTGATTTGGTTGACCTCTGGGTCTGGCCAATAATAATCTTCGTCTAAAATATCAAATTGGCATAAGAAAAATTTCAAGAAAAATATGTATGTTTTTGTTATCTTTGTATGATTAGAAAAGAACAATATGTAAGGAATCTTCTTCCATCTGTTTCAAATAATTGACGTTTTCAGGCGCTGCAACGTCACTCGCTTTGTGGTCCGATTTCAGTCTGTCACTTTTCCCCACTCTCTCTCATCTAGATAAGTTAAATAACTTGCATCCTTGGTATGATATGACTGATATCATTGGTAGGGTACTTTTTATTCTAGCAAAAATATCATGATCCCACGGTAAAACAAAGAACGAGCATACATTACTCAGCAACAATGGAACTACAAGTTATTTGACAGCAAGCGTGGATTTTGAAATTCAAAAACTTTTTGCAGCTTGTCAATTACTTGTCGGTAATACTGTTACTTACTTGTTGTACTGAAGTGAAATAAAAGGTGATGTAATTTATGTGATTTAAATTCTGATACAAGATATATAATTTAGTGCTCTCTAATTTCTGAAATGAGCAACCACAGAGAGACACGCCACATAGCTCAGGCGGTAGGCAGTTGACAACACGAACTCACCATCTCTGGTATAAGTAGACAAGGAACACCAGATCGTCTCGGAAACAAGCGACGCGGTGCGCGGTGGGCATGGTGATGATGAAGGCGAACACGTCGTCGATGAAGGTGTTGAAGGCCTTGTACATGAAGGCGCGCCACGGCAGCGCGGCCACGGAGCGCAGGCGGTAGTTCACGAACAGCTGCGGCAGCATGAAGAGGAAGCCAAACGCGTACACGCCATTCACGACACTGTTCAGCGCCCACGAATACCAGCTAGGATACACAACGGCTCGTTATTCCACGGTGTTTGTTTCGTATGACTCTTACTTTATAGTGTTAATGCAGATACAGGCTATATAGTTCAAACGGAAATTACTTATAATTTGAACATTGATTTGAGCAAGGCTTTTGACGATATTTATTACAAAAAGGTTCTAAACAAAATTTTTATTAAATAGTGGTTCAGGTCCAAAGATTGGACTTAAAACTTAATCTTTCAATCCACAATTAATACATTAAGAAATTATTAGGTTCAATTTATAATAAAATTAATAAATGGGTGTGCCACAGGGAAGTGTGTTGGTTCCAGTTTTATTCACAATCTACATTATTGAATTGCCAAACATTATGTTTGTGGTGTCTCTATCAATAGTTTAGAAATTAATAATACAAAATATCTGAAAAGCAACTCTTTTTTTAGACTCGTAAACGAATTGTCTAATTCTATTGAAAGCTTAACGGCAAGCTTTAGTAGTGCAGTTATTGAATCTTGCTTGAGGTGATCACAATAAGACTTTTTCATACAAGTTTTATGTCTGGTTGCTTTCTGCTAGTCTTACCTCTTATGGGCGACGTAGAGCAGTGAATATACCGCGCCGGCGATACACAGTGGGTACAACAATATGGAGAGGTATCGCATAGCCTCAGCGTCTGCGCGCGCGGTGCTCTTCTCACCCGCGTCAGAATCTCTTTCGCGCCAAACGCGTAAGCGCCACACGCGCCAACCCGGGAACGAGACTCGCAGATGAAGCACCTTTGTCACCTTCCACAGCTGTTAAATAGATATGTATTTTTGGATCATTGTGAATGCAAACATGTGTCTCTTTCAAAATAATTTTTCAAAAATATTACTATTTACTAAATACTGAATGAAAAATGCAGTCTCACAGTTAATGTCCTCCTCCATAAATCCTAGGAGTATAAATTGCATAGTTTTAAACAGTATCATTAAGACTATTGTAAGTCAAATATGTAATGAGTTATAGTCAACCAAGATAATATTGCATAGAGGCAGTGACATTTGGAGCTAACATAATATGTTAGCACCATATATAATTCTGGATAAAAATTTCTAACCTAACCTAACACGTGTTTCGCGTAGTTTTGACCAGTTATTTAAAAATTAATAATAAATATTTTTACTTGATATGAATGCCTCACTAGTGAAATAAAAATGAAACTAAAAAATGTGATATGTAAATGAAAATTACAAACCTCTATGATAGAACTAATACCGGCTGGTACTAGCACCAGCAATGACGTCTGCTCATCCAGAAGATAAAAGAAGATGACCAGCTGAGAGAAGGCGCGCCAAAACACAGTCCTGGCTGACAATCCAGCCAGCGACCTCTTGCGGCGCCAGAACGATACATCGTTCTTGAACGCCAAGAAGTCAAAAAGCAACTGCCAAACAAAAGATAATAGACAACCCAAACCCATTTAACGTCTTCCCCCATTTATCGACGCGGAATCGAATTGAGCTGAGTTCTACTCCATTCTACTCCTTGCTTGATATAGATAAATTTATTAATTGGAAAATCAGTTTTCACTCTGACCACAGCCATATTGAGTTAACCAAACAGCAAGATGTCAATTTCACCACACAATTCAGTTCCATGTTCCATGGTTCACATTGTTGGAATGGACATGTATATGATTAGTATAGGTATGTTTTTTATCTTATACTAGCTTTTGCCCGCGATTCATCCACGTGACTTAGGTTAATGTTTTTCTGGGGTGAAAGGTCACTTTCCTTGCCCTCAAAAAACCTATTCAATAATAAATTTATGAGAAAAAGAAAAATTTTTTTCGTGAATTTTTCTGACATTTTAATAATTATTCTGCTATTCCTGATGGAGACAAATATAACAAATCAAAAACCATGAAAATCGGTCCAGCCGTTCTAGAGTTATAAGTGTCTATCTCATGAAGTTACGGGACTTTGTGGTTATTTTGTGTACATACACATTGCGTAAGTTTGCGTGCCTGTCAGAAGCCCAAGTGAGAGCGGTCAGGTGCGAGCAAGCTCTCGCTCACACTTATACAGATACGACACGCACACAACCATGAGCCACGCGCCTTCGTGAATTGCGAGAACTATAATATATAATGATATTTACTCACATGACAACTGGCAATTAAAACAGTAGCTGAGAGCAAGTACAAATTTGTGTCAGCGAATATTCCCTTGACATCATCAATATCCTTGTCGCTAAAGCCCAACACGTGAAACTGTTCTAGCGCCAAACGCACGTGTATGGCTAGCCGTAAAGAACCATACGAGGCGGGTGCCACACTAACTGTGACGTTCACTTCTGATGTACTGCTATTTAGTAGTTGTAAATGAGAGATCCTGGACTTCAGCACATTGTGCTGGATAATTGGAAGGAACTTCTCATCTCTGACTCTGCAACAGAATAATAATTTACCTTTTTTAACCGACTTCAAAAAAAGGAGATTCAAAATCAAAGAGTTCCCGTGGGATTTTAAAAACTAAATCCACACGAGTGAAACAGCGGGCATCAACTAGTCTCTAATAATTCACCTCATATATGGATACAGTTCTCCAGGTATTTTGTGGACAGGCAGATTCAAATTGTCTGTCAGAATAGACAGTGGTGCTACAGTGGCTATATGTGCATAAGGCTTCACGTTTTTGTCTTTTCTCTTTTCATTGCTCTGTAAAATATTAAAAGCAACAATTAAGATGCATTAATACATTAAAATACAGTTAATTCAACCTCTAAACTTTTATATTATGTTTTTAGTAATTTTAACAAGTTTTGTAAATTAACATGCAGATTAATAAATAACTGATTATTCTTTAAATATCTAACACTTAAACATAATATTGTAGCTTATGAAAATCATTCATTTGTCATTCTTGTGCCCCCTTCACTGTTTTACCACAGACTTTGAGAAATTCTGCACGATGACAAACCATAAGTGGTTGAAATTCAACCTACTTGTTGGAATGCACTGAATAGTATGGAATGCACTTCCAGTAATTATTATAGTAATAATTATAACAAGGTTATTTACATCAGATTGTAGCAGGTTAAATGTTGCTGCCTGCGGCTCAGTGTGCGTAATCAATGATAAAGTATGCACAGACTCTGAACGAAATATGTCTATGAAATCATCATACAGCCTCCGCTCATCCAAGAGAACAGCGTGCATAAATAAAGTTCCATTATTACGTGTCTTGCGAGGTATTTTTAAAGTTACAGTCCTGTAACAAAATTAAAAGAGCATAACAAATGCACTTACTGTTATTTTTTTTTAAATATTCACCTACCAAAGAAAGTAACACTCACATGGTTGCTGGATTAAGGTAGTCAAATTTGAGAGAAGTATGCACTTTATTAACAGATCCTTCATACATTCCATTTTGATAAGGATGCTCCTTAACAGACGTATAGAGCACAAGATGCTGCACTGGATTTGAAGCCAAATAATTAGTAAAACATCTTTCGCCACGACTACATTCCGGCGGTATAAAAATTTCAGCTAAAGTCCATATTGTATTGATCACATAACCGGCAAATATTAAAGACAAGATTAAGGATACTGAAATATATTTCATAACTTTAGTTTTAAGGTGCTAATACTAGTAACTTATTTTAAATTTAATTCAGAATTTATGATCCAATTTTTTGAGTTTTCGATTTGTAAATTGTTTTCTGACAGTTGATTTTGAATTTAGGTTGACAATTGACATTGACAATTTAACTTTATGGTTTTGCCACAGAAAATCAATATCAGACACACTACTTCGGACAGTAAAGACGTAACTTAAGGAACGGGTCAAACATTGAAATTTCCTCGTAAGGATGACTTGGAATCGACATCAATAGTGAGTACTCATTTCCGATGATATTATAATCGATTAACATTATAAGTGGGAAAGTTTGCATAGATGTTTGTTACTCAATCACGCCGCAACGTCTAAACCAATTTGGCTGGACTGGAATAGCACATGGGCTACTTTTTATCCCGGAAAATAAGAGAGTTCCCACGGGAATTGAGATATCCACGTGAACGAAGTCGCGAGCATCAACTAGTAATTGATAAAGTAAAACTCTGGGAGACCTCAATACAATTTCAATGACGTCATTAAGGTATCGGAAAGTAGTTTCTTCATTGTAATTATTTGCAACTGCCCCTAATTAACCGATTCTCAATCGCTATTGGCTAAAATGCATTTTTGCAGAAATAATGCCTAATGAATAATTTGCAGATAACTTCAGCCAATCACCACATTTGAAACTATAGCAATGATTCATGCAGCTTTCACAGAATCAGATCAATTTAAATAGTCAGTAACTGACGCTAATATACCTAGTATAGGCACCTATAACAATTAATAACTATTTACTTACAGCCAGTCTTGTAGTCAATCATGTTTATTTTTTCATAGTGAACCCAATGTTAATTTAAGGCAATAGGGAATTTTTATGTTTTAAACTGTAAAATTTAATATCAGTCAAGGCAATTAGAGCTAGTCAAATTATATTCTGTTTAGTGTTAAAGGTAATGAGATGAGCTGATGGTTTAATGAAATAAAGAGATATCTAAAATCAACGACTGACAAGAAGGTGATTGGAGGTTTGGCCTTTTTAGAGTGCCCCCAGGTCCCCCAGATCGTAAATTTGTAAATGCATATTGCGTTCTCTATCTCAGTGGCTATAATTTAGTTGCTAATAACTAGAACTGTCAAACCTGCATTTTGTATGGAGAAAGTCTGAATGGAAATGTCAAATCGTTATCGCTAATCTCGTCATACCCACAGGTCATACCATATTTTTACCGTCGCGTCGCTCGACACGTAATATGTGTACTCGACACACAATGAGTTCCTACAAAGTTACCCAAACTGACTGTACAGATTATTTCCTCAATCTCGATTTCAGAAGATTCGACTTTCGTAGCTAACTTTGATGTAATTTTTCTTATTTTACTATTAACTTGTAATTTATTTTAAAACCATTTTTAGAACTCGTATTATTTGTTAGGTCAATTTTATAAATTTTTAATATATTGCAATTTTAAAACGACTTCCTATTTTTTTGATGTAAACAACACTGGGTAATTTTACAAGTCGAAGGTGGTAGGAACGTAATAAATCGGTGTCGTCAAGGAAATAATATTGATGTTTTGGAGAATTTAGGAAACTTTTCAGGTATGTTTATTACACCATTGATGTATTGCAGTTGTAAATGAAATTCCTTTAAGTTTCACTAACATAATAATATTATGGTCTACCTATGTGGCAACTGGTTGTTTTGACAGTTGTCATTGAAGAAGATGTTTAATATATTTTTGTTTATATTTCAGGATGGGCGATGGTAGTTCTAAAGCCTATAGATAAAATTGATTATGCAAGCCGCTAAAGAGTTAAAAAATGGTAAAGAACCAGTTCCCAGCGCCCCCTAAATCAGGTGGCCATGGACCATAAAGAATTAGGCACGAACTCATCTGTGGGTGCAGGCGTCAATGATGGCAGCACTAAATTTGCTCATAACAGCCCAACGGTACATTCGAGCAGAAACAAATCATACGATGTGGGGTCAAACTCGTTGGGCAAAGTGGACGCGACGGCCGCGCGCCCGTGCGCCATCATAGGCCCCGACCGAGTGCTGCCGCCGAACCCCGATGATACCACGTACCTAAAGAAGATGCCAGGTGAAGCATGGCCGCCCCCCGAAAACGTTTATCGCCGTCCACCTGACTATCCTAATAAAATGAGTGACTATCAACCAACCCGAAACATATCGCCGAGACAAACATTCCAAGAAAATATGCAGCGGATTATGGTTCCACCGACATTTAGTTCTATAAAAAGTAGCGATGAGTGCAACTTAAAAAATACTAAACCAAACATGCCTCAAGAGGTCAAGTACTGTGATGTGCCTTATAATGTAAATTCTGTGAACAGTGAACATAAAAGTGTCAGAAATAATGACATTCAAATGTCTAATGTGAATCATTCTTATACTAGGAATATGCCTCCACCCTATGGGTGGCCTGCCGGTGTTAATGTTCGGCCTTTGAGGCCCTATGCTGCTCCAGAGTTCTACCAGTACCAAGAGTTTCCCAGTTGTGCTGGTCCTAGACCACTGACAATGATTCGTCCACACCGGCCCCCGCATGAAGAAAGTGCTCAGGTTTATTCTGAACGTTTATATCAGGATGCTAACATTCGCTTCAAACCATATCCTACAGTGAAAGAAAAGCATCAACAACCCAGGTATGATTATGCTAGTAATTATCCTAGTACATTCCACCCACCTGCCTCAATCCCACCTCACAAATATGACTTGCAGAAAACAATACATGCACATCCATACCCTGTGTATCCTCCCGTACCATTTAAATACTTAGACAGGAGGATACATGAACCTTTTATTGATGGATATCACAGGTCCCACAGTCAGCAAGCTAATTTTAACACATATCATAGTCAAGTCATACCTCCTCCTTATGGGCCTATACCAGGGAACTGCATGCAGAACAAGGCTTATTCAGATGCCTCTTCTAAGCCTATGAATATTAATAAAATACAATTTGAAAACAATAATAAAGTTTATCTTAATCTTGAGTCACGAAATAAAAATTACTCTGTACCAGAAAATTTATATTACAGTGATATGAATCATTCTCAAGCTATGAGGGGTGAAATTATATTACCCACCCACTCAACATTAAACATTCCTTCTATGTCGCAACATTCAATTTACAGAAAAGATAATACTCCCTTAAAACCTTATGACTATAACCCTAACTATAGAATTTTTGATCAGTCAATCAATGTAAATCACTCGCTACAAAGACTACCTCTGCAGTTTTCGCCTAACACTATATCTCCTGACTCAAATACAAGTAATGATACTGCACATACTATTGGAACATCTCAGGAAGATTGTGGATATGTAAGTCAATCTTCAACAGCAAGCATAAGAAGCTTAGACTCTGGAAACATGCCAATGCCACATGACATTTATAGAAGACACAGTTATAATAACTATGACATGATTCGGAATACGTTTCATCCTATGGGTCCTATACAAATGCCTAAAAATAAAAGTAGTTCTTCAACTAAAAAAAATCTTGATGTCAGACAGTTCTTACAAATGTGGAATGAAGGTGATGAAGAAATTAGTGAGGCCAACAAAGACACTGCAGGCCATAATCATGTAAAAAAAATCTCTTCTCAAAGTGAAACTATCAACAATCATGAACAACTCTATGTTCTTGGATTAGTTAATGTGCCTAATGATCAACTTGGTAAATATGACCATATTCAAAAAATATCTAAGTTACCTGAAAATATTAAAGGTTATAACAGCATTGAAATACTCAACCAATATGAAGAACTCCTAGAAACACCACACGTAAGTAATTATAATAGATCAAGAGAGTATAATACCTTTTTAAGAAGTCAGATTGATAAGGAAATAACAACAAAGATGCCTCGTCCAGTGTCACCATTGGATGTGGAAGCAAAAATAAGTCAGTCAGTTATTCATAAAGAAGTGGGATGTAATTTTGAAATAAAGCCATGCAGTCCGGAAATGTTAAATGTAGAAGTTGCTGCACCAGTGCAAAATATACTAGGTGAAAGGATGATTGAAAAAGTTGTTAATCCAATTACAACCAAGTCACCAAATTTGATTAGAGGTGAGACTAAGAACACAATGAATGATGCAGTCAAAGTAGCAAGTTGTAAAATGATAAGTGATCAATATTCGCCCAACAATTCTCCCAAGAATACAAAACCTAGCAGCTATAGTGTGCAAGATCTGGAAAGGAATGCTGGTTTATGTTTAGCTTCATTACCACAGCTTGACAATGATATTGAGCTTAACTTCCCGGAAATAAATCAACAATTCATTAAAGCAAACCAAATGGAGTCTAATGTTGCACCAGGCTTACAAACTTTTCCACACATGGATTTAGAGCAAACAAATTGTTTGCCACATGAGACTAATAAAAATGATTCTCAAAAACAAAATCCATCTTCTCAATTGGCTGTTTCTGTACCAGATAAAGAAGTTTCCAAATTAAGTAAATATAGAAAAGGTAGAAAATGTGAGCTCAATAATTCATGTACTATATCAAAACAAGTTACTGTAAAATCTGGTGAGTGTACACCAGCGGTACAAAGAATAGATAGCGTAATAATAAAAAATCCTGACACTATCAAAACACAAGATAATGAATCTATCAATTCAGCTATTGAAATAAATTATAGCTTTCAAAAAGAACCTAAGCAGTCGTATTCTTCTTTGGAATATCAAAATATGAAAATAGATGATTTAACTTGTGACACTGCTATTGACTTTAGTTTAAACAAATCTGAAGAAGAAACGGCTGTTAGTTATTTAAAATCAATTGATAGAAATATTAATGCTAATTTATCGCCACCACTAGAAGAGTTTAATGAAGATTGTTTAAATGAAGACGATAATAACATGGCTCTTACTTCTGGTAGTACTAATGAACAAAATACGTCCGCAAAACAAAATATTAAACTTGACAAGCTCGTCGATAATCCTCAAAGTGAACATCCACAATGTAACAGAACTGAAGAATATAAAAAAACAAGTCAAGAAATAGATCATAACAAATGTGAAAGTCTGATTAAAGTGCCAGTAAAATCACCCAAACTTATTTTAAGAAATAAAGATTGTAATGTTTGCAAATTGGCAAATGATGAACCAAAAACATCCTTAGATGAAAACTTAACAAGTGAAAAAAATACAGAAACACCTGAGCATAACATCCAAGATAGCAGTACTAGCTGCCAAGAGTTAATTGAAGAAAACTTAGTTACAAAATATCCGGAAATATTACAATCAAAATATAAAATAGACATTGAAAAAGCTGAACCTGATTTGGGTGACGAAAGCAAAACAGAAACTGATTTGTCCAGTTCAGTGAAACTTGACAAAGAGAATAGTGAAGGGTATAATGGTGAGGAGTGTAGAGTGAGCATAAAAAACGTAGTTTCCGAGATTTCATCTTTCACAAAAACTTGTAATGATAGTATGGATATTACAGAGAATCCAACTATAGAAGAAGTTTTAAAAGATTTATCTAATCAGGATACTGACAAAGTGGACACTAAAATTAGCGCTACATATAGCATAGTTCAAAATGACATCTGTGAAGATTTTATGACCTCAAATAATTGCCTCAGAAAAAATGAAGATGAGTTTAATGAAATTGTATCAAATGTATCCTTAGTTAATGAAAGCAATAATGAAAGTATCGATATAGTTTTAGAAAAATCTGATACTGGGACGAAAATTTGCAAAGAGGATTATGTAGACATTTACCAGCCAGTTAACAGAGAGTCTAATATAAACAATGAAGAATCGGCAGATGTAATAGTCTCAGAGCAGGATCCTGAAAAAATATTGAAAAATTCTTCTGATGATATATCAAATTATTCAGAAGAAATTGATTGTGTTAAAAACGAAACAGATCTTCAAGAGTTAGCAATTAAAATAGAAAAATGCAGCCCACAAACTGTGTTGAAGTCAACTGAAGAACTAACTCAGCTAGACAATAACGTTCAAATGGTGGTATCTGGGTTTGAATGTATATCTGACAACAATCTTTTAAATAATAGTGATAAAATAGTATTTTCTACAGAAACAAAAAGATCTTCTGAAGAAACTAAATCTATCAAAAATGATTGTGTAAAAAAGCTGGATTTATCTGCTGTTGATTGTTTATCTAATGAATTGAATCGAAATAATTATAATGTTCAAAATGAAATATGTATTCCTAAAGATGAAACAGAAAGTGTAACATCTGCTCTTGAACTCGAAAAATCTAAAAAACTAATCAAGACATCATCTACTACAATGGAACAAAAGAAAGATGAAAAAAATAAGAATTTAGCTGATTCCGAGTCTTTCTTTGATAAGGGTGTACTTGCTTATACCTTTGAGGAATCTAGTTTGTCTGTTAATAAATCACTTCCCGAAAATATCGATGTTAAAATACCAGAATTGAAACAAGACGCAGAGGCAGAAAGAGATCTAGAGACAAATTACGAAACAAACAAAGAAAAAGTGGCATCTGAGTGTCTATCTTATAAATCTTGTATACCCGCTAATATTATTGAAGAAACTAAATGTTTTAAAAATAAAGGAACAATTTTATCAAAAGAGACAGATATAGAAAGACATTTACACACCGATTATGAAACAACTAATATCTTTAAAAAACCTTGTCTATCTCCTAAAAATGTAACATATTCTGAAAACCTTCCTCTTATAACTGCAGAATGTAGACATGACATAGAAGTAGACGATGATAATATACAGGATTATGAAACGCATATGGATATAGTTGAATCTGAATTTTTATCTGGAAAACCTTACATAAATTTAATTGAACCTGTTGAAGAGTCTTCAAATTCAAGTAATAAAGTAATTGGAGAAACTTCAGCCGTTATAAGTCTGGAAACTAGACCTAAAATAGAGGCTGACAGTAGTATACTGAAGAATTTGAAATCGTGTGTGGATAAAGCTGAATCCGAGAGTTTATCTTATTTGAATTCTCCTAATTATGTTAAAGAAAGTTGTTTAGGTATTTGTAATGAAACTTCGGAACATTCTATTGGTGAAAAAGAAGACAGTAATAAGCCAATAGAGATAAATGATAATGAACTCGTCAGCGTTGTAAAATTAGATAAAAATGACCCAAACTTAATACACCCTACTTCAGTATACAATGGGATAGGACCTACTTGCCAAAAAGAACTTTTTTCT
The DNA here is from genome assembly GCA_933228805.2 of Hipparchia semele. NCBI lineage: Eukaryota > Metazoa > Arthropoda > Insecta > Lepidoptera > Nymphalidae > Hipparchia > Hipparchia semele. Next base: position 12,607,949 of record OW121710.1, on the reverse strand, counting down.
CCTTGGTTTCAGAAACTTTTAATGTATAGTGAAGGTATTTGCAAATTAATTAAAAACAAAAATAACATTAAACAAGACCATATCTTTGGTAATAATATCTTTGAACAAGAAGATGATCTTTTAAATCAGAATGAAGTACTGGTTTTATCTGAAAATAATAATATAGATGCGCTTAATTCAAGGGATGATGAATTGTGTAGTTTCGATAAAGAAACACACTTATCAAATGTCATGCATATTGCAAATGAAGTTTTACAATCTGAACATGACAAAAAACACGTTACTGAACAAGATAGTGGTAGTGACAAACAATATAAAGGTTTTAAAAATCAAGATACAAAATTACTCCCTGCTGAAATTGAAAACAGCGCTGTTCTTAAACCGCGAAAGATTTCTAAAAGATCTTTATCGGAATCAGCATTAGAAACGTATAAGGATAACGATAATGAGTTTGTGAAGCCATGCAAGCGAAAGAAATGTATAAAGGAGAACCAAAGCATTTTAGAATCGCATATGATAACTGAAGACATTTGTAATATAATTCAAACGAATCGAAGAAATTCTATATCTACATTTTATAATGAAGATAATGTTTACATTGTTATAGACAATGATTTAATTTTAACAGAAGAAACTGATGATTCAGATAAGATATGCTACACTGAAAGCACTGAAGAGTTTCTGACAAGCATAGAATCAACAAATTGTGAAATGAATTTAAATTTAGACACAGTTTTATGTACAGATGAAGCAAATCAAGTTTGTGAATATTCGAATTCGATTCAACACGTTGAGGAAAAGTCTATTGATGATTGGGTAGATGATGTTGCTTACATAGAGACTGTGTTTAGTGAAGATGTTGCAGAAAATATCGTTATCGATGTCCATGCGTCACCAAAAAGGGCCAACTCTTTAGATTTAGAAAGTGTTGATGAAGAAACAACTGTTTTCTATGATAGTGATCATATAGATAAACTTAAAAGTATCTATGGTCGCACCATATGTAATGATAATACCCAATTGATTGAAACTTTATATAGGACACCACAAATGAATGTTAATAAAACTCTGTACCACATTGAATCTCAAGATCCAGAAGAAAGTCTTATATCAATCAATGACAGTTATTTGGAATCAAACAAAACCATTAACTGTACTGACATTTTGGAAACTGGAATTTCCTCTTTGAAAGTATTTGATAATAAACAAAAAAATAGTGAAAATTTATCTCTTCACTCACAGTGTAATCAAAACTTTTACCCAAATTTTAACCATGACAGTGATTTTAAGTTTGAAGAGCTTTCTACTGAGGAACAAGAAAATAAATTCACAACTCATTCATGTGAATCGAGTAACGATTATTTAACATCAAATGTTCCAAAGGAAAATTCAAGTTATTCCTGTTCTAGTTCACCAGAGGTTTCTTCTACTACTTCAGAGGAAAAAAGTTCTAGTATCTTATTAAAAATTACAAATTGTAATGGTTCAAGAGTTTCCCAAATTAATGAAATGAGAACTGATCCGCTAAATAAATTAAGCTATAAGCTAACTGAAAAAGGGGAATATCAGAGTTATAGTTCCAATTTTAGTTCTTCTCGAACATTAATAACAAAAGCAGCTCAAAAATACATTCCACCCTTAAAAGAAACAATTTATGATCTCAAAGTAAAACTGCCTTTACCCCAACATCGTCTTCATACATTAAAACAACTAAAGATAGCCAAAGTGGAACCAAAGATAGCCACTGAAAAAATCTGTACTGTTAAACCACTTATTTCTAAAAAACAGAAGCCCAAGTTTGAAGATGTTCTAAAAAGTATTGATGAAATTAATTTTAAAAGGCATAAAAATAACATCAAAAAGGGAAAAATTTCAATTCCTAAAGTAATAATTAAAAAAGCTGAAAATGGGGCTCACTATGCCAGTAGCAAAAGTATAAATAGACAAGAAACATATAACCCAGATTTAACAGGTCGCAAATGGCAACCTTGGGTTTTTCTTGAGAAAAATAATTTCATTGATAAAATGGCACTTCAGAATAAAGCAAAAGCTGTATATTGTCATAGAAAAAACTGTTATGTTTTACAAGAAAAATTCCGTAAATATAAGTCAGTTTATAACGCTAGTTTTGTTATATCTCAACCAAATTCAGAAACAAAAGGAAATTTAAAATATACAATTAGATTGAAACATAGTTAGTTTTTAATTAAGTTCATAACTATTTCAGTTCCTTGGTAAATGGAGTAAAAAACATAGGAAACTATTGTTAGAATGTTCCTATCCGTACATCCCACCACTAAATGGTCTCAACCTTTTGTCTATTTATTCCTTCAAATCTTGTAGTAGGTCCTGAATCTGTGTCCTGTTATTGTCACATTTATTTACCTTTTATTATAACACCAAATTAGCCCACTTTTCGTTTATAGTTACCTTGCTAAGTTCACTATTAATAAAAATATTCAATATTTTTAATATATTAAATTATAACCAAAATCAATACTATGTGTGATGAAAAGAAATCAAAGAAATATTTTTAAAGTAGGATGCATAGTCCATACATTATTTGTTTTAAAGTATGTAATTTGATAAGATCTGTATTTTTGTTAAATTGTGTATAACGATTTTATTATTGTTATTTTATGCTATCATTCCATTTTGAAGTTTATCAATAATTAATATTTTATTTTACTTTATTTAGATTTTTATTTGTAATTATTTACTTAGTAGTAAAATCATATAAAATTCTATTACCAAGCTCCAACAGCCATACTGAGTATTATTTATTCCTACAAAAATATTTGTTTAAAGAATGTAAATAATTTTACTAGGACATTGTGTAAATAAACGAATGCTGTATAAAAATTCTTATATTAAGCCACTTAGATATTTAATTAAATAATTTGTGTGTACACCAGAATTTGTTTTATCAATGATTTTGTAAAATTTTCTAATGGCAAATATGTTATTAAAAAAATGTTTAGTTTTAATTATAATATATATTAAAATTAATATATTAAATAGTATATTAAATGTTATTTTGACATCACCATATGTGATGAATGATAATAGCGATTGCTCACCTAATGTTAAGCACTGCAAATAATATATCGTATGGGATAGGTAGAGAAAAATGTAATTTTTTTAAAGTACAAAATATAGGTATCATTTAATAATAATATTATTCGTTTGTTTATGTTTTTTTATCTATAATCTATATTTTCTTAGCTGTCAAAAAAAGGTAGTTTCGCCATAGATAGGCGTAAGATATAAAGCGCATTGCATAGGATGTGCTTACTGGAATGACGAATGAAACCGTGCTACAAGTGAAAAACCAAACTTAAGAACGTTTTAAGCGCCGCGGCAGTCGTCGGTTACGCGTTTCTTCCAAACATTTTCTGCAATTTGTTTACCTTTTAACATAGCTAAGGAAAAATATATTACACATTATTATTACATTAGGAGTCTTTATGTGGCATCGGTTAGTAGCGTGCACTTCATTTTAGAAAAGTACTGCTTATGTAGGTACTATTCACACCAATAGCTTAGTAAACTAAAACTAACATTGACTTGAAAAATGGCCTGGCTTCGACTTCTGTGCACGCCACTGTCGATTAGTATTGTTTTGATGTCTAAATGTCTGTTAGGCTTTGAGCAAATTTTGGTTGCGTCACGAAAAAATAGGACTTAGTTTAGCAAACAGGATCCAACCCACAAAACTTGGCAATAGAAAAGTTAACCTTCATTCTTTTTATTTAATTTCACAATATATGTTTGTGGGTTAGATCCTTTTTGCATAGCTACATGGAATTATTATCTTTGTGCTAGAACAGTTAGTTTGGCTGCTGTCAAATAGAAGCGAGTTCGAAGAAAAGTGGAATTGTCTATGAACGTCGGTGACTTCCACTTCGTGACGTTACTAACGTTCGTAGTGGATGTAGTAAAGGCGTCGTTAGTAGTGGCAACATTATGTTCAAGAGTTATAAACAAAATGGGTTTAAAATGCATATCAAAAATTGCGGGAATTGGTGGGAATCGAATCCGCATCTTTCGGGCATCGCGCCCTATGTGTTGACCACTTCACTTTAGACCACGGTCAAACTGCCCGTCAACGCTGAAATTAGTGATATTCATCCACTTTAATTAAACTGATTGGGTTTGGTTGCCGCCGGCCGCGCAGTTTTTCGTATTGCATTTAAAAATTCAGAAATTTCCCTCGAGTGTTGGTAAACACTTAAAAATATGTTTAAATGTTTTATGTTATGTAAAGACCTATACCAATACTCACATTTATTGATGTTGCTTTTAACTATGTATCAAAAATGTTGAAGTTTTTTTATAATTTTGTTTGGAGGTAAACAATACTATCGTAATATGTTTGTTCTGGTAAGAAAATGATCATTCCATTTAGAATTTTTAGAAAATTATGGTAGTTTATTGGGAAAACTCCATTTTAAAATACCGTTTTAAAATTAAATAAAAACTAATCACTCGGTACCAATAAAACGTTTTACACAAAGTGCCTCTTTCAACATAAAAAGTTAGATATAATCAACAAAAGTCCGCTTGTAACTTCATAATGTGATAATAACTATTATTATATTACTAATAAATCAAGGATTAAATTAAAAAATTTTGATAACATTAATTATTATTATTGTAGAGATAATACTCCAATGATAATAAATAATATATATAATCAAAGATTTTTATAATTTAAAATAGAGCTTAAGATGAGTATTAACAATACCTATCAGTTAAATTCACGCCATCAATATTAAATTTTATATATCATCAATATTAAATTAGTAAACATGCAGAACCAATTTCACATTTTTTTTTAATTATTTTCAACAAATATTATAAACACATTAATCACACAAGATTTAAGTGAGTGTTTATTTCATTAAAAATTCCTGTGAAATTATATTAGCTGCAAAAGTAGGCAGTTCCTACTAGACAGAACACTCGCAAGTTTTTAAAAATCGAATGGAGCGCGTTATTTAATTCGATTAATATTATATTTTATGAAGTAGGTGTAAAGTATTCGACTTAAGAATTTTATGAATCAATTTTGTGCCTGAAAATTAGTATTGTGCTAAATTACTATCTACCCACATGATATTAACAATAATTAAGATACCTACTGTGTAGTTTGATTTTTACTTGGTATTATTCCAAGTGAGAGTCCAGCCTAGCCATAACCAAAGCAACCTATACTTGTGTACCAAAAACGTTTCAAAATGAAGTCTTTTGATCTCAAAAAAGCACTCGCCTTTTTTTCAGAATTGGCGTTTTCGTGCCTCAAACATGATTTTAAATGAAATACTATTTTTATATTGTATACAGGGTGTTAAATAAATATATACCAAATATGTGCTTTTATGTGCAAGTGTTGCCTTCTTTAAAAGTAATATAACATAAATGTAAGTTTGTAAGTGAAACTTTTAAATTTGTATGTTGAATGAATAATAGGACTGTTTAATTTTATTATAGTTTTTATAAATATCACTATTCCATAAGGTGGGTATTTTTAGTATAAGACTAATTAAGTTTTACTATGAAATGTACAAAGATTATTATCTTGCTATTCGAAATAAATGTTTATTGTTCAGTTACGTTATTGGATAAAAATACAAGATAGTATTTTGAGTCTGAACTTTAAAACATTGATACTGATGATAAGATTTGTTTACTTGTTACTAAGTTTCTCTTTGATTTCTAAAAAATTTCTTTGTATGTTTGTTATGCACTATTGAGTGGATTGTTGAGTTTTACGCACTTATTCGATATTGTTATTGTATAAATATTTTAATATGGTTAAAACACTATTTAATAGAGGGTTACGGATTTAAAGTTAGTTAATTAAAATATTTCAGCAGTTTCGTTTTGTCGTTTATTTTAAGCATATTTTATTATGCCAGTAACGCACGTGATAGTGTTTCGTGATAGACGTAATTATGATTAACCACATTCGCTCTTAAATAAATTGAGAGAATATACATTGTTATTTGTAAGTGCAGTATGCGAGGGATTTAATTTAACGGGAATTATTGTTTTCGAGTGATACCTAGTTTTGAAAATTGTTTTAAAATTGACCAAATAAATGTGTTCTAAATAAAAATGCATAGTTTTTGCAATCACCCTTTATTATGCAGTTTATTATACAGGTATGGTAACTTTAACAGCTTCTTGGCGTATGGCGCTGATCAATTCTTGGTTAATCAGGAACACGAAGCGAAGTCCCGCTATCTGCGCACAAGGAGAAAATCTCATTAGCACAATTGATACCTTACAGAACCGCAAAACCGACAAACAAGAAACAGATAAAGTTCTAATGCATTAACCATGTAGATACAGTGTGTCCAATTCACAAAATCTCTAAACTAAGGTGACAGGTCTAAATCTATTGCTATCCCTTTCCGAACAGAGCATTATGAAATGGATAAAGATAAATGGATGAATTTAGATTTTTTTTTTAGAAATTGTATACAAAAAAAATTAACCGCAGTACCTATGTAGTTAAGTTCCTGAAAACCATAATGTGTACCTATGTTTTTACTACGCTATGATATAGATAACAACCTTTAGATATTTTAATTTTTTTAAAGAATAGCCAAGCTGAAGTTGATAACTATTCTCCTATCCCCTCCAAATAAGCGGGCAGCTTGTGCTAGGAGTGGGTATGACAACAGTGCAACGGATTGGGTTCGAACCTGCGACCTTTCAGTTTTCAGTCCGCACCTTTAACCGTTGGGCTATTGAACCTTAATTAATTTAAAAAATTGAGCGAGTTAAAAAATTTCACATGCACACATCTCTGTTCCTATAGTAGGTAAAACATTTTACAAGACTTTCATTTTATTCATTGATTTAAATGTATTGTTATATTTAAAAATATGCAATTGGGCCACTTAGATACGAAACAATTATTTTATAAGTAAGTATATCGTATGCTCAATAATTGAAGTTTCACACCGATACAGGTTTGTGATTGTTTCTGGTAACTACTGTTACTATGTACTGTACCTACTACGCAATAAACGAAAATAATTTTAGGAAAACTAGAGGAAAACCACAATAATAATCATGTTATTAATAGGTAACGATTGGGACCGCGCAACTAAATAGTAAATTAAAGAACACCTAGCGTCGAAATAAAGATAAGCGCTCACCACTTTTCAGCCTTGTGGTAGATACTAATCGGGAAAGACTACTACTAGATATGAAAAATAACGTATATGCATGGAGTAACATCGGGTAATGTTAATTCCGTATTTTTATATGTACATACCCAATTAATTTTATTCAGTCATGTTTATTAATTATATATTTTTTTGCAAATTGACGTAAGATATTCATAAACTCCCTCGACGAAATTTTGACGACCTCCCGGGCGCAGTGGTGAGCGCTGTGGTCTTATAACTGGGATTGATTCCCGGCGGGGCAATTTGGAGATTTATTATTTTTGAACTGTCTCTGGTTTGGTCTGGTGGGAGGCTTTGGCCGTATCTAGTTACCACCCTACCGTCAAAAACGTGCCGCCAAGCGATTTAGCGTTCCGCACGATGACGTGTAGAAACCGATTAAGAGTACACTGCCATACCTCTTCCCCCCCTTACACATACAAAAAAAGACCAGTGTTTTACAGAGCAGTTAAAAATAATTACCTCGATAACGCTATTGTGGTTGAGTTTAACTTTGTTCCCTTGAAGTACTGGCCGCCCGTCGACGAATATCGGGCGTTTGCCTTCCGAGGACATAAAGAAATCGCCGCTGTTCCTGAGGCGGATCGTCGCTTGCTTCCTCGACACTTTCGCCGCTGGACCCTCCAGGCTAAGGTCCACGTCGATAGTGTGGTCCCTCGTGCTTCGGCCGACCGCAATCTATGGAAAAAAGTTTTGGGTTTATAACAGCCCGTACCAGATCGTAATAAGATCCGCAGATAAGCCTAATGGATCTCTAAAAATTATGAGTTTTCTTTGGGTCACTAAATAAACATAAGTCAGATGTTTTTTTTGTAATAGTGATATAGGTTTTCTGGTAAGTACCTAAGTATGTAGGTAGGTACATTGGATTTGCAAAATGTAATCTTTAAAAAGAAAGAAAAGCAATTTTCTACGCTTTTAAAATGCTCTCCTGTAAAACTTATTTTTTGCAGTTTCGTAAAGTGCTAAATGTGACGTAAATGTGATGTTATGTTACCTAAAATGTTAAAAGAAAACAATATGAACTATAACAATTCGCCAAATAACTCGTATGACTCAACTAAAAATAAATCTTTTCAATGACCTCCGAGAAACATCCTGCTAATTATTGCTAATACCACGAGTATATTATAAGGATTAACTAATCAAGTACAGACTACATAGGTACATTTAATTTTCTGTATCGAACGATTACCGAGAAAATGCCAGTTGTTACAAAATGAAGGACAGTCAGCTGCGAGGTTGCCAAGTAGCTATACTTCGGTGTGACTAAAGGATTTGTATGTGTCAATATTATGATCTAGGCACTAACGGCTGAATAAAATTCTGAAGTCAAGAAAAACTCGCTTCGGGTAAAATTTGACCCATAGGAGCGGAATGAATAACCGCTTCCGGTTAAAATTTACCCATTGGAGCTGAATGTTCTTAGGCCTAAGAGTCCGAAACTCCGAACTGATTTTAAGGATTTGAAAACTTCCCGGAAAACTGATGTCAGTGGCAATTTAGCAGGTTGGATGGGATTTTTTTTTGCGAGTTTAACAAAGTTTAGTATTAAAATAGTAGGTTTCAAAATTTCTTATTCTTATCTCATAGCTGTTAGTATCCATGTCGGACAAAACACGAACCTACAACCCATGTGGTGGATCAGGTAAGAAGCGTTAGTAGGTTACAGCGGTAAACACTAGATACCGGTCGCTAACGTACAACTACCTAAAAGGAACGATCCTACCGTGCTACCGTAACTAAACGAAGTAGCCCTTATTGTGTACTAAACCTTAAAATACGTGAAAAATGTGTACATATTAGGTAGGTATAACTTAGTATTTACACAGTTAATTCTAATAAAATGTTATAAATTGATAGTTTCAGAACGTTACCTCGTGAACACGTCGTCGATAGTAATCGCGTGCGGCGCTGAACCAATTATTATTTTGTGCGTATGCACAGCCGCTGATTAAAATGTTTAATTAAAACACAAAATCTGTGCAAATAGGCAACGCATTCCTTTATCGGACTGTACTTAATGTTTGCCACAAGGTCGAGGAAAGATCACTTCTATACCTACACTCAGCCTACGGATAGGTAGGTACGCCGATAAAATCCACAATATAACTGAGCATTGCAAATTATTATGCTGATAATGATATAGGCAATAGGCATAAAATGGTACATCATAAGTTCTCAACGTGGGCGATAACGTCCCCTTGTGAGTTTTTTGAGACTTGGACTTCAGAAGACCTAGAGAAAATTAGGGGGCGTTGAGATACCACAGAGGGAGCATGAGCAGTTGGGAAAAATCAGTCTAAAAAAAAAACACTAAGCACACTAAGCACGTACTTAGGTAAAGTAATTTCAATATCGGTTTTTTTATCATTGTATTATGTATTGTAATTATTTATATCGTGTGTGCGAGAATTCAGATAATTTGTTAATTAGGGAAGTGGATGAAAATTGATTTGAAAAATTCCGTTACATTCAGACCTAAATTGGATGATGTGAAAAAGATTTATTTTTAATTTGAATTACTTCAAAACTTCCGATTTAATGTGAAAGTGTCCCATATACCTATAAATAAAGATTCGCGACAGACGGTAAGTAAAAAAAATGTTAGGGGCTCTAGAAAAAAAAATCTCAAAGTGGGCGGTGGGCAAAATAAGGTTGAGAATCTATGGTATACATAATGCAAGATCTACCCACTCTAATTATATCTAAAAGTACAGCTATCTAAAATATTATTTCATCAACTTTGAAACTCAATCTGACGACCAAAGTCGCCTAATCGATTGATTACCTACTTCTAGTATTTTAATTCGGTTAAACCGTAAAGTAACCGGACAATACAAGAAACAAAAGTGTCATACCAATTTAACTTGCTCTGCCGCTTCAGCACTGAATGATTGAACGTATGTATGTACCAGTTTCTTAATTTTTTTTTAATATGAATAGCGGGCAAATGAGCAGGAGGGTCACCTGATGTTAAGTGATTACCACCGCCCATGAACACTTGTACCAGAGTTTTCAGGAATTCAGTAAAAGTGCTCACCTATGTACTACCAGTCTATTCTCCTCCTGTCTACTTTTTAACCGACTTCCAAAATAGGAGGAGGTTCTTTTCGTCGGAATCTTTTTTTTTTAAATTTTTATGTATGTTTCCCGATCACTCGAAGACGCCTGAACCGATTTGGAAAATTATTTTTTGTTTGAAAGGGTAGGTATATATCACAGGCGGTCCCATTGTCATCAGTTCAGGATCTGACGATGGGATCTTGGAGAAATCAAGGGTACTCTTCAAATTTTTTAGGCACAATTGATATACTTTGTAGTGGCGTTTGAAGTCGGTTTTGTAAAAATATTTTTTACGTTTATACTTGTAGTTATTTTAAAGCGTTTTTAAATAAAGACCTACATGTAACTCGCTAAGTTCGAAATACAATACAAAATGATTGTAACAATCGACAATATTATAATTAGGTAGGTATTCAAAGTAGTTACGTATTAAAATTTTAATTGCTTGATAAAAATACATAGGTACTTACCACGGTTCTTGTATATGTACTGTTATCGCAAAAGATAAAACCAAGTTTATACCTACCTAAGTAGCTTAATTATTTCAGTTATATAATTTCAGGTATTTAAACAAATCTTTCTTTACAAGAGACAGAATTTTGGCAAAAATGGTAAATCTTATATTTCTTGCACTTCACGAGGGCGCGTGAGCTTTACTTGTGGTTACGTCGTGTACATGCACATTGCGTAAGTGTGCGTGCCTGTCAGGAGCCTAGGTGAGAGCGGTCAGACGCAAACAAGCTCTCGCTCACACTTATACAGATACGACACACACACAACCATGAGCCACGCGTCCTCGTGAATTTAAAGAACTACTTATACTAACTTTTAAATAAATATTTTGATGTAACTATCGGTTATGATTACAACGATAAATTTTATCTAATAGCTATTTGTTTAATGGGATAAATACAAAGGGCTCATCAGCATCCACATATTAAGAAGTTAATTCAAAATTGCGGGATGCGTTAATTATAATATGGCCAGTAGCTAATTATTATTTAACAAAGAATTTATTAATGTCATTTTGTACATACATCGACTTCACAACACATTAAATATCTTATCAACACTATCTGTACTTATTGTTGTATATGCGAAAATACATAAATGTTTGTTTATTGGTTTGAACGGAGCAACGACGGTGTCTACGTGACTTTTTGCGTGGATACATTTGAGGACTTGCAGACTGAAATAAAACAAAAGATTGCTGCGGGATTCTTAAAAAACCGGTCAAATGCGAGTCGGACGCGCACACGAAGGGTTCCGTACCAAAAAACGACGAGAAAAACACGTTTCTAGTAATTTATTTTCATTTTTATCATTTGTTATTAAAGTGGCAACAGAAATACACATTCCCTGAAAATTTCTACCTATTATACGGATCATGAAATACAGTCCGCTGACAGACGGACGGACGGACAGCGGGGGCTTAGCTATAGGGTCCCGTTGGCACTCTTTGGATACTGAACCCTAAAAACAAGTCAACGTGAAGTCGTAAGGTAAAGCTTTTTTAGTATAAAATCTAAATTTTATAGAATTTATGCACTAGGTATTTGTTGTTTTTAATAAAAAAATAAAGTCATACTTAAAATTCATTTTAAGTATGACTTTATTTTATCATTGTTGCCTGTTACACAACCTACTAGTCCTATTAATTAATTAATCACACTAATATTATAAGGCGAAAGTTTGTATGTGTATGTGTATGTTTGTTACTCCTTCACGCCACAACGAATGAACCGATTTGGCTGAAATTTGGAATCGAGATAGCTCATACCTAGGATTAAAACATAGGCTACGATTTTATCCCGAAAAATTACAGGGTTCCCATGGGAATTGAAAAACCCTGATCCACGCGAACGAAGTCGCGGAAATCAACTAGTAGGTATAAAATAAATATTAAAAGTACCTAAATAAAAAAAAGTACAAACTTCTCTGTTTTCGTGTTGATAGTACCACTAAATAACTACTCGTTAATTTGTTAAGACAAACAAGATAATGGTGTTGACGACCAATACGCCTGATAACGTTATCATATCAGAGTACATGTAACTCAATAAGCAGACGCTGTGAACAATTCAAGTTAAAAATATACTACTGCTTATTTTAACTGTGGCTTTACTTCAGTTTCATTCGTTTTAACGCAAAAAATTCCACGTCGAAAATAATTTGTGTTTGCATTTTTTATGCAAATTATGAAACGAAACGTTACAGACGGTGTGATAAGTTGAAATATTCAAGGTTCCGTACATACGAGTTTTTAATTTTAATTTTCAGGCATTTACTAGAGATTTTTAGGGGAATGCGTTTAATTAAAACTGCTATACCCTCTTCATCTGCATCTGCATCGTCACTTACCATAAGGTGAGTTCGCAATCATGGAATATCATAAATAAATAAATAAAAAAGCCTTTTATTTATCCTTAATCAGTTAGTTACATGAATACTTTATACAATACATATATATATTTTAAACATGGATTGTCAAATTATTAAGTTATTAAATTTTTAAATTGGCTACTTTATGATTAAATTAATTATTAACTACTATCATGTCGTGAATTGAAAACAGTTGGGTTAAAAAAGACAAGGTTTAATGGTTTAATATAAATAATTGTACTTCGATGTTCAGACTAATCTAATCATGCTATTAATAAGTAAAAGTGTATTTGTTTCACGCAGCAAAGAAGCAACATATCGACTTGATTTTATTGTATGTGGATACTTAAGTAATATAAAATTGTTAAAAACTTAGGAGTGTGAAATAGGATTCTTAATATTTAGGTATATCATAACCAAAAAGGAAGAAGTGAGTAGTATTTTTGGATGCACGAATTCCAGGTAATTATAATATTTACTGTGTCTTTATAGATTTAAATAATTGCGGAAGATAACATTTATCTTTTCTAATATATATCATTACTAGTAGGGCGCGTGGGTGCGCGGCTCGCTAAAGCGAACCGCGGTTTTTCTGTTCACCAAATAGATCTTCGGGATTGGTCATCTTTTTAGAAATTTGTATGGCCGCCATCTTGAATCCGCCATTTTGAATTTTTTTTTCAGCTCTCTGCCAATTGAATGAGGTTTCTGGTGATTTTTGTTTGAGCACCCCCCACCTAACTTCAATCCCCTGGCCGTGCTCCTCACCCGTCTCCGAAATCCTCAATCATCAGCTCTCTCCATATTTTTCCCCGAACCATCAGAAATTTTGAAAACGAACATATGAAAATTCCCAATTCGCTATATATTTTTGTATAAAAAAAAAATTCGCCATCTTGAATTTTTTTCTATTCATCAAGTAGACCTTCAGGCCCTGATTATCTTTTTCCAAGAAACCACTCTTCCATCTTTCATAATCTCCGAGATAGACACCGACGAAATTTGTATGGCCGCCATCTTAAATCCGCCATTTTGAATTTTTTTTCAGCTCCCTGCCGATTGGATGTGGTTTCGAGTGACTTTTGTTTGAACACACCCTACCCATCTTCAATATCCTGGCCGTGCTCCTCACTCGTCTCCGAAATCCTCAACCATCAGCTCTCTCCATATTTTTTCTCCAAATGAATTTTTGTCCATCCATCAATTTTTGTCAAACCATCAGAAATTCTGAAAAGAAACCGTATACAATCTTGCATATATTTTGTATGGAAAAAAATAAATTCCGCCATCTTGAATTTTTTTCTATTCATCAAGTAGACCTTCGGGTCTTGATCATCTTTTTCCAAGAAACTACTCTTCCATCTCTTATAGTCTCCGAGATAGACACCGACGAAATGTGTATGGCCGCCATCTTGAATCCGCCATTTTGAAGTTTTTTTTCGGCTCTCTGCCAATTGGATGAGGTTTCGAGTGACATTTGGTTGAACACCCCCCACCTATCATCGATACCCTTGCCGGTGCTCCTCATCCGTCTCCGAAATCCTCAATCATCAGCTCTCTCCATATTTTTGTTCCGAATGAATTTTTCTCCTCTATACGTAACCATGAGTGAAAAAAAATTTTTCCATACAAAATTTTACAGGAGAGGTGATCAATGAGTGAGTCAGTGAGTGAATCAGTGAATCAGCACGAGTAGCTATATATATAGTAACTAGTAGGGCGCGTGGGTGCGCGGCTCGCTAAAGCGAACCGCGGTTTTTCTGTCCACCAAGTAGACCTTCGGGTCTTGATCATCTTTTTCCAAGGAAGCACTCTTCCATCTTTTATAGTCTCTTAAATAAACACCGACGAAATTTGTATGGCCGCCATCTTGGATCCGCCATTTCAGAGGGTTTTTTCAGCTCTCTGCCAATTGGATGAGGTTTCGAGTGACTTTTGTTTGAACACCCTCCACCTATCTTCAATATCCTGACCGTGCTCCTCACCCGTCTCCGAAATCCTCAATCATCAGCTCCCTCCATATTTTTCATCCAAATGAATTTTGGTCCTCTATACGAAATCATCAGAAATTTCGGAAAGGAATCTATCAAAGTCTTGCATACATTTTATATGAAAAAAATAAATTCCGCCATCTTGATTTTTTTTTCTATCCATCAAGTAGACTTTCAAGTACTGGTCATCTTTTTCCAAGAAACCACTCTTCCATCTTTTCTAGTCTCCGAGATAGGCACCGACGAAATTTGTATCGCCGCCATCTTGAATCCGCCATTTTGAATTTTTTTTCAGCTCTCTGCCAATTGGATGAGGTTTCGAGTGACTTTTGTTTGAACACCCTCCACCTATCTTCAATATCCTGACCGTGCTCCTCATCCGTCTCCGAAATCCTCCATCATGAGCTCTCTCCATATTTTTTCTGTGAATGAATTTTTATTCTCCATACAAAATCAACATAAGTTTTGAGAAAGAACTATGTTTTAGTCTTGCATACATTTTGTATGAAAAAATAAAAAATCCGCCATATTGAATTTTTTTTTCTATTCATCAAGTAGACCTTCGGGTCCTGATCATCTTTTTCGATAAACCACTCTTCCATCTTTTATAGTTTCCGAGATAGACACCGACGAAAATTGTATGGCCGCCATCTTGAATCCGCCATTTTGGACATTTTTTTCAGCTCCCTGCCAATTGGATGAGGTTTCGAGTGACTTTTGTTTGAACACTCCCCACTTATCTTCGATACCCTGGCCGTGCTCCTCACCCGTCTCCGAAATCCTCAACCATCAGCTCTCTCCATATTTTTCCTCCAAATGAATTTTTGTCCTCTCTACGAAACCATCAGAAATTTTGAAAAGGAACCGTATTAAAGTCTTGCATATATTTTGTATGGAAAAAAATAAATTCCGCCATCTTGAATTTTTTTTCTGTTCACCAAGTGGACCTTCGGCTCCTGATCATCTTTTGCCAAGAAACCACTCTTCCATCTCTTATACTCTCCGAGATAGACACAAACAAAATTTGTATGGCCGCCATCTTGAATTCGCCATTTTGGAGTTTTTTTTCGGCTCTTTGCCAATTGGATGAGGTTTCGAGTGACATTTGGTCCAACACCCCCCACCTATCTTCGATACCCTGGCCGGTGCTCCTCACCCGTCTCCGAAATCCTCACTCATCAGCTCTCTCCATATTTTTGTTCCGAATGAATTTTTGTCCTCTATACGAAACCGTGAGTGAAAAAAAATTTTTCCATACAAAATTTTACAGGAGAGGTGATCAATGAGTCAGTGAGTCAGTCAGTCAATCAGTGAATCAGCACGAGTAGCTATATATATAGTAATAAGTATGACAGAACTTGTACTCTTGTAGTAGGTACTTAGTGCAAGTTATAACAGAAGTTTTTAATTTAAAAAACGCATAGGTAACTTGTATAAGTATTATTCTTTATACAACAAATGATGATTCCCATGTTTCGTAACATGATTCCAAGCTAACGTGGCATATCTATATCTCCTATATCTATACAAATAAATAAAATTTAAGTGTCTGATTGTAATATCAAAATAACAGCTTTTTACTGAATGCATATGTAAGTAAATACGTTACTTATAACAAAAAAACAATTTTTAAAATGTTTGTCTGACTGTCTGTCTGTTTGTTTGTTGCCGCAAATCTCGGAGACGGCTGGACCGATTTTGAAGGGACTTTCACTGGTAGATAGCTGATGCTATCGGAAGTAATATGTTACTTTTTTTACCGACTTTCGAAAAAGAAGGAGTTGTGTTTTTCTATCTATGTATATCGATATCTCCGACTCATCAGTTCGTGAGCTAAGATGCCACAGACATACACACACAGACACGTCAAACTTATAACACCCCGTCGTATTTGCGTCGGGGCCGGGGCTAAAAAACTCACAATAATAAATTTTGAATAGTACGATATTATTTGAATTGATGGTCAAAAAGTGGTCAAATCTTCTAATACTACGACGTGAATACCTACTTGGATACTATTACGTAGATACTTATTACATACGTAATATTTTTTTATCACGTAGCGATTATGTAGACGATGTTGCTCTTCATTTTGGGTCACGGTCAAGAAGAGACTAAAATGTATACATTTAAATTACGAGAGATCAAAAAACATGATTACATATATTACATTAAAGAGTAGGCGTGTAACTCTTTATTGAAATGACTCGGTGAGTCTTTTTTTTTTCGAAATGAGCTACTGATTCCAATCTCTAACACCACTACGAAGTACTAATGTATCATTTGGCTCACTTGGATCTCGTTCCTAATCGGTAGGTAGGTACGCGTGGATGAGGCGCTCACTGACACGAATGAACGGAAATTATTATGGGAACTTCAGAACTTTGTTATTTTTGACGCTTTAATGACAAACTGCAACATTATTCTGTCACGTTTTTTTTAATTTTGTTCTATTTGATAAACCAAATATATGTATTAAATTCTTAAAAAGCTCAATTAAATACCGCCTGTATTTTATTTACCCGCACAAGAATTTATTTTCTGCTCTAGATGAGAATCGATGATCCAAATGATTCGAATGAAGCGGTTCACTGATTCGAATATTTGGAGTGATTCAGATACAAATGATCCAATCTTAATGAAGATACGTTTTTGCCAGCTCTACTAAAGAGGTATTATTATACATAATGTACCAGTTTCGTTTAATTTATTATTCCACAATCTGCGATCTCTGAGAAGATCTTCAAAAGGTTTTTATTTTTGTAAGGACGCAACGCCTTTGCGATGTGAGGAGATGCGCAGATTCAGAATATAAATTTTAAATACTAGTAGCATTATTATATGTAATATATTATATCATGTATAATATACATATTATATTATTATGATAGCATTGTAGCCCAGTTATCAATTATACAAAAATAAAAATGACGATATCATATCACTTAATAACTACGTCTTATCTACCTTTGGTTCATGCACAATGTTTGTCGGTAATTAGGAAATTTAGTAAAGAGCAATAAGTCTAGATAAAAATAAAGTTATAATTCGGTAGGTGCTGATTAGATAAAATATAAACAAGAATACAAGGAAGAAGTTTTCAAACTTTACCTCCACTAAAGAAAATTGAATATAGGTACATATTTTTAAACTTTTTATTAAAGTGTTAACCTACACTTAAAGGAAATAACCTAATAGGTTTATAAATACATATCAAAAATTCCGAGGCCGGCGGGATTCGAACCCACATCTCCCTGGGAATCGCGCCCGAGTGTGTTAACCGTTTCACCACGGCCGAACCTTATAGGTACATACTTAGGACAAACGCCCGTCATGTTGGTTTTTGTTAGTGAAAATGTAGCCTATGCCCCCCGGACCGTAATAACGTATCGATTGACACCTCATTCACCAAACTCGGCTCAGTAGTTCAGGCGGTATGGGGGACGTACATAAATAGACACATACATACATAGACTGCTAAAATCATAACTCTTCCATTTGGCTTTGCAGTAGTCGGGTAAAAATAAGGTTGCTTCAAACCGACCGTTCTTAGCGTAATAAAAACAAGTTTAAAATTTAAAAAATTGACATGTTAAAAAGTCTAAAAACTATTAAGAACCTTTTTTTAAATATATAGACTAGTGCTCGACTGCAATCTCACCTGATGGTAATGAAGATGCAGCCTAAGATGAAGCGCGCTTGCCTAGAAGATGCCTATTATACCTACTATACTTGTAAACGAGTTCGCCAGCGTGGTTGATTATGGCCTAAACCCTTCCCATTTGAGAGGATACCTGTGCCCAGTAATGAGTTTGCGAGTGAATGAAAAATGAAGTAATTAATATATAGAAATAAATATAAGTATAGTTCTTTCATCTCACGAGGGCGCGTGGCTCATGGCTGTGTGCGTGTCGCATCTGTACAAGTGTGAGCGAGAGCTAGCTCACGCCTGACCGCTCCCACCTAGGCTCCTGACAGGCACGCACACTTACGCAATGTGCAAGTACACAACATAACCACAAATAAAGCTCACGCGCCCTCGTGAATTACAAGAACCATATCCGATCTTACTACCAAAATTAAATGGTATTAAAAGATCGGACTTGTATTTATTAAGTGCAGATTTTATGGATTTTATTTTAAAGCATATACCTATTACCTACTCAATTAATTTCAGACACCGCAGAACCTACGTTATGCAAAAGAAAAATGATATGTATATTCTTATCATAGGCAGCGTGAGACTATAACGTATCTATTACAAGTATGTACTTATTGTGTATTTAGCACGAATATTTTAACATTCGCACGCATCCGCGTTTCTGCGAAGAACGTTTATGTTGCTGAATTGCAATTTGCAAACGGCGGGACTTGTAGTCATTTATGTAATGTAAAATATACCTATACTCAATTCAAATTCAAATTCAAAATTTATTTATTTCATGTAGACTAACTTGTAGCTCTTATGACACGTCATAAATCTACCACCGGTTCGGAATGCAGATTCTGCTAAGAAGAGCCGGTAAGAAACTCAGCAGTTGCTCTTTTCAAAAAAATTTTTTTTTACAAAGCTATGCTATGTATACAGTGCTTCCACAATAAAGCTTCAAAAATGCAAAAATGCATACGTAGGCACACCAATCCAAAGCATGTCAAGATGGGCAGTCAAAGCAGACCCATTCCCGTTGGTGGCACCCGTTCACGAGCATGACGCATGATCCAGCCATTGCTTCGCTCAACCATATTTGAGGGAACGTAACAACCCGCACCACACGACACCACCACAGAAATGTAGCATGACTACAATTTCATACCAACATGAATAATCCATACGGAAAATGTGAAAATTAATTTTGATCGTGTCCCGTTAACTTTGTGTACAACGCTACAGGGGTTTAACGGTAGAAGTCTAACAGAAAGAGGCGATTTTTTATCTAAATACATAAAAGGAAAAGGTGACTGACTGATCTATCAACGCACAGTTCAAACCATTGGATGCGTCAGGCTGAAATCTGGCATATACAAATAGATATTATGACGTAGGCAACCGCTAAGATTTTTGAATATTCCACGCCTAAAGGGATAAAATAGAGGTTTGCAAAATCAAACTTAACGTGAGCGAAGCCGCGGGCAAAAGCTAGTAATATATATAATTTTTAAATTAGGTAATTTCAGTTGGGATGTTTCCTTTGTAGTTAAAAATAAATTAATTCCAACTGATTATTTATTAAATAAGTAAAATACATGACCACTGTTCTTGTTGAGGTTGACCATTTTAAATAAAAGTGCGTTAAAGGTTTATGACATCACAGTTCACTATTTCATCTGGCGCACAAGCTGCCATAGTATGCACGCGTTTTGACTGTTGATAAAAAATGCTGTTCTGACGAGATGCCTAATTCGTTATCTGCGAGTTGGAGTTCAATACATAATTTCAACCTATCCACACGGGAAAAACCCACAAGCAATAACAAAAATATTTTATTCTTACGTCCTTTAAATATATTTAAACATCTGATGATAACAGAGATCGTTATCAGTTTACGGTCCGTGAGATAATAACAAAAACGTAACCGGTTCTCGAATACCGAATATGGATATATAATTATGTACATATTATACGCGTATGAAACGCGTATATACACGTATATACATAATAGTTCAATTACATATAAACTCATTACCTACAGTTATTCTGTTCTACAAATTGTAGCCAAAATAATAGCGCCAATAAAGTTATATTATTATTAGAAATCTAGCGAACTACAGTGAATTAGAGTTTTGAGCAACTTATTAATATTTAAATAAGATCAAAAATACGAAGTAATTTGTTGAGATTGTGTGTAATTTGGTGTGACGTGGTGGGAGGCGTCATAGACGTGCCGCCAAGCGATTTCGCGTTCCGGCACGATGGCGTGTAGAAACCGATTAGGGGTATGGGTTGAAACACTACCATACCCGTTCCAAGTTAGCCTGCTACCATCTTAGACTGCATCGTCACTTACCATCAGATCAGATCGCAGTCAAGGACTATCTTGTCATTGAATAATTAAAAACAAAACTATATGATATTCTAAAGGCAAAAGAATGCGACACGATAAAGAGTAGAATAAAAATGGAAAGATAACATTATTGTAAGTACATAGGTTTCAGAAATTGGTAGGTACCCGGAATGAAAAATGGCAAAAATATTGAGAAGCTATTCCTTCATAAAACAAGTTTTTACTGTTAGTGATATGATGTAGGTACGAGTAGGTTCCTGAACTTTTCTTAAACGATGAATAATGCGGAGAAATTCACGACTGTCATGCCGCGGTAAAGAGAGCATCCGTGAATTAGAAGAGCGTGTCTAATAGAGTCTACAGTTACAGTGTATATCACAGTACGGTCGTCAAAAACCACTTAACGCAGCCCCAGTCACTATAGTTAGACCTCAGGTGCTAATAGGGACAAGCAATACAAAACTTAACGTTTACCAGAAACATGACCATTGACCAGGGTTAGTATAAGATTTAATTCGATTGATCATATTCGTATTCGATGACATTAGCGTCAAAGTAAAATGGACCATAACAGTATTGAATTACAGCTCAATTTCGTGCACGCATTCTCATAGGTTTACGTATACGGAAACACTCAAAATTAAAATCGGATTTGTGACTTTAAATCAATACAGTTAAGGTTCATTTCACTTTGACGCTAATGCCATCGAATACGAATACCATCAATCGAATTAAATCTTATACTAACCCTAAAGCAAAACAAACTAAAGGTGTGAGTTTTTGTTAAAATAGATGTTTAACTGCGAAACTCGGTGTCGCTGTCGGTGGCAAGGGTTAATTAAGGAACTCCTAAATAAAGATTAAAAAAGAAATCACTTTCAGGAGCCCTGGGGTAACTTTTCAAGTTCACGTTAACTGTGCGTAAATCTATGATCTATCGTAATAAATGGATGGGAAAAGGGGTGGTGAATTTTTTCATCTCTTTTCCGTCTATACAAAATGACACATTTACTTATACACTTGGCATATTCAGCTCAAGCTTCTTTAGTACAAATAAATGACATCTCATTATGGAATTATATTTAGAAGTCTAACAAAAGATCCAACTAAGCGTAACAAAAAAGAAATGTAACTTATATAAGGAAAAAACAAAATTTGGGACACGTTCCAGTTCGTTAAGTCAACAAAAACATTATGGACCGATCTTGATAGGACGTAGGTCCTGCATATAAATGGTTGAAATTAAAAACTAGATATTTCAGGATACCGTAGTTCATCATGGAAAACATACAGGACACTATAGGAACGAGGTTTTGTAACACAACCATAAGAGAAAAAAAGGTGGATGGATGGATTGATGGATGGATGTATGTTTGTTACTCCTTCACGCCACAACGAACGAACCGATTTGGCTGAAATATGGAATGGAGATAACTTATAGATACCCTGGTTTAGCACAAAGGCTACATTTAATCCCGAAAAATTAAAGATTTCCCGCGGTAATCAAAAAACCTTAAAATCCACGCGGATAAAATCGTGGGCATCATCTGGTCACTAGATTCTAGTCTATGCAGATAAATATTATGAGGAAAACATTTTCAAACATTTTTTTTATAGTACTAATTCTTTACAAATAAACTTATTATGCGATCCCAAACAATATTAATAAGAATGTTTCGATAATATTCGTTTTAATCCTGATGAACCCGTGGTGCTAAGTCGAATCGCACTTGACCAGTTTTTTATTGTTGGAGAAGACATGAAGAAGAATATATATATAAGTGAGTGCAAGTTAAAATACAAATGGGACGCGCAATATTCAAAACATAGTTTAAATTTAAAAAAAAAATATCAGTTATTACTTTTTTGGTGACGATAGAGGAGGGGTAGTGAGTTTGACTGTTTTTGCGCATTTTGTTTGTTTGCAATCTTAAATATAAAAAAGGAAAAGATGTCTGAATGACTGACTGACTGATTTATCAATGCACAACGGAAACCACTTGACATATTTGGCTGAAATTTCGCATACAGATAGTTATTATGACGTGGGTATCCGCTAAGAAAGGATCTTTGAAAATTCAAACCTTAAGCAGGTAAAATCAGGGTAAAATAGGGATTTGAAAAATCTAACTTTACGTCAGCAAGCCGCGGGCGAAAGCTAGTAAACATATTATATCATTCACTAATTCACTTGTATCTAAGCAAAAACAGAAAAAAAAATTTACGGCCGAGCGTATAATGCAACGTTTCGTTATCAGAATCGTAAATTTCCTTTTATTGTGTATTTCGACAATATCGTTCCGAATCGTTCGAGAACTTCAGTTTTTTTCTACTGAAACGAAAATATTACTTTTTTATCAAAACAGCATATTCGATTAGCATAGTTAGCATATTCGATTACGTATGACGACTCGACCCTGGATCGATTGATTGATTGATTTTGAACAAAATGTACCTATTGGATTTTTTTTGTCAAGAAATTCCCAGTAGGTACTAACCCGGAGTTAGGAAGTTGGCAGTGAGTTACCCCCGTGCCTCGAAGAGTACGTAAGGTCTATCGATGCACCTGACCTATCTCCGGTTGTGTCGGATTTCTGTCCCATCGGACTATGAGAGTGAGGAAATAGAGAGTGCACCTGTGTTTGCGCACCCACTTGTGCACTATAATATCTCCCGCGCAGATGGCTAATTTCTGAGGAGGTTGACCGCAGTGACCGAATTCGGTCGGGGGGGCATTGTTATACTATACAGCACTCACGAGAACAACCATAGATACACAAATGTAGATACATTATCAGGTCTCAATTAGGTTATTTCAATATACTAATACTTATTTAAAAATATAAAACAAACCAGTCGAACCTATTGCGAATACACCGGACATTGACCAAGTTCCATCTCGGGTTCACATTCGTTAGCCAGTGGCGTGTGGTACGCCATGTTTTGATTTCGCTAACCAAACAATGACCATGTTATGCATGTAATGTGTAAACATACATTTGTAGTAGGAAACATTGCAACGGTCAACATTGATGCTATTACTCCAACAATGGCAGTAACTTCACTGTCAAAACAGTCCTTACTAAACTATACATCTATACAAATAAATAAAATTGAAGTGCCTGAAATGAAAAACATTCGCTATAGCAGCGTCTTATGTATTAACGAAATGCACATCGCGCGTGCCAACCTACAAACAGCTAGCGCCATCTATTTTAACTTGCGACATTACAAATGGTAGTGTGTCCTATTAAAATTGAAGTGTCTGTTTGTTTCCGCTAATCTCTGGAACGGGTGGACCGATTTTAACTGGATTTTCACTGGTAGATAGCTGATTTTATCGGGAGTAGCATAGACTACTTTTTTAACCGACTTTTGAAAAAGGAGAAGGAATTGTGTTTCTGTACCCATGTATATCGATATCTACGTGATTTCTAAAACGATTTACGTGAATCTTTTTTTAATCGATACAGAAACTTTGCGAGATGCTTCCATAAAATCTACGGGTTCCATCCACCTCTTCAATCCTGATGCTGCTGGGGTACTGCTCCTTTAAACTGTGGGGATTTAAGAACTGTCGATTATGAATAGTGGTTGTAGGTACCAAGTAAAGACTATATCGTTGAATTCCAGGACCCAACTTCTCAATCCTGATGCTGCAGGGGTTCTGCCCACCTAAACTGTGCGGATTTAGGAATTATATAGGATCCTCAATTATTTTTTAATCCCTTTCTCCTACGGATTTTTATGGTTAGCCTCACAAGGATACTCAAAGCACTTAAGGGCGCGGGCGTAACCTTGAGACTCAGGTCAACAAGTGCATCATAATAATAAAAAACAGTGGGGAACTGTGTCATTAGCGACGAGCGCCCTTGACGGGCGGTCAATCGGGACACACATCGGCAACCGTATACAATATTGATCCTCGATAAAATTGATTTCAGCCTTCTGCTAACATTGCACGTTTACTTTCAACATGCAATGACCGGTAGTAAAAGCGAAACTGGAATTAATGGGCTAGTTGCTCGGGCTTTACTTATCGAAACTAACATATGAATGGGCATTTGTCAGGTACATATAGGTATGTATGTTTCAGGAATGTTCAGCAACATAGCAGC
This sequence comes from Hipparchia semele, assembly GCA_933228805.2. Lineage (NCBI taxonomy): Eukaryota > Metazoa > Arthropoda > Insecta > Lepidoptera > Nymphalidae > Hipparchia > Hipparchia semele. The sequence goes on along the minus strand of OW121710.1, from coordinate 12,583,185 downwards.
GAAATTGATTACATTATTGACTCGTAGGGTTGGCTAAAGTAGGTTATCTAGTCTCGAATTGAGAGAAGTTGGCTCATAAAAGTAGGTAAACACCATGGATACTACGTAGTATACTAGTAAGTACCTACTTCTCGAAACAACAAAAAAAAACTGTCAAGAAAATAAGTAATTATCTTTAGATTAATATTACTTCATATATTTGATACTTAATTTGTTTGATAGTACAGGAGTTAAGATAACAGTTTGTACATACTACGTAGATATAGATCAGTATGTTTCGTATGTTCAAAGCAAGCTTAGGTCGAAGAGAGAAGCTATTGCAGCAAAATACCAGACCAATAGGTCTAAAATAAATAGTGAGACGTTATCGTCGACGAGAGCTCGAAATTTTGTATTGCATTATATTTTGTTATTTCATAGCATAATTGCAAATATTTTTTAAAGCGCAATTTACTTATGTTACAACTATACATTATTTTTATTTCCGCACCGATTATTTCGCCGCTTTTATCATAGATTTTGTGTATGATCTTGACCGACTTTTTGTAGGACGTGTGCGTTTCAGTACTGCAATCTATTTCATTTTTTGCCGACAAAGAGTCGGTCACCGATTGTCGGACGTGAGCGCCGGCACATGTCCATATTTTTTGTGTCTGACGAGAATGCCTACTCTGAGGCGTGCAGCTTGTTGGTTGCACATGTTCAAAGTTTATTATCACCATGGTTACACGACGTACACAAAACTACTGACAATGACACACAAACCCTGGGACTCTGCCCCAATTAATAACTACGCTGTCGGTTGGAAGATAGATTGACACTAAAATAACTAATACAAATGTTATTTCAAAACATAGTTTTTTTTGAAAAGCAATCCATCTTAATACTATAATGCGACTGTACATATAATGAATTGTTTCTAACTCTGAGGCTGAAATCTATAGACCGCACACTCACTCTGCTCAAACTCAAGACAGATAAAACGAGACAGATTTATGTCGGAGCACATACTTTGTGTCTCGTTTTAACTCTTGAGGCCGAGCTAAGTCAGAGCACGGTCTATAGATCTCAACATGACTCTCTGCTTGGTATCTTTAATGTTTCACAGCTGAACGGATTTTGACGTTTGATTTTTTTGACATTTTCAATTCAGGAATCCAAAGTTGCCACGGAATTTGAAAAAAAAAAATCCACGCGAAAGTTGATGGCATCTTTCATACTGCTGCTAGCCTGCTACGGGTTTTCAAGGCAGATGTGCTAATGGCCTTAATTAACTAAACTTAAACGCTTACGTATCACCTACATTCCAATTTATTTTTAATCGAAGGCTGTTTTCTAAAATTATTTGTTTATATTTTAATAACCTTAAAGTGACAATAAAATGTTAATAAATTCGCCATACGGGTCATTAAAAATAGCCAAAGAGATGTCACATTAATGGAGGAGCCATCTTTTACAACAAGCACCTAAAAAGCGCTTACATTTAATCATAGAAACATGATACAGACGTAAGCCTGTAACTCTTTTAACTTATTTAAGTAATCATTCATTCCTCTAACTTTTACTTATATTAGCCTGAGTATGGCATCATATTGTTGTCAGATAGAATAAAAGCAGTGGACCTACAGCATAGTTTGACAGATAAATTGTGACGAAAAATCCAATATCATACAAATTACAAATATCCATTAGGCGCAATAAAGACAGAGAAAATCTTGAAGCATACTAATAGGGTATTTTTTGAACAATCTTGGTTATTATGTTTTCTGTCCTATTGTTCAAATACATATTTTATAAAGCGATTTTGACTATTTATGTATTTCCAATATTAGTTACTACACTAATGGAGCAGGTCCAACGTTACTACACTAATGGAGTAGGTCCAAATTCCAATGTCAATTCGTTTTCTAAAGACCAAAATAAGACTGCTGCCAACAAAAAGCTGGAGCAGTTTTGCGGGACACTGCCAGCTCTAGTAATATGACGCCTCTCTGCAACAGCCTAATTACGATGACAGGTTTTTTTCTCACGTGTGTGAGGAACACAAGGATTCGAAAACATGCAAAACGAAATTCGTGAATTTTCCCCTTAATGCTATCATGAGTATAATACGCACTTTTCATCATTGTAGTTCATGGATTTTTTTATATTTTGCATTTTTACGTCAATTTATTGTTGTACCAGCACTGGTAGCATGGGCAGGAGATAAAAGTTTTATCCCCCGATTTTATCCACTGACAGAGGATAAAATTATCTTTTCCCTATGCTAAAGCGTGGCGACAGAGGAGAAGGCGATGTATATTTCTATAAGTATATCCACTGAATGTTATTTCCACCGCTGTGCCCATGCTCGACGGGTGGATAAAGCTAAGCGAGGGGATAAACGTTTTATCCTTTTCCCGGGGATAAAATTTCTCCCGCCCATGCTACCAGGGCTGGGAAGATAAATTGGGAAACAGTAATGTCTCCCTCAACCTCAGGTATATCTATATATAAATAAATCATGAACAAACTGAATATTATGAATCCATGAACAAGACAATAAAAACGCGCAATATCGGTATGTGCTCAGCATGTTTCGAGCCAGTCTCAAGCCTTATCATAAGCTCGCCGTGTGTAAAGTATATTCAGTTAATATTTTTGTAACATCTATATTGTCAACTTTTAACAGCAATCGCCAATGGAAGCTATATACAAATCGCTCATTTGCGACAAGAATGACATAATTCAAAATCGACGATGAGAGAATTCTCTCGTTAGAGAGTAATGTTTTGTGGATGCTGCGGTCTCGAAACAACACAGCGGCCAACAAAGCGACAGAGCATTAAATCACAATCTCTCTCGCTCTTATTTTTTTGTGCTTAGCGTAATGTTGTTTTTATAGCAAAAAGTATAAATTTTCCGACACTAAAATTGGTGAATTTTGAGTTATGTCACCCTTGTCGCAAATGAGCAAAATATGCACTAGTCACAGATATAGCTTACCTCCCGAGACCGCATGAGGTACCGCACGAGGCGGCCTCGCAGCACCGCGAGCGTGTTCTTATCGAGCTCCACGCCGCCGCCCGCCACTGACTGCACCAGCACTTGCCAACGAGACAGCGAGTTTTCAAGTAGGCGGATGTCTTTCTTCTCTATTCTGTATTAAAAAAAAACGTCCTCATCATAATCAACAATCCATCAATGGCTCATTACTGAAGCCAGGTCTCCTCTCAGAGAAGGTTTATCCTATTAATCCTATTATTAATATTATAAATGTAAAAGTTTGTATGTTTGTTTCTCAATCACGTTGCGACGACTGAACAGATTTGGTTGTAATTTGGCACAGAGATAGATTATAGTCTGGAATAGCACATAGGTTACTTTTTATCCCAGGAAATAAGAGAGTTCCCGCGGGAATCATCTAGTAGGCCAATATCTTCTTCTTCTCAGTTGTTACACTCTTGTCAGAGTAGTCGTGGTCGTCATTTCGGTGTTGTGGCACGCTTAACTATGCGCCTCCACTCCTCTCTAACAGCTGCTTTTCTTGAGTATGCAATGGGACATCCACCGCAGCCCTCACTTGGTCCGTCCATCTCATTGGCGATCTGCCACATCCCCTTGTGCCCTCTACTTTGCCTTGGACCACTAGACGTTTGATTGATTCAACCTCCCGTCTTGATACGTGACCGAAGAAAGTGAGACATAGGGCATGAATATTGGCAGACTTCACACACCTTTGAGAACATTATGGGAACTTTCAGTTGTGCCAGTTTCCTCACGATGTTTTTGTTCCACATTGGAGCATGTGATATTCAGTTACTGTGCGTTTAACACAACTTCAAAAAGTCAAAGGTGCATGCCATGGACCCATCGAAAAGCAGACTGCAGTCAAGTGCACAAAACAAGTCTCAAATAACTCAGCAAAGCCATCCATTTCACTCTAGAACTAAAAATAGAGATCTCAGGTGTATAACGGTTTCTTTAGCCATGGTCAAAAATCTATTATACCTGTCAGCTAGATGCATTTCAACGTCAATACCATCTTCTTTATAATCAGGTAATTCCGAGTCATTAATGGTCTCCTCTGCATCAGAAAATGTCATCACATTGTCATCTTGACCTAGAACAAAACAAAAAAATTACTAGAAATATTTTTAGAGCTGAATTTTCAATTGCCAAGTACACTTTAGTATTTTTTTGGGACTTATACTGATGAAGTATAAAAAGAAATTTTTTATGTTTTTGATTTTTTGTTTTAAGTGTCCTATTTTACAAAAATTATTCTATTGCAATACATTTTTTAATTAAGAGATTAATCCTACTAATATTATAAATGCAAAAGTTTGGATGTATGGATGTTTATTACTAAATCACGGTGCAACGACTAAACCTATTTGACTGAGGTTTGGCACAGAGACAGATTATAGTCTGGAATAACACATAGGCTACTTTTTATCCCGGAAAATAAAAGAGTTCCCGCGTGTCTGTTTTAACATTCACACTTAACCATTGAAAAGATCAATGTGGCACAGGATACTTTTTATACTGGAAAATCAAAGAGTTACCATAGGATTTATAAGAAACCTAAGTATGAAATCTTGATCAATGATGAAATCTTAGGCATTAACTGCTGCATTCTTGTATTAAGTACAATTTTGTAACATAATTTATTCTAAATCACACCTACCCTTAGGCAAGGGTTGCACAGTTTGGTCTGGTAGCAATTGGTACTGCTTCAGGAGCTGCCAGTGGTTCATGAGAGACTTGGCTGTCCTGGTGGGATAGAACACATGCGGGTTCTGTTCCAACAACTCTTGGAATTTCTCCGGGGCTGGGTGAGAATTCTGTGAAAGACATTCTCATATTATTTATACAACAAACTTTACTTGGTTATTTGAACTTTGGAATACTTATAAAATTTCATTTTTCACCAAATAATTTTTGTGCAATAAATTATTTAATTTTATAAAAGTCAGTAATTTGCATTATTTATTAATTTTAAATTAAATGAAACAGATATATGGAAATGTAACCAGTATTCCTCTTACTTTTTCTATTACAGTGAACATTCATCAACTTTTTGGCCAGTGAATAAATATACACTGTAATAGAAGCACTGCTTGCCACAGATCTCCTCTTTGGCCAAGTGTATTAACTCTCCTCAAATAAAAAATCTGTTCAGCATCTTTATTTTTTTTTTATTAAAAAGAATAGTAGCCAAGCTGAACTTGACTTATATTCTCGTCTCCCCTCCAAATAAGAGAAAAGCTTGTGCTAGGAGTGGGCACGACAGCAGTGCAACGGGTTGGGATAGAACCTGCAACCTTTCAGTTTTCAGTCTGCACCTTTAACCATTTGGCTATTAAGGCTATAGGCTTTTGACTTGAATTCCCAGGTTGAACTATTTAAGCTATGTAGTAATGCTTACACTAGGTAAAGTCCCAAGTAATTCCTCCTCCGCATTAGAATACAATGCCTGCTGTTGCACTGCAGCGATGAGGTCTGGGTGCAGGTTGCGCATTGCAGCAATTGCCACTCGGGACACTTCAGCATTGTACAGCAGAGCATACCAGCGAGACTGAAGCTCACCCACTGTGAATCTGCATGAAAACTTTATACCTCGGTGGACAACCCGGAGATCGTTTGTCTGGAACAAAAGCAAGGATAGTGTGAATCATAATATATTATTTTATATCAGCAAGGGTAGGTGTTTCTGAGAAAATGTCTGTTGTTATGTAACTCAGTGTCAGCATACCTTAATGAAAAATTGAACATAATTAAGTATTACTTTTCTTATCTGTAATTAATTATGGTACCTAGGACAAAACTATGTACATTTAAGCCTTTGCATGAAATGTTTTTAATGAGGGTGAAACTGCATGGTAAACAGCTGAGATTTCTGAGACTTCAAAGCATTTTGAACTGTTGTGCTATTGAAGCTTCAAAAATTGTGATTGAATATTTCTAATACCTAATAAAATAAAGCAAATCTAATGATTGATTGAATAAAATGCTGATTTTGATCAATTTTTTGAAAAAATTTTGTCCAATTTTTATGTATTTCACCTGTTGTACACCCAGAATCAATGCTAGGTCATCAGTGGGCTTCCATCGTCCTAAATCCTTTGTGGACAGTTGACTCAGCTGTCCCTTACGTCGCGATTTGCGAGCGACACTGCCAGAGATCTTGCTTGAAGCTCGTCTGCGCTCTTGAACCGGCGGCGCAGGGGTTGCTGGCGCACTGCCGAGGATAGGGAACTCTGGCAAGTGGCTGGTGTAGGACTGCGTACGCATTCGCTTCTCATTTTTACCAAGAGAAGCACCTGACAAACTTAAGCTGTATTCAACTAGCTCATCGTCAAAACGCCTCCGTTTTATGGATCTTGAAGAGCTGTAAACGTTTTAGATATGTAACGTTAATAATAATATATTCCATAATGAAAATACCTTGTTAAAAAGTTTTGATTTAAGTAATACATTGTTGTTCACCTGCGTCGTTTGTTATTATCCTGTGATGTATCTATTTGTAGAGGCGGAAGACCTGAATAATCATTGCTATCTGATGCATTGGATGGAGTTGCAGGAAAATCCATCACATTAAAATGAATTCTTTTCTATTTATCACCTTTTATTTTGAAATAAAAAAATTATCAGGTTATAATTTTCATCATAGACCAAGAAATTTTGATCTATTACTTTTTTCCATAGACGATAGATAGAGGTTAAGCTGTAAACAAACTATCGGATGCGTTCGTAGGATGCGTTCGTGCCGCCGCCGCGTAGTTAAGTACCTACCTACCTACCTAGTAGACCTAGACCCAATATGTTTGTGCCTAGGTGCCTAGACCACGTTTTTTCTCTGTAAAAGATACCTACCTATAGGTATATTTTACTTGTGACGAACAAAAATAAAATTATAACACGGTTAGTTTCACAAACATATAAGAGTGTTAGTTTGCATTGAAAAGTAATGCAAACTTACCCTGCATTCTAGTTAATTATTATATGAGTTATTTTTCTTGTGATGAGAAAAATAACATTATATATAACAGTTTATAACAACAGTTAGAAAAATATATTACATCAGTATAATTCATTGAAAATTATAACAGTTTAGCGCACCTCTAGCTGTAGGTGTCAGTTTTTTGACAATGACAAAAACCACAGACAAAAACATTAGACAATTCACAAACAATTTGGAATTTTAGAGGTTAGAATTAAAAAATAGAAAATATTCATTTCTTGTTACTTAAATAAAACAATGAATCATTTAATACGACCTTTAGTCGTTCATCAAAAAAATGTAGCAAGGCGATGCTATAGCAAAATTGTAATAACTGATGATGGCTCTACAATAGTTGCACTTCACCGTGAAGAAGGGTTTCCTTATGAATTTTCCAAACCTTTACCTGAAGAGATGAAAGAAGACAAATCAGTGTTGAGAATGAACGATTACAGTGAAGTAATAAGAGTTTTCAAAGACATAAAGTCTGAAATTGCGCGGCAACAACTTGCTTCAGTTACTCTGACTACAACACATAGATGGTTCCCGCGGGCGAGGGACAAGAAAGCTAAGAAAACGGAAATGAACAGACCCTATTTGTAGATTAATTAATTAGATGTATTGTAAGTAAAATAAAAAACTTTAGTTTGTTGTTTATAGGCATTGTTTTACTTACCCACAAGTTCCAATAGCTATACTGCTATAATAATGTTATTGTAATGCAGTAATTGATAGATTGTAAAACGATTGTCTGGTCTCCTTAGCAATTTACAAAAAAATATTTTATCTAATGTAGCTGTTAATTAATTATGTGAATATATTTAAACTATTATATTTATTTAGTCATAGCCTAATGAGTTCCATTGTTGAACAATAGCCTTTCATAATAAAATTGCACTTATCCCTGTTTATTGCTAGTTGGGATGCAGGCCCCAAATTATAGAAACATATATGAAGAACAGCCTTCATAAATAGGTTTATGAACTTATATGTAGTTGTAATAGCATTGTAACCTACAATTAGCGTTGCCAGACGTCCCGTATTTCCCGGGACATCCTGTATTTTAGGCATAGTTTAAAATGTCCCGGCGGGACTGGCTCTGTCCCGTATTTGAACCGTACTTCGTGTTTCATTATGAAATCGATCTAAGTATTCACACACGCAACGTTCGTAAAACATACGGTTTACAATTGTCTGACTCGAGGGACTGTGTAGTGTGAAGTAACTTGCACTTGCCGCCCGCATCAACCAACGGCAGTGTTAGTGTCAGAATGACAATGTAACTGACTTGATCTTTGGAAAAAAATTACACTAAGTAATTTTGTTTTTTATTTGTCCCGGGTAAATAACTGAAATCCCGTATTTTTTGCCCATTTAACCATTTGTCCCTCATAGGCTGAAAAAAAATCTGGCAACCCTACCTACAATCTAGATTTTCTGCCAATCAGTGTTCATACACTTTCAGCCTTATCATAATTCATCAAAAGTAGTACGTAATTATAATTATCTGGCTCATTCCCACTTCAATGCAGTAGCTGTTGCTTTATAATAAGTATGTTTTAAATTAATTAAAAGTGATGTGATTTAATATAACTTTATTTCAATAAATAATATTTAATAGGTACATACTCATTTTACATTTTCTCACTATAAAACTATGATTAAATGAACCTAAACATAACAATAAATAAAATTATTCACATGTATTAGTAATTTAGTATGTTCTTTACTTATGTCGCGATAAAAGAGCTCATTTGCGTTTAAATAGTTTTTTTTATCTACAATAAAATATCATCATTATTAACAAAAAGAATAATAAATATTATTTCATTTACATTAAATTCTAGCTTTCCTATATAGGCAACATAATAACATCAGCTTTATAAATTGCATACTGACTCAGGAACTGACTTCCTTGAGAAAATGTTGATTGAGATAATTATATACAGTTCAAAAGTGCCAGAACAAGGTAGATCCTGTGTGAGTAATACAAATAAAAAATTTAACAGCCCAAACAATTTGTACATTATATGTACATGGTATTTATTTAGTTAAATCCAAATTGTCCAAAGTTCTTTAAGGCCTGTCAATAAAATTGTATATAGAGGTTTATATGCAAACAATACCACTGTTTCTAGATGTCTTATTTTAATTAGCATATTTGTTCAATCAGTATGCCTATTAATAAGCTAAGCTATGACAACTTCTATAGAGTATCTTTGTTTTCAATAAAATATATTTCAAAAAATAAATAAAAAAATAATTTATGAGATACAACATTTCCATTCAATATCACAACGTTTTCCACCTTTGGTACATGTTAATGTCTCGCAAGAAAGCCTCCATTAATATCTTTTTTTATGGTAGAAACACATTAACTGCAATAAGACCAAAAATATGCTACCATCACCCAACCCAACAACATGCTTTAATGCAATGGTAAAGCAATATGATTGTTTCTGCAATAATTAAATAAATCCAGGGAGGTGTGGCCAAAGGTATTGTAAATGTGTTTCCACCGTTATCATATCTGTAAAAGCTTTTTGCTGACATGTTTAGACTAGTTTTGAAACTATAATGCATCTAATTTACACTTAATTTAATTAATGTCTCTTTCAATTAAAAAAATAAAATATAAAATGTTTCAAAGCAAAAATATATTGTCCACTCTAAAGTTTTAATATGGAAAAGTACAGTACAAGTCTGAAATTGCTGACACCCTATCTAAGCATCACAAACACTATGGCTATGTATATGCATTATACATATTTCAAATATTGCACTGGCAGCAATTGTGGTAGTTGTAAAGTTTTAGACCTTAATAAAAATTAACACATTGCTTGAACCAGTGGTAGATTCACTTGACATTTCAAAAGCACTTTGTACTTTTACTTATTTTAATATAAAAGGTAGTCCATACCACATATACTACAACACATATTTTTAGACTTGTACATATAATATTATAATGCTATGTAGATGTTCCGGCGACGTGGCGCGGGCGTCGACGCCGCCGCGCATTGGGTCGACGACACACTACTCATTTGTCTACGATTAAAGCACGGAAATAGATCCACGATGTTTTCTTTATGATCTAAATGCAATCAAACAAGCACATTATTACCGCCGTACCAAGACCTAACAGTAGATTAAAAATATGTGTTGCAATAAATGAAAGTGATTTTAATCACGAAATCAAAATAGAATATGACACAGTTGGCGTTTGGTGCACGTGCGGCTAACTACGGGTTGGCAGCCATCGCGTCCTTATAATTATTGCTGACTCTTGACCTAAGCTATTGACCCACTCAAGGTTTGGCATTTAGTACCATTTTATACAATGAAATGAAATGTGAAATGGGTCATATACTGAATGTGCACGAGTTGAGGTCAAATGATGTCCTATTTTTTATTAACAATAAAAAAATACCAACTTATTTGAAAATAATCCGCAAATATCCTCGATTTTTGACAGCATTAATAATATTATACCACAAGAAATATACAACTTTTTTTCGGCGAAATTAACTCATGTCTATTTTAAATTATAATGGTTATCCTGACTTCAATATTTAACTTTGAAGCTGAGTTAAACTTATTTGAGTGGGCTACATCAAGGAATATTTTAGCAAAGTACTTAACATACCCTGGTGCCAGTCTTTGAAAAGTTAAACTTATTCGTGGAACTACAATAATTATTGTAACTTACACAACAATCATCAATCAGCACAATAACTTTTTTGTATTCATAGTTATACTAGACACTATGTTAAAAAATATAATAGGTACATATTAACTTTAAATCTACTTATATACTGAAACAATACATTTGCTTATCTTATTTTATAGTTTTATGTTACATGAAAGAAAGGCTATGCCTTTCTGTATTTATGAGATGCACCGCTAAGTATCACCAAATAATATTATAAGATTTGTGAATGGCAATATACATTAATTTGTTTATAAGTTCACTAAAAATATAGTTTGATTTAATAAAAAAATTTATACTAGGCTGAGTCCAGATGAGTGTAACGTTACGTATAGTTTATTGTAACGCAAATCGAGCTCGATATCCAAATCTTCGAGCCGAGCCCGAATTTTTTTCCCTATATAAGTAATTCAATGGACAACCCACGCTTTATTCTTCGTGCGTCAAAATATTTACCCTTGCGCTTTATTATTGAACTCAAGATAAAATACAGAGTTTCTAATAACAACCAGTACTTTTATAAGTTTATTTGTTGTAACTGTACTTATTCGTTCCACGTTTATAATTTTTAAATAAATGTTTTCGATAATATAATACTTAAGTGTTTATTAATATATACATATACATATTAAAATGTTATTATATATGTAAAATGTTATTATGTATTTATATTTATATAAATTCTACCAAAATAGGTAAGTAAGTGCAAATGTCTTTATTACGTTACATATTATTACACGCATCTGGTCCCGGGCTTGTTTGCAACAATGCCTCTCTAATATGAATCATATCCTTCATTTTTAACGAAGTTTCATTCAACGGTAAGGCTTAAGAGTTGTACTATAGTCAAACTGTCGTACATATCATATTGTTAATTGTAAAGATGACTACACACGTTGCTGCAAGCTTGATACGTCGCATGAACGTTTGTATTAGGATTTAGTGCTCTAAATTATTGTTCATACGTTCATATAGTTATCAGCTTACAGCGTCGTCTGGAACCAGCTTAAGGTATTATAAAGTTTCAAATATTGGAACAGCTTAAGAATCTAATAATGATAATAAATTAATTTACAAAAATAACAGCTTTTCATTTTAAATAGAAGAACAAAATGGCACACGAGAATATATTATTTTAATTATACAGGGTGTCTTGAGAAAATTTTCAGTAAAAATAAATAGAAGAGATTGTTTTGGCCTTGGTACAAGTTATATGCATGTTACCTATACAAGTTGAGGTACTTGCGTGTTAATAAAACTAATTTTATTTTGAACGTCCCGTGTGAAGATGGCCTTAATCAACCATGTTAGTTCACATGTGCGTGAAAAACCATAAATTTTCAACCCATACAAGCTTACATGCAAGATATTGTTATGTACATAAAGCATAATAAGTTGACGGTTAAAAAATTTTATGACACCCAATATAATGTTGCATTTAAATGATTTTCTTTTCGTTATCTCACAACAGCGGAAGAGCTATCAATATTATCTTTACAACCATGTATGACACTCAAAACAGTTTATAAAATATTAAAATGCTCCATTTTGTTTGTTCGAAATCGTTGTCACAAAAGGACCACAGACAGAAATTTTTAGAGATTTTTGTCTGTATGATGAATACATTACAGTAGGCCTAGCACCTTTGTGATAATCACATTATTTTATTAATCAGATTAAAGCAATACAGTTACTGACGTGTTACTTCTGTCAATAAAACTAACTTTCATTTAGCCAATAGAAGAATCGAGTGTCAGTCAAAATACAGCTTCAATGTGACTGACACTCACAGATGGCTATAGTTCTTTCAACTCACGAGGACGCGTGGCTCATAGTTGTGTGCGTGTCGTATCTGTATAAGTGTGAGCGTGAGCTTGCTCGCGCCTGACCGCTCCCATCTAGGCTCCTGACAGGCACGCACACTTACGCAATGTGCATGTACTCGACGTAACCACAAGTAAAGCTCACGTGAATTGCAAGAACTATACAAGAAAAAATCTGTGACCCGTTTACGGAAAATTTGATTTAACATCCGTCATATTGATTTTGTTCATATAAAATGTAGTCTATGGCACTCTAACTATAATAACGAATAGATTGACACGTCATTCATCAAAATCGGCTCAGTTGTTTAGGCGCTAAGGTGGAACATACATTCTAGTGATGTAACGAATGTTGGATTTTTCACATTTGCAAATGCAAATACTTAACTCCTATATTTGCGAATGCGAATGTCAAATAATACGCGAATATTCGCGAATGCGAATTGCAAATAATACGTGAATATTTGCGAAAGCGAACGCGAATATTCGTTACATCACTAATAAAATACAAATCGTAACCCTTCCTTTTGGCTTTGCCGTCGTCGGGTAAAAATACACGGTTGCAACGTGAATACCATAAATTCAATCAATTGTGATTATCGCAATGTGATAACCGATAAGCCGGTCCCCGCCGTTCCAACATTTCAATAGCGACTAGTGTAAGCACGATCGAGGCTCCGTACGCGCAGTCGTGAGTTGCCGATTTCGAAGGACAAACTGTAAACGGAAGGTAGGGGGGTTCGATGTCAGCGCACCCGAGAGAGGCGGAGCTCCCTGTCGAGGTCCTGCAGCTGACGGATGAAGCCGTCGTTGGGATGGATGTCCCGCCGAGAGCGGACCAGAGCAAGGGCCTCTGTCAGGGACATCCCACGTTTGATCATTAGAAACGCGATCGCGCAAGTCGCTGACCGGGATACCCCCATCATACAGTGCACGAGCACGCGACCTGCAAATGATATTAAAATATTCTTTAGGTAGTTACATGCTATATAATGTAACATATGACAGATGCAATGGAAAGTATTTGTTATGAGAAAATCCTGTTAGAAGGTTTAAAATGTATTAAGTACTCGTAGCTGGCGACAAGTTCACAAGTATTTTGCAATTTGATTAGGTAATAGGATATAATAGGCCTTAATTTTCCATTGCTGGCCATATGCTTATCCTTTTATAGCATACAAGTCTTCGAGTCTTCAAATCTTAGGTCCATTATTGCTTTAGTGCAGACTGGCAATTTATTCTTATCTCCTAAGTGGAAATGGGCGGGAGACATAGTTCGAAGAGCTGATGGTCAATGGGGTTCCAAGGTCCTGGAATGGCGACCCCGCATCGGGAAGCGTAATGTTAGACCCCTCACTAAGTGGACTGACGACATCAAACGAGTCGCAGGGCGCCACTGGATTCAGGCGGCACAAGATCGAGGCCTGTGGAAGTCCGTGCAAGAGATCTATATCCAGCATTGGGCGTCTATCGGTTGATAAAGAAGAAATTTTTTATTTAAGACTAGCGGTTGCCTACAACTTCGTTCGCGTATTCAATTCACAATCGACAGGTCCTAGATGACCACGGCTTAGGAGTGCAGTTCCTTGTAGCATCGGGGTTAAGGCAACTCGTCAACCCTGATGTTGTAAGGAATTTCACTCGGTTAAAAAAGTAAAGTTCTTGTATAACTCTTTACTTGTCTGTGAAAGTCCCGTCAAAATTGGTTTAGCCATTCCGAAGACAGATATGTAAAAATTTTAAAAACGTGTTTTTGAGTTTGGTTAAAAACAAACACACTTTCGGATTTGTAATATTAGTGAGGATTAAATACATTTATTTTTCAGAGCAGAAATCAAATTGAAAACAGCAGTCATCACATAATCTTATCTTAAAATGATCCCAGCGACACTCATTTGTAATAATTATCACATTAATTAACGCTAATGATTGTGTCTTAGTGACAAACAGAATGATACTTATCACAAACAAAATTACATCTATGATGCAAAATGTTATCAACTTAAGTTTTAAGAAATTATAAATAGTTTTAAGAGGAGTATAAAAAATTGTCTAAGAAAGAAATGAAGATATTGGAAAAGGGTGATATAACTGAAAGAATTTTCCAAAAAGAAAGATGAAAGATAATCCGAAAAGAGTATGAAAAATTACTACAAGGAGAAAAAGAAGAGACAAGAGAGAGCTGAAAAAAATACTACAAACAGATTTAAAGATAAAAAGGATCTCAGAAAATTTGATAAAATTAAAAAAAAAGGGTCTTGACGGACAGACGGACAACGAAGTGAGCCTATTAAGGGTTCCAAAGTTTTTTCGGAACCCTAAAAAAGGAACTAGATAAAGCCGAAAAATTAAGGATTATGATGTAGTCCAGGACACTCTATCTGCATAAATGTGGTTGTTGTCCTCTTATTCATTTAATAAGAGGACAACCACAGAGTGGGATTGAATTAAACTACAAAAAAAAAAGAAAAAATGGTAAACTTACTTCCTCTGGAGATTCCTTCATCAATAAAGTTGGCGGCGATGTGAAAGTACTTAGAGATGTCAGTAGTCGGAAGATCCATCAACTGGAAGCCTTTGTAATGTAGCCCAGGACAATCCCTGTAGTACATGTGATCGGTGTCAACTTGCGTGTAACGCTTCCCCTCCGCCGTGTTCAGGACGTACGTAATGCCCATCCGGCGTAGAAATGCTTTGTCTTTTGCTGCAACCCTTGAGGAAATAAAATAAAAATGTTGTCTGTGATTGTTGGAGGCGTTTTAAGGAATTGTTGATTGAATACTTCATGATTCGGTCTGATGGGAGGCTTTGGCTGTGGCTTCAGTTACCACCTTATCGTCCAAGACGTACCGCCAAGCGATTCAGCGTTCCGGCACGATGGCGTGTAGAAAGCGATTAGTGGTTTGGGTTGAATCTATACTGCCATACCCCTTCCAAGTTAGTCCGCTCCCATCTTAGACTGCATCGACACATATCATCAGGAGATCGCAGTCAAGGACTATCTTGTCATCGAATAAAAAAAAAAGATGCAGAATGGGGTTCGTCAGGGGGATGCCCCGCCGCTCGCGTCCCCAGGAATCATTTTTTAACTTCCTGGCGAAATAAGCGATGCTATAGACAGAAGATATATCTATAAATCCAATGGATTTATTAAAATTAAGGACCTGCGCAAAGTAACACCTACTTTAATCCAAAATATGAGTATTCAAAGCTGTAAAAATATATAGTACTTAGTCTGACAACACAAGGTAGAACCTTGGCATAGATAGATTCTTGGTCTATAAATATTTATTTTATTTATTTATTTATTTATTTACAGACAAAAAAAAAGTGACACAATTTACACCATAATTCATAGACCAAAGCACTAGACCAAAGACTAAAACTTGTGGTTGGTGATTGTAATTGGCAGCCCAATTAGGCCGTAGCCTGTGTTAGGGCTGTCCAAAAATACATCCTCCGCCCAATTGTATTTAATGTTAATTAAATTGAAAAAAAATTTTTTTTTTTTTTTTTGATATATCTAACTAAATTTAATTATATTTAATTATTATTAGCTTGCCTTGATTATAAAAATATGAATAAATGCAAAAAAAAAAAAAAAATATATATATATTAGAAATAAGTAAAGTTAGTGCTGTACCTAATTTTATTATGCTATTTGCTAGGCTGAAAGTAATGCTATCCTCTTCCGTAGGTATAGCGTTCAACAGTTCTTGACGACTTCCCTGGCACAGTGGTGAGCGCTGTGGTCTTACAACTAACAGGTCTCGGGTTCGATTTCCGGCGGGGCACTTTGAGAATTTATATTTTCTGAATTGTCTGGTGGGAGGCTTTGGCCGTAACTAATTACTATTCTACCGCCGCCAATGGACGTGATGGCGTGTAGAAACTGAATAGGGGTATGGGTTGAATGTTCATTGCCATACCCCTTCCGAGTTAGCCCGCTACCATTTTAGACTGCATTGTCACTTTTTTTTTTAATATGACAAGAATACTCCGATATTGTGGTCGGAGACCTGATTTGCTTGTTCGCAATGTTTTTTACAGCATGTTATTTTATAATCGATTGCATCGTCACTTACCATCAGGTGAGATCGCAGACAAGGACTATCTTGTCATAGAATTAAAAAAAAACTTACGCATCTCCAACAAAAAGTCCAGGGTAAACTTCGTTCACATCAGGCGTGGGACCGTACGTGGCGCCCACGCCCACGCCCAGGCTGCCCAGACTGCTCATGCCAGTGTAAGGCCGGGATCGCAGCGCCGACAGGGAACTCAACACTGACGAGGGCGAGGACCCGTAATTCTGCACAGTACACTTTCTTGAAACACACCCACACAAAAACTGACCCATTGTGGTTAGTTAAATTTTTTTTTTTAAAAAGAATATTAGCCAAGCTGAAGTTAACTAATATCCTCCTCTCCCCCCCAAATAAGCAGAAAGCTTGTGCTAGGAGTGGGTACGACAATAGTGCAACGGGTGGGATTCGAACCTGCGACCTTTCAGTTTTCAGTCTGCACTTTAACCTATTGAGGTTTATTAATTAACACACACATATCAAACACGCATTTATGGCCCAATAATGAAATGCCGAGCACTTTGAGACTACCTTGCACCTCAAATGGTTCAGATTTGCTCTTTGGACCGTTCCAAAAAAAAAAAAAAACACTACAATTGAAAACTTCAACTAAGCATTTCAATATTCACAGTGTATGTTAGTATGAAAGCAATGTCTCTATGAGACTACAGATCTTATCATTACGACATTATAAAGACATTCAACTGTATGTATTATTATTATTGTGCTGTATTCTAATAATGTAAACATTCAAGTAAAACAAGTATTATGTCTTGATAAATTATAATATATTTTTATTAATTAGCAAATATTGGTTTAATAGATCAGATAGTTGGATGCGTACATCGAAGTATAATTCTTAGAACAGAAGTTTCTAACAATGTTCCGCTGCAACCATAGACTTAACACAACCAATCAATGTTCAAGAGTCAAATATGAGACCTTGCACACAATGCAGCCATTACCATGACTAGTCATAGCTATATTTAATTACACAGTTTGGTTAAAACGATTAGTCACAACATGTTGTGTTACAAGTTTATTTATATGGTCATGTGCACATTGCATATTGAGTTATGATACTTTACCTGGGCATTGCAACCACATAGTGTGTAAGTTCCCTAATTCTTTAGTATAATATTAAACCATGACTTATCGTAACCGTCAATTTTACCCAAATTGTGTTTTTAATTACAAACGATATTAAAACTGTAAAGGACTAGGGCACAACAAGATTTTCCGGGAACATAACATTTTAACTTCAAATATATGTGATAAATAACTTGATTTAGGTAAAAATGTTGCTTACGATAAGTCGGTGGTCGTAGCTTGATATGTGTTAAATGTTTATTGACACTATATAAATAGTTAAAAAAAGTTGCCCAGCTGTATCATATGACAGTGTTTAGAGCTTAAACTTTATGTGCTTGATAAATACCATTAATGTCCTTAATTGGGAGCCTACACGCTGTTCGTTAGCTGCGCTGTATGAATGAGATCTCGGATAGAGTGAGTACTGCCAATATAACATTTATTAGTTGTAGTGATGAAGCACAGTGGATATGAGATCTAGTTGCAAAAACTGTTCCTTAACTACAATGCTGGATAAGCAACGGTGAACTTTCTGAATGACCGACAGATAACGCACAGCCTAAGCTGTTGGCCCTATGAAATTTAGAGAAATGAGGTGTGTTTCAAATGATTTTCATTAAGGGTTTCATACGGCGCGAGGCGTTGTCGGTTTTAGGTATATTTGCGCCAGCACAGACCGATCGGCGCGCTCGCTCGCACACCTATATGCTGCACGGTGGGCAGTGAACTCGTACAAAACTTTCGCTTGACTATCATTTTTCGAAGTTTGGAAAAACTAGGTACCTACCTACCTATCCTTACTTATATTATAAATGCGAAAAAATGCGAAAGTGTTTGTTTGTTTGTTGGTTAGTCCTTCAAATACGCCACAACAGAGCAACGGATTGACGTGATTTTTTGCATGGGTATAGCTGTTGAGGACCGGGAGAGTTACACAGGCACCTTTTTATCCCGGAAAATCAGAGATAACTAAATCCACGCGAGCAAAGCAATGGCATCAAATAGTAGGTAGGTAAGTTATAATACTATAGTAATGAAATAAGTATACTAGCTAATACAGCCATGTTTAGGACTGCTGTCTCCTAGGTATTCGGGGGGTCGCGGGTTCGATCCCGGTCACGCATTTCTGACTTGTCGGAGTAATCAAACATCCCTGAGAGGAGAGCTGCGCTCTGCACTGAGCTTTTGATGGGTGCTGATGGTTTCTATGGGATGATAATGAATAAAGCAAAACGCTGAAATAATAAGTACCTAATTAATTTTTAGAAATTTGTCTTTTTGTCTGTAATATACCTACCTACCAAAGGTTAATGCAAAAATGACTGTTTTGAATTCATTATACAGTGGATATTTTAAGATTCTGATTAGACTTAGATCCTGCAACATCCGAGTATTATTGTGACAATGTTATGATAATGATAAGTATAAAATAAATCGCGGACGAAATCACGGGAATTTACAAAACACAAAAGTGAGAGTAGGTAGGTAGTTACGATGATACAAGCTTGTTTGTTCAAATGATGGGCGCCCTATTTATCCGTTTTTACTCATGTCCAGGTAGGCTCGGTAAATGAAACAAGCACCTAATAAATTAAAGCCATTTATTGTAGATTTGTACATACATTTTTAAAATTAAATGACATACCTACTTATACAAATAATAATTTAAAGTATTTTATTGTAGGTACCTACTGCTAATTTTCAAATGTTTGCTACATTGACGCCCGTTACATATTAGTACTGAAAGAGCAAAATCAGAACTACTCACAACAAGAATCATTTCATTTGCATTTTGATTATCGTCGGGGATAGTACAAATCCGCGTAACTAGCATTGGTTTATTCCGCGTATCTGACAAATATACCCAATTTAAGATTTCACGGGTATTGTACGCAGGATCCTGATCGGCAGCTACGTCTTAGACACCTGTTTCATTCGGTCAATAGAAAGCAAGGAATTGCCCAATAACAATACTGCGTATCTACTCCCGGCAAGTATCGAAGGCGCGTATGTGATCGGCGGTGACATTTTCTTATCGAATTGAATATCGTTATTGAATACAGTTTTAATTTATTTTGAGTTTTTTTTTCATTTCTAACCTTGCTAATAACTACACTTTTTTACAAAAAATAACTAAATATTATAAAGCGAGCATGTGCAAATTACCCAGTTCAAATAAATACGTTTAATGAAACGGATACACGATGCTCGCCTGACTTTAACAAACGTGCCATCAGAAGGCGAGTACCGCGCATCGGTTTCATCGTTTATATTTAAGCCCGTCCGACTTCAACAAACGTGTACAAACTAAAATTATTTTTATTCTTTGTAGTGACGTAAGAAGTCGGTTTTTTAACCAACTTCCAAAAAGGAGGAGGTTATCAATTCGGCTGGTATCTTTTTTTTGAAAATAATTTTTATTTTTAAGTTTTTTTATTGTAGTTTGTGCCTGCTGTTTTTCTCCCTTCCCTCCAACGCTACGCCACTAATGTAGTCTATACCCAAGTATAGACTAGGAATTGTAGATTGTTAATAAGTACCGTAGGTATTGGTACCTACGGTACGGTAATCCACAATTCCTACATCCCCGCAATTTAGGTGGGTAGTCTCAGGATTGAGGATCTTGAGCCTAGAGTTCCATGATGTAGTCTATGCTTGGAGGCTGGAGCCAACAATATCAATTCGAAACTGACAGTTTCTAAATTCTCACACTTTAGGTAGGCACTACCCTGCAGCATTAAAGAGCTAAGACCTAAAGTACCTCTAAATTACCCTGTAGCATCAGGCTTAAGGAGTTGAAGGTAAAAAAATATGGGACAACCTCGAAAACTTCCTCTGTCGATTAAAAAAGAAATCAGGTGAATCTGTCCAGAAATCCCGGAGTAATTGGTGGACATACATAGAACAAAAAGATACCAGCCGAATTGATAACCTCCTCCTTCTTAGAAGGCGGTTAACTATAAACTGGGATCATGTTTATTCTTCAAAAATATTTAATAAGTTTTTTTGAGCAGGGGGAAGTGCTTTTACTTTATATAGATTTTTATTAATTTAAATATTTACGAGTAATACTATTCTAATAAGGCAATTGAAATGACTGATACAGGCTGAATAGAATGTAAGAGTTAATTAAACTACGATTGATATTATCGTATTATCAGTGTTTATATTTCTAAAAGACATTAGAGAAAGGTTGCTTTTTGATTTTGTTTTATTTATCTAATTATGCTCTTGGAGATACATTCTTTTGAGTAGATTTGGAATGTCATGTTTTGTTTTGATTATTAAATTTTATTTTGTAACATTATTATTTATTTGATTACAAAACCGCGGAACTTAGAACGCGGAATTAGACTCCATTTTCATACGTTTGTGGTTAAATCAGAACCGCGTAAGTGCCGTAGCGACTAAACTAATCACTTTAAAAGATATCTACTTTTATTAATACATAGAATACATGAATGAACACACTCTCTGTGTAAAAATAAGCCCATTAGCCGTAGAAATAAGAAACTAATAAAGTTTTAACCTTCCCCTGTTAAACTTGGTCTAGTGTAGATACGCGCCTTTTACCTATGGCACATTCGCGGTTTTGCACTATTCCGGACGTTATACTGTTAACGTTCAAGGATTTGCTACATACTGACGCCCGTTACATATTCTTATTGAAAGAGCAAAATCAGCACTTTATTACTAACTTACTCACAATAACACTCATTTCATTTTCTATGTATGTCCACCGATTACTCCAGGATTTCTGGACCAATTCGCGTGATTTTTTTAATCGATAGAGGAAGCTTTTGAGGTGGTCCCATAATTTTTTTACCTTCAACTCTTTAAGCCTGATGCTGCAGGGGTACTTTCCACCCAAATTGTGGGGATATAGAAACTATCGATTACGAATTGATATGCTTATCACAAAGCATAAACTACATCATGGAGTTTTGGGTTGTCCTAGCTCCTTAATTCTGATACTGCAGGGTAGTGTACTAAGTATAGAGTATAGACTACATTAGTAGCCTAGCGTTGGAGGGAAGGAAGAAAGACAGCAGGGACAAGCTACACTAAAAACCTTAAATAAAAATTCTTTTAAAAAAATCAACTTCTTACGCCACTACAAATTATATAAAAATAATTTTAGTTTGTACACGTTTGTTGAAGTCGGGTGTGCTTAAATAAAAACCATGAAAGCGATGCGTGACGCTTGCCTTCTGATGGAACATAAAGTTGGGCAAGCATCGTGTATCGGTTCCATTAAACGTATTTTTTTGAAATGGGTAACTTACACATGCTTGCTTTATAATATTCAGTTATTTTTTGGAAAAAAGTGTAGTCATTAGCAAGGTTAGGATGAAAAGAAACCTCAAAATAAATTAAAATTGTATTCAATAATGATATTCAATTAAGAAAATGTCACCGCCGATCACATACACGGTATCGGCACTTGCCGGCAGTAGATACGCAGTATTGTTTTTGAAACAGGCGTGAAAGAGGTCGCTGCCAATCGGGATCCTGCGTACCATGCCCGTGAAATCTTAAATTGGCTACATTTGTCAGATACGCGGAATTAACCAATGCTAGTTACGCGGATTTGCACTATACCCGACGATATGTTCCATATATAAAGTGACGATATGTTCCATATATAAAGTGAAGAGTTTACATGAGTAAATCTATAAGAATTTCGATTTTCCGTTGTTTAATTTAGTACAAAAATTAAAACAAATGAAGTAAGTACAAAATGCTTATTTATTTTTACACAAAATATACTGTAGCTGTATTCTAAACTATTTGAGCGGACGAACTGACGAATTATACATTCATATGTACATACATACATAAAAACATGCACACACACAAATAGACACATACTCGCACACACATAAGCGCGCGCACACACACACACACACACACTCACACACACACACACACACACACACACACACACACACACACACACACACACACACACATAGATATAATTCGCTAATCCCTGGAACTACCAGTCGGTTATGAAAAATGCTACATTTGATAGCCACTTTCTTGAGAAAGGTTATAGGCTACTATCAACATCACGGTATGACTCTTATGAAAGCCGAGAAAAAAGAAATGCTAAGTGGAAACGAAGTACCTAGGTACCTAATAGGGCGGGCGGGGAATTGATGCGGTGAGTCGGTAGCCGAGTCAATCGACGAACCCCCAATGATAGCCCAACCGATGGCTACTTTGTATTCCAAAAAATCAAAGACTTCCCATGCGGACGAAGACGCAGGCATCAGCTAGTATAGTACACCTACATATTCTATGACATTAGCGTCAAAGTAAAATGAACCCTAATTTCATTGTGTTAAAGCTCAATCATGTATGCATTCTTATACATCAAATTAAAATCAGTTGTACTGAAATGTGACTTTATGTCTATACAAATTAGGTTCATTTTACTATAACACTAATGTCATCAAATTCTTATACGATAAAATTTAGATACCTACTACATTTTGACGACCTCCCTGACGCAGTGGTGAGCGCTGTGGTCTTATAACTGGGAGATCTCGGGTTCGATTGCCAGCGGGGCAATTTAGGAATTTATAATTTCTGAATTGTCTCTGGTCTGGTCTGGTGGGAGGCTTTGACCGTGGCTAGTTACCACCCTACCGTCAAAGTCGTGCCGCCAAGCGATTTAGCGTTCCGGCACGATGGCGTGTAGAAACCGATAAGGGGTACGGGTTGAATTTATATGTACTACTATACCCCTTCCAAGTTAGTCCGCTACCATCTTAGACTGCATCGTCACTTACCATCGGGTAAGATCGCAGTCAAGTAGGGCTAACATGCGCGCCACGAGAAAGTTTTGTCTACACGTTTACTCGTAGTCTCTATGTGAATCTCTACAGAGATTGACGAGTAAAGTGTAGACAAAATTTTCTCGTGGCGCGCATGTTAGCCACAAAGGGCTATCTTGTCATCGAATAAAAAAATTTCATGTATGCATTCTTATACGTCAAAGGCTCGGAGGAAAAAAAAATTTGTCAAGGTCAAAGGAGTTACGATACACTCCAACTTAAAATCAGTTGTACTGAAATGTGACTTTATGTCTATACAAATTAGGTTCATTTTACTATAACACTAATGTCATCAAATTCTTATACGATAAATTTAGGTACCTACTACATTTTGACGACCTCCCAGGCGCAGTGGTGAGCGCTGTGGTCTTATAACTGGGAGGTCTCGGGTTCGATTGCCAGCGGGGCAATTTAGGAATTTATAATTTCTGAATTGTCTCTGATCTAGTCTGGTGGGAGGCTTTGACCGTGGCTAGTTACCACCCTACCGTCAAAGACGTGCCGCCAAGCGATTTAGCGTTCCGGCACGATGGCGTGTAGAAGCCGATTAGGGGTATGGGATAAATTTACACTCCTATACCCCTTCCAAGTTAGCCCGCTACCATCTTAGACTGCATCGTCACTTACCATCGGGTGAGATCGCAGTCAAGGACTACCTATCTTGTCATGGATTAAAAAAATTTCATGTACCTATGCATTCTTATACGTCATACGAGTTACGACGCATTCCAAATTAAAACCAGTTGTACTGAATATGCGACTTTATGAATATACAAATTAAGTTCATTTTACTTTGACATTAATGTCATCAGATTCTTACACGATCAATCAAATTAATTAAAATTTAGGTAGGTACTAGTCACACTACCATCAAATAAAAGTATGAAATTGATGGTATAAAGTTAACACATTTGAGCAAATTATAAAACCTACTTATCTCTATTCCCTCACTCTCATAGCCCGATGGGACGGAAATCTGATACGACCAGAGAACTCCGGGCTTATAGTTAGGTACCTACTGCGAATTTCTTGACAGAAAAATCCAATAAGTATAAGTACTAGGCTGATAGGTAGATACCTACCTACTGCGAATTTCTTGACAAAAAATCCAATAGGTAGGTACATTTTGTGACCCGACCCGAAAATCGAACCTGGGACCTCGTCTACATTACAAGTGCTGCGCTATAGGTAGGTACTACATTATATAAGTATAAAAGTATATATAAAAACCTAAGAAAAAAACAAATTCAAAATTACATAAAAATACAAACCTTCTTCCTCGATTTTGATAACTCCGTACGGATTCCACTATCGACATACAAATTCGCGCGTAAATAAACTGAGCTGCGGCGCGTGCGCCGAGAAGCGTCCTTCCACCTCGAAAGCCCGAAAGCGATTGACTTGCGCCCGCTTGCGTCGCCAAATATACCGCTCCCCATACTAATTTGTAAGAGACTTTTATGATTATATTTTTCATTAAATAATGAAAAGATGTAAGTCTAAAATAAAAATTGCTGAATATACTTTGATTCCTTTACTTTTGAAAAATAAATTATTTTTCTGGTTTATATTAGTAGAACATTTCACGCTCATGGAAATTCCAGAAGCAGTTTTTCTAGTAAAAGTGAGTTCTTAGTGATATTTGAAATTTTTTTTCTCAATAAGTATTATACTTGTATCATATATAAATTTGTTGAATAAACTTCAACTATCGAAATAGCTACACAAATTTTTTTTTGTTGAAAATATATCTGTTTAATGGGTTAAACTATGGGAAGCAGAGAGCGTGTTTGGCGTAAAGCCCCGTTAATAATAAAATCTCAGAAGGAGTGAATTCAAACATCTTATATTGGGTTTTGTCTGTGGCTTCAGTCAGGTTAAGTTAAATTTTTCAAATCCCTATTTTGTCCCTAAGGGGACAAAATAGGGGTGAATTTTCAGAAATACTTTCTTAGCGCATGCCTACATCATAATAGCTATCTGTATGCCAAATTTCAGCCTGATCCGGCCAGTGGTTTGAGCTGTGCATTGATAGATCAGTCAGTCACCTTTTCCTCTTATATATTTAGATGAACAATATTTATCTGATCAGGTAATGTTACGTCACAGACAGCAAAGGTTTGTATGTGGTATGAAGCAGCCTACAAACTGATTAGAATTATGACATTTACACCTGCCATATCTCTCTTAGGATAGTACATTCCATTGAAATTGCATCATTATCAAAGAAAGTAAATGAGTGTAAATACATATAACTACTCATTATGTGCAGTAATAAAGAAATATTTATCGGATTACACATGACACATGTAAGTACACATAAGTATCTACTTCAACCGATATAAATATTATTAGTTCTGTGTATAGTCTTTAGGAATGTCTACAAAATATTAGGTAGAATTTTCTTAACTAGGTTTCTATGTAAGGGCTATAAATATGCATGCATGGTAATACTCATATTATATTACGTCTTAAAGAAACAATACCTACGATTCTGAATGAACCACGACTTCGACCTTGACGTGACTAACTATAGATTCAAAAATAGGTCCAGGCCAATAAATTCTATTTATATTTTTCTCCGTATCATACTTTTTTTATAAATTAGCAATACCTATCATAACTAACGATAAGCTTAGTCGAGACGGCTAAAATAAGATAATAACATGTTTAACTTACAGAATCCCTGTAGCTCATTTTAGAAGATAGTAAGATAATCTCAGTTCTTACACCAAAAGTTATTTTGTAAACATAAAAGTTACCTATACGTTAACATGTAAATTAAAACATAAATTGAACTGAAGCTGAGTATAAATGTTATCAGAGCACTTTGCACAGTTTTCACTTTTCAGGCGCAAAAAAACTGAATGAAAATGATGAAAATGAAGAGACATGAAAACTTGAAAAGAAAATTGCTCTAAAAATGGAAATGTCAAAATTGACACTGTCCAATGACAATGTCTAATGATAGTGTTGGCCATAGTTGTAACCTGTGGTTGTAACCATATTGTGTTGCCTGAGATTGTTAACGTTTCCAAATAACGAAATAAATAACGTTAATTTTCAACGGTAGTAGGTAGGTACCTAGGTTAATTTTCGACCTAGGTACCTACCTACTTACCTTGTTATACTCACGATGTCAAACATCCATACAACCTTCGCATTTATAATATTATATAATATAAATGGGATATAATAGGATAACAATGGTTTACTCACTTTGCTTATGATCATATTTAATCTAGGAGGATTAAGCTCTGGAGTGGCCATAGGATGCGTACCCCTCTGTAAGTTTTTATTTGACGGGTATGCCCAGCGGTCATACCCGTTATATAAAACTGTTTGTGTTTGACTCGCGTCACGCGCCTGTCAACAACGTATGGTTAGCGGAGGATGAGCTCCGCTATAATATGCCGACTATGAGTGATTTTCCTTCTAAAAAAAATACCAAAAATATCCAGTTTGTGAAAGGATAACATTACTTTTCTCCTGATATATTCTTTTATCCAATTAATGCACTATTTAAGGAGAAAACTTAAAAATACTGTTGATCCGAAAATGTTGCTACGGAATCGTACAAGAAATAATTTCGGGAAATTTTAAAAAATTAACCAATCTACTTATTACTCGATTGGAGCCCTTTATCATGAACTGCATAATGATTTGATTACATACAATTAAAATTACGATCGATTAGGAAAGGTTGGGGGTTTATGTTTATATTAATTTATAAACTTTAGGCAAACAATTTAATCGGTTATTTTGAAAAGAACGAGTCACACATTTCGTCAAAACTGAGTTAAGTAGAATATTCGTTAACATTTTATAATATTTTCTTGTCGTGTGACTGAGATTTTGTTGGTCTTGCATAGTAAAAATATATCATTATCTGTAGTAAACTCTTACTAGTAAACTGAGCTACTGTTGTAGCTATGTCACTATAACTACTTTTTAACATTTTAAAATTTAATAGAAATCGACCAAAATTAGACCAAGTTATTTATACCTTTGCCTTAATCCTTACCAAAATAAATGTTTTTTCAAGCAAGGCTGTTTAAATACCTGCAAATTACTTTTTAGTGTATTAAAATCGGACATTCCATTCGAAAGATATTACGAGTTCATTGATGTAATTTATTTTGTTATCATTTTGTTTTCAATCATCAAGTCCCATACCCAAAGGGAGTCAGCGATACACTATTGCTAAATATATTATTATTTAGGTAAGTATGTCCTGCATTTACTGTGCGTTTATGCCAAAATGTTTAAAAAATAAATATCCACCCTTGCGAAGCCGGGACGGGCCGCTAGTCTTATAATATAATATAAGTAACCGAAATAATAACCGTAATATATTATAATATAAGTAACCGATATAATTGCATGCGCAAAAATCATTACAAACATACACAGATTTGTGATTAAAAAGCCTTATTAATATTCAATCGCCACAATTAAATGCCCTCGTGCCACCTCGGTTTATGAAAAATTAAATTGTAATAGGTATTGTACCCATTCATAAAGTTGGATAAGCTTATCATTAACAGTACATATTTTTAAGGTAGTTTTTTGTTCAAAAATGAGGATTTTATTTTAAAGAAGTTGGTCACACTGCAAGAAAATTAGGGCTGGAAGCAGAAATTATATTGATATTGATATTTTCGGTGTGTATGGTATAGGTACATCATGTATTTTTTAATTTTCTTATAGAACCAGTTAGTGTTCCAACAAATGTCTACTATCCATTGATAAAACATGGATAAAAGTTTAAAAACTATAAACTCGACTACAAAATTGTATGTGGCATTTCTTAAATTTATTTATTTACTAGCTGATTTCCGTGACTTCGTCCGCGTGGCGTAGTTTAGAGTAACTTGCTACTATCCGCGAGAAGGTATGTCCTCTATCTCCGATAATATTTATTAGATCTTCACCAAAATTGAATAAAATAGTATTTTTCAAAAACTTTCATCCCCTATCGCGGATGAACCTTATTGTTTATTAGGATAAAAAGTATCCTATATATTAGATTCAGAACATTCGATTTAGATTTATATTCTCATTTTATACAATTCATTAAAAACTTTTTAAGTCTTAGCCAGACCAACGAACAGTAATTGATTGCTAAGTTGATTTAACAATATTTTAATTTATACTATTAGTTGAACTTCATTCATTCATTAATTCATTTAGAACTTATCGAAAGTCGATAATCGATAGTGTCGCAGCCCAAAATTGCTTACATAAATGACATGATTGTTTCGTGTAAGGATAGAACGTCCCTGTGTGAGAATTTGGTTGTGTGCGTATACTTTAAGGTTGTGTTTGGTAGTTTTGTCGTGTGCGTGCATAGCGACGTGATTGAAAAATGCACCTGTAGTAAGAAATTGTTTATGTGTGCTACCTCGCCCCGCACCGTAATTGACAGATTTTTTTGCAAAGAAATTAGACGTCAAGGCGTCTCCATCTAAAACACAAAATTTTTTTTCCTCCGAGTATTTAATTGTGAGGGATTTTCTAATTTAGGTTGGTTAAAACCAAAGACCTCGGAGCATTAACGTGCCTGTCTGTGGCGTTTGAGTTTTTTTTGACACTGACAAAAATTAAGTTTTTTATCTATGGTTATTGTGATTTGTGGAACGATTTGCCTTGAAAATTATTGAATTTATAGAGAATTTACGATGTAAAATGGAATAGAAGTGAGCCATTATTAATTTTAAAAACAGTAACTTTCCTGGAAAGTCATATAATTTGTTAAATCTGAAGATTTCTGGTGAAAATGGAGGAAAAAGAAGAGTTGCATCTAACCTCACAAGAGCTACAAGTTTTATCAGAACTTGACAGGTAAATACATGGGTCAAAGTAATTAACAAACTCCTAATAATTCAAGATTGAATTAATTATTTTAATATTCTTTGCATATTTTGATTCACAGTCAAACTGTTTATTAAAAATAAAAAAGGAATAACATTGTACCAACCGTTCACTGCAAATTGGCCGCTGCCTCGCGTCGCGCTTCCCCGCACCGCACCTCAAAACAGACCGTTTAGTACAGACAGCAACGCACAGCTCGTGATTGTCACTACAATGCCCAAAGGTTTCTTTTTATCCTGGGAACTCTTTGATATTCCGGGATAAAAAGAAACCTAGGTAACTCTCCGGCCCTCAACTATACCCATGCAAAAAATCACGTCAATCCGTTGCACTGGCGTAATTGAAGGACAGACCAACAAACAAACACACTTTTGCATAATATGTATTAGTAAGGATGGAAAATATTTAACGCTGCTCTATTTCTTGCAGTCGTCAGTTTGGCTTCTTGAAGCTTCGAGGCAGTGAGCATGGCAGAACACGAGCGCTGGTTCTCAAAGCTGTTAAGTACTTGGAAGGCATGCTGGTGCAAGTCAAGGTGTGTGTCGTAGCTTAAATATTTTCACATTTAAAGTAAATCAAACACTTGTGTACTGAAAACTGCAGGTACAGGTCTCCCGTCAGATGAGAGAGGTTTAGGCTATAGTCTACCAAATATAGTCAGAATATAGACTAGCGCTTGACTGCAAGTAAGCTTGATTGCAGATTTGGCAATTGCTTAAAAGGAGGAAGATATCCTGCCTGGGATCAAACACTGGACCTTGGAAAGAAGGCTCAAGTTTTAACCACTAGACTATTACCACTTAATACATTAAATCTGTGGCTGTACTTATTAATATTTATTTAATGAAAAGAAATGCATGTAAGAAATCATGCAATGCCAATTTTGTAGACCAATGCAAAGATAGGTTGATGATATTCGAGCAGTGGCAGTTGGCACATAAACTTGAACAGCTGGCGACAGGGATGCATGGAGGTTGTCGGAGGAGGCCTTTGCCAACAAAGGGCAAACAGAGATGCTATCGAGGCAGTAAAAAAAAAACAAATAAAATTAGGGTTTAAAAAGTAGTAGTATAGTAGTATAGAATAAATTAATGATTGTGTAACTATTGTGTGTCTGAATAAAAGCTTTATTTCTTTATTTATTAATTTTGTTTATCATATTTATTTCAACAGGAAGAGGAGAGGGCATGTTCCCCGGGTGCCAGGCGGGACATATGTATCGACCCCAAGACTTATTGTAAACTAGGGCATTTTCATTTGTTACTTGAAGACTATGCTAAGGGTAAGGATTACAAAAAACTACACATATAATAATTTTACTCAAAGATTTTTTTTAGTAACAGGATTTTTTTGCAAATTGATTGATATTCATTTTGATCAATGTTCTCAAATTTGCTTGTAAAATGTCTGTTATTTTACTGTTATTGAAATGTCAGGCTGGAATACACTACAAATCTGCAATAAAAGTGGGTACAAGGTTCCAAATTCTGTAATTGTACCTACTTACTACTGCATTAGCACACACACATACACACACTTGTGTACAATCCTACTTACTCATTATAAATGCGATATGTGAGGATTGATGGATGTTTGTAACTTAATTTGGAACGGAGATAGCTCATACCATTACATTATCATGCTAAATTTTTTTTTATCCTGGAAATTTAATAACTTCTCACAGGATTTTAAAAACTCAATGCACACAGACAAAATCGCGGGTATCAGCTAATAATATCTCTCGCCGAAAGTTGGTCAGGAGAACATACCTACAGTTGTATTTGTTTTAGTTCACAATATTAATGTGTACAATTGTTAGATAAAAAAAGCAAAGGATGAAAAAAAACTCAAAATTATTTATTTTATGTATGTAGGCCAAGGCTCTTATGACAAGTCAAGAATCTACCACCGGTTCGGAATGCTGACTCTGCTAAGAAGAGCCGACAAAAAACTTGCTCTTTGCAAAACAAAAAATGTTACAGTATGTAACTTATCTATCTTGTGGGCAGCTGAAGCAAAGCAGATTGGTTCCAAGCAACTTAGTCATTCTTCTTCAACTAATGGACGTCCACTGCTGGACATAAGTCGCCTGCATGGACCTCCACAAGCCTCGGTCTTGCGCCGCCTGAATCCAGCGGCTCCCTGCGACTCGCTTGATGTCGTCTGTCCACCTAGTGGGGGGTCTGCCAACACTGCGCTTCCCGGTGGGAGGTCGCCACTCCAGCACCTTGGGACCCCATCGACCATCAGCTCTTCGAACTATGTGCCCCGCCCATTTCCACTTCAGTTTCGTAACTCGCAGAGCTATGTCATTAAGGATGACTTAGTCATTAAGGAATTCAAAATTAAAATGAAATTATTAGATTTGTTCTTTTCACAGCAATGTCAGCATACCAAAAATTCTATGCCCTGGAGCAAGACAACTGGAAAGATCCACTTTTCTTGTATGGACTGGGTCTTTGCTACTACCACTACAATGCTTTTGACTGGTATGTGATTTTTCTTATTATATCAGCTGTAAGATTGTCTAATAACTAGTCAAATGTGAGTCAGACTCAAATACGAAGGGTTCTGTACCAAAAAGCGCCGAAAAAACACGTTTCTAATAGGGGAGCCCCTTTTAATTTTTAATTTATTTTAATTTTAATTATTTGTAGTTGTGTAACAGCAACGGAACTTTCAACTCTACCTGTTAGGGATCATGAGATACAGTCCACTGACACACAGACAGACAGACACAGGAGGCTTAGTAATAGGGTCCAGTTGGTTATGCTTTGGGTACAGAACCCTTAATATGATTGCATCAGTTTTACAATCACAATCACCTGGATGGCCGATACTCTCTTGCTATTGGTTAACACACATTGATGCATCAATAACGCTATTAATTTAGCCTATCAGAGGTGATTGCGATCATTACACTGATGCAATCATTTTAGATAATTCCACAATAGGTTGCACCAAGAGACTTACGCGTGTTTTCACCAAAGTTCTCTAACTTTTACGGGCTACCTAAGTTAGGTGACACTTTCTGCCAATTTCGTTTTCACCAACCTTTAGAGGACATCTAAAAGTGAAAATGACATTGAGTAAAGGTATTTATTGTATACTAACTGATGCCCGCGATTTCGTCCACGTGGATTTAGTTTTTAAAATAACGCGGGAACTCTTTGATTTTCCGGGATAAAAAGTAGCCTATGTCACTCTCCAGGTCCTCAACTATACCCATGCAAAAAATAACGTCGATCCGTAGATCTGTTGCAGCGTTATTGAAGGACAAACCAACAAAAAAACACACTTTCGCATTTATAATATTAGTAAAGATATTAGTAAGGATAAGGATACCTACATAAAGAGACTCCTGGTTAGGGGATGATTAAGGTATGGTTGGTGAAAACGGGTTTTATAATCAGTGTGTGACATACAGAGTGTTAACACCTGCTGAGGAAATCCAAAACCATTGTTCAGTTTAGTTTAGAAAGTTGTCAACAGATGGGCCTACTAGTATTCTTATTGGGGTTAGAGTCTACATTTTTACAGTTTGGGGATTGAGTATTGAACCTAAGTAGTTTTCCTTAATTAACCAAGAGGGAGCCTCTTGGTTAATTACTTAAAAAATTTAATATTAAAAAACCTTTATTTTAAGTATAAGTATAAAAAAATAGTCAAATACCCAATTATGATAAGTTTTGAAGTTCTTTCGTAAACAATTATTTTATGCTTATGATAGTTGAGAGAGCAAAATATTAAAAATAAAATATTTTTTTACTGTACCTCGACGCGCTATGCTTTCAAATGTTACAGGAGCAATGTTTTTTTTTATCCTTTCAAAATCCATTGGTTGGGGTTTTTACTTCGACTGAAAATAGATGTCCAGAAATATCACATCCTCCGTCTACATACTCCGTGCTAGTGGAGTTTTCCCCCTATTCCTATAAATCACTTTCTGTTAGGTACTTTCAGATTTTGTCATTTACATAATTTTTTAATAATACATATCGTCGGGGATAGTGCAAAACCGCGTATGTACATTTGGTAAAAACCGCGGATCTACACTAGTCACAGTTTTACAGGGGAAGTTTAAAACTATTTCTACGGCTACTGGGCTAATTTTTAAACAGAGAGTATTAATTCATGTGTTCTATGTATTGATAAAAATAGATATCTTTTAAAGTGATTAATTTAGCCCACTTACGCGGTTTTGATTTGACCACAAATGTATGAAAATGGATTTTAAGGTACTAATGCTAGTTACGCGGATTTGCACTATCCCCGACGATATTGTTTTCTTATCCTTCATGGAAAGGACTTTCTAATTCGCTTTGTGTTCTTTGGTGTTAATGAAGATTTTTTTGGTGCTGACAAAATTGCTTCTATCATAAAAGTAGGTATATCACTCGCGTAATTAATTTCAGAAAATGATAAGAATAAGTAAGATCTTAAACTGCGTTTTCTAAATTCTTCATTAAATTAATAACACTTTTATTTTTGTACAGCTTAAAATAATTCACTCATTCAGGGCATAGGTTGGTGAAATAATTATGAATGTTTTTATAAGAAAATGGAGCGGCACATCCATTTTAAAATGAAAGAGGCATGGCGTCCTCTTAGGCTCTTTCAAAGTTTTGTTTATTTACTGTGAAAGCGCACAAGAAGTGTTTCAATTATAATTTGTAGAGCGCAGAGCTGTGGATTGATAAATTTCTGACCTCGGATGTAAATGGGTCATCGGAATAATCTGTACACATAAGACAAATTCAATAATATTGATTGCATGTAATCTAAGTTGTGGGTTTTGACTTAGGTACTGTCGGTTCAGAAAGCATTTCTCTGCTGAAATAGGCTTTTTTAGATTCTTCTTTGATCCTAGATTTCTAAGTTATCGATATTCTTTAGAAGTCTAATTTATTGCAGTTATCCTCATTCTTATTCCTCCATTTCTGATGTCTTTTTCTGCTCCATTTAGTACCGATTTCACCAACGTCGGGTGACGTTTTACCGTAGAATAATTTAGCATCCTGACAGTTTTTGTGTTGAAAATCTGCCAAAATATCAAAATGTTTGGATTAGACTTATTTTACGTTGGTGAAATCTTGAGAGGCTAGTTTGTCCTTTTGGATAAGTTATAATATTGCTTGATATACTTGTACCCAGATGCCTTCTAGTACTCTAGTGCCTTCTACTCGTAGCATAGCTAGCTACTTCATTACACTGGGAATCTACAAAAAGTTCTTGTCTGGTCGACTAAAATCTATATTTAAGTTTTAACTCTTTTCCTATCCGTGAAATAAGCTATTTTGTAAGCAGTTTTTGTACATTCAGTTTTTTTCTAGTCCCGAAGAACCGATAAATTTTTTTGATCAGTTTCCGTGTAAATTTTAACTCGGAAAGACGGTAAAAACTTGTTTGATAAGTATTCTCAATAATTTATTTAGAGTAGCTATTAAATAAATTGATTGCTTTTGTCAGATGATGGCAAATCGTTGAAATCTTTAAAGCGGTCTACGTCGACCGGCAGGCCAAAAAAATCAAGATAATTTGGTGTCGTCGGATGTCGAGTTCGGTGTTGGCGTAGAAGTTCGTCTCGGCTCTCGCCAGTACAATCTGTCGTGATTCACCGCACCGGACGTAGGGCGGCGGGGCGCGCGGGGCGGTAGGGCCGCGCGGGGCCCTGCGGCAGGGCCGGCGGGCGCGGGCGCGGGACGGTGCACGCTGCAGCGCGAGGTCGTCGCTCGCTCGCGCCGCGTTCAGCCAGTCGGGAGCGGGATGCGGTGACGTAAACTGCATCGGCGCGGGCCGCGAACGTAGTGTAGGACGGGACGTGTCGTGGTCGATGTTTTTATTTGTCGAGTGCGTGCTTTGAACCATCCTGAGTGCCTGTGCTTGTGCTGAATATTCCGACGACATCCCCGCTCTTCACTACGTGGGCCGCAGCGGCCACACCGATCCGGTAGCCTGGATTCGAAGATCCCCGAAATGGTGAGTGCGGTCGAAGCTCCCGACCGTGGTTTGTTTACGTGGGCCCTAGTGCCGCCTCTCTCTCTCAACCTGCCGCCCGTATCCCTACATCGCGTTCGCACGCGACTCATTTCTATTTTGTTTTGTTACCAAAATGTAGACACCTACGTCGACGGCCCGAGAGCTGGCCCCGTCGAGAGGTCGCATTTTTGTTAAGTGCACGGTTGCTGTATTTTTTGCAGTATTTTCGCAGGTAGTCGAGCGGTCCTTCCCCTAATTTCGGAAGCCAGTATCGATAATGATAGTGTTTGAATGTTTGGAGATCGCGGAGGGGGTGGCGAAATTGTGAGGGCGAGCGATGCGTGTGCGGCCGCAACATGTAAATAATGGGCTCGCCGTCGCATAAAATGTAGGTCGGCGGAGTGGAGCCGCAACACTGCTGCACGCGATGCTGACGCCTCTCCCTCGGCCTGCCCGTCGCCCGAACCTACATACGCTGCCAAACATTAGATATGCAGCGCTAATGCATCCGCTTCGTACCTGCCTTCTTTGCTGTTGCAGCACGTCGGTTGGTATACCCTTCACTACACTTCCAACTAATTACAAAAGCCACTAATGATATATTTTAATTGTATAATTTTCTTGTTTTCAGTTGATGCCAATATTCTGTTCTTTTAATATGTCGTTACGTTTGCACCAGTTTTTTTCATTTCTCTAATATAATTTTACGTGAAACTTTTAAGCTAAAACTTGACGGATGTAGAAGATAGAACACGTTAGTCACATGCGATTAAGCCACACGATGTACGTTGTCATAATTGTTACGTATGCGTTCAGGAAAGTGAGTCACTGTATCGGCGGTAGTTTCGCGCAATTTTACCCGCGCGTCATTGGTTGCGGGACTGATAGATGCCGGTAGTGCTAGTGCGACGGTATGCTTGGAAATTTAATGAGGTAGCCGATCACAATGAAATGTATAATTGCAAGCCTGTCTGGGAAAACCGTGCATGTAGCTTGACGAAGCTTGAATTTTCAAGTAATTCTTGGATATTTTTCGTTGGCGGATAACTAAACTTAGGACAGTCATCAGTTATCCGGAAATTAGTTTCATGATTAAACTCTTTTTGCTACAGTATTGTAAAACAATCGAATATTGGCACATTAAGTTGATGTTCAAACGAGTTCTTGATTATGCCCAACTCGAAATAACTTTATACCGTATTACTGAATGGTAAACTTGACCTCGGATTGCTTTACGCGTAAATTTTTTATCCATTACATAACGTGCCAACCTATCTTTCAAAAGTATCCAAACTTGTACCTTTACGACGGTCTATATTATGATTGTAAGTAATGGGTATCTAATGTGATTATTTATTAGATCCAACCGGTTTTAGCGCTTCCCAATAACGGTATCCTTATGTTCCCATCGCACACTAGAGTAGAATAACTTGTTTCGTACATCTACAATTCCTTACCAATCCTGTTTGCAAATCTGTGCTCTGTGTGAATTTTGCAGGCTAAAGTCATACATTATTTATATCATGGGAAACGACCAATTCATTATCATATAGCTCACTGAGGAATTTTTAAAAAGAATCATGAGACAAAATTGAATTCTTTTGATACTATATCAGCTTACATAAAAAAAAAAAGATACCGGCCGAATTGATAACCTCCTCCTTTTTGGAAGTCGGTTAAAAATATTCATGAACAAGTAAGATTAATAAGTTAATCCCTTGTGGATTTACTTTAGAGTGAAACCCTAGCTAGAAACTTCTGCTGTTTCCTTTGAAGGTGTTCAACAACTTCATAATTAATTCGAACATTATTACATTATTCGCGTTTTTTTCGAATCGCTTATTTGGAAACCTCAAACCATTAGTAAATAATTCAAAGATACTCGTTTCAGTGAATCGCTTCTATTAGAAATCGTATACGTTTTTATTTTTCAAGGAATTATTTATAAATCGAACGATTGCTATTCAAGGTGTGTCGTTCATGTATTTCTTCTGGTAATTGTAACTTGTACCCACTTGTTGTTTACGCGGATTATGGAGGTTTTTTCGTATTGCGTAACTCGTAACTGGTTAAGGATCTAGTCGTCAGCTGCTATAGACCGTTGAGGGTATTGAGCTCCAGTAAATGTGCTGTAATATGGTTAGTTCTTCGAGCAGCTTGCGGTAGCACGTGCGAGGCAGGTGTCGGGAGTGAGCCGGCTGCCACTGCACCTGTCGTCACATCAGCTGCGTCTTACCAGCTTCTTTTGTGTAACCACACATTACCTCATTGAATAAGCTAGACCGCAGCCTATTAGAAATCACTAACGAATGCGACCTTTAATTTTGCAGCTGCCTGCATTTATGTTGTGTTTACTTAGTCGTTATACCTTGCTGGTTTCTATTCAGAGCTTAAATTAGCTATATAAAAAAATGATGCCAAACTGAAAAGTGAAGGGCCCAAATATAAACTTTCTTTATTCGAACCTACACCTGAGTTTTTATGATTTGTTTTTGGATTGATATTTGATACTTTTGTGAATTCATGAACCGGAGGACATAAAACTACTAAAACACAAACACAAGCTCACCTATAATCTAGTAGCTATTTCAAATTATCGTAACATAGTTTATCGCTCATGGTAACAAAGCTTGTAGATTTCTCGTGCTCTTGACGAATGGCTTGATAATATGATGACTCGTTGTTTAGCGTACTACATCATGCTTTTATAATCATACCTTAGGTACGTATGATTGTAAACGAATGTAATCTTACGCATGTATTTACAATTGTAACCTTTGCATAATAGGTCTGTGTTAGATACTGAATATGTATTTCTCGCTGTCTTATCTATATGCCTTTCCATGTGACTCTAGCTTCCTTTAACTGTTTATTATAGTATGTAGTTGGTTTTAGTTGTGTTTCCTCTTCTTTTTTTTAAAATTTAGTATGGCAATTTCTTCTTTACTCTCTCTTTTCCTTCAGCTTCTCTTTCTCTTGTCTCTTTTTCGAATCTCCGTTGGAAAAATACCTTGAGATGTATGCAGATTTTTTTGGCCGTTCTGGGTGATTCTGGTGTCACTGACAAAAATATTATTAAATGAATAAGTATTGTTGGTGACACCACTGTGAAATACTTTTTGTTCCTTTGTCAGGATTCAGAATCAGAATTATATCTGTAGGTATACCACGTGAGTTCCAAGCCCAGTCTGATATGAAAAGCAAGAAAGAAGAAGTCCACAAATAATTTTGGGAGGCAAAAGTGGTGTGTTTTCTTTTCCAATAATGCTACAATTTATTATCTAGCTAAGTAAAATAGAATGTTGCGAATAATATGAAAACCATATTTTCCGAGCTATTGAAATAATTGCTAGATTTATTTGAAGTCATAACATTGAATGGTAATTAAATGAAATAAAGTAGTTGCTGGCTGACACTACTTAAATAAACACAACTACTTAATGAATTCTTTAAAAATCATAATAAATTGTTGTTTTTATAAATGCATCGTTATATTTGTAACGACAACGATTTGTCTTCATTAAAGTTAATTTATTTTGTTCTGTTGAATTTATTACCGGCCACCGAGCGTACACTTGCTCGTGTCAAAGTTCTGTAAAGATGTTTCATGTTCCTGTGTTTTCGCAAATGGCCTGCTTTACGACGACCGGTTGTTCACGCGGCCACCGACGCGTGCCGTGTTCGCTTTATGTGGGCGTGCAATTAACTTGCAGATGCAATGGCACTGACCTTGCGACAATTCTACAATTTTTTTTTCTTTTCAACGGCCAGTTTTTGACACCTTCGCCTTGCGGCTCGCACAACGTGTTTTAAACGAGTCCTTTTATATTAGTACATATTTTTCTTTCTGTTTCATCCATATAAACAACAAATTATGATTTATTTGGTTTGATGACTTATTTATTATGAACGTTAAGAAAATTATTTGAATGCGATACATTCCAATATTTCTTACCTGTTCTGTTTCTTCAAACACATAATATTTTCAATATTATGCAGATCTGCTTGTTAGGTGCAGTAATAAAGAAAACCAAACTTTAAGTTTATTAAAAAATCTTCGCCCACACTCTCGTAGAAAATTATATGTATGAGTTACGTCACAATAGCAACGTTATTTAATAGGTATGTGAGGTTGTGGGAATGGCTCGTCGACTTGCGCATAGTAACAGAATAGCGGGGCCTAACCGGAATCCGTCGGCAATTCACGTGTTATTGTAACGTTTTATTTTCGGCCTGTGGTAGCTCTTCTATGTAAATTAGCTTAGGTAGCTAACAAGTGCGTCGTGTCTTGTGAAGATCGCATTCTGGGTCGGGTCGGGGACCCTGCCAAAGAGTGCATCTAAGCAAAGCGAGATGTGCGGGCGGGGGCGGCGCTTTCCCCTCGTCCCCTCTGCGTGCGCGGCATCACGTACGCCCGGGCCCTTTACATACGGGCCCGTTTCGGAGGGGCAGCGCGCGCACCGCTCCACCTCAATCGAATCGGCTAAGGGAGTACGCGTTATTAGCTATGCGTCCTCCCTACCCAGACCATCTTTCGCCCTTTATCCTGCGTTAAGGGCAACGCGTCTGCCCGCCACCCTCACACCACGTCGCGGGGGTAACTTTTCATTGCGGCACCGGTCCGATGCTGTAATAGTTATGTTAGTTGTTTTTCGTACGGAAATAGGTCAGAAGATTAACACTGGTCTCTAATAGCGACGGTCCGCGGTCGTCGACACTAACGGATCGCTATTTATACCTGCGTAGTGCACCGGAACTCGACTCGCTGCACTCGCTGCAAGCGTCTCCTCTCTGTCAATGACCTCCTCAGCATTCGAACACTCGTTTCCTGCTTCAAATATTAAACTTTAGTGCGGCCATATTTAACTCAATTCAAACGTTTGTTGGAAACTTACTTTGTTGGAGATTAGCTGTGCTACAGCTGCGCTAGGGTATTATAAGAACGAGATGTGTTCGGATAATACGACATTCTTAACAAGTCACTCGTAAGGCTTTAGGTATTAGGTAGCGAAAGGCTCGTGTGGCAATCGAGTGCCCTTCGTCTTTGTTTGTGTTGCGTCAAACCGCCTACATGTGTAGGGCAGGCACCTACGTACTCACAGCAAGAACTGTGTCAAGCAGCACGGCCTAGTTTCAACAACAAAGGCGCTGAAAAACGGGCTCGCTGTCTGTTGATAAAATGGGACAAACTCGTACATACCTTTACCTACAAGTATCTACGTCACTAGCGCGCTATCAAACATCACTGAATAAGAAAAGAAAGGATTTACGTCTACAGTATCTTCTAAATATACTTCAACATTGTTTTGTTACAAAACATTCTGAGCTACGAAAAAAAAAAACATTAAATTAAATATACAAATGTGAAATTAAAATAAGCTCTTGATTCCTCAACTATGCCTCAAGAAAGACTGTCATTTTTCGGGATGGGTGTGACGTTTTTAATAAAATAACAGCCCATTTAGATTTGTCTTTGCCTTAAAGAAAATTTTAAGTTGGTATATTGTTTGTCAAAGAAGCGTACCTATTACCTACCAATACAATTGAAAAATATATAAATGATAAAAAAGCGTGGATTTAACTCGCTCCAACAATGCTTCAGTTAAAAAATTATTATGAACACATCAATAAAATCAATGATCTACATATGATTTTGCCATTTTCACACGATTTCAATGAATTTTTCCTCCAATTATCTCAAAGAATTCTCAAGAGGAAGGTTCGCGAATGTTTCTGGCGTTATATAGGTAGGTACATTACATATATTTACGGAATTACTAATAATAGCTGATATGATAGCTAAGTTAAGTAGTCTTAGAACATTAATTATTCTAATTCTAATGTAATTTTGATTCAATTATGTACATGAATAAATAATTGATAAAATAAAATGTGATAGACCATATCTCTGAGTAGGTACCTATATTAGCCGCCTTCGCTATTTTAAGTAATTCAACTTTTGATTGAATAATAAAGTAGCGTATTATAATTTATAATCTCGTACGTGCTTGTTACTGCAATGTAAGTATGAAATAATCAAGCGAAGGCACAATCTTTTAGCTAATGAAATCGGCCTAGAATAATAAGGAGTCTGGTCAAACTCTAATAGGGCTGTTCTCTATCTCAGTGGCTATGGAACACAATGGAATCTTAACTAAGAACTTTCAATTATATGGCTCTATACCTAATATCTCAGTTATACACATAGGTATACGTATATATAGATAGAAAATAGTTTGGACAAAACTATTACTTAACCAATACTTGTAACATCATTCATCGCGTCACCCCGATATTTACGAGAGTCAAGAGAAGG
Source organism: Hipparchia semele (assembly GCA_933228805.2). Classification (NCBI taxonomy): domain Eukaryota; kingdom Metazoa; phylum Arthropoda; class Insecta; order Lepidoptera; family Nymphalidae; genus Hipparchia; species Hipparchia semele. Next base: position 12,541,482 of record OW121710.1, on the reverse strand, counting down.
AAGTCATAGTTATCCGCGTGCGACGGCCGCAGTGGAATTTCCGCGAAAAAAGTGGCACGTCACAGTGTCGCGTCATCGGGGCCTGGCAGCCCGCGCGACGTCACGAGGCGGCCAGCTCGTTGCTAGGCTGCGCAGCGTCCGACTCCAGTCAACTGCAGCCTCGCCCTAACAAACCTTCTCGAGCTCCGATAGGCACCTACACTACTCTTAGCTAAAATTCAGTTTTACGTAGAGAATGCTTTCAATTCTTTAAAATATAAAAACTTTCGTAATCACAATATTTTTTGTAAATCATAGCCACGTTGCAAACTTTCAAAGGTTTCAATCTTTTACAATATTGTAAACTACAGTCTGCAGGAAGTTCAGTTTTTTGGAGGAGAAAAGCTTTCAATACTCTAACTTACCAGACAAATATTCGAAATCCAATTTTTTTATGATGGGCAGGATGATATTGCAGCATTTTTTGGTATAGAAGGCTTCAAAGCAGAAAGGAAAAGAAGAAGGGGAACGAAAGTTGATTTAATGTCTTATTAAAGCTACTATGTATTACTTTCATGGTAGTTTATTTATCATACTTGAACTTTGAAGTATTCCGAAAATGAGTTTCATTTGGTCTAATTCACGAAAAAGCTATCAGTCAGGCGTATCGATCCTGCCAGCAATAACTACGTAAATGCTAATTAACTTGTCGCCAATTTTTATTCATTAAAACATGAGATAGCAGACCAATTGCGTCAATATATTAACAGGGTTATCAATGACATGCGTAGGCATGGTATAGTCAAATACTGTACATTTATATGTAATTCAGATAGCCCATACACATATATATTCGTCGTAGATAGAGTAAATCAGCTATTAAATTCACGTGATTACATTAAATTACTTTGAGTATATTATGCGTCAGCTCAGGTATTCTCTGTATTCCAGCGAACAGCTTCCTATTAGTACAAAGACTACTGAGTCACGAACGTTCATGGAATGTAACGGAATCCACATGATCAAGATTCTATGCATAGCTAATGATAGTGCATGAAAGACATTCTCACGGATGTCTGTGCGCACTAATACTGTAGCCATCATATACAATGGGCATTAGAAAGCGGCTGGTGACCGCAAAAAGGGAGCAGTAGAAGGGCTCCGCTTCGACTCGCCGAGTGTCTTGCTTGCGACACTGTGTTACGTCACCGTTGAACGATAACCTCTCACCGTGGCTCAGGCCCTGTCCAATATCCAACTTCGAATACCAATATCTCATCCAAGTACGTGCTTTCCGGCCCCGTATGTGTTAGTGCCCTTGCTATTGTCTGACAAAAATCTATGACGTTGATGGTTTCAAAATTTCTCACAAAGGGTTCAACCCTTCTAAACTTCGATGTTAGGGATGGGGCAGAGTTTTTAATTCGGCTGAATGTAAATAAGTATTGGACTTGTTACGACACTTGTGTGCCATGAATTGTTAGGGTACTTCTCAAGGGCACTCCGTTGTTTGTAATATAATAATAGCGCAGAATGTTCAGCTTTTTGTATGTTAGGGGAGCTGAGTTTTGCATAATCCTATGCGTGCTTTGGTGAACATGTGAACGCTTAAAAGTCATGAGCAAGGTATATGATGCTGTGCCTCAATGACATAACGATTTCGTTCCTTTTATCTTGCTGCGTTTTGATCTCACGTGCTTTTTTAATTATCACGTAAAATGGTTAAACAGCACGTATTATTTCATTTTCTTTACGAACGTATTAAAACATCTGACGTTTGTTATTATCTGCTTACTGTTAAACAAAGCTCATAAATAATCCCTCGCAGCTCGGAAACTTGTTCAGGATCGTGGGCTTGTGTATGTGGTATGTGTGCGTATAATCTCACAGATGGAAACTGTTTTTATATTTGCACGTTGTGTGCATTTCTAGGAGCGCAAAATGCAGCTGCGATGAGTGCAGAACGATTCACTTCCTCATTGCTTGGCCTCGGTGCATCTACGTGTACATTATTTGCGCTATAAGTGCTGTATTAGTTATAAACATCTATATTGTTCAACGCATTCATAACGTGCTAGGTTTCAGATGTCTTGTCTTTTATAAAATGAACTATAGGAAAGTCTTGGTTTTCATCTTTATCAAAATACGTACTTAACTAAAATTTTTTAAGTATGGCAAACCTATTTTTGTGTGTATAAAATGTGTAATGTATTTTATTTTATATAAGTACCTCTTAACATTTTCAGCAAATAGATATTGGAATTTGATTGTTGAACTAGATTTTAAAATATGTTGATAAATATGTTATTCTTTTATCTTTAATGATTAGAATACATAAGCCGTCTACCCTTGACTGTGTGAATAAGGTTGCACTGAAATTGTATAGTAGTATATTGCAGTTTTAATGTACATACTTGACTATCTACCGTTGCGTACTTATAGATATCAAGTACCGTAACTATAGCCTCTACGTGCACCGTTGCACTGCTCGGTGGCTTTAAGTGGAATAACCGGCTTATGTCTAATATTTCCTTACATTGTTACTCGTTTGTCATTGGATTCAATAACATGCAACATTTGATGTCGTATTAGATTCGCGATAAAGACGAGAACTGCATTTCTCATTGTAATTCATCAGATTATAATAATTATTTTTATATTTCCCCAAATCTTGTCGATTTTCAGATCCTTCCTCTTTTGATTCTTCTAGATATATCACTCACTTGGTATATGTTTGTCCTATTAGAATATAGGTACATATTACAGATGAAAATATAAAAACATTACAAACATTGCATGTGAATAATATTGTTAGCATCGGATACAGGTCATGGAAACACTTGCAGAGTAACTGTAGCTCTGACGTTAGAAATAGGTAAACAGCCTTCTATAGTATTAGGGATGTCATGAAAATTCTGGAAAAAGCAATTTTGGTCGCCGAAAGAAAACTATTTACTGTTTAAAGAATTGTTATCAAAAATAAAGGAAAAAATATTCTAAAAGTTGATGAATGAATGGAATTAAAAAAGAGACTACGAAACGTAATAAAATAAATAATTTAACAGTTTCTCAAAGTAAGTTGTTGACAAAAACATGCCTTAAAACCAGTCCGGTGCTAGAATCTTGAAATTGAAGTTCACACCTTAATTGCGGAAAATATGTTCAATTTTGAAGTTTGAACTTTGTTTATTGACTGTCATGATAATAAACAAAGTTTTAACCACAAATATGATTAGTTGCATTAGCTATTTAAATAAACACAGATAGTTTGCAATCGAGGAAGTATCGGTTATTTTCTATAGGCAATATAAGTGAAATAGACGAAGCGTGTACACGGGACATAGCACCAAAAGTATAGCACAAGTAAGTGTATTAGTGGTAGTTATCGAATCGAATGGAAGTGGGTCAACTGGTATGACGGCAGCGATAAACGAGCCCTCGCCCGTTCATTATCAACTTGTGCAATACGCGTTAGCGGTTTCAACTCCCAATTGGTGCGTGCATGATTAAATTTACCTAGCTTATTTAGATTGTAAGCAGTCATGTTAACTGCTGACATACATTTCAGCTGCATGTAATTTCCAGACAGTAATGGCGTAAAGGGAAGGTTGCCGTCTTCACGACGGAGCAGGGCTCGATGTGCTTGGTCGCAGATTTGAATTATATAATGAGATGTTACACAATCGCACCTCTGGATTTTTTTTCAGCTGCTCTATTCGTGGCGCTGTGACCTCTACAGGTACAGCGCATAGCGTATATTGGTCTGTTTGTTCATGTTCAAAACATAAGCGTAATGGTTTTAAACGTCTGTCAAGGCCAATGATGAGTTTATTGTGGGTTATTTTCAGGCAAGGGCGCGTTTGGATTGATCATAGTTTTGAGTATTTGTAAATATTTATCAACATTAACCTCGCCTTCATGATTGTTAACATTAAAAAGATGGACAGTGTACAAGTATAGTATAGTGTTAGGGTCATGACCTTTAAATCGGGAAATGATATCATCATGAAGTGTTGTGACGTCTAAAGAAAAGAAACCTCCATTTTTAGGTATTTCTAATTCTCTTTTAAAAGAGAAGAGAAATGTCCAGCAGAAGGAAAAAATGTTGAAGTTCATAGTACTGTGATGTGTGATGAGAACACATTCTAAAACGAACGTTATTCTAATATTACTTTGGCGTGAAAGTGTGGCTACAGCTGCAAGTACATTATATATAAATGCAACTGCATTCTGTTGCCGTGGAACCAAGGCCGTGATGCAATGTAGTTGTCAGGTGAATTGTAGTGCTATGTTGAATGCATCGCATGATTGCATCACGAGTTGCTTCGTCACGAGCGATAGGCATAAAGTTAGCATCTACGATAATTGAACTTGGAAATTTTGCCAAGAAATCGTCTGTTACACAATGAACAAGCTAACATTGCTCTTAAAACATTGACCCCTGTAATTTCTTCGTGACCTGGTCAATCTCGGGCGGCAGTCCCTCGCGTTAATAGGGAAATGGGTTATTATTGCGACTAACTAACATTCATTCCCCTTCGCAACGTCGGCGTCGCCGTGGGAAAGTCTCGAGTGCTCGTAGTGTGGACGAGCGATAATCACGTGCCGCAGCACATGGGGCGGCGCGCACCTAGCGACCGGCGCCGTCGCCTTACTTCAGTTATGTAAAATGAGTGCGATGCTATGACGAACGACGATAGAACTCTATAAATAGCGGTCGATCCGTCCTTGAGCTGCCGCGAGTGCTCAGAACTAGGTCAGGCCGAACTGCCTCATGGCGTTCCCTTCCCCTCGCGCCTCACCGTCCCTCCGTCCTCACGTAAACACCGATATCGCCCACAGTAGAAAATGAATTGCCGCATTCCTCACTTCCTTATTCATTTTCCGCCTTTCTAGTTTCAAACGTTTATTAAATTCGTCATTGATCTTCTTTTTTGAAATAATTACTAACCTTGTAGGTATAAAACTCGCTTGTTTCTCGTACCTGCCAGATGTTCATTCATGCTGTATTGTTTATTTCGAAAGGGAACACGCTTTTAATAATAATTTTATCATGATAAAAATAAGTAGGGGTTGTTGTGTACATAATTTGGTTACCTGGGCTGGGTGTGTCGATAGTGGGACTGGTTAGCGTCCGTCGTCGTCAGGTAGAGAGCCGGATTATAATCGTTCCTCGCTCGTTCTGGCCATTTTTTCCACATGTTCATGTTCGCATCCATATTGTTGCGCATTCGTTCCACTGCTTTGTTTGTAACGTTTCCTTTGAATGGGACATAAAAATCTTTATTTCGATATTGTTCCGAATTCACGTTTATTTACGATTCGTTCTTGATTTAGAATAATGAAAATTCTACCTGAATACACGGACTGTTTCCTGTTCAAAATAAGAAGATATGCAAGCAGGCTTCAAGTAAACTCTTGTCAGCTGAATCTACTTTCCGAATCGGTGATAGAGTCTTAATTTGCCTTATGAGCCACAAGTTGGCCTACGTGAAATAAACCTTTGAATTTAGTAAGTACCTGATGTTTGCAAAAATTTTGAGTAAATATGTAACTGAAATCTGAATCATGAATAAAAGTTATAAGTACAAAAACGATTAAATCGCCGTCAAGAATTGACGTAAAATATATTATTAGTAAGCCAAAGTATTGTTTATTAGTCAAATCTGAACAGGAATACATAACATTATTAATGAATATTCTTTCAATCATTTAGTTAAGTGACGCACGCATTTTCATGACGTATCTGGGTCGAGTAGTGAGAGATGTTGGTGTGCAATGCTTCGTGTTATTCACGATTCATTCTTTGATTTGATGGCTCTTTAGAAGGAAATACACTTTTCACCTCACTAGTTCAAAAAGGACGTCTTTGCTGTCTAAAACCAGTGAGCAAAAGTCGTTTTTGCTCACTTGTTTTAGACAGCAAAGTTTTGTAGTAAAGTTTTTGTTTCTTGTGCCTTTGAATCCCTCACAATACTCAGGATTCTAACTTAGAATCCTTCGCCCGCTCGGGGTTCAAATTAGGCACTCGTTACAAAAATGATCTTGTTGAACAAATAACTATTTTACATTTAATTTGCACGATTTACCCACAAACATTTAGAGCGCGGGTCGAGTGCTGACGTAAATAAAGCCATAACTATTAAAAGTTGCATTCATTTCATTCCAGAACTTTTTAACGTCAGGTGTTTGTTGGATTTTGGCATCGATTTTCCGTGGTTTGTTTTGCAGTGAAAGTTTCATTTCGCTACGTTATATTTCGAATATTTTTGCTTCGTGTTGCTTGTTTGTTTTCAATCTCTCTTATAATATGATAAAATGCCTTTATAGATTGTCCAATTCTTTATTTTCTTTTTGGCAGATCAAGAAATTTTGACTTTAGTGACGCCTTCACACGTTACCGATTCGATTTGAAGTAATAATCGATTTTATTTAAGAAGAACTTTCAATCGATTTAATGAAATACTTTTTAATTTTGATTTAACGTACTTATATTTTATTATATATTTTTAATCACTTAGATAAATTAATTTGACATATGTTTGCGGTACAGACAAACAGAAAAAAATAATAAGTTGATTTGGGTTCTTTATCGATAATAATAATAATTAAGGTTTTCTTTCAAAATATGTTTAACTAGCGACCTGCCCCGACTTCGTCTGGGTTGAAATATTAAATATTTGTTTTTACGGGGCTGCGATCGCACAGAGCTTCTTATAGGAAACGATTGTTAATAAGATCACCACAGGAACCACAGGAATCTTCCGCGCCGATACCTGCCACCGTGCCCCGCCGCACCGGCTGGCACCATTTTATTATTTTATCACGCGGAAATATTCATTTTCTGATAACTCCGATATTAATTTAAATTGTATAGTGTATATAAATCAGATCAAGTTATTTATACCTTTGCCTTAATCCTTACCTAAATAAATGATTTCTAAGGCAAGGCAGTTTAAATACCTGTAAATTACTTTTTAGTTTATTAAAATCGGACATTCCATTCGAAACATATTACGAGTTTAATAAAATTGCTCAGTGAAATGTTTTTAAAAATTACGCGTTGATGTCAGTTGTCCTGCATTTACTGTACGTTTATGCCAAAATGTTTAAAAAATAAATGTCCAGCCGTGCGAAGCCAGGACGAGCCGCTAGTATTTAATAATTTTACTTGTTTCATTTGTATACCCAATTACGTAGCTAGTTTGTTAAATAAATAAGTAGGTAGGTATGTGATTTTCCAAGTATATTTGCTCATAACTCTTGATTGACTTGGTTTAGACGTTATTAACCACGCGTTTTGAAGTTAACTCACTTCACTAACGCGTGCATAGTTACATTTTAAGGCAGCCGTCAAAAAATAAATAAATGAAAAGAAAAATTTCTTTACTCTTGGTTTGAACTTAAATTCCAAGATTTCAACTTAATTCCTTGCAAATATTCAATATTGGAGTCATAGTTACTATTTTTATTTCCTTTTTTTATTAAATTTACAGAAACAATACTTACACAAAGTCAAATTATTTTTATCATAATCGTGAATGATTTATCGTCTTTCAAGAACTGTGTTATACTCTGTGGTTGTTTGTTATGCACAGGGCACTTCACTAAACGTCAATAAAGTACGACATTATTTTAGTACATTATTCCGAAAACAAAAAAGCGGTAATTTATAGGCGTAGGGTATTTGGCAGATGCCAAAAAGAAAATAAAGGCTTGGACAACGTATAGTGCATACAGCACAATGAACTTCGTGTCAATGAAACTAGTGTCACATTCTGCAAATAACTTTATCCAAAAAAGTAAGTGAAGCACATTTTGTTCAGAACCTTTCTATGACATTCCTATGTCAGTCCCCGCCGAACAATTGATGATTTAGGAATACAAGAATATTTTTATTTGACAATGGCAACATGTATCTGTATTCGATTAACGCTGCAATTTACAAGTAAAAAAATTGACGGTAATATAATTTGTTCAGTCAATAAATGATGTAATCTTTGGCCAATTGCAGGTTTCGTTATCATTTAACAGTGGGTGGGTGCGGCTGTGCGACCCACGCCGTCCTTCAGCGTCGGCGATATTGGTGATAGCAGACAAAAACTGCATTGTTATAATATTATCATTTATATATTTTAAAGCGTTGCCGTCGTTATTAAAGTCGATTAAGAGCACAATGCTTTGCATTAAATTTCTCATTTTTCGCAAATCTATTGTGTAACAATGTTATGTTATGACCCGGAAGTTTGGAGTAAATAATATTGTGAGCTTGCAACGGCGTAGTTGAAAACTTTTGCAGGGCTTCCTATAAATTCGGAATGGGGTGTCGAAACAGGTTTGTTGTTGCTCGTCACATTTGAATGTTGCGTGACAGCGGGCAATCAAAATGGCTCACTCATTAGAACAATGAATGCGAACGCCGGTCGTTCGATGTGTGTCGCCCATCGCCGCGAGCGGCGCAGCGGCGGGTGAAAGCTTTCTTCGGCTCGCCGCAACTTTGCGTGTGTGTGTGTAAATCGACATTTAATTTTAGTGTTCGGCATCGGGTTGAACACCGGACGCCACCTGTCTCACTCCTTATCCTTTGTTTCGGCTCGCAAATGTCAGCGGAGGTCATCTAAATAAAGGCGTTATACGCGTCCGATTCGGGTTGCGATCGCTGTCTAGACGTTGCGTTGCATCGTCCGATCGATTGCACGAACCTCAGACGGTCATCGACCCCGCGGGCGCATCGGTGACGTTACGCTCCGGTGATGCGCTCCTCCAATAACCTTACGGATGTTACGGACGCGGCGGCCCTAACTTGTGCCACTTGCTCTATGCTACGCCAACTTTTTGTCCGCATTCTATTTCTCCTTGACTCACTGGGAACTGACGCATTCGGAATTCTCACTTCCTTATTAATACAATATATTATAAATGCGAAAGTGTTGTTTTGTTCTTCAATCACGCTGCTACAGATCGACATGATTTGAGTTTTGTAGGCTGACATCTAGGCCACACTTTATCTTGGAAAAATTTTGGTATTTTCAAAATTCCACGCGGACGAAGTCTCGGGCGTCAGCTAGTCGTTTCGAATCTTAACAATTTGATATTCATTGTTCGTTTCTTGCTTTGTTAAAAGAATTCATGCGTATAGGTGAGCCGGCGGGTGCATGCAGTCGGGGTTTATTACGTCCTTTTGAATCGGAGAATTAAAGCGACGTAATGCAATGTGCTTGGAAATCACACAAAACTCCGACCGGTTTATTTTCGTGCGGCCAGGTCGATATATTATTATAATATTTTATAAAAAAAATGGGTCGGATGCGTGCTTCAAAGACATTTCTAAAAGCGACGTGCCTATTTACAAAAAAAGGTCGTTGAGAAGTTCTTGGAGCCGGTTTTATTTGTTCAATGCGGGGTAATTTATTAGGGTCTTTGCACTTTTTGGTAGTTTTACGATCATTGCTCCTATCTGTAGGCACTAATGCGTCTGCCGACCTTGAGGGACGTCTAGATGTTACTTTTGTTCTTGTCACAATATTTGAAAACAAACGAATGGTTCATTGTAGAGTTTCTTGCTGCCGTTAATATTGTTTACGTTTCACGATTTTCACAGCATAGATTTACTGTCTTGCTTGTACAATAATTCTTACAGATTTGTAATTCTCTGTTTATTTAGTGTTTACCATAAATTATGCAATTGTATAACAATGAACGTTTTCATTTGTCTATGTAGGTAGGTAGGAACGTGTTTAGCTACTTAGCTTCATTAAAATGACAAACATAATTAAGAAACGTTAATTTGTGATGTTGATATCAATTAGGTAGGTAGGTATGTCGCATATTATCTTCGCCTCTATAACAATAGATACGCGTAACCATATTTAAGTTTGACATTGGGTGGTGCTGATTCCACACTAGGGCTACAAAGGCGCTGCAGATGGCGCTGTACGTGTCACCGGGGTTCTCGCGGGCGGCCGACGCGCATCTTCGCCTGGCGCTGATGTTCAAGGCGCGGAGACACTGGGGGGCCGCGGCTGTGCACTTCCGGCGGGCGAGGCTGGCTCCTCACCAGGATGCCACCTTCACCCGCTTGGAGCTCAGCTTCCACGCCGCTCACCTGCTCGAGGCCAGAGGACTGAGGAAAGCGGCGAGGGACGCCTACGAAAGACTCCTGAAGGAACCTCAGCTTTCTTCCATGTTGAAAGCTGACGTCTGCCGGCAGCTGGGTAAGCAAACTTTTATAAATCGGTTCTTTAAAATAATCGCCTCTTCCTTATCCAACCTTTGACTTTTTGAAGTCATGTACGTTTAAGCAGTTAAATATCACACGTTTCAACGTGAAAGAAAACAACGTGAGGAAACCAACGCGCCTGAGAGCTCTGCATAATGTTCCCAAAGATGTGTGAAGTCTGCCAATTTTCATTGGACCAGTGTGTGGGCCACTAAGACTTGAAATATTGTCTGAGACAATATTTCAAGACTTACGCTGGTTAGTGAGCCGTTGATGGGTTGATGGTTGACGATCCTTGACCCAATTTTACTTGACAGTCGGGACACTGCATGCCACCGAACAAAGGTAATGATGCAGTCTAAGATGAATTGAAATCTCAAAAAAGCTTAAGATAAATTGGTAATTTTGAATATTGTATTTGTATGGGGTGTACTTCCAAACTCTTAAAGGCATTGAAAACCCACAACAACTAAACCAAGCCCTTGTTCCCACAGTGCTTTACTGATTAGAAGTAAAATGGTCAGTAGCGAAACCTGTAGCATATCCTCAGCGGGTTCTCATTTTCGCTTCCGTTGTCATTTTATAGGGATGTACTCTGTTAGTTGTGATTCCACATAAAGTTCAGTCCAAGGAAACAGGTTTTACGAGTTATAAGAATGTATAACATGGAAGTTAGTGCAAATGGAAAATGAGTGGGTTCCAAACTAGTTCTCAGGTCTCGGATAATTTCGCAAGGAGAATGTTCGGAAGCGGACTTCCACTTGGCTGGGTTTGAAAATTATCAGATCGACATTTTATGATCCACGTTAGAATAACTTAGAAGTTATCGTTTCCTCATGTATATTTAACAATTGTATTTTATGTGCCAAATAGTTTACACAATCAATAAACTGTTATAAATAATATATGAATTGTGTTACCGGAAATACATACTCGTATTAGCTCTATCCGCTATTGTCCCGCCAAAACTTATAAAGGGATTTCCCGAACATTGTTACCCGCTGATTGATGTGTTAATTATGATACAGTAGGTAATCCACTAAGGAAAAGTTAATATTTTCAAGAATTTGGGGAATTAATTAAAATCTCTTGTCTTAAAACCTGTCTGTAACAGTATCAAAATACTAATCATTCAAAATATTTCCTGTACCTTGAGATTTTTTTTGAAATACATATATGAATAGACTAGCGCTTGCCTATGAGCACACCAGATGGTAAGTGAAGATGCAGTCTAAGATGGAACGCGCTTACCTAGAAAATACCCAAATTGTGTTATAGGGAAAAACGGAAGCCGAAAGAGCATTCCAAATTTTAGCGGTGCGTATCAGGAACGAGGAAGCAAAGCGCTCAGTGCGCGTCCTTGGGATTTCAACCACGTTAGGGGCAGACCTATTCTGTGCCCTGCGTTTCGATGGTAGAATCATGGTGGGACCAAAAGCTTTCTATTTAAAAAAAAATTGCCATGTTTAGGAGTGGGCTGACGATAGTGCAATGGGTGAAGTTTGAATCATCGACCTTTCTATCAGTCCCAGCCCCTTTCTCGATGAGGTATTGACGTTTCATTGGAAAATCTTTGCTGATACTTATTAAATTCTACTCGGAAAATTAATTAGGTTAGTTTAGCGTTAAATCATGAAATCCATATAATAGATACTTTTAAATTAAATAACATTCTATTACCAAGTTTTGTGGGTTGGATCATTTTTTAGCTACGACTAACTGTGGTAATTTGCGATCTTATCTATAACTTGGTAAAGCAAGCAACCAGTAAAAGGCATTGCGAAATGTTAGCACAGGAAAACGACCGCTACAATGTTGTGTGAACTAGACAGGATGTTAGAAACGTTTTCAAAACGGTTTATTTATTTCATGTAGGCCAACTTGTGGCTCTTATGACAAGTCAAGACTAAAGTTCAGAAAGCAAATTCTGCTGAGAGGAGCCGGTACGAAACTCAACAGTTGCTCTTTTCAGGACGAAATGTTACAGTATAAATGTTACAATGATAACTTTAAGTTATTATACTATCTTGTGGACAGCTGGATGCCGAGCCGGTTACCAGGCAACATTGTTATTAAGCCTTGATAGCCTAGCAGATAAAGGTGCGGATTGAAAACTAGTGAAAAGAAAAGAAGTCGACGGTTTGATGCTCAGACGTTGCACTATTGTCGAATCCACTCCCAATACAATTTTTTCGCTTATTTGGAGGGAAGGGGAGAGTATTAGTCAATTTCAGTTCGGCTAATCTAAATATATAAAAGGAAAAGGTGACTGACTGACTGATCTATCAACGCACAGCTCAAACCATTGGACGGATCAGGCTAAAATTTGGCATACAGATAGCTATTATGTAGCTATTATGACGCAGGTAGGTATCCGCTAAGAAAGAATTTTTGAAAAATCAACCCCTAAGCGGGTAAAATAGGGGTTTGAAAAATCAACCTTGACGTGAGCGAAGCCGCGGGCAAAAGCTAGTATTTTTATAAAAAAATTGCAAAATGCAGGAAAACGCCCGTTACAATGTCGTGTGAACGTTTTCTCGGACAGGATGGCTGTATCACCGCTGCGCGTCACTGGGCGAGCCGGCGGCACGCGCCCGCGCTGCTGTCTGGTGTCTGCAGAGGGCTGTAGTGGCTGAGCCCGAGTCAGGGGCGGGGCTGTACCTCCTGGGCAGATGCTTCGCGGCGCAGGGCAAGGTTCACGACGCGTTCATCGCGTACAGGAACTCCGTGGAGAAGTCTGAAGGCAACGCCGACACTTGGTGCTCCATTGGGTTTGTACAGTAATATAATACCTATCCTCCCGAAAACATCCACGGCGGCCGATAGATATTATAGCGCTCTCAAACAAAGGTCCCTTCATTCACTCTATTCCTTCATTCTAATAGTTCGATAGAACAGAAATCCGACACAACCGCAGAGAAATCAGGACTAGGGTCTAGGACCGACGGCTTTACGTGTCATCAGAGTCCTTGACTGCGATCTCACCTGGTGGTAAGTGACGATGCAGTCTAAGATGGTAGGGGGCTAAATTGGAAGGGGTATAGCAGTGTACATTCATCCCATACCCCTTTATGCCGGAACGCTAAATGGCTTGGCGGCATGTCTTTGACGGGAGGGTGGTAGACAAAATTTGGTTCTGTGTACAAAAGCTGCTATGGCTTAGGTATAATATGAGCTCCATGAGGTTACGAATGCAGAAATACCAAATAGACCATCTAAACATCTGTTAGAAATTTTTTGTCAAACGCACTGTTTGCAGCAAAAAATGCGGGAAATGTTTTTGCTTATATCGGGCGGGAGCCTCTTGGCATTGTCGACCATTTTGCTAAGTTTTATTTTAAATTCGAAATCTTATTGATGCTTGCAGACATTTGATAAAAACTAGAATACTAAACAATCCTTTGGTTTTATCTGCGTATGATTGCAATTTCAAATTTTAGTTTCTCGAGTGGATCTGAGATTTTTTTTTGTCTATGTTCGCCTTCAGATAAAATTATCTTCTCCCTATGCTAAAACATGGCGACAGGGGAAAGGAAAAGTATATTCCTAGAAGAATATCCACTGTGGATATTATTTCCACCATTTTGCTCATGCTCGACAAGTGGATAAAACTGAGCGAGCGGGATAAACATTTTATCCTTTCCCTGGGAATAAAATTTCTCCCGCCCATGCTAGCTATCCAGGTGACTATTATGACGTAGCCATCCGCTAAGAAAGGATTTTTGAAAATTCAATCCGTATGGGATAAAATGGGGGTTCGAAATATCGAACTTAACGTGAGTAAAGAGAAGAGTTAGTTGTAATAATCCGTTCGCAGGGTGCTGTACCAACAACAGAACCAGCCGATGGACGCGCTACAAGCGTACATATGCGCGGTGCAGCTGGACAAGGGCCACTCGGCGGCGTGGACCAACCTCGGCAGCCTGTACGAGAGCTGCTCCATGGCCCGGGACGCCTTCGCGTGCTACAACAACGGCGGGCCGCGCGCGACGCTCGCCAACGCGCCGCTGCGGCAAAGGCTCGCCTTCCTGCGCGCGCACTTGGCGCACGCACCCATGCCTTCCGTCACCGGCAAGTAAGTATCCTTACTAATATTAATGCGAGAGTTTAGTTTTTTTTTAACCGACTTCCAAAAAGGGGAAGGTTATTAATATTAGCCAACCTAAAGTTGACAATTAAGCTATTGCATAGCTTCTATCGCGGGCCTTGAGTTTGGAGACCGAATCCAGAAATTCCGTGACGAAAATAACACGGGACTCCTCTCACCGCTAGATGGCGTTGATAAAAAATGCTATGCAATAGCTTTACCGCGGCAGTCCCCGAGTGCCACACGTCTTTTTTTGTACAGTATAGGCACACGCTTGACCACTACCACACCTGATGGAACGTGATGATGTGGTCTAAGGTGTAACGCGTTTGCCTAGAAGATGCCTATTCACTCTTGTTTATCCTCCTATCCCCTCCAAATAAGTGGAAAGTTTGTGTGAGAGTTGTCATTCAATTACACAGCAATGGAGCAACGGATCGACGTGTTTTTTTTCACGTCTTTGACGGTGGGGTGGTAACTAGCCACAGCCAAAGCCTCCTACCAGACCTGGACAATTCAGAAATAATGAATTCCTAAACTGCCCACGCCGGGAATCGAACCCAAAACCAAGTCCACAGCGCTCACCACTGCGCCAGGGAGGTCGTTAAAATTTATTAAGTACTTAGTAAAAGTTTCTAAAATTTATTTTCCAACTACCCTCCATTTCCCTTCGTTACTTTCGGCTAACTTCGTGGCGTAAATTGTAACGGCATGATGTTCGTCAGTTTGACGAAAATATGAATCTTCATTTCAACTAACTAATCTCCTTAGTTTACAAATAAACACTTATAAAATCTGTGATTGTTTTCTGTTTGCATACACATTCTTGTACAATAGGTATTGGCAGTAATCGATGCCAGTTCAATGTTACAATCGTTTAATCTTGATTGTCATCTGTACACATAAAAACGTGTCGTACGAGGTCTCCACGTACTTAGTACCTACACTGTGACATCACAATTATTGCTATATTGTGTATGCATTCTTATCGCAATTAGCATACACTATAATAGCTATGTATAAATGGCCAGTCGGGTTTCAGGCTACGCGCAGTGCAGGGTTCCGTAGTTGCATTTCACAATATAATGCATATTTAGAAGAGTGTGTCTGTGTATACATGGATTTTTCATCATAAAATATTATTATTACATTTTAATACAACATCACAAAATAATAATGCGCCTAGTTATAAATTAACAGCAGAAACTCAAGATACAATTTGCCATATACTGTCGCGTCTCCAGCTGTAGTAAGTATAACAAATGTAGTTTGTTCTTGGTTATCAATATTACTGGCATCTCAGTCATTTACTATGATTTTTTTACAGACGGACAGACTTGGCGAAACTATAAAGGTTCCCTGTAGTTTTACTACGGAACCCTAAAAACTTGTTTAAAATTTGTTTACTTTATTTATATTTCTGGGGTTTACAAATATTTAAATAATTTAAATAAAACGGCCAAATGTGAGACTGACCCGCGCACCGAGGATTCCGTACCTTAGAAGGAAATTTTGACCTCAACCTCAACAATTAGGCCGAAATATGAAGTTATGACATACTGACAGAATGGAAACAAGAGGTTCTATTTTATCATTTTGGCACATCATCATTATCGTCTCAAACCATCGCCAGCCTAGTACTGGGGGCCGGTCTCCTCTTGGGATGAGAAGGGCTAAGATCACAGTCCACAGCGCTAATCAAGTGTAGATTGGTAGACTTCACACACCTTCGAGAACGTTATGGAAAAATCACAGGCGTACAGGTTTCAACTTCGATCATAAAATAAGTTTTCAACACGATATTTTCCTTTACCGTTAAAGCAATTAATATTAAATTGCCTACAACGCAAATAACTCCACGCACATAACGCACATTGCGTGATTCCAACCTCGGACACCTCAAAAATGATGATGTCTTAACCACTAAGTAACCAGCGCTTACCTACTTTGTAGCTTACATTACATTTTGGCAGAGAACCCTAAAAAAATAGAGATTTGTTTTTCTCGTCATAACTATTATAAATATTATGTATAGAAAAAAAAGTTAAAATAAAATATGGTAGATTCATCGACGATTCAAAAGCACTTGTAAAAGTTTATTTGAATAAAAAAATATTTCTATTCTACTCTGTAATATGTATAGAAAAAATTGCTTATAAATGATACCACTTGACTAGATAGAAGGTATAGTTATAGGGACAGCGATACAGCAAACGCGGTCAAGTAATATAAACGAATATGAAAGCTGCAGTTCGTGGGTACCTACTTGTGATTCTACATTCCACGGTTTAGAGTCGTAAATATTTATCAATATATAAGTATAAGTACTTTATGTCGTGAAACAACTTTGTTACTTGCAATAAAATTACGGACGAATAGGTACATACACGTCAACGATGTGCAATTGCGTCATTCATTATAGGGTAAAAATTTTCGGAGCGTTCAGTGAAGACTGCGATCTTAGAAACTCCAGTGTCGATTATCGTCTTTGTCGTTTGGGGGATTTTCTATAAATGATTGCTACCTCTAACTGGCTGTTACTCTCTGGCTATTGGTTAAAATCTAAATTATTTAATGTATTTAATTATAATGGGTTTGAGCATGTCAAATGAAACAGTCGCAATGAAACAGCTTATAACTTATTGTTTTTTTGACTGGTTTATTTTTGGTTTTTACAAATGTTATTCTTACATTGTTACATTTACCATTGTACTTAATGAATTTGACAAAATAGTCAAATACTATAGACTAAAAAGCCCTCCGTGCCTCCGCATAACGCCGAAACATAGCTACGGATCGATATTATTTTCTGCATGGATATAGTAGGGGACCTGGATACTAAGCTATTTTTTCCGCGGTTTTTTTTTTCTGACGGCACTTTTAGTTAAAAACTAAATCCACGCGGACGAAGTCATGGGCATCAGCAGGTAAATAAATAAATGAAATTATTAAACATTCATTACGCTTCTACAAACACATCTAGGAAGTGGAAGAGTAAAGTTTCAATCAAATATTTATTTTATAAAGTTAAAAATGTGTAAAAATTCCCATCGCACAGACCATTTGCATGGAAATGAGCAATTAAAAACCGCTACACTGATATCATACTTCGACTTTTGTGTGAACGTTAACAAACCAGTTTATTAAAAAGGCTGATGCTCGCAAAAATTATCGCTTTAATTGTTTTATTTACTTTACTATTAGGGCGGATTTTTAACCGTCTTCCAAAAAGGTGGAGGTTCTCAATTCGTCGGAATCTTTTTTTATGTATGTTGTTAAAAGTATGATATTTTGGCTGATTTTCGATACAAAAACTATCAAAATATCACAGGAGAATGGGTAAGAATGGACCAAGACACAAAGTTATGTCGGTATTTGATGCTCTAATAGAGTAGTTTATTAGTAGTTTAATAAATCCTAAGACAGCATGTTTGAATTCACTTGGAGAAAAAAGATATTTGACCCTTAAATCAATAGAATTAATGAATGAATTATTAGGAAATATCAGTACTTCTAACGAAAATAATATCTTGGGCTCAAATATCTTGACTAACTTGTACAAAATTCTTTTTGCCTGCATAAATAATTATTATATTTCTGTATATTATGCGTTTATAAATAATTTATTTCTATGCTTTCACAATATGAACACAAATAAATAAACTATAAACACAGAGTTTATCAAAAACTACAATAATAATAAATTATTGTTTTAATTTTATTATCAAGACATCTGTCGATAGTCAATGCATCAATATAATCATCCGATGTTTCCATTTGCATCGTAATGGCGTCGAAAGTTACTTTACATACCTACGCTAATTAAATATTCATATTAAATTATACTTTTAAATGGCAATGCACTTCTTTGTTTGTTGGTCGTACCTTTGTATCGTGATTGGTGTCCAACGTACGTATTATAGTTCCAACTTCCAATTATCTCGTTGGTCTAGTAGTTAAGAGGTCCCGGATGGGGCCGAAAAATAGATAGATAGATAAAAACTTTATTGCACACAAAAAAAGAACAAAGTTGAATACATCTTAAAACTACGCATGCAAAGGCGGCTTTATTGCTAACAGAGCAATCTCTACCAGGCAACCATTGGTGACAGGAGTGAAATTAGTGAATTAAAATGTATTAGGGTTTCCTGTCAACAAAATCTCATTACTAGCTCGGATTTAGGATGTTGGCGATGAGTTAAGGAATAGATTAGTATTTGAATACACATTTTGTACTGTAATATATATCACGCGCCCATGGGTGACCCCTGTGGCTGGATGTGGTCGAGAAAATATGGTACCTACTACCTCTACCATAAAAATATCATCATCAAATAATACAGTTATTAATTAATCATTATGGAAAAATCGTTAAAATATTATGTAAGTGTGCTCGAAGGAGAATTTCGCCCCTCTGTTACAAAACTTTGATGCGATCAATGCGATAATCCCGACCCTTCCGATTGGTTGACCCTTTTCCAGTAGATATGGGCTACAATGTGTATTTTAATCAAGCTTAATTGTTAAGTTAATGTTAAAAGATTCTACATAGTTCAAGTTGTGCTGCTAACAACTATTTATCTATCAACTCTCACCATGAACGTGAGATATGTTAATGTACAGGAGTCTGGGATGGCCTTAACATACATAGAAGTAGTATTTTCGACACAGGGGTGGTATGAAATGCATAACTTTGTTTCACAGGCGCCGTCCGCTGCCATCTATCGAGGAGGCGTGGAACTTGCCCATTTCCGCGGAGATGTCGTCCCGCGCTCCCAAGGCGGCTCCCCCTCCGTACCCGGGCGCGGGGGGTGCGGCGGGCGCGGGGGGCGCGGCCGCGGCGAGCGTCAAGCGCGAGGAGCCCGCGCCGCTGACGCCCCAGCAGCTGCAGACCTTGCAGTACTTGCAGAGGAACTCGCACAATCTGTCGCCGCAGCAACAAGTACTTAATTAACTGCAATTGACAAACTTTACATAAACATGCCTTCTTCTTTGTCACACAATAGACGTCTATTGCTGGATATTGGTCTCTTGTATAAAATTAAATCTGTACTTATATAATAAAGCGAATGAAGTTTGTTTGGACGCGCTAATCTCTGGAACTACCCGTCGGATTTGAAAAATTCTTTTTGCATTTGTTAACCTAATCCTTGAGGAAGGTTATAGTCTATTTAACATCACGGTACAACAACCCTTAGAATCCGAGCAAAAAGAGGGAAAGTAAGAAAATACGCTAAGCGAAAACGAATTACTGAACGGGCGGTCAACCAACGAGAGCCGAACCGAAAGCTACTTTTCGTTCTGGACGATCAAAGATTTTTAAATACACATAGTATTATTGAAAACTAAATCTACACGGACGAAGTCGCGGGCAGCAGCTAGTCATAGATTATTTATAGAATACAATGATTTAATTACCATTTTCTTGTGCTTATTGCAGGCATTGATGCAGCAGCTGCTGTCGCAGTACCGTCTATCTCAAGCGGCGAGAGCGCGTGCGGTTTGTATCCATTCCCACCCCCCTTGACTCCTTACTCTTACGGCGGCAGGTTATAGGATTTCCCCCAATTAGTAATTAGTAATAATTAGAATAGATCATAAGCAAACCTTTTTTTATATAGTCGTGAAACATTATTCTTTAACATACTTTCGATGATGACAATTCTGATACAGGAATCGGAAGTGTGTTTAACGTGGTAACCTAAATTGACACGACTATAGCGCTATCCTTTTCATAACGTTCTTTATGGATAAGGATGGAATGAGATCTGTCAATTTAGTTGTTTTCTCTGTTTACCCTTGCAAGTGTCCTGTGATAGTAATACGTTTGTTTGTTTGTGTGTAGGTGGCGAAAAGCGAAAGCAGTACCAGCGGCGACAGCGCCGAGTCGCTCGCTGAAGATTTGTTGAAGAAGTTTTCTGACACTCAACCCGATATCAAGAAGGAACCAATTATGAGTGAGTATTTGGTGACACGTTTATTTTGTTTTCAGGATACCCATATTACCTGATGGTAAGTGATGATGGCAGAGTAAAATAAAGTGCAATAATCTGGACGGTATACGGCAGTTGTAGATTGAAAAGCACTTTGTGAAAGTTTATTTGAATAAAATCTTTTCTATTATATTCTATTAAATTCTGTAGTTTTCTACGCAGTAGTTAGCCGACGTTCACTGTAGTAATGAAATGAAATGAATACACTTTATTGTACACCACATAAATACAGAAACATATCGACCGTAGCAATTAACATTGTCGGATCTACATTTTAGCGATTTTCATTTTATTCCAATAAAGGTCTTAGAATAAGAATAGAAATGCCCCCACCAATAATGAAATTTTTAAAATCAACCCACCATCGTTGGATTTTGCAAGTGCAAAAAGTAGATACATTGACTATTCTTCACTTTATACATATTTGAAACTTTGAACGGCCATTCCCTAAAGTAGTTATTTTTCACATACGACTATGTTAATTGCTACGGTCGATATATACAGTAACATAAATTAACTTAAAATAAATGATAGCACAAATGGCGGCCTTATCGCTAAGGAGCGATCTCTTCCAGGCAACCATAGCTGCATAGGCAGGCTGTACATAGATCTTTTAGGTATAAGGACTTACTATACTTCGTGTTGCGGCTGTTATTATCCTGCGATTCTTCTGATGCTGCCGGACGCCATTCCTAGACTGTAATTTCCAGAAAATACTTATATGGTTAGATATATATCGGGCTAAGTTTTATAAAGGTAAAAAATACTGTCTTGTTTAACAAGTGCTTTTTTTCGGTATCGATTACCTCACTTTGGCTGACCCTAAATGGCTGTATAATACTATAAATCGATAGCCGTACCTAATTAATTTTAGTGTATTTTTTCATTTTTGTAATACAAGTAATTACAATTTATAAATCGTCATGACTTCTATGTTTATTTTCTTAAAATTATAGGTTTAGACACTAGTCCAACGTGTTGTGTCCAACTTCTCAACCTGATAGGAGACTCGAGTCCAGTAATGGGCCGGAGATTGGTTGAAATGATAATGAAATGTTGCCAAAAAATTCATACAATATGTTTTCTATACTATAATATTATAAAGCTGAAGAGTTTGTTTGTTTGAACGCGCTAATCTCAGGAACTACTGTTTCGAATTGAAAAATTCTTTTTGTGTTGGATAGTCCATTTATCGAGGAAGGCTATATAACATCACGCTGCCACCAATAGGAGCGAAGCATCAGTGAAAAATATTACAAAAACGGGGAAAATTTGAGGGCTTCCGTTGCGTAAACGTTTCAAGTTACCGAAAAAATATTTTCGGAGATAGAGGACATAACTTCTCGCAGATAGTAGCAAGTCACTCTAAACCTTTTCGGACGAAGTCGCGGGAATCAGCTAGTATAACAATATGATTGGCCACGTAAGTGTACTGTACTCATAATATATTTTTATTAATTCATATCATGTCGCGTCCCCATTGGCACGGTCTTATATGCGCAAATGATTTGTATGCAACGTATACCGGTTCCCTTTAAAAGTTACGCGGTGATTGTTCCAAAAATTTTTATTTATGTATTTAATAAAATTCTCGTGTCACAGTGTTAGTAACAAAACTCCGAAACGGCTTGACGAAATTATTTGTATATATTCAATAGGTCTGAGAGTAGGACGTAAACTATATTAGTATTTCGCATAAATTGCCTGTTGGGAAGCTTTTTTGGCCGTGGCTAGTTACCACCCTACCGGCTAAGCGA
Source organism: Hipparchia semele (assembly GCA_933228805.2). Taxonomy (NCBI): domain Eukaryota; kingdom Metazoa; phylum Arthropoda; class Insecta; order Lepidoptera; family Nymphalidae; genus Hipparchia; species Hipparchia semele. The sequence continues at coordinate 12,519,447 of OW121710.1, read as the reverse complement.
TTTAGAGTTCCGGAACGATGGCGTGTAGAAACCGATTAGGGGTGTATGGGTTGAATTTACACTGCTATACCCCTTCCAAGTTAGCCCGCTACCACCTTAGACTGCATCGTCACTTACCATCAGGTGAGATCGCAGTCAAGGGCTATCTTGTCATCAAATAAAAAAAAAACCTTTGGAGCAATAACAAATTATTTATTTATTGGGCACCAGTCTCATCTTAAAATTCTCCACTATACTCTTGCAAAAATCACGTCGATCCGTGACTCTGTTGCTTCGTGATTGAAGGACATACCAACTCATTGTTGCATTTAATATCTTAACCAAGAGAATATAAACCATTCTGTTTTTATCTTAGTAGGGATACTCAATGATTTCTACTAACATATACAATATCAAGGGGATACTTGGATACGCAATCGCTGGTAATACCTATCTTCTTGAATATCATATTTTTTTTTATTCGGTATATATTAAACATGTATAATGAATAATTATGTCACAATATTTATGGACGTTGTCAAACGTCACTAAAATATTAATGAATCATTTTAATTTCGCACAAAATGAAAAACAGCGCAGTGAACAAGTAAACTTGAAAAAATGAAAAGTAAGCCACATTATATAGTGTTATTAAAATCCGATAAAGTTTGTTTACTTGGAATTATGAAAGATGATTATATAATATTCAAGCTCCAAAGCCGTACCTTAAAATGAAGCAAGCATGCTTTGTTTACCCTAAAATCACGTTTTACTGGTAAACTATTTGAATAAAATCTTAAATCGTACGCACATTCTGTGGGGCTAACATGCGCGCCACGAGAAAATGTTGGCTACACGTTTACTCTTAATCCTTACTAATATTATAAATGCGAAAGTGTGTTTGTTTGTTGATTTGTTGGTTTGTCCTTCAATAACGCTGCAACAGAGCTACGGATCGACCTGCATTTTTTGCATGGGTATAGTTGAGGGACCTGGAGAGTGACATAGGCTTTTTATTCCGGAGAATCAAATACTTCCTCCGGGATTTTAAAAACTAAATCCACGCGGACGAAGTCGCGGGCATCGGCTAATCTCTATATAAATCTCTTTAGAGATTCACGAGTAAACGTTTAGACAAAATTCTCTTGTGGCGCGCATGTTAGATTTACTGTAGGGCTGACATGTGCGCCACGAGAAAATTTTGTTTACACGTTTACTCGTAATCTCTATGTGAATTTCTATAGTGATTCACGAGTAAACGAATAGACAAAATTTTCTCGTGGCGCACATGTCAGCGCATGTTAGCCTAGATCTTCTGGTCAGACTCAAGAGATAGATATAATCATATCAATCCTTCACGATTAAAGCAAAGACTTATTTATGTCCCAAGTCCAAGCCGAGTCAGATCACGCGCTACCGATTTTACCTTAAGATGTTGAGGCTGTAATAAATTGCTGTTAAAAGAAAATTGTGACCTAAAAAGCTCAAATCCCCGACGCACAAGACGATATCTCTCTGAGATTATAATTTTCTTTTTCTCGTGAAATGTTGATTTATTTGGATTACTGAAAGCATGCAGACACTGTTTATCGAGACATTCGTATTTTCGTGAGGCTTGAAAAACACTGTTTTGGTATTATGATTAGTGAACGAGCGCTCCACGTGGCTCCACAGGAAGTGTAGGTCGTTTTTGTAGGACACATTAATATTAACAGACATGTTTTATAATAGGTTTCGTCCACAAAATCGTCTACACTGCATGTAAATGGAATGTTTTGGATAATTTTTTTGGAAGTACATACATATTTCATGTTTAAAACATTGTCGCAAATCAGCAGCAGTCGAAGTGGATATTTGTCTTTTATTTTTCGTATTACAATATCTTAAGTTTCAATTTTGAGATCCCGGAATGAAATATTTTTTTTAATAAATTGTTTTCGATAAGAAGTAGAAAAATTTCACAAAGTTCTGAACTCTCCACAACTTGTAAACCAGTAACTTTTTGCCCCCTGCTGACTAAGCTCAAATTGGTGTACAATTGTACATGAAGGTTAATGAGTTATATTTTGTTTGTCAACAGAGAGTCCCCAGAGCGGCAGCAGCAACGAGGCGGTGCTGGGAGGCCGCCAGCCCGTCGTCAAGCTGGAGCCGCTGAAGACCGACCCCAGCAAGCCCGTCGCCTTCCACACCGGCATGACCGCCAAGCAGATCCTCGACGCCTGCAAGTGAGTAGCGTGCTACGCCGCGCGCCGCGCACTGCTCGCGACGCGCGACGCACTCGAGTGACGCCGTGTTCTGTCGCAGGGAGCACGCGGGCCCGCCGTCGGCGTGGTCGGTGCTGGGCGATGGGCGCGGACCGCCCGAGCCGCCCGGCGTGCCGCCGCCGCGCCTGTCGCCCGAGCAGCTGGCGCCCTCCGCGCCCTTCGTGTACGTGGAGTCGAAGCGCGACGCGTTCTCGCCGCAGCTGCAGGACTTCTGCCTCAAGCACCCCATCGCCGTCGTGCGCGGCCTCACCGCCGCGCTCAAGCTGGACCTGGGCCTGTTCTCCACCAAGACGCTGGTGGAGGCGTGGCCCGAGCACGCGGTGGAGGTGCGCACGCAGCTCATGCAGTCGGCCGACGAGAACTGGGACGCGAGCGGGCGGCGGCGCGTGTGGGCGTGCGCCTCGCACCGCAGCCACACCACGGTGCGCAAGTACGCGCAGTACCAGGCCGGCTCGTTCCAGGAGTCGCTGCGCGAGGAGCGCGAGCGCGGCGCCGCGCCGCCCGCCGGCGCGCTGTCCGACTCGGACGGGCGCGAGTCGGGCTCGGGGCCCGCCAAGCGGCGCCGCTCGGCGCGCATGCTGCGCTTCGGCACCAACGTGGACCTGTCGGACGAGCGCAAGTGGAAGCCGCAGCTGGCCGAGCTGCAGAAGCTGCCGGCGTTCGCGCGCGTGGCGTCGGCCGCCAACATGCTGTCGCACGTGGGCCACGTGATCCTCGGCATGAACACCGTGCAGCTGTACATGAAGGTGCCGGGCAGCCGCACGCCCGGCCACCAGGAGAACAACAACTTCTGCTCCATCAACATCAACATCGGGCCCGGCGACTGCGAGTGGTTCGGCGTGCCCGACGCGTACTGGGGCGGCGTGCGCGAGCTGTGCGACCGCCACGGCCTGTCGTACCTGCACGGCAGCTGGTGGCCCGACCCGGCCGAGCTGCGCGCGCACGGCGTGCCCGTGTACCGCTTCACGCAGCGGCCCGGCGACCTGGTGTGGGTGAACGCGGGCTGCGTGCACTGGGTGCAGGCCACGGGCTGGTGCAACAACATCGCGTGGAACGTGGGCCCGCTGACGGCGCGCCAGTACGCGCTGGCGCTCGAGCGCTACGAGTGGAACAAGGTGCAGAACTTCAAGTCGATCGTGCCCATGGTGCACCTGACGTGGAACCTGGCGCGCAACATCCGCGTGTCCGACCCCGCGCTGCACCGCGCCATGCGCACGTGCCTGCTGCAGACGCTGCGCGCCGCCGCCGGCACGCTGGCCGCCGTGCGCGCGCGCGCCGTGCCCGTGCGCTTCCACGGGCGCGCGCGCGGCGAGGCGTCGCACTACTGCGGCGCGTGCGAGCGCGAGGTGTGGCACGCGCTGCTGGTGCGCGAGCACGAGCGGCGCCACGTGGTGCACTGCCTGGCGTGCGCGCGCCGCGCCTCGCCCGCGCTGCAGGGCTTCCTGTGCCTCGAGGAGCACCACATGGAGGAGCTGGCGCAGGTGTTCGACGCGTTCGTGCTGCACCGGCCCGCGCCGCCGCCGCCGCCGCCCGCGCCGCACACGCCGCACGCGCCGCCGCCCGCGCCGCCCGCCGTGCCGCTGCCCGACTGAGGCGCGCGCGCGGCGCCGCCGGGGTTGCGCTTTCCGTTCTCGTCGATCTGGGCCGAGCTCGACGAGTGGGACTGACGTGGGGGAGTCGTGGCGAGGATCGGTCCGTGTGACGTCGACGTACCTGTATTTATTCTGTGTGAGAGTTGTATGGTTTGTTGTATGCGCGAGACGCTTTCGTTGCCGGGTCATCCCCGCGCGTCTACGTCGTGCGACAGTCGCAGCCGAAGGGCCGCTAGGGTTCATTTCGACGCTTGATTTGTAACAGTGTTAGTCGCCCGCTAGTTTTCTGTCTCTTTTGGTGTGAAATTCGACATTTTTGACCAAATGTTAAAAACGTAAAAAGTGACTTATATCGCGATCTATTTTTAATACACTGCGTGTAAGTATAAAGTTGTACGATACGAATATTTTCGTGATAAGAGTAATTTTGTAATTCTAAAACTTTTACAATTTACACTCTCCTCGATCACTTTTGTAATTGTGAGAGATATTGATAAAGCGGAGTCAATTTTCGGCGACGATGAGCCGACGGTAGCACCGTATATAATATTATCGGCGACGGCCTCCAATATTTAGTCGAATAGATTTAGTAGTATGTAGCTAAGGGAAGGGTTGCGCCGGGGGTGTCGGAAGGTCGGTCCGCTTTGGTCTCAACTGCTCAGGTGTTCACCACAATAGATGTGTTATTTTTTTATAGAATTATATTTATTTATTTTTCTCATACTGCGACTTTAGTTTGATATTTGAGTTTAGTATTATGATAAATCTTCATAGCGAATAGTAGTCGGTAAGGTAAGGCACGGAATGAGGCTCTGCGTTTTAGGAGGGTCTGGTGAACAGTGCTGCTATGTCCCAAAGAATGTGTACTCGTGCAGGCTGCTTCTCGCTCGCTGCTAGACGCGGACGAAGCGATTCGCCGCAGTACGGCGATTGCGATGCGACGGCGATGCGATAGATTGTCAATCCGCATTGCTGTGGCGATTTAAATAAACAATCTTCAATGCGGACACTTTCAGACTTAGTAAAATTTAATAAACGAACATAATAACGAACTGCCATGTATTTATAGAGGTTTGTTTAGGACAATCGCGGTTGCGTCGCAATCGCTTTACTAGTAAGTCCCCGGCCTTATCGCTATTGGGATCTGACGGTCTTTTATTTATTGGAATGTAAGCTAAATTGAATTGTATTGCTTAAGGATCTATGCAAAGGGTCTGCATTTAGAAGGCGAGTCAGCCCCGAAATTGCAGTTTGAATGATGTTATTGTGACAGTTTTAGAACTGCTCAACAATCTGTCGATGCGATGTCAACTACACAAAATCAGTATCCAAACTGCAATTAAGCAGTTTGCTGGTGGGCCAATTGCAGTCTGTATTATATTTGTATCCTAAGGTGCAGACCAACTGCGGAGTTTGACATTTTGGCTCTTACTAAAAAAAATTACATACTGCTTGGCTAAAGTAGCCAAATGTACGATAAAATTGTATAAAAAGCCATGTATAAAGAGACGCTCCGAAAACCCTGCCTGAAATATTCCCGTGCCGTCGGGACTGTAATCGAAATATAGTATTTAAGAAGTTTCTTTTCGCTAACAAAATAAAATAAATTAAATTTTAGTTAAAACATTGTATTTTAATTTTATATGTATATGTACTTAAACAAATTTTATTCAATTTATATGTGGGTGAATATTTTTAGAAGTCTGAAAAATGTCAGAAATAAAATATGATAGTGTGTAATTTTTTATTAGTAAGGGCCTGTATAATGAAGACGTCCACGAATTGGTAGATCGTCACGTCTGAGTATGATACACCAAAACGTAGTTTGTCTGCGCCTTTAAAGTAATGTAATAGGGATGTTGCCAAATGGCGACGATTTCAATAACTTTTATCAAACGTCAAACGAGGGCATAGTGTTGACGCTTGTTGAAATAGTGAACTGAAAAATGTGAAAAAGTGCGTCATAAACATTTGACGCACTTTCTGTTCGATTCGATTATTCGATTCAACATTAATCGATAATTTAAAATGGACATTATTACACTTAAAACTGTCAGCGGATGGGTATTTTAATTAATTTGGAAGACCCTGTAATTCAGTAAGAAATAATTTATTTTCAACCGACTAAAAAACGTTTTTTTTTTTTTGAATGTAGGCAACATCCCGAGTAGAAGTATTTTTTGGCTCGGTGTGAAGTTAGGCAAGAGTTAGGCAATGTTAGGCAGAGGTCGGCAGTTGGCGCCGCTCTGGTCACCAGGTCGTTGGTTATTTCTGAAGTTTTATTGATGTTGTGAGATTTCAATGTTGGCTGTATTACTGTATTATGTTTCTGGTGTCGAAGGGCGGCGCCGGAGGCACGCGGTGTGTCGGACTTGTATTAGTGAATACTGAAGTAATTTGTAAGTAATAATAACATCACTGCCATTTACGACCTTACTGTTTATACTGTAACGTAAATTTTTTATTAAAGATATGAAATACGCAAATGTTTGTAGTTTTCTTTTCCCTTTACCTAATCCATAGATAATATTTATATTACGAGTATAGTGGCAATTATTACGAGTACACTATCGTCGAGTAACGTTAAGCAGCCGAAGTGTAAAGGAAAGGAAAAACCCGTCATAGGAGTTTTGGTCAAAGTGCGTCCATCTATAAAATAAACTATAAGCATTAGGATTAACCTCAGATTAAGAAACAAGCACTATTTTATAGGTAGAACTCAGAGGAACTGTTGTAAAGCACATATCGTCCGTCAAATGCATTAGTGGAACATTTCCAAAAGTTTCCAGTTTTAAGTATGTAAAATGGTTGGAAATTGAATCATCTTTCCGAAGCACTAACGGTACGAGTCAAATTTTGGTTCTAGTAGACAGATACCACCTGATTGAAACCACTAGAAAAATATTGATTTTAGCTGTCAACTTAAAACTTTGACCCTCAATTACTCGAAACTGTATATTTTGAAATGTACCATTGATGAACCTGACAGACGATATGGTAATTAAATTAAATTCGTAGGCACCTAATCGACCATAGATTGTCATGTAAGTGAGATGGGAATAATATTAAATTTGAAAGTGTGTTTTTTTATTCCGGCAAAGTTGCTAAATCGATTTGGGAGAGATTTCATTTGAACATGGATGTTGAGGGTTCTACCTGAAAAGGAAAGTCAATTTCACTAAAGAAATAAAAGAGTTATTAGGTATCAATAAACTTATTTTATTTCTATAATCACAATTATTTCATAAAAATAATATTGATAAATTCAAGTGTAGTTCAGTAAAGTAAGATCTTTTGAACTAAATCAAAGGATTTAAATAATCACAATTATTTCGAGCCATGTCCGCCGACTTATCTGTAAGCCACATTTTAACTTAAATTGGGGTTTTTTATTACAATCGATATTTTAATCTATAAAGAACTAGAGCACATCGAAAAATCCCGTTAAATAACCTATTAACTTCCGGGTCATTCCTACTATTACAACTGGACACACATATGCAATAACGTTTCAACCCACAAAACTGTCAAATTAAATACATACGTAATGTAAAGGAATAAAGTTAACTTTTCAATTGATAAGTTGTGTGGGTTGACACTTTATTGCATATGTGCGTCCAACTGTAGGGTTAGTAAAAGATTTCATTCGATTGATCGTAATCGTGTTCGATGACATTAGGGTCAAAGTAAAATTAAACATAACAGCATTGAATTAGAGCTCAATTTTGTGCATGCATGGTTATGCGAATACGCTCCAAATCAAAATCGTTTGTGCTTCATTTGTGACTTTAAATCAATACAATTAAGATTCATTTTACTTTGACGCCACTGTCATCGAATACGATCAATCAAATCTTATATTAACCCTACTGGTTAATTCAACCGTTGAAGTAGTGGAACTTCAAATAAGTATGTTATTTTCCTAGAAAATGTCGACGTGCCCTAGACCCTAGTGAGACCCTAGTGCTTTATAGTGTTTTTTGCGTAGTTGTATTGAACTCCGATAGGTGGCGTGACATCTGAAAGACACTGCGTGTAGACGCTTTCTTCTAATAATGACGTTAGCAATCTTATACTTTTAACTAAACAGACTTTATAAATTAAATCTACTATTAATTAATTAATTGACTCAATAATATAAGTCGCGACGTTGAAAATTATTAAAGCATTATAAATGACACAACAATGGTAGTTCCTAACCAGATAACAATAATAATAATTCATACTTTTGACTATGGGACCTTGACATCAATCGAGTCGCAATGAGCCGCTGGATTCAAGTGGCGCAAGATTGACGCCTGTGGAAGTCCATGTAAGACACCTTTGTCCAGCAGTGGACGTCTGTCGGTTGACTAAGAAGATGAGGATGTATGTATGTAAGTCTTTGACTATTTACGAATTTTCCATTATAGCTCAGAAATTACTGACCCGATTTTGACGAATGAGGTGTCAACAGATATGTTATTATGGTCCGAGTGACAGAGGTTACGTGTTCTACAAACAAAATCAACATGAATTTTACATCCAATTTTCCTTAGTCAGGTTTTTAAAACTTTCTGTTATTTATGTACATATGTATGACATAGCTCAGCTCAGCGAGTCGCGAAGCTGAAGTGGAATTGGGCGGGCCCCTTAGTTCGAAGAGCTGATGGTCGGTGATACAATATAATGAATGGTGCGGTCGCGCGCGTTTAGCCGTCAACCCTTCCTTCTGTAGATCTTAGGGAAAAATCTGTAGATCGCACTATCAATCTAATGCGTGCAGGTTTTGATATTTTCAATTTACACGCGAGGTCTAAATAGGTCTACAATTTTATTATACAAGATATAATTACCGCCAAACTTCATGAGCATTGAAACGTGACGTAGTGGGGGTAAGTTGGCGCAAGGTTGGCGCATTTGGACACGGCGTGGGAAGCAATAGGTTCGATTGATCTACAAATCAAGGTCAATTTGTTCAAGAAGTTTGCAGGTAACTTACATTGTAATAGTAGGTACATGAAATCTGGGCAAAGTCAAAGTACGGTCTATAGATCTTGGCCCTAGGCCGACCCAACGGTAAAAAATCTTACGTACAGTCTTAAAAGTAAATAAAATATTATATCTTGTGATGGATACTTAATGATAATGTTTTATTACAGTTTATTTAAGTATAATGTAGCACCTATGGTTGCAATGTTTGTTATACATTTAATAATATATTTTGTCACTATTACAACACTAATATAAACTAAATTCTAGATACTTATATATATCGACCGTTCCGTAGAACAAAGTCTCATCTGCTAAATTCACAACTTGAAATTTGAGTCTTAAAAGTCACATTTGCAAGGCTCAAATCTCAAGTTATGAATTTAGCAGATGAGACTTTGTTCTACGGAACGGTCGATATATAGGGTGGTGCCTTTTGGTCGAGTGTAAGTTAACGACGCAGGCAACGCTGTCCGCGCAGCACAGGCAGGGCACTCGAGGTAGACATAGGCGAGCAATGTGACAGGTATAACGATTTGTGTTGTGTAAAGTATAGATATGAAATGAAATGAATACACTTTATTGTACACCACATTAAATAGAAAAATAAAAGATAAAATTAACTTAGAATAAATTATAAAAATGAGAGCACAAATGGCACAAATAGATAGTATACCTACTCTCACTCTCTAAGGGAGGCTACATACGATCAAGTTTGCTGTCAAATCTGCATGCTGCCGTGTCAAGGCCGCAGTAATGACAAGTCCGCTTCTCATGCAAATTGATCGGCTGCCCCATTTCGAAACCTAGTAAGTGTGATTGACAAAATTTTAAAGGAGACCAAAAAACATATTTGTGGTAGCCCTTCTGAACTCTGAACTCTTTAGAATCTGTTGGTAAATTAATTTTTCGTTAATAAACTACTTTGAAAGCTTTTATTGGATATATTTATTACTTCGCTAAGCCATCTACAAAACATGTTTTTTGGCCCCTGTACAATTTTGTCAATCACACTTACTAGGTTTTGAAATGGGGCAGCCGTGATAGCCACACACCGTCAAGTCAGCCGCGGACTTGAAGCGGCATCTTGCAGACTTGACGGCAAACTTGATCGTATGTGGCCTCCCTAATCCATTGGTGCTTATATTCCTATCCATATATACCTATTAGCTATAGCCAACTCGTTGGTGTCATTTAGAACGAGCTTTTAAGTGTAAAAATCAATGGTAAAAACAAGTGAAAGCGCACGTGTCGCGCAGAAATCTGCGTTGTCACATGGCTGTCACTACAATCTGACATGGAGTGGGCTGGACACATGTCTGCGTCGCACATGCCAGTTCTATATGCATGTTCATAATAATTTATATTACCTACTAAGAATACTAATTTATTGTACCTATTAAGAAATCTACTCTGCCCTGTTCTGCGCGCGCACCGCCAAAGCACGCCAATACTTTCGGTTGTACACAAATTCTACTAAACAGTTTGTGCCAAAAAAAAAAAAGATACCGGCCGAATGGATAACCTCCTCCTTTTTGGAAGTCGGTTAAAAATACTGTGCTAGATTTGTGCCACTTTGCTTGAGTCATTGTTGGTAGATTTTCACATAGTATTCTCATTGATGATGGTCTTTTTATTTTCAAACGTGTAGGGAATTTTCATGTGAATTTATAATTACTTAATTTTTTATAATAATATGACTTTCATGCCGTCGGCTCCAAGATCATTCTGCTAAGTTCTCAGATAAGGAGATATCACTTGTGAAAGGAAATGCTAACTTTTTTTAGATTAACTTAAAAGTGATTTATGTACAACCAAATTAGCACCAATAAGGCCGTTCCTATACAGAGAGCTAACATATTTTAAGCTTAAAGTAATATATGGAAGAATCGTATCGATACAGAAATACAGATCATAGCAAAATAGACACAATAAAAACTCAATACATTTTGGTATTGAAATTGCACAATTTATGGATTAGGCCTTACGCAGACGACCGATAAGTTATCACTTTGGATGGTTTCTCTTAAGATGAAGATCTTGTTAGGTTTATTTAAAAGTTAGAAAAATGCCGTGGGAAGCCTGCGGGATTTTACAAAAACCTATATCCAGCGAACGAAATGACAGGCATTAGAAATAATCAAGCACTAAAAAAATCGGTCGTCTGCAATAGCTCTGCAACTTACACTAAATTATCTAACTTTGCCTTCACTCTCACAATTAATTTGGTGAAGACTAGAAATTTTACAAATCATACAATATTTAATCACCGCCATTCTTTTACTTGGAAGCTCCTTTGGTCAGAAAATAAATTTCCGATATATAAAAATAGAAGAATGTTCTAATTCATCGATATAAAAATTGTAGTGATAGGTGATAGATAAATAATTTTGTAGAGTATAAAATCCAAAAATAAATAAATCAGTTCAGCCAAGCGTACAATCAATTTATCAATTCACTTCGCATAGCGAAACACATTTACAATAGAGTACATATTTAAATATAGGTCATAAAAATTCTATCTATTATTTTCAATTCCATAATAAACATAACAATAGACAGAAAAGGCCAAACGGCGCAAATATGGAAACATAGAAAATAGTTTCACATTTTGCTGCTTCAGTTCAAAACTGGCATAAATCAAAAATACATTTTTTTTTTACAGAAGAGCTAATAAAATAAAAATAAACTATTTTTTGTCTATTGCTTTCTTATTTTATGTCAAATAATGGGGGTTCTTTTTAAATATAAAAATATGAAGGATTACGATATTATTTTTGCAATAAAAACATTTCTACAATTTATTTGTGGTACTTTTGAATTGAAGCAGCGATTTGTGCTGTTTCGTGTAGAAACCCTGGAAACATGGGGCGAGGATGCTAGAGATCATAGAGTCCACAGTGACCAGGCTGATAGTTACCTCGGCCAACATATAGGTTCGGCCATTCAGCGGGCGAACACAGACAGCGTTCTGGGCATATTTCCTCGTTGCAGTGGTTTAGATATTTTTTATATTTAAGATTTTGCTTTAACCTAGTGAACTATTAAATAATAAAAGATTTGAATTAAAAAAATATTCCACCACTAATAAATAGTTCACCACAGCAAGGTAATTTTAGTGCACGTCTAGTCATGAACACAATTGCAAACTATTTTCAAAAGAATTCAGCTAAAGAAATCTACAACTATATTAGCTAGTTCTACAAAAATACTACCTAATTTTAAGAATATTCTATAAATAGCTCTTCACTGGGTATGACAGTTAAGTTCTTAAGATACATACAATTTTGGTTATGTTTAAACATTCATAAACTAGATATATAAGCTGATGAAACATTACAGATATACGAAAATTAAAAACCAGATGCTTCTAGGTACTTAAAACTATGATTTTTTTTTCTTTTTTCTTTAAAGCGAATATTAGCCAAGCTGAATTTGACTTATATTCTCCTCTCCCCTCCATAAGCGAGAAGCTTGTGCATTAAATATAACATAATCTGTATTTTTATTACATGTTGAAATACAACATTGGAATTCGCCACTTCCAGTTCGATTAATCTATAATGTTCAATCAGCATAAATCTTTCCATATATAGTTTACTAATACCAATAATATTAAATATTGCTATACAGTATTGCCTGTACTTCAAGTATTATATTACAAAGATTACTAAAACATCTATTACCTACAGTTGGCATATATCTACAAGGATATAAGTATATAGGATTTCTAAAGGCACATCTACAGGTCGACGATTTGATAGGGGAATGCTATTTATTTATTTATTTAAGAACAATAGCCTGTAACATTGCTCCTATTCAGATAGACACAAATCTTTAAATTTTCGAGCCTAAAAATAGTCCTTTGATGGTCTATCGAGAACAATATGAGAAGGATAGCACTAATTTTAGACCTCTTCTAACTTAATTCAGAGATTTGTATTGGAACCTTGGTATAATTTAACTATAAAACTAATGAAGTAAATCAAATATGTATGACAAAACTAACAGTAGTTTTTCGAACTATCGCGATTTTCGAGACTATAAAGTGTAGTGTTTTCGTATAATTCTATTGACGCGTGACGTCATTCGTATGTACTAAGTTCACGAGCGATGTTGCAATTTTTTTGACCTAAGTATTACCAATACTACGTTTGCGCGATAACGATAACGGTATAGTAAAATTATCGATATATTCTATACCATTTCTATACCATTTCCCGCATATTGTGCAGTTATACATCCAAAATGAAGTACCTATTGAGGAATGTTTATGTAAGCCTAGTACTTCATTATGGATACCGCATTTTTTTTAATTAATGATGTAACCCTATGATATAGTATATAGTATATGTATAAAAAGAGGTGGATGCGTTATAAGCGAGCGGTAAATGAAGCGCGTGATGGCAGATATTTGTTGTAATTTGTCATGTCATTTAAATAGTTAAATAAGAAGAATAAAGATAGTTAAAGAATAAGAGAATAATAAAGTAGTTCATAGGAACTACTCTATTATTCCCTTCGTCGTTCGGAACAATTTTTTCGCTTGTTTTGTGTTTTGTTATATCATAGTGTATATCCCAGCAATTAGTCCTTCCTGTGTGTTGTGCGTGTCCCTCGGTGAGGCGAGGCGGTAGGGGGGGCGGCGCGTACTCAGGAGGGGCGGGGTACGGGCGCCCTCAGCAGGAGGGCGGAGTCGGCGGACACGATGGGCAGCTCGTTGCTGCAGTGGTACTTAATAAGGTGCGGTACGCTCTCGAATACGCGGTCTTTCGTCCGGACCTACAAGATGTCATATTTTTGTTGAATTAATCTAAATATATAAAAGGCAAAGGTGACTGACTGACTGACTGAT